>OX459029.1:33678384-35001811 GCA_949775025.1 Tricholauxania praeusta
ACTGCCGTATTGAATACTCTTGCAGATTTGTTATCCGTGTAAGAAATTCGATTCATGATATTTTTGCGATAAAAATAAGATATCAATATAATTTGGTCGTAGGTTAGGTTAGATTAGGTAGGAGTGGCAGTCAGTTACGAACATACTCACTTAGACCAATTGTTGATCCATTGTTATATTAACTATACCCTCTCTTTGAACCAACCGAATTTCGTAATAAAACTAATTTGCTGACCTATACTAAAGTGTCGAAGGTCATCAAATAAAAACAAACCAAGTGTTTTGTGGTGTTTTCTAGTGAATGCGGGGTAGGAATAAAGAAAGTCTTTAATGCTTTCCTCCACCTTCACATCCCTACAACTTCTACTGAAGTCAAAAAACCGACCACCTAAAAAAAAAATAAAAATGAATCCGTTTATTTGTACCTACGATAACCAAATAAATTTATTTGATGAAAATAAAATTTTTCTTCAGTGCAGTCTTAACTCGGGTGATCGCAATTGAGGGCGACACTGGCGAACTTTTTTTAAGTCTACAAGTCTAGAGAAAAACGTTATTTTATTAATATTTAACCTCAAATATTTCAAAATACTGATGTGATGGGCGAATTCGGAAGCCAGATTTGGACTTAACGAAAAAAAAAAAAAACCTTAAAAAACGACAGCCATCGGCCTTACAATATTCACGACCTGTGTTATATAGTATATATATATTTCAAAAAATAAAAATTCTTTAGAATTAAGAGTTGGTACTTAAGACACAATTTTTTAATGAAAAGTAAACTTTGTTTGTGTCAAATATATATTTAGTTGATTTTACTATAGTAAATAATATGAAATTGAAAACGTTATATATTTTTTTTTTCAGATATCGAGATCCAGAATCAAATTTTTCAATTTTTCTTACTTCAACTCTAAATTTTTTTTAATTCATTTAAAGAGCTGAACAGTTAATTGAAAGACACACAGTTGTAAACTAAATACATAGTAATGGATATTTAAATTTAACTTCGGCCCAGCGAGGCTATGAGCAATTAACAAATTACTCGCTGCACTTTTCCTACAATCCAATTTGCATTCACCCGCAGTGCAAATAGGCATTTTAACCTGATAATACTGCGTTGCCTTGCGATATTTTCCATTGAAATCATATATGACAACTGGAACGGGCTTTTGCTCCGCAACGTCATATGTCCCAATTGCCACTACTATAATGCATTTTTTTTGGTTGATTTTTAAATTTTTTAAGTGGAATACAGCAATTGAATCGGATCTTTTAATTTCCGTATATATAATTTTTCTATAGTATCCGCTGTTATCAAGTAATATCCGATCAGCAGTAAAGCCTGAGGGTAGTACGACTTCTATGACAACCCTTTTTACTCTGAATACATCACTGTCAGTCGGTGGAACAAACTCGACGCATATCTTTAGAACAAGTTTCTTTAGTGGTGTATTTGGCATAATATTGATTGTCAAGCCAAAGTCTGATGCTGCCTCCTTTTCAACGACATTGTATTGATAAGATATTTGCACCAATGATGAACTATTACCCTTGGCAGTGAATTTTATCTTACGTGTCTGCGTTGGCAACTATAGCGAAAGTGAAAAAGTTTTATGTAATTATACCAATGTATAATAACGAACTTACCTCATGTTTCATTAAAATCATTGAAGTTTCTGGCAGAATGACAATGGTACCTTTATCTTCCATTTCACTACCCTCACACGTGAAATCAATGGCCATTTCCACTAAACTTTTTAAGCCAGTTTTTTCAGCATATCTTATTAGAGCTTGTAAGCCGACCACAGTATCCAATGCCGAAATGAATCCGCCCTTGCTATTGCGCTGCATTATCAGCCATTTTACGATGGGCAAAACATCGTTATTGCTGGTGTCGTTTTCAAGCATGGCTTGCAAGACATACGAAGTGATTTCTATAGCACTGCTGTTGGTGTTAAACAAAGCTCTTTTGAATTTCTTGCTTACATTTTCGGCCCACCATTTGTAGCCGTTTTCATTTTCAGCAAAATTTTGAAGTCTGGTCAGCAGCGCATCAGCCATTGAGTGTTTAACTTTTTGTAATACCAATGAGGTGATGGACAGCGAATGTGTATTGTTTGTATCATCGAGGTTTGCGATTAAAAAGTTTATGCCCTTTTTGATAATTGTGCCATACACTTTGTGGTTTTTCTGAGGGAGAGATAGAACATACATTAAATTTTCTTATATTTTTGGACAAAACAAAAGTGATACAATTTTTTAAGAAAAATGTCTCACTAAAATCACCAAACACAACAACAATTACAACAAAATATGAAATGGTATATCCCTAGCTGAGCGCGTTCGAGATTGTCAGAGCTTCGCTGTTGCCATCTCTGGTCACTGTCGAGTCATATTTATTATTTGACTGTATTGTGTATGAAGATGTTATAGGCAGATAGCCAGCTTTCCTTAAACTTTATAAGAAAGCCTTGGATATTTGTGAGCCTTTTGGCGTAACCTCATCACTTCCGCAACGTTGTGGTACATCGAAATACCGGTGTAATAAACGGGCGGATATACCTGAAGAATATTACAGACGAATCCTCTTCATACCGAACCTTGATGAACTTGGATCTTCACTCAGTAAAAGGTTTTACAATACAAGAAGAAAATTATTGGACTCCAGTGTCTAGTACCAGCAAACGTGAACAAGTTCGCATTCGAAGACTTAAAGCCAGCGATAGAATTTTATATAGATGATCTGAAGAATTCATATGAAGCTATTCTTAAGGGTGAATTTGATATGTGGTCGATGAGACGGCAGCATGCCGTGAAAGAGGTACCGACGTGTGCAATTAGCGCACTAAAACTGTGCGATAAAGAGCTCTTTCCTAACATGCATATCTTGCTAACACTCTTGACGACGCTTCCTGTCATGACGGCAATCACGACGGTTTTCGACGTTAAAGCGTGTTTAGACCTACCTTCGCAATCGTACAAGTGAGAAGCGTCTTACAGGTATGGCTCTCATGACTATACATCTCAACATACCAATCAGTGAGGAATCCATCATTGATATGTTTGCTAAGAAGTCGCGCAGAATGGTTCTTGTGTAGATCTCGGTGTTCGTTTATGTAATACCATAATATATATGGGACGGTCTTTTAACGGGTGTTTTTTTTAGAGGTATAGAGCTTCGAATTGAAATAGAACACAAGAAAATCGTTTTAATGTCCATCAATTTGACTTTATTGGAAGGATAATTTTATGCCATTAATATTTAAATTTGATTTCGGGCATGTGGCCGCCGCAGCTGGCTCGAATAAAGCCAATTCTACAGGTCCAATTTTGAACCACTTTTTCGAGCATATGGGGCCGTATGTCGGCAATAACGCCACGAATGTTGGCTTCCAAGTCCCCTAACGTTTCTGGTTTGTTGGCGTAGACGAGCGAATTCACATATCCCCAAAGAAAATAATCCAATGGTGTCAAATCACACGATCTTGGTGGCCAATTGACAGGTCCATTCCGCGAAATTATGCGCTCATCGAATGTTTCCTTCAATAAATTGATTGTGACGTGCGCTGTGTGGCATGTAGCGCCGTCTTGTTGGAACCACAACTCATCCACATTCATGCCATCCAATTCGGGAACAAAATAGTCGGTTATCATGGCTCTATACCGGTCTCCATTAACGGTAACTGACTCTCCAGCATTATTTCGGAAGAAGTATGGCCCAATGACTCCACCAGCCCATAGAGCACACCAAACAGTCAGTTTTTGTGGATAAGTCTCAAGGGTCTCATGTGGATTCTCTTCACTCCAAATGCGGCAATTTTGATTGTTGACGAAGCCATTCAACCAAAAATGAGCCTCATCACTGAACAAAATTTTGCGATGAAAATCAGCATCGAGATCAATCTCATTTTCGGCCCATACACCAAAATCACGACGCATTGCATGGTCTCGCGGCTTTAATTCTTGCACAAGCTGAATCTTGTAAGGTCGCAAGCCAAGATCTTTGCGCAAAATCTTCCATAAAGTTGATGGACAAAGCTCCAATTGCTGTGCACGGTGGCGAATCGATTCATTCGGGTCCTCTGCAACATTTTGCTCTACAGCGGCAATTGTTTCTTCGGTGCGCACTGTTCGACGTCTCTGCGGATGCGTATTATCACATAGAGTAAACGTAGTGCGAAAACGACCCATGGTTAACCGAATTAATTGCTCTGATGGACGATTATGTCGACCATAAAATGGACGGAGCTTGCGGTAAACTTCGCGAACTGAACCATTATTTTCGAAATAAATTTGCACGATTTGCAAGCGTTGTTCTTTTGTCAACCTGTTCATGATGAAATGGCAAACCAAACTGAACATAAATGACATTAGAGTTGCCAGATTTGACCATAAAATGCCAGTTTTATCTTAATTCGAAAAACAAACCTCTAAAAAAGACACCCAGTACAAACCGAAAACTTTTCGGGCGACGCATTTTTGATTTGGCTGAAATTTTTACTATGAATTCTGTATTAAAAATGAAAGAATAAGTGTTCGATAATTTTTTTGAAACATTTTTTTTTACAAAATAGAGCGAATTTCAGTTTTTAGAATATCGTGATATTTGGCATGGAGACTCACTTTCAAAAATTCATAACTCCGGTTCTGTTAAAGCTAGAAAATTTTTAATATTGTTTTAAACAATTTAAGTGCTTTAATCAATTTTTAATAATTTTACCCAATTTTTACGTCAAATTTCCAATCGAAAACGTATTTTTTTGTGGGCAAACTATTATTACTATAAGAAATAAATTAATTTATGTAGTGCGGCACGTCTAATTTGCACGCGTATTCTACACTAATTTGCAAATTCGGGATTCATCTCGAGATCTGGTTTCTCATAGACTTTTTTCTATGTATTTTAGGGCGTAGATTCCAAAAATGGAACCATTTTTTTTTCTTAAGAATTGTTTTTGAGATATCCCTGTTAAACCCTTCTTTGCATTTTTTTCATTATTTGGCCATATCTCTATGAATATTTTTCGACTCAAAAACGCTTTTCAGCATTCAAAAGATATTTGTAGCTATTCCCAATTTTCTAACTTAAACAGAACCGGTGTTATGAATTTTTGAAAGAAACTCTCCACGCCAAAATTCTCAAAATTTCAATTCGCTCTATTTTGTAAAAAATAAAAAATGTATCAAAAAAATCCTCGAACACGTATCTCTTCTTTTTTGATACAGAACCTACAAAAAAACCTCAGCGAAACAAAATTCGTTCGGTTTGTAAAAGAACGTCTCCACATCAAAATTCGTTCGGTTTGTAAAAGAACGTCCCACCGAAAAGTTATGACTAAGCCACCGGGCCCACCCCGAACAAAAATCCTGGCTACGCCTCTGCCTATGGTATGTTTTTCATCCTTCAGAATTTTGAAGATGATGAAAGCACTCATCAATCACTGCCCACAATATTTACAAACGTTAGGTTTAATTAGAAAAGTAATAACCTGATCGTTATGAAATTTAATGGGACAGATGTACGTGCTTTAAGGCGTTGTATCATTAAAAGTGAGCGCAACTGTACCTGTGGGCAAGGCACTTCTCAATAAAGCGAAAAACGTAAAGTGTTATTAGTATGAGGTATATCTGATGTCTAAATTAAAAGCGGGACGACATATCACTAGTAGGCGTGGCATCTTCCACACAAGTAAAATATCATAAGTGAGACATTTAGCATAATGTGGGCAATCAGCATAAAATTTGGTATGAGAATATTATTTATAAAAAGCTATTTTCAGATCAAAATCGGGTTGAATTGTACCAGATGGGTGTGTCAGCGCTCTAAGTTTTAAGTTTTATGACGGCGTATTTCGCAACTTACCAAGCTTTTGGGATAAAGTATGGATGGCGATCACGAATAGAATTTACTGAATCAAGAGTAGTCGGAATTAAATATGTGGGCGTAGCACTATTAGACTTTTTCATTGAAATTCGACTTTATCAATCTCTCCTGTCAACATTTTTCAATATTTACTATAAATATTTTTTTGACTTATTCAACCTCTTTCAACTTTCTTCATTGTTCTCCAATCTTTTTAGCTGTTTCAACATTTTTCAACGTTTTACAACATTTTCCATTCTTCTTGAACAATAACTGAATTTATTTTTATTTAATCCCAACTATGGCTTACCTCATCTTCGAGAAACGCCAACAGCACATAAGCTGTTAATGCCATATCATCGGTATAGGGGAACTCAACTAGCAGGCCATTTTCCACAAAATTTCCGTGTATCGTCTGTTGTGAAATTAAATAGTTCAACGTCCTCTTAATAATTTTTGCATCAATATCAATGAATTCAGTAGCCTGTTGAAAGGAACGTGCAACGTAAGCGGTCAACCAAGTACTACCACTAAGTCCTGAAGCTTGATTTTCTATGCCATAATCGCCATAACATCCGGATTTATGTTTGAAGTTCAGTTCACGTTGATAACCTATTTTCAAAATGTTAAGAGCCTTTTTCGTCACCTGCGGCATATTGAGATTAATTGTCTACGGAGTAATTTCAACAGATAAAAATAAAAGTAACTTGTGACATAACTTGTGTTTACTCACACGTAAATACTTTAGTACTAAAATGCTTGGCACAAAACTTAACATGTTCTGTTCACCAGAACCGATTGGCATGTGTACTAAGTTTTCCAAATTTTCAAAAGTAAGACCAATTAAATCACCAATTGCTGAAATTTCGATGCGTTCGGAGTTGGGCACAGCGTCAGCTGGAATATCTACGGTTATGGACTCTTGCTGCTCGTCTTGGTCGTTTAAATTTATATAGAAAGCACGATTTTGATATCGTGTAACACCCTCAGGTTCCACTTTTAAATTCTGATAAACGGCTAATCCCATGAGCGCTGTTATCTTTACTGCTGTAATGCCAATACTTGTGGGTTGTATAATAAAAGCGACACCACCAGCGCTATTGGCATCAATAGTAATGCGTTTTAAGCTCTTTGTCTGGTCTAATATGCATTCGTCCACTTCAACAAATTCATAGCTCTTGTCCGAATTGTCCATTGAAACTTCAATTTCATGCGTTTCATTCATATTGTTAAAAATTAAAACTGGAATGGAGATGATCTCACCTAAAAGAGCCATATCATATCATATTAATAATTGGTGTTGATTTACTTTTGACATACCATGTTTCACAGAGTACGGCAAATTGATGGTTATGAAAAAAGGTTTGAACACTTGTATCATTGCCGGATTCTTTGTCAGCGCAATACCCGTTTTTGAGTTAAGAGAAAATCCGGTTATGACCCATGTGGTTAGTGAATCTGGTAACTTTTCATGAAAACTAAATTTTGTCTGATTTCCTCTAATTGAAAAAGTGAGATCTTATCTTAGTGTCAATTTATTTATGGTACCAACATACGTATAAAACTCTTTGTAAATCCAAATATCTGGAAAGTCGTCACGTGGTAAGTTGTTTTGGCCAGGACCTTTACCATATGGATACAAACTATAGTAACGCTTTGAGGCTATATAAAATTTCGAAAGTACATTAGTACTAAGTTTCTAGTTTACTTAATACATTTTTTTCTTTTTCAATAAGACAAAAACTCTATGTATGTACTCAAAATTATCAGTTATAAAATGGTTTATGATAGATCAACGTAAAATATTTATAAAGAGTCAAAATTTTATTTATTTTAGTTACTCGAGAACTTTTTTTCGAACTTACACTTATACGGGTAATTAGCATTTGTCATCGTAACTAAGCCGGAAACTACTCCCGGACAACGACCTGACCCAAGCAAGGGTGGCGTTTTAGTCTGGTATTTACGCATACTTTGAAGAATACTATCTTTGTCTAAATCGTTACCAGTGCCTAGAAGAAGCACTCTTTTGTCAACTGCCAATATGCCAACAAATGAATTTGGATCTGTTGAAATCTGCATTTCAATATCGTCTCCTGGACTCGCTTTGGCTGTTGTTGTCAATTCAATCTACAAAAAATTTAAAGAGTAAAATATAACTGACCCAAACAAACTCTACGTTACATGCCAAAATACCACAAATTGATCGCGTGAATTTATAAATTTGATAAAATTAAGACTTTATTTCAAATTATTATTTATTCATTTATTTAAAAATCTCTGAAGACAGTTTCCAAGATATGTTGGCAGTAATTTGAAGGTGTATTTAGTGCTTTAACAACATGCCAATAGACTTACAGAATTTTGAAATTCTTCTTCGAACTCTATATCCATTTCTTTAAACCGCAAGTTGTTTTCATAAAAGTACTGTACGAGAATAGCTTTCGGTATCGCCACAAACTCGGCGCTGATTTTGATGGTATATAATTTGGGTCTGTAATGTTGTTCAGATAATCATAATTCAGATATTTATAATTCGGTTGTTTCAGAATTCAGATAATTTAAAATTCAGATGATTTTATGTTCAAAATTCATGTATATTAGGTGTTAGCCGAAAATCCGGGTGAAAATCGCTTACATCCTTCACACATTCATCACAGTAATTCTATATAAAAGTTTGGGTAAGTGGGCGGTATTTGGCCACGGTTCATAGATTACAACCTCCAATATGTCCAACAACTGCTCCGCGGTCAACTAAAGTATGTCCAACATGCAGTGAAGTAACTCTATGGTGAAGAATGAACTTTAAAACATCTGAGTATCGAAATTATCTGAATTTAGAAGAGTAACGGAATTTTGTACACCACCCATCTAATCTGCCAACTCCGTTCACTTCTATGCGTTCTGCTGTGATTATATTATAACGTGATGTCACAATGTAATCAAAATATTTTATTGGCTCCTTCCACTCAACATTGAAATAAAGATTTTTTCCCAATTGCGGCCTATATTAGTGACTAATTATGAATTCATGAAAAATATCATAAGCTCATTGAACTTACTTTTTTGTTAGCAAAGTCAGCTCAATTAAATCCTCGCTATCATCACTTATTTTTAAGTATAATGGTTCGAAGCTCTTAAGTATTTCGAGATAGCTACACTTAACTTCTAAAAATTCTACATTTGACGTTGGTGTAAAAGTAAAAGTTGCTATGCCATTTTCATCAATCATACTCAGGAACTGCTCCGTCCCAATAAGAAGTGCTACATGATTTTTTTTGTCCTGTACGGGTGAACCATCCAGTTTTCTTAAAGCCACTTGGAAAGTGACTAGTTTTCCAAGACTAAAACTTAATTCTGGGTTAATTTCCTTAATAGTGATATTGTTTTTGTGTAGGGCAATAATTTTGGATGATTTTACTTCACTGCCTTCAAGATAATCAAAAACTGTAGCACAAATTTGTAGATATTTTTTGTCACTTTCATTAAATTCTGAAAATCCATCATTTTGTATGTGGAACTCAACATGTCCCTTGCCATCGAAAAATATAGTTTTCTGAGAAAGCAATGGTTTGGTTAAATTAAAAAAAAATTGAGCTGAACATAATTTTTTTTAACTCAAGATATTGATACTAAGGTATTGTTGTCTAGATTGAAATAAAAATAATCTAAAAAAAAAGTGATGACTCGACACGTCCCGTTGTTTTTTTATAGTGAAATTAGTCTTTTAGCATCTCGTTCTATCTACTCTCTACACAAAATTCAAATATCATGTTCTGAGATTTGATTTTGAGGTATTATAGCAATTGAAATCATATAGTTATTATCGGCCTTCTTCAATTCAGTTATAAGTATTGGGCTTTTGGCCGTTGATAAAAAATTTTTTCCAAAAAAACACAATTTTTGTATTTATTTTTTGAATTTTATTTTCCGATATTTCGGCTAAAATTGCTAGCCATCATCAGGGAATCTGTAACAATGGAAAAGGGGAAAACAACATCACAAATGAACACTAGAATTTACATAAATATTGCACTTAAATGACAATTTGAAATTACCGAATTCAAACAAATTTTTTCTTCTAATTCATAATAATAAAAAATTTTTTTTTAAACTTTAAACAAAACTACGTTGTTCGCGTCACGGTGAGTCATTAACAACTAAAAATTATGTCTAATGAGATGTTTGTAAATATGTGCACAGTTGTCAGTGTCGGATTTAAAGTTCAGTCTTTTTTGTGTTGGTGTGTTTACTATATGCAACATTTCCTTCGTGAAGCGTCGGTGGTACATATTTTCATATTGCAGTATTTTGGTGCCGTCGAAGTCTGGGACATGTTTATTGTATGTACAATGAGCCGCAAGTGCAGTTTTGTTTCCGTTGTTCGATTTTATGTCCGATTTATGTCCCGATATACGAGTTTTCAATTTGCATTTCGTTGTACCAACATATATTTTTCCGCAGGACTCTGATTGATTACCTTTGCATGTTATTTGGTAAATCAGGTTAGACTTATCCATGTTGTCTATTTTGCTTTTATTATTGCTGTAAAGGCTTCTGAGCGTATAGTTCGTTTTTGGAGCTAGCTGGAACTTTTGGCTGTCGTAAATGTTGGATTTTTTTAATTTTTCCGTGAAACCATGTATATATGTCACACTTTTGAAACTTTTTGGCTCGGATGTACTTCTGCTGTTGTTGTTGCTGGGGGATTGTTGTTCAATTTCTCGTATCAAGCGTCTTATTAGGCCATCAGGAAAATCGTTACTGGATAGTATATTTTTTATACGGACTTTGTTATTTTTGTGAAAAACAGTGTCACTAATGTTGAGCACTTTCTGAATGAAGTTTTTTGCAGTGTTTAAAATTGTTTTCTTTGGGTGTTTCGAAAAGAAATTAATAATTCTGCCTGAAGCGGTTGGTTTTTGATACCAATCTACTTTTAAGATGTTATTGGCCTGGCTAACCAATGTGTCTAAGTATGGTAACTTTCCCTCATTAGCATCCTCTTTGGTAAACTTTATGTGTCTGTTGTATGTGTTTAGCGTTTTCAAAGTGTTTTCAATAGAATCCGTTTTTACTATTGCGAAGATGTCATCTACGTATTTTGTTAACAACCTTGGTATTGGTTCTATGTTTTCCAAAGACTTATCGAGTAATTCCTCCATCACAATATCTGCGACGATTGGGGAAAGAGGAGATCCCATCGGCATTCCTTTAAGTTGGTGATAAATGACGTTTTCATAATTGAAGTAATTATTTTCTTTGAGGCAAAATTTTAGGATTTCCATAAAAAGTGCTTTAGGTATTTTGGTGTGCTTTTCTACAATATTCCATTTTCTATCAATCGTCTTGATAGCAAATTCAACTGGTGTATTGGGAAACAATGAGACCACATCAAAGGAAACGATGGATTCATCATCATATATGTAGGTATTATTAATTTTATTTTTGAATTCAATGCCATTCTTGACATTGTATTTAGAATCTGCCGTTAAGTGTGATAAAATTTCGGCAAGATATTTGCATAACTCATAGGACGGTGAATTAGTTGAAGAACAAATTGGTCTTAAAGGCATGTTTTCCTTGTGAATTTTAGGCAGTCCATATATACGTGGTACCGTCGCAGTATTTGTCATCAATTTTCGTTTTTCCTGTTGGGTGATTAGTTCTTTCGCAAAAAGCTTTTCTATTAAATTATTGTTCTTTTGTTGTAACGTAAGTGTGGGATCACGTCTAATAGTTTTGTACGTCCATCCGTCTCTCAAAATTGTACGCATTTTCTCTTCGTAATCTTTTTTGTACATGGTTACTGTTTTGTTCCCTTTGTCCGCTTCCACCACGATCATGTCTTTGTTTTCGCGCAAAAAAGCTTTTGTGTTATTAACTGCATTTGTTATGTAGTTATCTCTTATTGTTGTGCGCGTTTCTCTTAAGTGTCTTCCTATCATCGTCGTCAATTTGGTTCTCCCTGTTTCTTGTTCGTCTTTTTCTGTAAAAGTTTGAACACAATCTTCACCTTCTGCTATGATGTTAAACATCGGGAATCTATTTTTTGGTAGTGGAAGTGCGAACTTTGGTCCATGTGACAAAAGCCATTGAACTTCGTCCGGTATTGTTTTTTCGGTTTTGTTTACGAACCAGTCATTGCTTTTGTAATTAATATTTAAAAGTTTGACCTGTGCTTGTCTAAGTCGCTGTAATTTGTTTTCATGTACATACTTCGTTTTTTGAGTATCGTTTATCGTGAGCGTTTCGTTATATGCGAAAATAAATGTTGATTCGGTTTCGTTTACTTTTTGGGTTATGACGTTTTCTATTTTGGTTTTTTTGCTTTTAATGTCTCTGTAAATTTTGTGTTTGCAGGTTATTAAATTATTTAATATTTTTTGTTGGAATTTTAATGTAAGGTTCTCTATTGTTTTTATTGTTCCTGAAGGTAGTTTTGTGTTATGATTCTGTGTAGTGAAAATATTTTGGACATTTTTTGTTGAATTATTAATAAAATCAGGTACAATTTTATTTTTCCTGCACTGAACTAGAAAATCTATGGCACATTTTGTGTTAGTGTGGGTTCTGCTAATTCGTCTATGTTTGTTGATGATTTTGTTGACATTTTTTCCATATTTTTGTTTCAGCTGTTTGTATGAAAGTATGTTATTACTTTGCTCTGGCGTGCCCTCCATAATTTAAATCATATAGTTATTATCGGCCTTCTTCAATTCAGTTATAAGTATTGGGCTTTTGGCCGTTGATAAAAAATTTTTTCCAAAAAAACACAATTTTTGTATTTATTTTTTGAATTTTATTTTCCGATATTTCGGCTAAAATTGCTAGCCATCATCAGGGAATCTGTAACAATGGAAAAGGGGGAAAACAACATCACAAATGAACACTAGAATTTACATAAATATTGCACTTAAATGACAATTTGAAATTACCGAATTCAAACAAATTTTTTTTTTTTTTTTTTTTTTTTTTTTTTTTTTTTTTTTTTTTTTTTTTTTTAAAGTTTAAAAAAAAAAAATTTTTTATTATTATGAATTAGAAGAAAAAATTTGTTTGAATTCGGTAATTTCAAATTGTCATTTAAGTGCAATATTTATGTAAATTCTAGTGTTCATTTGTGATGTTGTTTTCCCCTTTTCCATTGTTACAGATTCCCTGATGATGGCTAGCAATTTTAGCCGAAATATCGGAAAATAAAATTCAAAAAATAAATACAAAAATTGTGTTTTTTTGGAAAAAATTTTTTATCAACGGCCAAAAGCCCAATACTTATAACTGAATTGAAGAAGGCCGATAATAACTATATGATTTAAATTATGGAGGGCACGCCAGAGCAAAGTAATAACATACTTTCATACAAACAGCTGAAACAAAAATATGGAAAAAATGTCAACAAAATCATCAACAAACATAGACGAATTAGCAGAACCCACACTAACACAAAATGTGCCATAGATTTTCTAGTTCAGTGCAGGAAAAATAAAATTGTACCTGATTTTATTAATAATTCAACAAAAAATGTCCAAAATATTTTCACTACACAGAATCATAACACAAAACTACCTTCAGGAACAATAAAAACAATAGAGAACCTTACATTAAAATTCCAACAAAAAATATTAAATAATTTAATAACCTGCAAACACAAAATTTACAGAGACATTAAAAGCAAAAAAACCAAAATAGAAAACGTCATAACCCAAAAAGTAAACGAAACCGAATCAACATTTATTTTCGCATATAACGAAACGCTCACGATAAACGATACTCAAAAAACGAAGTATTTACATGAAAACAAATTACAGCGACTTAGACAAGCACAGGTCAAACTTTTAAATATTAATTACAAAAGCAATGACTGGTTCGTAAACAAAACCGAAAAAACAATACCGGACGAAGTTCAATGGCTTTTGTCACATGGACCAAAGTTCGCACTTCCACTACCAAAAAATAGATTCCCGATGTTTAACATCATAGCAGAAGGTGAAGATTGTGTTCAAACTTTTACAGAAAAAGACGAACAAGAAACAGGGAGAACCAAATTGACGACGATGATAGGAAGACACTTAAGAGAAACGCGCACAACAATAAGAGATAACTACATAACAAATGCAGTTAATAACACAAAAGCTTTTTTGCGCGAAAACAAAGACATGATCGTGGTGGAAGCGGACAAAGGGAACAAAACAGTAACCATGTACAAAAAAGATTACGAAGAGAAAATGCGTACAATTTTGAGAGACGGATGGACGTACAAAACTATTAGACGTGATCCCACACTTACGTTACAACAAAAGAACAATAATTTAATAGAAAAGCTTTTTGCGAAAGAACTAATCACCCAACAGGAAAAACGAAAATTGATGACAAATACTGCGACGGTACCACGTATATATGGACTGCCTAAAATTCACAAGGAAAACATGCCTTTAAGACCAATTTGTTCTTCAACTAATTCACCGTCCTATGAGTTATGCAAATATCTTGCCGAAATTTTATCACACTTAACGGCAGATTCTAAATACAATGTCAAGAATGGCATTGAATTCAAAAATAAAATTAATAATACCTACATATATGATGATGAATCCATCGTTTCCTTTGATGTGGTCTCATTGTTTCCCAATACACCAGTTGAATTTGCTATCAAGACGATTGATAGAAAATGGAATATTGTAGAAAAGCACACCAAAATACCTAAAGCACTTTTTATGGAAATCCTAAAATTTTGCCTCAAAGAAAATAATTACTTCAATTATGAAAACGTCATTTATCACCAACTTAAAGGAATGCCGATGGGATCTCCTCTTTCCCCAATCGTCGCAGATATTGTGATGGAGGAATTACTCGATAAGTCTTTGGAAAACATAGAACCAATACCAAGGTTGTTAACAAAATACGTAGATGACATCTTCGCAATAGTAAAAACGGATTCTATTGAAAACACTTTGAAAACGCTAAACACATACAACAGACACATAAAGTTTACCAAAGAGGATGCTAATGAGGGAAAGTTACCATACTTAGACACATTGGTTAGCCAGGCCAATAACATCTTAAAAGTAGATTGGTATCAAAAACCAACCGCTTCAGGCAGAATTATTAATTTCTTTTCGAAACACCCAAAGAAAACAATTTTAAACACTGCAAAAAACTTCATTCAGAAAGTGCTCAACATTAGTGACACTGTTTTTCACAAAAATAACAAAGTCCGTATAAAAAATATACTATCCAGTAACGATTTTCCTGATGGCCTAATAAGACGCTTGATACGAGAAATTGAACAACAATCCCCCAGCAACAACAACAGCAGAAGTACATCCGAGCCAAAAAGTTTCAAAAGTGTGACATATATACATGGTTTCACGGAAAAATTAAAAAAATCCAACATTTACGACAGCCAAAAGTTCCAGCTAGCTCCAAAAACGAACTATACGCTCAGAAGCCTTTACAGCAATAATAAAAGCAAAATAGACAACATGGATAAGTCTAACCTGATTTACCAAATAACATGCAAAGGTAATCAATCAGAGTCCTGCGGAAAAATATATGTTGGTACAACGAAATGCAAATTGAAAACTCGTATATCGGGACATAAATCGGACATAAAATCGAACAACGGAAACAAAACTGCACTTGCGGCTCATTGTACATACAATAAACATGTCCCAGACTTCGACGGCACCAAAATACTGCAATATGAAAATATGTACCACCGACGCTTCACGAAGGAAATGTTGCATATAGTAAACACACCAACACAAAAAAGACTGAACTTTAAATCCGACACTGACAACTGTGCACATATTTACAAACATCTCATTAGACATAATTTTTAGTTGTTAATGACTCACCGTGACGCGAACAACGTAGTTTTGTTTAAAGTTTAAAAAAAAATTTTTTATTATTATGAATTAGAAGAAAAAATTTGTTTGAATTCGGTAATTTCAAATTGTCATTTAAGTGCAATATTTATGTAAATTCTAGTGTTCATTTGTGATGTTGTTTTCCCCTTTTCCATTGTTACAGATTCCCTGATGATGGCTAGCAATTTTAGCCGAAATATCGGAAAATAAAATTCAAAAAATAAATACAAAAATTGTGTTTTTTTGGAAAAAATTTTTTATCAACGGCCAAAAGCCCAATACTTATAACTAACGCAATTGAAATCAGTGAAAATAAATTATACAAAAATCCAATAAAAATTATCTAATTAATTAAGAGAAAATAGAGTATTAAAAATATTATATTATCGTAGAAATTTTATAAGATTGTTACAACTCAATTCAATATAAGCAATTTTATATAAAAATTATAGATCTAAAAAGCATTTTTTGATTGGTTCGTTGGTTACGTAATAAGAGAAAACTACTAAGCCCACCGTAGATAGTCAAGGTATTGGAAGGAATTAAACTTATACATTTGAACTCGGAGAAATGAGCAACGCCACGCCCTCCATATAAGAGACAAATCAAATTCATCATATCCCATCAACTATTTGACGCTGACGTAAATATATGGTATAAACGATCTGGCCAAAAATAAATTTCAGATAAACAAGTTAAGTTGTTATATTCGGCCAGGCCTAAACTCACATACCCTACACTGCACTGAAAGTACCTTTTAAATAAATGTAAAAAAAACACCGTTGAAGAGGTTGAATAAGTCGAAAAAATTGTGAAATGTTAGAAAGGTTGACAGAGGTTGAAAAATAAATGTCGGAAAAGTCGAAAATCTAAGCAAAATGTTGAAAAAAGTTGAGAGAGGTTGAAAAACTCTAAAAAAGTTGAAAGAGGTTGTAAAAGCCGAACAGATACACTTACAAATACACTGGAAAATTTTGAAAAAATCGAATGGAAACTAAAAATTTGAAACGCCCACTTCTCCAATTCATCCCACTTTTGGTTCAATAACTTATATTCGTGATCGACATCCTCATACTAAATTTTAGCACAATAGCGATATATGCCGCAGTTAAATTTAAAATTTAGGGCGGTGACACACCCACTGGTACAATCCAGCCCGGTTTTGATCCAGAAATAGCTTTTCATAAGCAAACCCCTTACACCAAATTTTATTTCTATAAACATGTCACTTAGCGTATTTTATTTGTATGGGAGGTGCCACGCCCACTAGTGCTATTTCAGCCACTTTTGATTCAGATATACTTTATAGCAACTGAACCACTTACATTAAATTTCATAGCATTTGCTGCAATAGTTCACTTAAAACAGCCCTTACAAATTTATGCTAATATGGGAGATGCCACGCCCACTGATGCAATCGCGTTAATTTTTTTATTAATTTATTTTAATTTATTTTTAAAGCTTATAGAAACTGACATCTATACACCAAACTTTATGAAGATTACTCTCATAGCACACTTCTATAAAAATAAACGTTTTTTACTTATATGGGATGTGCCACGCCCACAGGTACTATTTTACCAAATTTTTGTAATAAGAGACCTTATAGCAAGTATATCTACCTCATTAATCTCCGTGAACCGATTTTGCCCAGACAGACAGACAGACAGACAGACAGACAGACAGACAGACAGACAGACAGACAGACAGACAGACAGACAGACAGACAGACAGACAGACAGACAGACAGACAGACAGACAGACAGACAGACAGACAGACAGACAGACAGACAGACAGACAGACAGACAGACAGACAGACAGACAGACAGACAGACAGACAGACAGACAGACAGACAGACAGACAGACAGACAGACAGACAGACAGACAGACAGACAGACAGACAGACAGACAGACAGACAGACAGACAGACAGACAGACAGACAGACAGACAGACAGACAGACAGACAGACAGACAGACAGACAGACAGACAGACAGACAGACAGACAGACAGACAGACAGACAGACAGACAGACAGACAGACAGACAGACAGACAGACAGACAGACAGACAGACAGACAGACAGACAGACAGACAGACAGACAGACAGACAGACAGACAGACAGACAGACAGACAGACAGACAGACAGACAGACAGACAGACAGACAGACAGACAGACAGACAGACAGACAGACAGACAGACAGACAGACAGACAGACAGACAGACAGACAGACAGACAGACAGACAGACAGACAGACAGACAGACAGACAGACAGACAGACAGACAGACAGACAGACAGACAGACAGACAGACAGACAGACAGACAGACAGACAGACAGACAGACAGACAGACAGACAGACAGACAGACAGACAGACAGACAGACAGACAGACAGACAGACAGACAGACAGACAGACAGACAGACAGACAGACAGACAGACAGACAGACAGACAGACAGACAGACAGACAGACAGACAGACAGACAGACAGACAGACAGACAGACAGACAGACAGACAGACAGACAGACAGACAGACAGACAGACAGACAGACAGACAGACAGACAGACAGACAGACAGACAGACAGACAGACAGACAGACAGACAGACAGACAGACAGACAGACAGACAGACAGACAGACAGACAGACAGACAGACAGACAGACAGACAGACAGACAGACAGACAGACAGACAGACAGACAGACAGACAGACAGACAGACAGACAGACAGACAGACAGACAGACAGACAGACAGACAGACAGACAGACAGACAGACAGACAGACAGACAGACAGACAGACAGACAGACAGACAGACAGACAGACAGACAGACAGACAGACAGACAGACAGACAGACAGACAGACAGACAGACAGACAGACAGACAGACAGACAGACAGACAGACAGACAGACAGACAGACAGACAGACAGACAGACAGACAGACAGACAGACAGACAGACAGACAGACAGACAGACAGACAGACAGACAGACAGACAGACAGACAGACAGACAGACAGACAGACAGACAGACAGACGAAACGAATTCGTATTTGAAGTCCGTTACGAATTCGAAACGAATTCGTTTTTGGAAAAATTTAAAACTTTTGGAAAATTTTTCTATGTCCCGGAAAAGTTTTCAAAGAAAAATTTTAAAAAAATATTTTGTCTTAATCGACCTTGCAATGTTTAAAAATTCGAAAAAAACGAATCCGTTACGGATTGTTATTTTCGGGGTAAAAAAAAAATTTTTTTTTTTTCGACTTTTTAAACATTTCTAATTCGATTAAGACCCAAATTTTTTTTTTGAAAATTTTTCTTTGAACATTTTTTTGGGACTTAGAAAAATGTTCCAAAAAAATTTGTTCTGTTTTATGATCAAAAAACGAATTCGAAACAGATTCGTATTTGAAGTCCGTTACGAATTCGTTTTACTTACAATAAATGGAATTCGCGTCCATTTTTGTGCACATTGGGAAACAGTTCTTTTGCTCAGTTTAGCTTTCACGAGAATAAAGGTGTGAAGTCAAGTCATTATAGTTTTTTCTCAAGAAATTTGACAAGAATTTGAAAATTTCACTCTGGTTTTTCTTTTGTGTTCTTTTTCTTCACTTATGGGGCAAAGGGATTGACTGCCCTTCTTGTATTCTTCTATCTGTATGATTACGAAAACTATCAAAAAACATTTGAAATTTTTGCGCTTACTTCTTTATTATAAAATGTAGTTTCATCTTCTACACTAATAACCGCTCTGCCTTTAACCGCTTTGCCAAAAGCATAACTGTAAAGATTGTTAGAATATTTCAAAATCTTAATTCATTATCTGCCATTCTATTCATCAGAACTTACTTTGAGCGTACAGTGACTTTGATAATCTCATCTGAAAGAGCAATATTTTCTGCTGCATCAATAATTACATCAAACTGTGGCAAGTAATAATTGGCCACCGAAAACTCTTTTGATTCAGTTAACTTATCATCAACGTTTACTTCTATATTCCAAGAACCGAGCATTGGCTTATCCGAAAGTTGTAAGTTACCAGTGAAGACACCATGAATAATTTCTAAATTTTTCAACAGTTTAACACGGTTCTTGGCAGGATCCTAAAAGAAAATTAAGTTAATTAAGAGAAACAGGCAAACTGTTAGACTTCCACAATGAACTTACTGTGATTATAATAGTTTTTATGGACTTTTTTAGCTCTGCTGGGCGTGTGCTGTTATCTAGAAACAAAACACGATATTGAACTAAATCATCTGGTTTGTAATTCGCTTTGTCGGTCTGCATCAAGATCAGTGGCTTGTAACATTCATAATTGAGATCGGTTGAATTATCTATTGTAATACCAGCAACACCATTAACTTTTAGACTATACTTATCATGTTCTAGCCGAGGTAACTCTAATGTAACAATTTCAGTACTCATTGGTTGAATATCAACTACTTCAATTATATTATATTTGGTACTTGAAATTTCAATTTGAATTTTACATGGACCTTCAGCTTCGTGTATGGAAATGGCAACATTATATTTTAAATATGAGTGTATGGTACCGGGCGCAGTAATGGAATAAATACTGAAATTATAGCAAACAAAAAAGTTGTACTGCCCATGTGGAATGCAATTTAATATTTAATATACTCGAAATTGATTTGTTGGTATATTTGGTATATCTTACCTCAATGCTGGTACATAATATATATATGTATTTATATAATTCTACAGAAAACTAAAATTCAAAAAAATGCGTACTTATTCACAGATAGTATGCTTGGATTCAATTTAACTTACATCTTAATCCTGATAAATGTCCAGCTATGATTTTTACCAGGAAGAAAAATATTGTAGAATTTGACTATAAGCTAAGCTTGACAAAAAATACGCAAAACTTACCTCCTTAACAAAACATGAAACAACAAAAGACTAGCCTGGCAATATGCAAACCTTTCTTGATTTCTAACCATGTGTCTACTTTTCATGTCGTATATGTACAATTCATATGACAAAAAAGTAATGCCGAATCATAAAACATTGCAATACATGAAATAAAAAAAGAAACAGAAAAGCTTTAAAGTAAATGGAGTCCTTCTTCTTTGCCTTCTAATATCAGGCCTGATAGCACGTCTGTTGTGGCAAGGCATATTATGCCTTCTGTGATTGTATTTTTATTTGCATGAAAATCTAGTTTTGAGAAGTCCTTATATAATCGCAGCAGTGCTAGCAGGCCTTCTCTGAGGCAGGGCTTGCTCATTTGCCTGCTGGGTAGTTAATATCTATGTTTCTATGCTTACATGGTGTGAGTGGGTATGTTGAGGGAGTGCGAAGAAGCTAAGAAAAAATTATATTAAAATTACAAATTAACTGCACGTATAATTTTTTAATTTCCATATGTATTTAATAAGCTTCTTCCTTGATTTAAAGCATCAAGCTTAATAGCTGAGAAAGCTAACAGCTTTAGTAGCTAAACTCTATTATTAAATTTGACTGTTGCTTTGAAAAAATGTTAGCTAAAATATCATTTAAAAATTGATCGTCAAGCTGAAAGCTCTGAGTGCGCAAAAAAAAAATTATCTATGTATGTGTTAGTATTATTTTAACATAACTTTTGATTCGGTAAATTTTTTGATACCTTTTGATACTTTGATTGCCCCCTCCCAAGGATCTGATATTATAAATAATTACATCGATTGAATTCAAAATATCATCGATTCGATATGTTATTTTAACTATCGGCCCTCCCCCCCCAATCTTTTGGTAAAATGACGCTACTGAATGAGATTGTAAAAAATAATAAGTATTTGCTTATCAATGGAAGAAACATGTAGGGAAATAAAAAAAAACTGTTTTCATGGAAAACTTCGAACCAATTGTTGCTCGCTACATTTTTTTCACATCCAAATTGCTGGGTTACCAGAGTCTTTCAACTGGAATCGACGTAAATTGTGCGGTTTCTGATACTCCAGTTCAGCATCTACTTTCATTCCTTCTTCAGCATCGGCCAACAGAAGGGATTCAGTGACAGACAACTTGGATTGTTTCTAGCTCATTGGCTTCTCTTTTTTCTCTTTCCACGGTTGTTAACTCAATAATTTTGAATAGTGTAGTCATATAGATCAATTCCGTCTATCCACTTGTTATAACTGCGAAGCATAACAGGCTGATCGACGTTTACAAATGGGTCCATTCTTAGAAGATTCAGTTGCTTTTTTTCTAACGCCGATTAGTGTGGAGTGGCAGAATCTGATTGTATTTTGAAACAATGGTGACCTTATAATCTTGCCAGTGACATCGAGTGGTCTTGTTCTTAGATTCGCACATATTATAATGAGCGTAGCGAGGTATATACTTTTCGGTCTTCATATTAGTAGTGCCAGCAGCTACACAATTACAGCGAACAGTTCCAGTGGCGCAGAATCCCTTTTCTGATAGCAAACACAGGAGATGAAAACATGTGAAGAAACTGTCGGAAAATAGTACGTGACGAATAAGGGCCTCGACGTGGCTGAGAAAACGGAGAACTACATCAGCTCAAGATCAACTTCTGTGTTGAAAGGGATGAAAAGAACAAATAGCCGGTTGACGAATGTATATCGGCTTTCCCTGAATAAATATTTTGCACTACGACGGCCGAAATAAGCCACCATGTGCTCGACTATGGACAAAAATCCTGCCCAAGACCAAAAAAATTTAAAGATATGATAAGCCCGCACAAAACACCTCTAATCCTTTGAAAACACAAAAGATATAGAGAGGCGCTGTCACTTGGAGGGAAAATTTGACATTTCGTATTTGTATGGTATGGGATAAGCGCCAACGTTCGATTAATCGAACACTTGATTTTTTGACATAACGGAAAAACGGATCAAGGTAAAATTTTTTTGATAACGGATTTTGAATCAGGGGGCTGCAATTACTGTACAAATATACTTTATATCAAAAAATTCAATAATTTTTGCAAAACGGTAGAATATGGGTTAATAACGCAAAACTTACACTAACGATCGAAGATTTTATGTTGTTTTGTATTTTTGAAAGCACGTGAAGACTCCAGAAGGTATATTTTCTTCTGATATAGTTACTTTAACATTTTTGGAAAATCGCTGTGGTACTGGGTTAATTCTTAGATCGAAAGAGTATGGGAAAACGAAAAGCAAAAATTATTTTATATGTATGTGATACATACATAAAGATACACATTGGACTATCCCTTGTTTTTCAACATTGTTTCTAAGCTTGCTGAAGCATTTTAATGTTTTTGCCTAATTAAAATCTGTTTTATGTAAGTTTTTGCTCGTTAACTTTCAGTCAAATGTCTTTACGCGGCCTTTAGAGAGAAAATAATAAACATTGAAAAATAAAAATTTGAATTTTGAAAAATCATGCAAGATAATTTTTTTTAGTGTATTTCATATATTCTTAAGGCTCATGAAATAATATATCTTATATTTTCATTTTAAGTATGGCCAAAAATTGTAGTGATATAACTTTTATGATTGTAGAATGGATGACATTACATGTATGTATAATACTCAATTATTGATCCTTAGCTATCGGCGAATAGTACACTGATACTTACACTTCGCCCCAAACTGAGCTGATAATATTTGCAAAGCAGATAACAAAAACAATGTTTCGAAACATTTAAAAAAATTGAGATATTTTAGAGAGGATCGAATGAACTGATCGCGTTTGCAGAAAATTTGCGACTGAACTTGGAGTCTTAAGTTATTTTATTATTGATGATATTTTAGACATCGATAGTATATGCATATATGTATGTACATTAGGGTGATTCAAATTTTTTATTTTTTGCTTCAATTAGCAAAGTTGCAAGTAAACGAAAGAAAAATTCTGCTGCAATTATAACTCATAACATTTATATTTACTGGTGGCTCATCGAGGTTTTTAGTTTTCCCTACGATTTGTATGGGAACAAATGCCTTGTTAGTTTGTTTCGTTTATATCTCGTGAAAAAAATTTTACATTAACAAGACCAAGCTCATTACAAAGAGCATTAAGATAATATTTCACCAGTTTATTAGGTTTGAGAGGATAGAGATATTTCGGAGAATGAGAAAAAAAAAAATATTTTTTTTTTTTTGGATTTTTTGTTTCTTATTTTTTGTAAATAATTTTATGCTCTTTCCGATGGTCTTGGTTGAGTTCGTTTAAATTTTTGTTTTCACGAGATATAGGTACACGAAACTTTCTAATAAAGCATATTTTCCTATATAAATCGTATGGAACACTAAAAATCTCGATGAGCCACCAATATATATTAATACATACATATATTGGGTTTTCCTTGCAACTAATTTGTTAAAAATTTTATGCTCTTTTTGATGGGCCTGGTCCCGTTTATGTAAAACTTTTTTTTACGAGATATAGATGAAACTGTCAAACAAAGCATTTTTTCCAAGACAAATCCTATGGAAAACTAAAAAGCTCGATGAGCCATGATTTTCCTTTTGGGTACCTGCAGCTATTAAACTTTTTTGAACCAATAAATAAAAAATATGAATCACCCTAATGTACGTTTACTCGTATGTATATTGTATACGATACATTGTTTTTCACTTTATTTTACCGTCTGCATGTGATTATAACCAAAAGTTTGATATTTCTTACTGATTGACTAACATACTCTTATGTATTAATTAGGGTGTCTTATATTTTGCGAACTTGTTTTCTTAAACTTACTTCGTAATATTGCATGCAGATAAAATCATTTCCGAAGAAACGCTGGAACAAAATTATTTGAAAGTGGCTTAAAGTCAATGCACCTTTTTCATATAAAAGCATTCGAGAGTACCATTATTCATTCTAACTCAAAATGTTGATAACAAAAAAATAAGCAGAGAGGTCGCCTAACTAGCATCCACCCTACTACAGGCGCGCATGTTTGTCAATTAACATTATAGCTTTTTTATTACCTTTATTAGCTTTTTTTTTATAGAAATTCTATTTTATTTTCTTTGAGGTCAATTTTGTGCTTAAAAATTTGACATGCGTTTGATCATTCTGTCATGATTTATTGCCTAAATGTTGAGATTTTCCGGTTACACTACATTACAAAAAAAAAAAAAAATGACTACCACTTCGATATATTTAACGCATACTAATTAAGAATATATAAGACGCCCAGTAGCAAAACCGGCCAAGTCCAAAAATACCCAAATTTTGAGATATTCTCATATATTAAAATCTAGACCACGCTTTATCTTTCTACTATGTTTTTAGATTTTAAAAAAAAATTTTTTGACAGAAATATTACATTTTTTAAATATATTTTGATGCTTAGATTTCATAGAAATCCTAATCTATTTAACCCAGTAGAGCCCACTGCAACCATATGGTAACATTCGGTTACCTTATTTTCAAAAACGGTCTAAAATTTCAAAATACATGCTACTATGTTTCAAACAGTACTTTTATAAAGAAAAATTTACAATAGAGCATACAAAATTTTGAGATTGGCACTCATCTGATTGATTCTCTGCGAAAATCTTGGCTAAAAAAACAGTGCACGGGAAAAACCAAAAAAAAAAAAAAAACATGCTGGACGATAGTGAAAGTTAAAAATGATTTTATATATTTTATATCTCATTATTTCAATTTTTTTTGAAAATTTTTTTACATGAACTTTTAATTAATAAAGGATGGAATATTTTAAAATAAAGGATTAATTTTTTTTGCTCCGCCTGTGACACACAGACAATGATTTTCAACGATGTTAAAATATGGTAACAGTGGGACATTCGCTACTCTAATTCAATAAACGGATTTTTACCATATGGTAACAGTGGGCTATTGTCGCTACTTATACTTTTGATACCTAGCCTTAGTTCTAAAAGTTATTTTTTTAGTTATTTTTTCTTCTTAGTTTTTAGATTTAAATTGACTAGAGAAGAGATTTGTGAATATTTCCAAGATCAAGAAATATTTTTGGGCAGAGAATGGGCAGTCAGATGAAGACTCGGGAGAAGAGAGTGAACCTGGCGATGTTAGCAACTTGCTTGGATCTCAACTGATAGCTCCATGCATGTTGGCTCTAAATGGCCGAGAGAACGATGAAATTCTCAAGGAAGGATTCAAGTAATAATTCAAATGTTGGTCCGCTTTAAAGTGGTTTGTGGAAAAGTAACAAATCGGCACTTCTTTGCTGACTGCACTAATGAGAGATGCCTTAGACTTCACACCTTCTAAATTAAATATAAGAGACTCTCAAACTCATAAAGATTTGCTAGTTTCAACATCCACCCCAAAGCATTAAAAAACAATTCATCATCATTCAAATAGTCTTCACAAAAAGCTACTGGATTTTCAATCTAAGCATGGTCTAACGATAGTCGTGGCTCTCTGAAGTCTTCTTTAGTTGAGAACGATTATTGAGACTACTGGTTATTGATGATTGGTGGTATCGTCGTCCTTCAAGCAGTGCTAAGTGCACGTCCCGTTAGGATAAGCTCGGAAACTTTGTAGTCAAAATAAATGGAGATACGTAAACTGTAGCAGTGTACTGTACACAATGTTTCAAAATCTAGGGTTAGATTTTGTATAACTAAACTGTTTTAAGACTTATCTTTATGTTGTATTCTAAACTAAGTTATTCATAACTTTTTATATCATTCATTTCATTACAACAAAAACATTAATATGTGTTGAGCCAAATTGTTCTATGATAACGCAATAAATTTTCTACTGAGTGTGGCCCACTGTTACCATATGGTAACGGCTTGCCACGCCTCTCTTTTCAAAGATATAAAGCTAAGATTTGATATCACAACTTATTATTTTGCTAGGAATATCTGTTAAAAATTTCAGTGCTTTATACTTTCTCGATCGCTGTGGGTTAAGTTGATCATTGAGTGATCATATGTAATACTTGTTTTGATCATCGTTAGAAAATGTAATTTGATAATGTTCAAACTTTGAAATCAAATTTTGTATAATAAAATTTCATATAAAAAATTTCTCACGTTAACGTACTGTTTCAATTTTTGCATGTTTCGAAATAACTTTTGCTTTAATTATATCAAATATTTGTTTTTTTAAGTCGTTTCTGGTTAAATTCAGCTTTTCCAGTTTCAAAATCAGCCAAGTCCAAAGAATTGTATTCAAAACCATCCAAGTCCAGTACATTGGTATCAAAGCCGGCCAAGTCCACTTTTTTTCAAACAAAATTTGATAATTACTGTGTCAAAACCGGTCAAGTCCATTACATTTTTATCATAACCAGAGCTTGAAATAAACTTTAATTTAAGTTTTTTTTTAGGTAAAAGTAAACTTTAAGCTTTTATATTTGTGAAATAAAATTAAAAGTTTCCATAAAACTTTTATATCCGAAGATAAAAGTTAAAAGTTTTTTTAAACTTATATTTCAAAAAGTCTAAAAAAAAAAGTTTTTTTAAAAGTTTTTTTTGACTTTTATTAATAAAAGTTTTTTTTAAAATTTTTTTTAACTTATATTTTTAACAGTCACATGCAAAGAGTTTTTTTTGACTTTTATTTTTCAGAAGGCGAAAATAAAAGTTTTTTTTTTGTATGAAAAAACGAGGAAAATCCTAAAATAATATCTTGGATCACTAAGCAAAAAATTTCAAAGGAGAACACTTAGTATTATTGATAATAAAATCCAAAGGAAAATACTTAACATATTTCTGAAAAGAAAAAAATTTATGATAATTATGCATTTATATTTTTAAAAAAATTGTGCTCAACGCATCAATGGTAAAAGGCGGAAAATGGTTTTTGGAAGTGATAGGGGAGGTTCCCGACCCACCTAAAGAGGTGTTTTGAACCCAAGTTTTGAAAAAAATTTTATTGCACGAATCGATGGGAAAAGGCCGAAAACGGATTTTGAAGGTGACAAGTGAGGTCCCCGACCATCCTAAAAGGGTTTCCTAGACCCATTTTCGAAAAAAATTGTATTGCACGAATCGATGGGAAATGGTCAAAAATGGATTTTTACAGTGATAGAAGAGGTCCTCGACCCTCTTAAAAGGGGTTTTTGGACCCATTTTTTGAAAAATATTTTGTTGTACAATTCGATGCGAAAAGGCCGAAAATGGATTTTGAAGGTGACAAGTAAGGTCCCCCCAAGTAGAAATTTGTGACTTTTAAGGTCACAAAATTCGCGTGCGAGTCACAGTGTGATTATTGTGACTAAATTTTGTGTAAATAAAGTAACTTTTCCTGTATTGAGTCACATTAACAGATTATTAACTGAAAAAATGCCTAAAATGTCAGTTTGACTTTATGGTAACATTTCAGTAATTTTTGTGTACCAAATTGATCCTGTTTGGGTCAAATTTTAGTAACAATATCTACACAGTTCCTTTTAAAAGTTACCTATTGATAACCACGATATTTTAGGCACAAATCGGTAAAAGTGACTCAAAATGTGACCATTTCGCACACAAATTTATTTAGAGACACATTTCGGTCACATATGTGTACATAACATTTTGAAAGTAGAGTGGTTCAAAAAAATGTTTTTTTTTTTACGGTGTGTCAGCGGATATTTATAGCGTTACATATCTTGAAAATGCTCCTCATAGGATTCTAATCATATTGAATGCTGGATTTGAGCCGCCTGTTTGAAGCTGTCAGCTTTTGAAGAAATAGATTGATTTTAAAAGTTGCTTAAGTTATAAAGGTTATCGAATTTTCGAGCAAGATAGTGGTTGAATTGACAAATTCAAACAGGCGGCGCTAATTCAGTAATCAATATTGATGAAAATCTCTTGAGGAGCGTTGTCAAGATGTGTAATGCTATCCGCTTACACATAAAAAAAGCACAATTTTTTTTTTGAATAACTCTAATTAATAATGAGTTAGCTACGTTGAAATTTTTAAGATTTAACAGCTTCGCGCTTAAAGGTACACACGAACTACACAGTGTAGTTATTGTGTAGGTATGAGCACAATTGTGTAGATTAAGTCATGTTAACCACACTGTGTAGGTAACAGAACATATGTTTTGTACACAAATATGCCTGACGTCATTTGATTTATAATTGTAAATAATTTCTAAAAAAGTTATTACGCACATTTAAGGCTCAAATTATCTCAATTAGACTATAATTATACGTTTAAAACACCTAGTAAACGTTTTAAGATCATTCCAGCATTTTAAAAATTGATTTTATATTTTTAACATATTACTAAATATTCGATATTTACTAAGCGCATAAGTTTTTCGTTCAACAGAATATTAATATTTACCATAAAAATGAGCTTCGTTTGAATTTCTACGCATAATATGCAGAATTTAGTTCATATAAAAAGTAAAAATTATAAGTCATAATAATACGCACACATATTAATGCTTCTTACCATTGTATTCATTTATGTATGTATACTACAATGATAAAAGTAACTTAAAAGTAAAATATTTTCTACACAAAAACGTCTGCGTGTGGGTCGCTATAACTACAAATTATGGTCACAAATCAGTCACAAATTCAGTAACAATAACTACACATATCCCTTTGTCTTCCATATCCCCACTTGGTAACGGTTACGTAACGATTACGTAACATAGCGTAACAAAACTTTTAAAAGAAACTTTTATTAATAAAAAGAAACTTTTATTAATAAAAAGAAACTTTTATTAATAAAAGTATTTTAAAAAGTTTTTCAGAAAAACTTTTATAACAAAAAAGTTTTAAGAAACTTTTATTTTGAAAACTTTTTGAATAAAAGTTTCAAGGTCTGATCATAACCGCCCAAGTCCAAAATTGTTTTCTCAAAAACATACGCAAATAAAAGTCGAAAAGTGTGATCTCGCGTGCTTTAAGTAAGAAATTTAATAAGCTATTATGTGGGAAATAAGTTTTAATTTTTCAATGAACATAGATGAATATAAACGTTTTTCGTTGGTTTTCCAAAAGTATAAAAAAAGGAG
Organism: Tricholauxania praeusta; assembly: GCA_949775025.1. NCBI lineage: Eukaryota > Metazoa > Arthropoda > Insecta > Diptera > Lauxaniidae > Tricholauxania > Tricholauxania praeusta. The sequence continues at coordinate 33,708,034 of OX459029.1, forward strand.
TTGTCCGGTTTTGCAACTGGGCGTCTCATATGACGCTTGACTAATTCTTTTGCTCTCACATTCTAAGTATCGTTATTATCGGCTTAGTATTTGATAATTTTTGCAATATCATCATAGTTATAGAATTCCTGGTCATATTGACATCAGAAAACAAAATAAATTGTTTGTAGTTAAATCACCATAACACCGCAATTTCAACCACTGTGCAATGTCGGAAATTTAATATTGTAAATATATGAATTTTTGATGTTTTCAACGTATTTACAATAAAAATACACACAATTAAAGCAACAAACATATAAGCCCACACACCACCACATAAATACATACATATACACAATAGCGGATAAGCAGGATTTATTTCCGCTAATGCTTGTGATTTGCTCTCTAATTTTTCTTTATGCTCTGCGCCTGTATGTGGTTGTTGTTGTTGCATGGAGGGAGTTTGGGTTTTGTGCGCACGCACACAATAAGGCCGAAGGAAATTTGGTGTGTTTGTCAAAGTTTTGGCTTGTTTTTGTTGTTGCAACATTATTACATACCATTGAAAGTGAAACCAATTTTGTGACAAAGTTGGCGCTTTCTGTCATGAATTGCATGAAACTCTGTTGGGTACCGAGAATTATAATACCAAATTCTTTAGCTGGAATACGCAATTATATGGGTGGATCAGGCATACGACGGTACGGCCTTATTTAGTTGGTGATTGTTGCTTTGCTGTTGCCGTTGCTGCTATTTTGGTAGACTGTGGTTGGTTTGTTGCCAATTTAAAATTTAAAATGTCACTTAAAAGTTGCTGCCAGAAGGGACTACTTTCAACAATGTTGTCGTTGTCGTCGCCGTTTTTGTCTGTTATTATTTAATGTTGTTTTTGTTGTTACTGCAAATGTTCGTTATATAATAAAAGTGTTTTTTTTTTTGCTTTGTTTTGTTTTCCTCTGACAAAATTATCCTTGCTCATCTAAAATGAGAATGGCAGCACATCAGACTTATTTAGGGATTCCATTAAAAAAGTTCAACGAGGTAAATTTTTTATTTCGTCATAATATGAATGAGAAAAGTTTTTGGGCAGCACATTTTTTTGTATATTTTTATGTACAAACATCACTTATAAATTTAAGTTTCACACGTTTACTCTTAAGTAGAATTTATGTATGCTGACAGTAATGTGAACTTTTGCCTGATCCACTTTTAATAAATTAATTTATGTCATTATTGGTTGCAAATACATTTTGATTATTATAAGACGACGCCCATTTAGGTGGCAGATTTAAAAAAAAAAAAAAAAACAAAAATTTGTCTTAATCGTAGCTCGAAACTACGATCTATGACATAAACTATAATGGAGTACAACTTTGTATATAATATTAGACATAGTTCCAGATACATCCAGACCGAAAAGCTGAAACTACGGCAAATCGATAATTTTACGAAAATTCATCAAAAATTACGCAAGGGGTGTGCGTTAGCTGCCAACCTCTTGGGAAAAAAACGCAATAGCATGCGAAAACTCAGCTATATGAAAGTATTCAATGCTGAATTGACTTGTCATTGAATTTTGAGTATTAATTTTGCTATAAAAATTGATCAGTTAGGAATGAAAGAGTATGTTAAAAACCAATTAAATTTAATCAATAATGAAAATTCCAGTAAATTACTTTTATGAAATTTTCTTCTAAAGCGTAAGTAAAGCGCCGTAACTCACAAAAACTTAGACGTAACACTTCTTAAAAATATCACAAAAAGCAAAGACGTTATGCCTGCTGACTTTCCTTTTGACGTTAGACCTATGAAATGCTCGTTTGCTTTTACGCTTATAAAGCAGGAATTACTAAGCATTTTCGCAGTGCAATTGCTACAAATCGTTTTTGTAAAGATACAGCCAGACACAACCGCGCACTTACTCCATGCATACATATTGATGACAAATGTGCGCCTTTCACTTGTTCTGCAGACACTCAATTTAATTGAAGCAACTTGTGCTGCACTTAGCGCTTAATTTATACAAACACTCGCTTGCAGCATTTACTGTTGGCGTTGCAAAACTACAGCAAACAGACACAAATGCAACGCTGCGCAATATTTTACATTATTAGTTTCGGAACGTAGCGCAAGTTCATACCATACAAAACTGCTAATACACTACAAAAAAATTAAGTGCTATTCAGGCAATTTTTCTTTCGTATTATTAAAACTTTTTGATGCCAAATTTATCAATAATTTGGTTACCCGCTTATCAATTCATGGATTACCATGGCTTAGAGTAAAAAAGCTTTCCATCTTTTTTGGTCACAGACGAGTTTCCTCCAGTGTTTTACATTCAAAATATCTGCATTCACTAGACCTATGGGGTTGAGGTTCGGCAAATTTTCTTAAATATTGTGGCTCTAAATTGAAAATTCACTCAGCCGAAAAGATGCCTTTTTTTAGCTCATTGTGTTCGACCGGATGCAGTTGACGAACCTCTTTTTGAACTGCATCCAAGCATTATATAGTTAATTTTTTGAAGAGTAGCTAGAAATAAATCTTGTCAATTTTAAACGACAATAACATGCTGATCCTTGAAGAAATAACTGAAGCATTTTTACTATAACATAAGTTACTCATACGTCATGTTGAGTTTTATATGTGAGTATTTACCTAAAAATGAAAAAGTTCAACTAGCAAAAACAGTGAAAATTAAAATTTGCTTAAACATTATTTTCAATAAGAAATTTGGACATTTCAGAAAAGATTAAATTAAATTTTTGAATGCATTTTACATTGACAAAATATAAGAAGAGGAGTAAAACTTTAATCTTTAGATTTTAGTTCATTCTCTTTATAAATTTTTCCAGTTTTTTAATGCAACATTTTTATTTATAATTTAATCTCTCAATTCTAAGATTTCAATAACTTAAGTTTCATATAAAGCTAAAAAGCTAAACAAATACTTTTTCCCTAAGGTGGTCGTCCTCTTTTTGCCGACATATAGAAATTCAAAAAATAACACACGTCATATTATGATACGAATTTCGGAGAATATCCAAAATTTTGGTCACAGAGCTCCTACGTTTGTATAAATAATAGTTTTTTTTTTTCAATGTACAAGTATCTAGTTATCGCTGCTTTAGTTGTAAAACCATTTGTATCTGTAGTTTCTGGTGCTGTTGCCTTAAATATGCGCTTCTCTTGTTGGTCAAAATATTTTTAACGAAAATTTCACCGGTATGCAAATATATTAAGATTTATTGCAAGAAGCGCGCTGTTGCTACCATAAGAGAAACGGGTTACTGGCACGAGAGAAAATCGATCGTTTACGTTCCAAGTACTGATGCACGCGTAAGACTCCGGTAAGGGACATTTGTTTTGGGACTTAAATTAGATTTTAAAAATAAACTAAGAAGCAAATAAGAATATTTGAATTACTGTTAAATTTGTAGTGAATATTTGAATAAATATTTTGTTTTGTAGCTTTTGAACGACAAATATATATATACATACATTGAAGACCAACCAAAGAAACTAAAGAGGACTCGCAAGCGAAAAATTATGTAACAAAATGGCTTCATGTAATCGAGAAATAATTGAAAGCACTTATGTATGTACATAAAAACATTTAAATAAGTGACTGTCGCACGGTGGAAAAGCTCATAAAGCCAAGGATTTGGACGACTAGTTATGTAAAATGTTGCTTGAAAATCACAAAATTGTTTATGTCATAATTCAATATTAAAGTTCTATGTTTTTTTTTTTTTGTTTACTATCAAAAATTCAAATAATCTTAATATAATCATTTGAATAATTTCTTGGTACAAATGACTTATACCATTTTGGCTCTGAGCAGCTCATATACATGGGCATTTCCGCCGAAAGGCCAACCGTGACAGAAAAACTAAAAGTTATTATAAAAGCGTCACTATCTGATATTATCTAAGGAAAATATTGAAATTTTGTTAATTTAAACAATTTACACCAGAATTTATTTATCACATTGAGCAAAGCACCAGCAAAATTGCATAAATGCAGTTTCTGTTTTTTATAATATTGAATAGTATTTTACCCTAAATATTTAAGTGTGTAAGAGAGCTGATACACGATGATAGTCTTTCCGAAAAATCTCTCTTCTAACGTCAATTAGCTGAAAAAAATTCAAAAACATCAAACCAATCTCTATTAACTGTAAAGTTTTAATTTGATTAAGTTTATTTTCTAAAGTCACAAATAACATAGAAAAACATCATATGCTCTCATTTCGAAATTGATAACAGCAGCAAGTGTGTCAAAATTTTTGCACGAAAAGAGTTTCATGTACACAATTAAAAAAAAAGCGAGTGCAAAGAAAAATTAAATTTTGAAATTTTTGGAGATGTTTGAAGTTGGTCATGTTCGCAAACATAAGTGTAATAAATAGGCAGTTGAAAACGTTTAAACCAGTTATTAACTGCCATAACACAACATAATTGCATTATTTCTTGTTGTTGATAAGATTGTGAAGAAAAGGAGGGACAAGTATACTTTTTTTTCAATAGTAGGAGGTGCCACGCCCCTAACAAGAAAAAACGTTTCCACGGCTAAACTAATGGCCCGATTTTGATGAAATTTTGGTTAAAGATATATTGAATCCTAAGAAAGATTCTTAAAAACTCTGATTCCTTAAAGAAGGCGTGGCATTGATCCAAAGGGGCAAAAACGGTATCACGGCTGTGCCACCACACCGATTTTGATGAAATTTGATTTGTAGATAGATTGAAACTTGAGTAAAAATATTTTTTTAAAGTGGGCGGTGCCACGTCTCTTACAGATAAACGTTTTAACAGCGAAAATACAAGTTTTATATTCTTTTAAGAAAAATATCTACTCCTTCCTTTTTTCTTTGTTAAAATTGATCTCACTAATAGATTTGATAAATATAAACATTAAATTTGTTTTTTTAATTACTGTATATATCTTAAATATTATTATTTATATAAATATAAAAGTAGTTTTGAAAAATTGCCCAAGTGAACATAAACGTAAAATTAGGTCCCGTTCGAATGGATTATTATGCCTTGTAAGTAAAAAAGTAAATAAGATTTTCCAATCAAATGAAATCTATTAAAAAGTTACATTATTCCATAATATTATAAAATAAGTAGCATTAAAAAATGTTGCCAGGTTTCACTGACTTCTGCTTTTCTATCGATAACCATGAAAAACACTTCCGTTTTTTGTCCCGTTCGAATGGCTTTTTAATTGCCTCTATCTTGGAACCAGTACTTCGTCTGGCATCAACTTTACCACTCAATATAGTGCTATCAAAGGGCTATTCCTTAAAGTAACAGAAAATAATAAAAGTGTTTTACTTTGACTTTTATTTCACTTTAAAAGTATACTTCCGTCCCGTTCAACATGAGGGAAGTGCCCATATGTAATATGTACATATAGCCGTATCAAGACTTAGTTATTTATATAGTCGCAATAATTTTGCCCAGACATCACATTGAGTGAACAAAACTAACACTTTGACAACTTCATGTGTCGCCGCATCAATTATTCAGTAGAATTTTCTATTAAGGTTTTATTTCTTGTTGACAGCAAATCATTGCTTGGAATTGCAACGAACAAATTCAGTGAGCTCATTAAATCAACTTCGATTAACAACAGAATGAACAAATATCGTAAGAATTCAATCTCATTATTTGTACGCATTCGTTGCTGGTTCTTGTGCAATGATTATATTCATGAAAATCCTAATGAACAAGTGAAACCCAACTAAGGGAATTGTTGATCCTTTCAATAAATGATTAACACTGATTTTGATTGACATGAAATTGCACTTGAAAAAACATGCCACATTAATTCAGGGTTCATTATAAGCACTCAATATTGTGAGTAAACTGAAAGTGAATATTTGTTGTAAATATATGCAGAAAAGCCAATACAGTAACACGTACAATACATATTCTAACAAACAGTCAACTCACGATAATGTGAACTGTGTATAGAGACATGTTTTCTTAACTGTTGCAAATTCTAATTTGATCAGAATATTGATATAGAATTGATATATGAGCAAAAACTGACAAAGCTGCAAAGTTATCTAGTATACTTAATATGTCCAATTTTTTATCAATTTTGAATAAAACGATGACGATATTTAAGTATCCGAATAGAAGTTAATTAAATGAATAACATAAGTTCATCAAAATACTTATACAGGAAAAGATATTGTTTTTATTTGAATTTTACCAAGGTTTTCCCAATTTTGGTATCGATGTCATTGTCTCAACTAATGTCCGTGCTGATTATACTATGGAAAACTGTATTGATTGAGCTTACCAAAAGCCTCTGTTCTCTAGGGCTACGCTTGTATTACCTTGCTTCCTTGCAACGAATCTTGAAATATAATTTTGAAAACTTTTTCTAATGTTGTCAGTTTGACGTTGACTGTTGATTCAATTCAGTCAATGATGGATAGAAGCTTCGATCATTCGATTACTCTGATTGATTAAATTGAACTTCAAATAAATGTATATAAAATGAATTGATCTCAGTTATTATGAAAAAGAGTTCCTCTCTATATCTTAGTTCACAATGTCTGTAGTTTACTGTTCATTAAATTCGAAAAGTAACAATTCCGAATGTACTCGAATTATTGTTAAATCAACATTTGTCAGCCTTAATGCAGGAAATCAATTAAATCGAATGAAGTAAAAGAGAACGAAAAAACAGGAAAAAAATTAGTAAAAGTGAAAGGACCATAAATTGAGCAAAGACAGCAACTAACCATAAGGCATTTTACGTGTAGCAATGACAACGCAATTACTTTTCAATAGTTTCAATTCATTTTCGTATTTTTTTTTGTAGTTCGATTTCTCTTTTCGTTCAATACTTTGCAGCATCATTATCTCTGATTACGGTTGCTGACACTGTAATCATTTTATAGATGATGTTAGCGTAGCCTTCATTGCCATTGTCGGTAGTTGTCTTTTGACTCAAGTCATCGTAGTCAATGCCAGATGTTTTCTATATTGTTGGCTAAACTCCAGTATTTTTTCTCGAATTTCATTCTCATTTACAAATCTGTGATTGCCGTTAAAGAACATTGGTAGATTGAGCTTGCAAAGTGCATATCCTTTTTCATTTAAGGATACCAGCAACCAGCACTGCTTTGTGGTTACTTTTTCGAAACGCAATCAAGCGTGTGAGTGATTTTCGCTGTCACATTTTCTAATTGATTTCGCAGAAAAGTTTTCGTCTGTGTCCAATAAATTAATTTTTTTGTCTTAAGATTGTGGGTGTGGCATCTGTTTTACGACGTAAACAACTTTTGACGTTAATAAGATTATTATGGCATTTGGTGCTTTTAGTTTAATTACATATACAAAATTGTAAGTGATTCTTAGGAAAACTTTGTCGTTGAGTACTCCTTGTTTTTGAAAGAAAAATTTCTTTTTACTGAAGAAAATTGTGCTCTAGAATACATCATGGAATATGTTACCCTTTCGATGGAAGAGTTCAATTTTCAAATATTTTTTTGAAATAAAAAAACATCAATTATCTCGAAACGCATTTTTTTGAGAGATGCCCTATTCGCTTTTAAGGACTTTTAAGTTTTTTAAAAGACGCAGTCTTCTTATTATTTTCTAGCTAGCTGGTCTGGCTGACGTCCGTGTCAAATACATAGTTGCTGAGATATGAGAAAGTTTGGTATTTTCCGTGTGGGAGGCGTGGTATCACCCATATTTTTCATTGAAAGTTATTTTTGTCTGTACTTTTTACATATACTTATGTACGAAGTCTCATTCATTTGAGTTAAAAAGTTGATAGGATATGACTATTTTTATTTTTCTCTTTTGTGAGGGGCGTGACATTGCCTATATTAACCAAACCAAACATCTGCATTAAATCTTTTGGCAATCTGTTGAACGGTTTGCAGATCACGTTTCATTTCAGAGTTCATTTAAATTTCTATGATCTATTGAAACTAATGGTTATGATTTTTAGGCTTAAACGAAGAAATAGCCAGCTAGATTTCAGTTTGATCTTAACACTTCAAAATCACATGTAGCAATTAACATCCTTAATTTTATTTTGAATATAACTACTTTTCGCAGGAAATCATTGACATCTTTTATTCATATTAAAATACATTTTGAATATGCAGCCAACGTGACTTTGTCGATGTCCTTAGTAAAAAGTTTCTCTTGCATTAACCGACTTTATTTAAGATGTAGTTTGTTAAGGACTATGAAAATAGTTTACGCTCTTCTTATTTCAAAAACCTAAGGCTTACCTTAAAATACTAAAAGAGATATGTAACACTCGTTATTATATTTTCTATCTCTTTCCTAAACCAATTCTTTCCACTGCATTTATGTTAATGTCACACGTGGCGTATGATTAACATCCGCTAATTTAAATTTAAACTTTTAAATGCCACTCATACGACCTGATGAATATATAATGAAATTTCAAAGCTCTCATATTAATATTTAATTAAAAAATTTTATTTTTAGAACTCAATTCGTGTAAATGACAAAATTCGTTGTACCATTTTGTTATTTTACACAGAAACAAACAAACGAACAAAAATATCTGTGTTCCACCAACACGTTGCCAAATTGTATTTTACGTAGTTTGCGTGCTGTCGCAGCTCTGACACATTTTGTTCAACAGAATTTTATTCGTTATTTTTTTCTGTGTTCATTTTACAGTTTGTGCTAGTGCTTTATATGCAAAGCAATTCATTTAATTTATTTGTTGAATTCTGTTCTTTTACCAAACAAACTTTTTCCCACACTTTTTTTATTTAGGAATGAAAAATAACCTTGTGTTACTGGCTTGATTTGAGTGTGCGATAGTTTTATTGATTTTATTGGTAACATTTGAAAAACACTGACTTGTGGTCTCTTATCTGGTAGTAGAATAATTAAAGTTCATGAAACAATTCGTTTCAAAACACTTACGCCAACAACAATTATTTAGCAATTAATTTCAGATTTATTGCATGGAGCACTTAGCGAACCCAATAGATATATGTCATGAAAAAAGGAACTTTGTGAAATGTAGCGATTACATATTCTCTAAAGTTAAGTTTGAGCTTTGTAATATAATATATTGAAAACTTAAGTGAAGACCAAAACCCTGAAAATGAATTCCTAACAATCAGCCACGCTGAAAAATTTTCACCGCTATAATCATCAACATGTGCACTGAAATGGAGAGATTAGAAAAATTCTGTCTCATATTGAAACAAAAACTTAGCCCCACTCCCCACTGATGGGAATTTTCCCACGAGTATTGACTGTCAACTTAAATGATTGGAAAACTTTGCTGTGTATTGAAAATCATTTTTCAGACATATTGAACTTGCAAAAGGAACGTATTGAAATGCAATTCAACGGCGACGTGAAGGCTCTTTTTGAAATTGTACGAGCAATTAAAAGTCTTCATAATAGTAAAGTAGTAGCTACTGATAATTTACCTACAGAAGTGTTGAGAGCCTAACCTATTTTTTTAAGTTTTTACGGCCTCTTTTTATTGCATCTTGATTACAGGAAACCTACGCAGTAGACTGAGTGAATGAAAAATAGCCGATTGAAAATGATGTACCAATTAGAGAGGTTAAGCTCTGTTTACTCAATGCATGGGGTCTCTCAGTGCGGCAATTAAAATGTAAGTGAAACACTACCGGTTACAGTGAGGACGAGACAATGACTACAAATTTTGTAAGCCGATGCATTCGCAACGTAATTTGTTTCTTCTGATCGAACAGGATAACCAAGACAATCTACTTTAGCTCAGAGACGAAAGAAAATCAAGTATTCTCGTTTTTTTGCTGCCTTGTAGATAAAAAACTAACTGCGTGGAGAGGATGATTCTTCTCTTTTCTAATAGAAAATACATTTTAGGTTAGAATTCTATCATTTTTGGCCACTCTGTTCAATAGCTTCGTAGCTTTCTTAAGTCTCAGAAAAAAAACATGATCATTTCCCACAAAGCAAGCAAGACACGGATTACTATGGTGTATTAGAATGTAACTTACAGAAGCGCAACGAAGAGAGAAGGTCAATGGTGGCAAAAGTAACTACAAGAACAAAGAGACAGTAGCGTATCAAATTGGGGCCGAGGGGCGTTCACTTACGGTGCAACTACTTAGGGGCGGCAAAATTATCCTCAAAATTAATATTTTGTTTTTATCAAAACTACGGAATTTTGTAGGTTTTGTTTCTTCTTTAGTCAATGTAAAATAATTTGTGAGATTGTATAAGGGCCAACATTTTTTTTATTGCCTAAATTAGGTCTCTTTATATTAATTTCACTTTTCATTAAAAAAAACCAGGAAATTTATTAAAAAATACACTCTTTCGCAATTATAATACAATTAATTCATCATCTAAGGCATAAAATTACAACAAAGTTGTATCTTCTTTCGAAAAATACGGTAACTCAGTTGACTTTCTTAGTAACGCATATGCTTTTCATATAAAATATTTTTGTCCTGGAGTATAAGTCTCATGTTATAAAGAGCTGTATCTTAAAATTTTTACTAGATGGCGCCTTAGCTGAATATCACAATAAATGTTTAAAGTCATAAGCTTTGTTACAGTACATACCATTTTTCTAAAACGTGTAATTAAATACAATATATTTTACGCACTGTCCCCAGCAATGAATAATATCTTAGCTACACTGAGTTAATATAGAAACTCAACTTTAAAATAAAACAATTGATATTCTGTAAGTCTTATATCGATTGTTTTATTGTTACTTACGATCGAAGCGTGACCACCGTGCGGAGGGAAAATAGCTAGCTGAATAATTCACCAGATTAGTCGTGAGAGGTGCGTGTGTTTATTGTGTGTCAGCTGAGTTATCGTTGGAGAAATGTAAGTAGTGACAATATTTGCATTATTATTATTCCCAAACACAGATATTTAGGTAAGTATTGAGAATTGTGATAAAAATTTGCTGAATTATTTTTCATTTAGTACACGTTAGTGAAATAGTTATATTTTAACAACTGCGTTACTGCTACACTGTGTTACTATAAAGAGTATCGCAGTTGATTTTTTGGTAACGCAGTTGATTTGAGTGCACTTTTCTAAGTTAATTACATAATTGTAGCAAAAATACCAGTACATAGGTTGGTTTATTTAACGGAAAAATTTTTATTTGTCAAAACTCTTTAGTAATTTTTGAGATGTCGATTTTTTTACTACCCATGTCTAAAAAAATAATTTAATGTTTGTCAGAAATGTTAAATTGAATTTATTTTTGCAATTCTATATTGCATTAAGGTCATCTTTTGTTAAGAATAATTTTCTGTTATATCTTCTTTAAAAAATTACAAAGTACAGTGAATGAACAACTACCGTGTTGCTAACACAAACACTGCGTTACTTTTTCCCCCAGTTTTTATATGAAATTAGAGTTTTATTAAGTCTTCTAATTATTAAAAACACCTTGACTCAATATGAGTTGAAGTTCACCATAAGCCTAAGCTTCTCTCGCAAATTTCTGTATTAATATATGTATTAAGGGTTTTTTTTTTTGAAAAATTTTAAGATTTTTGTCAAAGATTTTGGTGATCTAATTTCTTAAAAATACTTCGCTAAACTGATTATTTCTGAAGTTTACCTTAATGAGAGAATAATATTAGCTCTATTGTTTAGAAGTGCCAAACAAGTTTGCTTAATTAAACATTCCTTAAAAGAAAATATCAAGTTTTAGTTGAGTAACGCAGTTGACTTTTTTTTCGACGACTTTCATTATAAATTGTCATAAATCACATAATTATCAACAAAAGTTCACTGCAAATATGAGTATACTATAGAATATTTTTTTTTATAACAAAAAATTTAATTTCAAAAATACTGAATATTTTGTGTTGGTGGAGGGCGGAAAATTACCTCTTGGTCGTGAGCGTCCAATGTGTACGATACGCCACTGCAAAGAGATATTACTATTTAAATTCAATATAAAAGTAAAAAGTTTTCTGAAACAGTGCGCAATCTTTCGTTGAGTTTTAAAAGTTCTCCAAATGAGTCCAGTTGTCTGCTGGGATATTAGAACCGCGGAGAATGTGTGCCGTGGCAAATATAAGCTTAGAATGTTATTATTACTTTCAGCTTTGCCAAAATAACGTAAGTTTTTGGTTTAATTTTTTGCACTTTCAAAAGTGTCTGCCATGACCTTGGAACCATCGTAGGTGTCTGCCATTATTTTTTTTCAATAACAATAATTAAGTACTATAAAATATCCAAGCATCAGCCTTTACACTATAACGTTGAACTGGGTAAAATTTTTACACCTTTCAAGCCAGAATGACTCTATAGGAACCGCCAGTCGAACTAACGACTTCCCATCTCATGTATGGCAGATATCAGACAGTCAATAAAAAAATATAGAGCTTTACAAAATACCGTAAGTCTGCCGGCCACTGGCTCTTAGACTTCAGAATAAAGAATTAATAACAAATATAAATATAATAACAAATGAAGAAATGATTTTCGAACAAAAGGTCAACCATATGACCTCGTAGCGGAAGCTCAATCGAAGTAAATAAGGGACCAGAAAGATTAATCTAGCGGAACCATACAAAAAGGTTGTCCTGGCTACGTCGAGACGAGCACCTGCCTACCAGTAAAATCATTTAGAAGGAAAATATGTTAGAGATTAATCAATGAAAAAATTTCCTCTGCAATGTCACCTAAACAAATTTGGACACGATTATATCTGCTAGTATAACAATTTTCAAGTGATGAAGGGAAGGCCTACTCTGAAAAAAGGTCCTGTTCATCGGCAAACGATGCCCAAGCGACTGAGATTTCCCTCAGAATAAAATTGATGTCGAGATTTTACACCTTCAAATAGATAATCGTGAGCAGACGTGGCAGAAGTAAAGTTAGATACGTTTAAAAAATCTCTTTATGTACCTCGAATCGTATCTTTTCGTCTCTATTACTCATGGATAAGATATTTCATTGTGACCAGCTTTAAGCTATGATTCTTCATATTGCACATTGTGTATCAGGGAAGACTACTTCAAGTTATGTTGTTACTTAGCTTATCGACAAAAAAATTAATTAATTATTAAAATTATCAACCTTCACTGATCCATTATACAAAGAATGCCAGAAGATTTATGTCGCAATAATAGCGCTTTATATTTTATCTTGTATTTTTCGCATTATATAAGGGCTCATCAATTATTTATATTAACTTTCTCTTAAATACTTTAGCTACTTACGTCTTTTCCTTATATTGACAATTTTTTGTTGTTAAATATGCTCTGTTGCTGCCTTGCTGTAATTAAATATATCCTTACCAAAAAAAAAAAAATATAAGCAGGTCAATATAAAACTTCCTTCCACCTGCCATAAAAATTAATGTCAGTCCGAAATATTTTTAATTAATCAAATTTTCATATTATTGCATTTTCATATCCTTCCGCATTGTGGCAAAAAGACGATAATATATCCGCAGGACATGCCAAGCTGTCGTCGTTGCTTTTCCTAGCGTGAAACATCCAGCTTGCACGATTCAACGTCAGGCTGAATTCTGTCGGTTCTACGTCGGTGGCTATTTGGTGGTTTACGGAATTCGGACAGAATAGAAAAAGAGCAAATGAAATAAAAAAAGAAATAAATAGAATGGCAAACCGCAAGAGAAATGAATGATAAAATATTTAGTTAGTTGTGTTTTGCCTGGTTGCCATATTTTTCGAATTATACTCTGCACTTGCTTGTTTGTATTTTGCTCCGTTTGCACTCTAAGTTTTTTTGGGTGTATTTTATTTAAACTTTTCGCAAATGTTTGTTGCTTTACTAATGATAGCGCCATTATAATACAATCATTGTTAAGTGATCCTCAAAAATAGCCCTCGACTTGAAATACCTAAATAAAATTTGATCCATTGTGTTTTTTTTTAACATTTATTTGGACCAATGAAAATATATGCGCTATTTAAGGAAAAAATTCGCTTGACTTAATAAACTTGAATTGACTTCCTTTAATTAATCAATAAATCATGACATTGAAATACAGTTCCTATCGGTGGAGGAGGAATACGATAAACTTTACAATGGAACTGCATATTTTTTTAATCTGCCTTTGCTTTGACTTTTATTACCAGAAAATAATAAAGTGTTTTCCGTCCACGAGGACGGGAGTCTTAATTAAAGGTTGGGTCAAACAGAAATTTTGTTTTAAAAATGCAATAAAATGAACACAACAAATCTTTACATACTCCTTTTATTGATGGAATATTACATCATTCATTTGAGTACCTCGGCCAGCTTTGCAGTACCGAATTCTTTTAGCCTTAATTTCCATGACGTTGTCGATAGTTTGTTGTTCTATGGCTGAGCAAATATTCAGCTTAGGGGCCTGAACCGTTTAAGAACTGTCCACATAACATCTATCTTTCACGATACTTACAAAACTGTATTTCAACGGCGTCAAATCACAGCTCCGAGGCAGTCAATTGACATCGCCAAGGCGACTGATTACACGATTACCGATTTTCGTGCGCAATGATTTCGATTTTTCAATGAGTTGTTGAGTGACTTACTGCGCCATAAGCTGGTTATCAAGTTCGTCTAAGTCTATGTTTTTTATTCCTGGGCACAAAATGTCGATTATCATAGCGCTGATAAAATGCCTCAATGAATGCAAGCGAAAGGAGTGTGAACTTCAAATGAAATTTAAAATTTTTTGCTTTTAAATATTTTTTAAATTTTCGCAAAGAAAAAAGAAAGATTTTACAAATCAAAATAGGATTGCATTACCTCAGCGTGATAGGTTTTGTCCAGACCCCTCTTTCCCACTATGCACTCTGGGCACGTGCCCAGGGCCCCGCGATCGAACCCCTAGTTCCTGCCAGATCACCAAACGATAACCTATATTTATTACCAAAAACTTATTTAATTCGAATAAATCGAACCAAAATTACTGACTACAATACCAACCAAAAAGTATTTGGCTAATTTCATATTTAGTCTTCTCATATGAAAATATGACTGATTTATTCTTATTGAGAAAATTCTGTAAGTAGCAATCTAACAAAAAATCTTCCACATGATGAGTTGTGTCGATCACAAATCGCGGGAATTTGTGAATCCTCATGTTCTTCACCAATTTCTAACAATTTTGACGAAAGTAAAACAAATTCAGTGACTTCACGAATAGCGACAACTGCGTCAGTTGAACAACAGTTTTCCAAGCCGGAAGAAATATCACACGACCCCGCCGATTATTGACATGAAAATTTTACAGAAAAAAATCGCGAAATTTTGATTCGTAAGGGACTTTCATATTTTCAAAATAAAGATTCTGACTTTTCCGAGACATCCAGAACCTACAAAGATGGTAATAAATCAGTAACTAGGTATTTCAACAAAGTATTATATATTCGCAAATTGAAGAACAATGAAAGCGTCGAAAGAAAATGGTTGTTGTACTTGCCTTCCAAAAACTCTGTATTTTGTTTTTCTTGCTTTGTGTTTAACCCTTCTGATGTAAATCTATGCTCTCCGAGTGGATGTAATGATTGGAAGCACATTAATCACATAATTTTAACACATGAAAATAGCCCAGCACATAGGCAATCTATGATGACTTATCTGGCACGAAGTAAAGCGGTTGGTGGAGTAGATACTGACTTATTATCTCAACATCAAAATGAATTAGATTACTGGAGAAATGTACTTAAACGGATTGTAGCTGTTGTAAAATTTTTGGCATCGAGAGGGCTTTCGTTTCGTGGTGACAATGAAATCCTAGGATCTCCCAATAATGGAAATTAATTGGGATGTGTGGAATTAATGAGTGAATTTGATCCATTTCTTTCAGATCACTTAAAAAAATTTGGGAATCCTGGAAAAGGTAACATTTCGTATTTATCAGCGAATATTTGTAATGAGTTTCTTGAAGTAATGGGAAAACAGCCCCTAAAAAAATTATAAATGAGCTAGAATATATTATACTAATAGAAATTTGGAACTCTATATTGGAAAGAATAAACAAAATAAATAACTATCTCCAAAAAGAAACCATAACACTGGACGTTGCAACTAATATGTTTACTTCACTTGATGATTTTATTGTTAACCTCAGGGATAGATTTGATTACTTCGAATCGTCCGCCAAAGAAAGAAACCCGGAATCTAACTACAAGGACCTATCTCAAAGAAGAAAATACAGAAGCACTCGCCAGAGTTTTTTTGATGGCCCGGCGTTATCAGTCCAGCTGAATGGAAGAGAGAAATTCAAAGTCGAGACATTTCGTCCCATAATTGATACTCTGAGCGTTCATCTAAAACAGCGATTAAGTCCGTATAAGAACATTTGTAAACGTTTTGATTTATTTTTTCGCTTTAAGACTCTGAATTCTGAAGAGTTGAGACAAAGTTGCAAAGAATTTGCGGAATTTTATTATGAAGATGTTAATGAGAAAGAGTTAGAAATGGAATGTCTGCATTGAACAGAATACTTTAAAATTGTTCACAGTGAACAAAGTGAGGGAAGTATTAGTATATTGGAAATATATCAACTTTTGAAAGAAAACAAAATTGAATACACATTTCCAAATGTCGAATCTTTTTAAGCATGATGGTAACTAACTGCAGTGGGGAACGCTCCTTCTCCAAATTGAATAGAATTAAAAATGAATTGTGAAGTACAATGCTTCAAGACAGATTAACCAGTTTGTCGCTGATGGCCATAGAATGCGATCTGCTCAAAAATAGATATTTTGAAGAAGTCATTAACGATTTTGTTCATCTTAAATCTAAAAGGGTTCCTCTTCAATTAATATAAATTTTTAAGCACTAATCTGTGAATGCTAAAAGAATTACTTTTGTGGATTATATTACATTATCTATTCATTTAATGTGACTGTCAATAAAAATATTTCTAGAACCTTGTTTATCTACTTTCTTTGTCTATTCTAACAAAATAGTGTTCTGTCAAAGCCATAGGGGCCCCATTATCCTCATATGCCCAGGGCCTCCAATAGGTTAAAGACGGCACTGGTTTTGTCCTGCTTTAAAAAACATTTAGTTCATATTCCATATCCTGAATGGTGTGTTCTAAAATTAGTTTTCTCCGTGTTAAAAAGTAATTGAAGAAAGACTCAAGGAATTTTATAATTTTGGTTATATCTTAGGGTTAGGCAAATCAAAAATACTATCGAAATATTAATCATCGATGATATCGATATCGATGATCGATATTTCGAAACAGTATCAAAAAATATCGAGAAAAAAACATCGGATATATCGATAACACTAGGCGACTTTTTTGACATTTTTTTTTGTTCCATAAACTTTCTTAATTTTTTATGATGTAATTACTTAGGTCCCCTGAGTTGAAAAAAAGTTTTGATCGATTTTTCTCAAGGTTAGTTTTTTTTAAAATTTTTTTTTAGTGTATTTTCAGTTTTTTGGCTATATCTCATCCAAATATGAACCGATTTTGTCCAAATAAATTTTAAAAAAAAAAATAATAAAATTTCACACAACAGGTTACGAGATAAAAGCTGACACACTTGAAAAAATTGTTTTTTTTAAAATTTGTATTCAATTAAAAATAACTTTAAAAATATAAATATTTCAAAAAAAACAACAATTTAGCTCTTTGATTATAAAGAAGAAAGGAAATAATGCCAAGTTTTTGAAAATCCGTTCATAAATGTCAAAGTTATATCCAATTTAGTGTAAATTGTCATAATTTTATTTTACCAATTTTTCAGTTTTTTCTTATTTATAGGCTTTTAATCCAGTAGAATTTGTCGTGAAAATGAGAAAAAAAAAATAATTCGTTGCAGCACTCTGACAGCGGAACATTGTTGAAGAAGCTCTTGTAAAAGAGGACAAAATAAATCGAACCGACAGCAGCTATCCGAGGTGGAATGGGATGCATTTTTAGAGGTCGAACACAGATTTTGACGATTTCTGGCTAAATTGTGCATCCCATTAAAAAAAGTTTGAGGTAGAAGTTGTAGGAAATAAAAATATCTACAACTTTTGGATTAATTTTTTTCACCTTAACCTCAAAACTTTTCAAAAAAATAGCTGAAAGCCGGTTTTTTGGATTTTAATTTTTTTCTTAGACAAAAAAGTTTCTATGAAGCTGAAACTTGAGATAAATCTATCAAAAATTTTTTTGAATTTAAGAGACCAATTAGGTCACCTGAATTCAAAAAAATTAAGAAATGTCATGGAACATTTTTGGTGTCGCCTAGTGTAATCGAAAACAGATTTTTTTGCTGAAAAAAATCTAGTCTTACCAGCGATGGTGTAACTTTTCACGGTTGCATTTATTTGATTAAAAAAAAAAATTCTATCTTGTTAGGCTGGGACCACACGATTCATTACACAAACACAAAACACAAAAGAAGATCCAATATAACGACGCAATCAATTGGATACAGAGCTACCCTTAAACACAAATATCGAAATTCGATAGTCGAAAAATAAAATCGAATTTCGATATATAAAAATAAAAAATATCGACTATAATTATCGAAACGTATATCGGAAATACGGATAATCGATATATTTTGCACAAGCCTAGCATCTCGCATCACTTAAGGAATGAGTTAGAAAATCCCTGTTGGACCAACGTGATTTTTTCCTATATCTAAGATAACAACCAGTGTGAATATTTTTTCTGCAATTTGCTGAAGAGAAGCTCTAAGATGTCGTTATTTTCAAAACAAACTTATAACATTTAATTTATTGAATGAATCTAATATACGTAACTACTTACGTGACACTTCCACAAGCTTAAACTTAACTCATAAAAATTAATGAACATTCAGTATGTTATTGTGAAGTTTTCAAAGATTGGAGGAGCCTCATTTCGGAAAGTTTCTTGAAAAGAATTCATATGCGGTCCCAAAAAAAATTTTCGAAATTTTTTAGAAAAACTTACAAAAATTAGGTCAAATTTGTTGTTCATATGTATGACTAAACTGTTAGGTTCAAACGTTGCTGATACTCCCAAGTTAAAAATCGTGTGAAAAAAAAAACATTATTCCTACAGTAAGATTTCCCTAAGAAAGTATGCTACGCATCAAAATATTACTTTATATTTGCACACTCAAAACATGACAAAAATGATTTATTAGAACAAAAATTGCTTACAGCTTGGTAAAAAAAAAATTATCGAAAAAAAAAAATTGATTTTAGAAGAAGTTACTGGTTGATCAACTTTATGATAATTGAAGATGTTTTTTAACAAATCATTTACAAAGAAAGCATCTTAAGCATCGATTCCTCAAAAGTTACAAATTCCAATAAAATCAACTTAAGTGGTCCTTTAAGCATAAGCGCCTCAAAAAATTCGACATGATTCATTTTTTGGTAATGTTATCAGACAATCCAACCAAACCGATACAACCATGCAACCAATCACCCGCGTTGTGCGTGTCAAGTGCGTTGATTAATGGTGATTGATTGGTTATGCGTTACTCGCTGACAGGCATCCTTATTGTGTTGCCCCCTTCTCTATGAAAAATCATTAATTTCCGCTTATATTGCGACAAAAACAACAACAGCAATAACAATGACAAAAATGTAACATCGTTTTTTTTTTGCGCTCAATTTTACATGTCAGCTGCGCGCCAATATTTGCGGTTAAAGTCACAATTCATGTTTGATGAGGAGTGACAGAAGGAGCGATGAGTTCCAATATACCGACTATGCTCGAGAAACTAACAATGATGATGGCATTAATAGGGTATACATTAGAGTGAATATATTTCAGAATATTGCTTTCCATGGTAAAGGACTGAAAAGCCTTAAGTTTACAAAAAGTTTCTCAAATACTCAAAGTTTCTTCATAAGGTTCTTATGACATTTTACTATATATTCATTTTATTTAATATTCATTTCTAATTTTGGTACACTCTACTTGCATATTTCCATCCATTTGATTTCATTGGTAGTGTGCCAAAAAATTTGTTTTCATTTCGGCACAAAAACGTTAAGTGCGCCATCTATCGCTCGCGCGTTCATTCTCTCTCTCACTCTCTCTCTCTCTGAATAAACAGAACTATGAAAACTAATGTCTTCTTTAGAGGCAAAACGATGACAAAACACTGGCAGAATATAGGTGTGCAGGTGGCCCTTTAATTGTGTCATGTCGTGCTGTTGCATGGTGACAAAATGCTTTGTATTTTGAATATAAATTTTTGCTCGTTAGGCTTTCCAAAACTTCTTCTACCCGTACATTTTGTGAAGCTTCTGTGAATATCCTGCGGTGCCCATATATTTGGTTTTCCTTTTTTTTTTTGCATGGAAACAAATTTTCCGTTTGCAACAAGTTGCTGCTCATGTTAATGGATTTGGCGAAAAATGAGAAAACAATTATGTGAGTATGACATTTTTGATGTCATTTTGCGTGTTGGTTGACAGGATAATATAAAACTAAAGCCTAAATGTGGTTTTAATGCGGTTATTTATAACGATAATTTTGTAGTGAATTTTAATAAAGTATGTACATTAAAGGTTATTAATTCATTCCATTTCTGAATAAAAAATATTTTTTGCTTTTGCGTATAACATTATTTTTAGCATAGCTGCGCTAAAAGTTTTCTTTCATTAGAGTTTCATAACTTTTCGCAGCAAAAGTCTACAATTGTTGGTTAGACTTCGAATTTGCATTTCTTGAGAATTTTCTTAAAAATTAAGTTATTTTCTACTAAAGGTAAAGCTACTTTACTGAGCAGTATAGCGCGTGATAACTCCAAAAATATAAAATAAATTCGGCAAAACCTAGTCGTACTTTTGAGCAGAAATAAATTTTTTGTCCTTAAAAAAATTGTTTTTAGCTAAGGTGATGGGATATATTGGTATCCGCAATGGACAGTAATAAGAATGTTTGCCATTTAAAACCTTTTGTTATCCAGAATATATATCTTTATAAGGAATTATCACAGGAATTAGTCTGTTTCGAGTCAGGGGCTGTTATGCTTTTTGATTGAACTTTCTGATTTGCTTTGCTAACTTCAGTCATTAATATGTGGTGTTATAATTCAATTGATAACATTTAAAAGCCGTGTGATATATTTGTGTGATATGTCTGTATGGACTGTATCGCAGGAGATACCCCGTCTTAGGAGCACTCAAATTAAAACATAAAATGTACAGATGTAGATACCAGTTAATACAAATCTTTTATAATAATAGTTTAGATTAAATTCAACACAACCCAAGGCTCAATCCATATCTGATTGCAATCACTTCCACAAGATTAACGTGCTATCGGTGATGGCAACGGTATACCAAGCAAAAATCGGAGAAATATAAATCTATTCTATTGTTACTCATGCCTGAGTACGTGAGAGCACTAAATACAATACAGTATTGTATTTCTGATAACTATGTACTTATCTTCTAGTATCTATTTGTAAATTAATAAAAATATATTGTTTGAAATCAAGTTGAAAAAATGTCACTTCACATCATTTAAGTGGTAGGCATACTTAAGAAACTTGTGCTCTTATTGTACAGATAATATGATATCTTGGATATGGAAGGCACCAATCTTTTAAAGCTTCAGCTGCATTTTTAAATTCAGTAACCAAAAGATGGAATAAAAAAATGTTTTTTAAGTCTGTTTTGTAAATATCATAAGAGAAGTTACTGAAATGTACGACGTGAGACGCAATTAATTTTATATACTCATATTAATTCTCTGTTGTTGTAATCCAATGTTTTCCAACCAACACTCTCATTATTTTATGGTGGGGGATGACATTTGGGTTTTGTGGAAATGTACTAAATCTAGACTTCATATGTACTTTTTAGAGGTCGAATGTACTTATTTTTTGGAGTTTTTGTCTTTTTTTTTTGCCAAATTTTAATCAAATGTGTAAAAATTTTGATATTTCACAAAAAAAAAAAGTCATGAACATTGGTGAATACTGAACTGTGTACTTTTCCATATTTTTCTTAAAAAAAAAACACCTCGAGCAATAACTCTTCAGTATCACAATTAAACTTCACTCTTACAATGAGTTTTCATCCGCAATATCTACTGCATTGTTAACCCTAGGGGGTTCAACCAGGTCTTTTGCATATAAACGTGTTTAGAACTTTTTTTGTTTGGGTGTTAGAGATGAATTCGTCCATGACTGCACAGAAGCGGCTACGGCGAACACGATGTGTACAAAATCCGACTGTTTATGGTTTTGTGTTCGATTTTATTCAAACGAAATGGCACAAGTAGATCTGTGCAGACCTCTTACACCTATGATAAATAAAATATGGTAAATTGTTAGCTAGAAAATGTTAAAATATGTTTTTATTGCTCACTTTGCCTTATTCATAGCATTAAATACATTTACATATAATTTTAGGACACCTGTCTATGTATTCCAATACAAATCCCATATAGGTCTGCGCACACCTAGTTGTACCAGTTAGCGCCAAAAAATCCCTGAATCTCCTAGGGTTAACAACATATTCAAATTTAATTCGGAAGTAATCTAATATTTATTTCAAATTATTCCGAAGTGTTGCCAGCTACTGAAATGTTGAAATTGCATTCAATGGACTAAAAAAAAAAGGTCGTACGACTTTTGATCACATATTTTAGCAAAACTTGCTAAAAAAAAGGTTATTATTATAAATTTTTCAAACCTACCGAAAATGTACTGAAAATTCTCTAAATGTACTGAAAATAATCCAAATGTACCGAATGTACTGAAAAATTGTCAAATGTACTAAAAACGATTTTTTGAGGACGCAAATGTACCGAAAAAATGTACAAATGTACCGAAAATGCCATCCCTGGCTCCCATATGCAAAATCTCCTTTAAAAAATGTAATGCTTCGAATGAATTAAAACAATAATATACATATGTACTAGAGGTTTGGACGAGTGCACTTGAAATGACCATCGAGCCACTCACCACGATTTCAAGTCCATCGAACGCTTTTGTACAAAAACCACAAACCAAATCAAACAAAGTTCAAGCCCTCGTAGTTTATTGCATTCGGCACCGAGTGGCTTCTTGTCTGTTAGTACACTTGCACAGACCACAGATTTTTTATGTCATGTTGCTTTGCGCGATGCATTTGAACAACAACAACAATTTTAATGATGCATGCCGCTAAGAGACGTAGGCAAAACAAATCATAACATAAATTATATATAATAATATGTATATATGATATAATCAATGACAACATTCACGCAAATGTTGTTTCCATGTAGTGGTACAACAATCATATGGAGTTCTACTCCTGCTGAAGTAGAACTGAATCGTTGTAGTACGCTCACATTTGAATACGTATAAACAAATGATCTCTCTCAATTGCGCTCTCGTTAGAACTTCCACAGAAGAATTTGTGCCCATCTATACTTATAAGCGGAGAACCCGCTGTAGAAAGTCGAGTGTATAAGATTACAAGATAAAATTAACGGGAATGATAGAAATGCATTTTGGTTAGACCAGAAATGAGCGCGAATGCATTCTTACGCAGCTATGAAACATTCGCTAAAAAACGCACAGCGAATCAACACTTAACATCAATCATACGAAACGAATGAAAGCACGACAGTTGTCAGTGAAATGATATGAGTTTCGCTGCTCACGACTGCGAATCATCAAAAAAGCAATGAAAAAGCAGCGAATGGTAAGCAGCATTCGTGTAACTTCATTCTGTTGATGATAGAAGGTTGCCATGCATTGCCAATTACGTAAATGAATATTAAGTGAAAAGTTCGTAGTTTTTGTGTGGATATTTTCATTTATTCATTATAAATAAGTAAAAACATTATTAATTAGTGAAAAAAAGTAATTTTGGAATAGAATAAAAAATAAAGCTTATGAATTAAGTTTTTTGCATAAAATAAAATAGAAAATAAAAAATAGAAGGCTTGAAAAAATCACATTTTTTAATAAAATAAAACAAAAAAGTGTTTTGCTATTCGATGTATGGTCATTAGGGTGATTCAAATTTTTTTTTGTTTTTTTTATGATATGAAGAAAAAGTTCACGAAAATTCAGCTCTGTAACTAAATTTTATAAGGTGGCGCCGGAGCCTGTTAGTTTTACTTACAAGTAAATTGTATAGAAAAATTATTTTTTACAAAAAAGGTATCTAAATGAATAGGTGATTAGTGTTGTTGAGCTGAAAAGATCCGTCCAAAACCGGTGAAAAACCATGTTTGGGACAGGATTCAACAATGCAACCCCATGTATTAAACTTAGGCGTCTTCGAGCTCAACCATTTGGCATATATTTCGAGTTTTTATATACTACAGTTTTAATTAAAAAAAAAATTCATTTTCGTGCATCGGGACAGGCTATAGCAAAGCAACCTTGGTTGGTTGGTCGTTGGGCTCAAAATCTTATCGATAATCTTATGCTTTATTTCTTGGCAGTAAAACATTTTGCTCACTGCTGCACAAACCACATATAGTCTTAGACAATTTTTTATATAAGTAAAAACACAAATTTTTGTGGGGTGTAAGTAATTTGTTTCTTTAATACTAAACGATTTTTGTTACATATACATTTTTTCTAAAATTCACTCCAACAAAATATTTGAAGCAAAGGATATATTAAATTGTATCTTAATTAAACATGTTAAAAATCAGTTTATAACTTGCTGGTACGAGCAAAAGCTCTAGCTCAAGATGGGCCAATGTCCTTTTTAAAAAATTTTTGTTACTTAGTTTTAAGACAGTAGCATTATACTAACATTAACATTTTCCATAAATTTTCCACACACTTAGGGACAAGCTGCTTTTGCTGTTGCAGTGCAGTAAAAGTTTTTACTGCTTCTCAAGTTTTATATCCACAACGTACTCTCACTTTCAGTATCCATTTGCATAGTTCTCTTCTTAACATTTTACTATCACGTTTTGCTATTGGGAGCTTAATTTGAGGTTAGTTAGCGGCATAAACACCACCAAGGTGTTAGTCAAAGAAATGATGAAATAAATTGAACAAAAAAACTTGTTATAGCTTTTAAGGTTTTTCACATAATTTTGATGTTTTTCGAGGAAAATATTTCTGTGAATTTATTTTTTTATTTAATATCTCCATTTCTTTTGATTCGCCTTGCGTTTATTTGCCTAATTTACTTCGTTTTTCTTTTCAGTGGGACAATCGGAGTTCGAGGTACTATTAGTGGTGCCGAAATATGTAGAGCGCGGCACCAGCGTAACACTGCAGTGCAGGCACGATGTGCAACCGGAAATTCTCTTCAAGGTAAGTCTTTTTTTTTTGTTTTTGCTTTTAGTTAGGACTTCGTTCGGTCGCTCGCGTCTACTTTTAAAGTTTCCTTTCGTTCATGTCATTAGTCCATGCTGGTGGAATTATTTCATGCATAAGAAAGTTGTCAGAATAAAAAGAAAACTGAAAATGAAAGCGTTGTTTTTGCAATGAACTTAAAAGTTTGTAATTTAAAAAAAAAATTAAGCTTGCAATCTGTTAAAAAAGTTTCAATGCCTTTGAAATTGTTTTACAGCGTGTGTTAGGTACGAACATTTTTTGGTATTTTTTTATGCTCTTCGTTTTTTGTTTTTGCCGTAAGAAAGTAGCGACACAAAGTTTTCTTTTAAGACTTACCCAACAAGCGCGAGAAAGTTTTTTTCTTCAGTGTTTGAGGAATATGGTTCAACCTCCACTTGATCTCCAACCTGTTTATCCAAGTCAACTCCAACAATTTGGAGTTGAGTTGAGTTGAGTTGAAGATTGGAGTAAAAGACTGCAGCACCACTTGAGCTCCAGCTTTTCACCAAGATTAATGTTTGCTGGCTAGGTTCATTTTTCTAGTTTTTGAGAAAATTCACATAGAAAGTCAAGTCCCCTCTTCATTGAGTAGAAAAAATCTAATAAATTATTAATAGCTCCATTTCAAGTTACTTAGTTTTTTCTTCTCAGTGAAGAGAGACTTCCTTCTCTTTCAAAATAAAGGGCCATATGAAAAAGTGGGCTTAAGTCGTTAGTTAGTTCATTTTATACTTAAAAATTCCGATGAGCCTGATAAATTTCTGTAATTTTTCCGAACACAAAAAAACAAATATCGCGTTTCATTAGAAGTGTCGGGTCGCTTTTCAACCATTAAGACGTCTATGTAAATTCTTAAATTATTTATTTAAGCCTTAGATTCACATTATTGAGATCAAAACTAATGACAACAAACACCGCCTAGTGGTAAAACTGGTAATTGACAAGGAGTTTGAATATCTTAAACTTCCTATAGAAAAAATCAGTCTCTCATATGTAGATTTCCACTGAAATTTTAATTTTTTCTTTACTTCAAATGCAATTTTAACTATGTCTGCCTTTGAATTTTAATTTAAAATTCCATCAAGCTTTTATACAAATTGAGATCGTTGTTCTTGTTCAACGGTTCAACGGTTTGGTGTTTGCAACATATTTTCGAATGAATTCCAATTGTGACAAAATGTCAGCTCAATTGAACGAAATCAAAAAAATTGCTAGTTCATGGACTTGGCCGA
The DNA here is from genome assembly GCA_949775025.1 of Tricholauxania praeusta. NCBI lineage: Eukaryota > Metazoa > Arthropoda > Insecta > Diptera > Lauxaniidae > Tricholauxania > Tricholauxania praeusta. Next base: position 33,734,488 of record OX459029.1, read on the forward strand.
TTTTGAATATAAGTTCATGGACTTGGTCGGTTTTGAAATCCATGCAACAAAATAAATTTGAAAAATGTAATATTTCTGTCAAAAAAATATTTTTTTTAATCTAGAAACATAGGTAGCAGAGAGATCTTTATGATATATGAGAATATCTCAAAACTTGATTTTTTTGGACTTGGCCGGTTTTGAAACTGGGCGCCTCATATATTTTTAAATTATTCAGTTTATTAGTATAACATAATAATTATAACAAAACTCACATATTTTGATCTTTATTTGAACTCTTTGACGATCAAGACACTCATATGTCCCATAAAATTTCTAGAAATCTGAAATCATTTTTATTATTTTCGGATATTTTTGGCTCAAAAGATTTCATTTTCATTCTTTAAATCCATTGGATCACATTTCAGAAATTTATGGTCGTCAAAGAGTTAAGAACGTCAAAACCGTTTAATCTGCCCATCATGTCATCTTTTGCTAAACATAAATACACATGACACCGCCCCAAAAATTAATTTTTATAACATCAAATCTCGCAATCTATGCAAGATATTGCAATAACATTTGGGAAGCGCATGCTGATCATTAATAACTTGAAAGGCCTAGGTGATAAAGAAACGTTGTGGGCGGAGGTTTGTTTTTTTAATTACTTCCTAACTTTTCACGAAATCGTTTTGATAAAAACTCAATTTTGATTACTGAAAAAAAAATTACAAACAGCAACATAAAACTGATTTTTTTTAATGGTTCAATAAGGATTTTAATTTGCTTTCAATATATTCATAGCTTCAAGTTTATTTTTATTGAATAGGCACATAAACGTAATGAAATTTAATGATGATTTTCGATTAATTACAAAAATTACCCTAAAATATTTTTAAATAAAGAAAAAAAAATGTCACTACGCTAGAGAAAATGTTAGCAAGATAAATCAATAAAATACTGGAAAAAAAATTCTTTGCTTATCATTTTAATATTCATAAATCAATGGATTTTATGGTGTTTATAAATACAAAAAAATATCTATATAAAAGTCAACATTTTTGATTAGAAGCAACGGCAAACACCATTTTATGGGCAATAAAAATTGGCTTAGCGCATCGAAAATAAAAATGCAAAAAAAAAATATCACTGATTTTTTTTTTTTTTTCACAACGAAAAATCCTATATATCTGCAAATCATCAATTTTTATCAAAAAAAAAAAAAAAATTAAAATGGTCGGATTCGATCGGTGCAGTACCAAAGGAAAATTTAACGAGACGCTTTAATGGCGCACGAGCTGCAAAAAATGTAAAAATTTACGAGTAGAGGTCAGAGTATAGGACTTTTTTCATTTTATCTATCTATGAGAGAAAGGACACACATACCACCAAACATTGGCATGTACAAATGTATGTGTATAGCAAAAAATGTTCGTCATTTGGTAGGTTGCTTAAGTGTGTGCGTCGTCAATATACACGTGTGTGTGTGCTCCTTGCCGGCCTTGTAACATGATATTCGCTTTATCTTCTCAATAAAAAACAGCGAAACAGCTGACCTGTGTAAAAATGCGTTTTATATACCTCAGTAAATTTAGCCAATGTATAGGTAGGTATAGGTTTGCGTATCCTTACAAAGGCGACTTTTAATGAAAACATAGAATGAGAAACACAATTGACGAGACGTGTGAACATTAAATTCATGATTTTAGTACATCTCCCGACTATTCACTATTCTTTGCTTTTTTTATGTTCCATAAAAATGTTAAGTCAAATTAATTGTTTGATTTGGTTGTAAAAAAACACATACACATACTGCGGTATTAAAAACTGCCTTAGTCTGTCATTCTCTAAAACTTAAAAGGAGTGTAGTATCTGTAATTTTAGAGTAATGGAACTGTTTTTAATTCATTTGGCTTATCTGTTAGGTAATAAAAATTTTAAATCCCAAAAAATTTTGCTAAGTCGTATCGTTGCAGTAAAAGATAAGACGAAATAGGCTGTTAAATTTTTTTTTGTAAAATGAACTTGATATATTTTGGTAGAATTTTGTCAGTAAAATTACCAAAATGGTGCGTCGTAGTGGAATAATACACAAAAACTTCGAGGTCAAATAAAATTTGTAGGTAGAAAATTCAAAACAGAAATAAAAGAGAAGCGTTCATCAGTACTCCAATTATGAGCACTTCAATTATTCCCACTGAGTTGACTCAGTATCGATTTCTTGCCAATTTTTTTAAAATGATTCGGCTAGTAGAAAAATTGTCCAGGTAGGTTTTGTACTTTTAAAAACTTCACACGAACCGGTTTTGAGAATTGTAAGAGTTACTATTTTCATGTAAAGAGTTTTTTAAATTTAAGCAATCTATGTACTATGCACTACTATATAAAATAAAGTTCAATGCGTGTGTGTATGCGTGTCATGACTGGACTCTTTTACCAATCGTCGAAATTTTAGTACATAACATACATACATATGTATGTATGTGTCTAATGCTTTGCGGATATATACATAGATTTGTTTGAAAATTTAAAAAAGCTAAGTTATGCCGTCCCATATAAAGGAAAAATAAAATAGGCGGTACCACGTCTCCTATATATATAAGAAGCAACCAACATTGTTTGTATCTCAGCAACTATCTGAAGCAGGTGGATGTGATTTGGTACATAAAAAGTTAGTTTTTAGGCGGTGCCACGCCTTCCAAATGAAAAAGGCTCGAATTTTTCTTTATCGTCGATGTACGGATTTTAAGTTGGAATTGGCATTATCCATGTTCAATCTTAAACATCAAGCAATTGATTTCTCTTCATTCAAATAACCTGCATTTTTCCGCGCTTGATTATTAGACACAGTGTTCAGGAAGATAAAACAAGTTTGCCAAAAATGACAACACCAGGAACCACCTGGAAACTATTCCTTAGCATCAGTAGTAACCGAAACCACTTCACTTGAAATCGGATCAGCTCCCCTTTTGGAGGAAATCCAACTTTGTACCTATAAGGCGAAAAATTGCTCAAAACAGAAATTCTTGTGACCCGACGAGCTGATTATATTATATAATCGACCCAAATAGTTCTTTATACTCAGAAATTATAACATGCTCGAATTCATAATTTTGGACCAATAAACAAAGGCGACTGAATATATACATTAGAGCTGTTCAAAATAAAAACTTTTTGGTTTTTTCATGATGTGTCAGCGGATTACAATAGCTTAATATGTCTGGACAAAGCCCATTACTAGGATTAAGATTAATATTACGAACTGGAGTAGCTCCCTCTGTTTTAAGTAAACAACCCATTTTCAAAAATATTGACTTAAAAAATGGAGCAAGTTACAGAGGTTATCAAATTTTCCAACAAAGCGGCTATGGTTTTCGGGCATTTATCGATCGGGGAATTTGAATCCATGATTGGTTTTTTTCTTCTTGTCTTATAAAAAAATTGAAAATTGACCGAAAAGGGGAGCTAATCCGATTTCAAGTGAAGTGGTTTCGGTTACTACTGATGCCAAGAAATAGTTTCCAGGGGTTCCTGGTGTCGTCATTTTTGGCAAACTTGTTTTATCTTCCTGACCACTGTGTAGAGTGACCAAAAAAAATCGAGTTTTCGATTTTGATGTTGCTTATATGAAAAGTAGTTAGTGTTATGTAAAAAAGTTTGAATTAATTTCATTCATTTTATTTGCGAGTGATTATAACTCTTCCCAATATATAATTCCGCATGAGATACAGGCTGTTGGTATTGAGTATTATATTTTCGGGTCTGCTAACCACGATGGTGATGGTTGTTTTGCTATATAAAGGCTGAGTATCTTGGTAGCATCAAAAAACTGCCAGAAAACATCAAAAAAAAAAAAAAAACAGCGCCAATTTGGGCTTAAGTGAGGTAAACTTGAGGAATTAATTTGTTGTCTAATGTTCGAAAACAGACAAAGAGATTCTGGTTAGTCCCGATGTTCCAGTATTTTTTATCAGAAGACCAGAGTGATATAAAAAAACAACTTCGCAAAAAGGCCAAAAATTAAGCTCAACTCAAGCTTAAATGAGATATATTCGGGTAATTCATTTTTCAAAGATAGTTTTCCGAAGTATTCTTTTGCGATAAATCCGAATTTGGCTTCAAAATTGACTCATCACATCAGAGTTCTGAAATATTTGAGGTTAAGTACCTAAAAATTAGTTTTTTCGTCTACTTTTGAGGACATGTATGGGAATCAAAAAAATTTGTTTAGCTCAATTTTAATATAACCATCATTTAGTATCGTTCTTCCCCTTTAAAATAAGCTTTTAAATGGTTATCTGCAATGTTTTCTCGCAAAGTTACAACCATTTTAATGTGACATGAATTTGATCCCCTACCTACGACCAAACAATATTAACCAACCGGCTACAAATTTATTTCATCTTGATTGTAGGGGATCAAATTCATGTCACTTTCAAATGGCTGTAACTTTGCGAGTGATTGAGTTATATTTGACTCTGCAGCATGATTCAAAACAATCAAATAACTCTGTTGTCGGGAGAAAACGGTACCTTAGATATAACTTCACATAGTAAGTCTTTTGTGACCGTTAGTTTCAATCAAAATTGAGTCATATTTGACTTTGCAGTATGATTGAAAACAACCAAATATGCGCTCATTTTTCGATCAAATATGACTTATATTTGGTTTCTTTTTCGACTGCTATGTGATTGGTTTTCCTAGTCACTTCTCACTCATATTTGTAGTAATTTCTGACTTATATATAGCAGCTTTTTCTAGCCATTTTGCACTTTATTTTGTAGTCGTTTTTGACTATTCCTATAATTTTTGGATTTTTTTTTTCATTTTGGTTACATTTTCCAAGGCGAACCTTAACGAACGTTATCAAGCTCTAAAGTCACATTCGAATCATTACGTAGATCAAAAATTGATAATATTCTATTAGTTTTCATGTGCAATCAGTTTTGGATCATTGGGTATATATCGAAATGTGATTTTTGAAATTATTTATTATTAATTTTCACTTTCTGGTCATAAATAGTAGTCAAAAATGACTCGTATAGGTGATTTAAAAAAAAAATGATCATTTACATAAATGCTAACTGGGAAAGAAATACATTTAAAAATAAGTTGCTTAAATTTTATATTTGAGATTCCTAAAAACACACAGAAATACAACAACAGATCAAGTTTATTTTGTTTCATTTATAACTTTGTCCAAGTTATATTTTGAATACGAGGCACATTTTTCGAGAAAATGACCAAAAATATTGTTTCGAACTTATTAAACGGTGTCAACCTAATCGAAGTTTAATTGTTGGCTTTAAGTCAATTATTTTTACTCAGTATCATTTAATTGAAAAAAAAATTGACATTTTCAAAATCAGTGATCAAATTCAGTCAAGAAAATGATACTATGTAAAGCTCTGTAACTGTTTTTTTTTCTTAGATTAATGCAATATTTCTAGTTTATTTTTCGCCTTAATTCCAAACTTTCCAAGTTTTCATATTTTTCGGCAATAGTTCATCTATAATTTTTTTTTTAGTTTTATTAAATGCATGTTTTTGAATATTTTCAGTACAAGCTTTATTTTTGCAAATTTGCTACTCGACCCAAGCTGAAAAAAACAAATTTGAATTCCATTCCAAAGAATAGAAATTTTGAAAATAGTTTTCCAGTTCCATGGCAAAAGTAATTGACTTATTTTTTTTTAGTTCGATTCGATTCAATATTTGGAATTGACAAATTTTTATTACATTTCGAGAAATTCAAATTCCTAATCGAATTTTTCAATTCCATGATAAAAAAAAATGATTCCTTTGATTTGATTCTGTTTCAGGAATCACATTTTTTAGCTAAAAATGAGTTATTATTTTCCAAATGGCAATTGCATGTTTTTGGGTTTTTTAGTACATGAAAATAAGTCTCCTAGTAATCATGTTGTGAAATTTTTCTAAAGTCCAACTACGGGCATTTTATTCTTTTCATGCAAGCTCTATGAAAATCATGGGATCTCAAAACCAAAGACAAACTTTGAGCAATTGTTGAGATTTATATCGCACAGTAAGCAGATACATCCTCATTTCATATTCATTTTTTTTTTAACTGCTAAAAAACTATCGCAAAATTTAACCGAAACCTAACTCAAATGGATTATGGAAAAAATTGTTTGTCATATCACTGAATGTAATCAGCCACATGGCATAAAAGAAAAGCCATTGCATTAAAAAGAAGTTTGAAAAAAATAAAAAAAAGTTTCAATTTGCATATTTCAAAATTAACCAACTGAGAATTAAATTTTGGCCCATAGCAATACCGTCAGCTCGCCAAAGCCGTTGTTTGCATTGAAAAGGAAAATTGCGTTGCTTTGGCTGGATTTCTAATATAAATTCAAATTAAGTGAACGAAACTAAAGCCAAAAGAGAAAAAGAACAAAAACTTCTTATAAAAAAACATACCATGTTCAAATTGAACGGATATGAAATCGAACGGTGTGCAATATTCTCATTTGTACGGATTTGTCGCATGAAATTGCGTAGAATTTTATTTTTCCTGCTCACAGCCCAACATACTTTTGCCTATACTACTGAAAGGGTACCCAATTTTTTGCGTGTTTTGGTTTATTGTTTAACAAGGTAGCTTTTGCTGAACTAGAAAAAAAAATACCACAAGCAAAATAAAAGTTCCGAAATAAACACGATAAGTCCAGCGGGGATAAAAGTGTAAACTAATTTGTTGAAATGCAATACAAAGTCGCGCGTGACAAAAGAAACTAAACCCTTAAGCTGTCATGGTGGTAAGTAGAGAGATGTTGTAAGAGGCGTTGGGCTATAAAGTTGACAAAAAAAGTGACATATGACAGAAACTGTTGGTTGTTTGTATAGTTGATTTTTGTTTCGATTGTATTTAAAAAAAATATTTTTAAAGAAAAATTATTGAGTTTGAAATAAGCAAAAAATTATATAATAAATTTAAGCTAAGTTTTGTATTTCTTCAATACAGTTCAATTCATGTACTTAGTTAACAAATGGCAAAAATATGTTAGTAAAATGTGATACAAATTGTATCAGGTCAATAATTCTAAGACCAAATCGGTCTTATACAGGATCTGCATTAAAATGATAGGCCCAAGGGTCCGATAGGAATCCCATCGAAAATTAATGGTCATACAAAAAAAAAAGTTGAAAAATTGTCTCCAGCAAAAAAAAAAGCTCTAATAAGAGTTATAAAGGAGGAATGGACAAAAATATACCGGAAGAATAGGATTTTCAAAAACTTATTGCATCTATTACATGAAGCATACAAGCCGTAATTGATATTCATGGTGGACACATCAAGTGTCCACCATGCTTAGGTGACCCTAAGCATGCACCCTAAATAAAATTTTTTAAGCTTATCTGTGCCTCTTAATATAAAAGCCATGTGGTGAAAGTTCCAAAAGAATCGATTAAGCAGTCTTTGAGAAAATGATATTTAAAAAATATTTATGTCTGAGGGCCACCCTAAATAAGAGTTTTGTATCCTTAACTATGGCTCTTAACATAAGAGCTACGTGGTGTTAATTCGGTGTAAATCGACTTACCAGTCTTTGTGAAAATGATATTTAAAAATATTTTTGTATGAAGGCCACCCTAAGTATGCACCCTAAATTAATCATTAACAATCTAATCTGTATCTCTTCACATAAAAGCCATGTGTTGTAAATAACATGAGAATCGACTTAGCGGACTTCGAGAAAATTATAGTATTTAAAAAATATTTTTGTATGAGGGCCACCCTAAATAAAAGTTTTGTGGCCCAAGCTATACTTCTTGAGATAAGAGATGCGTATTGTAAATTTGGTGTGAATCGATTTATTTGTCTTCGTGAAAAGGATATTTAAAAATATATTTGTATGATTTCCCATCCAGTCTGTGCCCCTTAACATAAAAGCCATAATGTGTAAATCTCATGAGAATCGATTTACCTGTCTTTGAGAAATCGCTATTTTTAAAATATTTGTGTATGAGGGCCACCCTAAATATGCACCCTAAATAAAAGTTTTATAGCCTATGACACCCGCCTTATCGATACTAACATACTGTAAAAATTTCATCAAGATCGGCTGGATAGTTTTCGCGTCCATAAAGGACATACAAACAGACAGACAGACAGACAAAAAATGAATTTTATATAACAGATAATGACAAAAGTGAGTTTTTTTATAATTGGTCAAAATATATCAGATAAACATTTTTTTTTTATTGTAACAATTTATTTATTTTTATTTTATGGTTTTTGAAAAAAGGTTGCAGTAATGTGACTGGTAGAGAGGTATTTCGAAAGCATAACATAACGGTGTTTCGGGTGTGAGAAGCCCTACGTGATAACAAACAAGGGCAACTTTATGCTCAGTAGAATATTTGCCACTGCGCACTCCTGAAGATAAAACATTGTTGCAAAAAGTTTTCGGGAAAGCTATATATGTATATACCTTCGGAAAATTTTTACAATATATTGACCAAACTGCATCAATGGAGCAAAATTTAAGAGATTCATTATTTATTTAGAGTATTGCTCTTTTTTTTTATTGAAAAACCAAAACAGAAACTATCATAATTCATTAAAAGTCTAGTAGTATAGCCCAAAATGCATAAAAACTCAAATTTTAAATTCCAGAAAATGGAAGGTTTAAAAGAAAGTTGTTAAGGTCAAGTATGTTGTCGAAGTACAGATTATTACCGGAATTTATCAATCTTTTACATAACTTTAAATCTATTGCTGTTGAGAATATGAATGTTTCTTGCCAAGTTTCTAAGTCAATCGAAGTTAGTTTTCCTTGATTTAATTTCAAGTGGTACGGAAATCCAGACTTTCCGCAAAGAACATAATTATTGATAGGCTTTCCTTTATCATAAACCTTATAGGAAAGTTTTACGATGCACACATTCTGCTCAAAAAAAAAAAAAAAAAAATCAAGGAATTCTACTGCACAGAATTAGTGTCCTAATAAAATTTAACGCATAGACAAGCTTTATAAAATGATTAGTCATCGGAAGGCACGCAAAATAAGGTCAAAATATCATATAAGCTACTAAGTTCAGTTTTCAAAAGAAAAAAAAAATACCGATTTGCACTCCGCTCTTTAATTAAATGCAATAGCAATAAAATAAAAAATAACAAAAATTCCGTCAGTATACAACACCGTATCCGTATCAATAACCGTTTCACTTATCAGCAAAACCGATTGCGACTAACGTGTTACCTGGCAATAATATGATGACCTAATAAAAATCTATAAAACTGACCAACGTTTCTACTTATGCCTGCAACAAATATTTCATGGAATTAAAAAGCTCTAAAGACAATTTTCCTTTTTTTCTTTTTGTTGACTTTCTACCCAAAATTATTATAGTAAAATAATACGAGTTGACATTGAAAAAAAAAAATTGGGCACCAAAATAAAAAAAAAAAAAAAACGATAAAAAAATTTTTTATCGATGCGAAATTCTGTCGCCAAATTGTTTGTTTTGGCGTGTTGCGTCGAAATTTGTTTGTTTTGGTGTGTTTTTAGGACGCGATAGTGATATGTATGTGTGTGGTAGTTGTGCTGCGCGTGTGTTGACTTTTAAAGGAATTAGTACAGTGGTTGTCCACATTTCAAAATAATTGAGTTGAGTTATCTGCGTTTGTTTGTCTGTCAATCAGCCTGAAAGTCTGTTGATCATGCGATAATAAAGGACAATATTGTAAATTCGTTGGTCGTAGTACATTCTTTAATAAAAAGAGAGTTTAATATTATTTTAAATGAATGTATAATAAATTATATGCAACAATCATTATAATTACAAAATCACTGATGCCCGGACTTACGAACTAAATCCAATTTTTTACATAAATTTCAAAAATCCGAAGTGAAACTTCTCGAAAACGAGAAAAACGAACTAAGGTCACCAAAACACTTAAAATGACTTATAGTAAATATAAAAATATATAAAAAAAAAATTATACCATAAATTGAAAATTTTCATACCGTACGCTTTGCTCACCATATTAGACCTTTACACTTGGCTTCAGAAATAAAGAAAACAATTTAAACATAAAATCAAAACTTCACCCATCTCTTCATTTCATTTAATAAAGCTTTCACATTGGTATCAAACACCCAACCCGTTTTTCATTTATCTCGTTTTTGAGTCAAAAACGGCTTGTTATACATACAAATCAATTGTCAAAAAATAAAATCATTGGATCTCTCTTTCACAAAAATCTGTCTTTATGCACAAGAAACCGATGATCAAGTGAATTTGCCAGGGTATTTAAAATTATTGCACCAAGAATTAACTTTTTTGGCTTGTAACCAGGCTTTGCAATTTCCCCTTCATTCAGTTTTCCACCTAAAATCATAATAAAAACAAATTTAAATTTTAATTTTGAATCAATTAAATTTTCTTTTCGTAAATTTTCCAACGTTTTCGATTTTCTAAAGATTGATTTTGACTTTTCCATTTATTGACTTTCTTATCATTTTTTAGACATTCACAGTACTTTTTAATTTTAAATATTTAAAAAATTTTTTTGTGTTTTCTCAGCATTTTACAAAAATATCAAAATTTATCTACTTCTCCGGCTGTATACCTACATATTTTCCTATACCAAAACAACATATTATTGCTAAGAATTAAATTAAATAATCTCAAACTATTCGATTAGTATTTAAATCAAATAGTTTCATTACAATTGTCATGAACCCTTTCCATGTTTCGAATAATTTGAACACTCCAAATACAAATAAAAGTGTTGTTTTTGTTCACGCAAATCTAAGGAATTTATTTAAATATATCGTATGACATTAATAATCACTTTAATATGCGTTTTGAACAAAAAACACGTAGGGTGATATAAAATTAGCTTATTTAATTTAGTCATAATTTTTCAAGTTTATTTTTCTCATTTAGATGACTATACAGATATGTATGAAACAACAAGTAAAAACTATTTGAATGTATGTACGTAAATATACATTACAAGCTATTCATATTTATTAGGGTGTTGCAATATCATTTTTTTTTATTCAATTTAAATAATTGGTTCGAATTATGAAAAAAATTTTATTTTCGCTCAAAAGTCTATTCGTTGCTACAATCTAAAAAAATTTTTTTAAAACCATCCAAAACGCTTCCGCAGATTCACAAAATACATTTTAGAACTTCTCATAAATTGACGTTATTTAATGTTTTTCTGTAAATTTGCTTAAGTAACATTTTATTTGTTCCTCCGAGCGGTTACATAAAATTTTTGTTTGAAATAAACCAAATCATAATCTCGTTTATTTAAATAAACTGCGTATTACTTATTTACAGTAGTCCCCGCTTAATTGAATCACACTTAATTGAATTTCCCTCTTAATTGTCCGAAGCGTTATGTCATTATTAAACAGCGTTTTTGCCGTTTAATTGAATCCCGCTTATTTGAATTTCCCGGTTAAATGTATAGATAAAAATTTACCGTGATATTAAAATTCTTATAAAAAATCCCGCTTTATTTTCTTAAAAAATAGTGGCATCATTCAAAAATCCCAATAAAAATAATAATTCGCTACACATGTGTTTTGATGTGTCAAACAGCTGTTTTTGGTGAACCATGCTATGGACTCGTGACCGATAAGGAAATTGCAGAGACCGTTATAGCAGATTTGACCTCGAATCAATCAGATTCAGAAGGGGAAGAAGTTTCAATAAGCACATTCCAGCGAAAAAGCTTCTAACAGCGATTGAACCTTAGTGGCTTCATTTTCACAATGAAGACACATTTTCCAAAGAATTAGAGCACTCTCGTTGTCTCTCAAAAGATAGAATGTGCAAAACAGACAATAATAACGAGCTTCTTCGAAAGGAAAACATGAGCCCCACATTCGAGATGTAGAATTAATAAACAAAAATTAAAATGAATTACATACTAGTTCTGTTCCAAAACTTTTGGAGCAGAAACCCACAATTTGTGAGAATAAGAAAAAAAAATCTACGGGAATACGTTTGAGTAAAAAATTATAACTTTTAAGAAAGCGTCATAAGCACACTCATAATTTTTCAATTTTCAAATTCAACTCTATTTTATTTTTATTATCATATCAATACTTTTTCTATTATTTATTGTGTTGATTGAAAAAATTTCACATTTACTGCCAAAGCATGACCTTGAAAATTATTACTACACTAAGAGTAGCAGAAAATTTCAAAATTTGGTAGGGACTAGATTTATTATTGTCACACTTTTCTGGAATTTTTTTTTGTACAGGAACAAGAATTAGTAAAAAACGACACAAATTATCAAAAATTTTTACGAATTTTCAAATAATGGACCTATTATGTACGTTATTTTCTGTTATCAAAGGTTTTTTCTATTATATTTTTTAATTTATTTTGTTTTGTTTTTGTCAAAAACTGATATTTTGTTTTTTTGACGAAAATAGTTTTTTTTATCCATGAAGTATGTAGCTGTTTTGCTTAACTAAACAAAAGTTCAATTAAGTGGTATTTTTCTAATTGAACAATAGTGCATTTAAGCGGGATTTCTTTAATTAGATTTTAGTGTAACTAAGCGGGATTTTGATTATTGAATTTCCCGGTTAATTGAGCAAAAGTGCGAACATTTTGGAATGTTTAATTAAGCGGGGATTACTCTATTATTTGTCATAGTCAATTATTTTTAAATAAAATTAGAAATTCTCCTCAAGCATTTACAATTAAATAAACACTTGGTTATTTGATAGATTCCACTTAAAATGATAGGTTTCATGCAAAAATTACAGAAAGTTTCATATACTTTTATTGATATGTAATTAATAATAAAAAATTGTGTAAAATTTCACTTGGCACGCTTAAAACGAAAAGAACATAAAAAATGTTCTCTCACATGTAGTTCTTGACATTATTCATAAGCGAATTGTGGTTTTTACACTAAAAGTACTGAGCAAAAAGCTCTGTTAAAACTATAATAGAATTAAGTTTTTACTTACGAACTTATAAATAAATTAGTGCTACTTCATGGTACATTCAAAGAATTCTAATTAATGAATTTACTGTACTTCAAATTAAGTAAAAATTAAGCTTATTATGTTTTGTTTGGAGTAGCGTTATAAATTATCAAAAACCATTTTAATATATTTATTCGAAAATGATATGAAATTCAAAATTTTAATCTTTGTCAGACGGCAAGGGTACGATTGTACCTTTAGCGTTTTCAAGTTGGGATTTAACTTGAAGTAATAAAAAAAAAATTTTCTTTTTCCGAATTCGGGTTTCAAAAATCTGTTAGCGTTTAAGATTGTTTTAATTTAAACAAAAAAAAAAACAGTTTTTTCCGACATTACTTGCCCTCTCTAGCAATTTTTCAATCAAAATACTAAAATTTAAAGACAAAACAAATTTTTTTTTTAATAATGCTATAGAGCGTAAATCTTGTCGGAAATAAACATTTTATTTGAAACGATAGCTTACTGAGAAAAAAAAATAGATTTAATTTTTAGTTTAAGACCAAAAAAAAAAAGTTTTTTCTTAGCTCAAAATAATAAAAAAGGATTTTTCTTTCAAAATTTGGGCTCCAACAATATGCTGGTATTTGAGATGACTTTACAAAAAAAACTGGATTTGGCACCTGTATGCAGCGATTGTGGATCTATTTAGTTCTGCAGAATTCTCCATATAAAGTTTATGTCATCTTTTGGCCTGATTTCGGGGGCATTGAAACTTGATTGTGATGCTGCCTTATACAGGTGAAATTCTACGCCTTTAATGAAGTAGTTGTCATGTTCCAAACATATAAGTTTTTCTCTTGTTAGCATATGCACTGTCCAACGACATTTACTTAGCCACGAGATTACAATCTACATGTGCTTCAATTCGTGGAAGTTCTGATGAAGGCGAGACAGCATTCGGAAAAACTTTGACCTTCTTTTCACTGCAAATTTTTAAATCTGTTTACTTTATTTGTTGTTTTGTTCTGGTTTTTCCAATCAAGTTTAATTCAGAAGACTTAGGTGTTTTGTATTTCAATATGTATTTTTAAATTCGATTTCATATACCAAGGCTGACTGGGTTCGAGGGCTTGTTAGTCCCATCACCTCTTTCTACGGCAAATGCCACAGCATATCATTTACAAATCTGAATAAAACTTAACATTTTTATTGTTTAAAGCAAGTTCAGTCGAAGAATTTTTCTAATCCTTTAAAATTTTTCAAAAATGGCATATATAATCGATATACTTAGATAAATTAAGCTATCGGATAGTTTTCTTTGTGCCCGGTAATTAAAGGATTGAAAATTATATTGGTGTTAATTATGATATCACAAATAATATATTCTAAAACGTATTAGTGATGTTGAATGAACTTGACATGATTAATAATTTTGAGTTATACGGTGACATCATGAATTGAATTATAGCTAACTGATTAAATTTTCTCAAAGACGGCCACTGTGTAATTCACTATTTTCATATGCATTTACTTCCGCTTCACTATTTAAGTTACAAGTATATGCTTGAAAAAATTATCTTCCACTTATTAAAAGAAAATTTAACCTTGAAATGAAGAAAGTTTAAAATCATCGAGTATTCTCACCTTCTATCCAGTTTTCATTGGAGGCATACATCATAACTCCAATCGGCTGACTTTAAGCTATCCAATATATTTTTTTTTTTTGGAGCACACTAATGACTGGGTACCTAAAATTTGCATGTTAACGTTTTTGTTTTTGCCTTGGAGCGTGTTCAAATTGCTTTTACATGTGTTTGTTAATGCAGGCGGGCATCAACAGCAAGTGTTTTGTTACCAACATGACTTCCTTTTTACTGTTTTTCACCTTCAGTGCTGTTATTAAGCTTTTTGGCCAATGTGCTTCAATGTATGTAGCGTATTTGTAACTATGTATGTATGTATGTGAAATATATGTATGTACATTAATATGAGTATACAAAGGTTAGTGTATATGTACATTTTTAGTATTTCCTTTAATTATCCTAATTAGTTGACGTTCACAATTAAAACCAAAAACGTAGCCGCAAAAATGTTGTCTCCTTTTCCCATTTCTATTGCAACAAAAGCCAATGGCATTTTTGTTGTTGAACATTGCAATTGTATTTGTAGTTCGGTTCCAACTGGTGGTTGGACATTTCGTTTGTGTTGCTATTAGTGGTGCTGTTGGAACAAGCATGAAAGCTTCAATTGTTAAAGCATTGTGGTCTTTTGAAATAATCATGTGAGGCATTGGGTTTTGTTCCCAGAACATGATTTAATTTTTTTTTTTTTTTTTATATTGCCCAGTAGCAAAAATTAATTCGAATTAAAAATTATTTTAAAAATAATACAAATTTTTGCTTTCAGTTTTAAAGTCAAATTATTTCAATTGAGTAGAGCCTGAAATCAGTAGCTGCACAGTCAACGTGTAGCGAGATATGGAGGCATGTCAGCTGAAACTTCAATCCCTAAGAGGATCCCCGCCATAAGTTGATCTTTTAGGTATCGCTTTGCTACTTTCTGGCTTATGTAGAGTAAAAAAAATAAATGCTGTCAATTTGGAATTTTTTAGGGCAACGAAAACCATATTTAATTCGAAATTTATTCTGATGATCATAAAAGGTCTTCACCTTTCATTCCGTGGCTAAGAAAAAACAGAGTTTAGTTTGGTGATAAAAAAAAAAAATTCTACCTTCTCAAAGATGTTGTTCCGTCACTGACTGTCGAACTCTCGTTCAAGCTTGCAGATATTCCACACTCAGCCATTTTCTGATAAAAAAGTCTGTTTACTTGCAGGTAAACAAATAACAACAAATAAATAACTTGATTTCTGGAAAGGTACTCCTGTGAAAAATATAAATGATCGACGAAAACTCACTTCAGAAGTGTGCACAACAAATATCCCTGATTTTAACCCGAGACAGCGAACCTTATTTAAAACTCCTTAAAAACTAACCATTCGTCATTTCGATGAACACATGAATTTCTGTTGAAGTAAAATCGATTTGTTACTAGTTACTGATATTGGTAAATAAATAGCAGCAACATTTATTTCAAATTAAAGAAAATAAAAGGAATTTTTTTGTATTCAGCTATGCTTATTTCTGATCAATAAGTTCTCTTTATGCTTTGACATATCTTTAATTAGCTCATTAACTCTTAAAGTAAAATAGAAAGAAAACAGAACTAACCATTTGTCAAAATGACGAACAAGTAGCCTAAATATCCAAATTCAAAATACTGCGCACTACAATCACAAGCAAGCTTTCGACGGTGACTGAGTAGAATATGAATGATGAATATCTGACTGATGTTCGTCAAAATGACGAGGATCAGCTATCTAGGGTTTAAGGATTTGAATTTTCCATTCCATTCCGGCATTTCCCTTTCCGTTACCGGAAGTAAAAGTGATAGGATCTGGCGATTTATCTCACATGTAGTACATATAGTTTTCTTGCTAATCAATGTCTCTTTTAGACAGGCTATCAAGTAGCGGTACCAATAGCTACTTTGTTTTCTTATATTTGATTTTCGAGCACATCGCATGTTTTGAGAAGTAACTGCTCCTGTTCATTAACTCTTTTAATAAGCACTATCGCCGAAAACAATGCAAAAAATATCAGCCAAGTTCACCATCGGATGAATGCTACACATTTGGACTCGAAATATAATATTCACCCCACAGCAAACTTGCTATGGAAAAATGTCAACATAATTTTGGGAAGTGCCTATATTTTTAGGTTTTGAAAGAAAAGACGAATTTGTATGTATTCCCATTTTTTTTATCGGAGACACATATGTTCTGCTAGAGATATTATTATTTATTCATGCACTTTTAGTGCACTTGTAATTTATTTGTGGTTTTTTGCACTAAAAGTACTGAACAATAAGCTCTGTATAAAAACAGTAAACATTTCTTGATGAGCGCTTTCTTGACTCTCAGTGATATTTATGTACATATAACAATTGCAATTTCGTTCGTATCGACAGAAAAGCTTTAAACAGAGCTCTCGTCAATAAATGTGAAACATAATAAGAGTTACAAAAGCATTTGTAGAACTTTGGCGCACTATGTTTATATGTTTTGCTATGACTCTTAACTGGTCAATGCAAAAAATAAAATATAGCACACTTGTGAAGTCTTATCCGTTGGCTAACAAAGCTTACTGATGATACTATAAAGCAGTGGTTGAAGCTAGTATTAGCAGCTAATTGCATATTTTTTGTTCCTTTAATTCATTTTTGCACTTAAGGTACTGAACAGCAAGCTCGGTAAAACATATAATACAAAATCAAATAACTATTTTCTTCTTAGTAAATTTTTGAAATTATTTTGTAATATTTATTGAATTTTGGTCCCCACGATAAGAAAAAGAACACTCGCCCTCTATAAAGTACATTTCAAGTCTCGACTCAGTACATTTCCAAAAGTCATTACACTTCTACACAAGTGATGGCATTTTCGGTACATTTGTAATTTTTTCGGTGCATTTGCGTCGTGAAAAAACGTGTTCAGTACCCTTCGACAAGTTTTCAGTACAATCGGTACATTTGGCTCATTTTCAGTACATTCAGTGCCTTTTCAATACAATTTCGGTACATTTTAAGTACATTTCGGCAATTTCTAGAAATTATCATTTTGAAGCATTGTATGTGTCCAATGTTTCCCATATCTATATACTCGTAAATGGTATGGTTGGAATACAACGAATTCATTTTTAGTTATTTCAAAAACGTAGTAAAATAAGTACTTGCCTCTAAATCTATGAGTGCGGTTGGAAATCTGCCATTGCTCTAAAAACAAATTACCATAAAACTCTCTTATATCTTCATTCAAAAAATTAAATAGTTTGTTGTCTAGTCCTCTGGCCGCAAACATTTTTTTTTTGATTTCTACTGAAATTCCATAAGGTGCATATTTTGCGGATATTACTATTTTATAATTAAGTGAGTTCGATGTTTTCGTTGTTTTGATGTGGCCTCATGTCACCTTTTCAAAAAAAAACTTTGGCTTTAACCCTGGCTTAGGGGGCTTTGCCCCCCACGCGTCTCATCTAAGATGGGATTCTAAGACCGTTGATTTGTTCTCTTCGCAAAATAAAATTTGGTTGCCCCCCACGCAAAGTGGGGTTGGTACGAGCCTGAGTTTGTGATATAAGTGAAATTACTAGCACCTCAATTCGTCGTAGTCTTTTTTTTCAAAAATTCCGAAAAGCATAATTTTTAGAAGCTTAAGACTCAAATTTTCTCAAAACTGTAACGTTATGAGTAAATTCTGAGTCCAGATTCACTACACTGAGAAAAGATTCGCTTAATATGATAAATTACATTTGAAATAGATCAAATATTTATTTGAGTAAATCATATAATGTGTCACTCATAGATTTCACTATTTGCTCTACAGGATATATGTTTGGCTTACTTGTAAATAAATATTTGATTGCTTTTTATCAAATATACATTTTTTATATACAATCAAATCATTTAGAAGAAGTTAAAATATGCAGGGCTATGCTATCATAATTGCAGCAATTATTTTTGTCCTATATCTTTAAAAACCATAGCTGCAAATATCACCATGTTCCATTTGTAGATACATTCGTATGTACGCAATTATTAATATACTCTGTTGACATACCAACTTCAGCAGAATTCCTCATAATTGTACTTGTAGTTTTTTTTTTTGTTGCTTACTTAGTTAATTACAACTTGCGGCATTTGCACATTTGACTGACTGTAAGCTTCACCATTGGTACCACATTTGTACATATACAATATATATACATACATACATACATGTGTACATGTGTACATGAGTGCTATTCACTGAAAAACCCTTGCGATACACTTATCTGCACATAATACATTAGCGCATTCCGGAATGGCGTTAGAGTGCAATGGAGTTAATTTCATTTAATTACAAAATAAATCATGCGAACAATTGTGCTCAGGGCTTTAACTTGCATAAAAAACAAAAAAAAAAAAATATAAAAAATGCAAGAGAAAAGCTTATACGTTGAATAAGACTAGAGTTCGCCAAGTGGTTGACATTCAACCATTATAGTGACAAAACAAAAACAAAATACATTTTTGGTATTAAAAAGCTAATCTCAAAGGAGCTATCATATGTCAACGCTTCTAAAAATTAAAATCATGGCATCATGTTGCTCTATCCCTACCTCTATCCCATCCATAGAGTTCAGTATACATGTATCCCTACCAAATTTCATCAAAGTCAGTCGATTTGCTTAGCTATGAGAGCATATTTTCCTACTAGGAGCGTGGCGCCACCCACTTAAAGACCTTTTCTTAATGTTCAAACTATCTCTATACCAAATTTCATCAAAATCTGTTCATTAGTTAAGCTATGAAAACATATTTTAAATGGGGACGCAACATCGTTCACTTTAAGACAAATAAATTTTGTCAGGATTCAATCTATTTCTGCACCAAATTTCATCAAAATCGGTCCATAAGCTTAGCAGTGAATACGTTTTTTCCAGTAAGGGGCGTTGGATCGTAAGCTACAAAAAAAATAAATTTTTACTCCATCTATCTCCATACAAATTTCACCAAACTCGGAGTAGCGGTTCAGCCGTGATGGTATTTTTTTTATTGGGGGCGGTGCCACACCCTCTAAAGTAACTTCCAGTTTTTTTAACCTTTTTTAAGGGTTCAATCTATCTCCAAACTAGTTTTCATCAAAATCAGCCATTAACATAGCTGTGGAAATGTATTTTCGTGTTAGAGGCGTGGCACCGCCTATAAATAGAAAACAAAAATACAAGATGCATTGCCCTTTTTCACAACCTTTCCAACAAAAAAGAAACTAAGCGATTATGTTGTGTTATAGCAGGGTCGATCTGTATTAATTTTTTTTTCGCAAAACACCCTTTATCTTATGCACTTGGTCTGAGCGAATTTGTGGCGATATTGCTGCACAATTAAAGTCAAAAATATATTTAGTTTTGTTGTATAATAAGCCCTTAGTGTAGCTGTACAATTTTCTATAAAAATTTTTGGAGTCTTAACAATAAAATTAAGTGAAAAAAAAATATTAACGTACGATTTTCTATAAAGCCTTGTGAAATTTTTAAAAAATGAAAACAATGAAATGTGCTGAAATATTGCTTCCCCCCCAAAAGTGCCAACAATTTCTTTCTTTGTTCGAAAAGAATCTTCAATGAAAAGAAGTTTGCAGCTCGTTAGAAAGTCATTATATAGATTTTTAGACAAAATGACCTACTTACTGCTACTAACTTGAACTTAAGTATTTAAAAAATCTGTTACTTTTCGGCACTACAATAAGTTCAGTTATTCCTTTTGAATCTATCTACTGACTTTTACCCTTAATTTGTGTTGCATTAACATGGTCTGTGTCAATTTTAGCCACTCAACAGCTTTGACAGACAGCTCAGTTTTGTCACACTCTTAAGGATATGTGTCACATACAACTGTCACTTAGATGCTGTCAAAAGATCTGACATTTTACCACTGACTTGGCTGATGCGTATTATTTTGAGTTGCTTAGACAAATATTTTAAGTACTTACCAACAAAAAATGATTATTTGACTTGAATTTTTTTCATTTAATTTTTTCCTCTTTTCCTTCATTGCAGGTGACATGGCTGAAGGTTGACAAGGGCAAATTTTTCGAGTTCATAAATGGACGTAATCCACCATTTCGAAATTTTACTGTGGATGGCGGTGAAATTGATGTGAGTATTTTTAGATGATGTAGCGGAAAAATTTGGTATTAAAAATTGAATATGATGGCACATAAAATTGGTAAACATAGCTTGTTCGTGTTAATTTGAATAGAGTTTATAATAATGGAAATTTATTTTGAAAAAAGTTTTGAAACAGAAAAATTTTAAATGAAATTTACAAAATAGAATCAAAAGGTATTATTAATGTATATAATGGCAAAATCAAAGTTAATTCAAATTTTTCAATGGTAAATTGTTATTGGATCTCCAAAGCTTTAAATTTTAAGTTTTTGCTTATCTTCGATTTCCTCATTCCAGACAACCTTTAAAATAGTAGTTTTCTCCTAAAAGACTCTGCCTCTGGCATTACTAGTTTAAGAGTCTCGGACTTAACAACATGATATCTTTCCTGCTAAAGTGCCTTAACGTGGTGATGACCTACATTTCAAATATCTTTTGAGTTATTTACATGCACAGCAGAATGGTAAATCGTCTGAAATAAATCGTGAACCTTGTTAGCCTTTTTGAGGAAAAGTATCATGCAATTGGTGTATATTTGAAGCATATTCTACAGACAGAAATTAAATGTTTTTGTGGTGTTTCAGATAGTAAGGAGGACAGACATCAAAGAAACATTTTGAAAGTATTTGTGGTAAGCCATCGGGGTCTTGGCAGGGCATCAACGTGCAATACATGCGCGGGAGCATTGAAGAAGAAAGCTTGATGTATTTGAATAAAAATAAGTACTACTCTGTTCTAGACGTATTGGGAGAAAGACTTTTAATTTCATTTATAAACTTAAAAAAAATTAATTTCCATGTGAAACTCATTTCAGCATCATGAATTTTTTAGACAGCACTGACATTACTTAACTTGTCAACCACAATAATTTTGATAAAGCATTATGATTTGTGCACTTGTTCCATAATTCATTCAACGTAGTCTATTCGATGTCCGTGGTCATTAGGCCTTAGCTTTTAAGTCAATTTAACTTTGTAAGCATGAGGTCATAAATCTTTCGTGAGGATATATTGTAGGGAGCTTTTCGAAATGTCAATGCCGAACTGATATTCCTGGACTCTCAGCAACAGTCTTACGATCCACTTGGATGCTTTGTGTTGAACGACTTGTTAAGGGATGATCAGAGTGTCTAAAACCATTAGGTAATTCAGTATTCCTGAATTTTGTAATTAATCTTTTCACAGTTGTTGAAGTTAAGTCCAACCACATTTTGTACGAAAATTGCGAACTGAAGTTCTCACATTATTTACTAAATATTGCCCAACAATGAAAGTGCGTTGTTCTTTAACTTTTAACTGACAGCTGTCATGCTGTCTTTTTTTAACTTTTTTTGTTACTTTTTTATGTATAATAGAAAAGTCTAAAAAAACCATGTTTCGGACAATTTAGTTTTTTTATCGGTAGGATCATACTTATGCTATTTACAAATACCAATTACAAGTCTTGGGGGTTCTGATGCCCTTCCATATTTTTTAAAGAACACATTCTATATTAAAAGCAAGGTTTTTTTTTCTCATTAATTCACCAACTCTCTAATTACACCATACACAATTGCATACTTTAAAGTGAGAACTTTTCATTAACATAAACAATTTTAATTTAAATATTCAATGAAGCATGAAATATTAAATTGAATTTACTGATGCATAAACTTTAAATATAGGGCTATTAATTTTACTTATGAAGAATTTCTAGAATAGCTTTCATATCACAAACTTTCTACTTGTATAATACTTTTCAATTCGAACGAAATCTATTTAATATGATAAATTTCTCGTCAAAGGTAAGGTCGACAAAGCACAACTTCTTCGATTTGCATTATATTTTGTATCAAAAAACAATACTTTTGGGATTGGTTTTTTAAATAAGATCGATTATGAATTTTAGCAAGACCAACAATTTGGTTGACTGTCGTGAACGATTATCTCTTACTGTTTTGGAATTATTCCGTGGGCCGCCATAGTGCACACGACTTGCGTGTGTTAAAAGTATTATGTATCGTTGAAAAGGTATTGATATTGGCTATTTAGACAAAAACCTATCGTGAGAAATGTGGTTAAAATCACTGTAATACCAGATGTCGAAAGTGAAGTTCAAATTTTACCTGATCTTTTTTTTTGTCAAACTTAGACTGACTTTTACTTAAATGGGTAAAAAGTAACTTTTAATTATTTTACTGAGCTTACTGTTCAGTACAGCGTGAGATAACACCAAAAAAATTCCACAAATACAAAACATAGCAGTATAAAAGGAGTGAAAGCTAGTCACACTAGTTCCATTCAATACTCAATTGAATCGTCAAGTGGCCTAACCGCAGATGCAATGAGAATTTTAAGTCTTTTATGTTTTACTTTTTTAGTGATTTTGTATAAAATTTAAACAAAAAGTGAAACAAAGTAAAGCCATTATTCATTTTTCTGTTGAGCGTCTTTGTTTTTGTAACTCATTTGATATTACATTTTTCTTACAGACGATTCATTGCAAGCTTTCTTGGCGAGTCAATACGAAGTTGCAAGCACAAATCGTTCAATAAATCAGTGAGTCGACAGACAAAGATGCAACATAAAAAATAATGTTGGCTTTGATATGTTTCACTTGTTGTTTGAGTTCTCGAAAAATCTATGAAAAAAGGAAAGGCTTAGAAATTCTTACTAATCGGCTTAAAAGTCACTGATGATTCCATTTAAAGCAGTGATGATTCCATTTAGCAATGGATGAAGCTTTATGACTAATTTGAGCACTTTTTTGCAGTTTTGTTTTTCTTAATTTTTTTGGTGTTATCACACACTTTACTGAACAGTTAGCTCTGTAAAATAATTTAAAGTTAACTTTTAGAAATTTAATTTTGTTTTTTTTAGTCAACTGAACAGTTAGCTCAGTAAAGTAATAATTAATTATTTTCTGTTTTGATACACTACAAAAAAAAAACTTCGATTTATATATATTTTTTTCAAATGCGTAAAATTATCTTCAAAATAAACCTCTAGAATTGGCGGTTAAAACATGTATTTTTTACATTTCACAAAAAAAAAAAAAAAAACAAACTAGTCTAAAAAAACGACAACAATTGTGCGATTTTCGATATAGTATGCCTTCAAGGCTATGTTTAAAGTTTAATACTATAAAAATCACAGATGGTAAGCTGTGTCAACTTTCCCTTTGCCATGAAATGGGCAATTTATAAAGTTAGTTATCAATTTAAATTTTTAATTCAGTTTTTAACGACTTTTTAAGCATTAATGTATTTTTTTATATTAATTTTTACAGTGGGATCTATCCAATGAAACACAAGTGACATTGAAAAATATCGACTTTGACGCAACGGGGCAGTACTACTGTGAAGTGTCAACGGATACGCCAATATTTACAAGAGCTTCTAGCGATGAAATAATGAATATTTTTCGTAAGTGCTTTCTCAATATAATTCATATTGATGAATTGATATTGATATATGTATTTTGCTTGATTTAATTGCAGTTCCTCAAACGGGTCCACCAACGATAAAATTTCGAAAACGAACTCCTTTCATCATAGGCGAGCGCCTCTTTGCTATTTGTAATACAACACGTGCGCGTCCTGCGCCACATATCACATGGTTAATCAATGGTAAAAAGGTAAGATCCAAAATACATATTTACTAATTTAGCACAAAATTAGCGTTTTTAAACGCAAAACCCCGATACACATGTGTATGTAAATCATAATATGAGAAGTAGCAGCCTTTCAAAATGTAACATTTCTCATGCTAAAATGGTGGTATGTAATTATAATTTGTTCAAAGTAGGAGAAAAAATGTTTCAAACAAAACGCACAGTGACATGGGTTCGCTCACAATATTTGCGCGATGAACCCAAATATTTAATAGTTGAGTTTTTTTAAAATTTTACTATACAAAATAAAAATTTATGTACCGACAAGGAATAACCGCTAAAGTCGAGTTGGGACAAAGTTTAGCTATTAGCATCACTGTATTCTTTACATAACAATACATTACCACACAATTTTTTATGGCTCTAACTTAAAAACTGAATGTAAGAGACCTTAAATTCTAAACAGCTGAAGTCTGCTTTATGTCATTATAATTTTGGAATAACAGCCAAACTCGCTTGATTTAAACAGATTTTGAAAAAAGTTTCTTAAAAAGTCTTAATCTTTTATTCCAAACCGTGATGTGATATGATTAAGACGCGAAATTTTTTCCTATGTCGAGTTTAGCCATTACGACGTTCATTTCGTGAGCTTCTTTCAAATTTGGAATAAGAACCAAACTCGGGTTTAGTTATTGTTCGTTTTTTTTGTACATTTTTGTTTTTCGAAAAGTAACCAAAGTCGTGTTTAGTCGTTATTTTAAAAGTAATAAATATTATTTGAAAATCTTAAGTGTATTTAGGTTATTTTTCCAAAACATTAATTTAATACATCTAAACGCTAAGTTGTGTTACATCGTTTTTCCATATTTGATTATAAGTAATTTAGAAAATTGTCTTAATAGACTTAGGTTTGTTTTTCTAAATTTTGCTTAAAAAGAAAAAAATCTTATTTTGAGTTTTGCAGTAAAGTGTTACTGTCAAAACCTAACCGCGCTAAAAACACTTAAGAATGAGAAATTAAAAAACGTTCGAAATTAGAATTGAGGGCTCAAGGTAAGTTTCAAATATATTTTTTTCAACAAGCGTCGTAGCTAATTTTTAAATTTGGCCGAGGCTTTTTTTTGTAACTTTGAAGTTAGTGAAAAGGAAAAAAAAGACTTTTCCAATTTATACCTTTGATGTTTCTAAAATATTTTTAATGTTCTCATAATTTAAGAAATAATGTACACAAACTAAAGTGCAGATCTCAAAACTATTTCGAAAAAAAGAAGACTTTTCCAATTTTAATTTGTAACAATTATTTCATTTATAAAATATTTTTTTCATTTAAGAAATACATAAAGTTACTCAAGCTCTTTTTATCAGATTTATTATTTTTGGAAATAC
The DNA here is from genome assembly GCA_949775025.1 of Tricholauxania praeusta. NCBI lineage: Eukaryota > Metazoa > Arthropoda > Insecta > Diptera > Lauxaniidae > Tricholauxania > Tricholauxania praeusta. The sequence goes on from OX459029.1 coordinate 33,760,150, forward strand.
AACTTAAGTCAAGGTACGTTTTCAATAATACAATTATAACTTTTGGAATAACGAAAAACCAAATTATTCGTACAGAGGAACAACTGAAGTGGACTTAAGACTCACAAATTTTAAACAAGAAAAAAGGAAAGAAAAAGCTTAAGTGTTTTGTTTTTTAAATTCTCTTTAAAAAGCTAAGTTAACGATAAGACTTAACTCACAAATTGAAATACCAAGAAATTGCTAACATATTGCGTTAGAATCTTATCATAATCTTAGTACCTTGATTTAAAGTAACGATTTGAAACTTAAAAATGCTTTCCTGAAAACTTGCTAAAATCGAGTTTAGATGTTATTCCCTGTTGCCACAGATATATTATTCAGACACTTATTTTGATGTTCTTCTGTAAAAAAAACATAAAAAGGAAATGTTACGTTTTGATCGCCAATTCCTCATATACGGGTCAAATAATAAATATTATAATAAAGTCAATTTACCGCCTAAGATTTCATTCATTACATTACGCTATAGCTCGTAAAAAAAATTTCGGCGGAAAATCACTTCTTTAGCAACATGAAAAACAAAAGATTCCGTGACATAATCCCCATTTAAAAAATGGGGATTATGTCCGCAAATTTTCGGACATAGTCCTCATTTTTGGTATGGGGGTTATGTCCGAAAATTTTTAGGACTTAATTCCCATGGGGGTTATGTCCGAAAAAATAAACTCTCTTATGTAAAATTACTGTGGCTAGCAAACTAGGTGTTGGATATATTATAGACTGATCCGCGGTCTAAGGCCGCTGGGAAGCCGGTGTTGAATTTTTGGGAGTTTTAAATCCCACTTACCCCTACTCTTCTGTAAAATTACTATGGCTAGCAAACTAGGTGTTGGATATATTATAGGCTAATCCTAGCTTTGGGTATTATGTCCGCTTTTTTATGGGGACTATGGCCAAAAATTTTGCGGTCATAATCCCCACACCAAAAATAGGGATTATGTCCGTGGGGGTTATGTCACGGCACCAAAAAAAAAACCAATCTGTGGAAAAGCGGAGTGAAAATGCAATTTCAATTTGTATGAATTGATTTCCAAAAAAAAAATAAAAGCTTTTCATGCAGATGAGTAAATCATATCTGAAATTGGGTTGAAATAAATCGAACTAGCAGAGACTTTATTTTTCTTTAATTCTTAGGTTGATGATAAATTCGTGCGAACTCATCACGCTTACTCATTAACGGGCAAAAATCATCGGCAAAGGCAACAACAACAACAGCAGCAGCAATTACAACAACTGCAACAGCAACAATATTATCAACAATACTATCATCAATATCCACAACAGCAATATGTCCCACATATGATCGATCGATATGATAAAAGCTTGCGATGGAGCGGCAATCGTCCTGGAGGTAAGTTGTACTACCCAAATAAAGGGATTCTTATTCTCTGCAAAATTAAAACTCCGTGGTCCCCGGGATACAAATTTTTTCAATACGTGCATGTTGTATTGCTGTTAGTGAAGTTTTGTTTTTTTATTTTTTTATATAATTTTGATTCTCCGCATTAACATCGAGGAAGTTATTAATTTTTGAAGCGAATCATTACTGGGGATGAGAAATGGATTGTCTACAACAATGTTGAACTCAAGAGATTATGGAGTATAAAAGATGAACCAGCTGAAAGCACTTCAAAAGCCGATATTCATCAAAAAAAAAAAAAAAGGTGATGCTATCTGTTCGGTGGGAATCGCTTGTATTGAGCTTCTATCAGACCATAATACAAGCAGTTCACAAATATATTGTCCTCAACTGGACAAATGTAGACATTCTTGTTCTAAATTGCAAATTCTATGAACAATCACAATTTCAACATATTGTATTTGATATTCAAATAATGCAGATGAAAGCAAATTTCAATTTATTTGCACTGCGGGTTCATTTGAAACAAACTCATCGTACTGACAAGAAACAAAAATTAACGAAACGAACCTTCGCATCTCTTAGATGCCAGCATGATTGCTACAACAAATGCAGATTGCAATCGGAATGCAGTAGTAACGACAGAAATTGTCGACTGAATTAAGTTGAAAATGGAATTTAAAGCAAAAATCCCTATAGAATTGTCATCAGCATAAAAATAAAAAAAAAACAAAAATCGGAAAAGTATCCAAACAAAAGAAAAACAGAAAACTGTGGGTAGCGTAAAAAAAGTTCAAGGATGCCGCCATGTTTTTAACAAAAGCTGATGCGGAAGTAGCAAGAATACGGACTTTCATTACGAAAGACGACGTAGTCAAACGTTTGATACTTTTATTCGATTCGATATTTATCTTAGCAAAATTATCATATAATCTGGGGTGGTTTTGTTACTTTGGGTCTTTATACCGAATTCTCAAGATTTTTTTTTTAGATTTTTCAAGTAGTTTCATGGGATATGATGGGCGTTCGCACAGAAGTAGTGTTCATAGTGTCTTATTCCCCAAATTTTGATAGACAGATTAAATGATCCATTGAGCGAAGAAACATAACCCATTGCTTTTAGATATTCATTGCTCGAGCTAATTTTTAAGCTCTCTGGTTCGTAATACAATTTTCTCCAATGTATAGTGCTATAATGTTCAACCTGAGTCAGGGCTATGGGCTCAACGTACAAGTTGCAAAGGATGTCTTAAAATGCATACAATAAATAATTTTGATGGAAAACACAAGAAAAAACTACTTTTTTTTTGAAAATTTTCAATCGATTAATTAAAGTTCAATTCAACCCCTTTAATATGCCATAGTTTTATTCAGATCGGTTCATTTGCTTAAGAGCAACAGGATTTTTTTTTATAAAAAATAAATTTTTGTTTTGTAACATTCGGATGAAAATCAGGGTAGTCATTTTATTATCGAAAATTGCTGGTATTCTGACCCCAATCTATACCTATATAAGAGTCAACTCCTATATGTTTCTTATGGTTTGAAGAAGGCCTTAAGCATAGTATGGTTTGAAAAAAGGCGATGCTACACCTTTCATGTCATCAACTATTTTCCGCAGACGAGCGAGTTTTGGTATATATATCAAAGGTATTGGCAAATATAAATTTAAAAATGGGAGCTGCCACGCCTCCCATATAAAAAAAAACACAAAATTTTTATATATCACGAACTAATATTTGACGCTGATGGATAAGATATGTTTCTTATGGTTTTTAAACGGTTCTTAGCATAGTTTGGTTTAGAAAAAGTGGCCGATGCCACACCTCCTATGTTGTAGAAAATCTTAAACTATCATATCTGATTAACAATTGACGCAGATTAATGAGACTTGGTACATATGTATATTAAGAGTTGTTCCCGAAAGCAAGCTCGAAAACTTTCGAGTTTTCGCGCATTTCGAGTTTTCGCGTTTAGAAGAATACCCTCTATATATTTTGTTTGCACTTTTTTTTTTCAAAAAATTAATGCTACTGAGATATGTAGCAAACCACGCTGGAGGCATTAAAACCATTGCAGAAATTAATTTTTAATATTTGTTATAAAAAAATTTAATTTTTTTTTTCGTTTTTTCTGCAGAAGAATTCTCCTCTCATACGGCACATCATCATGATGGACATCATCACTCGACCAGCGTCTACAATAATCCACTCAGCTCCCTGGCCAACATGCACGAAATGCATGAAGTTCAGCATCGCAGCTTTGACAATAATAAACACATCGATGTGAAAAAGCATCTGGAGATGAAGAAACACAGGTGAGAACACACACACAAACACAGACACATTCATTGTCTTATTGTCCCATTGTTTTGCTAGCGTTAAATGAACACACGTAAATTTGTGTGTACACAGGTGTACATCCGATTTAAATCTGGCACAGTAACGCAGGACATAAATCCTGTGAGACAGCCTGTAGTGTTTAAGTTATTTACGATTGCAAATTAAAAGCGAGAAAACTTCTGCAACATTTCCCATAGAACAAACAAATAAATTTTAAAGAACAAATACAGCAAACGTTTTAAGAAAATGTGTTTTGGAAATAGTTTTAAGAATAATTTATTTCATTAAATTTTGAGAAATAGAAGTTAAGTGAACATATAATGGAGGGGTAGACTTTCCACAAAGTCAATCAGAGTTAATAGGTACTCAATACCCAAAAACAATTAATTTAATGGGTGTTTCCATTTGATAAGCTTCACGTAGTCAGGCTGCTCAGTAAGTTCAACAACAAATTTGTTTCCATTACTAGCTTTTCACGAGATATATTTTATTTAGATCCACTTTTTTACCCCTCCCTTTTACAGTCATGAATCATCTTTGAAGTCTTCAAATTTCATAACCAGGTGACATTCAATTTGAAAACACAAATTTTTAAAGAAATAAACATTCTTTATGAATTCTTTATAGGGTGAAAAGCGATTTTAGGTAGTCGAATGAGCTAAAGGCTTACATTTTTTTTTTTGTTTATTTAGCATTCCGAAACTAAACAAAAAGTATGTTTAAGTAAACTTCCATAACGTCGTGGAAAATTTATGCATTTCGCAGTCAAGCTAAATAACTTTTAATAAAGTTATTCCCCTAAATCATCAACGGTAAAAATCAGGTCGAAATTTTCATATACTCATATGAAAACGACAAGTTTTATATGTGAATTTTGTATTACCGTTTCCCCCAATAAAAGTTGAGAAAGTCAAAGTTTCTCAATAATTTTGCACATGAACGCAATTTCATATGACAGTATGAAGCACTATGTATTGTAGACTGCTACGTAATATAAAGACTAAGGACAAGGCAACAGTTGGGCCACCAAGCATAGCACTCCCATCACAATAAAATGTACCAAAACAAAAAAAAAAAAAAACAAAGACTGAAAAGGTAAAGAGCTTTTGTTGTTGTGTTGGTTGTGCCACTGACACTTTCATACCCTTGACTTCACATATTGGAAAAGTTTTTCGTTGATTTTTAATATCGCAGGTGAATGTAAATAATTTATGACTTTCATTTACGTTTCACTTCAAATTGTGCAGGAAAAGTGCACGCACATACAAAAGCACGTATGTAGATCTGTATATGCGAGTGTACATACACACTCTCACATTTTTCCATGACATATGAGTTAGTGATGTTGGCAGTGCTTAAATTTACATTATCTAATAATAGTAATGGTAAACTCTATAAAGATGAAATTTTGAAAGATCTCTTCGAGATATGAATTCAGCTCGTCAAAAACCTACAGAAAAGTATAAAACTGTCTATCTATGTAAATTCAACTTTTCCATTATGAATAATAGCGCACTCTGCAGGCTCTTGTTTTCGTTGTAGATGTTACGAGTAAAAGTTGTTGTAATTTCTGTGGTCGCTGAACCTGTTTTCATTGTTGTTTTAGTCCATAAACACTTAGTTTTCAAGTTAATATAAAAAAATTTGGTACAAGTACATTGAAGGGGAACACAGATGGGGTATGCCACACCCCATATCATTTACCGTGTTACTGGGAAAATTCGCACAAAATAGGTGAAAGCTCTGAAGAAACGTTTGAGGAAGTAAGATTATTGGTAAAAAGTGATATGAGTGTTCCTGGAAGAAAAACGGGGAAACAAAATATATATGCGCTGATTGCAATCGGTTCGATGGCATGAAATATGCAAATTATACTGCAAAAACTTACTACTGACGAACTTATCTTACTAACTAATACTAACTTATTCATTAAAAATGTTTAATTGTATTCAGTAATTTTGCCAAACTGTTACTTTAACGTGGCCTTAATAAGAGCGCTACGATCTTTTTGAATTAAATTAATCTAATCATATAATTTTTTGATGGTTATTTCTTTAAATATGCTCAATGTTTAATATAAAACCTTAAAAAATATATAAAAAAAATTTTATGCCAATATTTGACAAAACAAAATTAAAAATGTTTGGGGTTTTTCGCACCCCAAGTCAGCGTTACATTTCCAAACCTCATTGACGACGGGTTAATTTTAGACTCGTATATACATACATATAGAAAATAATTACTGTGCAGAATTTTAAAAGGGAATACTTACTCTCTAAATCTATTTATACATTAATTGCTCAACATATCCTGCTTTGGGCACTTTGATACCAACTTTAGAAATGTTTCCCACGTTTATAAGGCACCATCCTTATGGATAAGAACTATATCCCGAGCAATTTCCAACAGTCGAGATTAAGTTTTCAAATTTGTTAACAACAATTTTTGCAAATTTCCAATCGAATGAAATGTCAAGCTTAATTTCTAATTTGCAATATTTAAGTATTTTAAGGTGCAAAACTTTTCTCCGTAAGCTTAGCAGCATAAATGATTTACAAACGGATATTCAAGTGTGCAAAGTACCTGCATGCATCCATGCCCACATAAGCGAGTATAGCAAAATCCTTGAAAGTATCGCAACAAATTTTAACTTGCAAATGCCAATATTCTAACTCACACTCGCTGCTTTTGCATATGGCATGGAAAATATGCACCTCTACGGCCTTCACACACAAGAACCTTAAACTTTTGGTCTTAATGACATAAAGTGAGTTATTTACGATGAAGGAGTTACGACTTAAAGGAAATGCATCCAAACTTGAATTAATTTATGTAGTAAATGCTGGCAAAAAAAAACTTTTCCCAAAACGGATTGTAAACTGCGAATAGGTAAATTTGGATAGAAAAATATGAAGACGAAAAAAACATACGCCCTACTGCGTGTGCATGCCGGATGGCAACATTTTGCAGCATTGTTTTTATGTCATCAGTGAGAAAAGTTGGGGCGGCACTCAATTAAGTTTTTATGGATTTTCTTTTTGCATCAACTTAAGTTACTAATGAAAGCAAAAATGCACTATATTTTCGACATGAAACTTTTTTTGTGCGCAGGGAAGATGTGTTGCAAACCCTCCAAAATCCACAATTAGTCAACAGTTGGTTGTTAGCTGTAACCGAATTGGAAGTATGCCGGCAATAGTGGAATTTTATTTTGTGTTTGCTTCATAACAGCAATTTGTAGTTGGAGAGCACGCACCTCGTGAAACATGCGATTTTACACACATACAGATGTAGAAAGCAGTTCTCTTTCATATTGCCTTGAATATACGAGTTGGTTTATGTTCTCTTTAGGCAATAAATGGGTTTCTAAGAAGTAAAATATAAAGAGAACTAAGTAATTTCCTTACGGCAAGAATTTACTACCTAAGTTCACATTTTTATTGGCTCTGCTGCTTTTTAACTCATAGTATTTACATAATTCCACAGAAAATGTCATTTTAGCACAGTGTTTTAATGTTTTAATGTTTTTTTAGCACACCTTTCAACCTTGGTTTTTCTTGAAGTTAAGTCTATCATATATATTCAATGTGAAACAATTAAAATTCAAAGAGGACATAGATAAAATTTTAGGTATTTGAATTTTAATTGTTCCACCTTGAATATTAATTCAAGATAGGCTTAACTTCAGGAAAAACTATAGTTGAAGGCTGTGCTGAAAATAAAAAAACCGGCTAAAATGAGAATTTATGTGGAAATCCTCATACTTATATATCACTATTTTCAGCATTACCTCGAAAGTAGACACAAAATATAATTTTTTAAGTACTTAACCTTAAATACTTCAAAATTCTGCCGAAAAAAAAATTACCCTCAGCAACTCAACAAAATTCATCATCCCTTTATTCACAGACCTTTTTAATAATAACTATATATATAACAGGCTTAGGCGCCGCCTTCTAAAATTGAAAATTTTCAAGAACTAAATGAGCAACAGCGTCCTAAAAAACAAAATATGAATCACCCTAATTTACATACTATCATTTACATAGAAGGACGTAAAAGTAAAAGTGCCAGTCATAACTTGGTAAAATAGGAAGTTAATAAATCAAATTCTATTTCTACATAACATATAGAGCTTACAAACACAAATTGCATAATATATAAATATTTTTTAGTCTACAAGCTGTTTTATTACTGCTTTTCCCACGATTTATTTTAGTCCAGAACGCTAGTTTTGTCTTACATAAATATGTATTTAAATACACGTTTATACAAATGGGTCGGTTCTAAAAATTTAGTCATTTTGTAAGGATTGATATGCAATTTTGGCAAAGCTTCAGAAGGTGGTTTAATATTACGTGTGGTTTTATTGCAAAAAAAAAAAATACTTTTTCACCAGGTTTATTACGATAATTTTAAAAAAAATACTAGGCCATTACAATTTGACATGGTTTTTATATTGTTTTTTTACGATATACATAGTTGCCAAAAAAATATTTTTCTTAAAAAAGGCTGTGCTTAACATAGCTGATAATGGCTCGATAAATTCATGAATCGATACTTCGAACTGCGTCGCTCTTAGGTATATAAGCCCGCTACCCGAATATGCTAGAGAACAACATTTTTAACTCATTATAATGCAATGTATTGGCTTCAGACCCTACAACAGAGAGGTAAGGGTAACGGCATGATTTTTTCGAGGTCCGAAGTTCTTCGGAGTGGCCCGTGAATTTTCAGAAATATCTTAATTTTTTTTCTTAAACTTATTTTCCTACGAAACAAGTAGGTACGATAAAAATATTCGCTTCCAAAAATGGAAGAATAGGATATCATTGACAGGCCCGTGCGCAGGAATCATCCATGGGGGGGGTTTTTAACTCGAACATTTCATATTATTTCATGTTCATAAAAAACGTCAAAAAACGGTTTACTTTTAATATAGACATTAGACCGTGTCAATTTGTATGAAGCAAAATAAAGTCAGCCAGACACCGACTCAAACGTTAGAAGAACACTTAAGGGCGTCCGGGAGTTTTTCGAAAAATAAAAAGACATTTTTTTAAAATTTTTTTTTGAAGCAGCATTTTTTCTTAGACCAAAATGTTTTTTACATTATTAAAGTATAGCTATTCAAGATTTATCTCTAAAATTTTGGTCCAAAAATATTAGTCAATAAGTAAGAAAAGTGCAATGCCGTGAACGACCTCAAAATTTGCGGTAAGCAAGATATCTGGAGGCTGGTTCATCCGAAAAAAGAAAATTAAGGAGAGTTTGATCGTTGATTTTTGAAAAATATTAATTTCTGACAAAATGGCGGGCGTACAAAGAAAATTTTCATTTTTTGTGCACAAGCTTGAGGTCATTTTAGGCTATAATTTAAGTCAAGAAATATGTATCCGAATAAAAAATCAAGCGATCAAACGTCCCCTAACTATTTGCTTAGCCGAAAAAAATTTAATTTTCTTATTTCGGATGAACCAGTATCCAGATATCTTGCTCACCACAAATTTTGAGGTCGTTCACGGCATTGGACTTTTCTAACTTATTGAGGAATATTTTTGGACCAAAATTTCAGAGATAAATCTTGAATAGTTATACTTTAATAATGTAAAAAACATTTTGGTCTAAGGAAAAATGCAGCTTCAAAAAAAAATTTTAAAAAAATGTCTTTTTATTTTTCGAAAAACTCCCGGACGCTCTTCAAAACGCTATCTGTGTCATTTTGTTTTTTCCATATAAAAAATGTGGAAAAATCGGATTTTGGGACTGAATATTATCTATAATAGACAAATAGTTTAAAATTTTTTAGCGTCGAATTTTTTGCAAGAAGGCAATCTTTATTTTTCGACTAAATTCGGGTATCCATTCTGTGAAGGAATAAAAGTTACGAGTAAATAACACGTTTTTAGCCAAAAAGGACCTTCAGGAGAATCAAAAGTGCTCCATTGGTTCTTCTCGGATCGAAAACAAAATGACGCAGATATCGCTTTTAAGGGTCCTTTTAACTTTTGCATCGGTGTCTGGATGAATCTAAGTTTTGACTCGGTCTAATAGACATTTAATTATAATAAAACACATACATAATATGTATTACATATGTACATCTGTTTATGTTATGATTCGATATTCAGTTATCATTACGTAAGTAACTAATTCTGCGAGGTACTTGAAAAAACTCGTCCAAAACTTTTTCCACATTGATTTTGATATCGCAAAGTATACTTAGCGAGGCTAAGCCGTTCAGCCGATCTTCGAACATAGTTGATCTGAGGTATGTCTTTAGACAACGTAGCACTGAAAAGGAGCGTTCATTTGTTGCTGTTATCAAAGTTGCCATAACACGAAGCGTTTTTGATGTCTTGTCCGGCAATGCGTCGACGCCAAAGTTGAACTTCATTTATCCACATGTCACCTGAATTGTCATGCAAAATTGAAATACAGTGAAATTCCCCATTACGGACAGCCCCCATAACCGGACAGCTGCCATAACCGGACATATTTCAGCGACACTCACTAACTTTTCCATACAAAATACATTCCGATAGCCGGACGCTCCAATAACCGGACAAAAATAATGCGACGGTGGTTGTCCGGTTTTGGGGAATTTCACTGTATATGGCGCGAATAGATTTGTGCATGAATTTTCATTGAGGCTGATTTTATTTATGCCGAAGCTATGCTTAAACGCGCATTGAAAAAACGCTTGTGTTACTTAGCCTTAGCGACGCACAGTGGTCCCAAATCGTTTTTTTTGGTTCAAAAATAGCTAGAGAACGCAAATTTTGTCGAAAATGAAATACTCGGGCTCCGAAGCTTTATTGGCATTTTAGTTCTTTCACTTAAAAAAAAAAATGAGTTGTGTCTTTTTGATTTTTCATTCAAATGTCCATAAAAACCTATGTGCGAAAATTCCCAATGGGGGGGGGTTTGAACCCCCAAACCCCCCCCCCCCCCCCCCCTTGCGCACGGGCCTGATCATTGATGCAGCCAGTTTTATGAAGAAATTTTTCAAAAATTATCACCTGTTTTAAAGCCAGTATATAAGCATAAGTATACAGTATACAAACATTTTTTTATTTTTTTTTTTTCTTTGTAGGCCTTGTAGTCAAAAATAATTTAAAATTTTGGTTGACAATTTTTACCTATCTTGATCTTTCTTGAAGCGAACCGTGTCTATGCGAATACATGATTTATAGTGTGAAAGGTAAATAAAACTTTTTTTTCTCAAAAATGGTATATTATTATTCAAATTTGCGGTTTCGATGCCATTTTTCACAAAAATTTCATGTACTAAGTAAGTTCTGAGCCAAGATTCGTATTCAGTACAAAAAAAAAAAACGTTTGAAATCATGCAAGGGACTCTTAAGGTTAAAATATGCCCCTGTGTATCTAGTCCTAAGTCTTTTTAAAGCAATATCTTAATCATTGGCGCTATTTCTGTACAGTTTTTCTGTTCCCTAAAGAAATATAAGAAATCTTTTAAATGAGGTACTTTTATAATATAGTTTACCTTGGCATAATGTCGAATATGAACCTAGTATAAAGTGTTTGTTGTCAGCAAAAAAATGATGTTATGTCAACATAAATATCTTTAAAACGACATTATTTGAAACAAGATCATGGGCTCTGATTGCATGTATTGGGGAAAGCAAAACATTATATTTTAACTTATAAGGTCTCTGATATATATTTTAAGACTTTGTTGTCTAATTTTTTATATAAAGTAGACTATTTTTAAATTTATGCTTATGTAAAAAACGCTTTTTCATGTTCGCAACGATGTTAGGCATACATCCTTATCCATAAAAGTGGAATAGTGTGTACTCGTCATTTTTATGAAAGTCCAGTTCTTTGATTGGAACCCTTAATATTTTTAATGGTCAATATAGTTTCCTTTAGATAACTTTTTTTTTTTTGCCAAATCCAATTCCGCTTGTATCATTAATTCCTAGATCGAATTTTCCAACAGAAAGTGTGACTCAGATCTGTTTAAAAAACATAGCTATTTTGAGAAATCAGATTGAATGAATTTTTTAATGTTTAATCTAAAAATTGACATATCACAGATCTGTGAAGTAGTTCACGTGAATAAGCCGATAGAAGAAATTACAACTGAGAAAGATGAATTTATTAACCAATTGAGAAAAAATATTGCCATAGAGACCAGCAATTAATTCTTGTTTCTTCAACTGAAATTCATTTAAATTAATAATTAGTTTTTTGCAAATAGTATAATGATTAATGAATAAAGAAAATTGCACTTATATAAATAAGTCTCTGAACATTAACTTTCTTCCATTCTTTTGATCGGAATTTTTTCATTATTTTTCAGTAAATAAAAATTTTTCACGGTAAAAATAATTTAAGTATGGGGCGGCAAATTGAATCTTTGCTCCGGGCGCCAAGTGTGTACGGTACGGTTGAAAATCGTATATTTCCAAGATCGCAAAAATCCATTATTGCAAGCAGATTTTGTTAATTTTATTTTCTTATTCAAAAATGTCAATTATAATTTTAATAACAATAAAGTTTTAAAGACTTTTACTTAATAAGACTTCTTTTCTTCTATAGAATAAAAGTTTTTCTAAGTCTTGTTGGATTTTTTTTTTAAAAATTTTTTGTTTTTTTTAAGGCTTTTAACTAACAATAAGTTAAGTTAAAGCATTTCAAAGAGTTAACAAAAAATAATATTTTGGATTACTGAGTAAAAACTATACTGGTTAACCAAACCGCTAATCCCAGAGGCGTAAGATTTGGAATTTGTACTTGTAATTCCACGAAAAATAGTTTCTTCGGCGTAAACTTTGCACGTAATTCATTTTTTATCAATATATACTGATAACAAAAATGCATTGACTGATAAAAAAATATAATAGGAAAGGTTAACTCAAACTTTATATATGCTTTATATCAATCCATATGAAACGAGCCATAAAGCACGCTCAATTTGATTTAAACTCACTTAAGAAATCTACATTTTGTTAAAAAAAAAAACACAGTGATTTTACAATGAAATTCTTTATATATGGAACATTTTCATTTAAAATTCATAAATTTCCACGAAAGCGTTAATTGTGCAGCGTTCTGCCTCAATGATGATGATGAGGTGGTGGCCCACGACTTTCCACATAAACTACCTTAGTTGGTGGTGGTGCTGCATGTACGACAACGATTTTAGCTGGTGGTGGAGCAGGCTTCACTACTTTTACTTCGATCGTTGGACGATGCAGATGTGGTGGAACAATGTCAACTTCAATTATAGACTTATGAGGTGGTGACATTTTTGTGCTGATTTAATTTTTTTTTGTTTCTCCTGTTACAGCAAAGTCGTCTGCTCGAAATGAAAACTACGGCCTAACTAATGAACACATTTTCAAAAATTTTAATATAAAGTAGTTTTTCACAAACTCTTTTTTGTTGATGTACATACCTATACATGGTTTGGTCATATATCATTTTATCATGACACCAAGAAGAAAGGCATTAGTAAATTATGCGTGATATGATAATGAAATAATATTTTGGTATTTTATTTTTAAAATAACTTCAATGACAGTTATTTATTTATTTGATGTATTACTTTTATCGAAAATTCATTTAGTTGCAATCTTTGCATATATGATTTGCACTAGAAAAATTTTCTTTATAAACTCAAATGATGTCATTTCTTAAAAATTGAAAACATTGCACTGCTGTTTTCTCATAACTTAGGTATGTAGTTATGTTTATGTAAATATACAAGTGTATCACATATGACTAAATTTGTTAGTTCTATACTCAATATAACAAAAAAAAAAGAGGCGTGGCTTTAAAGCTTAGTTTCTGATGTTTTGATTCATTCAAATCCATTTATTCAACTCTTAAATTTCATCATTAATGTAGCAGTTTTGTCTTGTCAAATGTGTAATATTCTAAGTAGTGGAATATTTCCTATCCCCGGTAGGATTGGTAGAAAATGTTGCTAACTATTGCCTTATTAAAATTCTATAAATAAACAATAATCCCGCAAACTTTCGATTCAACCAAATGTAACTCTGTTATCTTATTTTATACTCTGAATCACAACATTTTTTAAAAATAACTCGAAATAAAAAAATAAACGTTTTTGTAGCTTACGTGACAAATCAATTACTTCAATGCAAAGCGATAATAACTAAGGAATTTAAAACAAAAAAAAGCATTTAATGCGTCTGCATTAAATATCGTAAATATTTAATGCAATATAATTTTTTTTTCGTTCTTAAAAATATTGTATTAGTTTTGGAAATGTTTATTTGGCTTTTTTCGACTGATTCATTTTAATTATAATTGCAGAAAAAAAAAAGTATGCCCCGATTTCGAAAGTTCGTTCACATATATGTTGTGTGGGAAAGTATGGTTAGCTAAAATCCAAAGTTCTAGCTGCAGTTTTCTACAACTTTTTTAAAGTTTTTCCTAATGTAGCCTTAGAGGAACAAAATATATTCACCCCTATCATCATTGTCGAAGTCGACTCTAAAATGCTCGACAGCAGTAGTGTCGCATCACCATTGTCGAACTCGATATTTCAAATGACAAACATAGAACAATTTATTACAATTGTCGAATTTCCAAAGTCGATTTGAGAACTGAGCGTCGACGAAAGTAGCAATTTTTTGTCGAGTTCGTTTCTTTAGTCAACACTTGAAAAATTAAAGTAAAACAGTCGTAAAAGTTAAGTAAAATACGCGGAAAAAAATGAAGATAACCAATTCAAATCAATTTTAAGTTGTAGTATACCACATGGAGAGAAATGTAGAATTTGCAAGAAACTTTAATAAAGACTTAACAAAACTGGATGTTAAGCAAGAGTTCCAACTCGCTAGCTGGAAAGCTTAATAGCTTGGGCCCACCAATGCGTGAAGGCAATGGCTGTCAAAAAGTAAGAGAAAATTGATCAAAGTTATTTGTTGTTAGTAGGGTGAAACGCATAATTATAGGTTTCGATAGACTCAAAAGGAAAGGTAAAAAAAACTCCACATAATAAACGTGATTTGCACGAGGTAGCCGGTCATAGCCCCAATGGTCATAATTCCCAACACAATTTTGGGCCTTATGTCCGTTATTTTTTCGGTCATAATTTCCATTTTTTTTTTTTTTTTGGGCTTATGACCACTTCTAAAAACGGACATAGTCCGCAAAAACGAATATAACGCCAAATGTCATGAGCGTTACGTTGACAATAGATGGCCAACGAAGCCGGTGTTGGACATATTGGAGGATGCAAGTCCAGAGTAGAGACCGAAAGCCATCCACTTATTTTAACTTTTATGTAGATAGCGAAGCCAGCATTGGATACACATACGATAGAATTTAATGGGATTTTCAAGAGGTGGATATAAGGTACAAATATTTTTGGCTATTATAGCCAATGACATGGTAGCGTCGCACGCTACTGGATACGGAATATTTAAACAAAAAAGCTGGAAGCATCCATCGCCAATATCATTTGGCGGGATGGCCTTAGGCACTAATATCTGCTTTTGAACTTCGTCCTCTTCATCACTGGTTCAAAAAAATGTGTATTTTAAAAATTCTTTGCTAAATGTATGACAATTGACAGCAAATTTAAAAATATTTTTAAATTTCATTCACTCAAATTATATAAGTCACCTGTCGCACAAATTACTGTCGGAAATATAATCTATTACAAACATCATCGAGTCGAGTTATTTCGATGATCGCTTTTTTAGGTCGACTCGAAAGAAAAGTCGACAGTCACTAATGTCGACGCTCGACAGCGGTGATGGGGGTGATTGACTTATATGAAATGCTCTCATTGATTTGGTCTTATCGATATTTACCGAAGTAACAGATTTATAAAAAGCTCAAACATTAAAATACATTACTTTTGAAAAGTGTTTGCTTGAGGTTTTATGTGTTATATGTGAATTATGCTCAGTTTTGAAAATAAGAGCTAATGAGCTATAACAAAAAATAAAATATGCATTTCCGGATTTCCTTAATTTTTTTATACATTCATACCTATCATGAATAATCTTTTCTTCGGAAGTTTTCTCTAATTCCCCTTTTTGCAATCGTGGAAGATTTTTGGGGAATGAGAAAAAATTCCCTAGAAAATGAGCTTTCTGCAATAATTTTTAAGGGAACATTTTTGACTTTTCTCTGAAATTTTTTTCTCAAACCTTGTAGCAAGAAACTTAATGATGAAAAAGGCAATGTAAGCAATATTTTGTAATTTTATTTGATAAAGAGTTTTTTTTTAACATATTTCCAAGATCCAACAATACAAATAAAGAGCAATTACTGATATTGGTCCAGTACATGGAATCGAATTCGGATATAGCTAAAGGCTTCACGAAAAGGAGTAGGAGTATCAAACTATGCTATGATATATTTAAGGTGATTTTTTTTATAATATGGATAAATCCACTTCATTTTTATTTATGAAAATTGTTCAGCTGTCAGATGAGCTAATGTCAAATATGCAAAATGAAACTGTGACTTTTGGCTGATTGGAAGCAATTGAAAATATTTTGGCAGCACTGACTGGATATGAAGTTTTCCATTTTCTCAATTATTTATGAACGCAAAATTTAGCTCTCAGGAAAAACAGAAATCCGAAAGAATCGTTTTCCTTCGGATATTCATGATACGGGTGTATGTCTAATTCACTAATTCTCATGTTCCTTTTTATAATATTATAGTGCAATGCATTTTTAATGCATTCCATTGTAGCCATTTACTCATTAAGTTCTATTGGATAAATTTTTATCCAAAAGAAGAGTTATTTTAAAAAATCATACCAAGTGACGTCTAAGAAGGTGACATGGTTTTTAATGCTTTTTTTTTTGTGTAGATTCAAGTTTGGTCTGAAATCTGACTATTTTTATTTTTCTGAACTTCTTTGACATAAATGTATTTTTAAGAGGTAGAATTTAGATCACATATGATATCTAAAATTTTGGTGGAAAATCGATCCAATCAAAACAAATTCAAAGATCCTATGTGGCATGTTATAATGAAACAAATTTGATTGAATGAAAGGTTGGACGATAATTTTGTTTTTTTTTTTTTGTTTTTTTTGTCTCATAGAGGGCTATTGGGTAAAAATTTACCCACGCCATATCTTTGGTGTGCCAATACGGAAACATTTTATTTTTTCATCAGCAAGTTCTATTTACCCCCTGCTCTCCCACACCAGATTTTATCAAAATTGTGCGAGCCCTTCTAGTACCAGTTTTTAATGGGTTAAGAGGGATGACATAGAGTTTTTGCTGCAATGAAAGATGCCACGAAAAATGAATAAAAGTGGAAAAATGTTGGAAAATGTTGAAAATTTCGGAAAGTTTTGAAAAATATTTGAGAAGATTAAAAATCTGAAATAGTTGATAAGAAGAAGATATAATTGAAAACTGCTAAAAAAGTTGAAAAACCCGAAAAAATATTGGAAAATTCAAAAAAAAAAAAAAAAATATTGCGAAAGGTTGAAATACGTTGAAAAATATTGAAACAGCTGAAAATGTTGAAAAAAGTTAAAAGAGGTTTAATAAGCCGTTAAAAGTTACGTCGTTATTGTAATAGTGCGCTGCTTAGTGTGGCGTTTTTTAGTTGAAAATTTTCCTCCTTCTTCCTTAGTGAACCAAAGTCTATCTATTTCAGCCAAAAGTTTTGGTAAAACTGAGCACTTTAATGAAGATTTGAGAAAATTGCAGTTCAGATTATTTTTGACATACGAAAGAAAGCTGTCAAAAAAATGTCCGCTATTATTCATTAAAGTGCCCAATATTACGATTATTTTGAGGCCAAATAGATTGACTTGGAGTGAATTTCAAATAAAGAGTCTAATTTTGAACTAAAAAAAATCGAAAATATCACAGAGTACGCAAGTAGCGCTCGATTTTCTCTGTGTATGATATCCAATTATTTTCAGGCGATATTAATACCGCAAATAAAAATGTTGGTTGCTTACGTACTATGAAAACTTAAAATATT
Source organism: Tricholauxania praeusta (assembly GCA_949775025.1). NCBI lineage: Eukaryota > Metazoa > Arthropoda > Insecta > Diptera > Lauxaniidae > Tricholauxania > Tricholauxania praeusta. Next base: position 33,777,868 of record OX459029.1, read on the forward strand.
TTGCAGAACTAAGTATGTGCAGTCTGCTTAAAATTTCATAAAAACTTTTAACAGGTTTTAGAAAAGTATATTTGCTCCGGAGTGTTCAGACATTTGAATGAAGGCAATATATTGTATTTTGCATATTGTATATTGTTTTGTATATGCAGATACTTAAATATGAACTAAAAAAAAAATTGTTCCCAAAAAAAAAAAAAATTCCTATGTTCATATCAACCTTGAGGTTAACGTTCATCGTCAGTTGAATTTTAAATTTTACACCACCATTTTTTTATAATAACGTTAATAGAGTTTAGCTACTACAGCTATTAGCCTTCTCAGCCCTTAAGCTTGAAGCTTTATTTCAATTAAAAATAAAATTAACATACAAGAATTAAATTGAAAATTTTCAAGAACCACTCTTCTTACTTCTTAGAGCAATTTTCGCTACTTAATTTTAGCAACAAATTACAACAATGTCATAACAGCAAAGTCGTAACAGTAATTTCACACGATTTTATACAACAGCCATGCAAATGCAACAAGCGCGCGCTCAAGTTCGCGTCACGAATAAACTGAGCACATACAAATTTTCCATTGCCTGCTTTCGGGCGTTAAAAAAGTTTTTGTTTTCTCATGTACTTGGGATTTTTTTCTTTTCTTAGAAATGAATTTACAATACTCTTTTATTTTGCACATCTTATAACTTTTTTTTTTTTTTTTATTGTTGCTGTATTCCAGGCAGTTGTGTTTTTTTCTTTTTTGAATTGTGTTACTGTTGTTATTACATACCACGTGCTCAAAACAGCATTCACGTGTCAAAGCAACATAAATTGTGCAACAACGTGTAAATTACTTTTTAACCCTTGACGACGAAAGGCAAGTATGCTTGCTCAAAGTTTTCGAATATTTCTTAATTTTCAGTACACAGAAATCGAAGTGGTTTCCAGCTCGTCTCTTACTTGTTTATGATTTTTCTTCAAGTTTGGACATAATTATACTCAATTAATGTTCCAGAGTGCGAGTAGACATATTCGAAGGGGGTAAAACTGAAACAATTTCATGTATAAGTGGCGTGCAGGATTGATATGCGTTTTAATCCTTTAATGGACAAGAAAGTGTTGAACTATGAGTATTACCGTAGATGCATATACCGCGTATGTTCCTCGACTCGTTTAAAATCTCCATCGATAGTATGTTTACTTAGGAGAAGCATTTAGTGGTTGATAAAATCGAAAAATGTGCAATAATAAAAAAAAATTAACTTATTTTTGTTTCGCTAAAATCCATATGTACTTTATTTTGAAATCGAATCACGCATTATGCCTGCGTCGTTTAAGGGTTAACAGCAAAAAAAATGCTACGCTGAACATGACTTTCAGTTGTACAATGGTATCGTTGCCATTTTTCTTTTCACCTTAGTGAATAAGTTCGCTTCTATTGTCGGTGAAGTGAAGTGAGTAATGAGAAGAGGAAATGCATGTACCACGAATCGATTGTATTATGAACCAGAGCTATTAAACTGAACAGATTTTTTGAAAATGTAGTTTCGCGAAATACCTCAATATTAATATGTTTTTTGTCCAAAACAAATTTTTATATTGACCTCTAAGTATTTTTTTATGAAATTTATGTTGTTAATTATTCCAGTGTTTTGAATGCACATACGTTAAGGTGACATAGTCTTTTTTATACCCTACACCGAGGGTATATTCACTTTGTCTCTCCGTTAGTAACACAAAGAAGGGGGCGTGGCAGGTATGGAAAAGTGTATATTTTCTTGATCAGCGTCACCACATGAGTCGATTTAGCGATGTCCGTCTGTCTGTCTGTCTGTCCGTCTGTCCGCCTGTTTAAATCAGGTTTACGAAAAAACCAAGAAAGATAATTGAATGAAACTTTCACACACAGGTCACACCTTCTTGCAGGCATTTTGCTATTCAAAATGGGCGAAATCGGTTGACGGACACGCCTACCGCATATACTCTATGTATATTTACCCAGGCCAATTTTGAAAAAAAGTTGCAGCGATTTTGATGAAACTTGGTGATTTCGTGAAGATGTAAACCAAATTTAGATTAGGCTGGGTTTCAAGTTTCCAAAGGATCGTACAGAGGCGTGAGTCAAACAAAACAAACGATTTTCATAAAAATTTTGGAGATGATGCCGCTGAAAGCAGTCATCAATACAAGCTCAGCTACTTTACTGAAAAAACTCAGTGAAGGGAGTGGCACCGCCCACAGTATTTGTAAACGTTATCTTAAGAGAACTAATAACGTAATCGTTATGAAATTTAATGAGGTAGATATACTTGCTATAAAGTTTCTTATTACAAAAATATGGTCCAATAGTAGTTGTGTCAAAAACGTTTATTGTGTACTTTATAGTGTTTTTTGAAAGTAATCTTTATAAAATTTGGTGTGTAGATGTCAATTACTATAAGCTTTAAAAAAAATTAATTTTGACAGGATTGAATCAGTGGGCGTGGCAACTCCTATATTAACATAAATTTGTAACCACTGTTTTAAATGAATCATTGCAGCAATTGCTATGAAATTTAATGTAATTGGTTCAGTTGCCATAGAGTATATCTGAATTAAAAGTGGCTGAATTAGAACCAGTGGGCATGGCACCACCCATATAAATAAAATACGGTAAGTGACATATTTATCGAAATATGTGAGCAATCATACTAAAATTGGGTGTAAAGGGTTTGCTTATGAAAAGCTATTTCAGGATCAAAACCGGGCTGGATTGTACCAATGGGTGTGTCACCGCCTTGTATTTTGAATTTAACTGCGGCATACATATATCGCAAACTATACAAGCTATTGCGCTAAAATTTAATATGAGGATGTCCATCACGAATATAATTTGTTGAACCAAAAGTAAGCTGAATTGGAGAAGTGGGAGTGGCACATATCAAATTTTTCAAATCTATTCGATTTTATCAACATTTTCCATATTCTTTCGACTTTTTCAACCCTTTGACTTTTTCCAAAATTTTTTTTTCAACCTCTTTCAACTTTCTTCATAAGTTTCTTTATTTTTTCTACTTTTCATCAATTTTGAATTGTTTTAATTTTTTTCAACCTCTTTCAACTTCTTTAGAGTTTTTCAACCTCTCTCAACTTTTTTAAACATTTTGCATATACATATTTTCAATCTCTGTGAATCTTTCTAACATTTCACATTTTTTCGACTTATTCAACCTCTTCAAAGTCTTTTTAACATTTATTTAAAAGGTACTTTCACTGCAGTGTAGGGTATGTGAGTTTCGGCCTGGCCGAAGATAACACCCTAACTTGTTTTTTCTTAATTAAAGTAAGTTAAACTTGGCTTAAAATGACTAATGATCAGTGGTCCTCACTACCACAAGCAACGATATGCATGTGTTGAGGATTCTATATACTTGCACGTTTTTTTACGCTCTTCAACGTTTTTTAACGGTCTTCAACTATTTTTTACGCTCGTCTGTTCGTTTCGTTTCTTAAGAATCTGTTCTTTGAGCGCCTCCTCGTTCTCTGGGTACCACTTTTGATGAAACACCTCTAATGGTACTTATTTTCGCTTGAATTCACACATATTGTTAAATATGTGCATATGCTGCTACAAAAGGTTCTTTAATTTAAACTACTGAATGGTCTTTACTTGAGTTCTAATTCTCTTTTTTTATAATGGCCACTAATAAACTCAAAAGTACCAATCGTCCAAGGTAAAAATACGTTCTGTGCATAGTCCGCTTGAAGAATGCATAGAACAGCTATGAACTGATAGTATAATTTAAGAATGTTTAAGTATCTATCATATCCTTCATCTACTCACGGAGAATAAAACCTCCACAAAACTCTTTCAACGGGCACTATCCGCTGCCACAGCATTCAATGCTGTCCAACATTCTCTCGATCCAGCGTAAAAGTTCCTTCCTCAAATACCATGGATTATAAAACGCTGGTATTTAATAACCCTTGAATCCATCTGCTTCGGCATTATGTTCGTCGGATTTGGAGGAGCAAAATTCATGTTTAATTCAATTGGATTCAAACGTAATAGAATCAAAACTTAGTAATTCCATCAATTTAAAACGTAATAAATTACATACCATTGAGAAAAACCTAAGATACGTGCGTTCCTACGAAATGAAAACAAATAAACATTTTTTTTAGTTTTTCAGAAACTTTTAAGAAACTTCGTCGTTTTTGTTAAAAATTACTTTGAAATTTGTAAGTTCACACTTTTCGTTTCCGTGCGCTCTTTGGTATATTAATTTTGATTTCATTAGTTTTTGTATTAACAATTTTAATTTTTGGACAAAAGTGAATGCAATAAAAATGAAACTATGGTTTGCCCCTATAAAATGTTTTTGTATACAGGTTTTCCTGAAACCTTGCTTATCTTTTGTTATTCAAATTTTATTGCATTCATTCTGGTGTTTGTTTATTCGCTGTCCGGCTGTCAGTGACCAGGTAGGCTGATCTCGTATTTTATCAATATGTCAATGTGTTTTTGGCCACACCTATATTTTTGTTGTTTTTATTTTTGTTTTACTATCTGCTTAGCATTTTTTAGTGCCACATATTGATTGACAGAAACAAAGCCATATGTTGACGTTAGTGGATTAATTTCATGTTTGTAGGTGATAAAAATACAACTTTTTTATTGCCTGCTGCTCTTGTTTAATAAATGTATGTTTAAGGTGGTCCACCTTTATTTTTTTAAATTATTATCAATACTTATATTAATATTTTTTTTTTACTTAAATTAATATATGGTACGGTATGGGTAAGACTTCAAAAAATTTTTTAAGTCCTAGAATAGTAACAGCAAGTTAGACATGGTTTCAACTCCCGCTACAGAACTTTTATCAGTGACCTTAACAGTGAAGAATATTTAAGTTTGCTTAACCTAGGCTTATTCATATCCATGTAAATGGATACATGGTAAAAACTAAAATAAAGCACTTACGAAATTCGTATCTTAAGTATTTTTGTTCTCATTACGAAGAATTTTGCAAATGCTTTGCTTTCAGAGAAGTCAGAATGAACCACTCTTTTATATATATGTACTAAAATGCACGGTTTCCATTAATATTATTGTTTTTATTAATAATTTGACGGATGCGATAGCTACAGCAAGTATTTATTACTATTCGTTTACGCTGGTCACATGAGTGATATTGTTGGGAAGAATCACAGTAGCATATATCAAAAATTTTCAGTTGTCGCTAAAAAAAAGGCTTCAAAAGTAAATTAACAAAACTTGGACAAAAGCTTGTTGGACACGAATATGTTTAAGGGACCAATCCCATAGAGAAACATAATTTAAAATAATCATGTTAAGAAAGATTTCGCAGTAAATGTAATGAAACTTGGTTAATACTGCATTAACTACATATTAGACAAAAGATTTTGTACCACTAAAATTGCATATGTTTGCTATTTTGAAGAAAGATCCGATATTTTGGCTTAGCATAGCATTTTTTCCGCTTCTCTTTTAAAGACAGTGACTGTTTAATCCTAGGAGGTTCAACCAGGTCTGTGCAGACCTTTTGCATGTAAACGTGTGTATAATTTTTTTTTTTTGGGTGTTAGAGATGAATCCGTCCATGACTTCCCAGAAGCGGCTACGGCGAACATGATGAGCACAAAATCCGACCGCTTATGGTTTTGTGTTCGTTTTTATTCGTGTTTTCAAACGAAATGGTTCATACGGCACAAGTAGGTCTGTGCAGACCTCTCACACCTATGTTAACTAAAATATGGTAAATTGTTACTTAGAAAATGTTAAAATAAGTTTTTATTGTTCACTTTGTCTTATTCATAGCATTAAACAAATTTACACATACTTTTAGGACACCTGCCCATGTATTCCAATACGAATCCCATATAGGTCTTCGCAGACCTAGTTGTACGAGTTAGCGCCAAAAAATTCCTGAACTTTCTTAAAACGGTTAAAAAATAAAACGGAAATACATGCAAACATAAATAAATACCTTTATATAACACATATGCGTTGACCATTTAAGAATTATAGCAAAAAAATGTAAACATAGTGCGCCAAAATTATACGTTTTATATTTTTTGCTATGATTCTTAACTGGTTAATGCAAAAAGAAGAATATAGCATGCTTACATATTCTTTAACGTCGACTAACAAAGCTTACTGATGATACCACGTAGCGGTGGTTGAAACGAGTATAAGCAGCTAGTTGCCCATTTGTTGGTTCCCTTAATGCATTTTGCGCTTGTATTTTTTGCACTAAAAGTATTGAACAAAAAAGCTCAGTAAAAAATTGATAGTAATAATAAAAATAATAAGACTACCTAAGTAGCACACGTTGCAAGTTTTTGGCTAATACAGCGCATTTCTAGCAAAAATCATTGCTGCATTGCGTTTCATGCTACTAAGGATTGATCACAAATAATGCACTGTCATATAGCTTACAAAGCGCCTTTGGGAATCAGAATTTAGCATTTCACAGATCTTCAGAGAAGGAATAATGCGAAAAAATAGCCAAATTAAAGCGATATTTTTGCCATTCCGAGCAATAAAGGCGCATTATCGGCATTATTATGAATATGTTTGTTAATTATATAAGTAAATTATATTACATAATATTTATTGGCATTTATTTGAACGAATTTACTTCTCTTTTATTTTCTTGAAAAATATGAGAATTTTTTAATATAATATCAATTACATAAATTTCAATTAAAATCATTCTTCCAGAACTACAAATAAAAATTTTTCGTCTTGTTTCTTCTGAAACTCTTATATAAATAATTCGCCTCAAAGTGTTTTTTATGTTTATAAATTTTTAAACACTAAAAAAAAATTTTATCAAAAAATTTATTAAAATGCATATTTTCCCTTTCGCAATAATCCAACATTTTTTAAAAAGGTAAAAAATATGGTTTCTATGGTAATTTATAATATGAGCTTTAATAGTACATACCAGAGAACGTCATTGAGTAGCTCACTGAGTGTTTTGAGCCTCTACCAAAAATATGAGCCGTGAGTGTGCCTTTTGCATGCAAACAGTGAGTGTGAATCATACTTACACTCACTAATAGTGAATCCGTAGATGACATGCTGCTCATGAATCTGAGCTTTTAGTAGCTCTAGGCTCATGAATGTGAATGCGTAAAAAGCTCACACTCACATGGATTCAGATTCATGAAGCAGTGAATAGCGTGAGCCACTTATGTTGAACTGTAGTACAGAAAAACCGTTTTTTTTTTTCTTTCCAATCGATAGGGAAAGGTCGAAAATGGATTTTGGACATCACTTAGGGTGACTCCGGACCTTTGAAAGGATCGTTTTTGACCCATTTGCTCCAATCGATAGGGAAAGCTCGAAAATGGATTTTGGACATCACTTAGGGATGGTCGGGACCGTAGAAAAGACCGTTTTTGAACCAATTCCTTAATATTTTTAGGGTGGCTCCGGACCCTGGAAGGAGGAAGGTTTTTGACCCATTTTTAGAATTTATTTTTTTTCTGCAATTAATAGAAAAAGGTCAAAAATGGATTTTGGACATCATTTAGGATGGCTCCGTAAACCGGCCCCGGGAAAGGACCGTTTTTGACCCATTTTTGGATTTTATTGTTTTTTTTTTCTGTAATTAATTGGAAAAGGTCGAAAATGGATTTTGGACTTTATTTAGAGTGGCTCCGTAAACCGGCCCCGGGAAAGGACCGTTTTTGACCCATTTTTGGAATTTATTTTTTTTTCTGTAATTTATAGAAAAAGGTCAAAAATGGATTTTGGACATCATTTAGGGTGGCTCCGTAAACCGGCCCCGGGAAAGGACCGTTTTTGACCCATTTTTGGAATTTTTTTTTTCTGCAATTGATAGGAAAAGGTCAAAAATGGATTTTGGACATCATTTAGGGTGGCTCCGTAAACCGGCCCCGGAAAGGACCGTTTTTGACCATCATTTAGGGTGGCTCCGCACCCTGGAAAGGACCGCTTTCGATCATTTTGGTAGTTTTCAAGTTCCAGAGCTACTCTAAAAGATATCCAAAACGCATTTTCAACCATTCATAATCGATTGGAGCAAAAAAAAATTTTAGGGTGGTTCATTTTAAAATTTTTTTGGCTGTATAAACGCTGCTAAAGCAGTTTAAGAATATATTTTGAAGCAATGCTAGTATTAAGCTAGACACAAGCTGTAAAAGCGTTTCTAAAGAATACAAATTTTCTTTTAAGTAAAACTTTAAAAAAAGCTAATAGATGACTTGTCAATTACATTAAAAGCGTTTTTACAGCTTACTCCTAGCAATTATTTCACAGTTGTATTTTAATACTACTTGGGTAGGGGAAGTGGCTATTGAGTCGTTAGCGAAAAAAATTTCAATCTGCAATTTTAGGAAAGTGCATTCCACGATCTTGTTCAAACTCATTGCGGGTACTCTTTAACACCTAGTCACAAGAGAAGACGAGCAAGATTGAAGAAAACGAGCAATATTGAACAAAAATTGTGCAGGTTTGGGGGTTCGAAAAAAAAAATGGGAACTAAAAGGTTAAGCAACGTATCATATGAATTAAATGAAAGACTCTGCGTACAAATACGTGTGCAAAGTTGACAGTATTTATTTAAAAATTAAAAGTCGAAAAATTTGCATTCACCTTAAATATCAATAATGCCAAACGTAGAGTGAACATCCGGACTGATCTAAATAAAAGTAGTGTAGGCCCATAAAAATTTGCATAATTTAAATGATAAATCAATTGGATGTATAAAACTAGCGATAAAACTACTGAAAAACAATAACAGATGGATTTAAGTCTTCACACAAGGTGTGTACAAGATGCACTTCTGAATGAAAATCTCTGATGTATATAAAGATGCTAAGTTACGATCTGTTATCATTCGATACATAGAGCTTAACTTGTAAATTTAAAATCAACAATGCGCGCTTTTATGGTAAGACAAAAAATAATATCCATTGAGGAATAAAAAAAACTTTGCTTAAATGGATTTAAATTTCCTTCAAAGGTTCTCTGCTTATTAGCCACAGCGGCTCATGCTGATGTTTCTGGTTACAACTATAGAGCTGGTGGTAGTGACAGCAGTAATCTGGGCCATGTTGGTGGCTTAGGCTTTACCACCAATATTGGTGGTTCATCTTTTGGCTCATCAGGACACAGTGACAGTGTTGGATCTGTTGGTGGACTTTCACATAGTGGATTCTCTCAGAGCACTGGTGGCGGTGGTGCTGCTCATCATGGTGCTCAACAGCAATATGAAGCTCCAGTGCAAACTGAATTTACCAAAGAATTCTACACTTTTGAGGCACCACAAGAGGATAATCAGGACGCGCAACACTTGGAACGTATTGCATCTTCATTAAAAAAGAATCTACAAGTTGTTTTCATTAAGGCACCTGAAAGTCATGGTCTCGAACACGCTGCTATATCATTGGCAAAGAGTGCAACCGACAGCCGTACGGCCATCTATGTGTTGCACAAACAAGCTGATCTTTCAACATTGGCCAATAATTTGGGCAATTTGCACGTGCATAATGCGCATACACCGGAAGTGCATTTTGTCAAATATCGCACACCAGCGGATGCGGCTAATGCTCAACAGGCAATTCAGTCACAATATGAATCCTTGGGTGGTTCATCGGTGCATAAGAATGGCGGTGTTGCTCAAGTTATAAATTTCGCTTCGAATTATGCTCCAGCTTATCATGGATCAGGATACTCTGTTGGACAAAATGGTGGTGCTGGCATTGGCTTCGGTAGTAATGGTGGCAGTAGTGGTGTGTCTGCTCCTAGTCAGGCTTATTTGCCAGGAAATATTTAGAAATGTCAAGCTTTAATTTTTGTTTCCCCCCTTTCCGTTGTGATAAAATGATATTATTTTAAATAAAACTACAACAAACAGTATAAGATTTAATTGAATTTATTGAAAAAATATAAATTTTGAGCTAATGATGAACGCTTGACCTCATGATTTTAAATATTTATGTACTAATTTTTAATATTGATGAGCAAAAAAAGGTAATTTCAAACATAGGGTGGGAAAAAACATAATGCTATCCTTAAGCAAGTAACAGATGCTCCAATCTGTTGTACAACGAAGTCTTGTTGTACAACGCATTGTATCGTCGGATGAAAATCAACTGGATTTAATTTCTTTGGGCGAAGTTAGTGGTTATACAACGAGTTGCAATGTTTGTAACATAGTTGCTGATTAGTCGTCGTTTATTGTTCGCATGATAAGTCAATGAGCGATTGAAAACGATGAATCAAAAGTTTTCTGTCAGAAAATTCTTCGTTTTCCAAGTACCCATAATTTATTTTTCTTATTGGATTCTTTTTCTCATCTTCCTCTTCGCATAATATTTCATCAATTCACATTAAACTACGTTGCTTACAGTAGGAATAATAGCTGCAATGACATTTCACAACGGATTGTGCAACAGATTGGAGTGTGTGTAGAAGATGCATTTAACATCGTAGTACAACGCATTGTACAATAGATTGGAGCATCTATACCTTGGCTTATGCTGATTATTGTACCCTTACTTTATTTATTATGGTTCTAATCTTTAAGGAGTTCTTAGTTCGAAACTGGATCGGAAATAGTTTGTGTAGTTACCAACAAACAAGCTCTGGATGGATTGGCGAATACTGCAATCCTTAAATTGTGACCCTCAAAATTCGTAAGCGAGAGATTATTTAAACATAAGGTTTTAAGGAGAGATGTGATCACGGTTATTATAAAATTACTAAAAAGGCTTTTTTTGGGAGTTTCAAACATAACATTCTCAAAAACTATGCTAGATGGACATTTTCCAATGTGCAAAAATCTATCGATTTCACCTATGCTTTTCCCATTAGTAAAACACTTCTAGTCCAGTGTAATCGGCTATCATTAAATGTTGCAGTCCGACATTCATTGTTATCGAAGCTGTAAGTTAGGCTCAAATGATGCCGCCTGCTCAAGATGAGCACCAAACCGGCTTTGCTTAGAATATAATGGCCTCTATTGAATCAAATGAGGAATTTAGTTACCACATACGCAGCAATATTCTTAATAACATTCATCAAAGCAGAAACTTTCAGCAGCAACTACCCGCTGCTCTTACTCCAAAAACGCATAAGTTCTTCACTGTTCATTGCTGCCAAAAGTAACCACAATCATGCTTTGAGCGGTAGCATAGTAATGCATTTCGTAACAATGTTGTTGCAAGCAAACTTCTGTTTTTTATCGGATCTAACTAATGCATATAATCTAATTATAATATGTTTTATGTTGAATATATTTTGGTTTACTTTAAAAAGTTCAACATTTGGTCAAATATGCAAATTTTGATTTTTGTCTCAATGGATTTGTTTTAATTAATTACTACACATGACGCTATCATTATTGGAGATTCACACAGTATTGCGATATCTTTGTTGTATTTTAACACCAAACAAAACTTGTATTATCGACATACATACATACATACTTATTTGTGTGTTCATATCGCACTACTGAAAAAACGGAGCCACATCTCAAAGTTTTAAGTTTCGAGAAAATTGAGATTAAAGATAGAAATTATATTTGTTTTTAGTCGACTGATTATTATTAATAAATTTAATATTATTTGATTGAATTTAAAAGTCATTAGCAGAAACCGATATTCACATACATAAGTCTGTGGAGTAACATTGATACATTTTTGAATGTGGCAGCGTTGCAATAACTTTGATTGAAAATATTTTTGTTTTTTAAGATGTATACTGCCTTGGTTTGAATTACTAATGTTATAAGTTAAAAGGCAAAATTTTAAAATGCATATTTTAGAGTTTAGGCTTTGTTGTTTTAATAGTTTTTTCTTTATTTTTGACAATTTTTTTAACAGCAAAATGTTTTTATTCTGAAATGAGGGTTGGTTTACTGTTAAAAAACAAAAATACAGAAAAAGAAAATCTCTTATCTAAAACTTAATTTTAGAAATTATTAATTGAGCTAGATATATGGTGACAACACTTAACGAGCTATATAGACATACATATGTATAGTGGTATACATAACTCGAAAACTCGTTATTTCGGTTTGGGGCCCTGTTGCTTTGACGGTGCGATATTTTTGTGTTTTGTCTTTGATAGTTTTTTTATTTCTTTTACAAACATTTCTGCAAGAGTTGTTGAAATTTGGTCAATATGTTCCACCATTGGATAAACAAAGGAAAAGAATTATGCTGTTATGAATTTTCGTATGAAAAATGTTACTATGAGGAAGTAATTTTACAAAAAAAAAGTGAATTCTCTATACCACAGAACGATTAAAATACGTTTCTGAATTGGGTAACACTGATTCCGTGTTATAAACACCAATGCTGAGAGGAAAAACCGAATAATTTCTGAAAAGTCCTCGTACGATAAGTGCATTCAGAGCGATTATAAATATTTGCAACTTTATACTTACTAAACGAGGTGCGGTATATAATATATATTCCAAACTAACCACTTAGCTTATCTTGAAACATTAAAACTATAATAAAATCTATCGCGTGGCATTTTCAAAGACTTGAAAAGTATATTTCTGAGCTTATCGTCTTCGACTTTCGACTTTTCATGACTTTCAACACAATTTTTCTCGATTAAGTTAGCTTTCCATTAAATTTTTTCTTACTTTATGGAACTTTTTGGCTTTTCCACAGTTTTCTCGATTTCTTTCGGAATTTTAGACCATATGGCCTTTTGATGCTATTCGATATTTTGAAACTTATATTATATTTACAACAATATAATCCTTCGATTTCTTAAAACTTTTCGACATCAAATACTATTCGGAACCTTTTAGCTTAACCATAAACATTTGAATTTTACCGATATATCTTATATATTTTTGAGCATTTTCCTTTTTACTATAATAATTTAATTCTATGATTGTAAAAAAACAAAAATTCATTAATAAAATTCACATTACAATAATTAAAATTACAATTCAGTTGATACGAATTGACAAGTGGCAAATTCACTTATATTCGAATTGAAATTCAAATTGCAAAAATTATGAATTTATTAAGTGTGGGGTCTTATTTGTACACAAAATTATTAAAATAAATAATTTTGAATACATATTAATAAAATAAAAAACTAGGAAAAAGGTAATTTTGAAACATAAAAAAATATATGTTAATAAAAATTAATGAAAATTAGTAAAATGAGAAGAAAAAAAAAGTTTTAAATAAATTCCATTTAGTGGCCAAACCAATAGTTAACATCGTAACAATTAAGAAAGATATGGGGAAAAAAACAAAATATTGTTCCAAAGGCAATAATATAAAAGCTTTTTACAAAACATAAGAAGAATACTATTTATACCTTGATATTCAAGATCGAAAAGCCACAACTTTACATGTTTTAAAAAAAAATACCTCGAAACACCATGCTTTCTAATGGTTTCTTGTAAGCAATTCAAAAGTCTAGGAGCATATCAAAACGACTTTGTTTTTGGCACTACATAAAGTAACTGACTTAGTCTACAAAAATTGGTACCTCTCCATCATACCATACCATATTGTACTTTTGAATGAAAAATGCCATATTACATGCATGTAAGAAGATTTTTATCACAAAATTTGCTTAACAACCAATAAGTACTTTCTTAACATAGATCAATCAATTCAAGATATCCGAAGGATTCGACCCAATCATTGCTAAAGCATTTGTCATTGCAAACACGATTTTTATAGTACGTTTTTATTTCGGTAGAAGAGCTACAGGCAAGGCTGTCAATTAAATATTTCTCGCAACTACAGCTATCAAATAAAAAGTTACAGCAATCCCGCTCTTTACAAGACAATATTAAAATACATAAAATTTGTCTTGTTACTTATGACAAGTTTATGAGTAACAAACCCATGTCTCAGAATACTAAGGTCTTGATTAATTTCTAATATGCAATCTTGAACAGAATCGCTTGTATACATGTTAACTCGAAAAATTTAGTGAAAAAATTGAATCTATTTAGATCAGGGAAAGAATAGGTCCTACTGAACCTTGTGGAAAACTTATGCCAATATTTAAAAAGTTACTCTTTGCTTTATAAAAGTTAGATATGATTTAAAACAGTGAAATAATGATCCTCGAGTTCGCTTTTTCTTATTCTTCTTCATGTTATAAATTTTTATTGATGTGCACGCCCTCTATTCGTCATGCACCAATAACCCATTAAATACTTAGCCTTTGTAACCCATCATCTACACACATATTACAAAAGTTAAGTAGTTTCCTCATTAGAGTTTTCTCCTAGAAAGCCAAATTTATTATTAGTAAACATTTTTTAATCATTAAAAAACTCAAGCATTTATTTTTATGGCTTTTTTAGATTTTAGAAAAGACCGAACGCAGAGATATTGGTCTATAATTAATAAGAACAGACTTATCACCCTTCTTAAACAAGGCGACTACTTCAGCTTTTTTCGAATCCTCAGAAAAAATACCAGCGTCAATGATACTTAGAGCAATTTTCTTAATAAAATTATTAAAAAAAGCTGTTTTCAACACAAGAGCTAGAATATTTAAGGTTCTATAATATTTAATTGATTGATTTATGAAAATTGTTCGTTAGATATGCAATTACAGTCACAGCTACTAAAATCTGAATCATTCATGACCTGGTGCTCTCCTTCAACAAAGAATTTATGAAAGCTATACTTTGCAAAGTTTGCCTACAATTCCATGCTTTGCCCGAAAATGTTCTTTAACTTTTATTGCAGTTGCTTTCGAATATTTAAACATTGATTTAGTTAAGCATAATTATATTTATTTATAAAAATTCAACAAAGTGATTGCAAACAATATTTATCTAAAACAAAATTAGTCAGTCTCTTTGTTTTCAATCACAACAATTTAACTTAAAATCTAATTGGCAAGTAAGCAGCACTTGGCGCAACAGCACCATGACCGCCACCTACTGAGCCATGGCTTATACCACCGGATGAACCATGAGGTGCTTGCGAAGCAAAGTTTAATACTGGAGCAACGCCGCCATCATGTGACTGTGATGTACCACCCAAATTATCATATTGCTGCTGGATAGCATGTTGAGCATGGGCAGCATCTTCCGGAGTACGATACTTAACAAAGTGAACTTCTGGCTTATGAGAATGACTATTCTGCTTAAGGTGCTGCAATTCTTGAGCCAGGTGCGAGATATCATTTTGTTTGCTCAATACATAAATGGCAGTCTTACTATCAACAGAAGACTTAGCCAAATTGAGAGCAGCATCGGTGAGACCATGATTTTCGGGTCCACGAATAAAGATAACACGTAAGCTCTTCTTTAATGAAGAGGATAAATCATTGTGGTTCTCACCATCCTCAAATTCACTTTCCGGTGCGGTGAAAGTATAAAATTCCTTAGTGAAATCAGTATGCGTTGGGGCATTATGTACTTGACCAGCAGTATGTCCACTGCCACCAGCATAATTGCTACCGAAAGAGTCAACACCACCGCCACCTCCAATAGAACCAACTCCTATACCAGCATCTCCACCGTTACCACCGTATGAGGTCTCTCCAAGTGAGCCACCGCCATTGACAGCAGCAGCTCCATCACCGAGAGAGCTGCCACCGGTTGCTCCAGAGTCATAATTGTAGCCAACAGCATTAGCGCGTACTACAGCAATGATAGCTAGAATCTTTAAAGGAAAAGGAAAAAATTAAGAAGTTTAGTATAATGATGAAATCCTTTCAGTGGCAATGTCTCAAAATTCATGAAAAATTGTTAATTTTTTTTTTCTCAAATGACAAATATCTATAAATTGTCATAAGGATTTCAGAATGCTTGGCAAATGCGCTTTAAAAACTCCAATACTTACAATGAATGCACGCATTTTGGTCTTTGGTACTTGGGATGTGAGGTGCTAGTGCTGCCCTCTCTGTTGCATCGCTTTGTTTTTATATCAATAGCAATAAATGCGATATCAGAAATCAAATGGCTCGTGCAGTTTTCAAGTTCAATACATTTCACCAAATTTGCATTTCTATCGAAAAACAATAAATTAGGCATGAAATTCATTTTGTAAAGAGATCACTGATGCGAACTGATTGCTTATTTGACTTTATTAACAAATATTGTTCAAAAACATAAAAAAAAACAAATGAAAATTTTCGTTGTTTCATAGCTAAGAGAAAAAAATGTATAAAGTTTCATTTAATTGACCAACCGCACAATTTATTCACCCGAATTTAGTTCATTTTATTTTATATTCAAATGAATGCAAATTCAGCAAAACGCGTTCACGAATTTGCTAATCAGCCGCTGGCAGTAGAGCAGCACACGCACAGTCATCTGTCGCTAATTGTATCATTAAGCTCTAATAACTAGATTTTGATTAATAGCTTAAAAATTAAACCAACCAATTAAGCTATTTATTTAAAAAAATACTTGTTAATTAAAGCACATTACTTATTACACATTTTTAACAATTTTATGGAAATTTAAAAAAAAAAAAAAAATTTCAATGCAGCAAACAAGTATTTTTAACAAAACAACTAGAAGAGAACTGTACTTTAGTATAGAGTGTTTTTCAATTAATGACTGATTCATTCTGATGACGAATTTTGAATCCGGAAGACCATGAAGCTGATGTTGTTCATGTTTCTGTATGAAACTTATGCTCATTTTCAACGGGTTTTTTTAAGAGTTAAAATTCATTTTTTTTATAATCACCCCTATCATGAATAAGCATTCCTTCGGATTTTTTCTCCAATCCCCTGTTTTGCGATCGTAGAAGATTTTCAGTGAATGGGAAAAAATTCCCTGGAAAATGAGGTTATCGGCAATACTTTTTCGTGGAACATTTTTTGACGTTTCACGCAAATTTTGTTCCCTAACTTTTTGGCGAGGAAAGAGTTAATGCTAGCAATATTTTGTAATTTTTAGTTGACAAAAAGATTAATTACTGATATTGGTCCAGTACATGGAATCCAATTCGGATACAGTAAAAGTCTTCATGAAAACTGTTCAGCTATGCTTTACTATATTTTAGGTGATTTTTTTTTTATGATATAGATAAATGCACTTCATTTTTATTTATAAAGTGTTTTTCAATAAGAGCACTACAAAAGTTTTTTTTTAAATAAAACAAAAACGGTTTGGGATATCAATGAAATTCTTTATTCATGTAAAAGAACATTCGATGCCATTATGTATGGAACTCAATTTCTTTTGCATGGCCACCACGGGCACGCCTGCAGAAGTTTAGACGCTGAACCCGTCTTGATCATCACGGAAGAAGTACGGCCTAATGACGCCGCTGGCCCATAAACCGCACCAAACCGTAATTTTTTCGGGATGCAATGTTGACTCATGGAGTACGTGTGGATTGCTGCCTGACCAATAATGCATATTTTGCTTATTGACGAAGTCATTCAGCCAGAAATGAGCTTTATCGCTGAAGATGATTTTTCGATGAAAATCCCGATCATTTTCAAGTTGTTGCTCAGCCCAATTCACGAACATACGACGATTCTGGTGGTCAAGCGGCTTCAGTTCTTGCGTCAATTTGATCTTGTAAGGATGTAGGCCAAGATCTTTTCGCAAAATTCGCCACAACGACGTCACAGAGATGCCCAACGCTTGAGAAGGACGTGTGAGAGACTGATTTGGGTCTTCCTCAATTGATGCGCTAGCGGCAGCAATATTCTCGACACTACGGGCACCTCTTTGTCTTACTGGCACGGGAACAATTTGTACTGTGCCTGCGGATTCAAATTTTTCTACTAGACGCTCAATTGTTGATCTGACAGGACGATTATGACGACCATAAATTGGACGTAGCGCTCTTAAAGTTGAGGTCATTGACTCCGAATTTCGGTAGTAAATTTTATAATTTCGACACGTTGTTGGATCGTATATCTTTTCATGATGAAATGGCAAGCCTTACTGAAGAGAAGTTTCAAAAGAGCGGGAAAAAATATGACGTTGTTTGCTGTCCCTATTGGTCTACTTTTGTAGCGTCCATATTGAAAAACCCTTTAAAATTGTACAGCTGACAGGTAAGCTAATGTCAAATATGTAAAATTACTGATAAGCTAATGTCTTATATGAAAAATGCAACTGTGATTTTGGACTGAATGGAAGTAATTGGAAATATTTTGGTAGCATTGACTGGATATGAAGTTTTCCAATCCGCAATTATTTATGATCGCAAAATACTCCTCTCGAAAAACAAAAAAATCCGAGAGAATCGTTTTCCTCCGGATGTTCATGATAGGGGTGAATATCTCAGTATTAAATTTCTTTGCAAAATATTTAACTATTTCTGTAAGGAATTACTAAAAAGAAGAGACAAGAAGCGGCTCTGGACACAATGCCATTAAGTATAGCAGCGCCGATCCAATGCTTTAATTCTAAAATTAACATTTGCTTCTTAACAAAAGCTAGCACACGCTGAGTACAGCTAGACACTAGGTTAATAAGAAAAATATTTTGGCCAAATGTTAATAGGACCAAAACAGAACTCTTTCTATCTTCTTCAGGTATAAACGTCGTCTCATGACGGGGGTTACAAATAGACACTGGCATGTGCAGGAACTGCATGAAACCAAATAGGGAAGAAACGCTAGAGCACTTACTCTGCAACCGTCCTGCACTCGCTCGGACAAGGCTTAGAGCACTTGGAACAATTTTAATCGAAACCACAATTCTTAGAGTAAAAGACAATCAGGGACCATTATATCTACTAGAGTGTCCATCGGAAATGGTGTACTCTATTGCTAAGGTCATATTTTCAAATTTTAATTGCGAATATGATCACAGGTATACTGAGCAAATAGTATACTTAGGTTAGGTTAGCATGGGAGATGAAAATTGACATCGTAACTTAGCCGCAGTTGGGCGCAGTTGTATATTTGGTTTTTAACTTTGTTGTCCACCTATGCAAATCAATTTTAATTTTCATAAACCCTAAAATGGATTGTAGACACTTTTGAGCTATGTCTTCAAAAAATTCGCAGAAGTAGCATTTGAATACCTTGAAACGCCGATTTGTCAGCGCTGGGCAGTCGCAAAGATAATGAAAGACAGACTCTTTGACGTCAGGATTTTTACAGCTTCTACGAAGATCTTCTACATCAATAAGGACTAGTTTAGAGGCAGGCTTGTCTATGAAATAGTGTCACTTAATGTCACTAATAAAGATTCTCAGGGTTTGCTGATCTAATGAGATCACATTTTGTCAGGATTTCCAAGTGAATGGGACTTACTCGCCCTGGCCTAGAATTTCATGTCAAAGCAAAGGGCTTGTAGGAATTCAAAAATTTATTAAAAAAAGGTCGTGATGGTTATTTCGTCATACGACCTGTATTTTATATAGCGTCCCGTACGGGCTACAATATTACTTTATTTCGAAAGATTTATGAGATATTACCATACATGGAAAATGTACAGTCAACTTTTTATTAAAGGCCTATATGACGCATTTCACGTCAAATTACCTTAAACTTTGGCAAAGTATTGTCCGCTTGAACGCTATTTCGGCCAGTTTTTTAAGAAGCAAAAAAAATATTTTGGGATATAATTATCATCCAATAGGACAATAGGATTTCCCCAAGTTTAGGTCAATCGGTAATGTTCGATTTTTGGGTTAGGACATTTGACATAATATCCCTCATATTTATCACGGAAAATGTCCATAAAATGTTTAGTAAATGCACTTAGATGATTTGGCGAGCACAGATGGTGCCAAGTTGTTCCTTTAAGCGTCTCCTACCTTATGGTTAGTATTTGCTTGTATCACCAAGTGTTCGCTTAGATTAATACCTCACCAAACACTGCATTTTTCAAAAGAATATGGAAATCAATAACAATGCAATGCACAAAAAGCTACGAATATTTATATCAAATCCGTAAGGCTTTGTGCCTGCAATTCATGTGCCAACACAAACAGAGGTCTTTGCAAGCTCCTAAAATTTTTTTGAAAACATTTTAGCCAAACACGATTTCCGATCACGAACTTTAGCTACCTAAGAACCATACATTTATTCCAACTGATATTATGAAAAGATGTTGGCAATGGATCATGAACATACGATTTTTATGTTTCTTTCTTAAAATTTTTTATTTTCCAAATTCATAGAACACCACTTTTTGTGCAACTCCACCCTTGATTATTTCAGAAAAAAATAATTTATCTTGCGGGTAGTTTGGTCATTGCCTATATGGATTTTGATGACTAAAACATGTTTTATATCATTTTAATATCTTTTGCAGTATAATTTTATGATTTTTGTTTTTATGATTTTTGTTTTTATGATTTGGTTTTATTGTCGATACATATGTAAATTTCCAGCAAATAAAATTTGGTTTTTTGTTTAAAATATATTTGTATATAGATTTAGGCTACAGTGCTGGTATTGTTTTGGTTTAATTCGAGTAGATTTGCAAAGCTGTTTTCATTTCGATTAAAATAATATGTGTTAGTTTTACGACTGACAATGAAATTAAAACAAAGCAATTATAAACACAAATTAAGAGATTTCTTTATGTTATTCATTATTGTTATGAAATCTGATTTTTTATATATTAATTTTTTGTAGATTAATTTAATAGATTAAAAATATATCTTAAAAAAAGATTTAAAATATATGTTAATCGAATAAATTCAAAGCTTTTTCAAACCGTTCAACCCATCATATTTTAGTACGTTCATCTCGTAAACCTCACATGTCGGATGACTTATGACAGCATTAAAAATTAGTACTGAAATGATGGATATTGCCCAATTTTTTTTTTTTTTTAGATTATTTCTTAAGTTTAAATGCAGGACACAGGGGACACTGGTTCCCCTTTGTTTGAAATTTTAATTTTATGGCCACGAAACCCAACAAGATGGGGATTATTGTAAAAAGAAATATCTACAAAATATCTATTAAAAAAAAGACATTTTTTATATTTATGGCGAAGAATTTGAAAGTGCTAGTGTCAGATAATACTTATCTTTTTTTTGGTTTTAGCGACACAGTGGGCTCAAAGTTTAACTTTGTACTTCGAAAATGTTCTAGGAAATTTTTTATGTAAGCTACATACTGTTTGATAGGGCGCTCTAGTTAACTTGTTCGAAACAAAATGAAATAATGTCTCATTTTGGCGGGAAGTAAATTTTTTTCGCTTATATGAATATTACAAAATTTTCAAAAATTAGAATGGAAAATGCTTAAAGTGAAAAATTTATATATATATATATTATATATATTTTGTGCAAAGGTATAGTTTACCAAAATCAAAAGTTTTTTGCTGATTTTCTTATTTTTTTGTCAGATTTTTCCTAATGTATTTATAAAAGGAACAAAATATATCGACTTTTATTAAACGCTTTCACTAATTTGTTTGTATCGAAATTTACCAAAGTTGCTTACTGGCAAAAAGCTCATAGATTGTCCTATTTAAAAATTGTTTGTTATATTCTACGTGTGAATTATGCTGTCTTTTTTAAAATTTAGAAAAAATATTTATGTATCTTCGCATTTTGCACTGCTTTACAACAATTTTATAAATTGTATAAGCTTACATTGTGAAGCAAGTTTCTTGAATTTAGATAAAAGTTCCCTTTATTTATTTTATGTGTTAATGTCTTTAATATTTGTTTAGAAAAAACATGTGTTTTCATTAGAAACTAAACGTAGAGTGCTTCAAAAGTCATTGCGACCGATTATTGCTTTTGTTATTAATATTTTACAGTTATTTTATCCAAACAAATGCAGTAGAACCTAGCTAAGCCGATTCTGTATTTAACATGTTCCGGCTTCCGGAGAAGTTATAAACCTCAAAAGTTTTCACAATTATACCCAAAAAACTGTGAAACTTTATAAAAAGGACTACAATTGGTAAAACATGCCTCCTTCCGTGCACAAAGCTCTAATGCATTGAAGCGAAACAAAGCCAGAACTAGAAGTGCCAATTGGACGTATTTTTGAAGAAGTTCAGGAAACATCAAATAAAGTTTTTAAAAACGCGAGGTTGCACAACAGCAGGTGTTGCCTTAGAGTAGCAAACAACGAAGATGTTTTGCATTACTTGCTGATATCTTCTGATCCTCTTATCTGCCAAATCCAAATAAAGCAAGATAAAAAATGTAAAGAGCTATCACCAGAGGCATAAAAAATGCTTCAAGTCTATGATGAAGCTTAAAATAAATTTTAAAAAAATATTACTGTATATCTACTTTATCTTTTTTTCAAATTTTGTAAGTTTTTATATGAAATTTTTAATTTTACTCTAATAACTTGAAAACTATGAAAGATATCGCACAATTTGTAACATTTTTGAAGTCAGCATTGCCAAATTATTGGAAATCGATACCCATTTTGAAGAACAAGTCTCAATCATATCCCACCTTTGTATGGGCGGTAGGCGTGTACGTGAACCGATTTTTTTCATTTTCTTAAATTTTTGTTTATTTAACCTAAAAAAACGTCTGTGTCAAATTTCAAGACTCTGGCGCTATTCTTACTGTTAATGGGCACCGTTTTTTGGTCTTTCTCTAATAACTTTAAAACTATAAGAGATATTGAAAAATGTATAACATTTTTGAAATCAGAATTGCTAAATTGATGAAAATTGATACCAATTTTGAAAAAAAATCACAACCACATCCCACCTTTGTATGGGAGGTAGGCATGTCCGTGAACCGATTTTTTTAAAAATCACAATTTTTGTTGTCTTTATCTAAAAAAACATCTGTATGAAATTTCAAGAGTCTAGCGCAATTATTACTATTTATGGCCGCCGTTCCATACAAATCCATCCACTGTGCGATATATTAAAAACTAGGGAACTTTGAGGCAAAATTTGCAGTAAAATTATGAATAACCAACTTTGTTACTCAAAACTAATTTAAAACCACTTATCAGGTCTTTTTCAGTGAAAAAAAACCATAACCTTAATTTCGGCATCATTTTGAACTCAAATACCCTTCTGTGCGCCGCTTCAAAGTCAACACTTTTTCACAATTTTTGTATTGCGGAATTCACGATTTTGAGTTTCTAAGCAAAAATATTTCTGATAACACATTTTTGGAAGTATTAAAAAAGAGTTCGTTTTTTTAGTTTTATGGAAAATTTTAAAAAAATAAGCACTTCAGCTGTCAAAAATAATAAATTTCACTGAATTCCGTATTGATATTATCAAATATCGCAATATTGATTCTATATCTTTCAGAATCTGTGAAAACTTCTACGAGTTTTTCCGGTCCTTTGAGAAATTCAATTTTGAAAAATTGACCAATATTGCAACTCACTACAACTTAAAAAATATTTTGGTTGCATTGAGAATGGTGTGAAATAAGATTTTCCGATTTTTTTGATTCTATATATCTTTATTATTCCTTAAAATTTATAAAAAATTTAAAATTCAAACCTGATTTCTTAGAAATAAGTAGTTTTCTTTAAAAATTTTTTTCATATCTTTGGAATCGGCTACCTTATATATATTATCATTTTAAATTTCATAAAGTTAGGTGACTTCTTTATTTTTAAAAGATTTTGTATGGACCCAAAAGTATTGAGCGTCGTCGACTCATTTCAGAAATCTACGTCTGATCGCACATTTCTATCGTAAATAATATTCATAGTACGAACGATATCTGCAAATTCTTCACCTGTATAATTGAAATCCACATACCAAATATGGCAGGGGTTGTGGTTAATATTTTGCAATATCAAAGTAAGATCAAAAGTTATGAGTTCTACTCTGAAAGAGCTATTTAAAATACGCTGTAGCCCAAGGGTATTAAAGATCTTATGCAATTTTTTTCTGATAAAATGTCAAATAATTAGTTTCTGGAACATCTTTATTCTTTAAAAAAGCACCCACTATTTTATAACATTTTTTATGTACATTTTAAAAAATATTGTTATTAACGTTTCATTTAAGCTTTAGCTGACTTTGCTCTTCAGCCGTTCTTAAGCCCAAAAGCCAATTGAAATGAAGGCGTCGATAAAAATGATTTACGTGGTTCATAAATTTGTAACTCGTTGCTTATTTAGGGTTAAATTATGCACAGTTAAAGTGCAGCTAAAATCAAATGGGGTTAACCACGTGTGAATTTCATTAGCATAAATTTACAAATTCCGACTATGGAAAGAAGAAATATTTATACCAAGTAAATGTTAGCATACATTTAGGCATATGATGATTTGAAACAAAGTTCAAAAGCAGCGCAAATAATAATAAAAATCGCAATAATAATTTTGTATCAAGTGTGTGTGTAATTGGTAATAAAATATATTTATTACAATTCTACTTTAAATTTATACGCAAAAAATAAATCAATACATACTTAATCAGATTCATTACGAGTATACAGTTTACAGGAAATGAGGAAACCCACCGGGTAAAAAAATGACGCTGTACAACTTCTGCTTTTGTTTGACTTCACTGCAATTAAGCGATTACTGGTATCCTTTGAGTTTCATCAACACACGCGCAATTAGCTACAATTTATTTACATCGACAAACAGAAACCCGTACACAAACACACACACTTATTGTATTTACTAGGGTGTACCATTAGAGCGCTTCAAAATAAAAACTTTTTGATTTTTGCATGACGTGTCTGCGGATTACAATAGCCGTATATGTCAGGACAAAGCCCATTACCAGGATTAAGGTTAATATTGAAAACTGGACTAGCGTCCTCTGTTTTAAGTAGACAACCCATTTTGAAAAATATTGATTTAGAAAATGGTGCAAGTTATAGAGGATATCAAACTTTTTGACAAAGTGGGTATGGTTTTCTGGCATCAGAATTCAAATCCGTGATTAGTTTTTTTTTCTTCTTGCTTTCTTTTAAAAAAATTGAAAATTGACCAGACAAAAGTAAAAAGGTACCGATTTTCCACTTTATAGTTGCAACACTTCAAATATTATTTTACCGCCGATACCGTGGTGCATCATTTTTAATGTACTGCTATTTGCATAAAAAAAATGCAGAAACCACATATCATTATCTTATTTTAAAACCAAGATGTCTGAATTTTTCTAAATTAACAGACCTAATTTTTTTCGAACCGGAGTTGAAAAATTTATATATTAAGGTGATTAAATTTTTTTTTTTTTTTTTTTTTTTCAAACAGTTATTGTCGATCGAGGAATTTGAATCCGTGATTAGTTTTTCTTCTTTTTTTTTCTTATAAAAATGTTGAAAATTGACCGGACAAAAATGAAAAAATTCCGATACTGTACTTAAAAGTTGCGAAATCACCCCATATTATTTTGCTGCCGATCCCGTGTTACATTATTTTTTATGTATTGTTATTTGCTTAAGAGAATCCCGTAAGCCGCATATCCTTTTCTTATTTCAAACCCGAGATATCTGCAATTTCAAGTAAACTACTCTTAGCCACACCCTTCTTTGAAAATAACCATACCTTAAGTTCCCAGAATAATGGGAAATTACAATTCAATAGAAATAAGTAAAGATTATTGAGATAAGTTCAATTTTCCAAACGGAAAACAAGCTGCAACTTTGATATACCTTCCTTCTTCTTAAGAGGATACAAAAATATTGTAGAAGAAGTGTTTTTAAGTAATAAAGGGACACCCCATTTTTACCGACTTACTCATACTTGCAAACATCACAACAAAAAATAGCAGCTGCTAATTTTTAAAAGTTTGGAAAAAAAGTTCTTAAATGTTTGCATTAAAACAATCCCAGCAAACATTTAGAAAATTTTTATACATATATTCCACATTTAATGCGATCAACGTTTTATTTTTTCAGTATAGTTTTACACGATTAAACTTCATCTCATAGATAAATTAACTTCCAGCGCAAAATGCATCAAAGATAACAATATGGGCAATTAGCTGCCTACACTATTTTCAATCATTCGTATCGCAATTGAATATGTTGTACTCTAAAATGCATTGAATCACCATTGGCTATCGAATCGCATTGCTTTCGTAACGCATTACAGAGTAGCGCACCTCGACAATTCAAATATGTTTTCTTTGCGCTTGAAAATGTTTACTGGGGTACCGCACATAAGCTGAATCAACAACCAAACGAGTGAGTTGCAGTGGTAGCAAAAGCGACTACCAACTAAATTGTTGATTAAGTGTTGGTGGCGGCAACCAACCAACAGGAACGGCAACCGACGATCGATGAAATGAGCGCTATCGAAATAAACTTTAATCCTTGTTTGTTAAATCTTTTTTAAAGCCTCCACAAGCTTTAAACTTTAATTAACTTGAGTGCGATTTGTTGTTGTTTGTGTTGCTGCTGCTGCTGCCGGTGTTGTTTGTTATTATTGTTACGACTGTTACGAATTGTAGCCTTAGTTGATTAGTCACTCAATGTGTATGTGTATGTTTTCATTTGTAAGAATTTATTTATTTTGCTTAAAGGCAAAAAAACAACTGAATTGATACATTGTGTATTTGTTTCTCCCGCGAAACTATTTCCGCTGGCTTGTGTCTTGGATAGCTGTGTTTTATTTAAATAAATTTAGTCTAAGGACTCAATAGGTTCTACAGAAATTTGTGGCTTTAGTTTAAAAATATCTAAGTAATCAATAAATATATCAGCATAGTCGAACTGCATTAGCTTTAAATGCCAGATCCTTACTTTACTCTGATTCTGATTAGCCGTTATCCATTATCATCAATGATTTCAGCCATATTTTTTGTACCAGAATCAAATTTCGATTTCGAGTGCTGAAAGTATCAAAGAAACCTCTTTTCTCCATGGCCTATAATCTTTGACCTTTCTCTATTTTAGCTTAAAGTTATAATTTCCTAAATTTAACACTACCAAAAACAAAGACAGTTATATAGTTTAATTTGCCCATTCAAAATATTGAGGCCTCCGGAAGCAAAGTGTCTTTCACAGCACCTCAGACTACATTTGCTTCATGTTTTTAGTCCAAAGGCGTCGATGGAATTGATATCTTATCACAAGTCCATGATAAATTTAGCCCATTACTGTCAAAAATTTTATATTTGTTATATTATTTGACATAACTCAAAAATCTTAAATGCTCTTTGCCGATTTGTCTTCAGCATGCCCAAAACCATAAGAAACGTGCAATCTAATCTGCCATAGAAATTTTCAATGTTCACAACATTAGACAGAAAATGAGAAAATTTTGAAAAGAGATCGTTGCACGTTTCATTTGAGCAAAAGTCGGTACACTGAAAGCCATTAAACTTTACCAAATTCAATGTGGGAATGTCAGAACATGTCGTGTCGAAAAAATACCAATAAAAATGCTTAAGACTTTACAGGACCAGGTGCGAAAAACTGGTATTGGGCCGCTTTTAACTAAGTAAAAAAAAAAAATAAAATTCAAAATGAAAAATGAAAAACATATATATTTCTATAAAAGCGCGACACAAAAACAGTGTTTCGTTTTCCACAAAATATTAATCTAAAAGCACCCGCAACTGCCAAAACATCTAGCCATGTTGGAAGCCCCCTGCTAATTCCAAGTGTGTGTGACTTAAAAACGACCTGTTAATGTGACCTAGTTAATGTGACCGCAGAAAATTTCCGAAATCAATTTTTTTTTATTGGCTAAGTACCTTAAAGTTTGCATTTTTAAAGAGTTATAAATATTTAATAGCTCGTTGCTTAAATTTTGGTGGTGTGCTGGCAATACCTTGTCCGTGCTGAAAACTTTTAAAGTGATTTCCTCGAAACAACATTTTCAAAGTTTGCCGTACACATAACTTAGACAATTTTTGACCGATTGACTTAAGATTTTGACTTTATATTCAAAACTATATTTTTAATCAATATACGAAGGATATTATTTTTATGTTGAGGAGTTTGTTTTTTATGAACAATTTTCTGGCGATTTTTTTCAAAAAGCCTTCCTTTTTTTCCAAACTTCAATCATCGAAAAAATCCTACATCCCTCTCTAGTTTATCAAATATACACTATCCGGTGATATTCTCTTATCCTCTTTTTTAGCCGCATACCCCACTTTGGAAAAGACTAACCAGCCGCCATTTTATGCACAACGGCTTCGAAAAAATTATTTTTTAATGTTCAAATTTTTTGCAACTAAGGCGGCGTTCAAGTATTACGTAACGCAATTTTTGAAGATTTTTGAACATCCCTCTCCGCCATGTAACGCGCCGTAACGTTTTTCTGGTTTTGTGTAGCATAAACTAAACGCTGCAATTGAAAATGGTAGATTTTGGTTTCATTTTAACAGGTTACACTTAGACTTGGGTATTTTTGGATTATATTTTTTTCAATTACAATTAATTCACTTGTAATTGAAAAAAGAAACTAGAAGTAATTGTAATTGAAGTTACATCAATTTAAATTACATGTAATTTAAGATTACAATAACATGCAATTCTAATTACTTTTTTAATTGGACTACTAACCCATGAAAATGTAATCCCTTAGAGAATTGTAATCCATTACTTTTGCCAAGTAATTTGAAACGAAAATATAATTGATTACTCATTTTGCTGCAATTATATTTATGAAAATTTGAAACAAAATTTTTTTTGAAGCGATAAAATTTTATAAAATTCACAAAAAATATTTATGTTATTGCATATGATTTATATGGGAATGTAAAACAAGAACTTTCGCGTAACTGACTCATTGAGTCAATGACGTCGACCTCAGATTCCTCAAGCTATCGTAAAGAAGATTTGGTTTGTGGGATTATCTTATAGCGTAGAGGTGCATACAAACAATAATATGTATGTATTTATATAAAGGTAATTCATATTTATATCTTGTAATTGATTACTTGAAATATTGGAAATTACAAGAAAAAGTAATCCATAACAAATTTCGCTCAATTACTTTGCTTTTAAATTACATATTTTGGATTACAGTAATTTCCATAGAAAATATTTCAATTACAATTACAAGTAATTGAAAATACGTGGACTTTCAATTACATTAACAAGTAATTGAAACATTTCAATTACAAAATTACAAGTAATTGTAATTGCATATGTAATTAATTATCAAATGTGATTGATTACGCCCAAGTCTGGTTACACTACTCAAGTCCTTTACCCACTTAAAAATCATTTGCTACAGCAAAATTAATGTAACTTGATAAAACCGGAAATAATTCTCCCGACATTCTAACAGATTTCATAAAGTTGTAAAAAAAAATTCCTTAGTTTCGAAAATATTTTTTTACGTTTGGTTTGTTTATTTTCCCAGTACAAAAAACTTAACGATTAATTTTGTGTCCACGTATTATCGTTTATGTAACAATGTGCAAAACTTTTCCGATTCCTCAAGTAGAAATTTATTTGCATAAGATAAATGCTATGAGCAAAAAAAAAAAGTTCTCTATATTTAGAATAAAATAGGTAATAAACAAGAAAAAAAAGATCGAAAGAAATAGGTCAACTTAATCAAATCTATCGAATATCTACCGCTGTAAGCTAGGGCTTTTTTGGTTGTACACACTTAAACCTGAATTACAGATGTTTTGAAAAAGACCTAAACAACACACAAATCCTAACGAAATTCCCTGTAAGCTATTTAAAATTTACCATTCTGATAGAATATCAAATTTTTTTGTATTTTTTTTTTAAATATAAAAAAATAGTCATTAAAAATTTACGAGCAAAAAACAAAGAACGACATAAATGAAAATACGTGTCCTTCTAAGAGTTTTAGAGGCTAAAAGAAAAATGCGTACATAAAAGGAAAAATGAAAATCAATACTTTGAGTATGGTATAATTTGAAATAAATCCGACCCCCTCCCTCCCCCTTGTTGGCATAAATACACAATGTAAATCACTGTCAGTGAGTGTATGGGAGAGTTTGATAACAATTTTTCCAAAGTTGCTGCAAACGGCATTGACCTAAAACGTAGGTAGTTATGTTAAGCAGTGATTTGAATTCCAATCAATTGAAAATAAACGAAAAAATTAAAACTTCAAAATTATACTTTTGGGCATTCACCATAACGTATACAACAGGTATTATCTTTTTTTATGAATAAATTAAATTCATTAATTTTTCAAATTGCTTTTGAAAACTGGAGAGCATGGGAAATCACTGATATCTGGATCTTAAACAATTTGGTCAAACGTGTGCGAAAAACAATAAACAATTTGTATAAACTATACTGCCGTACTAAGCGAAAAGGGCGTATCTCAAAAAAATTCATTTCGAGATAATTGATGTTTTGTTTATGTCAATTTGCTGAAATACATTTAAAATTTAGATAAAGGTAATTTTCTTAGTAGATTTTTTATATGATTGAACTAAGATACCGGCATTTGGAGCATTTCATTAGACGCGTAATTTCTTAAGCTATCCGATGCCATAAGAATCTCGGATATTTTTTTTTTCGCTTAGTACGACAGTATATATCAACTAATGAATATGCAAATTTCATTTCATAATATAATCACTTAAGCAAAAACCTCTACCACAGTTCCTTAAAAAATACGGAAATCAAATTAAATTTAAAAAACATTTTTGCACAGATTTCAGCTCCGTAGCATTAACATTGTCTCAAATTATCTCATCTTTAGGGCTCTTCTGTCTGTTAATTTTGTATTTAAATTCAATTTTGTAATTCTGAAAAATTTGCACGATCCGCAAATGAAATGAACCGCTAACGTTATATGACTAAAAAGCAACATTTTGATGTGAATAAATTATTCAAGGAATCCATTATTACGAATGCATACCAACGAAAATAAAAAATAAAAAAAAATAGACCGTACATTTCTGGTCTTTCGTTTACAACCCACAATTCTCTTTCTTTACATGCAGTCAATTTCCATTTAAATGTGTGTTCGTGTGCCTGGTGGGCCGATAAGTATGTTACCAACAGTATATAAGTAATAATGTTACGTTACGTGCTTCCCCATAACCCACTAAGCGCCGCATCAGTAGAAAAACGAAAATGAAAATTCCATTGGAAAGTCAATAGGAATATTCTTTTGGTTCATGAGAACCATAGATAAACTGCGCCAGTAAATTGCCCGAAAACAAAAAGGAGACACAGAAACATTCACATACATATACAATGTACAAATACAATGTCATTCACACCAATATACATGCTACAAATGGAAAGACAACAAACAGTGGAAAATCTTTTATGCCCATGAATTGTTTATCTAAATTAGGTTCCCTTGCAATTACAACAAAATTTACATAAACACAAACAAACGTCGAAATACACACACATATACATACAAGAGCACGCACGTACATACCCAGTGAGAAATATTATTATTGCACTTGACATAAGAACCAAAAGAAATAATCCTTTTTATTAATTTATCACACTAAGTATATGCCAACATTTCAAACAATCGTTATATACATACACTGTCCTGGCTGATCGAGAATCAACGCACAGACCAAACAATGTAGCCTAGAAACATGAACAGTGCACATTTTTTTGATCATTTTCTTTTCGCAAAGTTGCACAGTACTTGATAGGAGGCACTAAACAGAATGATTGAAACATAATGTGAAGTATTGCTCCATAGAGAGGAAAAATCATCTTTAGGATTTATCGGAAGAAAAAATTATTTATAATTATTTTACTGAGCTTACTGTTCAGTACAGTGTATGTCAACACCAAAAAACTTACATTTAACAAAGATTAATTAAGAAAAATATGCGCTAAAGCTAGTCACACAAGTTTTTTCCGTTGCTAAGCAGAATCATCCGCGACATTTAAGCTGATTCGTAAGAATTTTTAATACTTATACATTTCTTTTTTGCAAAAATATGTTGAGAATCCAATCAAAGTATGAAACAAATCAAAGCAAAAACTCTTTTTTTCTGTAATTTCTCTTTGATTTGTAACACATCATGGCGAGCCTTAAGCAACTTTTAATAAAAGTGTGATTTACAACAAAAACTTTAATTGGGGATTGTTAAGGATGTAAGTTAGTGTCAATATATGTTAAAATAAAAGAAATCCTTATAGTTTTTTTTTTAATTTCATATTTAGTGTTATTAATGATATGTATAACATATAAAAACATCCGCTTTTAATAAAATTTTGATGCGTCAAAGAATCTTAATAGATGGGACCACAGCCCGAATTTCAGTTTCCTAAGGGGTCGGGTTCCTGAAAAATAGTCAAGTTTTTGCCTGAAGATAACCGTTTTTAGCCCGTTTTAAAAATTTTAGTTCTAAAAGCCGACAAATCCAAATTCAAAGTTCCGGATATGAATTTTTTTTTATTATGTCATCTTATATGCTTAAAAAAAATGATAAATGCTCCTAGACCTTAAAAGTTCTTTTTGCGACTTGATTAAGTAAAATAGGTCTTAGTAAAATATGGCAGCTTTGACCAGCTTTGGTACCCTAAGTCGTTATTTTATTCATAATACTAAAGACAGATCTTATTTTGTTTGTCCACCTATTCGATTTTAAATGAGATGCCATCTAGTGAAAATGATTGACCAGGCCTAGAGCTATTAAGCATTGAATTCGGCTATTTTCGCAAAAATTGTGTTTTTTTTTCGAAATTTGACCTACCAGAACTTAAGACCTCGAATGTATAGGGAGCTGAAATTAAAGCTGTAAAGCTATCTTTTTAAGTTCTTTAAAGTGTCAAAATTTGAGAACAGTCGGATATTTTTTACTAATCTACTAATTACTAATTTACTAATCGGCTTAAAAATCACTGATGATTTCGCTTAGCCTTGGATGAAACAAGTATGGCTAGCTTTAGCCCCTTTTTATCTTAATTTAGCTATGTTTAATGTTTTTTTTTTTGATTTTGGCAGACACTGTACTGACTAGAAAGCTTAATAATTTTTCGTTTTGAGGTTTAAAAAGTCGAAAGAATATGCAATATGTTGGAAAAAGTGAAATGAAGTTAAGTACATACATAAATATGACAAAAAATATGGCAAATATTTAAAAAGTTGAATAATATATGGAAAATGTTGTAATACGTCAAAAAAGCTCAAAATGTATGGGAAATGTTTAAATGGGTTGAAAAAGCCGAAGAATTTCGGGAAAATATGGAAAAGATTAAAAAAGGTGGACAAATTTTGAAAAAGGTGAAAAAGGCTGAAAGAGTCGAAAAAACATGGAAACTGACGAAAAAAGCTGAAAGAATTTGAAAAATTTTGAAAGTGGTTGAAAAACTCGAAAATAGTTGAATGAGGTTGAAAACGTCGAAATAAATTGAGAGAGGTTGAAAAAGTCGATAAAATATCGAAAATGTTGAAATAAGTTGAATGAGGATGAAAATTTGAAATAAATTGAAAGAGGTTGAAAATAATATGGTATGTGGAAAAATGGTGAATGAGGTTTGAATAAATGAGATTTATTTCAAAATAATTGAGAAGGGTTGAAAAGCCGAAAAAAAAATAAAAAAGTTGATAGAAATTGAGAAGAATGTCGAAACAGTTGAAAAAGGCTAAAAATTCGATAAAATATGGGTTATGACGAAAAAAGTTGAATACGGTTGAAAAAGTCGAAAAAAATTGAAAGAGGCTGAAAAAAGAAAGATAGAAAGAAATAATGACAGAGAGAAAGACAGACAGATGGATGAATTGACTCAGGTGGTGACGCTGATCAAGTCTACTTTTCTATACCTACCACGACCGATTCTATGAGTTACAATTGGAATAATAAAGTGCAAATACCCATTGTGTAGGATACAAAAAAAAAATTGGAATTTGACACCAACTATTTAGTTTTCTACAAGGATTCACAATTTAACTACACCAAGCGAAATCTTTTTATTTAGTTGTGTTCGTGATTTCGTTACGCTATGGCTTTCCTTTTTGTTAAGTTGCCTTTGTTTTTGTTTTTGCGTTTCCTTTTCCGTTTTACGTTTTTTCGAAATCCCTCGACGAGGTTTTGTCGGTTTTTGTGCTAATTTATTTTGAGTCCGAATTTCATTTCTATACGCGGGGCGCCAGGTCCTTTTTTTTTCTATTTCTTCTTTTGCTTAGACAAAAAGAATTTCCCCAATGTGGAATTTTAAGAGAGAACCGCATATTAAGTGTGGTTCCGGAAGCTCATGAGTCGGTCGGTCGGACGCGAGTAGCGTGGTCGATCTGATTTTCTTTAGATGGGTGGTTGTATTGCGTGTTGCATTCACTATATACGTTGTTATTTGTGGGTAGTGGAGCCTGCAAACGCATAAGAACCACAGCAATGGCAACAATACAGATAACATCACAATACATACATATGTACGTACATGATATACGTGTGTGTGCTCTGGCTTAAATTATTTTGTCATTATTAGTGCTATTGTCTGCGTATCGCTTAAGTGGGGAATTTCTGCTTTTATCAAGTGGAACAGAGGCGAAACTCGATACTTACGAAATTCAGTTCTTAAAAAGCCTTTTATCTGGCGTACGACTCACTGAATTTTCCTAAAATTTGTTTGAGATTCTAAGCCACATTCGATATAATGTACCAACAAGTACGAAGTGTGCTTTCTATGCCCCAGAGCGCATTTTACTTTGTATTCATTAGTGAGACTTTAACTGTTTTATATTCAACTGATGCCTCCTGGTTGGGTGTTACACATGTCTTAACAGCTTAGTAGCTTAACTTTCTTTTTTGCTGTTGCTGCCTTTGTTATCGGTGTTATTAGTGATTGTTGCTGACGGCGCTTTTGGCGGAACTCTTTTTAAATGTTATTTCTTATGTGCCAGCAAGAAGCTTATTTTGTTTCGTATGCAAACTGATAAAGACCAACATTGTGCACAAGCGAGTTAACTAACGCTTATCAGAAATTCACTTTCTGACCAGAGTTAATTAGAAAAGTTAACAATGTAGGCGTTAAGTGAAAAAGAATATACATACATACACCAAAGATTGGAACTAAACTTTCTTAGGCATACCATATATGCGGCAAAACGAAAGGAGTTGGACCGCATTTGCTGAACTTGTTTTTTTCGTGGATAGTATTTAACTAAGTAGTTGATGACTTAAGCTGAACCATTGTTGCTCTACATTTTCTTTTTAAATTTATGAAAATTAATAGAATTAATATTTGAGATATTTTCTTTTCAAAAAAAATTTTAAACGAAGCAAAAATAGAAAATTTTAAATAGGTAAAAACTAAAATTTTTGAATATTCTGTCAAATTACTCGTTCTGATTTCGCAGTTTCATTGTTTCTTAGAGACTTTAAGCCGTTGTTATTTCCGTTAATGAAATTGGCACGAAACCAGTCACAGTATACGTAGCTCCACTAAGTGTGAGGCATGTCACAAACGCTAAATAGTGGAATGGGCAGATGATAGTTTCCGGAAAGTTTTCTTTACAACGGATTAACTGGAAATACTTATGTACTAGTTAATTGCCTTCCAATTTTTTTTTTTTTTTTACCAACTTTGCGTCTTGCCTTTAATCCCTTCATCTCTTGCGCGTTTTGCAGCTCTTCTTTTTTCAACGATGTTCCAAATATTGTCGTGTTTTGTTCCTTGAGGTAAAGCCAAGAATGGTTCAGTAGCGGTTTTAAATAATGAGTTGATAATGAAAAAAATATTTTCTTATTGGATATAATTTGAAGCAATGTTTTCCTTATTTACTTTGAAATTATTTGTGATATACATTTATATTTAGCTTAAAATGACAGCTTGGTCAAAATAATTATAAAGTGCTAAGCCTCTACAACATAGATATGTAAGTCGGTCATTCTTTTAATAACTGCACACTTTGTTTTTTTGATGTTTTTGAACATTTTTTGAAACGAAATATCTCAAAAACTATAGCAGATAGGATTAAAAATCACTTAAGCATTTTTGTTAAGAAAGACTATAAAAAAAAATTAAAATAAATTTGTTAAAACACTAATTTTTTTAATTAAAAAAAATGTTTCTCAAGCATAAGTTTAAAAATGTTTCTTTAGTTATATGGTAATAGCAAATTTATTTATTTAAAAAACGTATAAAAGTACGATATTTAAAGAGTATTCTGTTAGAATTAAAAAAAAAATTTTGCAAAATTAGCCTGTGGCATCAAATTTCCGCGGACGCCTCAAAAAAAACTGGTTAGCGGTGGACATCAGGACATAATAACTTATCACTTTATCATCTGAAATCAAAAAATCAAAAAACAAATTGGTTAGCTTATGAGTTTTTCAAGGTATTGACGAAGCGTTTTTTTTTTGACGATTTTTAAGATTTTGGCATAATTTTTAAGCCAAAAAAAACGATTTTTTTAAAAAAAAATACTAATTCAAATATCAGTATATTTGTTATTTGTAATGCAAAAAAAAAATCTTCGTCACTACCTGGTTTTATATCGGAGAGTCGGTAAAGTAATTTTTGAGTTACAGTGTCCACCGACCTTGAACATTTATACTCGAGAAAAAGTTTTCACACTGTTTTTTTTTTTTTGAATACTTTCACAAAATCAGTAGGGAGACCAAGGCACTGTATCTTCATCAGTTTTGCTCCAATCGAAATTTTAACAGAATACTCTTGAAGAGTTGTAATATCAAATAATAAAAAATAGAAAAAAAAATTGTTGAGACACTAACCTCTCCCTCTTAAATAACTGCACGCTTTGTTTTTTTTTTTTTTTTTTTTCTTTTTGAACATATTTTGAAACCAAATATCGCGAAAACAATGGGGAATATGTAGAATAAAAATCTTCAGCATCTTTTACTTAGAACTGCTAATATTTTACGATAAAAAACTATAAATAAATTTGTTTGAACATAAATTTTTTTTTCATAAAAATGTTTCTCAAAATATTTTTGACACAACATTTTTTTTTTTTTTATTTATTCTTCAATCAGTCCAAAGGGTGCATCTGTTTTCATATCGAAATTATCAACATAACTTTGGAAAGTATGAAATTTTATGGAAGCGTGTAGTCTAATTGAATTATAAATTCTTTGATATTTTTCAAAGCCATGTTGAGTTTTCCGATTTAAAAGCAGATACATTATACTTATGAATTCGCTCTCTTCGCTTCAGTGTATATCTCTACTTATGCTCTATGGTTTTTGACACAACTCCACTCATCTTCGTAACATTTACTGTCTGATGACTGAAATAAGTTCAGTCAAGATACGTATACACACATATATTTTATTTAATCAACTGATGCTGCGTTCCAGGTTGTAATATTATAATTTACTTCAAAACACATTTAATATATAATTAATATCTTATGTATTTTTGTTGCTTAGTAAAACATGTTGGTTTTACTAATGAATTTTCTAAACATAACAGATGTCGACGTGTTAGGAGATATATTGTGTACGGACCCCTGAGCTGTTGCAAAATATGCAACAAACACATTTATTAATATTTCCTTAAAAATCACTATACATACTGAGGCGGGTCGAAAAATGTTGTTTTATTTTTTTTGAACAATAAAAAATACTTTCCTCACGGTGAACTGGTACCCATTAATGTTAATGTTGTCAATTTGTACAATTGGACCAATCAGCTTAACATGGAACTAATGCTGTTGGTGGATGCAAAGGTGCACAATACCCAGTAGGGCAGCACATTACATATGAATTCTTTGCTTGAGTTCATTTTAAATTTCAACTTGTTGATCTATGATAAAGGCACCGTACCAAATAATAGAAAAATACCAGAAGTTTAAGACATTATTTTAAAAACTGCTTTATCCGCCACTAGCGAATCAACTTTAACTGATCACAGATATGCAAATCACACATTTTGATTAACTAATAAGTTAATAACTGATTTCATTAAGTAGTCTTCCTGGAGCCATAATGAGTTATTTCCTCTGTCGTAAAAAAGTACAAACTCATTACTTTACTCAATGCATTTAATAAATTATTTCCATAGAAAAATGCAATAAGTCCTTACAGAATATGTTATTGATTTGAAAACAAAAATTAAAATTTACTTTCATAGGATTTTATGAAAAAGGAGGGGCGTACTCCAGCAAAATTAGAGCGAATTACCGGGATTCATCAATCGAAATAACAAAATTTTTACATGAATATTATTAAGCTTTATGCATCAAAGTTTTAGTAAGATAGGAATTGAAATTTTTGACCCGCCCTAATGCATACATTGCAATTAGTTAAAATATGCATGTGTGAATGCAGATGTAACGGTATGCGTGTGTGCTCGCCTGAATATGGATGTGATTGCAAAAACTGTGACAGCTGTCATAATAGCAATAACAAAACAACAAGTTCAATTCGCACAAAAACAACAACAACTTTTGAATTGCAAATTTTATTTTGAGTTACGAAAACAGCAAATGGTGTACCCACAAAATACACATGTCTGACTTTTATTGTTGTTGTTTTATTGTTATTACGGCTGCAATCCAGCAAACATATATAATCGGGGAAAAGTCATATTTAAATCGCCGAGACGATAGTATCGACCGCGCATGAACTTATATTCTAATACCAGGCAATAGTTTGCTTGGGATAAACTGGCCGGGAGTAGTGACTTTCCAACGCAATTCGCGCACGAATCGTAAAGAAGAGTATTAAACGATTGATGTTGAGGCAAACATAAAAATAGTGGTGACCTCATCGAACTCGAAATCATTGTTTCATTTTATCTACGTAACATAATCAGTTGTTTTTTTATAGTCCTTTTCTGACGTTTTATAAATGAAAATAATTACATAAAGACCACACTTAAAGTATTATAAAAACACAGATCTATCCGGCATTATTAACACCGTTATATGCTTCTAACTCTATATGCACATCTGATGTCAATATGTACAACACGGATACCAAAAAAGTAATATCGAATCATAATGAATTGAAATATATGATATTTAAAAAGTGCCTAAAATGATAATGTAACTTTTCTAGAAGAGTAATAATTTCATCGCCTGGAAGATGAATGATTCGATAATCTTCCAAATGTTAGCTGGGTCTGTTCATTTGATTTTTTTGTTTGTTTGCATGTTGAGTGATTTCCTGAATTGAAATGCAAATTGTTGATGAATTTTTCAGCGTTCCAGTAGTTGTTCGTTTTTCAAAATAACCCACAAGTATGTAGTAAATAAATATAATTGCAATTTAAATGATATTATTTAAAAAGTTATGGTACATTTCATTAAGAAACGCACAGGCGATTCGGGACTTCATTTTATTTTGCGTGAAAATTGAATATATTTTCATCAAATTATTTTCGCAGCACATTATTGTTTGTTTTGCGAAATAATATTTTTTTGCGAAATATTGGCATCTACAAAAATTAATCATTTATATACCTTTAACATGAAGCTTGTATTTTCTTACTATTATAAGTATGCACCTATAAGGAATATGGACCCAGCTTTGCACAATTTTTTGATATATTTTTTTCATTGCACCAATTGCTGCAGAAAAGTTGAAATGAATTCGGTAACCCACTTCGGTATGGCCCACTTTTTGCACGTTATTCCCTTTTCCCATATTTATCGATGAAAAATAAATTGTGAAAAGTTGTACCAAAACAACCTTTAGTGGAGTATTATATACTTCCTCATACATTAGAGCAAATTGAAAGAAATGTTTCAATTCTATGTGGAATCAATTTCCTTGTAATATTTTCTTTAAATTTACAATTCCAAATTTTGATTCCTGTAACGATGCCGACTTCCAATTCCATGAAATTTTTATGGGAAAAAAAGTTCCTGGAAAAAAAATCACGGGTATGAACTATTTTCAAAATTCCACGACAAGCGAAAATAAAAAAAATTTAGTTGTCGGAAACTTTGTATACACATTAGAGCCCAAGTCACATTACACTGGTGTCCTGGACGGTCACAAACGGTTAAAAAATTTAAATTGATGCATAGACCTCAAAGTTATAAATTTTGTATGCAAATGGACGGTTATTTTGTATGCAAATGACGGTTTTTTCTGTAGAATAACATAAATATTTTCAAATTTGTAGGGTTAGGATCAAAGCCCTTCTTAGAGGTTTTTATTCTAAAATTAAAGTTTAGGAGAGTGTGAATGTTTTGATATTATCAATTGCTTTTTGACAAACTTTAACCTTCTACTTTTTAACGCTTTGTATCACATAATGGAACAAGAATTGCTGTAACCGCTAGCTGGCTTTGAAGGTTAAAAATATACATTTTTGGAATTGCTTCTCTGAAATATAAACATACATTTCGAAAAATATTGTAAAAATTACGAATTATCACATTTTGAGCCATATAGCTGCTACATGGATTTATGTCTCATTATGGACAGCATAGCGTCTTCCATGGAGTCCATTTAATGTACGAAGTTTTTTGAGTAGGCAAGCTCCTACCTTTTTGTTCAACCATATCATACGAAAAACTAATTTTATGGACTCTCTAACTTAAATAATTTAATGGAAATTAAATAACGGATGGACATTTTTAAATAAAAATTAATCAAGAATTCAAAAACAGAAGCTGTTTTTTTAAATGATAGCGGTTAAAGAGAAGATAAAGAAGAGATAGAGGTTTTGAAAATTTCATCTGATAAGCAAACAAAAAATCATTCTGCCCAGGTCTTGCAAAATATGCAATGTTCCTCATCACTACATATGAAAGTACTCGTATTAAGAATTTAGTTAAAAGTTTGAAAAATGATTAAGAAGTAGAATAAGCAATAATCTAATAATCTAAAGGTTAAATTAAAAACTTAACTGCATGAATTGAAATTAATAACAATATGTAACGAGGTCTTAATTGCATTCAATTATATTGTGGCCTTCACAATTTAAGGACAATATATTGCTTAGAGCTATTACCTACTAAATCAATGATAACTATGCCATCCTTTTCAATGCTAACGACACACCCCAGGAGTCTGACATACTTATGAACAAAACAAACAAAAAAAGATGACCACCTTCACCACTGCACAGTTTCTTTACTCAAACAAAAAAAAAGAGTAATAAAATAAAATGAGAGTCCAGAATTCCTCACAGCTGAAAACAATTTTCCATTTCCCAACGACAGGCAGCGCGACATTTTTATTACAGCATTAAGTAACCGCAGCACGGCATAGTACAGCGTAGTGCGCGGAATTGGAATCGGACACATCAACAGCAGAGTGGCAACGTTTTTTTCAGTTTTTCTCAAGTGGACATAAAATCGAAATCCAAATCACTTCCCAACGAGTTTATTCGATTTTCATTTATTGTTAGTGTCCGTCAAACACTCAACAGTTGCCTTATTGTGAAAGGAGTGACAGATGTGTGGGGAAGCTAGAATTGTGCACATCGTGAAGTAAGCAGTGTTGCCAGTAGCATTTTTTTTTTTTTGTAAAATTTCGAAGACAATAATTGACAAAGCATTTCAATAGAAATTTGCATACTGAATATTCGATTGGGTAAATGTTGAAGAATTAATGTGCTTACGTTCTGAGCATTGAAATAGTTAGAGTGATAGACGCTGGTGTACGCTTTTTGCTTTCATCATATGAAGAGAATTGGAATTTTTTCGATATATATATGTTTATGTATATTTAGTTATTTAGTTAGTACGAGTAATATATATATAATAAGCAGAAAATACCCCATTTTTTAACTTACTACATTTAAGCAAAAAAAAAAATCAGAAATTTCATAAGACATTTTTTTATCTTATCTTATCGCTAATTACTTGGAAGTTGTTTTTTTTTTCACCCGGCATTCTTACTTTCTTCATAAGAAAAATGGAACTAGGCAATAATTCTACAAACAAATACATTAACTTCATTTTATGATCATTATTGAAGATGTGCATTTCTTAAGTTAATCAGAACGTGGTGGCATTGTCTCTCATTGTAATAAAGTTTGCATACATGTAATCCACAAAGATTCTTAAAGACTTTCAGTTCATTACAATAGCACTTGAATGTTTAAGAAATACGACTGGGGTGGCCACTCCAGATTCTTTTGATAATATGTTATTGAAATGTTAAT
Organism: Tricholauxania praeusta; assembly: GCA_949775025.1. Taxonomy (NCBI): domain Eukaryota; kingdom Metazoa; phylum Arthropoda; class Insecta; order Diptera; family Lauxaniidae; genus Tricholauxania; species Tricholauxania praeusta. Next base: position 33,819,651 of record OX459029.1, read on the forward strand.
TACAACTCTTCATGTCAGGGACGTGAACCGGTTTTGAACCGGAAAACCGCTTTTTTTTTAATAATTAACTGAACCATTAACCGAACCGAAATTTTCGACAAATGATTGAATCGAACCGAAAACCGAACCACTTTTTATAACGGTTCGAGGGTTCATTCTGACCAATTCTGAACAAATTTTCCCCACTTGTTTTATTTTTTTTTTTTTTGTTATGTATGGAAATTGATGAAATTTTGAAAGAAATATGGAAGAATGAGACAGAGTTCAAAAATAAATCATTAATAGATAAAATCAAATCGTTTGATAATATAAAGCGGCTTTCAAATAATGTTAATGTTTTCAACTTTTGGCATAACTACCCTGCCAAAGAATTATCTGAACTAGCTCAAATTATTTATGATGTTTCAGTAACCCAGGTTTTGGTGGAGAGGACATTTTCCACCATAAAATTTATCCTCGGAGACCTGCGGGGAAATATTGACGAGGACTTGTTGGAAGATAATTTTCTCATTAATCTCAACTGATTATTGTAAATCAAATTTTTTATCAAATATTAATTTTTTACTACGTACTTATATCGTATGACATAAATTATATGTTCATATATATTTCTATATGCTTTTGGATTGTTACTGAATAAAAATAACACAAAGTTGCATAGATTTCTTTTTTCATTCCCGAACCGTTGAACGGAACCGAAACCCAGATTCAAAGAAATCAAAAACCGTTTTGACGAACCAATCCAAAAGTGCAAAAGCAGTTCGAACCGATGAACCGAACCGACCAATTTTTTCACACGGTTCACGTCCTTGCTTTATGTAGACTCGAGTTCATATTAATCGAGCGGAAACAAGTTGGAGTCGTTTTATGGTATGATCCTAAGGATATAACACTACCTCCAGCTAAACAACAGTTCAAATTTATCACACCATGCTCTGTGAAGTCGTGTGATCTGTATCAATTTGGAATCTTTAAATTAAATGTCTTTTCGTAAAAACAAAAATTTTTAGATTTTTTTAAGAACATGTATTTACAAGCTCGGTTTGAAATTAGTTGAAGTATGTATATAAAGCTATTGTAATGCTAATAATTTGGAATGTATAACTTATACTAAAAAAATTCTGCACACGTTGTTTGTTCATGAATCTAAGTTTTTTTTAAGTGCAGGTTTTTTTTTAACTTTATTACCGCTATTTAGAAACTTTACTTTATATTGCTTAATCCTCTGTTTTCTTTCTTTATCACTTAACTTTCTTTCGTTAAATATGCCTACAAAATTCGATAACACTAATGAACGGAATACAAAATTTTACAACAAACTTGGTTATGAACCTTCAATCAAATTAAGTTTTCTGAATTTTTAGAGTCTATTATGAAAATATCCCTAAGTGCTCACTAAGGCACGTTAAAATAAATGGCCGTATAAATAAATATTTTTCAGACTGAATCGACTTAATTCTCGTGTACAAAACCTTTTCATTATGACAGTGAAGGGCACTTAGTGGCTCTATCTGCTCACATTGCTCTAACCGTTATTCGACGTACAAGCAAGCAAACAAAAAATTCGCAGAATTAAACGCTATCGAGGCACAAAATTCGTAGAAATTCAACGCTATCGAGGCACAGCGTTGACTTGAATTCAAATGAAAACAAAAACAAAACACAAAGGCATAAATGACAACGCCGCATTGTGTCTTGACGAATGTAGCAATTGTTTTTGTTTGTAGTGCAATTTGGTTTTTTTGTGCTGATGGCAAATTTGGAAATGAAAGTAAAAAAAAACTTTGAAATTTCGTTTGTTGTTGCTTGATGTTGTTGTTTTGCTCTTTTGTTAGATTTCTATGCCCACTGCTGGTCTACACCAGTGATGGGCATATAGTGGCTCTATTTGCTCTCATCGCTCTCACCGTTATTCGACGCACAAGCAAGCGAAAAAAAATTCGCAGAATTTCAACGCTATCGAGGCACAGCGTTGACTTGAATTCAAATGAAAACAAAAACAAAGCACAAAGGCATAAATGACGGCGCCGCATTGTGTCTTGACGAATGTAGCAATTGTTTTTGTTCGTAGTGTAATTTGGTTTTTTTTGTGCTAATGGCAATTTTGGAAAAGAACCCACAGCGTAGAGTTCCAATCTTCCAAGCTGACATTTACCAATATCACTATATCAACTTATATACAATATACATATGTGGGGTATTATTACTCAGAGCGTAAGGAGTTGGACTTTGAGGTCTAAGATTTCTCTATCAATTTTTTTTTGTGGGTTTAATTAATCATTTCTGAAACACAATTCTTTTCGTCGTGAGTTTTGCACTTTTTTGCAATTTAAGAATAATAAGATAATTATCTTTATGTTACTGAGCTTATCTATTGCTAAGTGAAATCATGAGAAACTTTTAAGCCTAATTTTGGTTTTGCTTTTTTTTCACAATCATTTGAAGTGTAAAAATGAGATTTCGCTATCTGTTGGTATTCCATAGCTTTCTTTGATATATTGGCAGAAAAACGGCAACACTTGCCTTGAATGGCATTCATCAAACCGCAGCAGAACTACAAAATAATACTCTCAATGACAGATTTTTGTTCGAGTTGGCATGACAATTCGTAGTTTTACTAAACTTTTTTTCTTTTATCTCGATGAGGTTTTTTTTTCATAATATTGATAATTTTTTATTACAATTTCTCTGTTGTTCCCATGTGCCAGGCTGACAGTTGAAAAGACGATATTTAGACCGACATTTCACTGAGTAGTAGCGGCAGCATTGGCAGTTTGGCATTTTGCTGACCTCATGTTTTATTTGTGACGCTAAAAGTTTTTTTGATAGCCTCATATTCGATGCATTTCCTAATAGACAATTTTTGTAGTAAAAACCTTTTTGGGTTTTCTTTTATAAGAGTTTCTCTGCTTTTAATGGATTTTTAATTGTTTGGCCTTATGTGTCACCATTTGACATTTAATTTTTTTTTGTAAAAAGAGTTGGTGGATTTTGCAGTGATTAAAAAATAAGCAAAGAGCAGTAAATAAAATTAATTTAATGACATTGATGGTTACTTTTCAGCTTATATTACGGTTTATTTATTTATAAGACAGGATATAGCGAATTGAATGAAGTGTTACGTATAATTCATTGAAATGTTAGGTTGGGTTAAACTATTGATAGGCTGGAATGCAAATGTAATTAAAAGGCTCAATGTGTTACCTGAAAATTAATCAGATTCTGCTTAAGTTGTACTTAGCACCAATAGAAACAACAAAAGGACAAAAAAAAAATTTACTCCGAAACAAATTTTTTCGCTTACCTTAGGAAACGATTTTAGCGTACATTTTGCTTCCATCCTTCGACAAACTTGAAGGCAGGCAAGTCCAGCAGCACGTTCAGATTATCCCCATACAAAGTACACAATGCACCTATTATGCCCAAACATACATCTCGGCGTCAGATTAATAATATCTTACAGATTTTATTCATAGCGTGTCAGAAAAATTTTGTTTAAAAAGTGTTTAAAAAACGTTGAGTCTGTAACCTTTCAGAAACAGTTCAGAATGATTTCATATAAAACAGTTCATTTGAAATATATATGGAAGATTTCAATAATATTCCGCTTACAATATTTCAAATGAAACATTTCTGGTACGTTACGTTCTGTTTTTGAAACTTTCTGAAAAGTTTTTTACCGAGTGGTAAGCATTAGTATTAGTGGCATGAAGCAAAATACATGAATATACAAAGTAAATTTAATTATGTGTCTAAAAATGGTAGGGTAAGTCTCACCAGAGGGGAAGGGGTCTCGTCAGATCTCACGAAGTCTCACCAAGCGGAAGGAGGGTCCGAATTTTCAAGAAAGAAAAAAAACGCCTCATGTAATTTATGGACATATCCAAACGTCAGGAGATGTTTGGCAACGCCAATTTTAACAGACTTTTATTTTATCCATGATTTTCCTTGTAATTTTCATTTACGTTTCATTTGTTTTAATTTTTACTAATTCGCTTTCAGTTGGTTTTTCTTTTTTGAGTGTTTATTTATTTTTTGTTGGTTCTGTTTTCTAGAATTTTTGGGTATTTTGTAGCAAATCTTCGTCCCATAAGATTGTTTCCTAGTACTGCAAAATTAACCCAGGAAATCAGTTATATGCTTTTAACTTACCATATAACCACAAATATTTTCGGCTCACAGTCAAACTAAAGTGTTGCTACCAATGGCTTGTATTCTCGTAATCAATCAATTACGGACTCAGTGCAAATTTTATTCTGAAACTTTTGCTGATATTTAAAAAATTTTTTTAACTTCAAGAATTGTTTACTGTCTATTTATTTATTTCTTATTAACATAAATGGTTTCTGAGCCTGAAATTTTGCATGACGCTTAGATACTTACTAACGTTTGATATACAAACATACCGATTATGCATTGAAACTAACCACTCCCCACAACAAGTTGCAGTATTTCCAACTTATTTGCATATACCATACTGTGCTGGTTTGTTGTTTTTCACATTCAACATTTTGCTTATTTTACATCGCCGCTACACTGCTGCTATAGAAGCTATAAAATTATGTAAAAAGTAACTTTGTCGTTCCTGCATAGTGCCTTACCAACATTATCTGCCATAGCAACAGCTGATGGGCTCAGGCGCGGATCCAAGGGGGGGGTCACGGGGGTCATGACCCCCCCCAAAACAGCCCGCATTTCAAAAAATAGAGTTGAAACAATATTTTGCAAACCGAAAAACAAAAAAAAAACAAACGAACAAAACCTAGTTTTTGCAAACTTAAAAACCTGAAACTAACCAAACGACCAAAATTAACTTATTTTTTTGCACTCTGAAAAAATTGGAATCAAAAAATGACTAAATCAACAAATTTGACTAATTTTCTTAAACAAGACTGACTTTTTTATTATTTTTTCTATATTTGGATTGTAGCTTTACTTGATATACTATCATCTGTTTACAATCTGTTTACAAGTTCCAACTAAAAGCATAATTTATAAAACAAAATCCAATCTTCTATTTTGTTTCGCAAATCTGTTAATGATCGCATCGATGTCCAATGAAAATTCTAAATAAAAATATTCATCAGCTAAGACATTTCTTAGTTTTAAGAGTACATTTTTTATATAAAAAAGTTTATAATTTTATATAAACAATAAATATATATATACATGTAATGAATTTTCAAGTAAAACAAATTGGACAAGTTTTTCATTTTTCATTTCATTTCTTTATTAAGCCTTTGGATTACATTTTCTTAGAGACTAGAAGAGTCTTTAGACCAGGGGTCGGCGAAACACAATGTGTGTGATGTACTTCAGCTCAATTGAGCTATGAAAAATCAAATTTTGCCGACCCCTGCTTTAGACATCGAAAAATCAAATTCATTTATGGATGACAATCTATTGAATAATGAGAGAGCTCTTAATATAGGCTCATTCTGAGCATAATTAGTTTTATGTTTTTTTATGAGGAATAAATCAAAATGACGCAACTGTCTAGGTGGGATATAAAAACCAATTAACTGAAGTAACTCCGGACATTCAATATTACTATTAACTATATCATAAATAAATATTAAGGACATAACCTTCCGCCTCGATTCAAGGGTATTTATGCCCAAAAGCAGGCAACGTGAATTATATGATGGCCTTGAATCACCAAAATACAAAGAACGTAATGCAAATCTAGAAAAAGTTTTCTGAATTCGTTCAATGATTTGCATAAAACGGATTCGAAACAAAAGAGGCATATTCCAATCTAGATCTTACAAATGCAAAGTAAAGGCTCTTAATGGTATGTGGATCCATAAAATCAGAGCTGTGTCTACGAACAAAAGCCAACATTGCATAAGCTTTAGGGATGATAAAATTCAAATGCTCAATAAATGTAAACTTAGCATCGAAAACTACGCCTAAGTCCTTTATAAGATTGATTGACTTAAGAAGTTTACCCTGAATTGAGAAATAACAATCGAGTATATTATTTGATTTTGCAAATGTGCAGGGAAAGCATTTCCCAATATTTAAAGGTAACTGATTAAGTTTACTCCAGTTACTCACATTGGACAAGTCACGTTGTAAGGATTCAACGTCACCTACATTCCGTATACGACTGAATAATTTTAAATCATCTGCGCAAAGCAAAAATTTTGAGCTCTGAAAGCAACTATGAATATCATTCATGAACAAAATAAAGAACAGAGGTCCAAGGATACTACCCTGAGGTACTCCAGACGACGCTACAAAATTATAAGATTTAGTATTATTAACAAGTACAACACACAGTCTATTACTCAGATAGGATTTAATCCAATCCAAAAATGAACCATGAAATCCAATTTTAGCTAATTTAGCAATTAAAGCACTATGCTTAACCATATTAAAGGCTTTTGCGAAATCAGCATAGAGCACATCCACTTGATAGCCACGTTCAAAAGAGGATACACAATAATTAGAGAATAATGATAAATTTGTTATTGTGGATCGACCAGATACAAAGCCATGTTGCTCTGGGCAAATATGACACTTAATTAAAAAGTAAAGCTTATCTTTTATAATGCTTTCAAATAATTTAGAGACAATTGTTAATTTAGAAATGGGATGATAGTTCGCGACATTATTTTTAAGCCCATTTTTGAAAATAGGGGTAATACATGCTACCTTCCAGGGCTCAATAAAAGTTCCGGAATTTAAAGATTTATTGAAAATCAGACACAGTGGCTTACACAAAGCCTGAGCACATTTTAATAATACTATAGAGGATAATCCATCGACATCCAGTTTAGCAGAAATCATCAACTTTTATAATGCGTTAAAAACGTCTGTTTCACTCAAAGTAATAGAACCAACATCCACGAAAGAATTGATGTTTTGCAGGATAGAGGGCTCATACCATGGAGCATCTTCAGTATAATTTGATTTAAAATAGTCGGCAAATAAATTAACTGTGTCTGCAATTGTACACGAACTAATATTATTGAAAAACATAGAAGTGGGGATGAAAGATCCACACTTTTTCGATTGTACGAAATTCCAAAACGATTTCGGATTCAATTTGATATTGGTTTCCGTTTTCAAAATAAACTGCTTGTATAAAAACTTATTCAAAAAGTTGAATTCTCTCATGTAATGCACATATTTCTCCTTATACTCTAAGTTCTCAGTGGATTTAAAAAGTTTTAAAAATTTATTGCGCATATTTTTCAGTTTTTTAAGGCCAGAATTATACCATGGAAGCTTATATACCTTATGAGGGCAAATTGGAATATGGTCATGACAGATTTGTGACACATTAAATTTAAACAAATCAAAACAAGTTGCGGCATTTTTACCATTAAATAAATTTTTCCAATTTATATCATTTATATTATTACTTATTTAAAAATTCAAAATCACATAATTTAAAGTTAAATACATGTTTAGAAGGTTGAGGCTCAATAAATTCATAAAATTCTATATCGAGAACAATTGGAACATGGTGCATATTAGATGGTGAAATTGGGCAAAAACATTCAGATAAATTGTATTTAATATTATACGAAATAAAAATTAAATCCAAAATTTGGCCAAGATTATTAAGTACTTATTTTATTAATTTGAACTAATTCAATACTTAAGAAGCTATCAATAAGATTGATTTCATGAGGATGATTGATATTTGTTGGCGTCAAGTCATCGGCGAGGTGAGTCCACATTACTTTGTTTAAATTAAAATCCCCCAATATGCAAAGCTGACTTTTATGGTCCAACGATGAATGTAAAGATAAAATGTTACTTACATGTGCATCGTAAATTTCATCAGAACTATTTGGCGGGATATGCGAGGCACAAATATATAAAGAGCCTGATGAGCCAGAAATGGAGACACTTAATTGTTCGTACAAACTGTCCGCATTCTGAAGGATGCAAGCTGTTGTACAGAAAAACGTTTGATGGCAATTAGAACACCACCTCCTCGACTACAACCTGTTTTTATAGCGTCACGTTCCTTTCTGTATACTTGATATATATTTGTATCAAAGAATTCTCCATCGAAAAATTCATCATTTAGCCAGGTCTCAACAAATACGATGACATCAAAATCTCCAGCCGCGGTATAATAATAAATGGAATTGGATTTAGTTCTGATCCCAGACATATTTTGGAAATAAATCCGAAATTGTGAAGTTTTACCTAACTGATTGTTAGGCTGAGCGGATGAATATTTAGTAAAATTAGCTGAGTTATAGCATTGATGTTAAGTTTTTTATATAATAAAATATTCGACTTAGCATAAACACGTCCGCACCTTTTGAATTCACGACTAGGAGTGAATTCTGGCTTAGTTTTTATTCATTGAAGAAATTCGGCTTGCTTTGTTTATTTGGTTATTCTTGTTATTTTTGATTTTTTTCTATCCTGTGACCCCCCCCAGAAAAAAATTCTAGATCCGCGCCTGGATGGGCTCAAGAGAAACACCAAAGGATAACAAAAACATTATGTCTGGCTGATTTTGCTGCTGCTGTTGTAAGAATGGCTGGATACAGAGATAATAATGTTGATGATATTCTACTCTTGCTCACTCCTGCGCGCAAGGACAACAAAATATGTACTTTAACGAATTCTCCTAGTTGTTTATTTTCTTGTAGTTCCTTTTGCATTAAAAATGTTTCTGTGCGCATAATAACAAACAAATATTTGTGCAATGTTTTTACAATTAACATAAAATGCTGCACTAATGCAGCTGCATTAACCCATTTTATAGCATTGTTGATTGAAGCAAGATGATTTTAAGTTTTGAGCTTTACAAAAGTTACGGGGTGAAGAGAAGCGCTACAATTAGCAGAGCTGCCAACTCATTTAAATTTTAATCGACCGTAAAAAATTGTCAGATTACCTGAATTAACTCAAATATGAAACTTAATGTGCAAAAAATTGCTATTAATTGAAAGATTAATTTAATCAGCTTTAAAATTGTAAATACTTCAATAATCTGATTTTGCAACATCAAACCGGTAAAGTGCTGCATGTAATTTTTTGCGTTATGCTCTTCACTCGTTAATTTTACACCAGCTACATTTATAATTTTTATTTTTATTATTTGCTCACATTGTGAACTTAACTACTGTGTAATATAAACGATAACTCCATCCAACTCATGCAATTTTATTTCTTAAGCCCATCATTAAATTCTGATGAGTTGTGTGCGCGCTCGTAAAAATTCTTCATGCCGCAAATTATTGAATTCAATTCTGTATTTTGCAATATTCGTTGGTTCGTTTGCAGAAGTGCCAGAGTTTGCCAGGGGGTTGGCTTTAACGATTAATATACGCACATAAAAAACGTGCAGCAACAACAACAGAGTCACAGGAGCTGAACGCATAAAAAATGCATTTCCGCCACTTGACAGTACCTATAGCAAGTGTGAAAAATATGCTATAAAGTACGATGAAAACTTATAGCTACTTCTACGAAACATACCTACTTACTTATGTTTTATTTTACTAAGTGGAAATTTAATACAATTTAAATAATCATAATAGAGTTTAGCAACTGCAGCTACTACAGCCTTCTTAGCTATTAAGCTTGAAGATCTAAATCAAGAAACTTATTAAAAAGAAGTTCTTGAAATGGAAAAATTTTGCTTGTTATTTCTTAAAATTTTTCTTATTTATTTTTTTTTTCTAAACTTAGCCCGCATGCAAGCATTAAAATACAGACCACTATTAAGCTAGAAATTTTACTACTGTTAGTATTCAATCTAAGCTTAAGTTAACCATTTGACAATACTTAATATAAACTTTGCAATTGTTAATAAGTCTTGTCAAGCGACTAAAAGGATATGTATACATAGCCAGTAGTAGTTCCACTAACCGGTTCGTAAAATAATCAGTAAGTCTTACGAGTAATACACCAATTAGTATTAAAATGTTTGTAGTTCAGAAGCTCTGGTACAGCAACAATTTGATGCAGATAAAGTTCATCCGCAATATTTTTACGGGAGCTCAAAGACTGTATATGTATGTAATACAGATTCTCATAAAAGGAAACCTTAAAAAGTCAATCCAATTTAAGCTTTTGAGACCAAAACGAACACTTCTTCTTAGAGAGTGTTCACGACTATACTTTTTGTATTGTTTTGTAAAATCTGAAATCAAAATTTTCATAATCAGGAGACATGACCCCTCAAAATCCCACTTCTATATTCGCGCTTCTGTCAAAGTATGATCTATTAATAATTGCAATTGAAGTCTGAAAACAGTTTATAAAATTTCACCTATTTTATACAAAGTCATTCCATACCATGCCATATACTGGAAATGATTTTGAGTAATCCAACGCATCAATACAACAGTTCAATGCCATTCAACAAAATTTATATTGGTTAGCTTGGTATAAATGATTGTTCCACTTCCGTCAAAAAAAGAATAGCACTAATGTGCCGTTTCGGTACCACTCCGAATATAATGTCATGCTCTTATTTACATGGTTTTATCAAAGCCATTCAGATTAAATTATAAATTTGATTAATTCACTTAACGCGATGATTAAGATTTATCTAAGCGTGTGAAAGGAAGCATTGACTTTAGACCAGTGACCGGCAGCCCATCTGGCCGCGGCCAAGCGAAGAGCATAAGCATTCGCTCTTGCTTAACGAATTCAACACTTCAGTTTCAATTGAAACGTTGAATGAGTAGGTTCGCGCTGCGCATTTTATTATTCTACTGCGAAAAATGTTTAACGTGGAATGGGAAAAAACCTTATTTTTTCGCAGAAAAGTTTTTTGGTCAACCATAATGTTTAATTTGTATGCGCGTTTTAGGGGAAATACATTAAGGGAAAATAGAAAGACATATCTTGCCATATATTGAATTAAAAAAAAATATATCATAAGTTTTCATAAAAACTGCATTTTTTATAACTTCACTTTATAAATTTTGAATAAATTTTCTTTAAATAATTTGTTCCTATCCACTCGGTAATAAATAGATTCAAAGAGCTAAGAACAAAGAACGCAATATGAAAATTGTAAGAATATATGGAAACAAATTAAAACACACAATAATTTCTCTCAGTGGTGAGAGCGTTTTACATTTCCCTCTTTTTTGAGCGCAAGGAAAAATTTGAGTTTCGCTCTTTGCCGATCACTGCTTTAGACTTTAGTTCCGGCTCTTGATAAAGCTGGATAAGTGTATTGAGTTTGCGATATTGTTCATTGCTTATCGCCTGGCATGTCCACCTATTAGCTAGTGAACGATTATCACTGCAACGAAACTCAACAATTCTGTACAAGATTTACTCAGAAGAAATTTCAATATTTGTAGATTTTGTAATTTAAACTTAATTTTAAATAAAGTTTGATCAAAAATGTTTTTGATTCTTATGTGATTGAAAATGTAATCGAAACTCTCGTATAGTTTTATCAGTTTTTTATTTCATGTTTCTGTAAAAAATTAATATCAATTTTCTGCACGAAAAAAAAAAACATTTTTGATTTTTCCATAAATGAAAAAGTTTTTTCTGTTGAGTCCATTCCATTCAACGAAATAATAACGAATGGATCAGCAAGTCGCGCAATATCGCTATCACTCTGACGTTTCATGTACCTTTAAACATCTCTGCGAGATAAGAATAATCCGAATGTACATTTCCTAGATTATGGCTAGAATACAATTCAAGAGCTACTAATTTGTATGGAGCAAGATGTTTGGGTCAAACTCCATAGTCAACACTTAAGTTAAGGCTTGGCATCATTTGCACTTATTTTTAAAATGTCGATTGATGTGTGCTTAAGCGAACGCTTAAGTTTCATTCAGCTGTGTGAACTAAGCTTTAATGTAAACTAAGAAGCAAGTTTAAGTCACCTTTGACAATTCTATAGTAAAATCAATGGAAGAGCAAAAATCTTTTTAATCTTACATTTTGCCTTTTGGTGAGCCCTTTTCGGCAACTTTATTTTTATTGTAACCCCGAAACCATTGAATCCACAATTTGCTATTTTGACTGAATTGGCCTCAGGAGCCATTCGATCCCTGAAGATGAAGATTTCACTAATTTTTTTAACCTATTGGCTCTGAATTACATGCGCGTTAACTTCTATTCGAATGATTTGTTCAAGAAATTACAGTCAAAGAATTTCAAAATTTGATCTTACGTCCAATAGATTTCTCAATTGTATCTTTTCTTTCTTTTGTAGTTCATGAAAAGAAGACAAAATATTTGTTTATTTACAAAACCCCTTTGGCCAAGGCAGGCTCATGCGCAGGGTGTGGATTTCGGAGCTCTAAACCCCTCCCATTGGGTACTTTTGCACATAAATTTTTACTGGCAATATGTTCCTATTCCTATTTACCTAAATGGAAAAGCAAAAAGACTTGCGCCTCTTACGAAAAAAAAACAAAAATTTACTTTTTATGAAAACAAATATTAAAATTTTCTATGAAAATAATAAAAACTCACATATAGAAATAGGTATAAAAGGTATAACAAATGATACACTTAAATAATTACTTATGTATATGGGCATTTCCACGAAAACGGAAGTTTTTGTCACGAGCGACACCTTGGTTTTTTGCAATTATCTTGTAAACGAAAAATTGCCCAAACTCAACCTTAGCACAAATTATAAAACTAATAAGGAGCTATAAGTTAAACCTATTGTCAAAATAAAAATCCATTTTATTTTGACTTTTTTTTTACTTTAAATTTGTTCGACGGTCGAACGGTACCCATGGAAATGCATATATACTTTTCAAATGATTCCTATTTTGTTGAGATCAGTTAAAAGGTTCGCAGCTTTTAGTAATTTTTAAAAAATTTTCCGCAACTTTTTTTCTAATGCCAAGCCTGCTGCTGTCTCCGATAAATTTGTCACTGTATGTTCGGATTTATCTTGATATTCTTTATCATGATTCGATGCATGCATGTTATCAAAAGGAAGCTGTTGCTAAAATATTTGCAAGGCAAATGTTGCCCTTTTAGTCTGAGAAGAAATATTCCTTGGTTATATTTTGAAAGGTTAAAATTTCAGCTTTAAAGTAAAGACATTATTTCAATTATCGAAAGAACCTTATATACCTAAACAAATACCATGTTTCTACAACTTATTACATTTATGAATAAATCTTTTGGAATTTTTTTGCGGCCATTGAAATGTATTCCCAATTTGTATTCCGCGTACATCAACATATTTTGCACAAATACCATCAAGAAACAAGTGAGCATACACACGTCAACTTACATTTGTATGCATATGTATGTGTCTGTCTGCATAAAGTATTATTTGCACTTATCGCAGTACAACAGAAAAACGACAATAGCAAGCAGCGGTAGCAACAACAAGTGAATAAATAAAATCGCAAATATTTGCATTTTATGATTGATGTTGTGGATATCTTTTTTTTTCAGGCGCACACACAGACGCAGCAAAAAAATAAACATATGCACAATCAACTTACACACACACACACACACACGTAAAGCCGCATACTCGTACAATAAATCGCAATGGAGCATTGAATTTTATTTTATTACAATTGTTGCTGTTGCTGAAAAGAAAATGAGCAACACTAGGATATGCGGTTTGAAATATGCAATAGCAGCAGCAACAGTAAAAAGAACAACAAAAATGTAAAGCATCCCAGTAAACATTTTAAGTCGCGGAAGAATCTGGGAAGATGAGTTCGATCGCTCGCAAGCTCATATTGTGATGTCAAGCGATAACTGCACGGAGATAGCGATTCAATACAGTGATATGCACTTTATGCTTTTAACCATGACAGATTGTTCAATGAGCTCGCGGAGCATCATTTATTCGTAAATAGCCAAATTAAAACTTCGACGCCACTTTAATATTTCGTCTTTCATAAGAACATGATCATTTCGGTCTGCCAAAGGATTTTTTATTAACAAACCATTAAGTGTTTAACAACAGAAAAAATTGAACATCGAGCAGTAATAAAACTCTTTGTAAAAAAAAGTTTAAAGGCAGTAGAAATTTATACCGAAATAGTAAATGTGAATCTGCTTCTTCAAATTTGATGATTTGTTTAAAAATGGTAAGTAGAACAAAAAAGCCTTGAAGGCGATCCACGCGAAGCACGTCCAAAAACTGCACCAGCACCAGAAATCTTCACAAAAATACTTCATATGGTTTTGGAAGATCGTCGATTGCCCAAGAGAAATATAGGAGAAGCTCTAGGCATTTTATTAGGCACAGCTTACAATATTTTAAGTAAAGTCTTAGATTACAAAAAGCTGTATGCAAAATTGTTGCCGCATTCGCTGACAATGCAACAAAAACGCATTCGAATGCGTTTCGAAAAACTATCGCTAAAATCAGTTAATTTATTATAAACTATTGTAACATCCACCCTATTCGCCAGACTTAACTTAGTTCATCTTCTAGCTCTTTTCGTGCTCCGAAAAAATTCTTTCTGGAAAACGATTTTCATCAAAAAACAAAGAAGTAAAAGCTATCGAAGAGGAGTATTTGCAGATCTTTCGGAAAACCACTACAATGATTGGATCTATAATTGGAAGAACGTTGCAATAAGTGTATTGAAGTTAAGGGAAATTATAGTAAAAAATAAAGTGATTTTTACAATTATAAATTCGTTTTTAAATTTCCGTTCCACGATCTTTTTGAGTAGCCGCATATCTGAATTTGATGTCTTATAACTATATACCTACAATGAAAATAACAAAGCAGTAGTAGCAAATCATGATGCACTGAAATATACTAAAAAGTATACCGTTTAATTTTTCTTAAGAAATCATCACCTAAAAGATGGGATCATATAATCTTCTAGAAAAGTCGCCAAATAATCGCATGGATAATTTTTAAACAATAATTTTTGTTTTTTTATCTTCCAAAAAAGTGTTATGCTTATTAGCCGCACTAATATTTGAACGCTTATAATACTTCTTAAAAAGTTATAAGCGCCACGTGATATATGCAAAAGAATTAAAATTCTTACAAATGTTTGCTGGGATTAAACGCAACATCAAATATCACCAACACCATAGTTGTTATATTCACAAACAAATAGTTACTCTACACAATGGGAGGTGAAAATTGGTTAGGATTGAAGAGGGTAGATGTGACACTCGAGAAATACGATGGCTCGTAATCGTAATTATTCAATATTTTACGACTCTGTTTTATTTCTGATGGAGCGATGGTGCATCTTGTGTGGTGCATATGAATTTTATACCTTTCTTCTTGTCATGCAGTGTCACAATTACAAAAGCCTGAAGAATTAATATGCCAGTGAGAAAGATGATATTATAAAATTGTTTTTATAATATATTTTTAAAGCTCTTGTCCCATCGTAGAATAGCAGAAATGACAATTTCACTATTATTTCACAAACAACACAAATGCTTAGAAATTTTTGAAAAGATATATGTAAGTATACAGGCCCGGATTAGGAAACTTGCAGCCCCTAAGCAGTTGCAAAAATTGCCACCCCCCGTCTTAAAATAGGTGGGAAATTCAATTCGCACAAATAAAAAAATTTTTCAAAGTTTCCGCCAATATTTGCCACCCTTTAAATCTTGCCGTATCTTGGACACGTGTCTAGTGTCCCACATTTACACTACATTATACACTTGCCTCAAATTACTTATAATTTAATTATTTTTGAAATTGTGAAAAAGTTTATTTTTTAATTTTAAGTCATCAAAATTTCAATTTAATTTTTTTACATTTAAAATTTTATTCAGCCTAAAAGCTTGTTAAATAAACTAATAAACTTAATTTGAAAATAAGGATATTTAAATAAAAAACAATTATATCAGCACCAAACGTGCCTGTAAGGTTAATACGGGCCTGTATGTATGTATATGAAATATTATTCTAAGACAGAGGATACATTTTCTGAATTTGATAAGTTTCGGATAAATAAAAATATTTTGCTATTAATATTTTTTACATTTGAAAAATCATCCAAGAGATAAAATGAAAATATGTCTATTATATGTCTGTTTGTTTACTGAAAGCTTGTACGAATTTGTAACAATTGTTACTGGATTTTGTTTGCTTACACCAAATATTCAGTAACGAGAGAGGCAGTGAGAGAATAAAGTAACAATTTGTTGCGAGAGAGCTTGACAGTTTTTACTGGATAAAATTTTACTAGCAAAAGTTTTCAACAAGATAAACGTATGATTTTGACACTTGCCAATATTTTTTCATAAATAAAAACGTAAATTGTTATAAAAAACTTAGATATTTCAACTTGTTTTTTTTTCCACTAGTCTGTTTTTACGAATTTTAATTGGATTGCGTTTGTTCACTTTTATGGACATTTCGAGAGCAAATACTTTCTTATACCCTCAAATTTCGATGCTGGACAAATATTACTGGGAAAGTAAACAAGCGCCCCTTATATATTTATTTGTATTCTTATTAAAGCTACATATAAATATAACAAAAGAAATTTGTTCATTGTTATTTTGTCAGCCTGTAGCGCAGTGGTAGCTTACTGTGCTTTCAGCCCATGGGTCCGCGGAATTGATTTTCGGCTCAGACATATTAATATTTTCAATAGTTTTTTAACTAAGTGAGACATTGTGTAAGATTTTTCTAATATTCCAATAATCCATGTAGCATACATATTATTTAATTTAATATTAAACTTGGTCCTGGATTCGTCTATCCAGCTCTTCCCATACAATTTTGACCAGATATCTCCTTACCGAATAGCAGCCTTAAAAAAATAACGTGTACGTAAGTTAGGCGGTCACAGGTTTTAACTCTTAAGTTTCAGCTAACGTCGTTTGAGTATGATATACTCTCGTCCTAATTGTCCTTAATTACTATTTTTCCTCATTGCTAGCATGGTAAAACAAATTTTTAAACACTTACACATATAAAACTAGTTTACAAATAATAAGATCTGGTTTCTCATAGATTTTTTCCTGTGTATTTTGAGACTTAGGTTCCAAAAATGGTAACCATTTCTTTTCTTAAGAACCGTTTTTGAGATATCACCAAAAAACCCGTTTTTTTTGCACTTTTTTCATTTATTTGGCTATATTTCCATGATTTTTTTTTTCAACTCATAAACGCTTTTCAGCATTCAAAGATATTTTTATTATCTTTCCAACAGTATGCTGTTTGTCTGAATCTGATAAGATTTGATTGAGTTACAAGCGCTCAAAGTCAAAAAAACTGATTTTTTTGGTCTTTTTTAACCCTTCTGTGCGTGACAAAAAAAAAACACCTTTCCATGCGTGACAGGGTACCTGGGTACCCCAATACAATTTGTATAAAGATTTCAATTTTTTTGGCTCGTACTGTACATAATAACGACATTTAGCTAAAATTTGGCTTTGGAATGCTTCGTAATGTCTTCATATGCATTTGGGGATTCCCCTTTTCATAACATTATACAACATTATGCATGATACAAAATCATTATTTAATTAATTTTCACAGTGACACTTGCACTAACAGAATTCACTTTAGCTGAAAAACCCGAAATTATTACATCCTACATATAATAAAACCAAAGGAAGAGATAATATGGATGAGCTACTGCTAACTGGCCGTTAGCATTACTTTTTAATGTTATTGATATAGCAGCATTAGCAGCCTATATTATATTTTTGGAACACATTCCACAATGCACTTCAACAAACCGTCGCAGAAAATTTTTGAAAGATCTAGGTATTGAGCTTTGTATGGCAAACATAGAACGACGTGCTCAATATCCAAAGATACTTTCGAAACCTTCCACTAGAAAAGCAATACATGACGTACTTGGACGAGTAATTCGATTGAACATTGAGGATATTCACGACCATAATCGAGATAAAGTGGCCGCATATCAGTTGTGGGAACTTGTTATGTATGCAAGCAGCTAGAAATGAATCGCAGAAAAACTAGAAAAGCCTGTACAAGTTGCTCCAATCCAGTTTGTAGTTAGCATACTACTAATCGTCCCATGTGCACTACCTATATGCAAGCCATTCACCGAATCTTCATTTCATTATCAGTCTATTTTTTTCGCATATATTTTATTGCTATATGAAACTATGGAGAATTTTTATATCATGTTTGTAAATTCTTGCATATAGCCTAGGTGTAGACTTATAAATTCTGTTACATAAAATAATATTTTTGAAATGTTTGATTTCAGCAATACCTACTTATGTACATACACCATGTCACAAAACTCTACGTACGGAAGAATTTTTCGAAGAATCTTTTGACAAAATCTTAATATATATTAATGAGACGGTATTTTTTTGACGTCAAATGTTTCTTTTAGATCACTTTTATGATAAAAAGTAAAAACAATCCAAATTATAAAAAGTTCAATATAAAAACATAAGTATACTTTATGGCGAAAGTACTCTTTTTCGCTTAATAACCCTTTCGGAACTTCTTTTTTCCATTTGACTTTAAAAATCAGTATTTTCCGTTTTCTTATTCTTAAGGCCAATTTAAACAATAATTGAAACTAATTTATAAAAATTTTATTTTAGAAAGGGGTTTTTGGGAGCCATGTCATATGGCATAAAATGTGCTGAATGGTAATGAAAGTACCAAAATGCAAATTTAATTTTTTTTACACTTACTAACCCAACATTAAGCTTCAAAATGGCATTCACCAAATTATCAAATAAAGCTATTTGTTTAGTAAAAAAATTATAGTATGAAGTGGTATTTTTTTGCAAAATACGGCAAAGGATATTGATATAGAGCAAACTCTATTTAATCATACACCTTACTGCTTCCACCAATCAATCCAATTTTTTTTTTAATTTGTACACAAAGCTTTCGAAAAAAATTAGAAAATAAAAAAAAAATTATTTTGAAGTTTTTTAGACTTCAAACTGACCTTAAAAAACGACTATGCCATATGGCATAGAATAACCGAAAGGGTTAAGAACAAAATAAATCACAATTTTGCTCGAATAACGGTAGTTCACATTCATAGCTGCAGGTTGCATTCAGCAATCATCTGTGATCAGCGTTGTACGTACATTGCTGCGCAGACGTATTTAAGTTTTGTGATGAATTTTAGCTAATTTAAACATGATCAAAATAAATTTTTATATGTTTGTACATAAAATAAATCAAATTAACCTTCTTCTTGAAAAAATTAAGTAAAAGTTCAACAAATCGATGAAAATAGGCAAAAATCGATCGTACGTAGACTTTTGTGACATGGTGTACGTTATTTTAAGTTTATTGCTCAATAAAGTTTTTTTTTTGTCAAACAAAAACAAAAATGTCATGCTACTCCATATAAAGTGTATAGAGGGTACTCGGTAGCCCTGTCACTCACTTAAAGGTGTAAAAAGAAAATTGGTATGCCAGGCTTCCTAGAATTGATTAGATGAAACCAATCATATGAAAATATAATTTTAACATAATATCAGGAGTTCTCGTGAAGTTTTAGAATTGTAGAGCATGTGCAGCTATAAAAAATTTTGAGTTGAAAATGAAATGGGTACCCGGGTATTCTGTCACGCACAGAAGGGTTAAAAATCACTAAATTTCAATTCCTCCATTTAAAAGAAAAAAATTTTTTTTTTTTTTCATATTTTTAAGATTTAAAATTAAAGACTTTTCTTTTGTAAATATTTTGAAAATTTTGGTTGAACTGCATACATATTTGCATAAGAGTTTACGCATACAGTAATGTTATGTGCCTTCTCACGAATAGGCCTTGCTTTTTTGCCTACTGGGTGGTTGGGAAACATTGAGAAATTTAAAACGGTTGCAAAATTATGGTCGCTTATGCTTCCTCGCGTACACGCCCTCACACGAATCTCGTTTTCTTCCCGCAATCACACAATCAAGCGTTTCAAATTGAACAATAAAATTTTTTATATTCCACGAAAGAGTGTTAGTGTCAGGCAATAAATGTGGTTTATATATTTTTGCAATCAAGTTCTTAAATGATTTACAATTCGTGACCAATTCGCATGTGAAAATAAAATCCATAAGCTGGTGAGTTAATGAAAAAAAACAAACACAAAAGGAGTTTCTGATCTATTGATTCTGGAGATAATGTCATAAATGTTTGAGGTACAGTTATTCTTTATTTTGTAATAGAACTTGTAATAATCATTGCCAAATATCATATCATCAATAGAAAATGTACGAATTTATCAGAAGGTGACAAGTTTTTGAGTAGAAAATTTTGTAAGCAATGAATACAATCTTCAATGACCTTTGACAAAATATACGGAAACGATAAAAAAATGTACTCCCTTAAATGTGTGGAATGGTCGATTTCCCAAACCAAGTCGAAGATTTTCAATTCAATTACGAATTTAATGGCACAAGGTGGCAAAGTAACATATGTTTCTAAGCCAAAGTGGAAAATATTATTATGGTTTTTCTTTTACTTCTAATAAGGGACTATTCAAGTATTTCAAAATGCCCAAATGTGACATTCTGTGATGGTTTATATATAGCACTTGAAATCAACCCGCATATAGTAACTGTCAATGTGAGAAAAATTAATGAGAAAACTCCTAAAACTTGTCGACATCAGAAACATTAAATATTCCACTATGAAAATATATATCAGAACTAAGCACGTACCTTTGCGTTCTTATCCTAACCCCGATTGTATTTATTCCAATCGTCAAATATAATATATATTTTACAGAAGCCTTTCAAATCTATCAAAAGTGCGTTAAACGAACTCTCATAAAATAAATTTTCTCTCATGGTACCATTAAGTGTTGCAATCAATATTTCAAGCTAAGCTACTTATCCAATCATCATTCATTCTGGTAATTTAATATCGTTTTTGAAACAACGGCTACTTCGAGTAGCCTGCTACTAGTCGTAACATAAGTGTAATAAACGATAATGGCGTAATATTCAATAAAATCATTTAACAGACAACATGATGAACATGTGGCGCAACAGAAGCAACAGCACAAAAACAAAGACAGCACTTTACTCCTTCATTGTCAGTTAAGCCTCCTCAGTTTTCCCATCATCTTGGTTATTTAGCTCAAGTAAACGAGCTCGTAAAAATGTACAAGTAAACTGTATTTACTTTGTCATCACCATACCCTTTATTGAAAGCAAATTGCGCATTTTAAAAATTGCAGTTTAATGCCCACACACTACCCTACCCTCCATCGTATCTAGTCAACCCACAATCAATATTAATTTCCGTCTTCATTGCAGGAACTCCTCAAATCGCAAATATCGACGACACATCAATGAAAACGCCCTCGGCATTTTGCGCAGTACCCTTAACAATGGTGGATTTGGTCCGCAACCTCCCAATATAAACAATGTTCTGGGCATACCACAAAATGCCGGACCCATGACTCAACTAGCTGCCGGCTATGGACGACCATTGTCACATCCTGGCGGTGGCAGTGGTGTTGCAGCAGCAGCTGCTGCCGTTACTGCAGCACAGCAGCAACAGGGCATGTTTTCCATTAGTCAGCTTAACATTGAATTAACAGAGCAGCATATTGGCAGTAATGGACGAATGGAAATCACATGTCTGGCGACGATACCAACAGCTGTGGGACAGGGCGAGCAGTATGCGGATTACAAGACGTTCTCCGTGAAAGGTTAGTGTTTGTCTAGTGCTAGTAAATTGTCTTTGTTCAGGCACATAATTGATTTGATCATTAAAAAGAAATTGATGATGATTTGAATTGGAAAAAACTTAAGAGTTGCCAAGGGCGTAAACGGCGCTGGGGTTTTTGAGATCATTATCACTTCAAAAACTTAAGTCTTATATTATATTTTCAATTTACGCAGAAAAAGATATAAATTGTATAACTGAGCCCCCCGAAGAAGAGGTAAAATTATGACTGTGGGGGCTATTAAGAGATATGGTGAGCTTTAGTGTCCTTTGAGCTCAAGAAACATTCCTAAATGTCACTATAATCTGATATAGTTTACTCAGAAAATAAATCGAGTTACATATACAAAGAACTCATTTATTTTCGTATTCATGAAACTGGAGTAGGTACATTAATCTGAAAAATGTTCTCATAAATTAAATCATTAAATCTTAACCCCTTTTAAAAATCGGCATATCTGAGAACTAACTGTATAGACAAAATCGCTCAAGAATTTTTCGGAAATATCAGTAACATAATCTATTTGGGTGATTATTCAATTTTTATTATGGGTGATTTGTCCTTAGGCAGTTATGTAAACAAGCGTTTCTTGTGACACTTTTTTTAGTTCTGGCCTAATTTTTCAAAGTTGATCAAAAACTTAACTTAGTGAAAACAACTCCATTTCGATTAGAGCTACCAACTCTCAAATTTTGGGCGATTTTATTGTAAAAAATTGTATAAAAATTTTTGTATTCTATTGGAAAAGTTTCTGCGAAAAAAAATAATTCAAATCGAAATTTGGTTTCTGTTTTTATTTTGAGTAATTTTTACCAGCATATTAAAAAAAAATAAAACAACTTTCCTGAGAAAAATCTACCCAGACAATTACTTAAATTATTTAAAGCTTAACAGAAAACTCACCTTTGAACAAAATCCTTAGAATGGATATTATATTTAGGCCATTTTTATTCTATTATCGAATATCAATTTAATTTGATTTAAGTATAATTATGCAATGTTTCTTTAAAAATTCTTTCTATCTACATATATAGTAAATTTGCCTAGGAATAAGAAAATACAAACGAAACACAGATCAAAAATGGCTCAAGAAAACGCAATTATTAAGTTTTTTTTTTTGAATCATTCCAAACTTAAAAAAAACCAAAATTTTATTATATTAAAACTTAAATTTGTCCAAAACAGAATTGGAAAATTCGACGAAAATTCAGGTTACAATTTAATTACCAAAACCAATAGAAAAATTCGCGTACGCGAACAGTGGCCGAAAATGGGCTAAAGCTTTATGTATAGCAAGACTGAATTAAGGTCATATTTCGATATATCGTATTTTCGAAAATAAGCCCGGAAAAATTTTTTCCAAAAACACGTATCGAATATTTTTTGACGAAGTATCGAAAAAAATTGTTTTTGAGAAATCTAAATTTTCAATATAAAAACGAGGTACGTAGAATGACCCATATAACTATTTTACTCAAGGCTTACAAGTTTGTGCGAAACCACAATTTGTTTCTTCAAGAACAGTAGAAAATATAAGTACCTCTCATTATAAAATTAACTGAGGGAGAGGATGTCTGTCATAGTAGTATGTCCTTTGATATCACTATTATGGATATTTGAGAGAAATTTACTTTAAAAATATGATTACACAAAAAATTTAAAATACAAAACTGAAAGATTAATCATCTTTCGATAAATTGAATAAAAAACCGTTTTTTGACTCCGTTTTTTCGCGCTCTCATTAAACAAAGTTTTGGTATAAGCAAAAACTATTTGTATGTAATAAGTTATCTTATTAATAATAATTTTTTCTTACCAGGGAGCAATTATCATGATAGCAGCAATGTCCCTTCTCCTTCAATTTTAGGGCTACTTTATCTGTCAAAATAAGCTTGCAATGTCTAAGATTTGTTTATTCTTCACAGAGATGGAGCCACTTTCACGGTTGCATTTTTATTTGAATTTCACAAGATAATTTTACTTTAATAACTGTACAATCATAAAAAAGTAAAAGCTCACCCTGTATAAATTTGTAAACAGGAGAATTTTTATTGTACCTTAAATGAAAAGTTCACTTGTGCCCAAAGTAAAATCGAAAAATACTCCCTGTGGTGACTTTTTCTTAAATGTCTCAACTTTTCATTTCATTCATATTCTTAACAAAACAATGACCAGTTTCTAAGTACCACTCATTTTGTCTCTGTCTTTTTACTTATCTTTTGACATTCATCATCACTTCTTGTTGTGTTTTGTTTTAAAGTGCGACGCTCAGTGCTGCCATCTTTGGGTGAGGTCATTTTTGTTTGTTCGCCTTCATCATTGCTGTTGTTGTAGTTGCCATTGTTGCTGTAGTCATTGTCTATTGTTTTTTGAGTTTCACAGCATGATAACTTCCAAATAGAGCCAACAGGCGATTCGGCAGGGCCCATGCATGCATAAGCGTTCATTAGTAACGACCTCTCAAAAATAATCTTTTTAATATAAAATTTCTTTCCAATAGCAACAAAATCTGCTTATCAATTTTTTTTTCTCTATTCGTTGATATTGTATGTAGTTCTCAAGTAGTTTATGGAGACTAAGTATGACTTAGAATTTACTTGAAAATCAAAAATTACTAGATACTTACGATATTTCTTATCCTCTACAGGATGATTCATTTTGAAACATATCGAATTCAAATGTGTTTATATTTTCAAAGAAAATTTTCCTTAAGAAAATTTATAAAAATGTAATGCTTTTGCAGATATTTTATTTGCTCTGTATTGTAGCGTTCAAAGTTATTTAATCCAAAATAGGTCACCCCGTCAAAACTTAATATAATTTATGATACCAAATTTAAATGCCAAAAAAAAAAAATTAAATCGATAAATTTTCGTAATGTCCCAATTTCTTTTTAGAAAGTTTGGGTGCTACATATTACCAGCGCTGCAGCTTTGCTTCCATTATTATTGATGATCACATTTAGTATATATTGAGTGACACAATTTAATTGTGGAATAAAACGCATCGTCCCATAATTATAGTAGTATGACTATATATATATAATATAATTTGCAACTATAATTATGGGCCATTGGATCTTAAAAAGCTGATAAACGTTTCATTCAGATACTACAATGTTGAGACAGCTATGTATCATAACTCATAACGCCCAAATTCATAACATCCAAATTATGTAACAATGCCCAGAACTAAGTAAACTTATGACACAATTCCGAAAGCAAACCCAGCGAGAGACAAGAAAATGCTGCCAAAGCTTTTTAACCTTCAAAAATTGTGCAATGTACAAAATCCTTAGATTAAAAATATATTAAGACTTAAGAAACATTTATATATGATATTAACATGACAAGTTACATAACAAATTAAGACTTTGTTGTGTCATTGCCATTGCAATCGAATTCATTCTAATTTTATTCTATTTGAGCTCACGTATTACTTCTTTATTTAGGCATCAATACCAACTTTTGTTTAGAAACCCAAGGGAAAATTATTTTTTCCAATTAGGCAACATATTTCCTGTGTGCAGAATGTTTTCATAATCATTTTGTACAAATATATACAAATTCTTAATGTTTCCGATTACATGATAACATGAATTTTTTAACACGGTTACTAACATCGGTCTCCCAGACCGAAGTGCAGATGACGTAATTTTTTTTTTTTGACATTAAAGGCAAATATTTGGACTATATATTTAATTCATATAATTTTTTATTGTATTTAAAGGAAAATTAAGCATACAAAATAAAAAACCAAAACTTCATTAAATAATTCATACTTAAAAAAATTTAAGAATTCAGTACGGCAAATCATTTCTGTACCAGTGACAACGGTCACACAGACAAAACCACTAAAAAAAGAACAAAACATAAGCTAGCAACGATCTGTTCGCACCGGCAGCAACAAGAACATTAATCAAGGTATACAAAAAGCGAAAGCTCTGAAAGCTCAACTTTTGTATCCAAAAAGCTTTAAGTAAGTGTTCGGTCTTTGAGACCGCATGTTAGTAACGAAGGTTAAAACTGCTAATTATCTCGAAAAATGTATGTAAATCATCCTGGATTTTTGTAAAATATATCCGATATGATGTCATAATCATAATCTTTCTTGAACGTTATGACATAAGTTAAGATAATACATTACATTAAAACCAGGCCTTTCAGCTTCGAAACGAAATCGGCAAGCCTTTTCGTTTTCTTTTCAATGCGGATATGAAAATATTACTTTTCTCAAAGTTTGTTTGAAAAAAATTGAGAACGCCTGCAACTTTCCAAGGAAGCTC
Organism: Tricholauxania praeusta; assembly: GCA_949775025.1. Taxonomy (NCBI): domain Eukaryota; kingdom Metazoa; phylum Arthropoda; class Insecta; order Diptera; family Lauxaniidae; genus Tricholauxania; species Tricholauxania praeusta. The sequence goes on from OX459029.1 coordinate 33,845,500, forward strand.
TTCGAACAGCGCTTCTTATGCCTGCTTTTGACAACCGGGGCACTATAGTGTGCTATGAGCGTGCTTGTGTGCTGCTTGTTGTCTTCCTGTCAGTATATCTGTCTATGTAAATGCGTTTTTATTCAGGCTCTTAAGGACACACGCTGTGTATTTGTTTGTCACTGACGACGACTGTTGTCGTTGCTCATGACGATGATGGGTGTGTTTTGGTATGGGCGTGTGCATTTCTTGTGTATGTAAATTGTGCTTACACCCAATTGGAATAGTCATTAAAAAATGGTGATTTTTATGTAAAAATTCTAAACCTTCGTTCATTGGGTATTCGTACATAGTGTTTTGGGGCAAGATCTAATTTATTGCCTCATTAACGTAGTGTCGAAAGTTTTTGATTTTTTTTTTAAATACACAATGGGCTATTTGTTGTGACTCCATGCTTTGTATGTCAACCATCCTTTCTTCGTAAGCGTATTGGTGCCAATTTGAAGGGAGAAGCTTTTATGTTTTCCCGTAATACCGTGTGATTTTTACATTCTCATCCTTCTGAGTTATTTGATGAATACACAGTCATTTTCTTTAACAATTTTCCTAATGGGTGTATTAGCGTGCGTTTATTTTCAGTAAATGCGATGGTAACTTGCAGTGTTTTGCATTTGTTTCTATAACTGGTATGATGATAATTTATTCGTCTGCCTTAATGTGTACAAGTGTGTGAGCGTATGCGTGTGTGCGTTTGTGTTGCAGATGGTGTTGAAGGGAAGCAGTTAACCAAATGTGTAAGAATTTAAGAACAACCTGTTAAATTGTCTTAAATTGTGCGAAATAATTTGCACCATTGTTGTTGACTGTGCGTTCATGTCAGCCAGTTGAGTATGTGTTTGTGGTTTCGTTACTGATGATCGCATCGGTGAAGGTGCTAATGCGTGTCTAAAATTTGTGGAATATAAATTAGTGGTTGTAACACACAATGGCAAAAGATATGAAGAAAAATTGAGTTTAAAAAATGGAGGAAAATTAAAAGGAAAAAATTAAATGAAGCCAATTGGCTTTCAGGAACAAAGCTCATTTCATGTATTTTTACAATTCATAGAACATGTATACTAGGGTGATTCAAATTTTTATTTTTTTGTTTTTTTTTAAGGTGCTGTTGCTTAAAAAGTAAGTTTATGATATGAAGAAAAAGTTAACGAAAATGTACCTATGTACCTCAATCTTATAAGGTGGCGCCGAAGCCTGTTAGTTTTACATGTAAATTGTATGGAAAAATTATTTTTTACTAAAATAGGTATTTAAATGAATAGGTGATTAATGTTGTTGAGCTTAAAAGGGTCGTTTTTCGACGTAATTTTTTTCGCTGAATCCGAATCTAGCCTCAGAATCGACCCATCATGTCAGAATTCTGAAATATTTGAGGTTAAGGAAGTAACTAAAACATGATGTTTATTCTTATTCTTCATATCATAAACTTACTTTTTAAACAACAGCACCATAAAAAAAAATGAAAAAAAAAAAATTGAGTCACCCTAATGTATATGTTTATGGTATTTTCAAAATTATAACTCATGGTGCTCTTATAATTGAACTTATGAGTTTATACTAAATCGATTGTTTGTCAGCTCATCACTTTCATACTATTAAAATAAACCTTTCAATATTAATTAAATTAAAAAATCTGCAGCGAAAATTCCCATTTACTTATCATGACCTTCAAAGCATGACTCGTAGTTCAGATCGGTGAAAAGTTCGTTGATTTGATTTTTTCATATTAAACAAATGGAATTCGTCTAGAAATAGAAACTCAACGAACTAACTGTGGATAAATTGATGAAAAATATTGGCAGAGGGAAAAAATGTGTTTTTGTAAAAAGAAAAAATTTAAGAGATAATCCACTTGCATAACATCACTACAAGTATAAAAATCTTTCGTAAAGATATTCTGCAAGACTATCGGTATTACAGCACGAGTACTTAAGTTATTTGAAAACTTAGGGAGGACTAAAATTTCATAATTTATTTCATATAAATATATTTTACTTACTTAACATTATCAAAGATCTTGCTCTGAAGGCCCCACTGGTCAAGTAATCGATGAAGAATGTGAAATATGTTATATCTTGGAAGAAACTGTAGTGAAATTTGAATCTTGAATCTGAACAGTTTCTGTTAAGCACCTTGCAAAATGTACAACAACTTAAATGCTATATCTTCGAAGCTAAAATTGGGAAATTTGTCACATGGATATAAGTATTTGTTTGGATCAATAACCTTGCAATTTGCATGCGGGATTAAACAACGGGGTGTGGCACTTCTAATACAACAAAAAAGCATAAGTCGCTTTATTAAGGCTGCTGATTTAAATATTGATATAAAACTGGAAAAAACTCACCCGGAAAAAAGTTAGAAAGCTTCTTAATTTTGTGTTGGTATTCGGTTATTTCAGCAAATAATATTATTGAGGCAAAATTTTACTGAGAATATACCAAGAAAATACAATAGAAATTGTGACTTTGTCCTACTTTGCAGCTCTTTAACTCTTCCAAACAATAATCCTTGTTGTATTCTGTTGACATTTTAGTTCTTTGATTTGCTAATTGAGAAGTGAAAGTCTTCCACTATGTATGCAAAGAAAAAATAAAAATATCGAAAATAAAATTAGGAAGAAAAATAACTGAAATCAGATGGGGCAGCATAAGTAGCAGCAGAGTCTTATGCAAACCCACTGATGTCAGTTTAATCTTGGATACAGCTGCTTTAAGCAGCTTTTTGGCAATTGGCTGGTCTTTGCTTTTTCTCATTGTTGATGGCTTAAGTTGAGATTTGGCACACATTTGCCAACGATAAGACGATAAAGCAATAACAAATGCCATGGAATGAGTGCAAGTGACACCGTAGTAAATTCACATTGAGACTCTATGAGATAAATGTCCTTGTTGTTTGTTTATCTCTTATTTGTGTTTTTGCGTTCGTTGGGTCTTGCGTTTAAGTTGTTTGTTATTTTCGGATTGTATTTGTGTTTTATTTTCCGTCAAATTGAATCAGGATTTTTGTAAGAAAGTTAAGTGACATTTAGATTCAGTAGAAGTATGAATATGGGAATTTCTCAAAGGTTTCTGCAAATGTTTTATTATTTTTAACATGCTCAATTCACGTAATAGCCACAAAAAATATTATTAACTAAAATGGTGGTGAATTGCTCTAATTCTAATGAACTGTATGATACAAAGAATTTTTTTTAAATTCTTTGAAATTCGCTACCTTCCAGGGAACAGACATCTGTTGAATTGGAATGTGGAGGCAATTTCGTGTTGCATAGTGTAATCTATTCCATCCTTTTACGAAAAACTTTTGTTTTAGTTTTTACATTTAATTTTCCCGTATATAGCATTGCATAGTATTTCAATTACTGCGGTTTTTTTTTCCTCGTTCTTTGCAAGCCGGCATTAATGGATTTCACAAAGTGTTTCTATGAAACTAATTTTCTTTTAATTTTGTTTTCGCTTTTCTATTATTCTCAAACATGTTCCCTATATTTTTATTAGTGCAATGTGGCTTTCTTGTTTTTTTTTGACTTCGTTACGGTCAATTAATTTTGCACATGATTTTTTTCTTATAGTTAGTGTCAATTTAATTCACTTCATTAAATTCAATAACTAAGTTCGAAGAACAAATATATGTTATTGTTTTTGACATCCTTTTGCAAAAATTTTTGAAGAAAATCGATCTCTAGATCCAAAAATTGTTGAAAATTATGATTTATTTTTGAAACTTGAAAATCTCATAGAAATATCGATTTAAAAAATAAAATATCGATAAAAAGTATCTTCGTTTTTAAACCTGCATTTTTAAACAAAAAAGAAAACAATTTCGCTGATTATTCGCGAAGTAATAAGTTATGATTTTCCAAAAAATCGGAGATGGAAAAGTTTAATGGTGTCGGATTTGGCGTGGAATTCCCCATATCTTTCAATATAGTTAAAATCTTAAAATGCGACTGATGTAAGCTTATTCTCAGTATTTTTTGTGGAACTACCCGCAAAAAAATTTATCTAAATATGTGGTGATATTGCTGAAGAAATAATTTCGTAAGCTCATCAAAGCAAAAATGCAAACCTTCCACGAGACGCTACAAAATGCTATGCAAAAATCTCTACTACCAGGACTATTTTAAATATATCGACTGATGAATATTTTTAAAATGCATTTTGGTAATTTAACTTTAATCTTAAATTGTATACGTTTTTGAAATACCTACATTGGATCATCCTCACTTTCCTTCAAATGTCTTGAATATTTTTCCCTTTTTTTGCTTTTAGTCGAAATTGAACGTCAAGATGTCACCATCACCACTACATCAGTACCCAACATAGGAATGGCTGCTTTGGGTAATGGCATTGGCAATATCAATAGCAGTTCGTCAGCACTGTTGGTATTACGGCACCATCATACATGGCCGTGCCAGCTTAGTAGCTGCTGTTCCAGTATCATTTACTTATTGTTGCTGTTATTGCTACAACAGCTGCTCAACCATTAGAGGGGGGGCCTTTGGTGGTAAAAGAAAAGTTGCAGCTGCAGCCACACCCATACGCCCATGCCCACCGAGCACAGGTAAAAAAAAAAAAAAAACACAAAAGTTTTGTTGTTGAATTTGCTTTGTTTTTGTACAACAGTTGATAGAAAATATTTATAAAAGAAAACGAAAAACAAAATAAAATGTAAAATTTAAGAGCAAACGTCGAGTACCTTAGAGAAAAAGAATTGCAGCAAAAGAAAGAGACTACAGAAAAATACAATGCAACAGTAGCATTGCAGAAAAGAGATAAAGTAATGAATGTAATATAGAAAAGGTAACAAAAAGTAAAAAGGAAAATTTAAATTCAAAAGAAAACAGCAACTAAAGAGGAAACAATAAATGCAACTGTAAATGTAAAAAGTTTTTCCTCGCAAAAAGCCTGGGAAAGCAACTAACTGAGTGCAAAAATGGTAAAATGTTAAACTTAAACATACACACACAGAGGATACACATACACACACACACACACACATATACACTGAAAGTGCAGTAAGGGACTTTTGAGAGTTTTTTGCGTTTAAGTGAAAATAAAACAATAATTTTTTTTACTGTCAGAGAAAAATCAGCTCCAAAAGCTAATGAAATAGTAAATAGTAGTTAATTAATTAAACAAAATGAAAAGTTAAAAAGAAAAAACAAATTTTAAATGTAAATAAACAAACTAAGAGAGACAACATACATGATGACATACCGAAATGAGAAAATTATTTAAATGTTAGAAAATTAAATGAGATAAAACGAAAACCAAAGAAATAAAAAAAAACGATGTATAGAAGGTGAATATTTTTTGTATCTGAAAAATTGGATGTAAAACTAAAAAAAGGTAATTCCTTTTTTTTGTAAAAGGAAAACCTTAAGGTCATAAAAAAATAAAATTCTATTGTTATTTTATTAAAAATATAGACATATTTTTTTTGATAGCTTGACATTTAATCTTTTTGAAATTAAACGTAGAAGCAATTGGGCATACTCAGCACACCTGGTACTTCAAGCAATGCTTACCGGCTTCAAAATAAATAAATAATTTCACAATGAAAAAAACAGATTGTGTCATTTCATATGGATTGAGATAAAATTTTAATCGTACTTTTCGATTTCCTTAGCCCTGGAAATGAAATTATACTAAGCATTTTCACAATGAACTTTTTCAGTCAGACAAAAGCCTTAACCAAAATAGACGTGACGAGACGGTAGCTATTGAAAGAACGTTTGCACTCGTTTCGTCTGTTTTGACATTTAACCCAAAATGTTACGCTAGCCAACGGACCGAAAAAGCTATTATGACGAGTAGCAACGTTTTGAAGTTCGGTTCTTACGGAACAACTCGTCTTGTCAAAATGTGTCGTTCACTTTCGATCAATTACGTAGGTTCATTTTAGCTATCTACATTGGTTTAGATACACTCGAACTTACTCGTTATCTCTCGTCTCGTCTATTTTGGCTTAGGCTAAAGATCAATAATTATGTAAATATTCTGTAAAGTTCATTGTAAAAATGTTTAATTATTATCAATAATTATCAGTCTTAAACAAATTAATTTCTCAAAAATGAAATTATGTTGTTTTTGTGTTGTGAGTAACCTTCGTCAAATCGATGAATACATGAACAAAATCATTCAACAAAATGAAACAGCTGTTATGACGAGTAGTAACGGTTCGACGTTCGGAACATGATCAGTTCAGAGGAAAGAAAGGGAAAAATTGAAAAAAAAGTTTTTGCAATTCGTCAATTCAACGAAGAAACCTTTCTGTAGTTAAAGATTTTCGCTTTATCATGCGCATGCGAAATTTACTGCCGAAAAAAATATTTTTTTTTTGCGAGTTAAGGTCCGATAACTTAGAAATATTTCATGAAAATCACTTTTTTAAAAAAATTTTTCATTAAAATAATGTATTTTATTGCAAAAATGTAGTATTACCTTATTTGCAACATATTATTTTTTTTGATGATTCAACTTTTACTCAGCCAAAGCCCTTAAATCTAAATCAGAGGTCTAACGATGTTATTTTCATAGGTTCAATACTTGAAATCGGGGACTATGACTTTTTTTACCAAAGATAAATATATTTATAGTTTATACTGACTAGCACATTAATGCTTCGATAGCGGTAAGTGGGCACTACAGATCAAGATTTGTCGACATAATACAATTTAGTGAAAATATTTTCATTGTCATATGAGACGGATATGGGGTAAAACACGCGAAAACGCCAGCGAAAAAATTTTTTGGCTCCGATTTAGCTGAAATTTGGCATTATTGTAACATCAATGTCCAGCAATTGAACTGCGTTCAGGAATTTGACCTAGTATTATTTGTTGTTGAGATACGCGGGTATGAAATTCACGATTTTTGTACTTTTTCAGAATAAGTGTTTTTTTCGAAAATTCATAGCTTACAGCAAACTCTATCAATTAATAACTGGTATACCTACGATTTTAGGATTTTCCTTGTACTTTTCGAAAAAAAATATTGTTTTTGAAAAAAAAAAATTTTTCGCAAAAATTTTTCGAATTTAAAATTATTTTTGCATTTTTTTTAAAAAAAACCATTTTTTAAAAATTTTTTTTTTATTTTTAAAAAAAACTTTGATTTATTCTGCGCTTCATGCCGTAAAAATTTTTATGGGGAAAAAATTATTTATATTTTTTTTTAATTTTAAAAAAAATTAAAGAGCTAAGATTTTGAAAATTGAAATGAATTTTTCAATTTTTTTTGAAAAATCCATTTCTGAATATTTTTTTGTTTTTACATTTTTAGGTTTTTACTTGTACTTTTCGAAAAAAAATACTGTTTTTGAAAAAAAAAAATTTTTCTCAAAAATTTTGCGAATTGAAAAATATTTTTGCATTTTTTTTTAAAAACCCATATTTAAAATTTTTTTTTTTTTTTTTTTTAAAAAACTTTGATTTATTCTGCGTTGAATGACGTAAAAATTTTTGCGGGGAAAAAAGTATTTATATTTTTTTTTTAATTTTAACAAAAATTAAAGAGCTAAAATTTTGTAAATTGAAATGAATTTTTGAATTTTTTTTGAAAAATCCATTTCTGAATATTTTTTCGGTGAACTTCAGATTACAGCTTGATTCGCAAGCTTCAAAATGATATGCCATAACATGAGGGCAAGTAGTTAATTAAAATGATTAAGCCACTAAACGCGCGCTGTACTACGCGTTGAAAGGCTACTGCACTCATTTTAAATTTCAGTTTTAGTTTTCAGGTTAACGGCTCAAACATTTTAATTAATTACTTGCCCTCATGTTGTGGCATATCATTTTGAAGCTTGCAGATCAAGATGTAATCTGAAGTTCATCAAAAAAATATTCAGAAATGGATTTTTCAAAAAAAATTCAAAAATTCATTTCAATTTACAAAATTTTGGCTCTATAATTTTTGTTAAAATTAAAAAAAAAAATATAAATACTTTTTTCCCCGCAAAAATTTTTACGTCATTCAACGCAGAATAAATCAAAGTTTTTTTAAAAAAAAAAAAAAAAAAATTTTAAATATGGGTTTTTAAAAAAAAATGCAAAAATATTTTTCAATTCGCAAAATTTTTGAGAAAAATTTTTTTTTTTCAAAAACAGTATTTTTTTTCGAAAAGTACAAGTAAAAACCTAAAAATGTAAAAACAAAAAAATTTTCAGAAATGCATTTTTCAAAAAAAATTCAAAAATTCATTTCAATTTTCAAAATCTTAGCTCTTTAATTTTTTTTAAAATTAAAAAAAAAATATAAATAATTTTTTCCCCATAAAAATTTTTACGGCATTAAGCGCAGAATAAATCAAAGTTTTTTTTAAAAATAAAAAAAAAAATTTTAAAAAATGGTTTTTTTAAAAAAAATGCAAAAATAATTTTAAATTCGAAAAATTTTTGCGAAAAATTTTTTTTTTCAAAAACAATATTTTTTTTCGAAAAGTACAAGGAAAAACCTAAAATCGTAGGTATACCAATTATTAATTGATAGAGTTTGCTGTAAGCTATGAATTTTCGAAAAAAACACTTATTCTGAAAAAGTACAAAAATCGTGAATTTCATACCCGTGTATCTCAACAACAAATAATACTAGGGCGAATTCCTGAACGCAGTTCTATTGCTGGACATTGATATTACAATAATGCCAAATTTCAGCCAATTCGGAGCCAAAAAATTTTTTCGCTGGCGTTTTCGCGTGTTTTACCCCATATATGTATGTAGTTTGCATAAAAGGCACTGTAGAATTGTTCACTCTATTTGCAAAAAATAAACCTTTGATTTATATGGAAGTGATTTTCATCAAAAATCCTAAACCATTTATGAACACATTACAAAAACTTCATTTAACATTTAAAATTATTGCTTTTTTAATGCAAAATGAGTAGAGTCTCATAAGTCAGTATGCAATGCGCAATGTCGAACCGTAGTCACAAATCAAATCCCACCAGAGACAGAGATCAGCTGTTATTTTTAAACATGCTCTTGAGCATTTTCAAAAAAAGAAATCATGTCAGTTACAACTAAATATAACACACTGATACTAAAATATGTACATCACAAAAATCAAGTAAAGACATATTGTTGCCAAAGCTATCATGTCTTAACTCGCATTATTATTAAACCGGAAAGCAAACCGGAAAATTTGAATGAAGTTTTATAAAACGGACATTCGTTGTTTTGGTATTTTTGGACTCTGCAGAAAAATGTGGAAACTTTTTTATGTTTCCAGATTTCAAATTTTCAGTTGTAGAATTTTGAAATTCCAAATGCGCCAAAAGCCCTAATATTAAAGTTCTTGACGCTTGAAGGGATTTTATAAAAAAAAAAAGCCTTAAAAAGATTTTCTTTTTTAATAAAAAAGTTAAAATTTGAATTTGAAATATTTCGGCTTTTCCTTAGAACAGATAAATGTGTCATTATATATTTGTGGCAAAAAGCAATAACAGCTTAAGTCGATATATGAATACAAGACAAAGCAACATAAGTTTTGTGTTCAAGGAGGTGACGTATAATGTTTCGGATTATCATCGTAGATCGACTTAAGCTGTTATTGTTTGTTGCTACTGATATTATTTTGTATGCTGAGGAAGAATCTTTAGCAGTGTTTTGTTAAATTTTTTTCTATGATTCTGGACATGTCCATTCAAAAGGCAAAATAAATCAAGCTTGGAAATTATACACAGTATTAGAGCAATGTAGCAAGATGAGTACGTAGAAGAACCAAAATATTGGTCTGAGTTGCTTTGCTGTTGTTTTTTTATTTCAGATGTTTCTCTTTTCACACAAGCTGTACCCGTAAACTTATTAAATATTTTAGAAAGTATTTCAAATACTATTTTTCTTTTTCAAAAATTTTTTTTTGCACATAAATCAGACCAAATTTTACAGAGAAACTTTTTGTCAAAAAAAAAAAATAAATTTAAAGAAAGACAACGCTTTGACAGAGTTATTTGACTACATAACAAAATAAAAAAAAAAAACCAAAAATCATAGCAAAAACCAGTAAACAAAAGAAAAGTTTCCAACTTCATATTTTTTGATGTGTATCTCTATGGCTATTTCCTAAACACAAATAGAAAAAAAAAATTAAAATTAAAAGTCATATATTTAAGAAACTGAATTATACAAAAACAAAAAAAAAATTAACTTGAATAAAATTATTTTTTGTGAAGTGTAAAATATTACCAAAAAAAAAAAAAATGAAATTAATAAAAAAACCAAGAAGCTTAAGAAAAACAATCAATGTTTTAAACTACAATAACAATACAATGTTTGAAATGTATAAATGGAAAGTTGTAAATTATAAAATGAATATTATATTTTATAGTTAAAAAAAAAAATTAATGCGAATTAAAAAATATAAAATTTGGAAAAAAAATTTGTAAATTATAGTGGATTATGAAGATTCTGTGGATATAAATTGAACTGTCGTTGTGAAGATTTCTATTTGAAAACGTCAGATTAAACGATGGAAAGTATTTTTTGTATAGGAGTCATGAAGTGAATGAAAAATTATAAGGAACTCACAGGAAGAAAGTACAACTCGGTGTATTTATGGTTAACGAATGTCATTTCTTTTGTTCAAAATAGTCCACAGAACTTAAATAGATTGTAAAAAATTGTAAAATGTATGAAATAACTAGCTGAAATTGAGATATGAAAGATTTTTTTTTTTTTTTATTCTCAAGTAGATAGGTAAATTCTTAGCAGTTAACTGTTTAAATTTTATAAGAAACTAAAAATCGTTCAATGCATTCAAAATTGAAGTTGAGAGGCAAAACAAAAAACCAGGCGTATAATAAGAGATGCTTTAAATGTGCTCTAAATTATATAAGTAAATAAATACAACGCAAACATATACACAAAAAAAAACGACTACATAGATATAAACCAAATACATAAAAACCAAAATCAATTAAAGTACATATGTCCAGTAGATAACGAGTATTGATTGGAAACAATTTTTCTGCTTCCTAAGCTTGGGATTAAAAACGGGTTGAATTTGTAAATTTTCAGACCATAATAAAATGAACGGAAATACATTGAAATAAAAATATAAATTAATAAAGCTAGAAAAAATTGTTAAAAAAATGATTCCGGAAAATATAGTTTGGTTCAAAAACTTTTGGCGTTTCTGTGCAATTTATGAAACATAAGTTGTATTGGCAGCACAAGATTTCAATTTTTTTTATTAAACTGATTCTGGCATGTACAGTTTGTTTCACTTCAAATATTTTCTCAATTTTTTCGACAGATTTGAATTCTTGAAAAGACGCTTGAAATTTAGTATTTTTAACCTCTGAAAACTAAAAAATTGGTCGAAAAAAATATAGGTACGCTTCTGATGCTGATTGATGACGGTTTTTAACTGTTTTCTTGTGATCTTTCAGAATCGGCAACATGTCTTTGGCATCAAATCTTCGTACATAATATTCGATTTCTGCTCAAAAAATATGAAATGCACTCAGAAATAAATACGATTTTGCGTGCGTCTTAAGGGCCAAATACACTGCACAGAACGTCTGTGAAGGCCACACAGTACACAGACTGAATTTACGCAGACCTGATTTTTTATTTCACTTTTGCAACGCAATCAAGATGGACCAGTGACAATCTTGCTCGCCATTGCAGTGTAGCATAAAAAGAGAGGAAGAGAAAGAGAGAAAGTTCAGAATATTTTTTCGCTACGATTTTTCTTTTCGCATGTCTTTAGAGCTGAATTCCGAGTACGACAAATTCTATATTCGATACTATACAAAACTTTCTCGATTTTGACAAGTCTGTAAGAATTTCACCACTCACAACACAGATGGTCTGCATAGGCACGAACAAAAATCAAAATAATTTAATTTTAGCGCAGACATCTGCACTGACCTAAAAAACAGCCCCATGTACTGTACGACCGTCTGCGCAGTCTTGATTTTGCGCAAACGGTCCGTGAAGTGTACTTGGCTCAGTTTTCAACAATGATGTTTTCATATAAATATTAATCATTTGAAACGACTTTAAGTCCTCGAATCGTTACCGATTCGTTATCGATTCGTAATCGAATCGAATCATAACTAGCATCAGAAATTCATATGATTGAATTAGTTCACGAAAATTGCAACTATGAAATGGAGATAATGATGAAAATTTTGAAAGAAAGGAGTTTCAGGTTAACAAGTTCAATTTAAAATATTAAAGAGCCTACAGCAGTAGAAGCTTACATTGGATCTTGTGCGCATGTTTGCTGAATACAAGATAACCGAACCACTTTGGAATCTTCTGACAAAATTTGGCTTCGTAAGTTTCGTGGTTTAATACTGCTTACCTATTATTCTTAAAGCTCCGTGTGTTAGGATTTAAATCGGCTTCATATCAGATATTCCAGGGACATTTGATCGCCGAACTCAAATCAACTGGAAGAATTCTGCTTAAGAGAATGCTAATACCTATTTTTAAAGTTAAAGTTCTATGATCATTCCGCAAAATGTCGCTATTCTTACATTACTAAGAAATCGTTAAGATATATTTGAAAGCATCAAAACTTAGCAATCATACGAAAAACTTTTTTGTCAAAGATCTATGAATTAATATTTTTTTTAGAGGGGTCGTGTTCAACGATCAAAACTCCATCGCAATACTGAGATGGTTGATATTGCTAAAAAAAAAAATTTTTGTGATTTTTCATAAGAAAAGTCATGTTTGAGTCATATGGAATAAAGTATGAGGGGTGAAATTCTTGTTAGAACAAAGTCAAAAACTTAGACGTTTCCTCATGTATGTACGCATAAAATATTAAAAATCGCTTTGCTATTTTGACAAAATTTAAAAAAAAAATTGGAAATGACTTTCGAGTATTTGAAAAAAACGTCAGCTTAAATACAACTGTGGCTTAATTTAGTAACTGATCAAAGCATCAATGAAAATCTGGACGAGAAGTGGGAATGTCAATCAAATTATGATTAATTGATTTTTCTTTGAATGTTCTCAGAAAATAAATAATTTAAAATAAGTTATTTGAAAACGTTTCATTTATATATTTCCAACCGACTAATCTTATTTGATTCGGAAATTTTTGGACATCCACCTTTGAATGTATGAGCGGTAAAATATGTTTAGCCTAAATGTAAATAGAAATAATAATTTTTTGTAGTATAGAAAAATAAAAAAAAAAAAAAAACAAGTAGCTAGTTCTAAGCTTCTTTTTCGAACTATTTATATTAATTTTTTATTAAGTTTTATAACTCAAAACAAATTATATCAATCTTAAAAAATTTAACCTGCGTACATTTTCCTAAAATCATATAAAGAAAAGAAAAATACGATAACCAAAATCAACAACAAAATACGCAAACAATCCATAAATAACATAAAAAGAGTGGTTGTTAATAAAATTTATTTTACATACTCGTATTTACATGAAACATAAAACAACATTGAAATATTCAATAAAAAAAATAAATAAAAAAACACACCAAAGAGCAGAATAGAAAAAATACATTTTTTGTAATAAATAAGCATTTAAAACTAATATTTTTAAAGTTTCAAAAGAAATATAAAAAAGTCGTATTTATACAATTAAAAGTATATATTATATATATATATATAAATATATATATATATGTATGGCTAAAATGTCTTATGCAGGTATTGACGTCTTCCTATGCTACGCTGTCTATTATTAACTAAAGATAAAAACTTAACGATATAATAAGAAAAAAGAAAAAAAAACTTAATTATTACTAAAATATAAAAACAAGAAGTGAAAGCATACTTAATTTAAAATAAAACTATTCTTAGTAAAAATCTATATTTAAGAAATAGAAACATAAAATCAATATATTTCTATATTGAGTTACAAAGGACATATATTTTGCAAATAAACTAATAATTCAAATTACTTTGAAAATCCTAAATTTAAAAGAATTTAAAAATGACTCTATGCTATATAATTTTTTTTTGATAAATTTTTAACCTACATACGTATTGGAATGTGTCGAAAATATGCATTTTTCGAAACGAAATGAATAATAGCAACAATATTGTTGTTCATTGTGTTTACAAAATATATGTGAAATATTATGATTTTTAGGCAAAATCCTATGATTGCAAAGCTCCACAATGTTATAAATCAAATAAATATAATGGAACTTTTGACATTAAAAGAATTTACTAATGCATCTCATATACATAATTATTTGAGCTCCTCTAAACAAAAGACATTTTTTTAACGTTTTTTTTTAAGTCATGATATCAAAAATAACTCTCTGGTTTTATTATGAAATGACAAAACATGCTGTAACTTTTAGCGCTATAATTTAACTGAAAATAGCGAAATAGGTGAAATGACGAAACTCTAGCTTGTTCTGATTCCGAATAATGTTGAAATCGGAGTTGAAGTTCGAAATTGAATGCCAATAGTTTAAACTAATGACCGGACTTTGCAATGGAATTTTTATTTTGAACTCCGAACTTAACCAGTTATAGTTCCGATAATTTGACGGGTTTGCCTCTTTGTAGGATGCAGAAATAAACTATGAATTTCAATTCCGATTCCGAAGTAAATCCGAAACGGAATTAGAGCAGGACTGAATAGTCTCATTATGTTAAGAAGATGCTTGGCTAATAGGCATTAAATTGTTTCTGAATGCCGTTTTGCTTTTGTTTTGTTTTTAATATAAAAGATTTCATTATTTTCATTTGATTCATAAACTTGACCAACCTGTGTAAGCCTAGACTACGAGCTCAACAAATAGCCAAACATTAACCAAAAACTTATTGTTCAAAACTTCATTCTCCGGACTAAATTCCCCGATAAGAAAATCTACCTACCTGATAGTGATCAACGGTGAACCCATAGCTAAGTTTAATGGGCAAAGATGGTATAAGGATTGCCCTTAGATGAACTGATCTCATCTGCCACTGCTAGACTTATTTCAGGCATATGGTTTAGAAATACCCCTTTCTATATCTTTTCGGAAAGCCAGGATGTATACAAATTACTGAGTTCCTTTGAAATTAAATCAAAATTGGTAAATTATTTCGCTGACTCTCTTAGTGCTTTGATAAGTTTCAACATGACAACACTATGTTGGGTGTCTTGGCATATCGTTATCAATTTCAACGAGATAGGAAAAGTTCTAGAACTAGGATGGCGATTTTCTGCAAATTAAACTTACACTTTCATTGAGTAAGTGAAATTTAATTTTTCTTAATTACTTCCCGACGCAACATATTTTGTTAACATAAGAAAGAACAATACTTCTGTTTATTGTGCATTTTATTTCAAAATAATGAGTTTTTGACAATTCTAATAGACACATTCTCACTAACAAAACATAACGACATAAGTTACATTTTCATGCAAATGCTATTCGATAAACTTAAAGTGCGTAAAAAGGCAAGCAAATTTTATGAACGGCTATCGTTACAAGTATACTCGAAAGATTTTTATATGATAAGCCCGTATCTGTTGTACTTTTAATCATTTCACCTCAGCAATCTGAGAAACTTTGACTCATAAAATGAAATAGTTCAAAAATTCTTTACATAAAATGTACCTATTTCTTCCACTACGAAATATCATCCGTTCAAATAAACAATATCTCATTCGAAGTAAAGCAACAATTTCGTGTTTAGCACACAAAATTCATTCGAAGACACCTAGTTTCAGATGTTTTCCAGATGAAGCTTCAATTATGCTCTACAATGTTTATTTCATTATTTATTTCAAAATAATGTCTATCTTGGAAATCACTGGCGCAACCGTTTTTGCTTTTCCGAAATTAATAAATTTATTTGAAAATTTTTTCGCTTAAAAAAAAAAACTACCTTAAATACATGAACTTTGTATTTAAGGTAGTAAATAAATAAATATAAATCACCTACATATCTACACGTACTAAATATATACTCGTATATACACAAAACAAACGAATACATTTGCAAGACATTAAAGCCAAGAATGCAAATTATTAAGTGTCATAGCAATACGCCAAACATATCATAAATGTTGTTATTAACTGTGTTGATTATACGGATGATGCATTATTTTGCAAAAAAGTAAAAACTATTTAAAAAAAAAAAACTGAGAAACCTAAATGTTTACAAAATTTTGACAGAAAAAAATAAAAATTTAAATACCAGCTGCACCATAATGCATTGTTTTAAAAAATCAAATCATTATACATACATATTTATTATAATTACATGTTATTTGTTTTAGAAAAATGAATTCTTAACATTAAAAAAACATATACATATTTACACCAGAAACATTTTTATATTTTTAATATTTACAAGTTTTTTATTTTAATGTAAATTACTTAGCGTGATATATGAAGAAAATTTTATATTAACATACGCTATTATGATTTTGATTCAGTGCTTTCAAAAATTAAAGTGTGGACCGAATGTGGAAAATGGCTTTTGACTTTAGAAAGTTACATGTGAGGAAAACCTTAAAAAATCCATTCAATATTATGCAACATATCATATCATTAAACGAATTCCTACCACGAAAATGTGCATTTTCCAGCCCACACACAACCCAAAATCAACAAAACATTAAATTTATATTTACCATATGTTGAAAGCTTTAAAACTCAATTATGAAACATAAATTTAAGTCAATTTGATGTATATTTTTAAATTATTTTTTTTTTATGTACTTATACAATAAGTTTTCTACTAATTGTTTTTTTAACGTTAGCTAAGCTACCAAATATAAAAAAAAACGATTAAATTTATATACATAAATATATGTATATTATTAATTTATTGATGCAGACATACCTTAAAAAAAAACATTGACTTAAATGCTAAACAATTGAAATAAAAAATAAATCAATTAAAATAATTGTTTGCATTATACGTACAGTGTATAAAATTACGATTAAAATGTGAAACATTCAATTATTTCTATCAAATTTATGGGAAAAATTGTATAAAATAGTACTAAATATTGAAGTAAAAACTTTACACATAAATCTTGTGTATTATTAAAAATATACAATAAAAACTATACATATACACGCATATATACATACATATATTTGAAATATTACTAAATAAATTATCTATAAATAATGCAAAAAAAAAGGTGTGAAAAGATATATTAAATATGAACAAAACAACTAATTTATGATTTAATAACTTTAATCAGCGTAAGTAACAAAACAAAAATAAAATCCATAAGAACAAAAAAAAAAATTATTTAAATAAATAAAAATTTCAAAATATATGTTAGAAAATATAGCTAATGTTTTTTTTTTCTTAATTTGATTAGAAATATTTCTTATGAAATTTCGTACGTTTCCAAAGACTTAAAATCGGATATAGTGAATACTCAGGTGAGTTGTAAAATCAAATATGAAAATTTGTAAGGATTTGAAACTAACACATCTGAAATATTTAAGGCAGGAGAGCCAGCGGTTAGCCCGAGTATCGTGCTCGGCACAAGGCAAAGACTTGTAGATAATGATTTATTACTAGTTAAGTAAGAAATTCGCAATCTGGCGAAGGAATTTAAAAAAAAACTTGAAAACTTACAAAAAATGTTTTCGAATATTTGCTTCCACAAAGCTGCCATTGTTACAAGCAGACAAGTTAAGTACGTGATAGACGATGGCAAATTGATATTGGGATGATATTTCGCAACGGCTGAAGTTTTCTGGAAACGTAAGATAATTTTTTTTAAGAAACTATGCTTTCTGCCAGACGATGAGGCGGTGACAAATGCCTGCCAGACGAGTTTACAGCGACCGCATCATTACATGGAAGTACCAGTAGTGCAATGAATACAAGTTGTTGGTTCGGAAAAATTCTTCCAAGCGTTGGAATAAATGATTGACCCAGTGCTAAGATATAAATCTGAAGAAGTAAATTCTGTATTTGATGGGAGTATTACAAGGCCTATATTTGCTTACTCTATACGCAAGGGTTATTCACTTTGTCAATCCTTTTGTAACGCATATAAGTTGACGTTGCAGATTTAGAAACATTTTAATATTCTTAATCAGCGACACCACTTGGGTCGATTTAGTTATGTCTGTCTGTGAAAATCAATATTACAGGAAAACCAAACAACATAATTGTATGAAACTTTATATACAAGCTACACCATCCATCATAGTTTGTAAAATCACATACTAGAAATAACTCTGGCAAGCTCTGGATAAAGTTGGTGGATCTCTTCATGACAGCGTGGCACCTGCTGTTCAACTAAAAAATTTAAAATGCTACACTGAGAGAATTGTTTAAGGTAAGATCTTTGTGGTGTGTCAGAACTGAAAATGATTTATAATTGTAATTTTATTGAACTTATTGTTCAATATAACGTATATCAATATTAATCTATACTATTTATGTAAAATTACTGACTTGGAAATGGTTTGTAACGCTTTGGCGCAAAATACGCTGCACCGATTTTAATAATTTTGTTTTTAACACAACTTATTTGTGCTAAAAAAGGTTATTGCATACTTATTTGCTTAGTTTTTTGAAAGTAAAATACATATCTATATTTTTAGGATTAAATTTCGCCAAACTTTATGCAAAAATTGTCGTTTGATTTTCTTTGCTTATGCTTGTAACGGGTGTTTTTTTAGAGGTTTGTTTTTCGAATAGAGATAAAACTGGCATTTTATGGTCAAATCTGGCAACTCTACTGTCATTTATGTTCAGTTTGGTTTGCCATTTCATTATGAACAGGTTGACAAAAGAACAACGCTTGCAAATCGTGCAAATTTATTTCGAAAATAATGGTTCAGTTCGCGAAGTTTATCGCAAGCTCCGTCCATTTTATGGTCGACATAATCGTCCATCAGAGCAATTAATTCGGTTAACCATGGGTCGTTTTCGCACTACGTTTACTCTATGTGATAATACGCATCCGCAGAGACGTCGAACAGTGCGCACCGAAGAAACAATTGCCGCTGTAGAGCAAAATGTTGAAGAGGACCCGAATGAATCGATTCGCCACCGTGCACAGCAATTGGAGCTTTGTCCATCAACTTTATGGAAGATTTTGCGCAAAGATCTTGGCTTGCGACCTTACAAGATCCAGCTTGTGCAAGAATTAAAGCCGCGAGACCATGCAATGCGTCGTGATTTTGGTGTATGGGCCGAAAATGAGATTGATCTCGATGCTGATTTTCATCGCAAAATTTTGTTCAGTGATGAGGCTCATTTTTGGTTGAATGGCTACGTCAACAAGCAAAATTGCCGCATTTGGAGTGAAGAGAATCCACATGAGACCCTTGAGACGCCATTACATCCACAAAAACTGACTGTTTGGTGTGCTCTATGGGCTGGTGGAGTCATTGGGCCATACTTCTTCCGAAATAATGCTGGAGAGTCAGTTACCGTTAATGGAGACCGGTATAGAGCCATGATAATCGACTATTTTGTTCCCGAATTGGATGGCATGAATGTGGATGAGTTGTGGTTCCAACAAGACGGCGCTACATGCCACACAGCGCACGTCACAATCAATTTATTGAAGGAAACATTCGATGAGCGCATAATTTCGCGGAATGAACCTGTCAATTGGCCACCAAGATCGTGTGATTTGACACCATTGGATTATTTTCTTTGGGGATATGTGAAGTCGCTCGTCTACGCCAACAAACCAGAAACGTTAGGGGACTTGGAAGCCAACATTCGTGGCGTTATTGCCGACATACGGCCCCATATGCTCGAAAAAGTGGTACAAAATTGGACCTGTAGAATTGGCTATATTGGAGCCAGCCGCGGCGGCCACATGCCCGAAATCATATTTAAACATTAATGGCATAAAATTATCCTTCCAATAAAGCCAAATTGATGGACATTAAAACGATTTTCTTGTGTTTTATTTCAATTCGAAGCTCTATACTGTAACGAACCTCGCGCCGAGGTTTTAACTCGTCGGTGTCCAAGGTTCGGCTACAAAAATTTATATTTTTGCAGGTGACTGACGAGAATTTATTTTTCAATAAAATAAATAATAACAATCCACTGTTCCTTTTTTTCTTTTCAAAAACGTTATAATTTTATTTTCTTAAATCCATATTACTTAATCTATTCATTTTACTACTGACGAATGTTAATGTTCGAACGCGTACGTCGTGTTTTCGCTTCTTGCGTTCGGTCGCCTTGGTCCCACGCTGATTGCTTCTGCTCTCCTGTACTCCCGTCGTACGGGTTTTGGCACGGCTCAGTCGCCGCTCGACGGTTTTCACACGCCGCTCTGTTCACATGAGCGTCGGCGCAGCACAACGAATGTCAGACAGAGTTTCACCGTTATGTTTCTACGCTACCCTGCACGGCTTCTGCTTGGTCTCAGTCGCACGGTTCCCGGCACAGCACAGTTGCCGTACGACAGATCCCACAGATCCTTAGAACGCCGCTCTGCTCACACGAATGTCGGCGCAGCTCAACAAGCGGGTGGCAGAAACTCTAGGCTACCGTCTATGCTACTCTGCACGGCTTCTGCTTGGTCTCAGTCGCACGGTTCCCGGCGCAGCGCAGTTGCCGTACGACAGATCCCACAGATCCTTAGAACGCCGCTCTGCTCACACGAATGTCGGCGCAGCTCAACAAGCGGGTGGCAGAAACTCTAGGCTACCGTCTATGCTACTTTGCACGGCCTCTGCTTGGTCTCAGTCGCACGGTTCCCGGCGCAGCACAGTTGCCGTACGACAGATCCCACAGATCCTTAGAACGCCGCTCTGCTCACACGAATGTCGGCGCAGCTCAACAAGCGGGTGGCAGAAACTCTAGGCTACCGTCTATGCTACTTTGCACGGCTTCTGCTTGGTCTCAGTCGCACGGTTCCCGGCGCAGCGCAGTTGCCGTACGACAGATCCCACAGATCTTTGGACGCTGCTCTGTTCACACGAATGTCGGCGCAGCTCAACAGCGTGTGGCAGAACCACCAATTAGCTACTTTCTATTCTACTGCTAACTACACTAACTAGGGCTTACCAACTGCAGAGTTGTTTTCTCGCTGAGATCACCAGCCGACTGCGTGACTACTACTGGTGTGCTACCGCTTTTATAGCCCTTTGTGCTGCGTGGTGTAGAGATTGAATAGCTGTTTGTAAAGTCTCCAAAAACAGCTGTTCCCTAAGTGTTGCCGTTCTACTTGTTATATGTTACACAATTTTCTTAGCATAATTATTTTTAATACGTACAATTAATTTATTTATAAATAAATTAAATTAAATAATTCATGGTTTTAAATAATTCTAAGTATATTTCAAGGTAATACAAAAATAAAAATACATTCCGCATGATTTTGTGGGCGGAAACGCGAGTACCAACTTCCGCCTTCACAATACCTCTAAAAAAAACACCCTGTAGCTGGGCAAAACGTAACCCACAGAACGAGAATAACTCATGATTTTCATCAATAAAATGTATTTCATATGAGAGACCTAAGTTAGTTGCTTAAATGTAAGTTAATTGAATACCTAGGAACGAAATTTTTTTCTGCAGTATAGCATACGAAATTCGGTGAAATTCGTTTCTAATATTTCAAAGTTTAAACATATTAAATACCAAATTGTTGAACTTCTATTGTATGATTTGGCATTTGGGTTTTGTGGAAATGTGCTGAAGACATGAAATGTGGCGGTTTGTGTGGTTTTCAGAAAACGATTGTTCCTTTTTTTTGTAATTTTTCTAAAATTTTCTAAAATTTACTTTTTCTTGCGCATATTTCAGCAACGTTTGCCAAAAGTAAAAGTAAAAAGTGAAGTCACCGCTTGGATTGAAATTATGAAAGATTTATTTGATAATTTCGACACACTACCTTTCCCCAGTAGTTCATCAAATGATTTGATTTCCATTTTACTCTGAACCGTAGAGTTTGAAATAATTGCAGCGTAAAGTAAGTATATACTATATTGTATCACATTTCGCCGACTTTTAAATATATGGCCATGATGTCTAATCAAAAATTGTTGTTCTAAAAACGACCGTTTGAATATGATACATACATATGTATGTATATTAGAGTATTTTGTGCCGAAAACTTGTTTGATTGATTTATTAAATTTTGGCTTGAGGTTTAAGAATAGTTGTCCCAAATTTTGAGCTTCTTAGCTCAAACTTGTAAGCGGCGCAGACAAAGTTTTTGACCGGATTCGTTGTTTGGAAGATGCCACCCACTGTTGTCAAATCAAGTCCACTTTTTTTGTGTGGCCGAAAATGCAGATAAAATACACTAGATGGGTGTTTTTTTTTTTTTTTTTTGCGGTCCCATATGCCTATATATGTAATAAAATCAGGCTTGAAGAAAATTTTCCCAAAATGTCAGCTTCCTAGATCAAACCTGCGACAGTTTGTTTCTTAAATTAATTTTATTTTAGTTATGTTCTGGAAAATAAATAAAAACGTCATGCATAAGTCATAAGTTCTAATAATTTATCGATATCTTCTCTTTTCTCCAAAGTATCGTGAATTTAAATTTATTACACATTTTCCAGTTATTCTGTTTACTGAAACATAATTTGATTTATATGGAGACCTGTATAGTAAATTTCAATTTACAATATTTCGGAGAAACAGAATGATATCAATATAAATAATTCAAAGTGTATTTTGAAAAGAAGTAGTAGTTCTTTTGGACCCAATAAAAATTACTTTTATATGTAATATAACCATGAAAAAATATGATATTTACACTTTAAGGTTAGAATATCTCGAAAACCGAAACTATCAGAGAAATTCGGCACTCGGATTCGATTCAGCGTGTCGAAAACCTTCGAAAAATTATATTTTGGTTTTAGATACTGAGGTTTGCCGACCTGTGTTGTTATTAATTACAATTGAATAAAAACATAATGTTCAATCATTCATTATAAATTTTGAGAAGCTGTAGTAGCGTAGTAGTATAATTTCAACTAGTTAAATACTAATCACAAAAAAAAAATTAACATAAATGGAAATCTCAAGTTCAAGTTTCTTTTGTTTTGTTTCCCTTTTAAATATTTATGTTCGTTGTTGTTCAGAAGCAGATGGCGGTATATTGTTGGTTGATGACTAAGCTGAAAAAAGTGAATTTATATAATTTTTTCTATAAATTTTAACTAATGTGCCCAAAAGTATGCTAAAGCTTTTATTAATTTTATATATTCAATTTTAACGTACCCAGCAAACATTTTCGAGATTTCTTAACGCTATAATTCCCTGAACTTTGCCATATTTTGACGTTTAGGGTAAAATTCTAAAAAATAGATAAATTAAAAATTTGTCACATTGAAATTAAAAATTAACATTTCGTTATATTTGCTTTAGTATGGCGGGTGTAATTTGAGCGCTGACGTAGACATCGACCAAAAATATGTTAATGGAATTTTAAGGATCGAAACATATGTCTACATTCTGGGTTTTTTTAACTTTGTTATCAAAGTTTGTTGAACTTCTATCAGCATGTAAAATTTTACATGAATGTTGGTCGCTGCTAACTGGCTGTCAGTTTAATTATTATTTTATTTAGCTTAATAATTATTGATATTAACGTTCTTAATTACCTTGCCATCCTTGTTCATAAGTGAAGAAAAAGGAATACGGTTTGAGTGTTCTTAATTAGACCGCCACCACTGTATATATTTTTTTCTCCGAGAAATCGTAGATTAAAATAATCCAGCTATTTGTCCTTACATACATATGTATTTTGATCTGCATGTAAACCTCTGAAATTAATTTTAATTAACGACATTTCGTAGAAAATAAAAAATATGGAATAAAGTTATTGAGGCTGAAAAAGTACTAT
Source organism: Tricholauxania praeusta (assembly GCA_949775025.1). Classification (NCBI taxonomy): domain Eukaryota; kingdom Metazoa; phylum Arthropoda; class Insecta; order Diptera; family Lauxaniidae; genus Tricholauxania; species Tricholauxania praeusta. Next base: position 33,869,289 of record OX459029.1, read on the forward strand.
AGAAAAAAAAACGAACTTAAAGATTTAGAGATGCAAAAGTAAAAAGGTGTCCGATTTGGTGTAAATTGTATACACACCGTCAGAAAAATAATAGCGGCATTCACGATCTGTGTTATTTTTAGTATTTTTTGTAAATGTTTACAATTTTTGCTACACATTGTGAGCGCTCTAAAATACTTTTTTGTTTAATTATTATTTTTTTGTTGTTGTGACAACTTTACTCAACAAATTTACATATATTATACAAAAGTTACAATAGGGTGTTTTCATTGTATTAAGAGTATTTGAAAAAAGCAAATGTTAGGTTTTTGTTAAGATATCAAATTTACTACAAACATCAAATTTATCAAAAATACACAATGCAAGACCAAATGCTACAGATCGTGAATGCCGCTAATATAATTGACCGAAAATATTTGTATGGTATTGGTTTTATATATACTTAGTAGAATGAATTTTCAGTGCTCAAAAAGGACTGCTTTCGAAACATTAACACTAGAATCGGTTGCTTTCTGTATTTTTTGTTTTGTTTTTTTGTTAAGTAAGAGTCAGTCCGCCAAGAGGCAGACGCGAAAAATGGTTAAGTACTCAATTTTTTGAAATGTTTGTAATATTATCGTTATTTATGACATAGTTTTTATATTTATCTGAGTATGTAAACGTCAAAAAATTAAAAAAAAAATTTAATTACTCATAAACACAACAACAAAAACGTGAATCTCTTGCATTTATCTGTTTTGTGCTAAGACACATTTTTAAAATACTCGTTTCTACGGCAGACGCTCTGAAATCATTCATGGTACCATTTTAAAGGGCTCTCAATTACCAGATGACATACCTTAGTAGTAAATGTACTACTTTTAGTTGAAATGCCATACTTTTCACTACTTTTGAAGTTTGCATTGTAAAATATTTTGTGAATGGAAAATGTTGAAGTGTATTTCAAATATTGTTTTTTTTTTTGCTCATCAAAAATATTTATAGAAATCAGAAATATAAAATTGTTGGTGTTTTATTTTATTTTTATTAGAAAATTGGAATTTTTTCAAATGGACTACTTTCGACAGGGCATCTGGTAACCCTACTCTCAATCAATAACGCAAAGACAATGCAATGGCAGACTTAGGACTTCATGTTTTTCAACCTCTGCCGCACTATAAATTCGTATAATAATTTCGGGCACCGGTTAACTACCGTGAGAGTGCTTAAGAAATATGCATACTTAACCCTTAAATGCATTTTGTAGCCAAACGGCAACATACCATTCAAACCGCCTCGAAGTCTTCGGTATGTAATCAATCCGTGCTCTTGTAAGGTTTTCACGTTAACGGACATGTGTTCTATCGAGTGGCGACACTTTTTTTTTTGGCGCGAATTTAAAATATGAGTTATACTTTGACAAAGAGAAAATTCGCGGAAGTTCGTTGGATGTCAGAATTACAGTTTTTTTTTTTGATAAGTAAAAAGTGATTTTCTAAGCTAAGTACATACATTATATAACTTTTTTGCATTAACATGATCACGTCTACCAAATATATTTTTTCCACAAAAAAAAAACAAATCGTGCATTTAAGGGTTAAACAAAATATTCTCCCCAAACTTGTCTTACGCTCTTTTTTTTTTTTTTTTAATTAAAACAAAAAAGAAATATGTTGAGCTTAAATATCACGCAAAATTTATAAATCTATACAGCAGTATTTACATTTTCACTGTTCACACTTTATCTGTTTCTATGCCATTACCCTGGACGTTTCTTGTCAAAATATTAATATATTTATACGTGTTTATATATTGAAATTAAACAATTTCATTAAAGACGCACCCACAATATTTGACGTTGAATTACTGCCTATAAAAATTAGCATTTATATGACTAAAATGTTGTGCCGAAAAGTATCCAACATTTGAGTGCTGCTACTTTTCAAATACTCGTAATTTTATGCAAGATAAATATACGAACATTCAGAAAGAGCTAAATAAACAACTCCAGTAAATGCGGCAAAGATGAAACTTATTCGCATATTGAGGATGATAATAAGCTGACTAAGTGAATAAAGCAAAGCAAGTGATGCCAAACAAAAGAAGTGTAGGAGAATACGAAAAATAGTTGATAATACCAAGTTATTACCAAATTAAACTTGAAAAGTCTGCGAAATGAGGATATATTGCTTTTGTGTTCGCAAATAGTGCACCACTAACCACCACTAGCAATATTGTATAAAAACTGTCGTATCTCAAGAAAAAACTGTATTTGAAGTATAACTTGACTGCAGAGTAAATCAAGAAATCAAAATGCGTGCATTTATTGTGAGTTTTATGGCTAGCAACAACACTTTTTTTTCAATAAATTTCATTCTTTATTTTCTTCAAGATTTTATGTCTAATCGCTGCTGCCACTGCTGGCTACAACTATCAACCTGTTGGTCATCCCGATGTTGGATTTTCATATGGCCAAGAAAGTAGTGGAAGTGCACACCATGATGTTGCAGCTCCAGCTGCAGAGTTAGAGAAAGAATTCTTTACTTTCACTGCTAATGATGATGATTTCAATGTACCTGCCGCTTCCAATGAAGCTGCAGAGTCTGTTAAGCAAAATCTACGTGTTATTTTCATCAAAGGTCCCGAAAGTCGAGGTATTGAAGATGCCGCTGCTGGTTTAGCTAAGCAAGGTGCTGATGATAAGACCCACATTTATGTGCTACAAAAACAAGCTGATATTGGTGATTTGGCTAACAAGCTCAATGCTGCCGGTGATCATAAAAATCATAAGCCAGAAGTACATTTTGTCAAATATCGCACTCACGAGGATGCTGCCAATGCTCAACGTCAAATTCAATCTCAATATGATTCATTGGGAGGTTCATCTCAGTCGCATAATGGCGGTATTGCTCCAGTCCTTAACTTTGCTTCTCAAGCACCAGCTGCTTCGCATGGTTCATATGGTGGTGCTTCTACAGCACCACGTGAAACCTATTTGCCTGCTTCGTTGTTTCGGGCTTAAATGAAATCTGATATTGTTGTTAAATTGATTTGTTATCTAGTGTTAAGAGTTTTGAACAAAACATGAGCTTTAATAAAGTTAAGTCTTAAAAATATAAAGACATTAAAGAAACTGTTCACTTCTTTCCGCACCAATGGGAATTTTGCAAACCTTATTTCATATGTTTGACTGGACAGGAAGAAGTTTGAGTTGAAGGAAAAGAAACAATGAAAAAGCTCTAAAAGTGCTATAATGATAAGATTACATATTGAAATATTCTGACTTTGGGAGTTTGACTTTTTCGAATCCTTGGGATTTTGGATTCAAAGCATTTTCTCAGAATTTCCCAAGATATTGTAATATTTCTTATTCCAATGGTATATAACGTTTCTCTTAAATACTAAAATTTATTTTGACCGGATTTGTATTTCAAAAGCATTCAATTTAATTGATGCACACTGTGGCAGAAAACATTTGAAAATTTTCATAAAATTGGAAAACTAAACACAAGTTAGCGCGCATATTTTTTGACTGTACCCAAACGCATAAAATGAACGAACGCTCAAAATAGGTTTGGCCTCTTGTGTACTTGGGGAATTTTTCACAGTGGAGGATTGCACAAAAAGAACAGTTATTGTTAGGTGATTCTTCAATAGGCCATTTTACACAATCACCCAAAATTAATGTGTGTTTAGGTACAATTGAGCGTAGGGCGATTTGATAAGAGCGATTATGGATACCGCCATATTTTTTCAATAAGCTTGTAAATAAAGCCCTAGAAGTCATTGTTGTTTGAATGCTTAATAAACATTACTAGTCGTTTTTTCGCCACATCTGGTGATTTAAAACCTAAAGTGGGCGGAGATAATCGTAAATGTCATTGGACGTAAATTTGACTATTTTTGCAATTTTTTTGGCATTCCAATCGTTTTTCAATAAAATAATAATAGGCAATAATAAAAAATAGAATTTAGCTACTACAGCTATTAGCCTTCTCAGCTATTGAGCTTGAAGCTTTAAATCAGGTAAAGCCAAAGTCTATGATGAGAGATGATTTTTCACTAAACATCATTGATATCAATTGCACTTTAAGTCATTAAGAAAAAATAAAAAATTATATTTTATCGCACAGTACATTTACTTAAGATCATTTATGTACGAACAATATATTTATTTTTAATTGTAAATATGTATTTCAGTATAAAATATTAATTTAGTATAATAAATTATTATGAACTCTTAATTGGTGACTTATGATTTGAGTCCACGAAACTTTCATATTGTGGTGGAGGATCTGTTGAAAATTGTGTTGGTGCTGCCATTACTGGAGTTGCTGTTACAATTGGTGACGATGTTGTTGATGTAGCTGTTACTGATGCTCCTGGTGATACTACAGCGAAATGTTGTGGTACTCCATTCGGTGGTGGTGCTCCTGCTGGCTGATTAACCGTTATAACCTGCCTAGATGGATAACGACGGCAGTGACGACATGGTTGACCCCAACGCCATGGAATTGCATAATAAAGTAAGCCTCTACGATGATTACATTCACATTCTACAGTAACTTGATATTGTTGATCTGTTGACATTTTATTGCTCCGCTGGTCGTGTACTACAAGTGCTTTCTATTTGAACTTTCAATTGCTACTGTGAAAATCACGCCCAACGATTTTTTCATTTAACATTGCTCATTCTTCATTTGTGTACTTAGGCAATCGTACTTTTTAAGACTACTGGATAAATGCATTGCGTTTATCTTATCATTTTGTCGTTAGGAGGTGATCGATTGAATTAATCATCGGTAGACTCATGTGTGGTTTTTAACGTTGTTTTGTGTTTTTTAAATTTTTCCTCTGACTATTTGCAGTGGTTTTTGTTATCTATAATTTCACATCATTCTACTAATTCAAGTGAATTAAACTCAACAAAAAGAGCTTATGAAACTCGAACCGTCATAAGTTCTACCTTATGTGGCTGCGCACATAGATGGTGCAGCTGTCTTTTGAATTGCAGCCATCCATTCTTCTAGGAACGTGGAAAAATGTCCAGGTTGCTAGTTTTAGTCGGTGTTTACATGTTTTGAGATCCACTACTCCAACCACAATTTTATTATTGAAGTCGAACGGTTATATGATGATGATTTTCTTAGCTCCATTGCACTTAACTGCATTCACTATTTCAACTAAGTGCATATAACCTACAGATCTCTTAGCTGTAGCCGTTTCTTTCTGAAAGTCATCCTCCATATTGCACCCAATATATATAAAAAAATGTCCACTATATATTCAAAACCAATAATATTTATGGCATATCATGTTCTATTAAGTACAACAGCTATTGCTGTATTAAATTTTTTGTTGTCTTAACCTACTTAGTAACAGATAGCATTACTTTTTAATGCGAGACCAAGAAATATTTTCTAGTTATTGACAAATTATATCAATTCCTGTGATATCTCCTCGACAAGGAAGATTTGTTCGACCAAAATAACTAATGTAGAGGTCAAATCTGTTCTGAATCTGAAAAACCGTTCTTAAACTTCAAAATTTTGTTTTTATCATAACTGCATGTTGAACGGGACGGAAGTTTTTTTTAAAGTGGAATTAAAGTCAATGTAAAACACTTTTATTGTTTTCTGTTACTTTAAGGAACAGCCCTTTGGTAGCACTTTATTGAGTGGTAAAGTTGATGCCAGACGTAATACTGGCTCCCAGATAGAGGCAATAAAAAAGCCATTCGAACGGGATAAGAAACGGAAGTGTTTTTCACGGCCATCTATAGAAAAGCAGAAGTCAGCGAAACCTGGCAACATTTTTTAATGCGACTAATTTTAAAATATTATAGAATAATGGTACTTTGTAATAGATTTCGTTTGAATGAAAAATCTTATTTACTTTTTTTCTTACAAGGCATAATACTCCATTCGAACGGGACATACTTTTCCGTTTAGTCTAACTTGGGCAATTTTCAAAACGACTTTAATATTTATATAAATAATATTATTTAAGATATATACAGTAATTAATAACACAAATTTAATGTTTATATTTATGAAATTAATTAGTGAGGTCAATTTTAACAAAGAAAATAGGAAGGAGTAGATATTTTTCTTAAGAGAAATAAGTCTTGTCTTTTTGCTGTTAAAACTTATTTCCTGTAAGAGTCGTGGCACCGCCCACTAAAAAAAATATATTTTTAATCAAGTTTCAATCTATTTACATACCAAATCTCATCAAAATCGGTCTAGTGGCACAGCCGTGATACCGTTTTTTCCCATTTGAAGTTATGCCACTCCCACTTAAAGGACTTAGAGTCCCTACTAACCTTTTTTATGAAACATTCTATCTCCTAACTAAATTTCATTAATATCGGTCTATTAGCTTTTTTTTTTGTAGGGGGCGGCAGATTAACTCTTTGCCACGGGCGCCTAATGTGCACGGTACGCCATTGTACAAAAGTGCTTTTTTTTTATGCAAAACTTACAGAATACAACTGATATTGACACAAGATGTTGAAATTTATAATATGACCAAACTGTCGATTTGAAAATATATCAGGCCCGTCACAAGAAACGGTTCGACCTAACATTTGGAAACAAGTGTTTTGATATTGACAATAGAGCGTGGAAGCTTCTATACAAATCAAGATATTTATAAAAATGACAAGATATTTATAAAAATAACAAGTTATTTTTATGAATATCAACTGATTCGATTTGGGTTTCGGCATTGCAAAGCATATAGCTCCAAAACGGCTGGGCGGACCACTATTAAACTTGGCACGAAGTATAAGAATAATATAAGATTTTTTTTTAATGCACTTAAAAAAAAAATTTAAAAAAACGATAAAGAAAAATATTTTTCATTTTTTTCAGTATATTTTTTTTTATTTTTTAAATCCAATTATGAGGTTAAAAAGGCTAATAAATGAAGTATAAAATCCAATGGTTAATTCATTTAACCAAACTTTTTTAAGCTGAATAATGGCATTTGAAGTAGTACATACTTTACGATTTCTCAAATTTTCAAAGACCCATATTTTGTAGACTAGTGTTGCCACGAAAAACAGATCGATACCCATCATCTCTTTATCGATTTTAAAGCAGCTTTCGATAGCCCGATACGGGATTGCCTGTATGCCACCATGTCTGAGTTCGGTATACCTGCGAAGCTGGTGCGGCTTTGCAGAATGACGTTGAGCAACACAGCCAGCTCCGTCAGAGTAGGAAGGGACCTCTCCGAACCATTTGATACCGAACGAGGTTTCAGACAGGGCGATCCACTATCCTGCAACCTCTTCAACTTTGTGATGGAAGGGGTGTTGCGAAGAGCCAGTGTACATCGTAATGGCACTATTTTCTACAAAAGTGTCCAGCTCCTTGCATATGCCGATGATATTGATATCATTGGACGTTGTAAGCGAGATGTTACTGCTGCGTTCTCTGCTATAGAAAAAGAGTCAGCGAAAGTGGGTTTGACGGTGAACGAGGGCAAAACAAAGTATATGCTGTCCACAAACAGGGAGACGCGGCGTATTGGATCCTTTGTTACTGCGAACAACTATACTTTCGAAGTTGTCAAGGAATTCACCTATCTTGGCACCGCCGTGAACACTCAAAACGATGTCAGCCTGGAGATAAAGCGAAGACTAACTCTTGCTAATAGGTGTTACTATGGTCTCAGTAAGCAATTGAGTAGTAGAGACCTCTCTCGCCCGACAAAACTGACACTCTACAAGACGCTCATCTTACCCGTGCTACTTTACGGCGCAGAAGCATGGGTTGTGTCGCAGACTGATGCAGCCACGCTTGGGGTGTTTGAGAGAAAAATTCTTCGCAAAATCTTCGGTCCTGTTCACGTCGGCGACGACTACCGTATTCGAATGAACCACGAACTGTACGAGCTCTACGCTGACATTGACATAGTCAAGCGCATCACTATACAACGTCTGCGCTGGCTGGGACATGTTGTGCGTATGGACGAAGAAGCTCCGGCGAAAAAGGTGTTTGATGCGGAAGCCGCTGGGCGACGACGAAGAGGAAGACCATGCCTCGGATGGAAAGACCAAGCCGAGGAAACCCTATCCACGCTTGGTGTGAATGATTGGAGAAGGCGCGCGCAAAGTAGAGGCGCCTGGAGAGAGCTTTTGAGGTCGACCGTAACCCGGTAACGGGTTGTTATGGCCACCCAAGTAAGTAAGTAAGTGTTGCCATTGTAAAAATATTTTTTCTTTTGTGTCGAGGATATAAACAGGTACAACATATTCAAATAAATCTGAAATTGGAAACATGACCCCATTTCCCCTGTCCGCTTCGCGTGAAATGCCCGTTATGTTAGTTAAGAAAGGATGGAACTGTTTTACCTTATTTATTAATATTCAATTTAATAATACTGTAGCGAAATTTGGTTTATGCTAGAAAAACTCTTGAAATAAATACCAACAAAAGAAACTAAACGATACTAGCTAGTATACACCATCTAGCGTAATGGTGTAAAAATAATAAACCGAACAGACGCTGTAGTACACTATTAAAGTCAATAACCGAGAGACATCTAGATTGTGAAATTCAACGTCGTACAACGCCATCTAATAATAGCAACGTTCTGGATAATTGTGAGCTCAACGTCAGTGAGCCATGCTGGTGAATTGTGGATAGTGGTAGAATGCACGCCACTTAGAAGCATTGATAAGTTGTAGATAATGGTAGAATATACGCCACTTAGAAGGTACTGGATTATTCGAGAGAGTGATGACTGCAGTATAAAAGGATTGTCATCTGAGCTGAGTGACACAGTAGAATTAAAACAGCGAAGCAGAACAGTTGTACTTAAACAGTAATAAAGTGAATACAGTGTGATCCGTAGTAAAGTAAAACAGTTTTCTATACAGTGTTAAATTAATATTAGATTTTGAGCGTTAATAAAATAAACCATTTTATAACTAAATAAGTTTGTGTTTTTTAATTGTTACACAATCCAGTGATCGAACTCAGAAAAGTGGATTTGAACATTCCATCTTACCATTGCTTAATTCATCAAGAGTCACTATGTGCAAAAGTTATTGGATTGACTGACACTGTGACTACAGTAATCCAAATAATTAACAGAATAAGAGCAGGTCACAACGCATTAACACACCGCCAGTTTCAAGCCCTCTTATTGGAATTAAATGCAGCATATGGAGATTTAACAATGTTTTCTGAAGTTCGTTGGTTAAGCAAAGGCAAATGTCTCCAAAGATTTTTTTCACTTCGTAAGGAAGTCTTAATATTTCTTGAACGAAATGTTAAAAACTCTGTAGTATTTCAGCAAAAGTTAAAAGACGAGAAATTTTTAGCGGATCTTGCATTTTTAACTGACTTTACGGCAATTTTGAACTCGCTAAATCTTCATCTACAAACACCCAAGCAATCCATCATTGACATGGTATCATCAATTGAAGGTTTTAAAAAAAAACTGCGCTACTTACAAGTGGAGTTGAATACAAACTGACTCCAAAACTTTCCTTCCTGTTCTTTAATTAAATCAGAACACCCAAGCATCGTGTTTGAGTCTTATGCTCAACAAATAAAAAGAATGGAATTGGAATTTGAAAATCGTTTCAAGGATTTTGAAGAAGTTAAGGAAAAAATTTATCTTTTTCTACGACCAACAAAATGTGACATTTTAAAGCAAAACCAACAAATTCACTTAGAACTTTTAGATCTTCAATGTGACTTAAATTTATTGGCTTTAAATAAAACAGGTATTTCTTTTTGGAGGCAAGTACCTGACTATAAATATCCGCTACTTAAAACTGAAGTCATTAAACTTGTATCTATGTTCGCAAGTACATATATATGTGAATCGGCATTTTCTCATATGAAACACATTAAAAATGTATATCGAAGTAGACTTTCAAATACAAACCTTTTAAACTTATTAAGAATCGCACTTCTGCCAGAAGATTTTAATTTTGATGAATTTTTCCTGAAATCATAACAAATTGTTTTTTTCTATTTTCAAGTCTAATGTCTTCTTTTTAATTTTTTTTTGCATACTTCTTTTCTTTCTGTGGATAGTTCTTCTCCAATATGTTGTGAATTGAAAAAATATAAATAAAATAATAACAAAAAAAAAAATTAAAACAAAAAAAAATATTAAAAAAAAAACAAAGAAAATATTTTAAAAAAAATTACAAGTAACATTTTAACAGTGTACACATGAATTGGTGCGCTGCCGTGTGCGCTACCGGCATGCGCGTTGTTGCTTTTATGTGCTTTTTTTATGTTAATAATTCATTATTGTACCGTATCCAACGATTTGTTGTTGTTGTTGGTTTTTTGTTGTTGCACTCTCGAAACAAAATCCTTGTCGACCCCTGGTCTAACGGATAAAAAAAAAGAAATTGAGCCTGAATTTATCGCAACCGAATTCGAAAACTTAAATGTTGAATTTGGTTCAGTATTTTCTCGTTTTTTGTGATGGACTCTTTGGTAAATTTTTAAATTGTAAAATATCGATACCCTAAAACAAAATTTTTAATTTTATCGCCTTGTTCAATTTACCAGATTTTAATTTCTTTGTCAAAATTACGACGCTATGCCAATTTTAAGACTTTGACCTCCCATTTTAAAAGTGATCCCGAGAACGATTTTTGCCGAAAACTCCTTTCTCCTATGGATTCTACTTTTCCCCTATTGGCCTCTATCTCAAACTTCACTATGTTGCCCAGGCTGAACAAAAAAAAAAAAAAAAAATGCCAATGAGTCACATTTCGTACAAAAAAAAATAATCAAATTCACATATTTTGTAAGTTACATTATATTTATAGGAAGATGATGATTCTCATTTGGAAATTGAATTACACAATTCGTTAATGATTCACAAAAATCAAAATCACCTGCTATATCAAAAAAAAAAAAAAAAAAAAACATTTACACTATCAATACCTTCCTGCGTGTATTTCAATATCTCCGATAAACAACTCAAGATAACAAGATACCAAAAAAAAAAAAAATATTGTGAAAGCTTTTTGCCTATCAATAAATAACTTAAAATAGAAATATTATCACAAAATTATTCAGTATCGTATTGGAATTCGACTTATATACAACAAGCGAAGGAAAGAAAACTATAAAAATTAAAATATTAAATCATCTGACACAATAAATTAAAAAAAAAAAAGAAAATGCCGCCACCGCATGATCGCTACGATCATCATCATCATCGACGACCAATCGTAGAAGTTGATATTATGAGACCACGTATTCCTCGTCCAGTTATTGAAATTGATCTTTTTGGTGGCCGCCGACGTCCTTGCCCACCACCACCAGGACCTACAGTTGTTGTTGTAGAGCAAGCACCAGGCTATTCACAACCTTGCTATTCACAACCTGCCTACACACAACCCGGTGTATACACACCATCTGCTCCATATTATCCACAACCACCAGTTTACTCCGAACCAGCTGCTAACTATATACCACCACAAAGTTATACACCATACGCGCAACCACCACCAGAACATTATAATAATCCCAACTGGTAAATGCCATTTAACTGGAATTTTTTAGGACTATAAGTTTGAAATGTATTTTTAAGAAAAATTAAAGTATTGAGTTAAAATTTGTCACTTAAGTGAAAATTTATGTTGTACCGTTTAATAAAAACTGACGTGAAATTAATATTATTTGTTATTTTTTTTAAAATATTTTCTTTTAAAAAACAAAGCAGATTTCATAGGCAATAAATACACTAGCACCAATTATTAGTTTTAACAACATTTTATCTTTATTGCGCAGTTGGACAAACCAAAATAATGTTGAAGCTGAAGCTGAAATTTTGGGAGAATTTTCTTCAAATCCGATTCTATTATATAGGCATTAATGACCGCAAATTTTAAAAAAAAAATATAAAAATACCTCCTATAGGTGTATTTTTTCCGCATTTTTAGTCAAACGAAAAATGTAGGCGTGGCTGTACAACAGTTGGTTGCGACCCCCATTCAACTAAAAAAACCAAAACGCTATATCTTGGCACCTAAGGCAGACTTTTTCTACGTTTTAGAAAGTCGGTTTTTTCGTTAAATTTCAACGGTATTTGACATAAACTCTGTCCGCGCAGTTTTCAGGTTTGAGCAAGGAAGCTCAAATTTTGGGACAATTATTTTTATTCTTCAAGCTATAATATACGAAAAAATAAACAAAATCCCTGTCCTAAAGTTTGAAAAAAAAACACCCTAATATAGATGTTTCACAAAAAAAAATTGAACGTGATCGTTATTAGTTAAGGAGATATATGTGCATATCCATCAGATTGGGCCTTTTAGCTGGCCTCGTTTTTTTTTTTTTTTTTTTTTGGAGTACATCTTCCAGCCATAGTTTTTCTTGAAGCTAAGGCTATCTTGAACTCATAATTCAGATAGCTATTTTTTTAATTTGCATTTAAAGTATCAAATATATGAAACTTTTCGTGTTTTTTAAAAATTGTCAATTTATTGGGTTTTTACGCTGTAGTCTAAAGACTGTTGAGTACATCTTTCAGCCATAGTTTTTTTTGAAGCTAAGGCTGTCTTGAACTCATATTAAAGGTTGTTCAATTAAAATTAAGATACCTATTTTTTTAATTTGCATTTAAAGTAAGAAATATGTGAAACTTCTCGTGTTTTTTAAAAATTGTCAATTTATTGGGCTTTTACGCTGTAGTCTAAAGACTGTTCAGTACATCTTTCAGATATAGTTTTTTTTTGAAGCTAAGACTGTCTTGAACTCATAATAAAGGTTGTTCAATTGAAATTCAGATAGCTTTTTTTTTTTTAACTTTATATGTAACATTTCATGTTGTTTTTAACTAAAATCCAATTTTAACTATGTCTCCCTTTGAATTTTAATTGTTCCTCCTTGAATATTAATTAAAGATAGTCTAAACTTCGAGAAAAACCATGTTTGAAGAGTCTGCTCCAAAAAAAAAAAAAATAAAAAAAAAATCGAAATTGTCATCTTACCTCGACCATGGCTTCGATTTTATTTTTTTTTTTTTTTTGAGGAGTCTCTTCAAACATGGTTTTTCTTGAAGTTAAGACTATCTTTAATTAATATTCAAGGAGGAACAATTAAAATTTTTAGGGAGACACAGTTAAAATTGGATTTTAGTTAAAAACAATATGAAATGTTACATATAAAGTTAAATAAAAAAAATATCTATCTGAAGTTCAATTGAACAACCTTTATTGTGTTCAAGACAGTCTTAGCTTCAAAAAAAACTATATCTGAAAGATGTACTGAACAGTCTTTAGACTACAGCGTAAAAACCCAATAAATTGACAATTTTTAAAAAACACGAAAAGTTTCATATATTTGATACTTTAAATGCAAATTAAAAAAATAGCTATCTGAATTTCAATTGAACAACCTTTATTATGAGTTCAAGATAGCCTTAGCTTCAAGAAAAACTATGGCTGGAAGATGTACTCCAAAAAAAAAAAAAAAAAAAACGAGGCCAGCTAAAAGACCCAATCTGATGGATATGCACATATGAGTTAAAGTACTTAAGAAAGGCCTCGTCCCATACAAAGTGCGGCACGTATGCACTTCAATTCATGTATCTCGTAAAATAATGAAGATCACGTTAAAAAAAATTTTAGCATATTACCCGTATATTTTATGCTTTATTTTAAAGATAAGATAAAATAAAAAAAATAAAATATGTCGAAATTATTTCAATTCTGAAATCAAATGTTCACTTATGGGTTTCCACAAGGAAAAAAATTAAATTTCCAATCTGATTTCATAATTGAAAAGAGCAGTAAATTTCCTATTGAAACCATAATGTTTCTTATTTTATTGTGTTAACTCGGACATTTCATGTAAGATTATGTTCATGAAAAATAAACGGTTTACATTGAATAAAGGCCGGGTCGATTTCTATGAAGCAAAATAAAGTCACCCAGACACCGACTCAAAAGTTAGAAGGTCCCTTAAGACGATATCTGCGTCATTTTGTTTTCGTTCAGAGAAAAACCTGTGGATCACTTTTTATTCTCCTAAAAAAAACAAGTTTTTTGCTCAAAACTTTTATTTCTTCACAGAATGGATACCTGGATATGCTTCAAAAATAAAAATTGCGTTATTGCAAAAAATGTTACGTTAAAAAAATTTAAAATTTTTACTCTGCTATAGATAATATTTAGTCCTAAAGTTAGATTTTTCCATATAAAAAATGTGAAAAAATCGAATTTTAGGACTGAATATTATCCATAATAGAAAAATAATTGAAGATTTTTTTAACCTAAAATTTTTTGCAAGAACGCAATCTTTATTTTTCGACTAAATTCGGATATCCATTCTGTGAAGGAATATAAGTTACGAGCCAAAAACACGTTTTTTTTTAGCCAAAAAGGACCTTCAGGAGAATTTAAAGTGCTCCATTGGTTTTTCTCGCAACGAAAAAAAAAATGAAGCAGATATCGTTTTTAAGGATCCTTCTAACTTCTGAGTCGGTGTCTGGATAAATCTAAATTTCAACCAGGTCTAATTAAAATTAAATACATACATAATTACATATGTTTTTGTTATAATTCGATATTCTGTTATCATTACGTAAGTAGGTAATTCTACGAGGTACCACATTGATTTCGATATCGCGATGTATATTTAGCGAGGCAGATCCATTCAGCCGATCTTTGGACATGCATAGTTGAACTGAGATATATCTTTAGACAACGTAGCACTGAAAAGGAGCGTTCATTTGTTGCTGTTGTCACAGGCAAAGTGGCTATAACACGAAGTTGAACTTCTTTTATCCACATGTCACGTGGAATTTCATGCAAATTTGAAATATATGGCACGAACAGATTTGTGCATGAATTTTCAATGAAGCAGATTTTATTGATGCCGGAGCTATGCTTAAGCGCGCATTGAAAAAAACGCTCGTTTTACTTAGCCTTAGCGACGCGCTGTGGTCCCAAATCGTGTTGTTTGGTTCAAAAAGTGCGCAAATCTTGTCGAAAATTAAAAACTCGGGCTCCGACGATTTATTGTCGTTTTAGTTCTTTCATTTTAAAATTATAGCGGACCAGAAGCAATGATGATAGCTTTACAACTCACTGTACTTTTGTAAGAACATTTTTGCTTTGAATATCACGAAAAGTACAATGAATTGATTTAGAACTTTATTAGAACATTCAGAGAATTTTCATCACATTTCCGTAATACTTTTGGTTTTTTGAGCTTGAATCAAAGTTTGGAAACTTCGATGAAACCAGTTATTTAGTTAAATCATATCAAAAAATAAATTTTTCATTTGGCGAACTTTTCACTCACGCAAACTTCAACTTTCGGTCTGCTACTGGGAAGAGACTAGGTTTTTGCACGTTGAATACGATTCTAACCTAAAAAGTTGTCAATGGCGTAAATTTTTGAAGAAATGACAAGTGGAACTCCCAAAAAAGGTGGTTTTTCATATATGAGTTAACGTTGGATTTATCCCGGACCTCGCCCAGGATCCGCAGGCCACTAGGCTGAAAATTTCATCAATATAAAATACCAATAAAATCATGAAATTCATTAGGCATTATTTTTTTATTACTACATATGAATTTTGATTTCAAAATATATTTATACGAAACATATATATATATATATATATATATATATATATATATATATACGAAAATAAGTTGAGAGATGGTTGGTGAAAACGCGTCGAAAAGACGAAATTTCCACCAAAAGATGAGCGTTTGGTCACTTAAGTCTAACCTAATATTAAGATTATGCCTTATACTTACATACTATGTGTAGTTAAGGAGCAGGTAAACAGTGATATATATCAGCAATGGGCAAAACACAGAAAGTGAGCAATTTATGGCTTCATTACTTACCTACCTGTAAAATAACTGAAGTGCAGTTATAAAACTAAAGAAAAATTATTGTATGGGAGGAAGAGATAAACCTCTTGGGAAAATATTGGTGTAACTTGCATTGAAGTTACAGAGATGGAGTGATTTTCTTAAAAATTGAACTAACAAAACTTTATTTGCTTGAAAATTTCGTTCTAGGAAAAACGTAAAATTTATGTCGAATAATTTCGGGTAATAATTCATTACATAAATCAGATACAATCTGACAAGCAGACTATGCGGATGCCTAGGGTTGAGAGTTTTTCATTTCAGCGGCGGTACAAGAGATAAAAAATTCAAAACCTTTTCAATATTATAAAAGTTGAAGCATGACGAATATATGGTTCATACATTGCTTTATCAATTATTAATTTTAAGTTTTGGGGTTACTCGAGAAAATATGATAACGTAAGCCCAATGTTGTTAATGTCAATTGTTGTTTTATATTTATTCTCTTTGTGGCCAATAACGGCAAAACTGTTAAGAAAACAGTCTGCTGACAAAATTCCTCTGACTTTTCGTGGTGATTGATTGTTATGCTGTTACTTAAATTGAAAGAACATTAATATTTTCAGTAAACGCCACTTACCATTTTTTTTATAAATAAGAAACCTACCACATTCTCTGTCTCGTCTCAAATAACAAAACAAATTCTTGTGCCATTTTCGATAGAAACTTAACCAAATGGGTTTCTTTCTGTTTAATTGAAACCTGTATAAATCCAAATTCAATAAAAATCAAGATTGCCAGTTCAAATAAAGTTTATTTTTATGAATTATTACGCATTATATTAGTGTAAAAATTTTAGTTTTTCACATTTTTAGTACAAAAAGAAATCAAAACGAAAAGTATTTAAGACCAAAATATAGAGATATAAATCTTAAGTTTTGGCTAATGATGATTCTCTACCATCTTGGTTGGTTGTTGTTGTAATAAGGCTGTTGTGGATATCCATTTGGCTGCTGTACAACAACAACGGTTGGTTGTGGTGGACAAGGACGACGACCAAAGAGATCAATCTCAATAATTGGCCGAGGACGTGGTACAACGACTTCAACGATTGGTCTATTATGGTGATGATGATGGCGATCGCGATCGTCGTAGTGCGGCATTTTGCTTTTGAATGTAGGCTGGTTGCTGTACTTGAAAAAGTGTTCGAATTTTATTTTTGTGCTGAACTCAAATAAGTCTGCACAAATCGAGGTATAACGTGATACTAATTATTTTCAGGATAAATTTTGCAATTTAAATAAAATTGTGCTTGGGCTTTCGCAGCTGATTAATCACTTTTTCATTATCATTTATTAAGTCCCTTGACGTTTTTATCATCATGACAATTTAATGCAAGCGTTTGGACAGTAAATAAATAAGATATCATAAAATGGTGAACACTTTCCAAATTTTGCAATTGAAATGGGGATTTTTTGTTCTGGCTTATGTAATGCATCATAAAATGTAAACTCTAACCGTAAATCTAGGAGTAGAGTGTACAATTATTCAAAGTGGTATTTTAAAAAAAATGTCACTACAATACTTCATGTATTTCTGTTTTACTAAGAAAATGAGTAAAAAGAGATTTAGCATCAAATTCAGTACCAGTAAAGTTTTTCAACCGAAATCTTTCTGCACGAATTATAAAAGAAAAAAAAAAAACACATTGAATATTGACTAGAAGATAATCTGAGATTAAAGTGTTGTCAATATTTTCACTGACTATGAATAATTAATATTTTACTGGAATGGAAGAACTCAATGAGACTTACTTGTTGCTCGGCACCATACCACACTTGCGATGTAACGTTTCGTGCTCCTTTTTGAAATCTTTCACATAAACTTTTGAAAAGTTTCAGGTACGTTTCTGAAATCTTTCACTTTCAATTTTCAGAAAGCATTATGCAATGTGTTAATGTCAGCCTTTTGATTTAATTTGAAAAATTTTCGAAACGTTATGGATACTTTTAAGACTAGGGGAATAAAGCAAACATATTATTACATCATGAGACTTGAAATTTTGTCGCGTGACTTGCAGTGCTGTTATTTTATTACGTCATTGCACTTTGAGTTATTGTTTCATTTCATTTTGAATTTATTTACATTTGATGTTGTATAAGTACATACAATTCTGGTAACAAAAAAGATATAAAGAATTATTTAAAATTATTTAGATTTTATTCAAAAAATACAGCAAAAATTTAGTCGGAAACCTTTCAAAATCATTTCAGAATGATTACATGTTACATTACCAAAAAAAAAAATTTAGCTAACCCTTTCATTTCATAAGCTTGATTTTTATCTTACAAAAGCAAATTAATATTATTATTATATATTTATTATAAATGAATTTATAAAAACAATGGTAAGCACTAGCTGCAAAGGCTATCGCGCAAAATTAATAAAACTTGTGCAATCATAGTAAAACACATTGGCGCATATTCATAGTCATATCTGGCATCAGCTTAAGTTAGAACTTTATTTTAGCAATAACTAAGTCATTCATAGTCGATTTGGCATCGACATTTCTGCTTAGTTATAACTAAAATTATAGTTTCAGCTGAAGCTGATATTAAGTCGATATCAAAAAATAAATAAAAAGAAAATATTTAGAAAAAATTAAACGTGATTTTGATAATTTTGAAGACTATAAGTTGTTTTTATTTGGCTTGTTTTTTTATTTTGTAGGAAGGCTGTGAAGAGAGGGAGTGTAGTGTATACTTTTTTTTCAATAGTAGGTGGTGCCACGCCCCTAACGGCAAATACATTGCCTCGGCTAAACTAATGGGAAGATTTTAATAAAATTTGGTTTGGAAATATACTGAGCCACAAGAAAAGTAATTAGAAGCTCTTAATTCTTAAATGGAGCGTGACATCACCCTTAATAGGAAAAAACACTGTTTCGGCTGAGCTGCGTCATCGATTTTGATAAAATTTGGCTTTATGACCTTCATATGATAGATCCATGAAAAATATTTTGCAGCTTATATTTTAATTAAACTTTAAATGAAGTTCAATTCTATTCAGTTACTTATATTAATATAACCGATTTGATCCATACATTTCATACGTACAAATCTACATTTGCCTGGTATTATCAAGGTATACTTTTTACCAGATTTATGACGTTTGCAGATAAAGGAGTATAACAGAAACCTATAAGCGATAAGTTATTAAAAGTTTTTTTTGGGAACAACTTTTCTTTCACAGAACTAAGCTTTTGGCCTAATTTAACACAAAATTTGGGGTGCGAATTACCTTAAAAATTATGATCAAAGTCCGATATTCCCTTTACAGTAATATATATTAACAATTTATTTTGTAATATAATGGATAATTTAACCTTTGTGTTTTTTTTTTAGAGTCCTAGACTTAATATACATAGCTTTGATTGAATGTTCCGAAAAGGTCAACCACCTCAATCACGTCTTGTCACATTTATTTGCTTTTGTTTCAAAATCGATGTGCGTCTTTCACTCGCCGCTACATAGTTTTAATTTCATAATTATCCGCCCCATTCTCATGCACTTTTTGCCTTTAAGTGCTAACAGACTGAAAATATTATATATTGATATATTGGAAGTATAGGAGATTAAATTTATTACTTTTAACTGTAACAAACACCCTTTCTTAGCAGTAACCTAAAACACGATTTTGCAATCGACAAAAAAAAACGTGTGGCATAGCTCCTGAATTTGTTCTTTTGTTTTTGTAGACCCGTTTAATCAACAAAGGTTTTGTTCCATTTTTCATATCATCATGCCAAGGCATTATTTATCTAATCTTGCGATTATATTCAATCTTGTGATTTTATCCAATCTCAAACGACCTTGAATGATGTATTTCCTTGGATAAGGTCCTAGAAATTTTATGAAAATCAAAATCAATAGGAGAGCTACATATATACGTAAACTTCAAACAATCCAACTGCAATAGAACAATATTCTATTGGGGTTATAATATTTTGTAAAAGTCTCTTATTTCATCAAAAATTATAGCGGATATATTATTCGAAATTTTGTTTCAAATCACTGTAACCTGAGTCAGAAAGGTCTGAAAGGTATTGAAATTATAACAAAATCCTGATAAAATCTATCAAGGTAGTAAAAAAAAGTATTTCTAAATAAAAATTATTTCCATGTTATTAAAAAGAATCGTTTAAATTATTGTATACAACTTAATAAAATATATGTTTTAATTTATTTTTTATTTTGTATTAAAATAATAAAATTTGTTCATTTTTCCATAAAAAATTGCGCACTTATTTATAAAATTTTAAGTAGAAACATTAGCACTAATGTTTCTTTTCGAGATTGATTAAATTACTTGTGTCGATTTCGTTAAACTGCTACAGCAATAACTTTTTTTCAGTCTAATACATTGGATAGGGTGGATTTGCGTAGCTTCCATTATTGTAGTATTGAACCTGAGTTGTTTGCATTGTCTGCGCTGCTTGTACTGGTAAGGGTGGTGCATATGTTGCCGCAGGATTTACTATAACGACTTCTGTGCGTGGTTGTGGTGCATAGTATGCATTGTTATAACCATAACCGTAACCACCACCATATCCACCATAGCCTCCATAACCACCATATCCATAGCAGGGGCGACCACCAAACCCACCGAGTCCAATACCAATTTCGAATCCCGGACGATAACCATGATGATGATGACCATGATGACCGTGATGTCCGTGATTATGATGTCCAGGTCCCATTATTATTTTGGTATTATGAGTCGAATTATTTTTCGTTGTTGACTTCTTTGCTATTTACAGCGTACTGTACTGTTCACAGTTTGGTTCTGGCATTATATTTGAAACAAAATAAAAAAAACTTCTTCATAATTTTTGCTATGAATCATACATAAAATTATCTATTACTTTTTTAATCTATCAATGGTTCATGTACATAATATTTATAAATATTGATAAAAAATGGAAATCACCTGTTATCGTGTATTAACTAGTCACATTTGGTTGCTGATAATAATTCAAATCCAAACAAGTGATGAGGCAAAATTATTATATTGCATTAACAATTCATACATTTATATATATGTATGTACATTAGGGTGGTTCAGACATATATGAAAAAAATTAAAGTTGTTCCAAACTTCGCTCCCCGGGCACCAAAAGTTTCGTATTGGTGCCAATAAAAACCACATAAAATTTGGTCCATTTCAGAAAACATTTGATGGACCCGCCACCCTTTTGAAAACTGGAAAATGGTCCTCAGTCTATCGAAAATCATTAATATCTTTTTGACGCTACCCCCTAGAGGGATCAAATGTATGTTTTCCTTGAATTGAATACAGAATTTTCAATAATCATGGGAATCTGATGATGAGATCAGAGATGTGCTCTCTTTTTGCAAAGGCTTAGCTGTCGTAAATGATACCGCTGAAAGAGGTGTTGCGTTTGTGAAAAACTACAACCAAATTTTGTCAAATGATGAAGAAAAAAAAAAACAGCTAATGCTACAATTCGTAGAAATATATCGCAAAAAGTATCCTTTTTTGTGAAAAGAGCCAGTTAATATAAACAATGAATGCAATAAAAATGAATATAATACAACCTAGTACTGATATGAATTATTTTTCGAAACTTTTTTAATTTTTTCAAAGGGATCCCCCAAAGGGGTTATGATAGGGGGTGTGTATGTTCGGAAAAATGTAGGGAGGACCTGGTAATACATAAGACCACTCTACGGGTCACTCAGGGAAAGATATGAACTATTTTTAGAAATTTTTTTAATTTTTTGTGTTTTTTGTAGGGGGACCCCCAAAAGGGCGGCAGATAGACGGTAGGTATGTTCGGGAAAAATATTTAAAAAAAAATATATAATAGGACTTAGTGATACATATCAACCCTTTTTGGGTCACTCCGGGGGAGCTATGAACTATTTTTCGAAATTTCTTGTGTTTTTTGTAGGGAGACCCCCAAAAGAGTGGCAGATAGGGGGTGAATGTGTAAAGGGAAAAGTTTGGGAGAGTAAAAATAATGCGAGTTCGTCTTGCTTTTTACCCCTTCTGAGGCATCTGAGAAGAGGGGGAAGTCAATTTCATAATTTCACAAGAATGTAATTTTTGCAGAGGAGCACCCCTAAGGAGTTGTGATAGGGGGTAAGTTTGTTCAGGAAAAATGTTGGAGAAGGAAAAATAATGGGACCATGTCATACATTTGATCCCTCTAGGGGGTAGCTTCGGACAGATATTAATCATTTTTGATAAATTGAGGACCATTTCCCAGTTTTCAGAAGGGTGGCGGGTCCATCAAATGTTTTCTGAAATGGACCAAATTTTACGTGGTTCTTATTGGCACCAATACGAAACTGTTGGTGCCCGGGGAGCGAAGTTTGGAGCACTTTTAATATTTTGAACAACCCTAATGTACATACATATGTATGTATGTCTATTAAATGATTTTTCTACATATATGCGTCATTAATAAAATCAATTTTGTAAGTACTAGTTGAAATTGGTTAAAACAGACAATGCTTAAATTTAAAATATTAAATTGACATAAAATCATGGAACTTAAAGGTTTTCAAGGACGAGAGATCAACTTCGGACATTTAATCAAAATCAAAGAAATGTCAGGAGAGTTGAGGAAGTCTGATAAGCTTAGGCTTTGCTTTTTCGCAAATTAGCTTAAAACTTTGATTTTTGCATTTAAAAAGCCAATGAAGATTTTTCCTGTACCAGTAGAAAACTAAGCCTAGCATAAGTACAGGAAGAAAAGACATCGGTCGATAAAAATTTTCTACAGAAACCGAACTTTTAGAATAAGTGAATTAAAGGATTACATGAACATATCCGATGAGTACTCAAAATATTCTGTTTTCGAAATGAAATTTCTTTAGCAATTGTGTGATTTCAAATCAGATGTATGTATATTATGATGCGGATTAAATTGTATCGAGAAATATTTTTTAGTCCGGAAACTCAATTTTTCTGAAAGTTCGTCTAATTTTAAGCAAAAAAGTCCACTACACCATATGGCTTCAATGAATTTCCAGCCCGCGAGTTTTCATTTGAAGTAGTTAAAACTACTCAAACTGCTTAAACTGCCATCTGGTGACAGTCTAGAACTTTACAGTTTTTCATTCTCTTCCTCAACTCGTAAGCAATTAAATGACGCTTTCTTCATTCAAATCGGTGAATTAGTTTCGGAGTTATTGAAGTTTAAACAAAACTGTTGAACAGCTCTTCCCTGCTGCTGTTACGAGCGAGCTTTAGTTTTTCATATTGAAAATTTCATAAAACATTAGGCAAACAGAAGCCATGAGTTGTTCAACAGTTTTGTTTAAACTTGAATAACTCCGAAACTACTTAATTCACCGATTTGAATAAAGAAAACGTAATTTTATTGCATACGAGTTGAGGAAGAGAATCAGAAACTGTAAAGTTCTGAATACTGTCACCAGATAGCAGCATAAGCAGTTTGAATAGTTTTAAATACTTCAAATAAAAATTCGGGGGCTCGAAATTCATTGTAGCCATATGGTGTAGTGGACTTTTTTGTTTAAAATTTGATGAACTTTCAGAAAAATAGAGTTTTCGGACCACTTAAAAATTTAATCCGCCCTTGTGTATATACTGAAATGCAAAAGCGACACCTTTTTTCTTTAGCCGTATTTTCACTTAGTATAGTTTTTTCCTCGAAGGAAAGGCTTAGTTGACGAGATCTAGAATATAAATATATCAAGTTAAAGTACTCATTAAACAGAGTACCTTCAAGATTAGTGAACCAAAAGTTGATATATAAGCGTGGAAAGATTTGAAATTTTTTTCAATTTTTCCAAGCGTTGCACTGATCAATTGCAAAAGCCTTGTCATACCGAGGAAAAAATATCTACATACTACTCCCTCTCTCTCTCTCTTTCTAATTGTTATTGTTTCACAATAAACGTTGTTGTTATTAAAATATCAAAAGCAATACCAAAAAATAAGTGTGTGTGCTCAGTGGAGCTTGAAATTTGATAAGAAAGAGCAAAGGATAATTTCGTGCTATGTTCTTGTAGTCTGGAAACTTATATTTTGTGATGCATATTTTTCAAAAGATTCCTCATTTTTATATTATTTTTATCATTTTAATAAAACAAATTCGTCTCATTCATCGCACTTTAGATTTCTAAAGGTTCCACTTCCTCCACGAGTGAACTGCACACATGATTCTTTTTTTTTCTTTTTGATGTGGATGCTTTCTTAAAATTAACTTTCTCCAATTCAATGGCCAATGCACTCAATCGGTTTTAAGCCATTTATAATTGCAGAAAGCTTATTTTTAGAAATAGAAGTTTCGAAAAGCTAATGGTTTTAGGCTTCCTCAAATTGTTACCTACACCATTTCCTATTTAAGCTCAGGGTCAATATACTCAAAATAATGTTCCCCAAACATTTATTTTCAGGACTTAAATAAAATAAAATTAAATTTTGAAACTCAGCCTTTGTAAAATCCAATTAAATTACTCTGATGAATATTGGCCCATTTTTCAATAATTTTTTCTCTACGTTAATCTTGCTCTAGGTGGATGTACTTTTCAAATTGAACTTTTTCAATAACATCTTATCCCTAAGGTTTCAACCCCAGATCACATCTTTCTAGAAGTTTGCGCTTTTAGTAAGGTTCAGACTGATGAAATTCAAACATTGCGATATTCGAAGTGCAACTCATTCCAATCAATATTTACGTAATAGCGTGTTCATACCGATTCAACAGCTATTTCGTTAAATTGTGCCTCAATGTTTTCAATTTGATATTTTCTTAAAAGTTAAAATTCGGTTTTGCAAACAAAGTATGTATGTAAATAACCACCATATGTAGGAGTGAAATTTGAAAAGCTTTTTGAGATAAGTAAACTTTTCAAGAGTCTTTAATATTGGCAAAACCAAATCTTATCTTTGCCAACCGACTTAGTCACTTGTTTATCAATACTACGCATTTGGAATTAAAATAAACCCGATACGGTATGGAAAGAAAATTAACCTTTTTTTAAAAAAAAACAAATAATTTACTTAGGTATAGAAGTAAGTTTAATTGAAATTAGATTTCTTTTATATTTTTTTAAAAAAACAGGCATATTGTAGACTAGTGTTTTTAATGTTAAATAGTGCACAGTTAAAAAAAATTAATAATTATAGCTATAGTAACACTTAATATTTAATTTATCTTCATGACAACTCATTTAAAATCAATCAATATCCTGGAGGATTGTGGTAATGTGATGGTGGTGGTGGTCCTGGTTGTGGATAATAAACTGGCGGCTGTGGATGACAAACTGGTGGTTGTGGATGATAAACTGGTGGTGGTGGCTGTTGCACAACAATAACTTGTGGTGGCGGTGGTGGTGGATGATGGTGATGATGATGATTAGGTCGGCGACGCCATGGCGGCACAATTTCAACTTTTATACCAAAACGTGATGATGGTTGTCCTCCATGATGAGGTGGCGGTCCTCCATGATGTGGTGGTGGTCCTCCGTGATGTGGTGGCGGTGGTGACATTTTGGTTTTTTGACTTAATTACTTAATTTACTGATTTTTCTGCTTAACGTTGTTGATTGACTTCTCAGGCTGTGGTGTGCTAATGCTTGGACTTAACACTTCAAACTAATTCCAATTGCTTGTCTTAGACAGAATTTAGATCGATTTGTTATAAATAGGTACGTGGTACTAATCTAACATTGATAAGAATTCAGATAGATTAGATTATTTATGTGGTTTTAGTTCAAATGAATTAATCGATATATTGCATGAGTTTTATAATTTCCTTTGCT
Source organism: Tricholauxania praeusta (assembly GCA_949775025.1). Classification (NCBI taxonomy): domain Eukaryota; kingdom Metazoa; phylum Arthropoda; class Insecta; order Diptera; family Lauxaniidae; genus Tricholauxania; species Tricholauxania praeusta. Next base: position 33,894,915 of record OX459029.1, read on the forward strand.
ATTTTTTTTACTAAAGGTAACTCATAAAAATTCCTTATATACTATGTACATACATATGTGAATGACGTAGTAAACCTTTTATTATTTATCATAAACGTAGTGACTAATATAGATTATATTTGAAGATAAAGTTCTTTCTTAACTTTTGTACAATGCAATATATATTATTGCTCATCGCCTTATTGTTATTGCATTAAAGAAACGGGCTTTCCCCTAACTTGAATGATTTTAGGTATACTGAATAACTTTTACTTATTATATATTTTAGATTATTCAATCCGTTTTACGCTATCAAATCGATCGTTTTTAAGCTTATTGTTTTTTCTGTCGCAGTTTTTTAGTAAAACAAATTTTGCAATCGAATGTTTTGTTGATTTTGAAGTATTCAGTAGAGCCTTAGCGATAATTGCAAAATTTTTTTCCACTCCAAGTAGTGAGCATCGGCTATAGGCTCAGTGGTGCATCCAGCATATTTTACGTAAAAAATTCAAAAAAGTACATAAAAGTTAGACTCTTTTATAAGTCGAATGGAGTGAAATTCAAAAAAATAACAGAGGAACCTATTGGACAAATGTCCTTAACAACAAAGAAAATAACATGAATTTTTAGTTTGGCTTAGAGCACATAATAAAAGTTTTGTGTTTTACTATTACCACAATCAAATTTTCTCAAAATAATTTTTTTTTTTAATTGAATCGAAACAAAAAATTGGTTCATTATGAATTTTGGTGCTATATATGCGACATTTTTTTACCAAGACCGAAGGAGTTGTTGGATTTTGAGATTGCTGATATTGCCGAACCGTTATTGTGCTGAAAATTCTCATATTTTTATGAACAACTTATGATTTTTGATAGTATTTTTTATGCTTATTTCGTACCAACTCTGTGAAAAAAACTTTAGCATAATAAAACTTCTTTGAAGAATGAAATGTTCCATTTTTATCTTCTATAGAGTAAATGATAGTTACGTTTAATTTAAAAATTGGAAAAGACTGTAACTTTGGTATATTAGTTTTCTGTGAAAAGAATACGGGCTTAGCTATTTGAAGCTATAAAGCTTTTAAGTGTTATATCTGAAACTCCAAAATATCAAAAGCTTGATATTTCTATGTCTGCAAAAATTGTCGAATTGGAAATCGAAATTAGTTTTTGATTTTTCGATAAATACTTAAATAGATCCAGCTCTTCAAGAAATCAGTCAAATTTGTAATCTGCTTAACCGGTTTTCTTTTTATGCAGCTATGTTGTCCCTTTTTTAACTCCTACCGGCTTCCAAAATTAAAGCAACATATTTCTAGCAGCTGCGATTAAATATTTGAGTTAACTTCAACAGATTTGTCGTTATTAAGTGTTTAGAAAATATGTAAAAATGGTAGTATTATTTTTTTTCAAAATCATAAGAAAGATTAAGTTATCTTACAAATGTCCTATTCCAAATTTATAGCAAATTCTAGGTAGTCAGATGTCAACCTTTAAGTGTCTGAATAACAAATTTTGTTTTGAATAACAAATCAAAACAAAAGTCGGATTCCGAATATTAACTTAACTTATCAATATATCTCGCATTTAAAATCGTGAGTGAAAAATGTATCATTTTTGTATATGATGGTTCCAGTGTTCAGATATTTTTTTTTTTAATTTGTTAAAATTTCATCTTGGAGCTTTAATTTTTAAATCTACGCATTTAAAGAAGAATTTTTAATTTCGTAAATAACTTATTTATTTAATTTCTCAAACGAAAAACTAGAAAGGCGTAATTGCAAATGTTTGAGCATTATACCCCAAAATAACAAAGAGTGAAAGCGTGTAACATCAGCAGGAGCGAACTTAATACCCCGCGTCATAAAGTTTAATTGAGGTTTCTTTAAAAGCAAAGCAAGAATTAAATACTGGGTTATGGTGAATAAAAAATTGCTTTAGCCACTGAGAAAATGAAATGCATGAAATATTTTAATCAGAAATGAACTCAATTAAGTACTTACTTACATACGAAAACAATTTTTGCTGACAAAAAACGTAATAAAAACCAAAAGAAAAGTTCAAATTTCGTCCTTGCTTGTAACTTGAAACTAAGAGTGATATCAGAGACAAGTTTCATTTAGTCCGAAGTTTATTTGCAATCGTTTGCAATTAATTGGTGAAATAGATCTGATTTCGAGATATGGGTCCTAAGCAAACTTTTGTGAGGTATAGACTGCCTCTGGTCTTATGACTTATATCTGAATTGTAGTGAGGTTGCTAGGGGGAAGGGCGAAAAATGATACTCGTACTATTAAATTACCATTTTCTTTCTGATCAATATCTGAAAAAAAATTGTTTTTTGTTCAAACTTCTTATTTATTTATTTAATCAACTCGCTTGGAGACTAACAATAACTATACTAATCTTAATAAAGTAATGGAACGTCGGACTTTTCCAAGCCATTGCTTAGAAACTTTGTTTTTTCAAATTCTGTCTTGAGTTGTGAAAGGAGCACCCATTATGCGTATAAATAATGGCTACAGGGGTGGTAAGTCTAGTGTCTTCAGTCGAGACGTATTCGATGTTAGGACTAGGTTCATAGCCAGTATGTTTGGATGTTGCTGAAATTTCTGTTGATACGATCGGTTAATGTTTTCCTGTATCTGCTTAGCAAAAGGTATACCAAGATCTTGGTGTATGTTTATATTCTTGACATTAATTCTTGGTGCGCCGGAAATAGTTCAAAGTATTTTTGACTGAGACCTTTGCAGTATTTCTATATTCTATATTACGTTGCCCCACAGCTGGATTCCGTATGACCCTATATTTAGGTTTAATAAAAAAAGTTTAATGGAGCTTTTTTTTAGTAACTTAAGCTTATTTTCTTCAAAAAGAGAGGGCAATTGAGAATTATTCAATTTTGCTACTGTTTTTGTGATGTAAAAAGTGATGAACTTTTTCTTAGTAAATATTAATTTTTTGGAGATCGATTTATATTTCTTTTTTTTAAGATATTGATCGGAAACTTAGTTCTTAGCCCCGAGTCAGTTAGTATTGCATATTTAGAAATCATTTGAGACGTATTTAATTAAGCTATAAAATATCGGTAGTTTTCATCATTAGCAAGATTACAATATGACCATTATACTTTTAAAACTTAACTTTAAAGAAGATGTCTGTAATACACACATCTTCACCAAGACCTTACAAAATCTTTAAATTATTATGAAATAAGTTAATACTTAGTTGGTATACTTATCAACAAATATAAATAACACTAGCATTACCCTGTGCGCATCGCTGCACTCAACCTAAGCAGTGCCTCTTAATATAAATTCCATGAGAATCGATTAAGTGGACTTCGAGAAAATGATATTTAAAAATATTTTTGTTTGAGGGCCACCCCTACATATGCACCCTAAATAAAAGTTTTGTAGCCTAAGCTATGCTTCTTAATATAAGAGCTACGTGGTGCAAGTTCGGAGTGAATCGACTAACCTGTCATCGTGAAAATGATATTTGAAAATAGTTTTGTATGAGGGTCACCCTAAGTATGCACCTTAAATACAATTTTAACGACTTTATCTGTGCCTCTTAATATAAAAGCCATGTGGCGTAAGTTCAATGAGAATCGATTAAGCGGTCTTCGAGAAAATGATATTTAAAAATATTTTTGTTTGAGGGCCACCCTACATATGCACCCTAAATAAAAGTTTTGTAGCCTAAGCTATGCTTCTTAATATAAGAGCTACGTGGTGCAAGTTCGGAGTGAATCGACTAACCTGTCTTCTTGAAAATGATACTTAAAAATATTTTTGTATGAGGGTCACCCTAAGTATGCACCCTAAATAAAATTTTTTTAAGCTTATCTGTGCCTCTTAATATAAAAGCCATGTGGTGTAAGTTCTAAGAGAATCGATTAAGTCTTCGAGAAATATTTTTGTCTGAGGGCCACCCTAAATAAAAGTCTCGTATCTTTAACTATTCCTCTTAACATAAGAGCTACGTGGTGTAAATTCGGTGTAAATCGACTTACCAGTCCTAGTGAAAATGATATTTAAAAATATTTTTGTATGAGGGTCACCCTAAGTATTCACCCTAAATAAAATTTTTTTAAGCTTTTCTGTGCCTCTTAATATAAAAGCCATGTAGTGTAAGTTCTAAGAGAATCGATTAAGTCTTCGAGAAATATTTTTGTCTGAGGGCCACCCTAAATAAAAGTCTTGTATGTTTAACTATTCCTCTTAACATAAGAGCTACGTGGTGTAAATTTGGTGTGAAAATGATATTTAAAAATATTTTTGTATGAGTGCCACCCTAAGTATGCACCCTAAATAAAACTTTTACAATCTAATCTGTGTCTTATCATATAAAAACTATGTGTTGTAAATTCCATGAGAATCGATTAAGCGGTCTTCGAGAAAATGATATTTAAAAATATTTTTGTGTGAGGACCGCCCTAAATAAAAGTTTTGTAGCCTAAGCTATGCTTATCAACATAAGAGCTACGTGGTGTAAATTCGGTGTGAATCGACTAACCTGTCTTCGCGGAAATGATATTTAAAAATATATTTGTATGAGGGCCACCCTAAGTATGCACCCTAAATAAAATTTTTATATTCTTATCTGTGCTTCTTAATATAAAAGCCATACTGTGTAAGTTTCATGAGAATCGGTTCACCTGTCTTTGAGAAATCGCTATTTTTAAAATATTTGTGTATGAGGGCCACCCTAAATATGCACCCTAAATAAAAGTTTCATCGTCTTAGCTATGCGTCTTAATATAAGAGACATGCGGTGTAAATTCCATGTGAATCGATTAAGTGGTCTTTGTAAAAATGCTATTTTAAAGATATTTGCGTATGAGGGCCACCCTAAATTAAACTTTTATAGCCACCACGCCCCTGGTGTCTAATCCCGTTCATATTTTGTGAAGTGCTTAACATAGGCTATGTGCATCCTGACACCGAATTTCAAGACTTTTGCTATCATATGAACCAAGATATAGCGAGTTAAAGGTTTTAATTGCATGTAAAGTGCCACGCCCCTTACTTTTATCAAAATAAAATATAGCCCATGTTACTCAAGAATAGTGTAGCTTTCTATTAGTAGAAGAATTTTTGGAATCGGTTCTGTAGTTCCAGAGATTACCCGGAACATACAAACAAACAAACAAACAAACCTTACCTCTTTATATAATAGTATAGATTACTCCAAAGAAGCGAATTGAAAAATTTTGTCAAATGCTCGACAGGCGAGCAAATGTCTTGCGAGGTATTCATTCTTATGCAAAATATTGCCAAAAAAAGTCGAAAAGGAAATATTTTTGATCTTAATGCGGTGTTAGTATTTTAATGTAAGTTAGTTTTATTAAATTTACAATTTAAATAGAAGCAATTGTAAAGAGAGATTACATGAACGCTGCTAGAAAAAGTGCTTGAGAGGTATGTGTGGAGCAGGCGTTAAGTAAATCTGAATTAGCATAACGGAAAGCTGTTTTTGAAAACGTGATACAAGAACTAGAAAAATTGGAAATTGATATCTTGTTTTCGAGCAATTCCACTTAAAAAGTTTGAATTATGTGTGAAGTATAGGTAAAAATGGAATGAAGTCCTTTGTCTTTTTATTTTTTTTTTTTTGAAAGGCTAGTCCGATAGCATGGAAGAGCATATCCTTAGAGGCTATTCACATATAATGATGCTTTTAAAAATGATAGGTATTGTATCAATAGGAAACATGTCAAAAATGAAGAAAATCATTGATCATGCAAAACGAATCAATTAGAATAGAAAAGTTAAGTTGCCATTCCCGAAGTGTTTGAAAACTTTTTTTAAACTTTGAATTATTTTATAAAATTTTGATATTCTTCGCTTTCATTCATTCTAGAATAACATGCAAACAATGCAATAAATTGTCAAAATTTTGAATGTTAGAACTCGCTTTCTTCAGATCCAAGGATGAAACCGTAACACAGTTTTCTAGTTTGAGTCCAATTGTAAAAAGTTGAGTCCCGATAGGTGTTCAAAAAAAAATCTTAGAATTTCTCAGTGGTCTCATTTCAAACTTTTCAAGGAAAGATTGACAAAAACTTTCGCCGAACTCGTATGCTTCTTAGTCTTTGTAATATTTATACAGTTGTTAATATTTCCTACCAGATTTTAATGTGGGACATACTTCAAATAATACTTCTTTTTACAATCATCCAATGCAAATTTAATGATACTTTTACTTTTCAGTCGTTTAGACACAGAAAATGAACCTTACGACGGCCGAAGAGAGGAAATATACATACATATACAAACATACCCAGCAGGCAAATGAGCAAGGCCTTACTCGGAGAAGGCCTGCTAGCACTGCTGCGATTATATAAGGACTTCTCAAAACTAGATTTTCATGCAAATAAAAATACAATCACAGAAGGCATAATATGCCTTGCCACAACAGACGTGCTATCAGGCCTGAAATTAGAAGGCAAAGAAGAAGGACTCCATTTACTTTAGCGCTTTTCTGTTTCTTTTTTATTTCATGTATTACAATGTTTTATGATTCGGCATAACTTTTTTGTCATATGCATTGTACATATACGACATGAAAAGTATACGCATGGTTAGAAATTAAGAGAGGTGTGCATGTCTTCTGTTGTTTCATGTTATGTTAAGGAGGTAGAGTTTTGTGTATTCTTTGTCAAATTGTAAAGTCATTAAAAAAATATCAACGCAAGTGAAGATGGTGCGGATAAAAAAAAATCAATTAATATTTAGAGTCTTTAAATTTATTAAAATTAAATTTTTGTCAAGTACTTCTGAGAGTCCTTCTACGGTAGCGGTCTTAGAAAGCCTGCTTTTCTGCGGCCATTTCATATAAAAATAAAGTACGTTTGAAAGGAGGGTGGAAGGCCTTCTAGAAGCACTGTTAGCTCCTGCCCTTGCCTATTGGGTACGTATAAAAAGAAAAACATTTCTTATGTATTATTTATATATGTATGTATGTGTGGCATAACAAGACGACATATTTTAGCGGTTTCCGCCTTCAGCATCAAAGTTTCCATTAACACAGTAACAACAACGTCCGTGTCCTGTTGCAACTCCAACAGAACTGTCAGAAAAAAAAAAAAAAAAAAAACAACAATGCGAAACACAACAACAACAACAACGAAATATATGGACAAAGTCACAAAGTGTTGCTGTAAAATTTTGAAATGTCGTTTTGTCCGGAATGTGTTTCTCGCACGCGTTGTTATGGGAGTTTTTTGCGTGTTGTTGTTGTTATCGCCCATGTCGTTATTTCATTGTACTTTAAACTGGAAATGTTAGATGTAGGACCCAACAAAAACAGTGTATACGTAAAAAGGGTATACGTACCGATAATTTAGGATCGCACCGCCTGTCGTTGTGGTACAAATGCTAGCAAGGAGGTGTTAATGGCTAATTTACATGCAAAGTTGTCATTATGTCTCACTTGCGCCTCATTTTCAATCAATAGCATCCATCTGTCTGCTTTCATGGTCGGTCTGTGTCGGTCACATGGCGAGTATTTTTTCCTCCCCAAAATCTGATGCCTACAGTGTTGAGCTTTTGGAAGTAGGTTGCTATGGACACGCGAAGATTTTACATTTTATTTAAAGATTTTTTAACTTTAATTTTTTGTGGTAATATTTTTTTCTGTCTAACACGATGGGCATATTCTCAATGTCTTTTCATTTGTATCGTATAGTAGAGAGTGTGGCAAATGTGAAGAGTATGTGTGCGGTGCCCTGTGATAAGCATATTCTTCTCTTTTGCTGTTGCCTCGCGGTTCGAATTTGACGGTTGCCAAAAGGTTTTCTTTCTTATCCATTAACCACATGGCTCCATTACGAACTCTTTTGCTGTTTTCCTTCCTCTCATTCCGAATGTTGTTGTTTTTTTCTTTAATAATCCTACCCCCAGCGATGCTTCGTAGTATTTCTTTAGACTAAGTTGGACCATAAATCTTAACGTGGATTGTGACGACTAATTTTGAAATCGCTGCTCACACCACGCTCAACACAACTTTCTTTGCATTTTTGTCAGTTTTGATGACGGTGGGAAAAAGAGAAACAATTTAAAGCGCGGCCTCCAGTCTAACCCCCTTCCACCACAGAATATAATCAAATACCCTATAATGTAGTACATACTGAATAACTTTTTAAGTAAAAACAATCTAAAAAAAAGTGGGTAGTTACAGCTATATAGCCAGAAGTTAGACAAAATCTGTATATTTTGTATATGTCACCTGTAATTTAAGCAAAAAACTTATAATGATATTGTTTAAACTACTTTCAACAAGTTCGGCAAAACATATAAACTCGCGTGTCAAGTGACGATGGTAGTCTAGGGAGGGAGCGTTTTAATATTTACAGTGGCTCACAGTAAAAGTCGGGCAAGTGTTCGCAAAAAGTTACAATGCGATTTTAAGCATTACAAATACATTTTTTTGCAAAAATGTTTGCATCTTGCATTCATTGGATAATACAGAAGAAATGCAACTAAAATAAATTTACAAAACTTTGAATCTAGCTAGTTCAATAATCATGGGAATCTAATGATGAGATCAGAGATGTGCTCTCTTTTTGCAAAGGCTTAGCTGTTGTAAATGACACCGCTGAAAAAGGTGTTGCGTTTATGAAAAACTACAACCAAATTTTGCCAAATGATGGAGAACAAAAACAGCTAATACTACAAATCGTGGTAGTATATCGCAAAAAGTATCCTTTTTTGTGAAAAGAGCCAGTTAATATAAACAATGAACGCAATAAAAATAAATATAATACAACCTAGTACTGATATGAATTATTTTTCGAAACTTTTTTAATTTTTTCAAAGGGATCCCAAAGGGGTTATGATAGGGGGTAAGTATGTTCGGAAAAATGTAGGGAGGACCTGGTAATACATAAGACCACTCTACGGGTCACTCAGGGAAAGCTATGAACTATTTTTAGAAATTTTTTTAATTGTTTGTGTTTTTTGTACGGGGACCCCCAAAAGGGCGGCAGATAGACGGTAGATATGTTCGGAAAAAATATTGGAACAAAAATATAATAGGACTTAGTGATATATATCAACCCTTTTTGGGTCACTACGGGGGAGCTATGAACTATTTTTCGAAATTTTTTGGGTTTTTTGTAAGGTGACCCCCAAAAGGCTGGCAGATGGGGGTAGATGTGTACAGAGAAAAGTTTGAGAGAGTAAAAATAATACGAGTTCGTCTTGAGTTTTACCCCTTCTGAGGCATCTGAGAAGAGGGGGAAGTCAATTTCATAATTTCACAAGAATGTAATTTTTGCAGGGGAGCACCCCTAAGGGGTTGCGATAGGGGGTAAGTATGTTGAGAAAAAATGTTGGAGAAGGAAAAATAATGGGACCTTACTATAGATTTGATCCCTCTAGGGGGCAGCGTCGGAGAGATATTAATGATTTTTGATAGATTGAGGACCATTTTCCAGTTTTCAAAAGGGTGGCGGGTCCATCAAATGTTTACTGAAATGGACCAAATTTTATGTGGTTTTTATTGGCACCAATACGAAACTTTTGGTGCCCGGTGAGCGAAGTTTGGATCAACTTTAATTTTTTTCATATATGTCTAAACCACCCTAATGTGCACACATTGAAAATCGGGCAGCGAAATGAATGATTGAAGTATTGGTGAACTTACCGTTAGGTTTGAACAACGATAATTGGTTTTTGTTTTTAATGAATTTAGTTAACTTCTTGCTGTCATTAGATAAAAAAAGTTTTAAGTTTATTTCAAAATTCAGCGTACAATTAAGCAATGAACGTTAGAAGAACGAAAAATCGTAATTACCAATCATTTAGAAGGCAAAACCGAACGCGAAATTGCAAATTTTATAAAAAAATGTATTATTTTCAAATAAACAACGTATGGTGGCAAAAAATAACTTTTAGCTCGAGGAACGAAAAATGAACTTTCCGCGAAATTCAAAAAAATCCATTCATATCTACTCCAAAGTTACTGAAATGGTAAAAAATTAACTTTCGAAAAGATTTCCATGCCGTAGCAACTTGAATAAATTTCCGGAAAAAATAATTCAAATAGCCGACTGGCACAGGAAAAGCCAGGAATCAGCAAGAAAAGTTCGTAAAGAGAGCACATTTCAAAAGATTCTCGTTTTGTAGCAAGGTAAGAACATTTTTTTAAAGGCGTGGTTAATATTCTTACGAATAATTCAATATCCTTCAGGTTGCATAAAGTGCTTTCCAGTTAACCTATATGTGTACTAAAATGATATGGAACACTCAAACTATTGGGCTACCTTACTTTGAAGTTTTATGCTCACATGTAACAGGAAGTGGTTTACAGTTCATAAGACTTCCTTGCTCCCCTACTACGTCTTCTTATATCAGCTTATGCTTTTGACAAACCCAAGCCTGTTTAAAGAGTTTTTGTTAGTTTTTCATGCTAATGCTATGTGAAGCTCCTTGACCTTACTCACTCACACATTGTTGCATGCATGTACGTGAGTGTTAGTTGGTGGCTTGCCTAAATTTCTACGTTATATCCTTTCGATTTCTCATGAAAATCCTCTTCTGTTTAATTTTCTAAATGTTTTTACGATTTTCCAATTTTTTGTAAACAAACAAAATCAATCGAACACCTACAATTACAGGAGTATTTTCGAATATGATATACATACTTAAGCATGTACATATTTACATGCTTGTAGGCTCACAGTTGGCTCCTGAAAATGTGAACTACTTCTTTTGCTTATTTGCTATTCCATTAAGTCTAAATTTTGAAGACTACTGAACTGTGTTCTTGATTTGAACTCATTGAATTCTGTCTAACGACATGAGTGTAGTTTTAAGTATTTTCAGTCTTCGGAATAAGCACTGTAAGTAAGTATGCAGAATATTTGCAGCACATTTTACAAGCATTAAAGCCTATGTAAAAACTTCATTTCCAAATGTATTGCATGTCCGCGGTAGTGTGAAATTCGTGCTATGGTTCCCAATTCTCGAACGAATCCATGCAACTATTTTCGATTGAGCTTACAAGTGAAAGAGTAGTTTTCAATTAGGTACCACAGGTTTTCAAAGGATTCTAATGCTCTGAATTCGCACATGGTCTCAAATCTTTTTTGCTTTTTTCAATATCTATATCCGCATCGAAAGGTGTGTAAGATTTTAAGATTTGAGTGAATTTAGACAAACATATAACGTGGCAGAGGAATAATATATATTTAATACATATATCCTTCTTATCTGAGTCAAACTTTTTTTGAGCTTTATCTTCCTATGAATATAAAAAAAAAGATGATACATTACATGGACGTGTGCTTACTGTTTTCACATGCCTTAAAGGATTAAAAGGATTTCTGTCATTTCTGTTTTCATAAGCTTTTATAGCTATTTTCATTTCTGTTTTTGTTTTATTTATTGTATTTTCTTTTGTTGTATTTTTATTATATTCGCAATTCGTATTCCATTGGCTTTTGAGTTTTGCAAAAGTTGTTGTCGAAGAGGTTTTGAATTCCAATGAGAAATCAGCACATTATACATGCATTGAATATTTGTGTGTGTGTTAGTATACTGCACTTAAGTATATGTATGGATATGTCTATATGTTAATATGTTCATAAAATTGAATCTATAATAAAGATTCTTGTCAAGTTTGGTTGATTTTTTCCCGCAAATCTTGTGAAATAAGCAAAGTAATATATAATTAAAATATTTATGAGAATAGTAAATTTCATCATCTTATTTCTTGCTTTCAACTTTTGTCTTGTATCATCTCTGATTATTGAAAGTTCCATCCAGCAAGCAATGATTTTATAACTCATTTAGAAGGGTTAAATTGGTATTTTGAGCTTAATTTTAATTTTCATATGAAAAATGTTCCAATATTCGATATAACTCTTTTGTAAGTTATAGTGCTGACTCAAGAGTTATCGGTGCTCTATTCAAAAACTTTTGATTTGCCTTTTTTTATACTTACCTTCACTTCATGCCTATAACCCTAACCGGCACCGTATTTGGAAAACAAGTACAAGTCACCTAGTGCACAGGAAACCTTGAAGTGCTCGAACCAAAATCTAGAAACAGCAATAGGTCACCAATGTCAAGAAAAAATCTCGAGGTTTTGGTGTACAGAAAACGCAAAAGTCATATTCTAAACAATTTTGAGAGTGCAGAAGTTATTAATTTGTAAGCCATAGAACACTTATAAAATGGTTAAAATGAAATAATTCCAAGTCCAATGACGAAATAAATATATTTGTTTGAACTTTAACAATAATCGCTTGAAGCGTCTACATATAATTTAGATGTGAACTACTTTGGCAAGTCATTACCACGGAAAGTTTCTCCCGAATAAACTATCACTCAGCATCAGAGCCTAAACCATATTCTCGTCAATTGAAAGATGACACTTTTGCGATCAAATATTTTTGCTGGGATATAATTTCAAATAATCTTAATTCATAAAACATAAACAATAAGTATTTGTGGTTAATAAAATCAGAAAATATATTTTTTATTGGAATTTTCATACGTGTGTGCAGTTAGGTTGGCCGCAAGAATGTTACATTTTTATTCCTTATGAAAATTCAATTTCAATTTCAAAGTTTTTTTCATAATAAGTTACAAATAAAGTCCTTACAATGTTCTTTTTTAAAAGTGTTGTCACTTAAAACTTTCTTTGACAACATAGAAAGCTCTTCGAACGCACCTGTACTCACAAAAGTTGGTAATTTGACAAAGTGTAGCAACAGCATTAGAAACTGCAAATATAACAATAATTTTCTTGGTAAAGATTTCAACATTTTACAAACACACTTGCGATTGGTTAAACCACATATACAGTAACATTGACATATTCACAAACACACGTTTCACTCATGCAGTTTCACTTGGCCACGACACGAATATCAAAAGTTTGTTGCAAAAAAGTTGAAAGTAAACAAAATTACGAGAACTACGTCTTAAAATTTATTTCAATTTGTTGCATACTTTTCGAGCAGCCAACATGACCAACGCAATAAGTCAGCAACACGCCGCAACTCAACCGATTGTGGTGCACACACATACACGCGCTCAATTCCAATCAGTGTTGTGCCTTTTATATTACACATGGTGTAATAAAACCATTGAACGGTAATTCAAAAATGACATGTGGCAGGTTAATTATTACTAATATTATGTATCTATTTCATATTTAAAAGTTAAATTTTTAAATTACAATACATGTTATAAGAACTGTTTAGCGACTGCTCTAGAGGACTCCGTTTTTTGGCTATGGTCTAAATTACTTTTTTGTTCGTTTCTGCTTCAGTTTTGAAGTGGAGAAGATTACAGCAGCGAATTTTCAAATCGAAATTTTAATGTCAAAATTTGAACAATTTTTACAGCTAAGTATAACATGTTCTAGAGTACCGCTTAATCAGTTAATTAGCAACATAAATTCATAAAAAACTCAATAACACAGCACGTGTACTCTTAAGCGAAGCTTAAAATTAACATGGATGCCTATTTGCTCGCCTTATTGTCGACTGCCGAGCTTGAACCTAATTAACTGACAAAGTGCTTGCTTCACGAAAAAAATGCAAGGAGCTTTTTTATAGAAAATTTTCTGATCTTTCTAATAGGCTAGGTCCCGTTTATGTTGCATTTTTTTTTTTTTTGCACGAGATATAGAGCAAGCATTTTTCCCGTATGTAAAACAAAAAAGCTCGATGAGCCACCAGTAAATATTAATATTATGAAATATAATTTCAACAGAATTTCCCTTTCGTGTGCCTGCATATTTTGAACCTATTTCAAGCAAAAAAAAAAAATTGAATCACCTTAATGGACATTTTCAAAATGTCTAGTACATAAAAACGTGAAATGTACTCTTTTGTCATGAATATTAAAGATTTACTTAAAATTCAAACAAAATTTTAACATTTTTCTGTTTTTCAGGACGCAAATGTACCAAAAAACGAACAAATATACCGAAAATGCCATCACTGCTCGACACTTTTCTATTGCCGCCTCTCCGGTTAAAATATGTACGTAAGTACGTATGTTGAAGTTTACGTTACACAATGCGGTTGGCCGCATGTAGCGTGTCAGTTGATATTATTTTTGCTTTTGTTCTTGCTGTTGCAACATTGTCGTTGTTGCAGTTGTTGCTTGAACAATCGGCATGTGACAGTTTTTTTGTTGCGGCCACATGTTGTGCGGACATTTTAACAAGCACCGAAAATAAACTGCGGTTGCTGAGTGAGTGGCAGTATTACGAGATTAAGAAATGTGCTATTTTTGAAAATTAATTTCAGATTGAAAAAACAAAAATTCCAAGCTAACAGGAATTCAAAAACGTAGGAAAAAATTAGTTAAAAAAAAAAAACAGAAAAAGTGGCTAAAAATCTAGTAAAAACTTAACAAAACTGAATTACGAAAGAGATTGAAAAATTGTTAGAAATCCTTAAAAAAATTAAATAAAAATAAACATATTGGGCATTTGATTCTGAAGTTTTGAATGAAAATACACAATTTTTATTTTGTATAAAACCTAAACCAAAATAGACGAGACGAGACGTTACGAGTAAGTTCGAGTGTATGTAAACCAATGTTGATAGCCAAAATGAACCAACGTAATTGATCGAAAGTGAACGAAACATTTTGACGAGACGTGTTGTTCCGTAAGAACCGAACTTCAATACGTTGCTACTCGTCATAACAGCTTTTTCGACTCGTTGGCTAGCGTAACATTTTGGGTTAAATGTCAAAACAGACGAAACGAGTGCAAACGTTCGTTCAATTGCTACCGTCTCGTCACGTCTATTTTGGTTAAGGCTTAAGGCTTACTCGTATATGTCAAATTATGGCCTTATAAAAACTAAATCAAATGATACACGGATTTTTCGAAAGCAGTTTTTTGAATTTTCTTTGAATTGTCTGAAATGTGAATGACTACAGGCTGCTTCGATGCAATATGCAAGCAAGAATCACTTATCCTGAGCGAACTTATGTGTGAATAATAAAGCTCAGTAATGAGGGTGGGACATGCAGCAGCGGGATCTGAAGAATTGTTCGGCAGGCTGAATATTCTCCAAATTAAAAAAAGTCATTAATTTTGACGAAAATTTTTTCTGAGGATGGATATTTTTCCTGCAAATGTATTATTTAATTTCGCTTCTGCTTTGCGTAAATGTCATATCGTTATATGTAAAATATTTTCCTCCATAAAATTAGCACCAAATGAGACGGTAATTTTGTGTTTTACCTATGGAAACCGATATTTTATCAAATCCATAATCATTCTCTTGCATATTTTGGTCTTGTGACATATTTATATTCTGGTACTGGATAATATTATCTCTGTGTTAGAGACCACTAGCTATAAAATTACTGCAATCACACACTCTATTTTGATTAAACATATATCCACTCCAATATAACTACAATTGTTTCGTTCACCTTGGTGCAGAAATTCAGGAATAAGAAGTTGATAAAAATTCTGAGAGATGTACACGAAAGTAAAGGTTAAAGTTATATTAATTTTATCATTTTCGGCATTTATATTGGACGCATTTATATTGGTGCTTCTTGCTTTAATTTTGTCACAGCTTAATAGTTTGTCCAATGCCAATGATGATTTTTGCACCAAGAATCCTATTTTCCTCAAACATTTTTTAACCAGTAGATGACCAAATTAGCTGCAAGACAAAAACCGACATATTTGACAGTGAGTGGGTTGCTCTCTGGGATGAGTTTGACAGCTTGCTACAACCTCTATAGTTGAATCATTGTTACCACCATCTGATTTCCGCCATGCTGTGAATGATAAGTATGTTGTTACGACTGTTAATGTTTCTTTTGAAAGGAGCAGACTGCTTCTGTAACTTGCTATAAAAAATTACACTAATAGTTTTCTTTTACCATATGTATATGTGGGACTTAAGATGGCCTTCTTTTAAATAACTTGGTTCCTATTGTTCGGACTTATTCGACGACGCTCGAAAAATTGAAACAAAATGTGATTTTGTATAAAGAATGTTTGGAAAATTTGCACGTGTGACAGCCGTTTTCATGATACATAGTAAAATAGTGTAAAACCTATTTTTAACCATTGACCTTGAATATTTTGAAGAAGTTTGAATTAACGTGATTAAGTGCGTTGATTCAATTTCGGAAAATTACACAGGCCGACAAAAATTATACCCAGAAACCGGACTATATATTTCCGTAGGTTTTCGATGCGCTGATTCCGAATCTGGTCGCAGAATTGCTCCATCACGTCAGGTTTTCGAGATATCCTAACATAAAAGTGCAAAAAACATTGTTTTTGCCCATTTTTGAGGTTATGTAGCACCGTGAATTTTCTTTTTTTCAAAAAATTATATGTGTGATCTTAAAGAGCTGTTCTTCTTCTTTCCAATGTCGTTGAGTTTTCTGAAATATCTTTCTTTTTTGCCGATCTATCGCATTTTGAAATTTTCATATTTGTGATTTTGCCTGTACCTGCAAGCTCATTAGGAACATTTGTGTGTCAAAAAATTTGAAAATTGCAAAATGCGATAACTGGACGATAAAGAAAGATATTTCAGAAAACTAAACGACATTGGAAAGAACAAGAACAGCTCTTTAAGATCACACATATAGTTTTTTGAAAAAAAGAAAATTCACGGTGCTACATAACCTCAAAAATGGGCAAAAACAATGTTTTTTGCACTTTTAGGTTAGGATATCTCGAAAACCTGACGTGATGGAGCAATTCTGCGACCAGATTCGGAATCAGCGCATCGAAAACCTTCGGAAATATATAGTCTGGTTTCTGGGTCTGAATGTTGGTTAAATTTTGTCGGCCTGTGTTATCTTATATTGAACGTTTGTACAGATTGAATATTCCAGTTTACAGGAAGGGAGACAGCTAAAAACTATTCATTGCTACCTTTGTCCTTGAATATATCGGTATGTCATAGAAAATTTGATCTTTCCCCATCGATTAGTGGAAAGATTTTTTTTCAGAACTCGGTCCATAACAATGTCTTCCGGGATCCGTCCCAAATTATGTCAAAAATCCATTTTCTATGTTTCCTCATCGATTGTTGCACTTACTTATTTTATTTTTAGTTTTCACCAAAAAGTATTTGCCTCCTATTCTCAAGGCAAATCCTTGTTTCAGACTTTTAGCAGAAGGTGCTTATCAAAAAACAGTGGATAGGGATCATAATATAGTATTCTAAGAAAACATTTTTTTATTATTATTTCTTCCTTTAAATTCCCTGCTAAAAAAATTTAAGAATAGTTTCTTACAACAAATGCTAAAATATTCCCCTCCCAAGTTATTTTCGATAACCTTACTTCCCGGGAATTTCTTCATCTGTTCTATAAATCTTCTACGATTGCTTACCAAGAAACTCAACAAAAAATTAGCGAAAATGTTCAGTCATGATAAGGCCCATTATGTCTCCAAATTTTATGTTCAAAAAGCAGTTATCTGACCATTGGAACCTTAAATATATTATTAATTGAAAAAAAAATTGACAAAATAAGTAGTTGTATCCTCGACAAAAACAAAAACTTTCACTTTTTCATTTTGCTTACAACCAAACCTAAGATGAGTCTCAGGTTAGTTAGTTAATTAGTTTCATAGGAATTTTGCAATTATTTAAAATTTATTTCAATATCATTAAAGTGCTGTAAAATTTTTTGAACCTTGAAAATCTAGATTTGTTCCCGTCGTACCCTTCTTTCTGTTCTCATTAACTCAAGTCTTTTTACCCCCTTATCAAATAAAAAAGTTCTCTCCATACTGAAAGCGTGTCATGTCATCGGGTGTTACCTATGGTAAACTGCTTCATCTTAGCGACACTTATGCAAAAACTTACAAAAAACTTTTGAAACGCCAAAACGCTCAAAAAGCAAAGAAAAATGGTCCAAATATTTGGCAATTAATAAATATATAATCCGATAAAAAGGCCCAAAATGGACAGAAGTGGAATGAAAAATTTGCTTATATTAAAAATGCGAAACACAACAAAGTTAACATTGGTCTACATGTCATGTATACAAAACATGCCTACCATTATTAATTACAGGGGGTTTAAAAACAATTTATAAAATAGGTAGATACTATCGGTATAAAAACAAAGCATACCTTAAGGCTGACATTTTATTTTATTTATTTTTTAAAAAAAGTTTTTGTGCGAGTACAACATAGTCAACAGCTAGTTGTCACTGCTAGCAGACACATTTGACTCTCATTAACATTTTACCAGTTCCGACGCAACCCAGCCAACATTTGAAAGGTTGCTGAATCTTCAACAATCTTATGAATTTATTACCAGAAGAGTTACATTGGCTTTTTAAGCATTTTTGAAATTTTAAGATTTCAATTTAGTTTGCTTAAAAAATAATTTTTTTTGGCATCAGAATATGAGCACGCGCTTATGAAATTTTCGCTATTAAAAGATAACGCTTCCGCGATGAAAAGTGTTTGCTGGGAAAGTATACTAAACATTGTATGTAGATGTAGGTCTCGTCCAAACAAAGGCATTTACATAAATGTTCTTGCCAACTTTGCGTTGAAAATGTTACCTTAATAATTTATGCCGTAG
This sequence comes from Tricholauxania praeusta, assembly GCA_949775025.1. Taxonomy (NCBI): domain Eukaryota; kingdom Metazoa; phylum Arthropoda; class Insecta; order Diptera; family Lauxaniidae; genus Tricholauxania; species Tricholauxania praeusta. Next base: position 33,913,461 of record OX459029.1, read on the forward strand.
TTGTTGGCAACTTAAAAAAATGAATAAAAAAGTACTGAAAAATGCGAAATAGGAAGTAAGGCGTAAGGGAGAACATAAAATTGAAGCACTTAGTTGCTACCTTATATAATCACCTTAATTATTATCAATGTTACATACATACATATACGAACACAACACCACACCCCCTAGCACTACTTCGTTGAGTGAGCGTCATATGCACCTTGACACCTGCACATAAACAAATGTACACACATACATACATATGTAAGTACATAACGCACACGGGTTTACTTGCAGAAAAGTTGAATAATCATTTACCACAACACTTGAGTGTAATGAATAGGCGGTCTTTATTCCAAAAATTCACACGCATACACAAATAAGTTTGCGCTCACGTAAGTATACTCGCTTTTAATCCAAGCGGAAGTTTAACTTAAGTATTTAAGGCTACACAATTAATAGTAAATTCAACTTTAAGATAAAGATTCCTTTGATTTCGTATACTTACAATACTATTTTTCTGATCAGGATGTCAATTTGAAAGTTTTTGTAATGTGGCAACAAAAAAGCGAAATCTTAAAATATCTTTCTTCTTTTAGCTTACAAACTTACATACAGTTATGAACACCAACATTTTTACAAATCCTGTAAAAATACTTAAGTGGTCGCATGGGCTGAGGCCAACACTACTGATTACGATTAGCACTGCGAAGTCTACGTGAAAACGCGGTCCAAAAGTCAATTTCTGTACGCAAGAAGCAAACATCTATTCGCGAATTCTTTCAATAAAGATATGAAGAGCTAAGATACAAAGTCCGCCAAGTTCAAAAAAATGAAAATGTGTGATAATGTAGGAGGAGACGGAAAAACTTTTTGTCTACAAGCCTACATACTCTAAATTGTAAAAAAAATATCCCTTCATTAACTTTTGATTGCAATAAATTTCTGAAAATCAAAACCCGCCAAGTCCAATTTTTTATTAAAAAAGATTCGGCTTTCATAAATACAAATAATTTCATGTTATTTTAACATGGAAATTATATTATGTAATTAAAATTTCAATCTACATTTATTCAAATGTTTTGAAATGAATTTAAACTTAGTCATTTTTAAAAAATGATATCGAAACCTATTACTATTATTATTTTCCAAAATCCGCCAAGTCCCGAGGTTTCACTTTCAAAACCAGCCAAGTCCTCGTTTTCAAGTTCAAAACCCGCCAAGTTCACATTTTTCGTTTCAAAACCCGCCAAGTCCAAACGTTTTTTTATAATAGTCCTTGTAGATTCCATAAAATGTAATGAAAAATCAGGATTTTAAAAACTTTTGACAACTACGAGTATTACAATGGTTCAATCTACGTTTTTACTATAGTTAAATTCAGTGGACTACAGTTTTTGCGTTTATCTCTAAATCGCAATATATGGACTTTCTATTTTCAAATGTGTATTTTGTGAATAAAGTGCAATTACCGCAATTTCAAGCTGGCCTTATTAATATAGATCTAAAAACAATAAAATGATATATATTGTCATGCCTTCATGCAAAAATTTTGTAATATTTCCTTGGTAATTGAGCTATTTTCATTTTCCAAGATTATAGAAATAGTCTTCTATTATTCGACTTTATAGATTATAACGAAGTTTTATATTCAAATTTACGGAAGCATAGTGCAATTACAAGTTCCGAGGTAATCACGCCTAAATTTACCTTATGTAAGCTGTCTTAAGTTTCAACGTTTACCAACACAGTGAAATATTATATAGTATAAAGTTATATCCAAGTTCGATGAACACAATGATCCAAGAAGAGATTTGAAATCTTTTCTTTCTTAGGACTTGATATAGTTCTTCAAACTTCGTTGTATATTTTATGATAATAATTGCTTGTACTACCGTATAGCACCTATGAACTCTTGCAATAAAAAAAAAAAAAAAATTATTTATCTCAATTCTTCAAGTTCTCATGTTTTCTTTAACTGCTGCTGCACAACCATTTTGTAAATTTCGGATCAAGACTTTGTCGAGTCCGGGGTAAAAAATTGACAACGGTGACCAAACGGTGAAAAAAGAAAGTTTTGCTATGGAAAATGTCGGTGTCACAATGACCCCTATTAGGCTTTTATTGTGATGTTTATTGACGGTGCGACCAAAACAAAAAGCCATAATTTTCATGATGCAGCCCCTTGAGGTCAGTGTATGAGATTTCTGTGAAATGAAATGTGGCACTTTCAGTTGTCAGCCATTGTTTTTTTATCTGAAGTTCCACATTAAACAGCTGCATTTTTAACAAAAACGAATTATACATCTCAAAAGGAAAAACCAATGAAATAAAAAACTCAAATCCCAGGAAAGGATTTCATAAGAAGCTTCAAGTTTTGAATATTCAATGATCTGGAGGAAGAGATAAGAGAAGCTGGGGCATAAAATATAATGCAAATATCTGGTATTTTATACAAAAAGATTTGTAGATGTAACATTTTCAATGACTTTTTAACGTTTAATGGACTAATAAAGCAACAACACTGCCCACCAACTCGAATTGTCCACCATCAAAATAGGAAGGCTTTCCTCTTAATGAAAATAGTGGACAAGACATCCGCCAAAGTATAGTAATCTAAAAAAAACAATTTCAATAAAAGTTAATGCTATATTTTATCTAAATAAATTTGTCCATATGTAAAATTGTAATTGAAAAATATAACTGCGCTCAAATTTCAACTATACCTAACAACTGAAATTCTTACTATGACGTTAATGGCATTCATCTTTAAGTAACACGTACTTTAGATTTACGATGAGACGTCATTATCATCATGCTTCAGCTTGTGAACTCTCTGAAGCAAAATGTGCCTAAAAACTCTTTAACCACAACTGATTACCTCTATAGCAAAGCTTACAATAACACCTTTGTGAAATTCCTCACTTAAGGTTCTTACTTTTTGTTATGTATATTCGTATCTTAGCTAACTCATCCCTCAATTTTTCAACTATCCACGTGCCATTTAGCATCGCTAGGTGTGCTATTCACGTTGTCAGAATTTTATGACCCTCTGCCTAAGTTATATGGCCAAGCTATTATTTTGAGGATTAAATGAATAGGCAAACGTACAATTATGCAACACATTTATGGCTGTATGCGTGCTGGTACTTGCCCCAGCAAAGAATGATGGCATCATATAAGGCCTATGACGGTGTAGTTCATTCGTTTACACTGAGTATTTTACGTTTTACGCAATATATCTTATTTTATTACTTATCTGCTAGTTACACAAAACTTTGAAGTCCTTGTCATAAAATTTTTTGAAACTTTCAGAAATTTTTGAATTCTTACGAGGCCCTCAAATTGACATTTTGGACTTGGCCGGGTCAATCCTAGTCACTCGATAACCTTAATCTGAACAAAGGTAACCTATGGAAAGTGTCGCAAAATTACCCCCATGGTATAAATTCTTCAATAATTATTTTTGTTACAGAGGTCCTTGGCCCAGCCCGCGTGGACCTTAAAATTTCGTACCGGAATGCTTGTATCGAAACAACGTCCACGTGAGCTTTATCTGATATTTTCGAAAGATTTGACATAAGCTTACCTCGCTTGTTATCTATGTAGCTATCGATTCAAATATAGCTCAATGCTTTATTTTACTAACCTTTCAAATTTTAGTTAATTGATCCTGATGATGTGAAGCTGTTAGTTGTACTGAATGCTGGTTCAATGTAATGTAAATGTCGTAACATTTCTCTCCTAAAAATATTTCATTGCAATCCAATAAAATTAATTTAACTTTTAACGCAAGCAAATTGAATAAATTTAGAAATTTAACTACAAATTTGCTGTCGAGATAAAAAGTAACCTATGTTCTAATCAATCATTTAACCGTTAAAGCTAACAATGTTCAAAAAAATGCTGCTAAGGATTACCTTAATTATTCTTCCCACTTTTTCCTCAAAGTTTTAGGTAAAACTAATTCTTATCATACGGTATATGTGGCGTTGTAACTTTTTCCATAACATTGTCCTAAAACGTCAGGTGGCATTTTTTGCTGGGTGTCTCCCTACATATACTTTGAAATTTAAAGGTTGTATGGGCTTATCTACGAGATATGACTTTAAGTTACTATACATTTTAAACATAAAACATAAAACAAAAAAAAACAAAAACAAAACAAAAACAAAAAAAAAAACAAAAACAAAAAAAAACAAAAACAAAAACGTAAACAAAAACATAATTTAGACGACTCGCGGTTAATGCGTTTACATTGGCATCATGGAAAAATTCTTAAAAAAACTGATCAGCTTTTATAATTTCAATGCATTTGTCGTCTATGAACGTTCTTAAGTCATCATTGTGTTAGGCTGAACTTCTAACAAATATTTAGAATTGCTTATTCAATACTTATCCACGTTTCATATAACAATATTGAAATCATAACGGAAAGTTTATATAGAATTTTGGGCACAAAACTGCACATTATTTGAAAGTCATCCATGTTATTATAGAAAAGTGCTTCTGGTCAAATTATTTCCAAATGGCAAAAGTATTTTAAACTTTAAAGCTTATTGATCACGACACTAAGACAAATTTAATTTAGTGAAAAAGTTTTTGAACCGAAAATGTTGACGAAAATACTTCCAATGATATATGCCTTATTGAAAAGGTATTTTTGTGCACTCTCATTTTTGTTAGGTTGTGTTAACCTGTTGCATTTGCTGCCAAGAGGTATTAAATATAATACAGTATAAAAATATGCTGCTGAGGATAGTCTGAGTACGATAGATAACTGTATCTAATTCTAACGTTAACATCATAAGTACAATCCGAAATAAAATTAAATGACATCTCTAGAAATTAGTAATGTTGTTCATAATTTTTATAAAATGTAATCTGTTTCAAACTAATAACTTTTTTTTTATAATAAATTATCATATCTATACTATTTATATAAGATTGCTTGTAACGCTTTTGAGCAAAATGAACTGAACCGATTTTAATCATTTATTTTTTAAAACAACTTATTTGTGCTAAAAAAGGTTATTGCACACATGTTTTTTTTTAGTTTTTATAGTTAAATATCCTTGTTTTTACGCTTAAGTTTTGCAAAACCGCGCACAAAAATTTTCGTTTGATTTTTCGTTGCTTATATATACATATACAGGGTGTTTTTTAGAGGTATAGAGCTTCGAATTGAAATAAAACACAAAAAAATAGTTTTAATGTCCATCAATTTGGCTTGATTGGAAGGATAATTTTATGCCATTAATGTTTAAATATGATTTCGGGCATGTGGCCGCCGCGGCTGGCTCGAATAAAGCCAATTCTACAGGTCCAATTTTGAACCACTTTTTCGAGCATATGGGGCCGTATGTCGGCAATAACGCCACGAATGTTGGCTTCCAAGTCCCCTAACGTTTCTGGTTTGTTGGCGTAGACGAGCGACTTCACATATCCCCAAAGAAAATAATCCAATGGTGTCAAATCACACGATCTTGGTGGCCAATTGACAGGTCCATTCCGCGAAATTATGCGCTCATCGAATGTTTCCTTCAATAAATTGATTGTGACGTGCGCTGTGTGGCATGTAGCGCCGTCTTGTTGGAACCACAACTCATCCACATTCATGCCATCCAATTCGGGAACAAAATAGTCGGTTATCATGGCTCTATACCGGTCTCCATTAACGGTAACTGACTCTCCAGCATTATTTCGGAAGAAGTATGGCCCAATGACTCCACCAGCCCATAGAGCACACCAAACAGTCAGTTTTTGTGGATGTAATGGCGTCTCAAGGGTCTCATGTGGATTCTCTTCACTCCAAATGCGGCAATTTTGCTTGTTGACGTAGCCATTCAACCAAAAATGAGCCTCATCACTGAACAAAATTTTGCGATGAAAATCAGCATCGAGATCAATCTCATTTCCGGCCCATACACCAAAATCACGACGCATTGCATGGTCTCGCGGCTTTAATTCTTGCACAAGCTGGATCTTGTAAGGTCGCAAGCCAAGATCTTTGCGCAAAATCTTCCATAAAGTTGATGGACAAAGCTCCAATTGCTGTGCACGGTGGCGAATCGATTCATTCGGGTCCTCTTCAACATTTTGCTCTACAGCGGCAATTGTTTCTTCGGTGCGCACTGTTCGACGTCTCTGCGGATGCGTATTATCACATAGAGTAAACGTAGTGCGAAAACGACCCATGGTTAACCGAATTAATTGCTCTGATGGACGATTTTGTCGACCATAAAATGGACGGAGCTTGCGGTAAACTTCGCGAACTGAACCATTATTTTCGAAATAAATTTGCACGATTTGCAAGCGTTGTTCTTTTGTCAACCTGTTCATGATGAAATGGCAAACCAAACTGAACATAAATGACATTAGAGTTGCCAGATTTGACCATAAAATGCCAGTTTTATCTCTATTCGAAAAACAAACCTCTAAAAAAAACACCCTTTATATATATATATATATTTATTCTTCTCATTTGTACCGGTTGTATTTGGCTTCGAAGTTCAAAGAACAAATTCTCTTAAGCCATGGTTCCTATCTCATACATGTACAACTGCCACTTTAAAAAGACTTTCGGAATTATTGTCCTTTCTTCTCGACGGTTCTGACATGCTTATGTACATAGTTTTTATTTCCCCTAGTTAGTTATTATTGGGCTTGAGGAAGATGACTAAAAATAAGTTACACCAGCGAGCAGGTTAGCTCAGGGTGCAGCATCATACACAAGCACAAGCTAAAAATCCTAAGTAACACAAGTGATACAGTTTCAATTCAAAAAAAATAATACTTTGAAAAAAAAAAAACTTTGATTTTTGGTGAAAAAAAAAAATATTTCATGCAAATATGCCTTCCAACGGGCGATGTGGTGTAATCAATTGTGGCACACGTTTTGAGCACACGACACACGTTATAAGAATTTCATGGATCAAAGTCATTAAGACTCTAGTTGCAGTGTCGGTCACGCCGCTTAGTCTTGCTTGCGATGCAAATAAAATGGTGAAACCGCAGAATCAAATTGTGTCAGCGTAGTAGTAAATGCCCACACACAGACTATGAAGTGACACATGGCACTTCCAATGAGTTAAGTCACAAAAAGTACAAGCACAGCTGTTAAAGTCTTTACGATTTCGCTACACGTGTCACAACATGCGGAACTTGTAGTGTAAACAAAGAGTTTATAAAGCAGAAACCGAATTTTTCGAATCGCTTTGTATAGGGCTACCAGATGACATACTTTAGTAGCAAATGTGCTACTTTTGCAAGGCTTTGCTACTTTGCTACTTTTCACGCTGGGGTTTTTCATAGAAAACGAGGAATTTTTTTTTTTTTGCTCAAAAATGAAAAAATTTTTGCTTTTCATTACAAAATTGGAATTTTTTCACATACACTACTTTTGTAGGCAGGGCATCTGGTAGCCCTAGCTTTGTACCGATTCTCGGGTTACAGTTGAAATTAATTACAAAGCGGGTACACGACCACATTTCAACCTAACGACTACTTAAGAGTATAATTTTTCTGGCAACCTCATGACTGCTTAAGTACGTGCAGAGACTACTCTTGGTAAACTCTAAAACTCAACTTCACGCACCTAGGTCGGGTAACACTCATCTCTTAACAATGAAATTGATATATCCAAAGACACACTATCATCCTTTTTACGTTCAGCGTTCAGGCTTGTGGTTCATACGAGAGCAGAGCACAAACTCGATATAAGATTGCATTATCGTCTGGTGCTACTTCCAAAGAATATGTGGGGTGTTTAAGTCGGACTCATCTCTACCGAAGAGGAAGCGTTTTCCTCACAAATAGTTAATTTGGTACGGAACTTGTACTGTAATACGTGGGTTCTCTTCGACATTCAATTCGATTTAATTTGTAACGAATAGAATTTGCTTGGCACTCAAAATTACTCGGTACTTACTCTATCTTTTAACTGATACAGATTGCAGGATATTGAAAAATTTTGGCATTCAAATGAGTCAAATTACATCCATATCTAAATTGTTTTCTTATAAAAAATTAATGAAAATAGCTTTTCTTTTGTTTTCATCACAACATACCTATATTTTTCTCTTCCATTTTATACCCTTCACGGAAGACAGCTTTTCTCTCTCTTGGTTTACTTTTATCCCTTCCACAGAAGGCATAGTTTTTTCGCTTTCAAGGTAGGCCTCCTTTTTTATGGTCATTTCATATAGTAAAAAAAGATGTTAAAAAGTTCGAAAGACCTTCTCCTTCCCTAGGAAGACAGCGCTTCTCACTACTTCTCTGCATTTGGGGCAGTAATGAGATAAATTAGCATGAGCAATACAATATTATGTATTAAATATATGATTAAAAGAAAATGTAAATGAAAAGTGGAAGTATTCATTTCAGTTCAATATCATATTTTATGGGTTCGAATAAAAATATGTCAGCAGTTTGGTTTCTTAAGATAAAAATTATCTAGTATAGGAGTCATATCAAGAATCTGAGACATATCAACTTCTTTCTAGAGAAAAATACAATGTCACAAATTTTCGAATATCTTGGCTATTTCAGACAGTTACGCATAGATTTGTCCATTAATATACGAGTAGAATTGTCGGTGTTTGTTTGTTCTTGTAGTTTTTAGGTGTTTGCAAGAATAGTTTTGAATTTTCTTTGCAACAAATCATCAGAGAAAGCCCAAACGCTTCTAAATTCAGCTTTTGTTGTTGTTGTTTTATCTATTTTTGTTATGCCTAAGGCAATGGTAATTGGCTCTTAAGGCCAGGTTAGTTTGGGTAGTTCAGTCTAAGGCATATAAGAGCAACAATTTCCAGATCACATAGTTTTGCAACACTTTTACGTTGTTATTGTTGTCAAGATGTATTGCATTGTTGTTGTTTTTGATGTCTCACATCATTTTTTTTTATTATACCTACGAATAACAGAATACAGTCCATTACCAGGGCAGACAATGAATTTACGGTACGCAATAGGAATTTAATTTTTTTGCCACCACCAAAGGAATGGCAAAAGCTTGCGTTGTTTGCCAAATGCATTCAAAGTTGGTTATGATTGCTAATAAGGCGCAAAGGATAAAAGTTATGTCCATTACTTTTTTTTTTTTCAATATGACTAAGTCCTGAACTTTCTTAATTAAAATGTAAATGTTTTTAAATAGAATTTCGTGTTAATGGATCAATGGCAATACGGGGAGATATAAGAGATTGAGCAAAATCGTTTTTGACTAAAATTGGTTTGGTGTGCCACTTAAAATGAAATTAAGATAATTTTGAAAACTTTTTTAAGCGTATATCATATCAGAAAGGAAATATACTGGGTGTACTATAAAATTATTTCACTTTAGAAATGATATCGTTCGTCATCATACAACATTTTGCTAAGACAGTGCAACCGAGTACTTTGCCGTTTTTTATTGTTTTGCTCGAAAACTAGATGAAACAATCGATTATTATTTGCATATTTATGGAATTCATAAGTTACAAATTATTTTTTGTTAATTTAATTACTTACGACAAGAGAAAACTAGTAGTGGTAACAAGTTTTTTTTATATTACTATCAAATTGAATTTTACACAAATTAAACTATTAATTTTCTTAATAGCTATTTCATAAGCAACTACATTTTGTATGCTTCAAATAATGTCACTTTGGAAGACTTACACTTTCCGATCCCAATATTAAGCTTATATTGATTAATATAAAGACAAGAAATTAGCACATACATATGTCAATTAAAGGCTTAAATACTTACAAGCACTTGCTTGCATTGGCATTTGAAATGTGGTTTATCGAAAACCGCAAATAACTTTATGATTACATTCAAAGCAGATTGTGGTCTTAACCACGTTTCCACAACCTGCCTGCCTGCGCTAACACTGTGTTGACCATCGATTGTGTTTATTTTACGCCCTTATAAATATGCATTTAATTTTTATTATCGGTCATAATTTCCAGATTTTATGGTGATCATTTGATGCGTATAACTTTAGAGCAATTATTAAAAAAAAAACTAAAGAGTTGTCATTTTACAATGGGTATTAACATTGTTTATTTGAGGGTTTTATAATTTTTCAATGCGCTTTTTGTGTTTTTTCTTCTCAATTCTCTTTTAAATTGGCTATTTAACATATGCTTTGTCTTAAATTTTACGATTCATTTGATTCATAGGCTTTCGACCTTGGATTGTTATTCTGTATCTAAGCCATATGGACTCGAAATTTAATAATTCTGCAAAGAACTAAATTTGTTTTATGTTGTTTAAAAACAGGTATCTCTGAAGTTGATAGAATCACACAAATTGCAAGAATATATCTATCTAAAAATTGGAACAGAATTATGTCTTATTCAGCCTAATTCTAGAAAAATAATCCCAAGAAAATTGCTTTGGAAAACTGTTTCTCTATCGTAACTGTCAGTTTTTCCGTGTTAGTTTCTCGGGAAAATAACGAGAGTAGTTCAACTGTTAAAAAATAATTTACGTTAGCCGCATGAAGCCACACTGGACAGTGCCGCATCAGGCACACTAGTCATTGTCATGTTAGGTATGCCTGGTCCATTTAGGCTTGCCCCAAGCGTTACCAAACTTATCCGGGCCTGATTTGATTAGCCTAACCTGAACAAGATCTCTAATAGGACCGTCCGGCCGTATGCTATCCGGATGAGAATTCCTACTCGGGAGTTAGTTACCATTTTTACAAATTTGAATTCATTGCATAAGTAGCTTATTTTAACACCTCTCCAAAAAAAAAATTGTGGCACCAATGTAAAGTTACGTTCTTATTCCGTACAAAAATTCAAAATAGTTATTTTTTTTGCCTACGTTATATTTTTCAATATAAAACATACTTTTAGAGCTAAAAGCTGACCTCTAAAATGACCACCAGTAAAAGTCCCTACTTGATCTAGATGAAAATTAATCGGGACTTTTCTTGAATTAATTTGTCCACATGAAAATCATATAGTATTTATTGCTCTAATAGGTACGTCAGAGGTAGAACTAAATAGTTTATGGCAACAGATCTATGTTAGGTGATAGCGATAGCACAGGATCTCGAACTCTGAGCCACTTAGATAAAAGTTTAGTATTGAGAGCTAGTTTACATCTGAATTGAGCGTAAAGGTTTTAGATGTTGTTGCAAAGTTCTTTAGTGATTTGAGATTAGCACCAGATATTCCTGCAAGGTTTTTGAAGAACATATGATCAAATTTTTCGCGTCTAAGCCTACGCAAAGGCATGGGAGTGACATAATAAATATTTTACAGTTTCCTCTTCGACCACATTGCAGCAGTGACATATTAGCATTATGGGCCAACATACCCATTCTATGAGCATAATAATCTTTAAACCATTATTCGGTCCCACATATAGTGGGAATCCGTTATCGCTTCACAGACACTAAACCAAAAGTTTTTTTGTTATTATGCTCGGATTGGTATTTATCTCTTAGCAAGCGTGGAGTAAAAAGATTTCCGAAAAATAATGTTAAAGTGTTAAATAGGAAGTAATGCATTTAATGATTCCCCTTCAAGGAGCACTTTCTGTTTTGCTTGTTCGTAACTTGCCTTCAAATTCACGGTGACCAGGCACCCAAAAAATGCATGCATCAACTTTGTTGCTGAGGTTGTTTAGCACATTATATCATCGAAGGACTAATTTCAATTGAATTGTACAGTCAACAAGGGATTTGAGTGCTCCTTTGCTGTCAACATTAAAATTTATACAAACTGCGAATTATCCAGTAGCACATGCGCCGTTTCCATACTTATCGTCTCAAACTCGGCTAGTTTAACATATGCGTCAATATGGATGTTAATTGAGTGCAAAAAGTCTGAAAGACTGTTTTACTAGAATTTCCTTGATAATAAAACTACTGAAAGTTTTCTATCAAAATTAATTTTTGGCTTGAAGCAATTTACACCATTTACATCCAGTCCTTTTATATTTGTTTGGATTTATTAGTAAATGCTAATAATGTTGAATTATAACAAATAGCTTTGATTTTGATGAGTCTAATAAAAATTGAATGAACATTTATTGTGTTACAGCACTTTGAACAATCAACATTTACAAATCTTAGGCTTAAAATTGAGTCTTTTTGAATTCTGGGCAGAGTTTTATAAATGATTTAGAACTCTAAAACTTTGATTTCTTTTGAAGAAAAAAATTGAAAATTCATTAATTAACTGATCAGAGGGTCAATATGACCCAAGAAAGTGAATTAAAAACACTGCTACAGTTTTTATTTTGTTGAGTAGTATTATATTCCTACTTGCATTGTTATATTCAGTTAATTTAGTAACAAGATTGGCATAATGATACATAATTTAAGCGATCAACAGACTCATGTTTGAAGTGTATGTAGCAAAAAAAGAAAACTATATAATTTATAATACAAAGCCACTACACCAATCAAGCGGGCGAAGCTGGCAGCCATCAGACAGTTTAGTAAATACAAAGTAAACTTGCGTTAAAAACAAAAGTTTTGAATTTCATGCATCAACACCAGAGAATGTCGTACATATGTATGTACATCAGTGTAAGAACTAAATTCATTTTTAAAAAGCTAGGAGGAAATGCAAGCTTCATACACATTCATCCCAATGCAAAATAAAACAATTGATAAATTTTTGTTTCAAAGGGACCATCTCTATTAATACAATATTCCGCCAGATTAAATATATTCAGAACTTTTGTTTTTTAATCTGATTTGAAACAGACTTTAGATAACTTTCCGTTACATTTCCCAGATCGGTTTCTAATTTGATTATTGGCTTTGACTTGGTGGATCATTGCTGGCTCATTTCATATTCTAAGACAAATAGTTAGCGGCTTAATGGGATAGCTGGATTAGCGTCATATTCGGACATTGTGTGCAGTGGACCCATCTTAGTGAAACCACAGCTGCGGATTTTTAAAGTTGTTTCAAACAATATTCTATAATTTTGCGATATTGATATCCATTTAAGATTACCCAGACATCTTCGCTTACGAAGAATTATAGACCAATCTCATTGGTCTGGTCAGAATATTGTATACTCTATTAGATGTACTTCAAGTTAAAAATATATCTTGAATTGATTGATGATGAGCTTATATAAAGATTTTTTTTGGTTCTGGGTTTATTGGATGTATGTAAACTGTCTGAGCGAGGCACAATAGAGAATCTATAGATTGTGGTGCTAATCTGGGACCTTCGAGATATAACAATCTGAGTGACACATCTATGAGTTTATGTTTCGGGATTTTCATTAACTGATTTCTAGAACATATGTAAAGCATAGATATTCAAACGGAGGAAAATTTAAGATAAATACATGCCAACGAAAGTGATGCTGCTTAATCCATTCCGGACTGCTCCTAAAAAGAGCCCGTACGATTTTAATGAAATTTTATGCAGAGGATATATTAGGCCATAGAATTTGACTGGTAAAATAATTTTTTGCCGATTGCCCGAGATATGGTTTGGGTATTTAAGTGCCCAACAGCCAGAAACGGGTTATAAAAATACTTGTTTTTTAGAAAATTAAAAATAATTTTCTTACAGTTGGAATTGAAATTGTATTTACTTACTTTTATATTAAGTAAAAATTGTTAAAAATGTGTATAGTTTATTGTGTTTTGAATATCTGAATCTTATAAGCATTATTGTAGTCTTGGAAGCAAATATCATACAAATTCACGTTGCATTTCAAACAACCAAACTCAGTTTTACCGCGACCATTCGAATTTTTTCTATTATCAGACAGCCGAGGGCGTTTTTTTGTGGCACCATTGGATGTTGAAGGTTCATCATCGGCCTGAAAGTTTTGTTGTTCATCCATACCACCAAGACAATGTGCACTGTCGTTTTTGTACAAATATTCGATTGCAAACAGACCAGCAATTTCACGAGGCATCTCGTTATCATTATTTAGAATCTGTACATTGTCGTCCAAGTCTTCGTTATCACTGAGATTATCAACGTTGTCTGGTGGAATAATAATGATGTCAACGCTATCTGCATTTTGTCCATTATCCTCACCATTCATTATCACTCCAACTATTGATATATCCCTGTATTTCATCGGCAGTTTATGCTTTTTGTCTTCGAATTATACTTAAGTACTCGTAATTCTGGCACGGTTTAAGAATATGAACTGAATTTTATGCCGCTTCCATATTATTGGCATACAGATTCCGACAACAGCGATAAACTATAATCAATGGCTACTAACTTTTTTGTCGTACAGAATCTTAAAAAGCGAGGAAAGTGACATAAGTCCATGTCTCAAATTTTCTTTGTTTGCTGATTCCGACCCAAGAATGGCTATAAACTGCGATCATACCGTATTTCTATTTTCACATATGTTTTTTATGTAAACTTTACATATAAAATTATGTGTATTTAGAATTCATTTATGTATGTTGGGTATTTAAATGCCCAAAGATGCAAACTTAGGTGTGTGGCGGCAGTGATTCGTAAAATCTCGACCATGACAATTAAATTGCATAGGGAACTGTTACGATTACTTAATTTTCCGATTTTTGACAGAATATTTCTTTCAAGTTTTGTGTCAGAAAAAAATTGGTGACTTTCAAACGCTGAAAATTTAATGTTAACCTTGAAATTTTAACGTGATGTAAGGGCTGGATCTTAAACCTATCCATACTCCTTGAAATGAAAAAAAAATCCAGATATTTCAACCCTGGCCTGCACTAGAATTTTTCAAAAATTCCTCTGTTCATGGGTATTTAAATACCCAATAGTCTGGAATGGGTTAAATGAGAGTTTAAATTGGATTGCTTTTATCTATGACGTTCGATCAGCCAATCAAGACATTAACTCATATCTTCTATATCAAGAAGGGAAAAGTTTGTGTGAAGTAAACGAGATAATTACGATTATGCCGATGCAAACAGAGCTTTGTTAGAAAATGTATAGTGCAACATTTGCAGTTTTTCTCAACGGACCACCGACACACGCGTACGGTACGTACTATACAAAAATGACGAACTGAACAATTTATTTGTATGTACTCGTATGTTCTGTAGTGAAATTTAAGCTCATCTCGAACAAAATACAAAGTCAATAGACCTCTAGAGGGTGAAGGCAAAGCCGAAGTCAAAATGACGAAAGGCGATACGAAAAAAAAAAAAAAAAAACGCAACATCAAAATTGAAAAGATTTTAATAACAAAGAACACTATGGCTACATCCTCAAGAATTGCAAGAGACGTTTAAAACTTGTCGATGTGGTTGTATGTTAAATGATGGCAGTTGTTGTTGGTAGTACATAGTTGTTTTTGCAATTGCAGCTGATGTTGTTGTTAGTGTTGGATACGCAGCATGCGATATCGTAGCATTTTTTATATCCTTAGGAGCAAAGAGAGTGTAATGCTGTACAATGCTGAAGTTTAAGGATGTAAGTATTTATTTATGCGCTATGTGTGAACTTTGTTGTGCACTTCTGTTCTGTAAGCGAGTTTCTGTATGTATGTATGTATGATTGTGAAATTGTTTGGAAACAGTTTAAGAGTACGATACTGAATGTTTATGTTGATGCAAAATTTTTGTACGTAACTAGTTACGTAATATCATTTACTTCTTCTATGTATCGATGTTATTTATATGATTTCCGGTCATGGTGATTAAAAGTTGGTACTTTTGTGGAAAATAGCATCAGCTCTTACTTACTTACTTAGACTTAGATGGCCATAACAACCCGTTGTCAGGTTACGGCTGACCTCATTAGCTCTCGCCAGGCGCCTCTGTTTTGCGCGCGCCTTCTCCAATCGTTAATGCCAAGCGTGGTTAGGGCTTCCTCAGCTTGGTCTATCCACCGGAGGCATGGTCTCCCTCTTCGTCGTTGACCGGGGACCTTCTCTTCGAATACCTTTTTCGCTGGTGCTTCTTTATCCATACGATGGCCATGACCCAGCCAGCGTAGTCGCTGTATTGTTATACGCTTAACTATGTCAATGTCGGCGTAGAGCTCATACAGCCCGTGGATCATTCGAATGCGATAGGATAGTCGTCGCCAACTCGAACAGGACCAAAGATTTTGCGGAGAACTAGTATCAGCTCGTTCTTTGATAAACTCACGCTGAGATCACTGTTGATAGTTAATTGATAAAAGTTCTCTCGACGCGCCTTCCATTATTTGTCTTAAATAGGAAGTAAATAGCCATGATGCATTACCACTTCATCAATATAGGATACTCCTTTTAAATTTAGCTTTGTACCTAGGTAAATGAGTATTGTATTATTATTGTTATTAACTATAAGAGGGTGGATGAAATTTCTCTACAATGAGCTCTTCTCATTATAAATTACATATTATTGTAGTCTCAACAGCGTGTTTCTCAACATAATAGTTATTCAGCAGACAGTAATCCACTCCTTGCTCAAAAAGTACCTCTGAGGTGGATTCTCTTTGGACGCCCTAGAAGCCCCTTTTGTGTCCTGAAATGCGATAATTGTACATTACTTCGTGGAGTGTCGTCTCTGGGGATCTCCCTTTGAGACAGACGTGTTGCTATGTTGAGAGCTATAAGCTTACTTAATCATTACACAGTTAGTGGTCTTAGAACCGTTCTAGTATTTTGTGGTCGAATACCAAAATTAATAAGCATTAACTGATTGGTCTGAAATCTTTTGTAGTATCTTGATCTCTGTTGTCCATCTTTGTAATGAAGACAATCTGGAGAGCAGAACTTCCTAATTTCGCTGCTGTTCGAAAAATGTGTAATTAGAAGGAATTCCTAACCCTCTGCAGACAAGTGTGTCTAGAAATTGTCTGGATTCCTTGCAAAAGATGTAACTTTACTTTTTTGAAAGCATTTGGCTTAGCCCTGCTGATTTTTGCATGAACTCGAGCCATAAATTTTTGCTTTTTGAGTGGCTCTTTCATAAACTTAGAGATTGCGTTTGAATCGCTATAAAAATTCTATTCTGTGAACATCGTTGAAGCTGTTTCCGATTGTATTCCTTAAATTGGAAAATTCTATCAAGATGATATGATTTCTAACTTTATTTTCGAGAACATTTAAGTTTTCGGATGTGAGTTTCCATAGAAAGTAGCAATTACTGCTGTTACTTATTATCTTTCTCTAAATCAAGAAAGTTAAGTCAGGTGTAATAAATTTGCGATAGAAAAAGAAAGCAATATTACTGCCGAAAGGAATAACGCCCTTGGCTTACCATTACCATTACTCTTCAACCAAAAAGTCCTTAGCAGCCATGTCGATATTTTACTCCTTGAAGAAGACAGCCATATTCTCCGAGCCACTCTTGAAAAGCTTCGAATTAATCTTAGCTAACGTCACTCTGGGTTTTCTATTCAGCGAGTCGCATGTTTGTCAGCTGCTTGTATGAGTTTTCGATATCATAAAGTTTATCGTTTGGGGGGATATATTTTTAAACATTATGATTGTCATAGTGACTTGATCCCAAGATTGGGTCTGTTGTCCAGGCTCTCCACACTGTTCAGAAAATCCTCGTATTTAAAGGAATACATACGGTTAATATGGTTTTATTACATTACCCAAATACACAAAAGTCCAAGCAAATTTTCGTACGTTTGTTCATTTTACGACTTTGGGCGATTTTTTCTTGGGCGATTTTGACAACCTTGTGACTTATATATTAAAAATGGTATAATTTTTCAAATAATTGTAATCCATATTCGTCGGCACATCACCATATTTACTGATACTCCAGACATTTCTGTTCGATGTCTTGACACTACAACATTATATCATACACACATACTATGCAATAAAATGAAAGAGTGAAGACTTAAGCAACCTTAGCGATAGCAAGGGGACGAATCACTGATATATTGTAGGACTCCCAAAAGTATATTTATTATTTGGAATATAAAGGTATCTAAGCTTAAAACAAAATAAGTTCGAAAGAGTTCATCAATTTTGATCCCGTGGGCAAAGAATATGACTTGAAACTTAAATTAAAAAAAAAAAAACCAATTTAAAACAAAAATTTATTAAATATTTTAACAGAATTCATTTATGGGAGCCCAGCAAGGTTCCGCTGCCCTGGACCCTCAAAGGTGTTGCTACACCACTGATCATTTGATTTTCTCAAGTTTGTAGCAACTTCATAACAAGCCTTACCAAAATTTTATGCCCTACACTGCATTAACAGTAAAAATGTGAAATTTTAAGATTTTCGTTGAATTTAAAAATGACACGCCCACAATTACAAAACCCCCAACTTTTTTTGTAATGCTGGTTTGTACAAATACGTAAACTAAATAGACAGATGCATTTAATTACAGTGATTTAGCAGAAGACGTCGATTGATAATATATTCATCTGTGCCTACCACGCCCCTATTTAAGTGTTACGTATAAAGTGACAAAACTCACATACACTGTGTGTAGAGTATAAAAAGGCGAGCAGGCACACTAAACGGGTTGCCTGATATAGGTGGCTTGGTAGATTTTGTATACACTCACAGTCGTGGGTGCACTCTAAATCCTAAGCATGTGCTTTGAAATCCTACACGTAAGCTTGATGAAGGAATTTTAATTCATTACGGAAGCCCGAATGTCGACGTAAAAAGGAAATGAAACTGAATGCGTGTCGTAAAGTGTATGTGTGTTAAAATTACAAAGAAAAACGTAAATTGATTAACGACCTTAAATTATGTAATCAGAGGCAGCACAAGCAACAGCACATTATAATATATATAGCAGTCATTCGAGAAAAATTTAAAGAAAAAAACGCTAAAAATTAAATTTAAATCCTCAAATTTTCTTTTGGATTTTCTTGATATTTTTAATTTAATAACACGATTATGACTGAGCTGAACAAATGAGTTTTTAAAAGCTTTAAGCTAATGAGAAGTAAGTAAAATTATTCTAAGCGTTTGGTATACATTAACTACTACATGTGTTGATGTATCAATGATATTAATTTCTTAGGACAAAAGAATCATTTTTATCAAAATTCAATTACATCTCAATAATAATAATAATAAATAAATCGCTTTGCGATTAAAAAGTTAGAGGCTTGCGTTCCAAATTGCAAAAAATCTTCTATTCAACTTAATATTTTCTGATAATCTTGTCGTGCTTACAAAAATATGGCGAAATGACAGATTTTGGGCTTAGAATTATTTGATAAAATTTCATTGCTTTTAGTATAGACAGGCAGATGTACGATTTGTCTCCTGTAGGTGGTGGCGATGTCATCGCTGTCAGAATATTTTTGACTAGTTTGCTAGTGTTTATTTCATGTGCTTCTTATATTGAACTTACAGTTGTGTTCACAAAAATAGCAGCGCTTCAAAAAATTCAAATAACTTCGCACTGTACTTAACTTTTTGTTTAATTTATTTAACTCAAATTTAGCATTTCATATTTAGAAGTTAATTAAAATAAATTGCAACAAAACGCTTTGTTTTCAAATTTTTAAAAAGAAAAAAGAAAATTTCAGATTCACAAAAATAGCAATGCTGAGCATGGTATTAAAATTTTTGATTAAAAAGTATGAAAGTATAAGCTACTATACTTCTGACGATATTCTTACTAATTTACAACAAGTTAGTTGTGTAGTTAATAAAGTAGTCCTATGGGCTGCTATATCGGTGCTTGAACCAATTGCACTTTACATAAAAACAATTGCAAATCGTATCCCATAATTATTTGAAGCAACTTTCGGGATGTGCCAAGCTGAGTAGAAGTTTCGTGATTTTTATCAATGTTGTCCTTTAAGACTCCAATAGCTTTACTGTTTGAGGTTTACGTGAAAAATCACTGACTCAGCATTTTGCCGTGTCATAAGACGATCAAACGTGCTGTCAGTAGGAGACTCTTAAACACTACAATGCCGACGTACAAGAAGAGCTCGTGGCTCTTAATACAAAAAAATTAAAGTGCTAGTGACTTAAAAACTTTTACTACACTCAGATAATTTTCGAAGAAGGAAATAAAAAACTATAAAAGCTCTAAATTTTCTTTGGGTTTAATACAACGATGGGCTCAAAGCTAAGCTTTGATTACCAAAAATGTTTTATGAATATGTTAATATTAACAACTGATATAATGCTCTAGTTAACTTGTTTGAAACAAAAAGCTGTAATATAGCATATTGACGGAAAGAACATTGTTTTCACTTAATGAAAAGTTTTCTTCTATCGCCTTAACATGAATTGTGCGGATTTTTCAAAAATTAGAATGAAAAATGGTAAGAGTCCCCGGATATCGAAATTTTTTATATATCTATACTATTATATAAAGAGGTAAGGTTTGTTTGTTTGTATGTTCAGGGTAATCTCTGGAACTACGGAACCGATTCCAAAAACTTTCCTACTAATAAAAAGCTACACTTGGTTCATATGATAGCAAGAGTATTAAAATTCGGTGTCAGGATGCACATAGCCTATGTTAAGGACTTCACAAAATATGAACGGGACTAGACACTAGGGGCGTGGTGGCTATAAAACTTTAATTTAGGGTGGCCCTCATACGAAATTATTTTTAAAATAGCATTTTACAAAGACCACTTAGTCGGTTCACGTGGAATTCACACCACCTGTCTCTTATATTAAGACGCATAGCTAAGACGATGAAACTTTTATTTAGGGTGCATATTTAGGGTGGCCCTCATGCACAAATATTTTAAAAATAGCGATTTCTAAAAGACAGGCGAATCGATTCTCATGAAATTAACACAGTATGGCTTTTATATTAAGGAGCACAGATAAGAATATAAAAATTTTATTTAGGGTGCATACTTAGGGTGGCCCTCATACAAATATATTTTTAAATATCATTTTCACGAAGACAGGTTAATGGGTTCACACCGAACTTACACCACGTATTTTTTATGTTTAGAAGCAAAACTTAGGCTACAAAACTTTTATTTAGGGTGGCCCCCACACAAAAATATTTTTTAAATATAATTTTCTCGAAGAACGCTGAATCGATTCTCTTGGAACTTACACCACATGGCTTTGATATTAAGAGGCACAGATAAAGTCGTTGAAATTGTATTTAAGGTGCATACTTAGGGTGACCCTTACCCAAAAATATTTTTTAAATATAATTTTCACGAAGACAGGTTAGTCGATTCACACCGAACTTATACCACGTAGCTCTTATGTTAATAGGCATAGCTTAGGCTAAAAAACTTTTATTTAGGGTGGTCCTCACACAAAAATATTTTTAAATATCATTTTCTCGAAGACCGCTTAATCGATTCTCATGGAACTTACACCACTTGGTTTTTATATTAAGAGGCACTGCTTAGGTTTTAAAAATTTTAATTTGGATGCATACTAAGGGTGGTTCTCATACAAAAGTATTTTTTAAAGAGAATTTTCACGCAGACTGCACATCGAAATATACACCACGGTTGAGGTGCAGCGATGCGCACAGGGTAATGCTAGTATTATATAAAAAAGTATACTTAACCAAAATTCAAGGTTTCAACGTTAAGATTTCACAACTTTTTTTTTTAACTTTTTCATCATACTTTGCAACGTTTTACAATCATTTTATCAATTGTAAAAGTTACCAGTGTGAGGGGAGTTGCTTAAGTTCAGAAAATTCTTGAAATATAGAAGAACTGGTTAAGAATATTTTCTCCTTTTCATCCTTCATATGATAAAAGATATAACATCGAATGCTTTTCAAAAACAGAAGAGATAAGCATTCAAAATGGTTTTTCTTTAATGATTTGCAAACTATAAACGATATCGCATAGTTTGTAATATGATTGAAATCAACGTTGCCAAATAAAAACAATACCCATTTTAAAGAAAAAGCCTCACATATCCCACCTTTGTATTGGATGTAGGTGTGTCCATGAGAGGTTTTTTTCGTTTTAACAAATTTTTGTTTTTTAAGATAAAAACATCTTTACCAAATTTCAAGAGTCTATCGCTACCGATTTTGGTTTTTGTCTGATATCTTGAAAACTGTATAAGATTTCGCGCCATTTGGAACATTTTTGATATAAATATTGCCCAATTAATAGAAGATCATACACATTTTGAAGAAAAACCCACAAGCACATTCCATCTTTGAATAAGAGGTAGGCGTGTCTGTGAGCGTATTTTTTATATTTACTAAATTTTGTTGTCCTAACATACTTATAAAACATCTGTAACAATTTTCAAGAGTCTAGAGCATTTATTACTACTCATGGCCAACGTTCAATACAATCCACTCGGCGACTAAAGGCTCGTATAGTCAAAGCAATCGACCGATGATAATAAGAAAATATTATTCCAAATAATGCGTAAGTTATGCGCCACCCTGTATTTAATAAAATGAACAAAAATTTAAATAAAATCTTTTTTTACTTTATTTTGAAGGATCACTTGTGTTACTTCAAGTTCTATGAACTTTTATATTGCTACTCAAAAGTTTTTGGTCATCATAGCTGTCATAAGTTAAAATAAATTAAAGGATTACAAGGATTTTGTTGCAAAACGAAAGAAGGCAACAACTGGATAACAAAGTTTTAATTTTTTCATAATGAAGAAATAATTAAAATTTTAATTAGAAGATTAAAAAAGGTTATGTGGGGATGGATGAAAAGGATTTGTTATATTCTTTTTATACATAACAAGCCTTGAGTTGGCCAATTTACTTAAGTGAGCTACAGTCACAGAATCTATGCTGTTATAATTATACTCTTGTTCTTTTAATGCTTTTCAAACTACTTTTACGAAAGTTCGAACTTTTCTAAAACCATTTTGGGTGCTGTGTATGAAAGGTTGCATTTAATTGAAAACAACAAATTTAAGAAATAGATGTTCAATGCTACTACGAAAACCCAATTTATATTAGCTTACTTTCATAGAAACACTAAAACTTTTTTTTTCTAACAGAACTATCTATCTGCTCATAAAAATTTTTCTTCAATTCAGTAAATACAAGTAATGAGCGGAAACCAAATTCAAAGAAATTTCCAAAATTTATATGATTTTCGTAAAAAAAAAAGCTGAAGGTATAAATGAAAACCGACTCCACATTCTTATTAAGCGATCAATAATCCTTTATGATCAGTTGGTTACATTTGTAAAAACTTTTTTTTTTGTTGATTTGTAATCATCTTTACTGGCAGGTATAAAATAAAAGTTATTCTGGAGTGAATTGGCTGAGAGGCATCGTCTGACAATATTACCAACGCTCCATGCTAATGTTACATTTTATCTTTCTATCGAACTTTTCTACTTTTTTGAATTTTTCTGCATATGCGCAATAAGTAAATACACAAAAGTTTTTAAATATTTAAAATTTATTTATGTACAAGAAAAAATCGTGTTTTATCTCTAACCTACATTAACATAACTATTTTAGTTTTCTTTGGCGTGTTGGCGGAAGATATGAAGGTAAATAATTATTCGTTGATGACGCTTCGGTAGGAAACACAAAACTACTGCTGCCAGCAGAAAGTCTTGAGTTTACTCTTCCAACAACGTTATCGTTAGAGTTGGAAAGTCCATTCTCATACGTAGAGTAGCCAAGATTTTCCTTGAACCCTTCAGACTTAAATGCAGCATTTGCTGCAAATTGGCCTTTATATGCATTTAAATCAACAGCCTGTCCAAAATTGCCACCAAAACCTGCGTTCAAATATGGCGTTGATATACTTCCACCAACTTCGAGTCCACTAGTCGCTTGTGGTATTGCAAAATTGTTATTTCTAAAAGCATTTGAATCTGTTGTTTGACCATAAAAATTGCCAAAACCTGATGAAAATGAAGTTGGCACCTGTGGTGTGACTAAGTTATTTTGAAAAGAATTCAAATCAGTCGTGGTGCCAAAACCAGATGAAAATGAAGTTGCCACCTGTGGTGTGACTAAGTTATTTTGAAAAGAATTCAAATCAGTCGTTTGACCAAAATAGTTTCCCAAACTGTTGCCATAACCTTGAGGATTTTCCACAGATTTTGAGACAAAATTAAGTGCAGGTGCCACACCTTCATTGAAATTTTGTGTTTGACCGGGAAGTCGGCTGTCATATTGTGCCTGTATGATATGTTGCGCATGTGCCGCGTCCTCTGGCGTTCGGTATTTGACAAAATGAACTTCTGGTTTATTGTGTGTTTGTACCCGCAGCGCACTTAATCGATTTGCCAAATCGCCAATATCAGCTTGTTTGTTCAGCACATAGATGGCAGTCTTGTCATCGCTACTCGATTTGGCCAATTCGAAAGCCGCATGCTCTATAGCACGATTCTCCGGTGCTCTTATGAAAATAACACGTACATTTTTCTGAACTGCATTTTGAATCTTTTCCAACGCGTGCAAATCTTCAAATCCTTCCTCAGCTGCCGAGAAGCTGTAGAATTCCTTGTTATATGTTTCGCTTTGAGAATGTGTTTGTTCCGGCAACTGAGGTTGATGAGTGTATTGTAGTGAATGTTCGATGTTTGAATAGGGTGAACCTCCAGCATGGTTTTGAAGATGTAAGCTCGAAACGTAAGGAACAAAGGACTGTTCTGGTTGTGGAAGATAGTAACCGGTGCTGAGCTCAGACGTGCCTAGGGCAAATAAGGATATGATCTAGAAGGACATTTAAATTTATTAAGAAAATATTAAATATCAATAAAACTGTAATCAAAACTTACCACAAACAATTTCATTATGCTAAGAGATTCGAGTTGTTTCTGTTGTCAGTTATTGCTTAGCAAACGAATTTATATTAAGTTTTCAAAATTAATTTCTATTTACACACATTTAAATGGCGAAAAATACAACATCGATTTAGCAAAATCCCTTATAAGGGATATCCAAAATTGGCAGTGCTAACAATGTTATTACCATTCATTTGAACAAAAACTAGTTCAAGAGCATGCTCAGTAGCTTTGGTTTAGTTTTTGGATGTTTTTGAACGACATCAAATACTTTTATTTGTTTCATGTTTGTTATTGTTATATTATTTTTAAGGTTCGCTTGTAAAGTTTTACCAAGTGCATTTCAAAAAGATGTAAATATTACCTCCTCTTCAAATTGCGCTTTAAAACTAACGTTTTACATTGCAAAACTTGAGTAAAAATTTCATTTGTCTTCCCTATAACTCAACTACAATAAATTGAGAACCTCACGTTTTAAAATAATAAAATTAAATTATACGCCTAATATGCATAACAACTCAAATTAAGTTAGGTTTTATTCAGTCAAAAAATTTTTTATTGTTTTTGTGTTATGTATTTCATATTTTTTCAACATTATCCAGCAGTTTTTGGGATCATTTGTAATCTTTGACTTATACATTATACTTAGATGGAGAAAACATAAACGAAGTAGTAAGCGGAGGAGTAATGTACACGGGGCATTCCATGCCAAATCACTGAGGTTTTGGCCCGACCTTCTTCGATTTCGCTAATTTTTTGATATGTTTTAGTGCGTATTAAAAGCAAGAAGCACAGTCTTGTATTCTAAACCGTTATCGAGTAATTGGTTTTTTAAGCTTTAAGGCAAAAAATTTTCAATTAACGACAGAATATTGATATCAATTAAAAAATTTATTCGAAGTAATAATCGTTATTAACGTTTAAAGATTAAAATCGACATTTTCGAAAAGTGCGAGATACCTTTGATTTTTTTTAAAAACATTCTCAAAATTCTACTTTATATTGCGCAACTTTCAAGCTATAGTTCAAGAAGTGCTGAAATTTTTTTTCATTTTTTTTCGAATATTTAAAATTTTATATTTGTTTTTTATGATTGAATTATCTATATCACTAGTTTAAACAAAAAAAAGATTTCGTTTTTCGCATACCGTTTTTACGTATTTTGGGTCGCTAATTCCAAAAATGCTTACAATTTTTTCCTCTTAAGAATAGTTTTCAAGTAATTCCCCAAAAACCCGTTTTTTGCACTTTTCTCATTTATTTGACCATATTTCCATCAATTTTTTTTCGAACTAAATCAGTTTCACACCATTCAAAAGGTTTTATTTTTCCTTACTAACGGTTTGGAGTTTATGAGAATCAAATAAGATTTGCTGGAGTTACAAGTGATCAATGTTCGAAAAAAGTGATTTTTTTTGCTCATTTTTAAAAGTCACTAAATTTCAATTGCGAAAATCTTTATTTTTCATATTTTTAAGATTTAGAATGAAAGTTGGAAATTGGTGTTCTTGTTGCTTTTAATATGCACTAAAACATATTAAAAAATTATCGAAATCGAATAGGGTCGGGCCAAAACCTCAGTGATTTGGCATGGAAAGCCACATATATAATATGTAGTATAGATAATACGTGAGTTCGATACTTTAAGGCATTTTTATTTTTCAAATCATTGAAAAGTTTAACTTTTTGGTAATAAAGAGAATCATGCACTACTTTTTTTATTACATCGCTGTGTAAAAAAATCATAGATGGAAGCTTTGATTACTATTGGTGACCAATACTGCAGGGTTAGGAGCTTCAATAAAACGTGAAAGGACTATCTGCCAACATTGAAAACTAAATTTATTTTGAAATTTATGGTAAGCAGTTAAATTCTGTGTAAAATTTTAATTATATTCCAAATATGTACGTATGTAATTGTTGCTTGGAACCGATTATTAAATTTCATGCACTAATTTATTTTCGATTCCATTCAAGAATTCAATTCAAATAAAGTTTCAATCAAAAAATCAGAATTTTTGATTTGATAAAATTTATCTCCATAAAAGAAATTTGAAGTCAGGAATAGAATTACACACTGCCGTTAAATGAAATCAATTAATTTTCAATTCAACTTAAATAATTAAAATTGAAATTCAATTTCATATCTTAAATTCCATTCCAAGATATTGTAATAAGGAACTTCAAATACACGTGTATCTGATATTCGAACTTCACATGGTTTGGGATATATTAAAGGAAAATAAATTTTTTTGTATAAATCGTTGAGAATGAGATGCGATAATCCCTCATGTTACTGTTTAGGCCATGGATGCGCAGCCCATAGCTCGTTTGACTATTCCAGCTCTTATAAGAACAACAAATAATATTGAGTTATTCGATGTAAATCATTACGGTCCGCAATCACCGCATGTATTTTGTTTTTGTAATTTTTTCTTCATCGCATCGACTCGTTCAGCTCATGCCGTCACTCAAGTTAAATAATTTTGGTTCGTTATCGATGCATGGTTTTTGTAGTGTTGTCTTCACGCATTTTATTGTTTGTGCGTTTTTGTTTTCAAGTCATTTGCTCCTTCAGCTTGAGATTATTGTTTTTGTTTGAATGCACTTAGCTTGCCGCAGCTATGCATTTAAAAATTTTCATCTATATAAGGAATATATCCGCAAAATATTTTTGAAATTTTTTGCCAAATTGATGTTGTAGCCAGCTCGCGAACAAATTTTTCTGTGCATCTTTGACTTAGGCCACCACTGAATGATATATGAATGAATGTTGAAATAGACGTAAAACGGTCCATCAACGTTTCTGGGAATGAGCCTAGTGATATCGAAAATCTATGTTTTTGAACTTTTTCTATAGATGTTAGGAAATTTTTTTTTTTTTCGAAAAATTGGCTTAAAACGGATTGATTTGTCCAATATAATACATTTCACCAGTTCTTTGATAAAAATCACCACAATATAATAACTCATATGTGCTGGGGCATTCGACATTAATTTTTTTGCTATTTGTATTGTAAACCGAGTAGAAAAAGAAGAAAAGTTTTTCTGTGTCAAACACGAACTTTATCTAATACACGTGCACTTGAACTTAAGAAAATATATGTGAATACGAACTTTTCCGCAAAAACTTGTAGTGCGTGTTGTACATGTACCTACGAAGTGTCAACGTATATTGCAATAAGGAGAATAGTATATAAATAATCGAAACAATTAAACCTTTTCGAAAAAGACGGAAAGTATCGAACAAAATCGAAATAGTTGAAATGAGGCGATCAAAAAGTAACGAATAAATTTGATAAGCATCGGAAAAGTCCAAAACAAATCAGAAGGTATCAAATAGTATCGGAAACTATTGGAAAAGTTCGATGGAATCGTAATATATTGAATGGTATCGAACAACATCGAAAAAGTTCACAAAAGTATCAAATAGTGTGAATCGAGAAAATGCATACTGCATAGAGTATAAATAAAAGCAAATACTTATCAATTAATGTGGTAGAACAAGAGGATCATAGTACTGAATGGTATCGTCTAAATATAAGAAATATCAAAAATTGTAGTAAAACATCAAAATATCGATAATAATATCGATATAAATAAAAAAAATATCATATGCGACATCGAAAAGTCGATACAAGTTAAGAAGTATCGGTTGATATCGAAAAACAAGCTTATAATGGTCGAAAAGTTTCAAATTGCAGAGAAAAGTTTTGGAAGTCGAGGTATTGGCAAAATAATTATTTTTGTCGAAAATAAAGCGGGATGGAAATATTTTTACCTTCGAGCAAGTTAAAAATCAATTGAATTACAAACGCTTTCAATAATGTTTTGGACACCAATATTACTGGCAGACCTCTCTTTCTGAGTTGGATTATTTTTGGAGGCAAGTTTATACGGTACTGAAAGTATTTTTGATTGAATTTAAATTTTCCAAAAAGTCTCTACAAATAGAAAATATCAGGTTCCATTTCGATTTTAATAGATTATTGAATATTGTTATTGTGCAGATTTCATAAAAAAAAATAAGTAGAGAAACATTAGGAGTCGTCCATAAGAGACGTATAAGAGATGACCCTGTAATAATATCGAAACTAGAGTTTTGGCAAAGCTTGTTAATTTAATTCAAAAAATTAATTAGTTAAAAATTTGAAAAAGTTTTTTCGAGTGACAAATCAAGTTTTTCGTTGCAATTCTCGAGTTTTGATAAGTTCATAAGACTTGCCGGAATGATTTACGGCTCATCATAGCCTTTATAAATACTACACATACTAAAATACTAGTAAAATCAGAGACTTAGTTACATGATATACTATTTGGATTAAGATATTTTTAACACGAAAAATTCTCCCCTAATATGAGTTTTTCTTGAGTTCAAAAAGCAATGCTCTAACCAAATTGAGTATCAAAAATATTCAGTTTGGCATTAAAGTTCCGGGATAACTTCAATGTATCTTAAAATAGTGGCATAATTTCCTGATTGGATGTGTCATTTATTAAAGTCGAAATTATCGATGTTTTGTTTGCCTGTAACAACAATTTTCATGGTTCTTGGTGTAAGACCATTACGGCCTCACGCGGCCTGACTGTCACTTTAAGGTTTCAAGGCAACACTGGTCTCACTCCGTACTTTTTTCCACTTGTGTCAAATACCTTAGGAGGCATTTCGAATTCAATTGAAAGCTGCTTACCTTCGAGCTGAAACCAAGCAGCACATTCCTAAAGCGGGCCACCTATATTCTTTTCAAAAACCATTCTTAGATATTTAATATTAATTGAATTTTTTATATATTTTTAAGTATTAGATAACATCAACAACAACTAATATGGTATTTAAAATCGGAACAAAAATGCAGGTAAATATGAGGCACTTGGTGCTGTAGCGGAACCGGGAGACAAGTAGGAGCCACTTGGCGCTGTGACAGCACTACCAGCTGAGCCAGCTGGTGCTTGAGAAGCAAAGTTAAGCACTGGAGCAACACCACCATTATGGGACTGAGATGTACCTCCCAAGGAATCATATTGTGATTGAATTTGACGTTGAGCATTGGCAGCATCCTCGGGAGTGCGATATTTAACAAAATGTACTTCTGGCTTATGATTTTTATGATCACCGGCAGCATTGAGCTGATTAGCCAAATCACCAATATCAGCTTGTTTCTGAAGCACATAAATGTGGGTCTTATCATCAGCACCTTGCTTAGCTAAACCAGCAGCGGCGTCTTCAATACCTCTGCTTTCGGGACCTTTGATGAAAATAACACGTAGATTTTTCTTAACTGACTCTGCGGCTTCATTGGAAGCAGCAGGTACATTGAAGTCATCATCGTTTGCAGTGAAAGTAAAGAATTCTTTTTCTAACTCAGCAGCTGGAGCTGGGGCATATGATTGGGTATCTTGCGTAGCACTTCCGCCACTTGCTGGATTGAATGAAAGTCCAGCATCAGAATGACCTACAGGTTGATAGTTGTATCCTAATTTATCGGCGCATGTAGCAGCAATTAAGCACAGTATCTGAAAAATTCAAAAATTAAATTACTATCGTAAACAACACAAAAAAAAAATAATCCTTTTTAGCCATCGCACTCACAATGAATCCACGCATTTTGGTATTTTTGTTTTACTCAGTGATAGAAGTATTTGTTGAATATAAATTTAACTTGCGATACAACAGTTTTTATAGCTGCTGTTGAAGTGCACAAATGCACTCATTGTCAACACAAAAGCAATATATCCTCATTTGATAGACTTTTCAAGTTTAATTTAGCAATAACTTAGTATTATTAATCTTTTTCCATCCTTCCTATTTTGCTGTTCTTTTGTTTATCATCACTTATTCTGCCACTTAGTCAGCTTATTAACATCTCAAATGTATCTTTCTTTCTTTGTGGCTCTTTTGGAATTTTTGTATACTTTGCATATTATTACTTGCTTGAAAAAAAAAAACAATTTACAGCTCTGAAATATTTTAATATTTTCAATTTTTGCTTATATTTTGTTGGCCATATAAATGCAAATTTCTTATACGCAGCATTTTGACGTCAAATATGGTACTATGCTACATAGTTGTAGAAACATTTTTAGAAATATCGTTCAATTTCTACTTTAATATTGAAATATTTATGTTTTGTTTACTTTCCTTTATGAATTTATTAAAACTTCATGAGCTATTCCTTCTAAAATTTCTTATGCATTCATATTTTTATATCTTGCGCATAGGGAATATTCACTTTGTCCTTCACGTTTACTCACAGTCAGCGTCACATCTTGCTTCAATTCAATTATGAACGTCTGCCTGCGGATTCACTATTACGATGAAAAGAATCGGTCGGGAGAGTTAAATGAAATTCAGTACGCTATTACTTATTCAATTATAACTCATAAGTTTGAAATCGGTTACATAATACCGATTAAAAGCAGGCGGAATTATTTAAAACTTGTTCCATTTACATTGACTTTTTTCGATACTTTTTGTTATCGGTTGACATTTTTTGTTTTGAATACTTTTCGATATACATGCATGTGTCAATTTTTTTTGAGTTAACTGGTGCTTTTCCACATTCATTGACTTTTTCGATATACAATAATAGATCTTTCTAAAATTTTTCTATATTTTTGAATACCTTTCGATTCTGCTACTAAGTTTTTGATGCTTTTCGAATATATCAAAGCTTTTGGATAATATTCGATGCGTTTTGACTTTTGTCAAGTTATTCTTTAAAACCCTTTTCGACTTCTTCGTTTTTCGTGAATACCTTCCGAATCGCGTAGATTTTTTTTTGTTTTTCAATGCTGTGTAATATATCCTGACTTTTTTATATTATTCTATTATATTACTATATATCAATAATTTCCGAATTTTTTGATGTTTGGCTGGGCAGTTCAGTTTTTTCGATAGATACATATGTCGATAAAATTTGATATACCTCAGCCTTTATTGATTTTCCCTATGTCCTTCAATATAATCTGACTTTTCTCGACTGCGTTAATATATTGAATAGTGTTCAAGACTTTTAGAGCTTTGTTGAGTTTTTTGATAATTTTCGGTATTTTTTTCAGCAAATAATGATATAATAATAATAATAATTCTTTGTTTGAAAAATAAGTACAAAATAAAGAAAACACAAGAATAATATTAATTTAAATATGAGTTTAGTTTTTTTTTCGAAATGTCTGTACCTTGTTTCTTTGAGTCCCGGACAACATACCGTGAATCTTCTACTTTCTCTATATTGCATATTGAGCAAAAAAACTTATTCTATTCGCAAGACTATCTGCATTAAGCTCAATAAGATTATCTCTTAAAGATTCACAATACTTTATACGTTTTAGCAACTTCTTTAAATCATTTCTCGACACCTGAGTGGTTCAGGTCTGCGTATAATCGAAAGATCGGACCGTTGTCCTTTTTTTATTTTCCAAGTTTCGAATATATGTACTAAAAAATAGAACTACCATAATGACAATCCTATTACTGATGCAGTTATGAAAGACGGCACATTCACTTAGTAAATTATCGCATTAGATTATCTAATTCCTGAAAAATAAAAAAAAAACCCTCTTTTAAGATGTACAGATCTTTCTACTGTTTAAACAAGCTTCCATTTAGTGTTTAGAAGCATATTTTTCTTACAAAAAATAGTAAGCCCATGCTGTTACATTTTTTTTTCAACATGGTTTTTAAAATTCTGTTTTAGTGCTTTACGTCCAGATATAGGATTCCAATTTGTCAATTATTATTGTAATGTAACATCTTCAGCTAGAATCACAATATCATCGGCGTTTAGCGACAATAACCTGATACAAACAGCGTAAATAGAAATATAGACAGAAGACATCCCTGTTTAAATTCGAAAGCTGTTTCAAAATAATCTGATGGATCTGGACCAGCCAACACAACCGACCTAGTGATGATATATATGCTACCATAGCTATAGTTCTACTAGAATCTTATTAAAGTAGGGCTAGAGGCAGGTTATTAAGTCGTATCGAAGCAATACCCGGCCTTCTCCAAACAAATTGCATATAACTCAAATAGTAAAAAAAAAATTTGTTTTTTTTTTTTTTAAAGTTTGAACATTTTTTTTTTTTCTCGGTCAGCAATATTAAAAAATGTATATATAAAATTTCAAAAACTTAAATTTTTAGTGAGAGAAAAACTTGATGATCTCATCTTTCTTTGCTCGTTAAAAAAAAAAATTTTCTTAATTTCACGGCCATTTCATAAATTATTGAATTCCTACCAGGCCCCGACTGTGACATAAGACTACGGGCAGAACCGGGTCAATCCCGAACGTTTGGTAAACTTGGAAAGAGTACGGAGCTCAAGGAAGGTCCGTTCTTATGGAAAAAAACTATCTGCGCCGTTTAACTTCTGACATCGATGAGGCAGTGCAAGACGCCTTCCGATCGGTTTAAAATATTTTACGGATTTTGTTTTTTTTAAGCGAAATAACACCATTGCGTTTTCAAAACTTCATCAGTTTTGAACTATCCTAGCATACAAAATAAGTATATGTATGTGCATGAGAATTTCTACAAAAATCTTAAAAAATGGTAGAAAACCTTTTTTTCGAACCGATTTTCAAAAAAAATATGATTTCTGAAAAAGGTTCAAGTACATGGATGAAGATACGAACTTAAATCTTGCTCTAAGAGCAGATGTTTTCTTCTATTCATCTTACCGCTCCTACTTCATCAATCCATTTTCGTGGATACTTGGGGTGGTTTTGTCACTTTGTACCTTTGCACAAAGTTTCATTACATTGTATTGAAAATCATTTTGTATCTTTGTAGAAGCTTCATTATGTTCTGTTATTGAACTTTCTAAGCACGCCCGTCCCCAATCCGGTCAACATTTCGTTCAAACACGGACTTTGTGTTTTGTTCAATATATGATAACTTAACCTTTTACCTTCCGTGGGAGGTGACATGCCCACTTTTTCAACTCTATAAATTTCATCTTTGTAGTGCTTTTGGTCATATCGTACGTTTGAACAAAGTTTCATTGAATTCTGTAAGCAAACTGTCAGGCCATGTTAACTCAAAGTCCTTTAATATACGAAATTCAAAAAACTCTTTTCTTAATCGACACTTTCACAATGGTAAGATTATTTGATCCAAGTTTTGTGTTTGCATATTGCTATTCTCAGCTATTTGGTCAAATGCTTCATTCTCCCATTAGTACCTAATAATCTTTGTTCCCAAAGTAATTTATAGATGTTATTAAATTAACACAAACATATTAAGAACTATAAAAAACAAAACGTTACGACAAAGGATGGAAAACTATACAGTGGTTAGGCTTACGGTGTTGAAAGACCTAACAGCATTTAAAAACAATCTTAAGGAAGGTAAAACAAAACTTTTTCACTGGGAGTTACGAAAACGTTCTTTTCATTTTTAACAGACTGAAATTCAACAATAAAAAATTTCTGTACAGATCAGACTACTTTACGATTAATTTATGGAAAAAAAGAACTCATCGATGTCGAAGCTCTTCACAGTTATGAAAGGCAACACAAGTCAAAGTATGTGACCTGGCTCCACCTTAAGCAGTTTAATTTGTGTTTTTAATAACGAACCATGCAGCAAATGTCGCCTGTCTATTAAGTAAGGATGGAACAATTCAATTTGCCTCAACTTTCAAACCTCTATTCAAAATCAATCAGAAATATTATTCATACTGGTATATCAAATAGCAAGATAGAACAAAAAACAAATTCACATTTGCTCAACCAAATTTTTTTCCTATCCAAAATTATAATTCCTTCATCTTGACTTGATCAAAGTTCACAGAATAATATCAATACAATATCACGTAGTTTTATCATATTTTTTTTGTATTTGGTTTTCAAAAATCTCGTCTTATTCATATAGATAACAAATCAGTCAAGTCACTCAATTTTCCCATTTTCTTTTTTTCGAAATTAAAAAAAATTTAAAGACGGAAACGGCGAATGATCGATGATGGCAAATATGAACTGCCTGGAGCACGAGCACTTGGACCTTGAACTGGAGCCTGCGAAGCAAAGTTAAGTACTGGAGCAACACCACCATTGTGTGACTGGGATCTACCACCCAAGGCATCATATTGAGATTGAATTTGTTGTTGTGCATTGGCAGCATCTTCTGGTGTACGATATTTAACGAAGTGAACTTCTGGTTTGTTATTGTTGTTGTTGCGAATAGCATTAAGCTTATTGGCCAAATCACCAATATCAGCCTGTTTGTTGAGCACATAGATAGCAGTCTTTTGATCTCCGGCCTGTTTAGCCAAAGCAAGTGCAGCATCTTCGAATCCTCTATTTTCTGGGCCCTTAATGAAGATCACACGGAGTCCCTTCTTTAGAGAGCCAGCAATTTTTTGATTGGCATCATGATCATCGAATTCACCTTCAGGAGCAGAGAAAGTGTAGTATTCCTTTTCCAATTCGGCTACGGGTGCAGAGTACGATGACGGTGATGAGTAAGATGATGGTCCTGCTTGTGCAGGTGCAAGATTACTAAAACCGCCACCTGCAGGTCCAGCAGCAGAATTTCCAATCGGTTGATAGTTATATTGGGCACAGGCGACTGTGGCCAAGCACAAAACAATAAAAACACGCATTTTATTTTTTTCCGTAGTTTTGAATTTCGATGTAATAATTTTCCGTGTACTATGCTCGCACGAATAGGTTAAGTCGGCTTGAAGCTTTGAACTGATAATGATTTGAGTTGGCACATTTCATGCT
Organism: Tricholauxania praeusta; assembly: GCA_949775025.1. Classification (NCBI taxonomy): domain Eukaryota; kingdom Metazoa; phylum Arthropoda; class Insecta; order Diptera; family Lauxaniidae; genus Tricholauxania; species Tricholauxania praeusta. The sequence goes on from OX459029.1 coordinate 33,948,768, forward strand.
TTTTATATAACGATGTATTAATCAGAATGTCGCACATCGCGTCACAGTTCGTAGGTGGTTATGACGTAGGCAGTGCATGTGGTGTTTGTGACACATTATCGCTATTTTGACGATTATCTAAGGAATGTTTGGAACTATTCGTTAGTTAAACGATCGACCTAAACGATTATCATTTATGCAAATTACAAGGCGGTAGACTTTTTCAGCAAATTTTTTTTTTTGTTTTACTCGATTGCCACAACTGAGGTAAATTTTTACGCATTGTTATGATAATTAGGCGGTCAACATAAAATGACACTAAAATTAAATATGTTGTCATTTAGGTTATCCGTAGTTAAGAAGTTGTTTTTTTAATAGAAGTTGTTTGGAATTTTGAGTTGCTTAAATAATAACGTATTCTACTGCTGCCACTTCATATTAAGACGACAGTCTTTGTTTGATTTCGTAAATTTCATATTTTTATATTGAATAAATTAGGACAGACTATGCAATTTTTGTGTGGGTGCAAATAATTAGTTTGAGAAATGATAATGCGGCTTGTGAACGCTTATCGCATGAGAGACTCGATTATTTAGATTCGTTCAGAAACTTTATGCCGTAACAAGGAAACTTTGTAAGTTTCAATGTGCAATTGAGTTTTCGCACTTGCGTATTGAAATAATACTTTGTGATTGACATAAAATTGTTTTTTTTTTAAATTTACTTTGTGTTTCATGGACAACGCTAAGCAATCCTCAGAGATACATCAGTTTCAGTTATAATTTTCAAGCTCTACCGTTGTGTTAATTAATAATTAATTAATGGCTACAACGATCTCGAAAGTTTTTTAACACTGCAGTAAGGCTTATATTTTATTTTCAAACATAAATAATAAAAGATATGAATGTATGCAGATCGTAGGTGTAGAATACTCTTTTCAAAATACCATCTTCTCATCTATATTTGTGGAGATATTCGATGATCCTACCTTCCTATCACATACGAACATAGTTGAAATTTTGATATAGTGCCAATCCCACCTAGCATTTAGATGATCATTTTTTTTTAAATCACCTGTACGAGTCATTTTTGACTACTATTCATGACCAAAGTATTAACTGACAAAAAATAAAAAAAAAAATTCCAAAAATCACATTTCGATACAAAACCGATTGCACAGGAAAACAGTACCAATACGTATATTATCAGTTTTTGATCTGTGTAATGATTCAAATGTGACTATAGAACTTATTCTTAAAAATATGTATTTTAAATTGCGTTTTGTTTTGTAGTTCACATTAACTTTACAACAAGAAGTAAAATTATAGATATAGGACTGCTGATTAAAAGAACGGCGAGGACACGCGAAGGAACGTGAATGCGAAAAAATGTATCGTAAATTATTTGATAATGTTTAAGGTTCGCCATGGATATTCTAGCCAAATAGAGCAATAAGCTAAAAAATTATAGGAATAATTAGATACATGACGAAAATATGACTCGCAAATGATTAGAAATATATCTCGAAAAAGACTCGCAAATGCTTAGAAATATGACTCAAAAAAGACTCTCATATGACTATAAACATGACTTGATAAAGACTCGCAAATGATAAGTGATATGACTAAAATATGACTCGAAAAAGACTCGCAAATGATTAGAAATATAACTCAAAAATGAGTCGAAACTGATCAGAAACACGGGTCATAAACGCCTCTTCAAGAAAAGTCGCGGACAGGGTATCATTTCCTCCCGACAAAAAAAATATGAAAATGAGCGCATTTATGACCATTTTAATCAGACAGAGGACTCAAAAAAGACTCGAATGTGACATCTTGCACAAATGTCGCCCGTAGATATGATCATCGGCTCATCAAATATAAGATTGTGCCCAAACACACCGGGCTGCATAAATCTGCGTTCATCATATCGTTGCACGGGGTCATCTTCTAGAACTTGTCGGCCAAAGCAATTGCGAGGCGTCGAAGCTCGAATCAATGGGCACTTCAATGTTTACCATTAGCTGCGGACTGTCGAACGTGCATTGCATGTACCCAGTGATATAAAGAATCCTAAAAAACATGCGCATTTCACCAGCGTTGATGGTAAATGTTGCATCGTTGCAATCAGTAGTTTCCCACAACCAAGTCAGTTACAGCATCGTCGATGAATAATTCGCATCTGTCGATGGGCAAAAAGGCACCTGCGAATCAAAACAAATGTGTGAAAATTTGATCGATCCGTAATTCAATCATAGCAACGAACCCTATTTCCCGAACAGCAGTTTCATCTTCTCCGCCTTGGCATTGACTGGCTGCCTTGAAAACCATTTGGACCATTTCGATTTGAGCAAAGGTGGCTGCTTCTTTTGTTTCTTCTGCATTCAGCACCTCCGACATCTTCATCATCCATCAAATTTTTATCGTCGTCTGCGCGATCGGACTAATTTTTGTTACAACTTTCGTACTCGCAAGCCACTTGAATTTCAGCAGCCACATCTCCGGGCGTTAATGATTCAGGGTCGTGCAAAAGTTGAACATCGTAATCAATATCCTCAACGTCGTCGCATTTCGTAAATAAGCAAATGACGTTCAACTAAAAATTTTGTATGCTGGCAAAAGTAAAAACTAACATTATAACTATGTGCTTAGGTGATACCACATCTTGGCTCAGCTGGACAAAATTCAAAATTCACTGGTAGAAAGATCAACCACTGAGACTGTAATTTTTTCCTTTTTTTTATCAAGCTCTATTCTTCTATCGATGATTTCAAATCTTGTACCGAATATGGAATGAATAGTTAGAGGAGGCATTTTATCTCGGAAATGTAGTCATCGAAAGGGGCTTTTAATTTTTTTCTAAGGCTCGTCTTGTATCGGGAACTCGTAAGTCCTGACAAAATGAGTTACACTGAGTAAAGAGAATGTTTCCTTGAAAAAAATCTGCTTGTTTCAAAATTTTCGAAATATTTATTAACTATTAACTAATTTTGCCTTTACTTGAAAGTTTACATTAAATTCAAAAAAATGAATTATACATACTAAGATTTGATAATACAATTTCATTTGTTTTCACTTCTGATTAATATGGAACCCATGCAGTTCTCAATATATTTAAGTTAAACACTACTAATCTACACTTTACTACATAATTACAACGCAATTAAGGTATTAATAATAAATTGTTTCCAAATATTTTGTAAAAGTCTTAGTCGCATATTTTTATTTTTATGAGATATGAAAGATTTTCTAAGGCTTGAACCGATTTTGTTTCAAAAAATCAATAAGTTTTCAAAATACTGTATTATTGATATGTAATTTTACTAACATATTAAGAAAACCCAGCATTTTCTCTTTCATGTCATATGTAACTTGTGTCTTTTTTTCTATATTTAATCTTTCTTACCAAAAAAGAATTTTTCTAAATTTTAGTCACAAAATTGAGGCTCTTAAGTTTACTATCGGATTAGCCCGCAAAACTACCAGACGACGTTTAGGCAAGTAAATTGAGCATTCCTTCCCATGGACTTTGACTATTCAAATGTAAAGAAATACAATTTCAATTTCATATATAAATATCACTCGTCACGAAATCATAACCTCTTGATAACCCAAATGAATGTCGTAATATGGCAATGCCGTAAGCTATTACTTCCGACCAGATTTTACATATGTATATAATTTTTTTTAGGGAAAAAATTGTTTCTTAGTCAACTTGAAACAAGACCTCTCCATGGAAAACCCTATATTTTTTTTGACTGAAACTATAGACTGTCAAAGCATTTGAAAAAGTTGCAGAATTCTATCTTGAGGAATCTTGCAATCGCAAACAGATGTTCAAATAAAATAATAGTTTTTTTTTATATAAAAGTTCAACAAAATATATTTTCATAACATGCATATATATAACAAATAACAACAAATACAACAAATCAGTCTGTAGTTCTCATTCCTTATCACATTTAGAAACGGAAACGACGGAACACCGAAGCTGGCAAGTAACTGGCACCAGGTGCACTAACAACATCACCACCACCATAGCTACCATGACCGCCACCATAAGAAGCAGCTGGAGCTTGGGAAGCGAAATTCAATACTGGTGCAACACCGCCATGGTGAGACTTAGAAGTACCACCCAAGGAATCATATTGGGATTGAATTTGTTGTTGTGCGTTGGCAGCATCCTCAGGTGTGCGGTATTTGACAAAGTGTACTTCGGGCTGGTTATTGTGATCATTGCGAATTGCATTAAGCTTGTTGGCCAAATCACCGATATCAGCCTGTTTGTTGAGTACATAGATGGCAGTCTGATCATCTGAGGCCTGCTTAGCCAAGGCAAGTGCAGCATTTTCCAAGCCCCTATTTTCGGGACCCTTAATGAAGACAACACGAAGTCCTTGTTTTAAAGAATTGGAAAATTGATTGGATGCCTCTGGATCATTGAAATCTTCATCGTTGGCAGTGTATGTAATGTATTCTTTATCCAATTCCCCAGCGGGAGAGTATGAAGGAGCATTATTTGTACCAACTCCACCATCGTAGCTACCTTGTGAAGGCCCACCCCCAATATCACCAGCATCTCCACCACCACCGGCTGCACCTGGTAGGAATGATAAGCCAGCGTCGGTGTGACCAACGGGTTGATAGTCATAACCCAATTTATCAGCGCAAGCAACTGCCACTAGGCACAAAATAATGATGGAATGCATTTTTGAATTTGAATTAAAGTTGAATGGATGTCTTTTACTGATAGAAGCTCTTGACTCAATATGATTTTGATTACAGCGCGGCTTGGTTTTTATAGACATTACCTGTTTCTTCTGAACTAGAATTCGCGAAAATTACGTTGTGATTTAAAACAAAAGAAAAAGTAATTTGCATCCAATTAAGAGGAAGAAAAAAATAAACGACTGAAACAAATGTGTTGAGCGCTAAATTTGCTTGAAACGATGTGTTTATTAAGTATGATATGTTTAATTTTATTCAAATATGCAGAGTTAAGCACGATATTATCTCGTAAAATTTTGACAACATCTTGTTAATTTTGATTTTGAAAAAATTGTTGGTGTCTTAATCCGGATTTGCTTAGGTTTTACATACAACATACCGAAGGCATATGCATATTGAAATCACAGTATAAATTGGTTTTTGATGACTTGCATTAGTTATTTGAAGAGAAGGTTGCAACTCTTATGGTTACTTGAATTCTTGGTTCTTTAGAAAATATCTGGTCACACAAGATAATTGAATATATTTTGTACGGAAAGACTTTGGTTCTTGGTAAAAGTTAATCGTTTTTGCGTTTTCAGAGATCTGCCATCTAGTTATAGGCTAGTTCACATAATAAGAGTTTTTCAAAATGTTATTTTATCAAGTGTAAAAAAAATTATTGATAAAAGCTCAAAGCTTGTGACATGGTATTACTATTTTTCCAGATTACGACTTCAATGAAGTGCCACCTAGTTATTGGTCCCGGAGGTAGCGTCCTAAGAAGTTTACTAATTTGTCAACTTTCCGATATGCCTATTTTGCTATTTTATGATCATCAGAACACAATGCCCGAATGTTGGAAGGTACCTTTGCTCAGCTAGCAGTCTTCGTTCCTGTCAAGCTCAATGTATTTGAGCCAAACGTGAAGCCTTGGTTAACCAACGTTCTTCAATTCACAATTTACGGTTATTATCTGCGCCGAATCCTGAAAATTTGGTGGCTTAAGACCATTCTCTATCTTAAGTAGTTCTCAATTTCCGTTCAAGTTAAACACCGAAAATGGATTTCGCCTACATTGTGGAAATCAACAGCCGAAGTCTACCGCGAGCATTGGAGTGGAACCTTTATGGAAGATATTGGAATTCATCGGGAAATATTGGAGAGAAACGAAGGCATTCGTTATTGATCGTAATCGTTGAAAACATTTTGTGAGGTTACTATGCTCCTGCGCCCAATCCCCATCTAGGGCTGTTGAATTTGGTAGCCAGCCAACAGCAGCAGCTACAACCAGAAAAAGTTAGCAAGAGTGAAAAGAACTTATTGCGTGGACGTGGCGGGGGCTATCAGATCTTGCCCTACGGAGCCTTTAATATCCTCTTACATTTGGTTCCTCCCAATATATTCACTAAAGCAACCGCGTCCTTTAGTGCGATCCGAAGCCGGCTGTTGGTTAGCAAAGCAATACGGGCATTGCTCCATCCTCGGTATATTGCCAAACGAACTTTCTAATCTTTCAACCGATGACATCTACCCCAAACACAACTTCGAAAAAAAACTTTAAGTTGAAATTTTCGGAGAGGTTTCAATAGGATGAGGGCACAATCAATCTAAATTTTGAAACCACCATATAGACCGATGGATAAAAGATGGACTGCGGGGTAGCAGCTGGGGTCTATTCTAAAGATAGAACAAATTTTCAATCTTTTCGCTTACCTTACTCAGCTAGCAATATCCAAGCAGGAGTCTTTGCTATTCTAGAAACTGCAGCTTAGTTGGCGATTCTACTATGGGAAAGTTAGCAATCTTCTCCGACAGTCAGGCCGTCATCAAGGCTCTGAGCTCGTTGACGGTAAGGAACTAGCTGTGTGGGGGCGTCAGCTCGACGTAACTCTTATATGGGTTGCAGGCCACAGGAACATTGAGGGAAATGATAGGACGGATGAATTGGGAAGGTACGGTTCGTCTCTTGACTAAATTGTAGCTTCCAAGCGGGTGCACATTTCGCTAGGTATTGATAAGAGAATATTTCTCTCGCTTTATCTTTCCGAGGCAGCAAAGAACTGTAGGACTCTAAAAACCTGCCAAGCTATAACAATGCAAAAACCACTGACATTGCGAGAAACATCGCGACTTCCACTGGACAATGGACTATCGGCAAGCATGCTGAAAAAATAGGTATTTCTTTCAACCCTTTTTGTTACAGTTGTCTGAACGTAAACGAGAAAGAATCCATTGAACATTTTCTCTATTACTGTCCGGCTCTTGCCAGAACCAGGCTTAGTTATCTAGAACAAGCTTTCTTCAGCAACCTCAGCGAATTGGCTAAAAATTAAATCGGAACTACCTATGCAGGACAAACTGGATATGTTTGCTAGAAGACTTTCATCTCTGCTTTTAACAGCATACCTACCAAAACAATTATGATGAACATTCGTGTCATGGCATCTTAACAGACTATCGCTTATTATTACTAGAATACTTTGCCAATTAAATAAGTTGGTGAAAGCTGGGCTATCAGTGATGGCTTTTGGGTTTTATGGAAATGTACTGAATCGAGACTTCAAATGTACTTTTTATAGGTCTTCGCTTTTTTAGAATTTTTGTCATTTTTTGCCAAATTTTAGTAAAATGTGTAAAAAAAAATTTAATATTTCGCAAAAAAAAAAAAAGATCATCACTTCTGGGTGAATACTGAACTGTTTAATTTTTGTGTTTTAAGGTCATTAGATTTAAGGTATACAAACATGAGCAGTACCTCATTCCTTAACTTAATTATTACAAAAAAAAAAACAGATCTTCTAGTCATTCTTTGCTTATTTACATAAGTATATGTAGCAGAAATAAGTATGTTCTGATTCAATCGAACAATAACTCTTCAGTATCACAATATAACTTCACTTTAACTCGGAAGTATTCTAATATATATTTCGAAGTGTTGCCAGCTACTGCAATTTTTAGGTTTCATTCAATTGACTAAAATAAATGGTCGTACGACTTTTGATCACAAAAAAAAATGTAATTATTATAAATTGTCCAACTGTACCTACTGAAAATGTACTGAAAATTCTCCAAATGTACTGAAAATAACCCAAATGTACCGAATGTACTGAAAACTTGTCGAATGTACTGAAAACGATTTTTCAAGATGCAAATGTACCAAAAAAAGTACAAATGTACCAAAAATGCCATTACTGGTTTCTATCTACCTTCATGCTGAATTGAAAAGGAACTATGTGACTGGGTTTTATCAGTGTGCATAATCGCATTAATGATTAAGCCAAATTTTCTAAGGTATAAGTGCCCATCTTTGGATATCAATTGAAATGTAGTGAATTTCGCAATTTTTTTTTTTTTTTTTTTTTATCAAACAAAATATTAACACAATTTTAGCTTCATTCAGCTTAAAATAAAAATGCCATCCTTAAAACCGCATACCGCAACTAACATATTCGTATATACATGTGTAAGTAGGTGTGTGATACAAACATACAAAGCAAAAAACCTACAAAAATTTCGCGAAAAAATATGACTTCATACATTTATTTGATTCAGTTGGCACAACGTGTACCAGAATACATTATTTGTGGAAATAAAATATTAATCAATTTCGTCACTTCATCTATTGCGAGTATTATACAATATCTTTAATGATTTTGGTTAAGCTTCTATGATAAATATGAATCTAATATATATTATTTCATCTCATATAGTTGTCGCTCTATTCAAATTCAAATTGATATCAACGCGAAAGATTTGCATAAATTAACATCTAAATGCAGATGGTGGGTTGTTCGTTCCGCTAGATTTTTTTCTCCGTATCTTTTCGTAAGTTTTGCAAAAATGTTTCTCATGCAAATCATGCTGATGCTGCGGGTGGATTGACCTCTAAACATTCAGCGGAAGTAAGACTTTGAGATTGAAAATTCTGATAAAATCACTAAAAATAGATGTGTACAAATCTTTTTTGCTTTTATGGAATGCCGAAATTTTTGCCTTAGCTATCCAGTCGAATTTAATTCAGACGTTCCTACGTCATCAATTTAAAACAATAATTGGACATATACATATCTATACATGTCACTAGGTAATTTATTAGTTGGCGCCGGTCATTAAGTAACCATGTTTGCACTCCATTTGTATATCCACAATCTATCTATCGTGTTTTCACATTAGTGAATGAGTGATTTTCGCATCAGAAATATAAATTTTTCAAGTTTCATGATGATAATTCAAATATAATTACCTACATTTATTCTCAATTTTAAAAAAGAAAACAAACACTCTTCATGGCACCTGATGGTTAAACTTAAAGTTTTCAGAGCAAATGGCAAGTCAACGGTAAACTAGAATCCTTAAAAAGTTTTTTTTTTTTTTAAAAAAAATTATCAAAACCGGATGAAAACTTTACAGACGCTTGAAATTTTATTTTACTTTTTTATGTCCACCGTGCGACGATAGTTATGTTTGTTGTAAAGAATTTCAAATTTTCCTTGGAACTTTTTTGGTGAAAAAAAAAACTTTGCGGCTACAATAAATGCAAGAAACATTGCTTTTGTGTAAGCTTAGTGAAGTTTCAAAATACCTTCTTTGAATCCGTTTATTTTATGAGAGTATAGCGCGAGAGAGAAAAGGAACTTAATGCAAAAATACAAATTGTATTTTCGGTCCCAAGGCATGTTAAAATTTTTTTTTTCGAGCAGTACTGATGCTCTTGAAAAAAAAGACAAGTTTTGTTGCGAGAAACTTTCTTTCTTTTAATAATGTAGACTAAGCTTTTAAAAATGATTTGGCTGAATAAATTATAAGGATATTTTTTAAAATAATTAACATAGGCTCCAAAAATCAAATATTTTTGCGTTTTTCCAAAATTTTTATGTTCAGACCTCTACAAAAGATACATTTCTCAATGGCTTTACATCAAATTAGACTTTTTGGAAAGTCCATTTTCATTTGCAAATGACAAACCTCTCTGCAAGACTTGGAACAATTTTTGATACAAAATCACTTAAGTACAAGAATTTAAAAAAAAAAACTCCTTATATGGGCAAAGTTTATGTTTATTTCATAACAATTACTTATGGTATTACAGTACACTGTCGATAACAATTCCATATCACATTAAACAGAAAAGAAGCGGGTAAATTATTAGCGCTGGAAGCAGTAGCAACACCACTGTAGCTGCTACCTCGAGAGGCAAAGTTCAGTACAGGTGCTACACCATCATTGTGCGATTACGATGAACCACCAAGGCAATCATATTGTGATTGAATTTGTTGCTGTGCATTGGCAGCATCCTCTGGAGTGCGGTATTTGACAAAAAGCACTTCAGGTTTATTGTTGTTGTTGTTGCGTATAGAGTTCAATTTATTAACCAAGTCACCAATGTTGAGTACATAAATGCCAGTCTTCTGTTCAGATGATAAGAGTGCTGCATTTTCAAGTTCATTGCTTTCAGGACCTTTAATGAAAACAACACGCAGACCTTACTTCAGGGAATTCATCAACTGATTGGAGGTGGCAGGTTCATTATAATCTCCATCGTTAGTAGTGTAAGTAAAAAATGTCTTATCAATTCCAGCGGATGGTGCAGTTGAGAAAGAACGGCGCCAACATCGTAACAACCAGAGCCAGAATGTGATAGAAACCGGCAACTGAATGCTCCACAGGTTGATAGTTGTATGCGAATTTATCAGCAAATTCAGTTGCTACTAGACAGACGATAATGAAAAAAAGCATTATGATTTCGGTATTATTTTCTACGCAATTCATTAAATAGTTAACTGAAGACTCAAATAAGAGAATCATTCCTTTGAATGGAACCCTCGGTCTTTTATAGGATTGTTTTCAGCTAATTCAGTAGTTTTGAATATTGACTGCATAATAATAGTTTTTCCGATACAATTTATGCTTTTTTTTATTTATATAATATATATAAAGATGCCAGTTTTAACCTTTATATGTTTCCTCATTTTTAGTTTTGTGGTTCCAAACAATGATTTCTCCTTACTTCATGAAATATTTTCGTGGAAACTTTATTGTTTTTTAATTCATTTCAATTTTTCGAATCACATATCTAATAAAATTATGACAGTTTGGTTTTATTAAACTAAAAATTTATCAATTATGTGATTTAAATGGTTAATGTGAACAAATTTTAAAAGTAAATTACTTATTTGTAACACAGCACTCCTTTAAAACTTGTTGTTCCATTATTTACTTTTGTTACAATGGCAGCTTCTTTGAATTTAAACAGCTACCAGTAGTCATTGGAGCCTTTTGCTTATGTTATAAGCATTTTCTCCTCTTTCGATTATAAAGCTTTAATAGCTGTCCCGTTATGAATCTTTTAGAGTTTGAACGGAAGTCGTTTTTATAGGTAAAAGATATAAATCAGATATTCTTTTACTAACTGCACACTATGCTTTTTGGATGTTTATGAAAATTTTTTGAAACGAAATATCTCAAAAACTATAGTAGATAGGATAAAAATCAGCGAGTCATATTTGTTAAGAAAGACTATAACTTTATAAAAAAGGTTAAAAAAAATTAAAGAAATTTGTTAAAAAACTGATTTTTTTCATTAAAAAACTTTTTCTCAAAATGTTTTCAAAACAACATCTTCCGTTTTTTTTATGTTATTTCTCAATCAACCCTAAGAATGCATGTGTTTTCATATCGAAATTCCCGCCATAATTTTGGAAACTACGAGTTTTTTACTGTTGACGCGCACCATGTTCGACATCAAATTTTTTTTTTTTTATTTATTTTTTGTAATGTTATTATCAATCAATCCTAAGAATGTATCTGGGGCCGAATCGCGGCAGTCGTTATCGAGTAAGCATTCGTATCGAATAAAATTTCGAAACGAAACGAATTGCTGGATCGTGGCACTCGATTCGAAACGAGACGAAATTTTACTTTAAAGTTATCGATTTCTTTTATTATCATATGACAAAGTACGTTAAAATTTCAATTTAAATTTAGTGCAGTTGGTAAGATTTGTGTTAAAAAATGATACCGGTGTTATTTTGTTATTCGGAGTTGGAAGAAGAAGGCCGGGACATGCGAATGAAAAGACAACTTCCGATAAAAGCAATCCTTTTTCGTTATGAACAGCAGCGTAAGACACATACAAGTTAAAAATACATAGAAATATTGAAAGTGATTTATTTGCAGATTTAAGAAACGTTTTAGGCTCACCAAAGAAGCTTTTAATTATGTACACTCGGAGCTCAACTTTAGTGGTCATTTATCCACAACAGTGCCGCCAACTAGCAGTAACGCTAGCACTATTGGCCGCCGAAAGCTTTCAACACACATTTAGGAATGAATATTGATTTCAAATGTGTCAAAGCACAGTCTGCAAAATCGTTGCGAATGTGTGTGAAACTGAATCCAAACTGTGCCTAAAGATGATAACTTAAGTCCTATAAGTTTATCAAGCTTATATATATTTGTAGCTTGTGGTTTTTCAAATGCCTCGATATTTGTCTACAAAAGTGACAACTTTGATTCGCTTGGCTTTTGATATTTTCTTTTCTTCGGCATATTTTTTTTAACATTTTTCAAATCATCGCTTATCGTTGAAGAGCTATCGCTGCTTTCATTTTCACGTTCTAGCAGGTTTCTTAAGGATTCTTCTACCAGGTCAGGCTCATCTATTGATGCAAGTTCGGCATTCGTTTCTTTTTCGGTTTCAATCACGTTTTCAAAAGACTTTACAGAAATACCTTCGACCATAGTATCCATTCTGGTTGCCTGTTGTAGCTGCTCTTCTGCTGCATTCAACAGCTTTTCCTCATATGGTCCTCGACCAGTTCGTTTTTTTAAAGCCTTATTGAAAGAACGCTTTTTCTTAATATTGTACTTCTAGTCAGCAAACACCTATCATTGAGAAAAATTTTACATTACAGAGAAAAGCAGAAATTTAAACAAACGTACCTTTCGCCATAAATTCGAATCTTTAATGGGAGGGCCTGCAGAATTTAATTTTATAGTTAGCTGCTCCCAGAGCATTTGAGACATGACTTTCCCTTGCGCGCAGTTTGGCAGATGGTTTTTTGCAAAATTTTGATACTCCAGCATAAATTCTGCCATCATCCCTTTTTGTAGAGCGTTAATTTTATTTAGATTAGTCCTTAAAAGGGGTAAAAAGTTAGTTCATTTATTTAATTTAATTTTAAAAACAAAAATATACTTACATTTTATTTTTTCAAGAATTCTTGGAATTTCAAATTTTTTTTCAAACAATTCCGTTCACAGTTGATCTAACGAGTGAGGTTTTGTATGGTAGCATTCGAACGACTACTCGTTATCGAATGAGAAAATAATTTTTCACTTACCCTACCAACGATGAAGATTTTAATGAACCTGCCGCCTCCAATCAGTTGATGAATTCCCTGAAGTAAGGTCTCCGTGTTGTTTTCATTAAAGGTCCTGAAAGCAATGGACTTGAAAATGCAGCACTCGCATTATCCAAACAGGCATCTGAATAGAAGACTGCAATTTATGTACTCAACAAGCAAGCTGATATTGGTGACTTGGCTAATAAATTGAACGTTATACGCAACAACAACAACAATAAACCTGAAGTGCATTTTATCAAATACCGCACTCGGGAGGATGCTGCCAATATACAGCAACAAATTCAATCGCAATATGATTGCCTTGGTGGTTCAATCGTAATAGCACAATGATGGTGTTGCACATGTACCAAACATTGCTTCACAAGCTCCTACACGTTCACGTGGTAGCTACAGTGGTGCTGCTTCTGCTCCGAGTGCAGTTATTCACCAATTTCGATATTGCGTGGGTGACGTGTTTAATTTGTTGCTATTAAAAGAGGTTTGGAATTGTTATCTAATAAACATTTCTACACCAAAAAAAATTGCTTCGGAATTGAAACTAAATTTAAAAATAAAAATAAAATTAAGTACTTTATTTTTGAATACATATCTTAAAAAATTGAGGTGTGGAGAGGTCTTGATACATAAAAAGGGACTTCTTACAGATGACATTTTGAAATGGTTAGGAATTGCAGAACTTGATCTGAACTTCGGTAAATATGCAAAGGCTTTTTTTTTAAATCCAGTTAAGGAACTAAGTTCATGGATGGCATAATTTTATATATAACTAGCAGATTCCTGCGACTTTGTACGCGTAGCCTGTTTCTCTGCGAAAGCAAACAATTTACTTATTTTAAATAGAACTACAGTCAATTTTGGATTCTTCTTCACAGATCTAGAGTTATTGTTGTTTTCTCTTCCATAAATATTCCATTGCATTGCCATGTGAAAGACAAAAACAAAGCACACACACAAACTAACACATTCAATTAGCCTAGTACACATTATGACACATGTTGTGCAACATCAATGTTCGATAATGTGAACTCTAGGAACGACCGCTTGACACACATGTTGGATGGATTTCAAAAATTGTTGATTTTCCTGCTGGCTTGTCCAACCATACAACCTGTGTGAACTGACTGTCAAGCCTAGTGAACATTTTTCATTTTAAATAGGATTTCATGCAGTTTACTTCGATGTGGACGCGCATAAATTGTTCTGCATTTGATGTTTGATGGCATGCACGAAAATGTGAACGCAAAGCAATATTGACAGTCACACATTTTGTCAAGCCATTTAGGATAGCATGTGTGTTTTCTATGTGTGAACGTACTGTAATTTTTTTTTCATTTTTCACAAATTCCGCGTTGTTGCGTTGACAAATTGAGAATGAGAGCGAGAGTAAAATTTGAATATTCTCTTCCATTGCATTGCCATATAAAAACAAAACGCACACACACTAAAGGCCTGAACCCATAGAGTCCGTCAAGTCCATTGCGTCAAAGTTTACAACTGACAGCTAAGATGAAATGTATGCATTTGCATGAAGTGCGGCCTATTCGCAACTTATCCGTCAACGCAACGGAAGAAGTTGGGCAACTTTTAACTTTTGATGTACGTTGAATACTTTGACATACTTATGTGAGTTTGTGCGAAACATAGAAAAAAAAGAGAGATAAGAAAATTAAAATTGTTTTCATGTTTAAGAAATATATTAATGCACAGTATAAAGGAGAAATAATGAAATTAATCATTCAAAAAGCTTATTTTTTGATTTTTTATTTGACTTTAAATGCGTTGCAGACGTATTCATTGGGCCGCCTTCTTCCTTCATTTCCGTCTTGTCAGTTGTATACTTTGACGTAACGGATTTGACGACTCTGTGGGTTGAGGGCTTAACTAACACACTAACTTGCCATTAATTGATTTGTTATGCTTACATGCTTCTTTCTGTGTGAAATTAATTTTTTTAGCAATTTTAAGACTTTAATATTTCGATATTTAACAAGAACATCATGATAATTTTTATTCTATGTTGGGACCAAGCGTCTAAGAAAGATGACTAAAAAATTTGATCAAAATTGATTCAGTAGATTTTGCGTGACTCTTGTTCATCGAAAATGGCTATCATTTTATTTATATAGAATTATTATTTATAAACTTACAAACTCCTTATCTGAAACTACTTAAGTTTTAATTTCATTTTAGTAAGTGCTTAGGAATGTTTCGTACTACGGGGATTTTCACTCCTACTTAATTAATTTCGCTACTTTTCGACTAATTGATTTCTTTTTTTTTGCCATTTTGTACACTATGTTCTATGTACTAAGTTTCCTTACTATCCGTTGGAAACTCTTTTAATATGAGAATTCAATGGAACGTGCCACACTTCATGGTCCAATTCTTCAAATCATTGCCTCCACATTACACTCTGTTGAAAAATACTCTAGATATGCTCATATGAAGTTTTTACATCCATAGAAGCGGCCTATTTGTTTAATTTCGCATACTTTTTGCCTAAATTGCGCTCATGTACACTTGCGCAAAGTCTTATTACATGCCATTGAAAAATTCTACAAATATGAAAACTTAAAGTTCTAGTTTCCATAAAAGATGCCACGCCCATTTACTTAATACCGCCTGGTTTTTGACCATCCCATGTATAAGTAACGTAGCGTACCATCAGTGGGAAGTTTCTTTTTTGCAAGGCACCTAAATTGGAGCTAGCTAAATTGGACACCTCAGATATAACCGCGGGCAACATTTACATGAAATAATGTTTAAAAAGGAAATGTCAGGAACTGATGTATAGCTCCAAATAAATATTTCATTTACTATTGTAAATTTTCTGTTTATTTATAAATAGCAAACGCTAAAAAAAATACCCATTATATATGATACGATCTGCGTAAGAGGACCATGTAAATCTTGCCATAGCAAAGCTTTCAGGGTAGCGAAAATTGTCATTTAACTCAAAATTGAGGATTTTAAGGTTGTGATAAATTAATCAATTTTTTTCTTTAACTCCGATCTTTAAAAGCTAATAACTTTTTAAGTTTTCAATATTTTAACTTCTGCCAAACATATAAGGCCTCCTTATGCAAATCGCATAACATGTATAGAAGAGGACAATTTTTGGGAAGAAAGGACTTTTTTTTCTCATCCCTTTCAAAATAGTTTTCAGAAAATTTATATTACGACTAGCTGTTAAAAATTGTATTCGATTTATTAAATTTTTAACCAATTTTTTAATCAATTGAGGCCCTATTTTCGAAATAATACCAGTTGATTTTTAAGAAGACAAATGATGCTGGTTTATCAGATATTCGCATGTTTAAAAAAAATAATTCAGAGGTTTAATATTTTACATATTTCAGTTATTGTGTTTATTTGGAAAACTATTTGTTTCAGTAAAATCAGATAGATTTTGTTTATAAAGTAATTCCTCGTGAGTTTTTTATCATTACTGCAATGATGATTTGAATGGAAATGGACACATTTCCCACCATATAAAAAATGAGACATCCAACACTAAGTCAAGGTCATTTGTAAATTTCAGAAAAAAAATAATTACCAGTCCTTTCGAATGAAACATGAAAAAAAAACCTATTAAAAAAGACTTGCTACCAAAAATGCTTACCTACGCTTTAATCGCCAGCACGTGACTTATTATTTTAGCCTCGAAATAAAATGCGGCTCTTTCATAAGCAATTCGAAAATACAACAACAAAAGTCAACCGAATACAAAAATGTCAAAAGCAAAACAAATGTGAAAGAGAAATAGATTTGTATGATAATTTTCTATTTTAAAGGTATTCCCTGAATTTTATAAAATGTCAGTGCGTTGAAAAAAAAAAATCAGGTAGGTAGGTGAAAAAATATAACCTGCTCGATGGCATTGAATAGGCGCCATCATTTCTATTAAAATTTTAAATAAATTTGAACAACAGGAGTATTTTATCGCATGCTGTTTGACTACACTAGTTTACAACAAAATTATTACCGGATAAAATTAGTTATTTGTGTGATTATCAGCAACTGCTGAACTAAAAGTTATCAACACTTTAATGAAAACGAAATCTAAGTAAATACGAGAATGTTTGATCAGTCTGTGGATATGTCGAAAGTGCTGTCAAAGCAGTGAATTTATGCAGGCGAACATTCTCGCAAAAAGCAGAAGCCATTGGCCGTAAAAGTCTTGTCCATGAATCTCTCATTCAAATCTTCATTGAATCGTCAAAATTCGAAAGTAAGAAAATGATGAAGAGCGAACCCAATTGACAAAAGAAAATAATTTTTATGTTACGACAGTGCATAAGGATATGGCGCGGTGAAGAACTATTGTTTTGACCCAATGTTTAGGTATGTCTATTTTTCAGAATGAGTTGTATAGAAGTTGATTTATCATTATGAAAAGTATATAGCTCTTTTGCTGGAAGATCGACGAGTAACCAAATGTGCCAAATTTTGCCTTTGATCGCTTTTTTATCCTAAAGTTTAGGACCTAAGCTATCAGTTTTCTATAAAAATTGCATTAAGTAAAAAGTTCTTAAAATTGATCAAAATGTGCAGAAAAATAAATCTTTTTTTGATTGTTACAATTTTTTTTTTTTTGATGACGTCATAACCGTACCATTTTTACTGAAAATTGATAGTTTAGGTCCTAAACTTTAGGAGAAAAAAGCGATGTACTAAAATTTTTCGTATTTCGTTACTCGTCGGTCAATTACTCAAACTCTATTGAATTGGCCATCTTATTGGTGATCTTATAAAAAAAAAACACAGCTTACTTTTAAAATTATTTAAGAAAAAGTATCCAATTTTGATTTTTAAAGTAGGATCTCAATTTATTTTTTTTTTCAAGAAGTAGTAACGCACTGAAACTATGAAAACTCTATTGAAAACATTTGGTGTGAACCTTTTTTTATGCATCCGGAAAAAAGTTAAAATTTTTTGAGGTCCTTGAGGCTTTCCTTTGAAACATCAAATTATAAAATTTGAATAATATTGAATAATTCGAGAAAACTCTGAATATATGGAATCAAAACAGTGGGTGAAAGTGGAAAGTATTGATAGTCACCGAAAGAGACGATCAATTTCGAATTAGAAAAAAATTATCTTACTCTTAAAGAAAAAATCATGAATGTCGAGCTTACACACTCTGAATAGAATTTGTTAAAATACCTTTTGTGTAGTTCTGATGAATTTAACTGATTGTTAAAAGAGTACTTAATTGACTTGAAGTTTGCATGTGCCTATTTTAATTTTCCTGCTATATATGTATTTAATTTCCGCTATAAACTGATTTGAGATACTTCAATCTTGAGAAATTTGTTGAAATCCGTAACAGAGCCAGTCAACTAAATTTTCCCACCGGTAATGGTGTTCAAACAACGAAAAAATTATGTAGCCTAGTGTTATCCGCATTCCGACGACGATGCGACATCAGTTGGGGGTTGATGTAACATGAAATCGCCGCAACATGTCGTCGCACCGCATAGCGTTTTGGTGGTGTGAATCAAGGTGTCGTCTGCGATTAACATAAAAATGTTAATATTCAGTTAATATAATTTGATATTCATTTCATAAAATTGAATATGAGTAAGAGAATAAAATGTAGCACTGAGCGTTTGAAAACCAGAACAGAGTGTTGATGTACTTGAAACGATATCACTGAACTTAGCATGCCCTAGACAACATATAGCGAGCAACCATTTTATCTGGCGACAACATCGCCTTAATTAGATGCCGATGTGCGATTTTTTTGAATATTTCAGATTTGCATCTACATTTTAATGTGATAAAAAATCTATTGTTTCGCATTTTTGCAAATTGGAGGAGGTGAGTAAACTTTTTGTATTTAAATTTTTATTTTTATTTTGTCTAAAAAGAAGTCGCAAATGCATTGCATTCAGTATAAATATCGATGGTTGTTCGATCAAAATTCAGACACAATTTCATTGTCAAACTAGCAGAATCTAATAGAATCAGTATGCGTGCTTTTATCGTAAGTTTGATATTTGAGTTTGGATTTAAGACTCAAAAACTTTGTTCGCATAAATAATACGATTCATTTTTCTGTTATAGGTCTTATGTTTGGTTGCAGTCGCTTGCGCCGATAAATTGGGCTACAACTATCAACCTGTCGGACATTCTGGCGCTGGACTCTCCTTTGCTCCAGGCGGTAGTTCCGTTGGTGGTGGTTCTGATGGTGGCTTCGGTGGTGTTGATGCAGGCTTCGGTGGTGGCGATGGAGGCTTCGCTGGCGGTGCTGGAGGTGTAGGCGATGGTGCTGGAGGCTTTGGTGGTGGTGTAAGCGATGGTGCTGGAGGCTTTGGTGGTGGTGTAGGTGATGGTGCTGGTGGCCAGAATGGTGGCGGTGCTGGCGGCCAAAATGGTGGTGTCGGATCTTATGGTGCTCCAAGCACTTCTGAATTAGAAAAGGAATACTATACATTCTCAGCACCTGAAGGTGATTTCGATGATGGTGATGCCAATCAACAAGTTGCAAATTCTTTGAAACAGGGTCTACGCGTTATTTTCATTAAAGGCCCAGAAAACAAAGGTCTTGAAAATGCAGCTCTTTCTTTGGCCAAACAAGCTTCTAATCAGAAAACCGACATCTATGTGCTTAACAAGCAAGCTGATATTGGTGATTTGGCCAACAAACTTAATTCCATTCGTAATGATCACAATAACCAGCCCGAAGTACACTTTGTCAAATATCGCACACCTGAGGATGCAGCCAACGCACAACATCAAATTCAATCTCAATACGATGGTTTGGGTGGCACTTCTAGGTCTCATAATGGCGGTGTTGCTCCAGTATTGAACTTTGCTTCTCAAGCGCCAGTTCAACGTGCACCATCGGCTCAAGCTCCAGGCAGTTCTTATTTGCCAGCTTCAATTTTCCGTCTTCGGTTTTAAGTTGACAATGGACATTTTGAGATGAAAGAAATTTCACACAACGACTGATTTGTTAAATTTTTGTTGACTATTGCATAAAATTAAGTGAACCAATAAATTTTGAAAATAATATTACACTACTATTGCCTACGACTTTTCATATTTTTCAATAGGCTTGTTATTAAAGTTCAACTACTCAAGTCTCGACAAGGTCTCAATCGATATACAGTTGTCAGATTTTCGACCAACTGGTGGTTATTAATCGTTTAATATAAGGTTAATATTTACGTTTAGTAACGCAAAATTCGTCAGAAATAGATAAAATTGGGATAGCAAACTTTTTGCCCAACGTTTTTTTTTGTTGGAGTGAAACACTGTCTCAATGGAAAGCTTCAAATGTAGAGTTTATCGTAACAGGAACTATCTCATCCCTTTGAATGACAGTTGCGCGACATAGCCAGCATTTTTTTTTTTGGTTTTTTTTATAGTACAAAACAATGATCTTAACAGAGCACTAAACGTACTAATCATGGCATTCAATATACATTCCACAAGCATTTAAAAGACCTTGCTAATTCCTCCTCACTACCGGAAGTATAAGGTCATCTAGCCGAATGTGAAATGTAATTTCTAACAGCTCTTTCCTTCAAATTGTCATCAGCGAGATGCGGACAACATGCGAATTCCGTACAAATCAAACAACGCGAATAAAAATGAATTGGACACAGTTTAATAAATAGCTGAATTCTGCCGACAAACATATTATTGAAAACGTCAGATTTGGGAGAAACACAGCTGTCCTAAATCATCATGAAAGTAATCGGTAGAAAAAATAAAAATAACAAGTTAAGGTGTTATCTTCGGCCATGCCGAAACTCACATACTCTACACTGCACTGAAAGTACCTTTTCAACAAATGTTAAAAAGACGTTGAAGAGGTTGAATAAGCCGAAAAAAATGTGAAATGTTAGAAAGGTTGACAGAGGTTGAAAAATGTTGAAAAAGTCTTAAATATATGCAAAATGTTGAAAAAAGTTGAGAGAGGTTGAAAAACTCTAAAACAAATAAAAGAGGTTGAAAAAATTTGAAACTATTCAAAATTGATAAAAAAAGTCGAAAAAATAAAAAAACTTATGAAGAAAGTTGAAAGAGGTTGAATAAGTCGAACAAATACATAAAGAATATATTGGAAAAAGTTAAAGGGTTGAAAAAGTCGAAAGAATATGGAAAATGTTGAAAAAATCGAATAGAAATGAGAAATTTTAAATATGCCACGCCCACTTCTCTAATTCCGCCCACTTTATGTTCAATAAATTATATTTGTGATAGACATCCTCATATTAAAATTTAGCACAATAGCTTGTATAATTTGCGATATATGTCGCAGTTAAATTTAAAATTTAGGGCGGTGACACACCTACTGGTACAATCCAGCCCGGTTTTGATCCAGAAATATCTTTTCATAAGCAAACCCCTAACACCAAATTTTAGAATGATTGCTCACATATTTCGATAAATATGCCACTTACCGTATTTTATATGTATGGGAGGTGCCACGCCCACTGGTGCTATTTCAGCCACTTTTGATTCAGATATACTCTATAGCAACTGAACCACTTTCATTAAATTTCATAGCAATTGCTGCAATAGTTTACTTAAAACAGCGCTTACAAATTTATGTTAATATGGGAGGTGCCACGCCCACTGACGCAATTCTGTCAAAACTAATTTATTTTTAATGTTTATAGCAACTGACATTTAAACACCAAATTTTATGAAGATTACTCTCTTAGTACACTATTTATAACAATAAACAGTTTTTGCTTATATGGGAGGTGCCACGCCCCCAGGTACTATTTTACCAAATTTTTGTAATAAAAGACCTTACAGCAAGTATATCTACCTCATTAAATTTCATCACGATTACGTTGTTCGTTCTCTTACTATAACGTTTATAAATATTGTGGGCAGTGCCCTTCAACGAGTTTTTTCAATAAAGAGGCTCAGCTTGTATTGATGACAGCTTTCAGCGGCATCATCTCCAAGATTTTTTTGAAAATCGTTTGTTCTAATTTTGAGATATATGGAATAAAAATTTTTAGCCGTTGAAAAGTGCCACGCCCACATTTTCAATTCCGCCCACTTTTATCTCAACTCAAGATATATTTGATATGTATCCGCTTACCAAATTTCATAACAATATCTTGCACGGCTTACGAGATATGGTGGTATAAACCACCACATTGAAACCTAACTTATCCTAATCTTGTTCACATCTGCATCAAATCACTAATTTTCATCAAAATCGCTGCAACTTTTTTCAAAATTGACCTGGGTATATATACATAAGGTATGGGCGGTGGGCGTGTCCTTCTACCGATTTCGCCCATTTTCAATAGCAAGATGCCTGCAAGAAGATGTGACCTGACTGTGAAAGTTTCATTCCATTAGCTCTCTTGGTTTTCCCGTAAACCTGATTTCAACAGACAGACAGACAGACAGACAGACGGACATCGCTAAATCGACCCAGGTGGTGACGCTGATTAAGAATATATAAACTTTTCCATACCTGCCACGCCCCCTTCGATGTCTTACAAACGGAGAGACAAAGTGAATATACCCTCGGTGTAGGGTATAAAAACGTGAATCGAGGTACTGGTTCATGATCGAGCACGCTGGAGAATATACATAGGTCAACAAAAGGTTGCTTATAATAAGTTTTCAAATGAGATCCAAAGAAGTGAGAAGCATGCTTGAAAATACTCATTAGTACTATGTACATATCGCTCACTTACTTCAAGAGTGGCATAACTCAAAAAACATAAAGTGGGAGAAAAACGCATTTAAAGTTTTCAATAAGTTGGTTTTTATTTGAAAATAATGAAAAGTATGTCTACATAAACTCTTCTCACAAAGCAAGTTTATGGGATAATTTTCTAATTTTTTGACACAAAATAAAACATAAAATGGCGGATATTTCTGCATCATCAACTCAAAAATCACGTTTTTTGAGTTATGCCAGTCTTGAAGTAAGTGAGCGATATGTCGTTAACATTTTCTTGTGTTTTGCTCCCTGTAGTATCTGTTATTCTTATTTCGTTTCTTTTGTTCCTCTTCTGATTTTCATAAAAATCTATAGATGTGCCGAGAATATGTACTTTAAATTTCAAAAAAAAAATCAAAATAGAAAAAAAGTTAAGCCGATTTTTGTACAGTCACGTTTTGACGATGCAGTGTAAATTTCTTGTTTTATTGTCCTTTGAACGCATTTTCCTCGTAAAATGATTTTTCAAATTTGCGCAAATTTTAAGCTTTTTATTCGATTTTATTAAAACTCATTTTCTTTTTAGCTTGACAGAACAGAAAATAATCTATAAATGTTCATTTTGTTTATTATTATGCCTTTTGTTCATCCCCACGGAACTGGTGATTTTTTCCACCTTTTAGGAAAATTGAGACTGTTTTCAAACTTTTTTTTTCCAATGCGCACAATTTTTTCAAAAAACGATATTTTCCGGTTTTGGTATGGGGATGCGCAAGTAAATTTGTCTTTATTAAAATGCCATTTGATTTTTTTTAATGCAACTTTAACTTCCTTTATAATTGAAAAAAAAAATATAGTTAAAAAATAAAATTTTTTAGAAAATATCGATCCTAAGTTATCCTAGGTAAATAAATTTGGCTCTAAAAATAAATTTTTTTCTTGAAAAAAAAAAATATTTAAGTGGGGTCTTTTTTTTAACTTCACTCCCTACTACTGGGTGTTTTTTTTAGAGGTTTGTTTTTCGAATAGAGATAAAACTGGCATTTTATGGTCACATCTCGCAACTCTAATGTCATTTATGTTCAGTTTGGTTTGCCATTTCATCATGAACAGGTTGACAAAAGAACAACGCTTGCAAATCGTGCAAATTTATTTCGAAAATAATGGTTCAGTTCGCGAAGCTTACCGCAAGCTCCGTCCATTTTATGGTCGACATAATCGTCCATCAGAGCAATTAATTCGGTTAACCATGGGTCGTTTTCGCACTACGTTTACTCTATGTGATAATACGCATCCGCAGAGACGTCGAACAGTGCGCACCGAAGAAACAATTGCCGCTGTAGAGCAAAATGTTGAAGAGGACCCGAATGAATCGATTCGCCACCGTGCACAGCAATTGGAGCTTTGTCCATCAACTTTATGGAAGATTTTGCGCAAAGATCTTGGCTTGCGACCTTACAAGATCCAGCTTGTGCAAGAATTAAAGCCGCGAGACCATGCAATGCGTCGTGATTTTGGTGTATGGGCCGAAAATGAGATTGATCTCGATGCTGATTTTCATCGCAAAATTTTGTTCAGTGATGAGGCTCATTTTTGGTTGAATGGCTACGTCAACAAGCAAAATTGCCGCATTTGGAGTGAAGAGAATCCACATGAGACCCTTGAGACGCCATTACATCCACAAAAACTGACTGTTTGGTGTGCTCTATGGGCTGGTGGAGTCATTGGGCCATACTTCTTCCGAAATAATGCTGGAGAGTCTGTTACCGTTAATGGAGACCGGTATAGAGCCATGATAACCGACTATTTTGTTCCCGAATTGGATGGCATGAATGTGGATGAGTTGTGGCTCCAACAAGACGGCGCTACATGCCACACAGCGCACGTCACAATCAATTTATTGAAGGAAACATTCGATGAGCGCATAATTTCGCGGAATGGACCTGTCAATTGGCCACCAAGATCGTGTGATTTGACACCATTGGATTATTTTCTTTGGGGATATGTGAAGTCGCTCGTCTACGCCAACAAACCAGAAACGTTAGGGGACTTGGAAGCCAACATTCGTGGCGTTATTGCCGACATACGGCCCCATATGCTCGAAAAAGTGGTTCAAAATTGGACCTGTAGAATTGGCTTTATTCGAGCCAGCCGCGGCGGCCACATGCCCGAAATCATATTTAAACATTAATGGCATAAAATTATCCTTCCAATAAAGCCAAATTGATGGACATTAAAACGATTTTCTTGTGTTTTATTTCAATTCGAAGCTCTATACCTCTAAAAAAAACACACTGTAGTACCTTATAAGCCAAAAAGATTGAGATGATTTTCACAACTAGGAAACAATTTCCATAATATTTTATTTCTCGTTAACTTTCTTGAGTTCCTCAGGCATATGATTGTTAAATTTACTGCATAAATATCGAACTAAAAAATGGGACAGAAAACGTTTTTTATGGAGTTTATTTAAGGCTTTTACTTACTTATGTACTTAAGGTTCATACAAATATGGATAATTAGCAGCTGTTGCTGTAAAAATTTTGTCATTATCAGTGGAATACATTATTGATATGAGTATTTGAAAATTGTTTTAAGTGATCGAGCGCCAAGTAATGGTCCAAAACTGGCTGTGAAAGACCATGCAAGCCGGTTTAAATTAACATTTTTTCTAAAAACATCTTCTACTGGGTTATCATTAGGCGTTTTTATAACATCCATCAAAAGGCGGTATTATGCCTTCATAACAAAATTTTGCATAACTGACCGACTTAGAACTGAATGTTCATTTCACGCTTAATTCCTTAAGCTATTCGATGCCGTAAGAATCACGAATATGAATTTTGTTGAAATACGCCTTTTTGTTTCTGAGCATAGTATTGCAGCTATTGATATTAAATTTATTGTAAGTAGATTACTTGATCTATGGTATATCTAAAGATTTCAAAACAATTTTTCCAATCTGGTTTCAAATTTTTCCAGTTTTTCAACAACTTTCAACTTTTTTCAACATTTTTCATATATTTTTCGATTTTTCAACCTCCTTCAATTTTTTCGACTTATCAACCTCATTCAATTTTTTTGTTATTTACTTCTTCGACTTTTTAAGCTCTTTTGACTTTTTTCAACATTTTCCAAACTTTCTTTTAACTTGTCAGCCATTTTCACACTCTCCAAAAGTTTTCTACTCTTTGTGGTCTTATCAAACTCTTTCAACTTCTTATAAATATTTTCCATAATTCTTCGACTTATTCGACCTCAAAACGAGATACCGAGCTCTTGTTAGTTTTCTGGAACTTTGGATTTATAGTGAATACACAAACCAAACCAAACGAAATCTTGTTCCACTAAAAGTTATTCAAAATAAGAGTGTTTCATTAGTTTTCCGTATCGCGAAACAATTTTAAGATATCTGGGCTGAAAAGTAGAAAAAACTTTTTCACCACTACAAATCTGCCGTCAAGTATTGCAGCAGAACTTTTAAGATAGCAGAATACGCTGCCGTCCTAGATCATCATAGAATTGTTCGCTAGAGCAGGAAATACGTGAATCGAAGAAATGTCGAAAAGAATTGAAGACACTTACTACTGATCGTGCACGTTAAAACAGTTTTGTACGGCCCTTATACCCCGTGAAGAAATGAAAATGACAAGAAGCATATATGTGCAATTTGCTAATACTTCCAGGAATTTGTTTCATTTGGCCAATTATTTTGCTAACATCTGATAATACTATTCTTGCCCTCGAAATTTAAATTTTCAATGTATTGAATGTATCATCCTCAAGACGTTATTAATCAAAATAAATTATTCTTAACTCCATATATGCTGTGTTCAATATTTTACTGACTTGGATTGCTAGAGCTCCAAATATCAAATTCTGTCAAATTAAATCCCATAAATTATTCTTTAAAAATAACCGTGAATGTTCAATAGACAGAACTAGCAATGTTGTAATTATATTTCATTTATTTTCATTTCATGTATGTTATTATATTTTTTCTAAACGATAATTTAACAAACTTATCATCATTATAGTTCAAACATTAATAATCTATCAAAATGTGTTAAGCAATTTTGGAGTACAACAAATATTTCATTCCATTTTTCCCTTAATAAACAAAATAATGCTTAGAGATGTAAATAACAAGTCATTATCATAAGAAGACTCAAGAAATAAAATTCTTCAAAGACGTAAACGGCGAAACAACGATGATGGCAAATATGAACTTCCTGGAGCCTGGGGCAATTGAGGAGCACGAACCTCTGGTTGAGAAGCAAAATTAAGAACATCAGCAACACCACCATCACGAGACAGTGTGCTGCCACCCAGGCTATCATATTGAGCTTGAATTTGACGTTGAGCATTAGCAGCATCCTGAGCAGTCCGATATTTGACAAAGTGCACCTCAGGTTTATTGTTAATAACATTATGTTCGATATTAAGTTTATTAGCCAAGCTACCAATATCAGCTTGCTTGTTCAAAACATAGATGGCTGTCTTTTGTTCGGAAGAGCTACGTGCCAAATTGAGTGCAGCATTTTCTAGTCCCGTATTTTCAGGTCCCTTAATGAAAATAACCTGTAAGCTCTTCTTAGCAGAATTTTGAATTTGTTGAGCAAGATTGCCCTGATCTGGCTCTTCGTCCGGAGCACTGAATGTGTAATATTCTTTTACGAGTTCAGCTTGTGCAGGAGCAAGACTACCACCACCACCGTAACTGCCACCGCCAAGAGAACTGCCACCACCGAGAGAACTGCCACCGCCGAGAGAACTGCCACCGCTGCCAAGACTACTATGTCCGCTTAAGCTACTGCTACCGCCGCCAGCACTGGCTAAAAGCGATTGTCCTGAATCATAACGCGCTGCCTGCTGATAGTTATAGCCAAGCTGTTGAGCACAAGCGACCGCGATTAAACACAACGCGATAAAGGTACGCATTTTTCGATTTTTAGCGATATATTTATATATATGTCAATTCAGTACGCGACGATATCACTTGGAACTCGAACACAAGAATGCTTCCTTAGGCTAGAAATATTGTCTTATATATACTGCAAAATGAAGGTGTAATCAAACATGAAAGATTTCGGTCATTCAAATATAATAAAACATGTCAAAACATATTGTTGACCTGTCTATCTTAAAAGGCAAACCAGATTTTTAACGCATCTTAATAAATTTTACATGGAAACATGTTCTCTGTTTGTTATGTTTATTTCAATAAATGGACATAAAGATTTCTCTAGTTGTAACTTATCTATGGATCGTTGAATCTAAATGACACATAAATCCAAGTTTAAAAATACGTTAAATTATGTATGCATGTAACTCAAACAAACATCCATCCAATGCTTACAAAAATCCAGTTTAATGCACTACATAATGTATTCTTTTGCGTTTCCATGCCGGAAGTATTAATGAAGATGCGTTGATGGAAATAAATTATCTAAAACCCATTTAGTTTAACCTTTGTAAAAAAAAAACAAACATTCATTGAATTAACTCGATTTCTTTGTATTTAATGGGTATATTAATGATATATTTTATTGACATGTATGCGGACCGATGAAGTTCTTCAGTGCAAGATGAAGTTACAACTTGACGTTCGCGACCATGTTAATTTAGTAAAAAGATTTCTTAAGTTTGTGAAATCAACTTGGATGTTATTTTTAAGTTTAAAAAATTAAAATTTTCATATCGAAGTTGTTGATATCAAAAGTATGTTTTCGTCAGAGTTCCCATCAAATATTTATTGCCACAAAAAAGTTATTGGCGATGATTTCGATCGCATGCGTTCGAAAAAACTATCCGCTTTATTCTGAATGTTCTGCAAGGAACGTAATAAGAGTTTTATTCTTACCGCCATTTACCTTTCGGAAGAGTGTTCGGAAGTCCATATAAACTATGTTTCTAATATTATTTTTGAATAAGTATGCTCCGATATACTTAGATAAAAATCGCAATAAAATTATATAATCTTTAAAATGTTACAAAATGTTAATTATGACAACTTTATCCGAGTTTTTATATGGCTACAGCTTTGACGGTTTTTGTCTGTACGGTTTTCAGGCGAATTGCACCCAAAAGAAACATATGGCTTTTTTTTTCTTTGCAGCAATGTCAAAAAAGTAGCTTTTTGCTCCGTATTATAAATACTACACAAATAAATTGTCGCTTTTATTCTTCTTTAAATATACGATACATATATATGTTCACATACGATACACCCAAAAGCACCAGCTTTTTTCGACGGCCCTGGTTACACTAGGCAAGAAAATGAAAACAAGTCTCTGCGTTTGACATGATATTAACTTTTATTATAAATTTTCTCAATCTGAGCTCGAAAAATATAAGAAAATTTTTTTTCTATGGATAGGATTTTTTTTCGATTCTTTCGGTAGTAATGTCATATTGCTCGACATATTTGAATTTCATTCCCTTTAACCTTGGCGACGTCAGTGACGAATACGGTGAACGTTTTCATCAACAAATGAAATGAATGGAGCGACGCTATAAGGAATTCTGGAATGAAAACATTATGGGCATTATATTTGGTTTCTCATAAGACAAACAAGCCCTAAAAACTACAATAGACAAAGAAGGAACCAAAATAATTTTTATTGCACTCGTATGTCTTGTAGGATATACTTTGAAAATTTCAATATAAAATTGTTTAACTATCTTTTATGTTATCGTTTAAAAAATGTTTAATTATAGGTATATTTTATATGATCAATTGTTCCATTGTGATACTACAGGATACTTGACTATACACTCTCATTGAACCAACCAGATTTCGTACACGGTTAGAAATCTTGGAATAAATTTTAATACAACCGAAGTATTACAAAGATTTTTAATACAATTTTGATTAAATTTAATACTTTTGAATATATTACAAAATTTTGTAATACATTTTGTATTAAATTCTAATACAGTTTAAACATTAAAACGATATTTTATAACATTTGGAATCAATTTGATGCTATCGCAAGTATTACATTTAGCCAACGTAAATATGATACTACGTTGGCTGATGTCGTTAAAATTTTCATGCAACCCTTGTATTGAAAGGGAACCAGGTTCGAATCCCAGTGGATACGACATATTTTTTTTTTTTTGATTTTAATAAAAACGAGTATTAAATTTTAATACAAATTTGTATTAAAAATGAATTTTAATATCTAGACAGTATTGAATTTTAATACACTTCTGGTGTAGTCATATATGTAAGCCAAAAAGTATTAAAATTTATCCCAAAATTTCTAACCGTGTACTAAAACTAAATAGCTGACTTCCCACTGGGCATTAAAATAATCCACAGCTCTTGTGAATTTTCGAAAGCATTTAATAAACATTTATAGGGCTCTTAACTTATACCAGAGTATTTATTCGCCTCTTAAAAAAATAAAATTAAATCTTGCGATCAAAATTATTTATAAAGCATTTCAAAACTCCCAATTAAGATGTTTACAAATACAAAAAATACTCAAAATTTTAAAAGTATTTATCAAAGTTTTAACAACGTCTTGTGAGAGGTTCTTAAATCGTCTGTAAAAGTTTCTTTTTTAAGGAGAGCTAAGGTATTTATAAGGTCTTAAGAAGGATTCGGAAGATCTTCATAAAACGCTTATAAATATTTTTGTATTCAAACATTTTAATATTTATCAAGATTTATCATTTTATTGAGCTCTTCAATTTCTGAGTTTTTAAGTGCTATATAAGTGCCAATATAAGCTTCAACTCTTACGTGAACTTGTAAAATACCTCTTTAAATATCAACATTTAATGAAGAGCTTCTTAAATCGTATTTAAAATTGAACTAGTTTTCAAAATGGCTGCATATGGCTTAAAATGACAATTGTAGTTGTTGCCCAATGATTCATTACATAGCTTGTGCTCAGTGCGTTATCAGAATAACTGTACTTTCACTTAAATACCTCTTTAAATGTTTTCAAGATCTCTATAAAACTTTGTATGAGTTAATGTATTTATCGAACTCTTTCCAAGAGCTTTATAAAACTTTTTTTTGTTTCATGCATTTATAGAACTCTTCACAAGAGCTCCATAAAACTTTTTATCGAAAAGTAGGGTTACCAAACGTCCGCAATTCAATAAAAAAATTTAAATGGCCAGTACTCTTATAAAAATAGTAAATAACTTATAACTTAAACATTTTCTTAAAAATTAAAGTTTTGGAATTTGATAAATTCTTGATTCAAGTCCCCAAAAGTAGTATCGTTTTTTTGACTTGTTTACTCCGTTTTCACATTTTTGCAAAGTTAAACATTATTTCATTCGACAATGCTAGTGATGAACGTCATAAAAATTGCGGCCTATCCGTGCACTGGTTGTCCAATGCCAAGATTTGATCAACTAAAGAAGCCGAGAAACAAGTTTTACTCAAGAACTCGGAAAGTAAGCCACAAACAGAAAAAATATATTGAGGTCAGTGTTGTAGAGGAGCAGATCAAAACACATCGATTTCATGCTCGAAAAATTTCCATGTGACAAGTGACCCAACTTTGATTAAAACTTACAATAAATACTTTAATTTTGAACAGAAATAATTATTTAGGGCGAAAAATTTAGTTTTCGGAAGCAAGTAATATTAGCTTAAAAGTTTCCATTAAAACATTTTTCGCCAAAATACTTTTTTTTGTTCGAAAATCGCGATGGTGGTTGGAAATTATAAGGCTATGAAAGGAGGGTCAAATCTTGTGATACGAAGATTTTTTTTGATATGAAATCGATGTGTTTTCATCTTCTCTAGAACATTGGCCTTAATATATTTTTCTGTTGCAGCTTACTTTCCGAGATATTAAGCAAAACACGTTTTTCGCCCTCTTTAATTATCCAGATCTTGGCATTGGACAATAGAGATCTGCGTAAATGCGCTTGCTGTTACGTCAAACTATTGGATTTATTGACATTTCTAAATCAAGTTTGACATTCTGCAGCACATCAGTAACAGTAGCACGAAACAGGACGATGCAACGAAATGATTTAGCGTCGTTTGCTTATGATTTGTGGTACGCTGAGAACACAACATACGATATAAAACTACAATGTCGTTTTTCTTATGAAAAAATATACGGAACGCACAAGCAAACAACAACAAAGCGCACATTAACGCCAGCGTCCAGTAGGTTATTAACATTCATTAAAAAAATAACAGATGCTTAAAAAAATATTTTTAAATGTTTCAGAAAACTCATCACATCTCCAAAATTGTATGTCAAATTTGAATGATTTTTTAACCAATATTGTAGCTCATTAAACTATCTTCCATACGACACACATAATTTGGATATATGTAAGTCTAGGGGTTTCTACCTTATATTGATTTATACAAAAGCTATATCCGCAACTTTCGGCAGTTTTATCTCCGAAACTACATATGACCGAGATTTTTGATTACATATTCATTCCTAAAATTTAAAATTACATAAGAAAAGTATGGTTTTATTAGCCTCTTCCATAGTACGCTTCGCAACAGACAAAATCGAATTAAGAGTAAAAGGAAGCATGAAAACGTACGATTTGCCCTAATACTTGCGCTTGTATTGTGTTGATAATTTAATTTGCGGTTGCAGCGACCACCTCTCTTGCTGCTTTTTTATTTTTATTTTGATTTGAATTTTGATTCAAATCATAAAAACTTACGTTGAGTTGAAATGTGGCAAATGACTTAAAAGCCGATTTAAATACGCTAACGCAGATCTCTATTAGACAACCAGTGTATGGGCAGGCGACCGACCATTTTTATTACTTACACACAGCATTTTCAAATGAAACATCTATGACTTACGAAATTGCTACAAAATTTTGTAGATTGGTATCACTAATCAAAATAAAGCGTATACAAATTAATTATCACCCACTGCTAAACTTGTTTAAAAAAAATATGAGG
Source organism: Tricholauxania praeusta (assembly GCA_949775025.1). Lineage (NCBI taxonomy): Eukaryota > Metazoa > Arthropoda > Insecta > Diptera > Lauxaniidae > Tricholauxania > Tricholauxania praeusta. Next base: position 33,981,390 of record OX459029.1, read on the forward strand.
CACAAATTCCAAAACTAAATTGAGAAAACAAAAATAAACGCAAGATGGCCCAAAATATGTTTATTCGAATTTGGGCTATAATTCGTATTTCTATAAAGAAAATAGCTCATAAAACATCTCTTTCTTAATTTGCCACTTGTTCATATGGTAACCCTAACAATGGACACAAAATTATTTTAAATAAACAATTTTAGCAAATTAAAACTGTCAAGTTTTATTAAGCCCTTAATATAATCCTTAAGTTTAAAGTACCTCTTATGAAGCTTTAGAGATAATCCTTAAGTTTTATATGCCACTTATCGAGGAATTTTAAAAACTTGGCGTCGTCGGCCATCTTTTTTAATATACATGCCGACGAAATAGCAACAACAACAAAAAAATAAATGCGTTTCTTTTTTTTTTTGCCTAAATAATGATTTTTTGTGCAGTAAATCATTTTATTTCAATTTGCTTTTACATAAAAAATCACTTAAACGTATTTTGAGACATAAATATTAAAGAAAAACCTAAAAATTAATTTTAGCCCAAATATTTTATTTTTCTAATATGTAATATTTCAGAAGCGCGCTAAGTTTTTCGAAGCAAAACCCCAAACTTCACGATAAATCTTTGCTCGCACGTAAATTTTGGTCAATAATTGTGCCGAAAATCATAATTATTCGTTGCATCATTTTCATATTGCCATTTTATAATTCCATTTGCTATTCTCTTTTTATCTATTTAACTTTGTAATACTGCAAAAAATATGTATACCAAAAACAAAATCTTTATTAAAACTTCGTCAAAATAAAATAAACCTAATTAAAATTCCGTTCGAAAAAAAATTGTGTATAAATATTTCCAAGAGCACAAAATATTTATAGACCTCTAGGTGTATTAATTCATTAAACTCTTGAATAGGTTTTGAAAACGTCATAGCTAACTCTTACATAAACCTCTTGAAGGTCCCCATAGAAGGTGCCCTTTTGGTCTTAAGTAGCATTTATTCTGTGTTTTAAAACCTCTTAAGCGAATATTTCCAAGAGTTCTGCTCTTAAAGAATGGTTATATAGAACTCTTGAAGAGCCTAATAAATGCAAAAATGCCTAGTGGGTTATGCTAACATGTCTAAGGTCATCCAGGTCATCAAACAAAAACGAACCAAGTGTTTTGTAGTGTTTTCTAGCAAGTGCAGGGCAGGAGCAAAAAAAATGTTTGATGTTTTCCTCCTCCTCCAAATCCCTACAACTTCTACAGAAGTCAAAAAACCGAATACCTAATTTCTTCGCATGTCTGCCGATAAGGCAGTTATGACTGTAACAACTGACGAGACACTATACCAAGTGCGGGATACAAGTTCTATTTCTAAGTTTCATTTTGGCCAGATTTGACTTTTTATATTGCAAGTTGACCCTTGGGTACATTTTTTTTTTTGCTGCGTATGCCAATTACAAATTTCTGAACAAAAAATCACTGTAAAAATCATAAATTAAATTTTATTCCAAAAACACATCTCAAGAATTTATTCTCGATGAGCTTGCCGATATTTACATGTAGCTAGAACTTGAAATTTCATTCGTATCGCCAGAAAAGCTTTCAACGGAGAAGCGCTCGTCAAGAAATTTAGAATATCAAAAAAGTAACAAAAGCAATTGCTATGATTTTTAACTGGTCAATGCAAAAAGTAAAATATAGTATACTTGCAGATTCTTAAACGAACGTCGCCAAACAAAGTTTACTGCTGATACAACAGCAGCTAGTTGCCCATTTTTTGGTTCCTTTAATGCATGTTGCTTTTATATTTTTTTTTGTGTTTTTTGTACTAAAAGTACTGAATAAAAAAGATCAGTGAAAAACATTATATTAAATATTGTTCCAAAAACACATATAAAGTAATGAAAATAAAATGAAACGGAACTAAAATAAATTCAGTAACGCAAAAGTGTTCTAGGGAGGATCAAGTTTTGTAGAAAAGGTTGTACGAAATCTTTTTTTTTTTTTGGCTGATCACATCGAACAGCATAAAACATTTTAAAAGGTCCAAGCCCGAGCATCGTAGTAAAATTTGTTTCAACCATCTGATAAACTTGGAACTAGATATCTATGAGCTCATTGTATTTTTAATGGGCTTCGTTTTTAAACTTTAAAAATCGTTTCGAAAACAAACTAATAAAATTGTTTTGTACACAAAAGTGTTACGCCTACGTATTGAACTCTGTCTATTTTTACGGTAGCCAATTCCAATAGTATTTTCTACCTATCTTTTGATGTCAATTATATTCCTCCAGCTATGAGCAATTCAAATTTGAATCTTTAGGTTGTGCGACGCTTCCTAAAAAGTTTCAACAAAAATATCCTTATCTCGTTTTATTACTTATGCTTCGATATGGAAACTTTCAAGTATCTTTAAAATGCATGAACAGATTTTTGAAATAAAAGTAATAAATATTTAGATCCAAAAACACACCGTACTAATGGAGCCTGAGTGTAAGAAACACGAAAAAATTATTTTTTACATTACTACTTAAGAGTTTCGCTGGCGCATAAGGCTACGACGACCAATGTTAACATTTTGTCACATTCAGACATGCTTCTAGTCCGACGTTTTAAACTGTTGAACACCTTAAGTGAAACAAACTCAAGTTTGAATTTTTTTGTTTGATATGAAATTTAATATTGACATCAAAATGTTTATGTGCAATATTCTAAACATAACAGCATCATTTATATCTTTTTTTATCACAGAAATATATTTTAAAAAAAATTTTAATTTAACACAGCAAAGGAATCAAGCTGCTTAAGCTGTCAAAATCTTATGAAAAGACAAAAATACTTTAAAGTTTAAACGATCGAAATTGGGCTCGCTTCTGTCAGCCAATATTTTTTATCAGAAACTCTGCTAAGCTAACACTAAAAAACCAACCCTTAAAGAAGCAAATATTGCTTCAAAGCAAACTTATATTATTGAACCATCCCAGCGTATGCAAATTAACTCCATCCGACATTGTCAATTCATCATTTTCAAAAAAAAATTGGTAAATAAACAACTTCACATGTTCCTTCTCCTTTCGGTTCACAATCATGTTGACATTAAAATACAGCAAAATGATTTCAGAAAGAAACTCAAAAAATTTGGTAGTACGAGAATATTCATCTTTACACATGGGCGATTATGGTGAAAAAGTATAAAAGATCCAATACCAACAACAAAAACAACAAAAAACTTTATGCGCAACCGAATATGCGATATCTTCAGAGTTGCGTACTCTAACCATCCGTCGTCGTCTTTCTTTAGTGCTGCAACAGCAACATGTCGTTAGAATAGCAACACTGATTGCATTACAATTTGTTGTCTACTTCACATCCCACTCCTTTACTCCTTTGCGCACTACTACACTTAACATGGTCTACTTGTACTCGTATTTTAGCCAATTTCTGCACTAAATTTACTTCAATTTTTGTATTGCATTTTTGCAGTGTGTGCGTGTGAGTGATGCCACCTTATGGCTTTTTTTAAACCAAAATTTTTAAGTCTGTGCAAACATTATTCTGAAGAAATTTCAATTGATTTCATCATTTAAGGTTGATTAAATACCACTTATTGTTCTATTTTGCAAAGAGGCTTTAAATCGTGCTCTATTCATTTTCATTTACCGTAACTTCTCAAAAAAGTCACACAATTTTGATCTTTTGTTTTTGCCTAATGTAGGGTGCTTTTTTTATAGTGATGAGGTTTTGAATTAAAATAAAACATAAAAAATATTCAAATGATCCAAAATTCAGCTTTATTCGCTAGATAACTTAAGGCCATTCATCATTTATATATCATTTTGAACTTATGATCGCGGCAATTGCCCAATATTAAGCGCAATCTTAAGTCAAAAATTTTCGTTCACTCTTTTTCGACCAAATAGTTTCGAAATAGCACGAATTATATGCGATCTTGGCTGCACATTTTAGTGAATTTATACAATTTGCAAACGAAGTTGCGGTGCCAGCCATTTTATGACAAAATGGCAAACTTTATAGAAAAAAAGTGACACCAACATTGTCAGATTTGAAAAAATTTATGACGTTGCATCCTTTTTGGATGAGATGCTCTAAAAAATACCCTGTATTTGGTTATTTTTTTATCTTCTCGATCAAACTTTTTCAGATCGAAACTGTCGATCGTCATAAATTAAAATTGAAGTTTCGCGGCTAAGTTGAAAAATTATTACAAGTTTTCAAAAAAAGACTTTGATCAATTTTGATCTTTCTTCCTGAAAGTAAATCGGTACCATAAATTATTGTCGTGTTACTATTGACACCTGATGAGTAAAACTAGATTGATATTTTAAAATTAAAGCTGTTTCCTACTTGATTCCACTTCCTTTTCAATTATTTATCTTTCTGTAACAATCTGGCAACATTGGTGTTACTTTGTGCACGAGTATGTGCATTGTGTTTTTTCAAGTATCACAGTTACACTTTGGCGGTCAAGTGGAAAGCTGACGACGAATGGTTGCATGTTGCCCACTCATGGCTGTTGCCATTACTTGAAATTCCAAGACTGTTGCGGTAGACTTGGCAAGGACATTACTTGTGGAAGTTCTTTCAAGTTGTGCTTCGATTTTAAATTGATGCAATCACATGTAGAGGAACTTAAAGTTTCTTCATAACCCTCAATATGGAAACTTTTAAGTAGTTTCCTTATTAAATTTGTATATGCAACCAATATATGTGTGTATCATTGACTTCAAGATAAATAACATAGGAATCTTAGATTTGTTTCATCACATCTCCTGGCATAGCACTGCAGTTGGCTACATTTTTACAACTTTACATTGCTCGGAATCAGAAAAATAAAATGAAATGCTTCACGAATTTTATTGTGACACAGTTTGGCAATCATCATAGATGTCACAAACAGAAATAACAGTACAAAATCTCTTTAAAATGTGTCACATACACTAGAGAAAAAAAAAATCAAATGGCAGCACTTAACCGACATAAATACTGGGATACCAACTGGACGGTTGTATTGAAACGTTTATGTTTTATGTGCTGCTAAAGATTTATTTCAAGTGATTTTCTTTTAGTCATTCAGTGTTGCTGATTTACATACTTAAAAATTTGAAATTATTTTTTAAAAATTAACTAACAATTATTTTTAAAAAGCAGTTTGCTGCCTAACATTAATAAAGACATATTGTGAGGAAGTGTTTTAGGTTCAATGTTATATACCTCATGAATCCCGATTGCAATGGTATGAAGCAGTCCACCCAGTCTAATGTCTATATTAAAACTAAATCTTTTTTGACGTTTTTTATGAACATAATCTAACATGAAATGTCCGAGTTAAAAAACCCCCCATGGATGATTCCTGCGCACGGGCCTGATTTAAGGGATCATTAGATCTCTGAAAATGTAATTATATTATAGATTTTTCAAGAAATAAGTGCAGCAGAAAGAGCAAATGTTATGCGTTTCGTATTCGAAAAGAAGAGAAACTTTAATTTTGTGCACGCAAGCGTAGAGAAGTTTACGTAATAATCCTCATTTATGCCAAGTTAGTCTCTGCAAGAGATTTGTCTTAATCAAGGACTTTAAACAATCATTGGTGCTCTGTGAATATAGAGCAATTTAATCTAGAAAATCGAAAATCATTGATCCAATCTATTGACCCGATATCAAATTTGAAGTGTTGTTCGTTTTGTTTTTCCTAGAGGATTTACATTGAGATATTAAAGTTTTAAAAATTTGTTGGTAGGGTGCACTGTGGACAAAAGAATTATTTTTTTTATAATATCTTTGGCTTACTATATATAAAATAACTTTGATGAAATTTTGTGTGAGTGTAGCTTTTACTCAATTTGCAAATACTTAATTTTAAAAGGAAAAACTTTTCACCATAAAGATCGCTTCATTTAATTACATATTTTGCAATATAGCGGTAACGTGAAACTCGAAAAATAGCTTTGTTAGAGTATTGGTATCATGGAAAAATTCCCAGAAAATAGCGAAAACAATAGCGAAAATTTGGGTTTAAATGAGGTAAACTCGGAGAATACACTTTTTTTCTGAGTCTAATATTCTTTAAAATTGTAGTCCGAAAACAAAAAAATAAAAAATTCTAACCATTCCTGATGTTCCAATATCTTTTATCAGAAGACCAGTGTATTACAAAAATGAAAAATCCTCGCAAACAGGCAAAAATTCAAGCTTAAATAAAGTCTGAAACGCAAAACATTTGAAACATTAGGTTTTTTGTTATTTACCATACATGTTATGGACATGTATGTATATGGTTCAAAAAAGTTTGCATTTTTAATAAAAGCATCGGTTAGTACCGTTCTTCCCCTTTAAAATAAGCTTTTAAATGGTTATCTATGATGTTTCTTCGTCAAGTCACAGCTATTTTAAGGTGATATAAATTTGAAACCGATTTGTTAATATTGTTGTTTCGTAAAGGATCAACTTCATGCCATTTTAAAACGGCTATAACTTTGCAAGGAAATATCACTGATGACCATTTAAAGTTTATTTTAAAGAAGAAAAATATATTTTTTTGGTCACCCTAATACGCATTCTTGATCAGCGTCACAACCTTAAACGATTTAGTCATGTCCGTCTTTCTGATATTTAAATAAAGTTTGGTACGCAGGCTACACTTTCCAAAAAGATTTCTGGTATTGAAAATGGACGATATCAGTCCAACATTCTTGTGTCCTTTGTTGCCCTTAAAGATGTCTTAATCATATTTTCGTGATTTCTGACACGTTTCATGCCAGAGTTGCTATTTTCTATGTCCCAAAGTATACCCACAATTAAAATTTTTGTATTTACGGTAGAAGATTACCTAGCGTATAAAGCCAAAGTTTTTTTTTTAGTATTTTATCTTTATTATTATTTATTTTATATTTCAACTCGAAATTCTAATTAACTGCACATAAATTCTTAAGAAATTTGTAAAAGATGTTGTGTAACCCTGTAACGCGGCTTATTTCCTTAAAACAATTCAATTCCCGACAACATATTTCATTTAATTTTACAAGACCAATTACTGCTTGCCTCATATTTAATAAAACCAAAAGATATATTGCCTACGTCGCTTGCGCTCTCCTACCAACCTGAGAGGCTAAACCCATATATAAATATTCCCATAACGACTTCCACAACCTTAACTTTATTCACAATGAAGTCTAGGCAGTTGGTAAAACGTAACAAACGTTGCGTTTTCTGCTTTATCTTTAGCTTGTGTCGTTAGAGAATCTTTTTCGGGTACAACGTTGGAGAAATATTATTATGACTTTTATTTACTTACAGAAATTATAACATGCGTGTTTTCATGTTTTCATGTTGACAATAATTTAAGCTCATTTTTTTCACTCAAGCGACAAAACAAACAGCCGCTACAGCAACAGGAACAAGTAGGGTAAAGGCGTACAAAAAGACCCGCTGACAATGGAGCCTGAATGGATAAACTGTTCAAATGTTGGGGCGAACCAAAGCATTTCGACAACTTGTTATTCTATTTGGCTTTTGAATACTTGTCTTTTGCTATATTTGGCCAAAACATTGGTTATCGATTTGTTAACCATTTTAAGACTTAGATAAATTTAATTATTCTCTTTAGCCAACGTTATTACCACCATGTACCCTATATTGTGAAAAGGCTGTAATATGAGCATTGACAAAAGGCAAACGTCGTGCAAGGTATCTTCATATATCCCCAGGCAAATGTGAATTACAAGAAAACTCTATTTCGTTTTTTCTGTTTTCTGAGTAACAAAAAGCGCAAGAAGTCACCAAAAAAAAAAACAGATAATTTAGCGTAGGGATCTATTAGGGATTCCTATTAAAATCTTTTGAATAAATATACAAAATAAGTGTGGGGCTTTTATTTGTTAACGGAAATGTACGGCGCACAGATCTTTTGTGTTGTGTAAATATTTTATTAAAAATAAATACGAGCACTTATATTCATAAATTTTCGCATTATATTGGGGTTGATTCCTGGTTCTCTAAATATAAAAAAAAGTAAATGTTAGGAATGATTACTACATAGTTTATGCAATTATTGCTTAAATAGATGTAGGTTGAATCGATATTTTCCAAGACGAAATTTTTTAAATTTCACAATTTTCCGAAGTTGATGTGATAACCTCTACTTCAATGCAATATGCAATGCCCACTATATTTATCTGAAAATTCTCTGAAATTGCTTACTTTCAGAAGAGGAACGTATCTTGAAATCAGATATGAATGAAGCTTCTCGCCATTCATAGTGGTGCTGTTAACTCTGATGGTTAGGGAGCCGGTAGCCTAAGTTTCTATATGATTTTATATTGTGGCAGAGATTGAAAATCATGAAGTTCTAAGTAATATAAATAATACGAATAATCTTTGCAAGAATTATTGCATTATCTCTGCGTTATTAATTGATAGCCCTTTTTAACTGTTAAAAATGGTACCATAAACAATTTTACCGCGTCTGCCTTTCATATTAAAAAATGTGTTTACACACAAAAACAGATAAATGCAAGAGGCAGACATTTTTTTTGCTACGCTTAATTACAATTACAATTGCGATTATTTTAAAGATTGTGTCATAAAAACCGAAAGAAACAACCTTTGAAATTGAGTACTAAATAATTTCATCGCATCTGCCTCTTGACGTACTGGTCCTTTTACTTATAAGAACCCATAAAAATAGAAAAGGCAAACGATACCAGCGCTCTTTTTTTTGAAGGCAGACCGACGTTTTTGAGCACTAAAGGTGTTCATTATTAAGGATATACCTATATAAAACAAATATTGTGCAAATTTTGTTATCCAGAACTTACTATTCTCTCTTTTTTGTATAAGGACTGTCCCAGAAAAAACTTGTACTTTTATTTTTTAAGATTATACTCTACCTGATAATCTTATAGGTCTAAAAAGACAAAATATTTATTCCATATAAAGTGACGTTTGATATGATGTATAACACTTGAAGATAGCACTTCTAACGACAAAGATGTCTAGCAAGCAAGAAAAAGTCCGCGAACTGATTTTGTCCACATACCTGCAAAATCCAGGGTTAAAATATTCAGCTATAGCAAAAATAGTTGGTGCATCAGAAAGAACTGCCAAAACGGTTATTTCTAATTATAAGAAGGGTCTACCTGTTTCACGAAAAAAGATTTCAGGCAGAAAACCAGAATTTTCTAACCCAAAGGTAGCGGCGAAGGTGAAGCGCCTTATTAGGTAGAATCCCAACACGTCAGTGCGAGATATGGCGGCTGGAACAGGTACATCAAAATCTACTGTGCAAAGGATAAAGGAGAAAAGTAAGCTAAAGACATATAGAGTTCAAAAATACCAGACCGTTCTGATGAAAAGCAGTTGATGGCTCAGATGCGAGCCCGAAAATTGTATGAAATGTACCTGACTAAATTTGACTGCTGTGTTATGGACGACGAAACTTACGTTAAAGCAGATTTTAAGCAGCTACCTGGGCACGAATATTATACATCACCGAAGAAGGGGAATGTGCCTAGTAAATTCAAAGAAAAAAAAATTTCGAAATTTCCGAAGCAATATATGGTTTGGCAGGCCATATGCACCTGTGGCCTCAGAAGCAGCTTCTTTGTTACGCAAGGCACAATCAATTCCAAAGTTTATATAGACGAGCGCCTCGAAAAACGTCTTCTACCATTTATTCGTGCACATGAGGGTACCGTGATATTCTGGCCAGATTTAGCAACCTCTCATTACTCTAAAGCTACGATGGAATGGTATGCAAGTAAAAAGATCAATTTTGTACCAAAAATAGCAAATCCGCCTAACTGCCCAGAGCTTCGCCCAATTGAAAGATATTGGGCTCTAATGAAAAGAGATCTTCGAAAGAGTGGCAGGACTGCAAAAAATTTTCAAGACTTCAGACTTAAGTGGAAAAGATCGTACCGTACTGTCGATGAAACAACTGTGCAAAATTTAATGAAGGGCCTTAAAAAAAAAGTAAGAAATTTTTATAGAAAAAACAAAATTGTTAATTAGTTTTTAGATATTTACATATATTCTGAACACTAGCCATTATTAATAAAAAAATAAAAAAAACAAAAAAATTGCTGGGTATTTTTTTATAACTAAAAAACAAAGTGCAAGTTTTTTCTGGGACAGCCCTTATCTCTGTGTATATGGGACATTTTACGCCAAATTGGACACCATTTTGCTTTTGCATATCTGATTTTTGATTAATTTTTTTTTAGTACTGGCAGAAACTTGCCACCATAATTTTTTACACAGGTATACATAAGTTCCAATATGGCAGGATATCTAGAAAAAATACATCTCTGAGGAAAACAAAGATATTGATATTATTTAAAACTGGGTTTTGAAAGAAAAAGGTTAAGCTTGCTTTACAACTAAATAGTAAAATATCTTTGGTAAAATCTGGTGCCCAACAATTATATTAAATTACGATTTTGACATACACAACCCTACATATTTTGAAAAAGCAAAGACCTATTCGTCTGCCTCTTCTACTTTCCGCTACGGAGGGCATTACTGAAGACAACGAAATTTTGGAAGAAAACGATAAAACTATTATTTGTAGTTTTTTTTATAATTGCTGATATCAAAAATGCGGCAGCTTAGACGTCTGCCTTTAATATTTTTGTTATCTTTACTTTGCCCTTATCAAAATGAGTCAGAGGCAGACGCGTTAAATTAATTATACATATTTTTTTAGAGCTTCAACAGACACTCATTTAAAAAAATTAGCGCTATCTATCATAAATGTAAACTACAATGCATATCAATACCAACGACGATATAATCAAATATCTAAAATTTTCACCGGCTCCCCCATTATGAAAGTTCAATTAGACTTATTAATTGGAATATATTGGACAGAACGTATATGGCGAGAATTAGTTAAGTTTCGTTGACAGAATTAATTCGCAAGCATTTAAAATAGCACGGATAGGTAAAGCTTAAGCGAAATTCATAGCAATTTTAATAACTCTAATGTACAGCTTTCAAGTAGCGGCATTTAATTCCCGAATATTGCAAAGCATAGTAAAACTATACCTATACCACACAAAAATTCTATTCAGAGGTTCATTTAATTTCCTTCATTAGGATTCTGTGTGTGTGGTCCAATTGCACGTTTATATCTGTACATGAGTGTTCACACACACATCCGCACATATTCGTCTTTTTTTGGAACATCTCTGATATGTTGCCCGTTTTATTTTCTTTCAATTAATTTACCCAGTTAACTGACCTTCAGGGTCATATCAGACCAATGTCCAGTGTCGACAAAAGTCTAAATGATTTCATTATGTAGAGCACGTTCTGTTGCCACAAATTCACTGGGATTGTGCAATGGTAATGTTTTTGATTGTATCATGTTTAGTCTTTACGTAGATACATAATTTTAATTCATGCAATAAAGAGGTTGATTTAAAGAAGAAATCGACCTTTTTTTACTAAAACTTTAAAACTTAAATTAATTCTATAGTAAAATAGATGCAAGTTAGCTCTTTAGATGAAGTTTGTCTAGTAAGAAGTAAGAGCTAATGATCAACGAAACTCATTTTTTGAAATAAAAATGTAGTACTAAACAGGCCTTGTCTAAAGCCATTTTGATTTTACTTGTATTCTTTCAGCCAGCTCTATGGAGCAGTATGAACTGCTTAAGAAAAGAAAGATCAACAATCAAATGGTCATGAAAACCCAAATCGGGGTGGAGTTCAAGAGTCTCTAAGGTTATTTAGTTTTGAGTTCCATATTCGCAGGCAAAAACCCCAGAATTGTGAACTTTAAGAAGTCAACAGGCACCAACCACTGTTGTTTGATGTTTCCTTAGGATCAAAATTAGCTATGTTTTTTAAATGTTCTCTATCATGTTATGTTAAATTCAATAATTTCTTCTATCATATTATATTAAATTGATTGAGTTAATGATCAGCATTTACAATATTTTCACACATTAAAAAATTTCAAATCATAATATTTTTTATAGAAGTTAAAGTGTTGTCTTACTTGTGCGATTAAGCTTTGCTATGATATATATAATAAAAATAATATACTTAGTTTAGCTACTACAACTATTAGTCATCTTAGCTACTAAGTTTGAAGCCTTATGTAAGTGATAGAAAGAAAAACAAAGTCTCATCTAGACTGTAAGAATGAGAGCAACCTTATTTATTTGAAATGGTGACTTCAGACACAATCCTTTACAACTGCTAGAAATAACTTAAAGCGGTTATTCAAGAGGATATAATTTTATAATTACATTTTATTTGTACAAAAGTAAACCCTCATTCTCAAGTCGCATACATGTTTTTTTCAACAGAAAAACAATTAAATACGCCAATTTTGACTCAAAAATTAAACTTCGCAAAAAAACTCCCCAAAGCAAGAAAAAACCACTTTATAGTTGACATTTATTTTCGATGTTTTCTTGACTTCATTCCACCAAATTTACGTTTCTTTACCACGTTAGAAACAACATTTCATTTAAGGTTCTCTGCAGAAAATAATGAAAAAGCCAAATTTCATATGCCTGCTAAAGGGGGCGTACACGTGCACATATTTTTGCCATACTTCCTTCCAGCTGGTTACCTTTAATTCTAGCACACGTACGAGCAGGAAAACATAGCATCAGAAAATCCGAAATTTTTCGGAACTACTCCGACATACATACATATGTTGACAACTTCTATAAGGATTACACGTACGTTTTATTATGTGAAATTCACATTTACAAAAAAAAAAAAAATTAATAATATGTAGCTAACTTAATGTAGGAATAAGTTTTAAAAATGTGCCTGCTTCACTGTAGTTGTCAAAACAGCAGCAGCAGCACTTCGCTCATTTTACTCACTTTGGCATTTCGTTTTTGACAATACTTCTCTTGAGAATTCCCCTTCATAATTGTGCAAGTTTTCTGTCCTTTTATGAGCCCATGTGAAGCGTGATCCCAGCATTTTTTTTTGTAATTGTACAAATAATTTACTTTTCTACCAGCAAAAATACTACGAAAGATTGCCGAGATAGGAGAAGTAATAATGGATATATGAGGTTGTTGGCAGTGACTTTTGTACGTGGATTAACCACCAGCAGCAGCTTTAAGACGCAATGCAATACGATAGCAACCGACCGGCAAAATACGTTGAAAATTGAAATAACAAATTGAAAGTACTTCTGGGAATACATACGAAAATGCTACTACTGTGTTGATTTGATATACTCGTACACATATCAACCCAAGCAAGCAACCACACCCAGTAGGGAATAGCAGCTGTGATGACAAACAACACTTTTTAACAAATGTGAAAGATTTTGGAAGATGACCTTTTCCAATTTGGCGGTGACATAGCTTATGTTGTCACATACAATTACGCATTACAGCTTTAACATACACATAAGTTTTAGAGACAGATAAAGATAATTAAGTTATCAAGGCTCTAAAACGACATAAAAATCCTAGAACAGTCATTCCAGCGCCATTGAAAGCAAGAAGTATCCGATTTTTATAAGCAAACTCTGAAACGGTGAAAATAGAGGTGAGATATCTCAGCTAAATAAATCTGTGGTTATGAAAAACTGTTAACACTTGAATTTCGAGCTGTCAGATATTTTTGAGCAGTTTCAAAAGTTTTCCATTTTCCGGAAACTGCGAAAACTTTTTTTGTATAGCTGAGGGAACATATCTTAACGAAAATCCACAGCAAGAATATTTTACCTTGGGAATTTTTGGGAACGAACAAAACCACAGCGCAACAACGTTTTTTCAATGCGCGTTATCCACATCGTGCGTTTTAGCATAAGGGGCCGTCCATAAATTTCGTAAGTCAAAATAGATGGGGAGGGGGTCCGCCAAAATCTCACTAAGAGGAAGGGGGGGGGGGGTCAGCAAAATTCACACGTCAACTTCTTAATGCAGAAAGTATACATTATTATAGCAGATTACATCTAAATATCATAAGGCAAGTCTCACGGAAGGGAGGGAGATCCCGCCATAACTCACCAAATCTCACCAAAGAATAGGGGAGAGTTCAAATTTTCAGAAATCCCCTCTCGAAGCTTATGGAAGTCCCCTAACTTCGGTGTTTCGAGCCACCTACTGTATATCCATTTTAATATAGTACATACAAAGATCAACATTTCTTTTGATTTGGTAAATGTTTTGATTAGTTTTGATTCGGCCCGTTCATATTTCGTGGGACCGTAACTTGGAAGTCTCAAAACTTTTTTAAGCACAGTTTTTTTTGACTTAATCTTATTTTGCTTGTGTTATTAATTATAGGGGGAAATATTTCAACAAAATGTCATAAATTTTTATTTTTTTGTTTTTCAACCACATTTAAAATTTTTCAACATTTTTCATATTTTTTCAACCTCTTCAACATCTTTGGAACATTTATTTAAAAGGTAGAGTATGTGCGTTTCAGCCTTTCCGAAGATAGTGCCTTTACTAGTTTTATATTTCTATAGCATTTCTTTAAATTTAGATCTTTAACACTAGAAAAATGTTGAAAAAATTACCTTGAAACTTGTATAAACATTTTAAGCGTATAAAAAAATCTTAAGCAAAAAAACCTACACAGAAGCTAAACATTCGTCGAAATTACAACCAAATAGCTTAAATATCAAATTTCAAATTATTTACTCACCTACTGCACACTACCACTACAAGCAAACTTTCAAAGACGACTGAGTTGGTGTGAGAGAAGATGTAGCTAAGCGAGATAATTAGAGTGAGAGAGGAGAATATGGGACTGCTGTTCATCAAAATCAAGAAGGTTAACTAAAAACCATAGATAATAATTCACAAAATTTAAAATAGCAAAAACTTAAGATCTGTTTCTCTGTTCCATTTAAATAACTTACTGGTAGTGATATGTAAGTCAAAGAAAGATGAAGTTGGGGTGCTACTCGCTTCCTACTGGGTAATGCTATACTCTACGTGTGTAAGTACCTGTAGATACATTTATGTGTTGTGTGTTGTTGCATTGTAGTAATGGCCTAGTACCCTTGTACGAGTTACCAATTCGTACGTGAAATTTTCGCACCTTAACCAACACGCATGCATTATGTTGCCGTTTATGTGCTTGTGCTAACCATACATGACATGTTTTTTATAGCCTTCTCAATCAATAGTCCAACATGCGGGTGTAAATCTTTAGCATATCTTTAACGTAAAAAGCTCCTTAACTTCTTTGAGGTCTTATGTGTTTGGCGTGAGGGTTATAAATTCTTCCCATGTTTCACTTACTTTGTGTTTTTTTAGTCACGTGCAAAATGTATTTTACAAAATGTCTTCAATTCAAACTTTGTTCAGTCACCATAAGACAGATGTCGCAATTGCCGTCATTCCCTTCACACTCTAAAATGTAGATTGTCATGTACAATTTTCTTGTAGTTATTGTTATTGATGCTGTTGTTGTGTCCGCAGAGCCGCCGAAAAAAAATCCAAAATCAGGGGCGGTTAATCATGTCGTATTTAGTTTTTACCTTAAGAAGGAAAAAATTACATTACTGCCATTGTCAGATAAATAGCACAGGCTTACATCAGGTGAAATTCGATTTTTTTTAGTTGTACAGAGACTTTTTTATAACGCTTTGATCTAATGTCAAGGCCATTTAAGTCTTAGATAAAGTTTATGTAAAACACCCAAGTTATTTTAAGTCCAAGAAAACTTTAACGAGTAATATAAAAACTTAAAAAAAGCTTAATAGTTTTGAAGCTAAAATAAAAATGTAAATCAATAAATTTAAAGAACATTTCAAGCTTAAAAATTATGGACAAAACTTCTATTCGAAAAAATATTAATCCACCTTCTCGGCGGCACTGTGTGTACGTGGTGTTTATTTAAATTTTGTAATGATAGCACTTCGAGGTAATTTATTAATGACTGTTAACTACTTAAGACTCTTTGTACAGAGATCGGAAAATGCTTTGTAAAATACTGTGTGCGTCTTTGTGGGCGGCATTAATGTCAATTCAAGTTTGAATTCAATACCTAGTAAATTTGTGAGTAATGCATTACAAAGTATTTGTAGATATGCAAATATGTAGTGCCGTCATTATGTTATCTCTAGATAAGTTTAAAATTGTGGAAATTCAATATGGCAGCAACATCACTGACTTAAAATATATGTGAAAATCGTGATAATTATTATCGTCATCGTTGCAATAGAAGCCTGCAAGTGTTAAGATGTGAATATGCCGTTGGACCTTTGTCAACGTCTTCAGTTCAGTTTTTATAAACTTTCTTTTTTCGTCGATAAAAAAGTCGGTATCGAGTACACCGGAGAAACCTCAAGAAGATAGCTTGGTTGATCAACTCACAGATACACCTCTAGTTGATTAATATTCCTAAATCATTGAAGTCAACGATTTATGGGTATAACAAAATACCAGGCTAGTCAATAAGTTTAGAGTAACGTGACCATATATTTTTCGGCAAAACGCGGAACACCCAAAAAATACATAAAATTTGCGTTAAGATCGTAAAAAATTTTTCGGAAAAATTTGATAACCGTTTTTTTTTTTTTTTGGTTCTCACTTTCACATTCCGAAAACCCTAGCAAAATGAGATATGTTTCCTTACGTACTCACGTTGCGCTAGAGGACTCTGTAAAACGGGGTATTGCTAATCAGATCTATATGTGGGGTAAAACACGCGAAAACGCCAGCGAAAAAATTTTTTGGCTCCGATTTGGCTGAAATTTGGCATTATTGTAATATCGATGTCCAGCAACAGAACTGTTTGCTGTTGAGACACGCAGGTATGAAATTCACGATTTTTGTACTTTTTCAGAATAAGTGTTTTTTCGAAAATTCATAGCTTACAGCAAACTCTATCAATTAATAATTGGTATACCTACGATTTTAGGTTTTTACTTTTAATTTTGGAAAAAAAAATACTGATTCAGAAAAAAAAAAATTTTTGGCAAAAATTTTGCGAATTTAAAATTATTTTTGAATTTTTTTTAAAAAAACCATTTTTTAAAATTTTTTTTTTTATTTTTAAAAAAAACTTTGATTTATTCTGCGCTTAATGCCGTGAAATTTTTTATGGGGAAAAAATTATTTATATTTATTTTTTTAATTTAAAAAAAAATTAAAGAGCCAAAATGTTGAAAATTGAAATGAATTTTTGAATTTTTTTTGAAAAATGCATTTCTGAATATTTTTTTGTTTTTATATTTTTAGGTTTTTACTTGTACTTTTCGAAAAAAAATACTGTTTTTGAAAAGAAAAATTTTTCTCAAAAATTTTGCGAATTAAAAATATTTTTGCATTTTTTTTAAAAAATCGGTCTAGTAGTTTAAGTAGAGTAGCTTAAATAAAATACACGAATTTCATATACTTATAAGATTTTTTGAGGTTATGTTGAACGTGTTCAAAAATTTGGGCAGTACTCGTACATCGGGTGGTACCTAACGATTATTTAAAAAAAAAATGTTTCAAATCAATTAATAATTGCGTTGTAGACGGCTTTTTGTCCAAAAACATTAAAAAATTTCCCACTATGCGCCATGGCGTCGGTGGTCGGTGGCGTATGCGGTAACACGGCCCTGGTAACGCTGATTCAGTTTTGCGGTTTTTCGATAAATGTGAGAAACGAGATTAATAAAATTTATAGCAAAATTTCACCTATGTATATACGGCTGTATATGAGGAAAAGCTAGGAGATTTATTTCGAAGAAATGCATGGTAGAGTAACTTCGGGTATTGTGATATAGTCGGGCAATGTGATATGCCATCATATTTCCTTAAATAAACAACTCTCGACAACAACTTTTTGTCAAAATATCAGATACGTGCTGCAAGGTTTTGTGCGTTCTCTTTCAATCGTTTTTGGACTCAGTGTGGTGAAATTGATGTAGCCACAAGTCGAGATTTTATTTGTGTGCATTTCAAGTGTGAATTAAGCCCAAAATACAGTAAATACTTACTAGTCGAAGTCGAAGTACTAAAATTTGTTAGTGGGTGAATATACTTTGTCATAAATAATGTGAGTCCTTTAATTGCTGAAATCTGTTTTAATAAAAATAAACTGAGTGTATTAAAACTGAAATTCGGGTAATGTGATATGGTTCAACTTCCTCCACCCAGTAAGGACATTATCTGTGCATTTTGCAACAAATTCTTCCAGAGAGATACAAAGAATCAGACCTGAGCTCAATGCCTGCAATGCGATTTAATTTGGGCTCACAATGATTGTCTTTCAATTTTTGTACGTGAGTCATCTATCTGACTTTAATATGTTCTACTTTTCGCTTATTGATTCAGTTTATATCTAGTTTCCTTTTTTATGGAAATTCTATTGCATGATGTAATGTTATACTTTTCATGATGGTATATCGCATTATCCGAACGCTATATATCACATTACCCGCCAATTTCATTAAAGGGTGCCATTTGGCTTTTTTCCATTTTGTTGAAATAGCTTCAGATTGGCTTACGCTATGGACCTCCGAAATCGTTATATCATGCACAATGCATCAACCAACCATAATACATAAAGAATTAAAAGCTATGCTATGGTAATACAAAAATACCCACATCACAATACCTGAAGTTAATCTACTCGTATGTCTAAAACGCGAGTCTCAAGCTCATATATTTACTTATTCAATGGAAATACGACGAGGTGATAATGATTCTGAAGCCAAGTAAACCATTTAATATTTTATGAGTTATATGAACGAATATTTATTACGAGATTAATACATAGACTGTGAATTTAATTCACGAGCATGGATATATTTATTTATTTATTTAAACTTCATTTACTGGGCTCATAAGCCCTCATAAATTGAGAAATTATAAATGAAAGTACTTAAAATAATTCCGCACCAACGGCTGATCTCAACTGGCTGGTAGATGCCTGAAAGCAGCAGTGATTTAAAATCAGCGCTAACGGCTGACCTCATCTGGTCGGGTAGATGCCTGAAAGCAGCAGTGATTTAAAATCCGCGCTAACGGCCGGCAACACTTGGTCAGGTAGATGCCTGAAAGTAGCAGTAATTTAAAAATTTCCGCGCTAACGGCTGACCTCATCTGGTCGGGTAGATGCCTGAAAGCAGCAGTGATTTAAAAACTTCCGCGCTAACGGCTGACCACATCTGATATGTAGATGCCTTATCCAGTCAGGTAGACGCCTACAAGCAGCAGTGTAGATGTAGAATGCGAAAACAGCATTACACCGACAACAGCAGGCGGTATTTGTTGCAAATGCGTTCATTCATCCACATTCCATGAGCGTCTACATCAAATAAAACAAATTAAATGTTAACTATTTCAAGAAAACGTAAAATGCTTTTTTTAGTTATGCTTTGAGATTGATTAAAGTCAATAACGGCGTAAACACTGTTGAAATCAGTGCATGCACTCCGGAAGGGTTCATGTAGCAAGTAATTCGATCTGCATGTTTTTAAATTCAGCAGTACAAATCGTCTCATGGGACGTTGAGGCACATTTATATATAAGTTACTCAACAGATGCTCGCTAATAACACTACCATTAATAAGCCTATTGATAAACATAGTATTTAGCATTACTCTACGATTTCTGAGAGATGATAAGCTTATAAGTTTTAACCTTTGTTCATATGGTGGTAAATGTACTGTTGGATCCCAAGTGAAACTACGGAGGCAAAAAAGCAGGAATTGTTTTTGTACTGACTCAATGGCATCTATGTAGCATTGATACCGAGGGCACCAAACCACTGACGCATATTCCAAAATAGGTCTAACTAAAGACGAAAATAAAGTTTTAGTGATGTAAGGATCGCGAAACTCCTTGGACCAGCGCTTTATAAAGCCAAGGACGCTGTTAGCCTTATTAATCATTCGGTCAATATGAATATTGAACTTAAGCTTTGTATCCATTGTTACGCCTAAGTCCTCAAAAGAGCTTAGAGTTTCAAGGGTATGGTCATCAATCTTATATGTACTCAATAATGGGGTTTTTCGTGTAAAAGACATATGCTTGCATTTACTTAAGTTAAGATTTATGCAATTGACTTTACACCAGTCAAAAATGTTATTGAGATCATACTGAAGATATGATGATTCAAATGCAAACTTAAGTGTACAAAAAAGCTTGACGTCATCAGCGTACATTAAAATATTACAGTACTTTAAAACACTGGGCAAATCGTTGATAAAAACTGTAAAGAGCAAAGGTCCAATATGGCTTCCTTGAGGAACACCGGAAGTAACAATAAAATTTTTAGATTCGGAGTTATTAAAACTAACAGATTGGCTTCTATTTGAAAGATATGACTGAATCCAATTTAGTAAACTTATGGGAAAACCAATTAGGGAAAGCTTTAGTAACAAGAGTTTATGATTCACCACATCAAAAGCTTTGCTAAAATCAGTGTAGATTACATCAGTTTGAAAACCATTTGCAAATTGATTTATGGTTATATTTGTAAATTTAATTAAATTAGTTACCGTAGATTTTCCTGGTAAAAAACCATGCTGATAAGGTGAAACTATAGGGTTAACGTTGTGTGCAATTTGTGGAGTAACGATACTTTCAAACAGTTTTGGCAATGCACTTAGCTTTGCGATCCCACGGTAGTTACTTATTAAAGATTTACTTCCCGACTTATGCAAGGGAATTATATATGAAGATTTCCAGGTGCAAGGAAAATATTCGAGGAGTAAGGAATACTCAAAAAGTAAATAAACTGGGAAAGCAAGTTCATTGTGACAATTTTTTAAAATATATGACGGAATACCATCAGGACCAGCTTTAAATGATGGTTTTATATCTTTAAGACTTTTCTGCACATTATCAAGACTTATAGTGGGCTGGTTAACTTGACACGGCTTTACCTTAAACGGGTAATATAGATCATTGTACGGCTTGGAAGAATATGTAGACATAAAAAATTCTGCAAACAGATCGCAAGTCATGTCATCGTTATTGGACACAATGTCATGGTATTTCATGCTAGAGGGGAAAGAACAACACTTTCGTTTAACATTAATGAAGTTCCAAAAGGATTTTGCGTTGTGTTTTATATCAGCTTTAACTTTCAAAATATATGATTTATAAGCACATTTATTCAGATGTTGGTATTTATATCTGATTCTAGTGTAATTCATAAAATCGGTTATATTTGAGGAAGTTTTATATTTTTTATAAAATATGGTTTTTTGATTTCGTAGTTTTCTAATTTCAGGAGTAAACCAGCAAGGACCAGACATAGTCCTATTAGAATGTCTGGGTACAGACGATGCAAAACACTCGTGAATAATTTTATTGAAAGCTAGCACTGAACACATTTAAACTTGTTCCCTTATATTTCTGTTACTTTGGCATATTAATTTTTTTTAAGCTCTCTGTGCGATGATTTTCCTTTTTTTATCAACGCTTAAATAAAAAATGTCTGGACTAAACTGAGTTTTCCCTTAATTAAAAGCATGACGCATAAGGTGAAAACAACCATATGTTTTTGGAAAAAAAACAATCATATAATTTTTTAAGATCTGTGTTAATTGGGCAATCACAAAAACTGCAAGTAACGAAAAAAAAACGAGCACCAGCCTTAGTATTGATAGCGAACTCTAGTTATTACACTTATTAGTTCCAGTATGAAACTACTTTGGTTAACAACTCTCTTCACTGTTATAGTGAAAAGTAGAAGTGATGAAACTACAACAGATTTGTATAAAGAAAGTAATTTACACGGTCTTTTAAATGAAATACACAAGGAAAGACGCTACGAAACATTGGTAGTTCATGCAAGTCGGAAAGAATTTTATAATGCGGAGTTATTAAAGCAACTGGAAGTACCAAAGCTATTACTAAATAACGTGGGAAACTTTAAATTGACGGGCAATTGGAATAACAACTTCTTGATATTAAGTATTACGGAAAATACGGAAAGTATACTAGGTGACTTGGGCGAAATGGCAACACAATTGAATAACATCCGTGGCACAAGAATTGTCATCTATATAAAGCAGAAAAGTGAAGAAATAATTGATTTTCCAAAGAAGGTGAAGACATTTTTCGATATGTGCTACAGCCTTAGCATGTTGAATATCATCGTAGTTTTGCAAGATAAATCTACATTTTATAGTTACATGCCTTTTCCCAGCGTTCAAGTACTGGAATTAAACATTCATATGGGACCATATTTTGAACATACAATGCTTAACTTATGTGGCCATCATATACGGACTTATCCCGATCAGATAATACCACGCAGTATGGTATATACTAATAAAAAAACTGGAGAATTGGAATTAATAGGCTACTGCGGTAGATTGTTGAGCGCATTCGCCAAGTATCATAATGCCACCCTCAAATTGCCATTACCGATTACATTAGGGCAGCCAATATATTTTCCAGAACTCATAGAACTAACAAAAAACGGCACACTTGACATTCCTGCTACATTTGTGAGCTTCATAATAGGTGGATTACCACTTGGTTCTAGCTACCCAGTAGAGATAAGTCGTTTATTTGTCATGATACCCACACCTAATGTGACTATTGCTGATATATATAGCATAGTATTTGATTGGAAAAAATATCTGATTTTATTTATTTTGCTATATACTTTTGGAATTTTAGTAAGCCTAAGCAATTATGTTTATGGGCGTTATACCAAGACAGGCGGAAGTCCAAATCGTCAATGGTTTTCATATCAATTGTGTTTGGATGATAAAGTTTTTCGCGGAATATTAGCACAAAGTTTTGCGTATCCCAAAAACATGTTGGTAGCACACAAGCAAACATTTATGTTAATTTTTATAACAGGATATTTCACTCAATTGATTTTCGATGTGTACCTACAAACTTATCTTACACAACACCCGTTATTACGGAGCTCTCGAAGTTTTCAAGATTTGCTTGACTCAAGCATACGCATTGCTACTCACAAAGGGATCATTGACGCTGTACCAATTTATAAGGGCCCAGAATTTATGCAAAAGTATGGGCGCATTTTTAAAGAATCTGTATCTTATGATGACGCTCTTAAGTTGCGCAGCACTCTCAATACTTCATTTGCCTATATTGTGTCCTCATCTACTTGGTCAGTTTATGCCAAGCTACAGGAGTATTATGGATATAGTTTATTTTATACTACGCCTAATATTTACATTCAGGAATCTCACATTTATGCGTTTCCATTGCAATTGAATTCGATTTATGAGGCTCCATTGCATGCGTTCATATTGCGCGCGATGGAATCGGGGCTATATCAACATTGGTATGACTTAAGCTTTCAGGATACGTTGATGTTGGGTTTCTTACCATTACGCGATTCAAGTAAATTGCATGAGTTTTATGCCACTAAAGTCGAAGACATACAACAGGTAATATCGCAACTTCTTTGTGGACTGTTGCTTTCTTTTGTAGTTTTTTTGGGAGAGTGTTTTATTGAATGGCTAAAAACTCATAAAGTTGAAGATTTTATTAATAAATTGAGAAATTGTTAAATGCTTATTTGCATGAAAAAATCTAAATTATATAAATATTAAAGTTTATTTCAAAATAATCACAAAGGAACTGCTTTCTTTAAGCTTTGTGTAAGTTAGATAGCAGCTTGCCAGTTAAACGGCAAAGAATAGAACTGTTCTATTGATGTCATATTATCCGAATAATTTTGTTACAATGACCACTACCACACCACTTCAAATGGCCATCATTGCGATATGCTGCCAAGAACGCAAGTTATCTCATCAGATTTTACTTTGTAGCATTAAATTGACTCACCGAACTTTTCCAAGCACTGATTAAGAAAGTTCATAGTCTACTGGACTGCATATTTGGTCAATGCAAAAAAGATCTTTAGACTTTGGAAAAAGCTTTTGAAAAAATCATTAATAGAAAATCTCGTATCATTGAATTTTTTTATATCGTAAATTCGTTGAATTCGATATGGTCAATGCTTTACATTCACGTTATATAACTGGGGCTGTTTTAGAGCGTAGTTTTGGAAAAGTCACTCTATTTCAGCTAAATTTTATCAATTTAGTGCTTTAGTTTTATGTAGCAGAGGTTAACGTATTTTTAAACACTATATCGCCGATGTCATCTCACCTTTTTTTCAGACCCAAAAGGTGAGTCTTAACCTAAAAGTGTTTGCATATCACACATTTTTTTCCTGAAAAATTTATAGCTCTTTTTTATATAAAATCCCTGTAATTAAAATAATGATAAGCAATGAAAATTGATGAAATGTATGAAAAATAAAATCTAAAAAAGTTCAATGTATGTAAATTAATAATGAAAAAAATATATGGTATAAAATAATTTCTAGTTTTCAGTATCTGATCAACTCTCGTTCCCCGACAAAAAGTAAAAAAAAAATATCTACTAGGTACTACAGATGTAGCATTTCCACCACTTCCTGAAAAGTTATCCCCGAAAAAAGCTTTATTTTGCCTAAATCAAGTCTTTAGAAGATAAAAAATATTTCTCTTACTCTATTGTATTTGCTAAAAATAGCTTTGAATTCTATCAGTACGGAAATTGAATCAGTAAGTATGCTGCGCCATGGCAGTTTCCTTCTATTTACAAAAATCAAAGGGTTGCATGCTAAAATGGATCCTATAACTCAAGTAAAGGAGACGTTTAAGCCGAACAGTTTCTGACCGCCACATTTTTAATCGCTCATATTTATTTTTATGTATTCTATGAGTTATATTATTACACCGTTTCAAAGCTAAAAAATAAGCTTTTTTACCAAATTTTTCCTATAGCAATGATGAAAAATTACAATTTTTTATAACAAATCAATTGTTCAAAGGCAGTGAATGAGCGACAGCCGTTTGAAACGAAATTAAAAAAAAAAAAACTAGTCAATGTGTTATCTTCGGTCAGGCCAAAACTCATATACCCTACACTGCACTGAAAGTCCCTTTTAAATAAATGTTAAAAGACGTTGAAGAGGTTGAATAAGTCGAAAAAATGTGAAATGTAAAAAAGGTTTAGGGGATGAAAAATGTTGAAACAGTTTTAAAAGACTGAAAAAGTCGATAAAATATGGAAACCATTGAAGAAAGTTGAAAGGAATTGAAAATGTCGAAAAAATAAGAAGAATGTTGAAAAATGCTTAAAAATGTCGAAATAATATGAAAATGTCCAAAAAAGTTGAAAGAGGCTAAGAAATGATAAAACACTTCCAAATCGCTTAAAAAGCCTTAAAAATAAAGAAATATGAAGAAAAATGAAAGAGGTTGAAAAAGTCAAACGAATACATATGGGATATATTGGAAAGAGTTAAAAGGTTGATAAAGTCAAAAGAATATGGAAAATATTGAAAAAAAATCGAATGTAACCTAAGAACTTCTCCGATTCCGCCTACTTTTGGGTTACTAAATTACATTCGTCATTGACATCCACATACCAAACCATAGCCCAATAGGTTGTACAGTTTGCGATATATGCCACTGGTGTAATATAGTCAGATTTTTATCCAGAAATAGCTTTTTATAAGCAACACTCTTTCACCAAATTTTTAGATATGCCACTTAAGTTATTTTACTTGTATAGGGAGTGCCACGCTCAGTCGTGCTATTTCGCCCACTTTCGACTCTGGATTACCTTTTAGCAAATAAACCACCTAAATTAAATTTCATACCACATGTTCCAATAGTTCAATCAATATAGCGATTGCAACTTCATGGTAATATAGGAGGTGCCACGCCCATTACTGCAATCTCGTCAATTCTCATTTAATTTCAAAGCCCAGAGCAGCTGACACCTCTAAGCCAAATTTTATGAAAATTACTCTCATAGCACACTATCTATAACAGTAAACGTTCTTTGCTTATATGGGAGGCGATACGCCCACATGCTCCATTGCGCCAAATTTTTGCAAAAACATACCTTCTAGCAAGTTTATCTGCCTGATTAAATTTCATAACGATTTCGTTGTTAGTTCTCTAAATATAACGTTTATAAATATTGTGGGCTGTGCCACGCCCTTCATCGAGAAATTTCAGGTAAGTGGCAGAGCTTGTGTTGATGACTGCTTTCAGTGGCATCATCTCTAAAATTTTTATGAAAATCGTTTGAGTACCTTTTTGATACATACAATCAAAATTTTTAACTGTTGAAAATAGCCACGTCCACTTTTACGATTCCGCCCACTTTTATCCCAATTTAATATATATTTGAAATGTACCCGTTTAGCAAATTTCATCACAATATCTTGAACGGCTTACGAGATATGGTAGTATAAAAGTTAAAATTAAGGGCTGTGCCACGCCCCTGTAAGAAGCTTTGAACCAAATCACCAATTTTCATCAAAATTGCTGAAACTTTTTTCAAAATGGGCCTAGGTAAATATACATAGAGTATGGGCGGCATGCGTGTAAGTGAACCGATTTCGGACATTTCGGACATTCAATTAGCTTTCTTGGTTTTCCCCTAAACCTGATTTCAACAGACAGGCAGACAGACGGACAGACAGACGGACAGACAGACGGACAGACATCGCTAAATCAACTCAGGTGGTGACTCTGATCAAGAATATATATACTTTCCATGCCTGCCACGCCTCCTTCTATGTGTTACAAACGGAAGGGCAAAGTGAATAAACCCTCGGTGTAGGGTATAATCACTAAATTCCTCGTCAAATTTCCCATAAAAACTATCCCAAATAAGTAAGTTCTGGCGCGAACCCCTGAAAATATTGCATGCCGCTGCATAGTGGTACCAAATCGAATTTTGGTTCAAAAATCGCTAGAGAGCGCAAGTCTTGTCGGAAATGAACAATTTTTTTTTTTTTTTTTCTTGAATAAAAGCTTACCAAAATAGACTGTCAGAGCCCGGATTTCGAAAAACATAATTATTTTAGCTTCGAAAATTTCTAGAAACGGGAAACTTGTCGGAAATCAACAAATTTTGTTCTTAAAAGAATTTTAATTTAAAAGCAAAAAGATCGTTGTGTTCAAATTTTAAAGAAAAAAAAATCATTTTTAAATATTTTAAGTTAGAAACAAAAAAAAAATGTTTTGAAAATATTTTTGGGTTCAAAAAATGTTAGTTTTGTCTGAAAAAGAACATTTGTTTTTTTCAATTAGACATAACAAAATCGCCTATAAGTCTTCATATCCTGAACTTCCCAAACAGTTTTCGATTTCTATTATTTTAAATTTAATGCCAAAAAATTGATTTTTTCTTTTTTTCGGTTCAAAAATGGCTAGACAGCGCAAATTTTATCAGAAATTAACAATTTTTTTGTTTTAGAACAAATAATAAGCAATAAAACTAAAGCAAATTTTTGAAATTTGAATTTTAAAACTGAAATATCATTTTTTGGAAAAATTAAAAATAAAATTTTTGTTGGTTTAAAAATTCTTGGAGATCGGAAATTTTGTCGGAAATGAATAAATTTAATTTTTTAAATAAAAGCCAACAAATTGTCGATGTCCGAATTTTGAAAAAAAATGTAATTTTTTATTATTTAAAGTTAAAATCCAAAAAAACATTTTTTCGGCACTTAACTTAAAATAATTAAAACCGAAAACTTTTTTTGGAAATTTGCTCTCTGACGATTTATTGGCGTTATTGTTAGCTTTAATTGAAAGACAAAAAATATTAATTTCCGACAAAAGTTGCACCTTCGGTTTTAATTATATTAATATTAACAATTGGTAACATTTTATGAATTACATATATGAACGAATATTTGTTACGAGATTAATACCAAAACTAAGGTTATAATTCTCGAGCATAATATCCCCTGATATCGGAACAATTAATAGCTCAGATCTTTTAGGGTAAATCGAAATTAAGCTCATTAAAAACTGTTCCCTTATGTTTCTGTTATTTTGGCACATTATTCTTTTTAGCTCTCTATGCGATGATTTTCTTTTGAAAATTGCTTTGACAATTTTATCAACACCTATTTATTTTTTCTGATTATGAATATATGTATGTAGTGCGATAGTTCAAAGTATAATATATCTAAACCAGTGGTGGGCACAAAAATATAACCAAAGAGGAAAACAACAACATCAAGCAACAACAAACGAAATTTTAAAGTTTTTTTTACTTTCATTTCCAAAATTGCCATTAGCACAAAAAAAAAAATTACACTACAAACAAAAACAATTGCTACATTCGTCAAGACACAATGCGGCGCCGTCATTTATGCCTTTGTGTTTTGTTTTTGTTTTCATTTGAATTCAAGTCAACGCTGTGCCTCGATTGAAATTCTGCGAATTTTGTGCCTCGATAGCGTTGAAATTCTGCGAATTTTGTGCTTCGATAGCGTTGAAGTTCTGGGAAATTTTTTTCGCTTGGTTGTGCGTCGAATAACGGTTAGAGCAATGTGAGGAAATTGAGGCACTAAGTGCCCTTCCCTGATCTAAACTGAATTTTCCTTTAATTAAAAGCTAAGGCATGACGCATTACATGAAGACCACCATATCTTTTGATTTTTGAAAAAACAATCAAATCTTTTTACAAGATCTGTGTTAATTAGGCAATTATAAAAACTGCAAGTAACGAAAAAAAAGAGCACCAACCTTAATATTGATGGCGAACTCTGTTTATTACACTTATTAGTTCCAGTATGAAACAACTTTGGTTAACAACTCTCATTACTGTTATAGTGAAAGGTGAAAGTGATGCAACTACAACGAATTTGTGTAAGGAGCGTAACTTACACGGTTTTTTAAATGATATATACAAGGAAAGACGCTATGAAACATTGGTAGTCCATGCAAGTCAGAAGGTACTTTATAATGCGGAGTTCTTAAAGCAACTGGAAGTACCAAAGCTATTACTAAATAACGTGGGAAACTTTAAATTGACGGGAAATTGGAATAACAACCTCTTGGTTTTAAGTATTACGAAAAATACAGAAAGTATACAATTCGACTTGAACGAATTGGCAACACAATTGAATAACATCCGTGGCACAAGAATTGTCATCTATATAAAGCAGAAACGTAAAGAAATTATTGATTTTACAAAGAAGCTGAAGACTTTTTTCGAAATATGCTACAGTCTAAGCATGTTGAATATCATCGTAGTTTTGCAAGATAAATCTACATTTTATCGCTACATGCCTTTTCCCAATGTACAAGTACTGGAATTAAACAAGCACGTGGGACCATATTTTGGACATAGAATGCTTAACTTATGTGGCCATCCGATACGGACTTATCCCGATCAGATAATACCACGCAGTATGGTATACACTAATAAAAAAACTGGTGAAATGGAATTAATAGGCTACGGTGGTAGATTACTGAGCGCATTCGCTAAGTATCATAATGCCTCCCTCAAATTGCCATTACCAATTACAATAGGGCAGCCAATATTTTTTCGAGAACTCATAGAACTAACAATAAATGGCACACTTGACATTCCTGCTACATTTGTGAGTTCTTTAGAAGGCGGTAATATGTTTGCCTCTAGCTACCCAGTAGAGATAAGTCGTTTATTTGTCATGATACCCACACCCAATGTGACTATTGCTGATATATATAACATAATATTTGATTGGAAAAAATATCTGATTTTATTTATTTTGATATATACGTTTGGAATTTTAGTAAGCCTAAGCAATTATGTTTATGGGCGTTATACCAAGTCAAGCGGGAGTCCAGATCGTCAATGGTTTTCCTATCAATTGTGTTTGAATGATAAAGTTTTTCGTGGAATATTAGCACAAAGTTTTGCGTATCCCAAAAACATGTTGGTAGCGCACAAGCTAACATTTATGTTAATTTTTATAACAGGATATTTCATTCAATTGATTTTCGGTGTGTACTTACAAACTTATCTCACACATCACCCGTTATTACGGAGCTCTCGAAGTTTTCAAGATTTGCTTGACTCAAACATACGCATTGCTACTCACAAAGGGATCATTGACGCTGTACCAATTTATAAGGGCCCAGAATTTATGCAAAAGTATGGGCGCATTTTTAGAGAATTTTCTTATGTTGATCCCATTAAGTTGCGCAGCGCTCTCAATACTTCATTTGCCTATATTGTGACCTCATCTACTTGGTCAGTTTATGCCAAGCTACAGGAGTATTATGGATATCGTTTATTTTATACAACACCTAACATTTACATTGAGGAATCTCACATTTATGCGTTTCCATTGCAACTGAATTCGATTTATGAGGCTCCATTGAATGCGTTCATATTGCGCGCGATGGAATCGGGGCTATATCAACATTGGTATGACCTTAACTTCCAGGATACGTTGATGTTGGGTTTCTTACCATTACGAGATTCAAGAAGATTGCATGAATTTCAAGCCGCTAAAGTTGAAGACCTACAACAGGTAATATCGCAACTTCTTTGTGGACTGTTGCTTTCTTTTGTAGTTTTTTTGGGAGAGTTATTTATTGGATGGCTAAGAACTCATAAAGTTGTAAACTTTATCAATAAATTGAGTAACTGTTAAGTGCTTATTTACATGAAAAATTCTAAAATATATAAATATAAAAGTTTATTTCAAAATATTCTTTAAGGGACTGTTTTCTTAATTAGGTATAACAGGCAGCTTACCAGTTAAACGGCAATAAATTGAATTGTTCTATTGAAGTCATATTTTCCGAATAATTTTGTTACAATGATCTCTACTACACCACTTCAAATGGCCATCATTGCGATATGCTGCCAAGAACGCAAGTTATCTCATCAGATTTTTCTTTGCAGTATTAAATGGATTCACCGAA
This sequence comes from Tricholauxania praeusta, assembly GCA_949775025.1. Taxonomy (NCBI): domain Eukaryota; kingdom Metazoa; phylum Arthropoda; class Insecta; order Diptera; family Lauxaniidae; genus Tricholauxania; species Tricholauxania praeusta. Next base: position 34,012,044 of record OX459029.1, read on the forward strand.
CTTTTCCAAGCACTGATTAAGAAAGTTCATAGTCTACTGGACTGCATATTTGGTCCATGCTTGGAAACTCTTTGAGAAAAATCTTTAGACAAAAAGCTTAGAAAAACTTTTGAAATAATCATTTACAGAAAATCTCGTATCATTAAATTGTTTTTTTAAATCACATAGTTCTTTGAATTTTATATGGTTAATGCTTTACTTTCATGTTATGTAACTGGGGCTGTTATTAAGCGTAGTTTTGGAAAAGTCACTCCATTTCAGTTAAATTTTATCAACTTACTGCCTTAGTTTTAAGTAGCAGAGGTTAACTTATTTTTAAACGCTATATCGGCGATTTCATCTAACCTTTGTTTCAGCCCCAAAAAGTGAGTCTTAACCTAAAAGTGTTTGCTTATCAAAAATTTTTTTCTCTGAAAAATTGATAGTTCTTTTCATATACAATCGATATATTTAATTAAAATAATGACAAGCAATGGAAACTGATGAAATGTATAGTTCAAATAAGTTCAATGTATGAAAATTAATAATAAAAAAAAAAAAAATATATGGTATAAAATAATTTCTAGTTATCAGTCTCCGAGCAACTCTCGTTGCGATCAGTTGTTTATCAAAGACTGAAATCAGTTTGGGGATCTTTATGAAGTCTTCCTAAGGGGCCGTTCATAAATTACGTAAGACAATTTCATGACTTTTTGACCCCCCCCCTCCCCCGAGTAAGATTTAGTAAGATTCTCACTACCCCCCCCCCCCTTCCGAAATCTTACGTAAGATTTATAATTAAGGTGAAACTAGTCAAAAAATGTATTTTTCATGTGATGACTATGTATATTTAATTTTAATATACATATGTTACATATTAAATAAATATTGCGAAATTACAAACTACACATTTGTTTTTCAAGATGAATAAAAGAAGTCATCGTAAGTCATCGTTAGCCCATGCGCTTTTCAACCAGTCTGATAGTGAACCTACAATTGGCACACCCGATTCGTCTGTTGAATTTTCTGATTCACATTCAAACTCTGTAACATCAATATCCTCGTCGTCATGCCACTCTGCAACTTGATAAATCTCCGATTGTTTTAAAATGCAAAGGCTTTTCCCCTGTCCACGTTTCAAAATTGAAACTGGTTGAATCATGTGAGTGCGACTACAGTCTTTTCCATGTAGTTTTTTGTGCATTACAGTAGCTTTTTTCGAGGCAAAGTACTGGTCACAAATATTACAAAATTGATCAGCTAAGACGTTTGCAAGCGAAGAACAAAAAAAATCGTAAAGCATGATTTTGAACTGTGGATGTACTTTTGACCAATCGTAATTTAACGCTAAGCGAAGAAATAGAGGACAAAACTGATTGCTGTTTTGGTCTCCTGTTGAAGAAAGAATCGAAAGCGAATCTTCTTGTTGAAGTCGACAAGTGCAAGGGGGTGGTAAAGAACCGGGACAACATCAACAAAATTTCAAAGTCGACGTATCTGCGTGTAAATGCCTGAATAATAGCCAACTTGTTAGACGGTGTTACAAGTCGACCCTGCGTGTAAACAACATACATATATTTCATTACATATACAGAAGAGAAGTTGTCCCGTTCAGAGTCGATTACTTAAATCGATTGTAATCGATATTTCTGAATCTTTCGTGACTGTCGAAAATTCAAATATATTTCATTACTGTCACAAATGACGATGCGTTAATACAACTTTAATGTATGAATACGCATTTTAAATCTTACGTAAGATGATCATTCACCCCCCCCCCCCCCCTCTCGTAAGATGTAGTAAGAATCCGCCGACCCCCCCCCCCCCCCCTAAACGTCTTACGTAATTTATGAACGGCCCCTAAGCGTTCCCCGGCTTAAAAGAAAAAAAAAATCTTCTATTACAGATGAAGCATTTCCACCACTTCCTGAAAAAAATTATCCCCGTAAAAATTATCATCAAATAATAAAAATTATTTTTCTAACTTTAGTGTATTTGCTAAAAAAAGATTTGGATTCCATGAGTACGGAAATTTTTCTGAAAAAAATGATGGGTTTTTTTTTATTCTTCATTCGATGAAAATCGATCCCCACTCAGAAATCTCTTGAGGTACAGGAATAGAATGAAGTCTAAAGGAAAATTATCTGGTGAATACGGCAGACGTTCCAACGATTCGTACTGGAATTCGGTCAGTTTTAAGCCGATTAAGATCCATTGGTAAGTAGGTTAATTTTCATACCCGTAATGATGAACGATTCTTACATAAATAATTTTAATGGATGAATTGCCAGGCAAATAAACTCGAAGATCATCACAAAATAACTGGCGAAGTATAGAAGAATTTAGTAAGGGAACATTTGACCACCGATTACGCCAAAAATTTATTGCTTAGATAGATTTTCCAGCATTGTAATTGACGAAAACATTGTTCTCAATTTGTCAAATTTTGGCTGGGCACTCAAACCACCAAGATTCTGGAGTGGACACCTCAAAGTCCCGACTTAAATCCTATAGAGAACTTGTGAGGCATAATCAAACGAGTTGTAGCAGCACCAAAACCAAAGAGTAAAGCAGCTTGTGGCCAGTTATTCAGGACGCTTAGCATCCAATTACTCCATATCAGTGGGAATGCCTCGTTAGCAGCATGTCAAAGTGGTTCTTCACAGTTATGAAACAAAACAGTTTTCCAACTCATTATAAAGATGAACTAATGACAAAAAAAAAAAAAGGACTCACTTCGAAAATTCAACATTTTTTTATTATATGAGTACAGCATGAGCTTTTTTGACGTTCTCGCAATTTTCGAGACAAAACCTAAGATATATTTTTTATTTTTTTTTTTATTTTAAATAGGTTCTAACATAGCAGGATTATAAAAGCTTACAATATAAGAATCAGAAAAAAAGGTAAAAAAATAAATTTTAACAAAAATGTTACGTAGCATACGATACGACTTAATTATGTGAGCATGAAAACTTAGCAACGGTTTTGAAACGGTTGCAAACGCGCTTCTACGACTTTTTTTATTTCAAGTCCAAGAGGTTTGGTGTTTGAAGCAAAAATTTTTTCCATTTCCACTAATCCTTAACCACCGCATTTTAAAAAAAATGTTTTCTTAAGACCGTATGAAAAATTCCGTATGTTACGTATGTAAATTTCTTTAAGGGAACTTGTCAGATTCGAGCTCAGAGACCCCGAATTACTTTAAGTTGATATTTTTCGATGTTCCTCCAGCTTTTAGGTCTCATTTTTGTACACAGTGACATTAAAAATTTTTATCAAAAAGGCACATTAAAGTAAATAAATTTTGATTTAATAATCCAATCAAATTATATGTCCAACGAAATGCCCATCTCACAGAAGTTGAATGCGTCGTGATCATGGTGGGCATCTTCCTCATTGTTTTCAACGGTCTCTTTTTCATCAACATCATCGTTTACCCTTGATTATTAAAAATTTCGAGTATGTTTCTGTACCCTACCAGTTCATTATTTGACTGTCACTTATCGCCATATTGCTTAAGAAGCAACAACAAAACATCTGCTTTGAATATACTCGAGTAATTCGAGTCAATCGCGATATTCTAAGTATTTTCGTTTATATTGTGAGTCGCTGCTTATGTCAATTTGCTAAAATACCTGTAAAATTGAGATAGAGAAAATTCTCTTATGAGACTTTTTATATTTATTTATTTATATGTTTGAACTAAGATATCGGCATTTGGAGTAGTTCATTAAACGCGTAATTTCTTAGGCTATCCGATGCCATAAGAATCACGTATATGATTTTTTTTGAGATACACCCTTTTCTGAGGGCAGAATATTGCGATCAATTAATCTTCTCAGATGATTTATCCTTTCATGTTCTGAGGAAATCTCACACAGAGTTTTTTGTTATTATGTAAGATTTTATAGCTTTGATCCGAGACACATTTTTAAAGCCATTTATAAAGTGTTTATTGATCAGTGGTCCGGTGATGGTTGAAAATGCCGAATCAAAAAAAAAAATCACCTCGGTTCAAAGTGCAGATTTATTAAGTTATGTTCTACTGCTCCTCATTTATTTTTATTGAAAGCTTAAGTACTTATTAACGTCATATTAATTTTAAATGACAGTTGTTGGCTTAACTAAGGAAAACCTAGAAAAGTTTTCTTATTTCTTCTACATGATCCTGAATTATTTGTACTATCCACAAACGTATATAACTATTTTAAGAGTAACAATAAAATAGCCTTTTTTAAATAATTTGTTACTCGTAAGTTTCCAGTGCACATCGAAGTGATTCTTAATTGACAGTAGCATTGCGGGTACAAGTTTGTCCCGTTGGTACTGAAATAAGTCTGGGCAAATTGTTTAAATGACAATAAACAGCATTACACTAGCAAAAGTGTATGTGCGATAAATTTTAATATTCCGACAAACAAACAGTTTAGAATTTAACAAATAAAATACGACATTTTTTTGTTGTTTTCTGCTTCAGCACTTTATTTTCTTCATTCTTTTTATTATGAAATCTTATTTATTTTGCAGCGCAATTTCTTTTAGTGCCCATTAAAATGGCACTTGAGCAAAGTGCTGCCAAGTCAGAATGTAATAGGCTCCGTTGCCTACTTGTTACATTTGCTAGCAGGCACTCGTATCAGTGCTGGGCTTGGGGGCACATTAAGTAAAGTTATAAATTCTGTTTGTTGTCTTATCTTTGCGACATTCGGAAGTTACAAGACCTACAAAAGTGGAAAATTCTATTTGTAATCACTGTTGTGTTTAGGTTATTACCTATGTTTGTGTAAATGTATTTGTATATGAATAAAAATCCTCGAAGAAAAGTCATTGCCATTCAATATTATGGTTACTAAATACATTGCTTTCGATATCGATTGATACTTTTATTAAAATGCAGTCAGTGAGTTTTTACCACAGTCTGCCATTCTATTTATTATGTTTTTAAATTCAGAAAAACAAATCTAAGAATATGTATGGAACAAACTGTTTCCCGCTGCCTAGTCTGCGTATGGCCCGTCTTAGTTTCTTTTCGGTGCTGAATAAAGACAATAAGAAGCTCCATTTTCATTCACAAACATTAGCATAAGGTTACTTGACACCTATGGTAATAGTCTTCTTGAATTTCGCAAATGCAGGCTTAAAACTTGTCCATCGATATTTCTGTGAACAGTATAGAGTTCACATACATGAGATATATCATGAGTGAACAAGACGATAAACGATTTTTGTGCTCAAGAAGCAAGTGTCAGAACATAATAGTACAAAATCGGGTAGGCATCGCAGATATTAAAACAGTCAAATCTCATTACCACTCGCCAAATGCTTGTAAAAACAATAAGAAGAAAAACAGTGTCGCTACTGTAACCTGTCAGTTTTTTCTTTATATGTTTTGAATCTTTACATAGGTTTGACATTTCACTTTGTTTTCATTTGTAATTTCACGATATGTGCGGAAAAGGTGTTTCGCCTCTTCTCTCGGCTCCATGACGCATATTTCAGTGAAATGTCGCCTCCGTGTTTGTCGTTACCGTAACCGAAAATATCAATTATAAGCATACAATTGTTTTCGAAGTTTTGATTAAGGAATGGCGCCTACAACACGTGATGCTGGGCAGAAGAAGAAAGAAAAAAGTGAAAACCTTCGACTAATTATAAATTAAGAAACCGGGTGACCAAATCCATTTTAAACCATGCAGTCGGACTGACTTCAAATTCTGGAATTGGTTGCCGATTGAAAATGTTGTTTTTCAGAGGATATAGGCGGACACGTATTCCCCCGATTTGATTGAAAAACATTTTTTACGAAAATAAGCGTATTTTAGGTTTTGATTTCAAAAAATTGAAAAACCGCTGAAAATTTTTTCAAAAACATGGCATTTCCATCCAAATAAAAATAATTAATTTTTGTCTTTTGATTCTAAGAGAACTTCTTAATGTCTGTCAAAATCTTTGAGAAATTTTCAACATGGTTGAAAATTGGCGGAGTTATAGCGTTTTTCATGAAAAAAAAACCAAAGCTAATTTTCTCAAAAACTCCACCTTTTTTCGCTTAAGATTTTATTGTGGATTTGTAGTAAAATGAGAAAGAAATGACATGAGTTTAATGCGGGCTCAATGACATTTCAGGTCAGGAGAATTTTTTTCTCAAAATCAAAATTTCAATATCAAGGAGGTGCTGGGGGAAAAGTGGGCTACTAAAACTCATTTTTTCTATGGGATATTATTTTAACGCACCTAAATACGTAATATAAGTAAGGTCTACCTTCTGGATTCTTTTTTTTTTTTTGAGGGACTTTCTTTTTAACGTATTTTCAATGGTGATTTTGAGGTTATGTCAAAATCTAAGGGTGATGGATGAATTCTGACCCCGGATTCGTTTTTAGCACACCAAAATACATACCGATGCTACTTCAACTTTCAGCTACAAGACTATTTTTTTTTTTGGTCATTTGTTATCATTATCAATAAACAAAAAGCCTTCAGATTGAAAAAAGGCTCTCGAATCAAATTTTTTCCGCTATATATCAATTTTACACTTCAATATATCTATCAGAACCACTATCTAGTACAGTAATTAAACGAAAAATAATTTTTGAAAATCAATAAAAAGTTTTCAATTTCTGTGGCCTCCGAAGCACTGGAAGTTGTTTATTTTAAAAAATATTAAAAAACAAGCCAGTGGTAGTGGGGATAACTAAGTTTCCTAAAAAAAAGTCAACATGCGGTAGGCAGGATAACACATGACTGCTTCATCTGAAATCAAAATACCAAAAATATTCCTTTGGTATATAAGTTCATCTCAGATTTGAACAAATGAATAAACAAAATATTCACTCATTAAGACACCCATCCGTTTAAATATATTTTTTTAATTTTTCACACAAGTAAAAACTTTTTAAGCATAAACACCCGCTTGACAAACCATTTAAAATCAAAAAAATCATCAAATACTGCGTCATAACTATAAGCTGCAGCAATTCCAATGACACAGCTTTACTTCATTGAAGTACCGCCCCACTCTTTGAGGAAAAACAAACTTTAACACATTTATGACAAATAATGACATCTCTACAAGGGGACAGATTACTGTGGTGTAGTGTTTCAAAAAAAAATCTTGTAAAATGTTATGGTCATTATGTGCCATGAGTTGTACTTTTTTCTCTCTCGTGTTGCTTGCTGTTGTTCCTTCATCTCAGCTGTTGTAGCGTCGTAATACTTTTATCTCTTTTATCAAAATCAACTTTACAAAAAGTTATTAAAAGACTTTGACAAGTATCTAGTGTATATGAGCGTGTGAGCGCACAAAAAGTACATACACAGATACATGAAAGCACTTCGAACAAATGTTATACTTGTTCGCTTTCAAGCGTTTTCATCTTTTTCTTCTAAACTACATAGCCATTCACGCCCCCACACTACCAACTTTACAACACAATGAGTTTTTGATTACATTGGTATTTTGTTTTTCTTCCTTTTTATTTTGTCTCTAAAAAAGAAAACGCCAAAAAATATATCATGAAAATAATATTGATAAGACGACGAAAAACGCACATAAACCCAAGTCTACACACACAAGCACATACACGCAATTTGGGTCGAAACGCGTCAAAAAAAGTGCTGCCAATCTATAAGCAGACGTTTGATATTCACACAGCGATGTTTCACCGTTTTTTTAGCTCCATTTACACGTTGTTACACTTAAAAAAAAAAAGTGTGGAAAATATATATGTATGTATGTATAAGAACATTTTACAGAAATCTCATAAAAGAACTAAGTACATCCCAAACAATGTCTGGTGTTATAGTTTCATTAATCTATTAAGCAATGATTACGTCTCCCTTTTCGTAGACCAATAAATATGAAATTATATTTAAGGAAAACTTGAAGAAAAGGAATGTCACTATTTTCCAAGGTTAAGAAGCCTACTTTAGAGGGCAACTAAACTAGACCTGTGTATCAAATTCCCTAAGGTTAACTGTAACAGAAAAGTTGTGATCGAAGTAATTGCCTGAGGAAATCGTCTGGAAGACGAGAGACATCCGTATGATATTACTGGGGAAACATCAAGTAGAATCGACAGAAACATAAATTTTGAGTTTTAAGAAAAATTTGGACTTACATATTTGATAATGGTGTGTTGCTCAATAATCTGTTACTAAGGACTTAAAACGAATGACACTACGAACTGGGTTCAAATACATAAAGTTCTTCAATCTTTGACTAGGTATTCCTTTGTAAATGTGGGATGAAAACAACATGCCCGATGTAGTGAAATTGTTCATGTGATATGCTCGCCTTATGTGAGGATGGATTCTTCTTCCTGGAATATACCATATCCTAATTTAGTTCTCGAAAAAGAAAATTCCATTAGCGCGATATATACAATTCCAAATACTCTCACTAAAGAATACAAATTGTCTAATGATAAGAGACAATTACCAAATTCTCTATCGGAATATTTATTATCACTCATAATATCAGCGCAGTGCGAGTCATTACAGACGCACTGCGTTCGGCGAAAGAAGTTTTGGAAGTCCTAGAAAAAATAAAAAATTATTGCAATGAAATAAAAAAAATATTTTTCTGAGTATCTTAACCAATTTTAAAAACTTTTTGCTCAGTGCGATTTTTACCAAAAATTGATAGCTTAGGAGAAAAAGCTGAATTTGGTGAAACTTTGACCAAACCGCAAAAACTAAAAATTTTCAGAACACTCGTTTGATCCAAATATATTATATGGTCAAAAAACTTTCTAAATTTGCTTGACTGTTATAAAACTGCATAGTTTTTATAGCTTTTGAAGCTTTTTTTTTCTCGGCGTATGTTTCTTACTCTGACTCACGTAACCACATGTAATTCAGTTTCTTGCTACATGTCTTGCGTCGCCTTGTTCGCTCATTTTACGTAATAAAGTTGCACACTCCGCCCCCCCTTCCCTCATATTTTTTGTTTTGTCATAATGAAGTTTTTTTTTAAGTTCCATATATTCTTAAATCAAAAATCTATATGAAAATGAAAAAAAGTTTCAATTGGTTCCGTATGCTACGAATTTCATTTCTTGAAATTTTCAATGGTTCAAGTATTGCTGTACTTAAGGATTAAGAAAGAGTTTTTGTTAATGCAGTAAATGTGCAGCTTCAAGTTAGTGAAAAAAAGAAGCGAACTCTTATGAAAATAAGGAAAGTAAATTAGTTGGCACACCAAAGGGTGTTCAAATTCGCGGTTTCTTTTTAAATTTGCCGCCATTTTTTTAAAGGATTAGATTACACCGATATTTTCTTATGTATGAAGTAAATACATTCCGGGTAGTAAGATTGCTACACGACTAAGCAATGTGCTTTCATCATTAAAACTTATTTTAAATTTGGTGAAAGTTATTCAGAAGTTGAAAGAAAACTTCGTTCAAAATACGGTATAGAAAACTCTCCAAAAAACTTATCATTAATAAATTTCAATAAACTGGTTCAGATCAATATGAGAGATGTAGAATTTATCATCGTAGTGGTCGTTCTAGTGAAAATATTCGTCATTCTTCACAGCAATTAAACCTCAAACCATATTCCATATGAGGTTTCTTGAAGAGCAAAGTTCATGCGGATAATCCTCAAACTGTTTCACACCTCAAAGACAACATTATCTAATTGAACCATCACTATGCCAAAAATTTATTCAATACTTTGGTAAAATACTGACAGACTGCCAAGTCAACCGAGGAAGTCACTTGAACGACGTTCTTTTTTATTATTAACCGGAACTATTGTACTTAAGTCTGCTTAGCAAATTTATAAAGATTTCACACCAATTATGTCTTTTCTTTAAAATTTAAAAAGATACTTCAAATTTGAAAACTCTTTGTTTAAAATTAAAAGTCCTTGCATGATGAGCTCGAAATTAAGAATTCGTCAAAACTTGCAGATCTAATAAAAATAATATTTATGTAATTGCTATAATGTAAGACAGCTTCACTGTTTTTTTTTCTGTTTTTTTTTTTTAAATTAAACGCATCAAATGCCAAAACGACCTCAAGTCAAAATTCTAAATTTAAAAATTATGTAAATTTTCCAAAACAAAAAAAACTAAAAGTTTTTTTTCTCACATGTGACCTAACTGACCTAAATTAACGTAGTGCCAAGACTAACACACTATAAGTCAAGCTGGCTCAAATGCAGAAGAAGCAGCAGCAAAAAACAGCTAACACAATCAGATGGCAGGCACATTAATATGCGCCAGAACAAAAAACAAGTTTTCACTTTTGTTTTCATTAAGTTATGAATAAAATTATACTTTTATGAAAATGTAAACAGAAATGGAGAATAATTTATTTCTTTTAAAATCGTTTTTACAAATATGGCAACAAATTAATATTTAAATGATAAAACGCTGTGACCAAGCTAAGCAGAATTTGTAGGCAGTTGGTCCCGACCTAAAAGTTATGAAATTAAGAATTCAAATGCGGCAACACCAGCAGCATCATTTCATTGATCTTTGACCTAGTTTTACAGCAGCACTTTTGTTGGTTCAGGTTGGAAAATTAATTTATACAACGTAAACTTATCGATAAATACACAAACGTAGTAAGCGAGGGGGTGACTATATCACATATACGGAAGGTCGTGCCAAGCAAAGTTAAACTATTGACATTAGATTACCAGGTTCTAATAGAGACTCCTATTTTATGATTTACTTATTAAAAAATGTATATGAGAGGAGTCCTGCCATAACTCAGTAGAGGAAAAATATAAGTTTAGATGGGTAATATTTTCGACATTAGTATCCGGTCTCGTTTTGTCTCTGCTGACTACCAGCATGCGTTGCAATTTATATATTTTTGAGACATATTATCCTATGTAGTACTACACTCAATTGCACATTGGTACACAATTTATAATTATTTTAAGAAAAGTTTTACAATTTGGTAACAATGTCGACTTGCATATTTGATGCCGAAAAAGTTCGATTTCCGTTCAAATCAATCGACGAACAGGGAAATTGATAAGATACATATTGGTTGTTCAAATCATAAGTAATTTCAAGTTAGCGCGGATTTTTGAAAAAAAAAATTTGTCATCCTTACGTGCTTCAATACGTTTGGACAAAACAAAACGAGCGGGAGAAATCTTACAATGATGCCTTGTAATCCGCGTTCGCTGTGAGCGTTCAAAGTTTGTCAAATTTTATGGGAAAAAAACGAAAATTTTTTTTTTTTTTTTTTAAATAAAATCACTTCAATACACTTCAATAATATACAGTCCGTACACTGCAAAAAGTATTGGCATGTAGTAGCCGTATCTACAACACAAGTAAACTAATAAGATATTTTTTTAAATAAAAAAAGGTTTTTTTTCTTTTTCCCATGAAATATGACAAACTTTAAACGAGGTAACTGCAAGTCGTTCAATTAGCATTGGAGGGGAATCCAATGGATTCCAGAAATTTTGAATGAGCGAATAGTGAAAATTTTGAATAACCACGCACTATGTAAAAATTTTGCGGAATTGTAATAATTGGTTTTTAGCAATATGAAATTAATTTTGTGGCCTCTTTGTTTTTTGTGAAAAATGTCTCAATTTTCTAGGGTTTTTGAAGTGGGAAATCAAATGATCCTTAGAGGCAAGTCTATTGATGTGATTGTTCCATGTAAATTTGTTTGTTTGTTGAAGTAAACTCCAGGATCTTAAACTATTTTGACGCATATAATTAAGCTCTGCTCCTGTCAGTAAGCATTGCCTTTGTTTTTGTAGGATTGAACATCAGACAACATTTCAGACCACTTAGAAAGCCTGCCTAGTTCAAGATTCATATCATTAACTGTAACACTACTGAAAGATGTTGACAGTTTTATTCTTGGGCAAGGGCAACATTTTTCCAACTATCTAACTTAATGATTTCTATAAAATTTTGTTGAATATTGTTCGATTCCATTGTCATTGACTTTATTTTCAATATGGCTGCACCAACTCTAAACATATCGTCTCCTGAAAAGGGCAAAAGTTGGCATATCGAGATTCTTTGAGATGAGGATAGTCTAAATTCGAAATTGCTTAAATTTCCGACTTTTATTACTAGTTTGATCACTGATTGTATTGCAATCAATTGACAGTGTAAAGGCACATATTCTCATAAGCTTAAAGATACCAAGAAACTTCGATCTTATCTGAAGTTCCCACTTATCTGTCATTCTCACGTATTTATTTGTTGTCAGTTTTTTTTTCTTCTCCATTTATTTTCATATTGTACACTAGGGATTGTTTTTTTATGTGATAGTTCTCAAGTGTATTTATATATGTATTTATATATATATTTATACATATATTTATATATATCACTATACTATATATATATATATTTTATTATATATTATATTATATGCGCCTTTTCAGACGCAAGAAACGAGAGCAGGAAATGCACGAGCGTGAGAAACTCGAAGTGTTACGGGGCAGGAATGATGCTCGAAAATTTTACCAACAAGTCAAGCGTCTGACCCAAGGTTTCAAGCCCGGAGCATCAACCTGTAAGGATGAACATGGAAATCTGGTTACGGATACGCAGGGTACACTGAGATTATGGAGGGAACACTTTTCCAAGCTGCTTGCTGGCGATGACTCCACCAATCCCGCCTTTGGAGAAATTAACACGATGCCACCAATCAACGACGATGGTGTGGACGTACCACCACCTAGCCATGACGCGGTACGAGTTGTGATCCAACGACTTAAGAACAACAAAGCGGCTGGTGCCGATGGCCTACCAGCTGAATTGTTCAAGACCGGCGGCGATGAGCTGATAGGGTGTATGCATCAACTCATCTGCAAAATATGGCTAGTTGAAAGCATGCCCGACGATTGGAATCTCAGTGTCCTTTGTCCTGTACTGAAGAAAGGTGACCCGACAATCTGCGCTAACTACCGGGGAATCAGTCTTCTTGCCATCTCTTACAAGGTCCTGTTCACGTCGGCGACGACTACCGTATTCGAATGAACCACAAACTGTACGAGCTCTACGCTGACATTGACATAGTCAAGCGCATCACTATCCAACGTCTGCGCTGGCTGGGACATGTTGTGCGTATGGACGAAGAAGCTCCGGCGAAAAAGGTGTTTGATGCGGAAGCCTCTGGGCGACGACGAAGAGGAAGACCAAGCCTCCGATGGAAATACCAAGCCGAGGAAACCCTATCCACGCTTGGTGTGAATGATTGGAGAAGGCGCGCGCAAAGCAGAGGCGCCTGGTGAGAGCTTTTGAGGTGGGCCGTAACCCGGTAACGGGTTGTTATGGCCACCCAAGTGAATAAGTACTATACCATATATACTAAGACTGAATAGAGCCTTACCATAGGCCATAAAATTGTTCTAAGTTTTTTTATTACTTGTCTCTCTAATAATCTACGATATCTACGTCACTGTGCTATTTTGCCGGTTTGTATACTAGCGCTCCATAAGGTGAACAAACCCGTTGAAACAGGTACGTATCAACTTAGGAGATTTGAACTTGAAGCTGCTGCTTTTGAGCATTTTTAATTAGTTGCGGTATACATCTTCGGCATAATAAACTGAACAAATTTGACATCTTAACAATGTAATCGTTAGCCTTTAGTGACGATTCATTGGACTAACAAGACTTGGATAGCTGCAGCATTGCTGCGTTTATTGAAAGCGTCAATTTTGTGGTTTGGTAGAAACGGCATAATAAATGGTGTGCTTTATGGAAGTCATGTTTGTGAGCGGCTTAACGTGGCCGAAGGAGAAACTCTTTAAATAAATAATTAAAGTCTGTTAGCTAAATGAAATGTAATGCATAAATTAATACGAAATAACAAAATTTGGCTTCTGATTCTATTTGCATTAACAGTTGGTGTTAGGCTTTAGCAAATATTAAATGGTAAATATTTAAGGAGACACAAAAAGCAATAGGAAAGTCGTTTGAAGCGCAATAATGGCTTAGTACTGTTGCAATTAATTAAGGTTTTTAATAATAATATTTTTAAGTTTATTTTCTATGTGTTGTTCTATATTTAAAAAAACAAAACTCATATTCCTGCATCAGTAACAACTTAGCAATTATCAATGATATCCCTCACAGATTTGCTCATAATATTTGTTCAACCTAGAGTTTAATTTCAATTACAAATTAATTTCATTTCCGTTGCTTTTTGCAATGCATGTGTCTGTAATCCGCTTTCAAGGATAAACTTTTAATCCATATCCTGACAAATGCTACGCTAGAGACTAACATATGGAACATGGTATGCGCGCGTGCTGCCCTCTGGCTCAGTAGTCTTGGCAGAAGGTCGCGTAAAATGACACCGTATCCCGTTCACTTTTTGCCTGCCAATGACCTCGTTATTACTACAATTCGTACTGACTGAAATTATGTCAGCTGAGTGCGAATTAAGCGCTCGCGCTCACACAGTAGGATGAATGAATGTGGCCGCTATATGGAATGGTTAATAAATTAAACGACATATTTTTTGTTTCATTGTTAGTTGTTTCGTTTTATTTTATTTCTCATTCAAACGATGCTTTCAGGCTTTAACGCACACCCTACTTGGCACAACATTTGGGTCTCTTTCCAATTAATTTTTTGTAAACTGATATCAGGAATACCATTTTGAATTAAATTTTTGAAATATTTTTGAATTCGGGAACAGTAAGCTTTTTGCATGTGATATGTTATTGCTTTGAGGGTGAATTATGGAAAATATTTACTTTAGTTTGCTTAGGTTTTCTTAAATACTGATATCTGAATATATTTGTAATTCTCGTACGGTCTTCGAATAACGATATGGCAATAACACTTTTTTTTTACAATAATCAAAAGATGTCTTCTCTTTTCCTTAATTTTCTATAGCTTGTTTCTAGTTATGTATTTCGAAATTATCTTTCATTAAGCCGAACGCTCTGTAACCAATATGCCCAATTGGAACAAATCATTCTTAAGAAGCTCTCATACTCATTGTCTGAAATAAAAGATAAAAGAAACAATAAGCAAACAACAACACAGTGAAGAAGCAGCGATCGTACATACGCTTTTGAGCTATTGTCGATCACTTTTGAACAACTCAACGCTTTTGATTGTCTGCTTTTGTTATTGAACACAGACAAATACATATTCAGGAAGAGGTCGACCCTGAATTTAATTTACATAAGATAAAATGACTTTTCATTAAACCGATTTCTAATAAAAAACGACTGCTTTCTCCCACTGGGCATTAAAATAATCCACAGCTCTTGTGAATTTTCGAAAGCATTTAATAAACATTTATAGGGCTCTTAACTTATACCAGAGTATTTATTCGCCTCTTAAAAAAATAAAATTAAATCTTGCGATCAAAATTATTTATAAAGCATTTCAAAACTCCCAATTAAGATGTTTACAAATACAAAAAATACTCAAAATTTTAAAAGTATTTATCAAAGTTTTAACAACGTCTTGTGAGAGGTTCTTAAATCGTCTGTAAAAGTTTCTTTTTTAAGTAGAGCTAAGGTATTTATAAGGTTTTAAGAAGGATTCGGAAGATCTTCATAAAACGCTTATAAATATTTTTGTATTCAAACATTTTAATATTTATCAAGATCTTTAAAAAATGTTTGATAAAAGCTTTTTAATAAATAAAATTTATTTTTTACTTTAAGAGCCATACATTTTATTGAGCTCTTCAATTTCTGAGTTTTTAAGTTCTATATAAGTGCCAATATAAGCTTCAACTCTTACGCGAACTCTTTCCAAGAGCTCTATAAAACTTTTTTTGGTTTCATGCATTTATAGAACTCTTCGCAAGAGCTTTATAAAACTTTATTTGGTTTCATTTATTTATAGAACTCTTCACAAGAGCTCCATAAAACTTTTTATCGAAAAGTAGGGTTACCAAACGTCCGCAATTCAATAAAAAAACTTAAATGACCAGTACTCTTATAAAAATAGTAAATAGCTTATAACTTAAACATTTTCTTAAAAATTAAAGTTTTGGAATTTGATAAATTCTTGATTCAAGTCTCCAAAAGTAGTACCGTTTTTTTGATTTGTTTACTCCGTTTTCACATTTTCGCAAATTTAAATATTATTTCATTCAACAATGCTAGTACATCATAAAAATGGCCGCCTACCCGTACACTGGTTGTCCAATGGCAAGATCTGATCAATTAAAGACGCCGAGAAACAAGTTTTACTCAAGAATTCGGAAAGTAAGCCACAAACAGAAAAATATATTGAGGCCACTGTTGTAGAGGAGCAGATCAAAACACATCGGTTTCATGCTCGAAAAATCTCCATGTGACAAGTGACCCAACTTTGATTAAAACTTACAATAAATACTTTAATTTTGAACAGAAATAATTATTTACGGCGAAAAATTTAGTTTTCGGAAGCTATGAAAGGAGGGTCAAATCTTGTGATACGAAGACTTGATATGAAATCGATTTCATCTTCTCTTGAACATTGGCCTTAATATAATTTTCTGTTGCAGCTTACTTTCCGAGATATTAAGCAAAACTCGTTTCTCGCCCTCTTTAATTATCCAGATCTTGGCATTGGACAATAAAAAAATATGAGGCACAAATTACCAAAACTAAATTGAGAAAACAAAAATAAACGCAAGATGGCCCAAAATATGTTTATTCGAATTTGGGTTATAATTCGTATTTCTATAAAGAAAATAGCTCATAAAACATCTCTTTCTTAATTTGCCAATTGTTCATATGGTAACCCTAACAATGGACGCAAAATTATTTTAAATAAACAATTTTAGCAAATTAAAACTGTCAAGTTTTACTAAGCCCTTAATATAATCCTTAAGTTTAAAGTACCTCTTATGAAGCTTTAGAGATAATCCTTAAGTTTTATATGCCACTTATCGAGGAATTTTAAAAACTTGGCGTCGTCGGCCATCTTTTTTAATATACATGCCGACGAAATAGCAACAACAACAAAAAAATAAATGCGTTTCTTTTTTTTTTTTGCCTAAATAATGATTTTTTGTGCAGTAAATCATTTTATTTCGATTTGCTTTTACCTAAAAAATCACTTAAACGTATTTTGAGACATAAATATTAAAGAAAAACCTAAAAATTAATTTTAGCCCAAATATTTTATTTTTCTAATATGTAATATTTCAGAAGCGCGCTAAGTTTTTCGAAGCAAAACCCCAAACTTCACGATAAATCTTTGCTCGCACGTTAATTTTGGTCAAAAATTGTGCCGAAAATCATAATTATTCGTTGCATCATTTTCATATTGCCATTTTATAATTCCATTTGCTATTCCCTTTTTATCTATTTAACTTTGTAATACTGCAAAAAGTATGTATACCAAAAACAAAATCTTTATTAAAACTTCGTCAACATAAAATAAACCTAATTAAAATTCCGTTCGAAAAAAAATTGTGTATAAATATTTCCAAGAGCACAAAATATTTATAGACCTCTAGGTGTATTAATTCATTAAACTCTTGAATAGGTTTTGAAAACGTCATAGCTAACTCTTACATAAACCTCTTGAAGGTCCCCATAGAAGGTGCCCTTTTGGTCTTAAGTAGCATTTATTCTGTGTTTTAAAACCTCTTTAGCGAATATTTCCAAGAGTTCTGCTCTTAAAAAATGGTTACATAGAACTCTTGAAGAGCCTAATAAATGCAAAAATGCCTAGTGGGCTATGATCGATCGTGTTTTTATACTTCTCATATAGATTTTTTCAGAATTTATTTTCAAGCTAAGATACGATGTCCAACACTGGTTCTTTTATAATTGCAGAGGCCTTAAGAGTGATGGCATTTGGGTTTTGCGGAAATGTACTGAATCGAGACTTCAAATGTACTTTTTAGAAGCCGAATGTACTTTTTTGGAATTGTTGTCTTTTTTGCCAATTTTTAATAATATGTGTAAAATTTAAATTTGATATTTCACAAAAAAAAAAGAACATCACTTCTGTGTGAATACTCAACCAAAGGTTATTACTTTTGGGTATGTAAACCCAAAAGTACCTCATACGTTATCTAAATTACAACAAAACAAAAAAAAACAGACTTTCTACATTAATTCTATATTCTATATAATTCTATACTATTTATTCTTTCTTTGCTTATTTGCATATACGTAACATAAATATGTTCTGATTCAATCGAACAATAACTTTTCAGTATCACAATGAAACTTCACTCTTACAAAGATCTTCATCCGTAGTATCTATTACATCCTTAAAAACATGTTCAAATTTAATTCGGAAATGTTTCAATATTTACTTCAAACTATCCCGAAGTGTTGCCAGCCACTGTAATGTTTAGGTTTCATTCAATTTACTAAAAAAAAAATGATCGTACGACTTTTGATCGCATATTTTAGCAAAATTTACTAAAATAAAGGTAATTATTATAAATTGTCCAAATGTACCGAAAATGTACTGAAAATGTATTGAAAATTCTCCAAATATACTGAAAATGACGCAAATGTACCGAATGTACTGAAAACTTGTAGAATGTACTGAAGACGATTTTTCAGGACGCAAATGTACCGTAAAAAGTACAAATGTACCAAAAATGCCATCACTGGGCCTTAATGGCGTTGGGCGGCAAGGGAACGGGGGCGGCAAAATTTTGAAAAAACGAGGACTTTTTTTTTTTTTGCTCATCAAAAATATCTTTAATGTTAATCAAAAAATTGTTGTTTTTATTAAAAAATTGGATTTTTTCACATCTTATAATTTTTTTTTAATTTTGGGGGCGACAAAATTTTACTGGCGTACGGGCGGCACATAACCTTAACCCGGCCCTGCGAATATGTACAGGATGTCCCGTGGCAGATTTTGGAATTGTAAATGAAATAAATTTACATTGTAAGCTATGAAAATTATTTATTTCCCTCAAATCACACATAGAAAATACGGATTTTAAATTCTAAAGATTATATCGTCTAAATGTTTTCTGTCATGGCGTACATAGTCACGAAATCCACCGAAAGTATTCCGAGCTGGACTTTGCGACAGTTATTGCGAAATATCATTGACTTCTCGTACAATATTTTCTTTAAATTCCGATATGTCCTTTGGGTCGCTATCATTAACTTAGACCTTATGATACCTCCACTGAGAAAAGTCTATGGGGGTTAAGTATAGCAATCTGAATGGCCAGACGATATCAACATATCGGCTTATTAGTTTTATGTGGAATTGTTCGCGAAGGAGGCTCATGGTGGCTCTCGCTGTGTGGGGTGTGGTGTCATCTTGTTGAAATCATGTATGTGTAATGCATATTATGCGGCGGTTGAAATCGCCATCAACAGTAATGGTTGCTGGAAGTGTGCTCCATCGCTGAACCAAATTCTGTTTACAGTTCGAAATCGAAATGTTTTCACAGAGCACCTTACGCACTCTGTAATTATCACAATTGTACAAATATTTGAATTCAAACTTCTAAGCCTCACACGGGATACATTGTACATTGAAAAAAGAACTTGATTTTAAATTCCAAAAATGCCGCTAATGTGCTATCAAGGATTCCGAATGAGGTACTACAGGGTGTTTTTTTAGAGGTTTGTTTTTCGAATAGAGATAAAACTGGCATTTTATAGTCAAATCTGGCAACTCTAATGTCATTTATGTTCAGTTTGGTTTGCCATTTGATCATAAACAGGTTGACAAAAGAACAACGCTTGCAAATTGTGCAAATTTATTTCGAAAATAATGGTTCAGTTCGCGAAGTTTACCGCAAGCTCCGTCCATTTTATGGTCGACATAATCGTCCATCAGAGCAATTAATTCGGTTAACCATGGGTCGTTTTCGCACTACGTTTACTCTATGTGATAATACGCATCCGCAGAGACGTCGAACAGTGTGCACCGAAGAAACAATTGCCGCTGTAGAGCAAAATGTTGAAGAGGACCCGAATGAATCGATTCGCCACCGTGCACAGCAATTGGAGCTTTGTCCATCAACTTTATGGAAGATTTTGCGCAAAGATCTTGGCTTGCGACCTTACAAGATCCAGCTTGTGCAAGAATTAAAGCCGCGAGACCATGCAATGCGTCGTGATTTTGGTGTATTGGCCGAAAATGAGATTGATCTCGATGGCTACGTCAACAAGCAAAATTGCCGCATTTGGAGTGAAGAGAATCCACATGAGACCCTTGAGACGCCATTACATCCACAAAAACTGACTGTTTGGTGTGCTCTATGGGCTGGTGGAGTCATTGGGCCATACTTCTTCCGAAATAATGCTGGAGAGTCAGTTACCGTTAATGGAGACCGGTATAGAGCCATGATAACCGACTATTTTGTTCCCGAATTGGATGGCATGAATGTGGATGAGTTGTGGTTCCAACAAGACGGCGCTACATGCCACACAGCGCACGTCACAATCAATTTATTGAAGGAAACATTCGATGAGCGCATAATTTCGCGGAATGGACCTGTCAATTGGCCACCAAGATCGTGTGATTTGACACCATTGGATTATTTTCTTTGGGGATATGTGAAGTCGCTCGTCTACGCCAACAAACCAGAAACGTTAGGGGACTTGGAAGCCAACATTCGTGGCGTTATTGCCGACATACGGCCCCATATGCTCGAAAAAGTGGTTCAAAATTGGACCTGTAGAATTGGCTTTATTCGAGCCAGCCGCGGCGGCCACATGCCCAAAATCATATTTAAACATTAATGGCATAAAATTATCCTTCTAATAAAGCCAAATTGATGGACATTAAAACGATTTTCTTGTGTTTTATTTCAATTCGAAGCTCTATACCTCTAAAAAAAACACCCTATAGATATAGTAACGTTTCTGATTAGTGAATAACTGATTCAAATAATAAATTAGGCCGACTATTTTACTATGTTAGTCGATGGAAAAAATCTGTTCAAAATTTTTTTGCGTTCATGTTTCATTTCTTTTATAGTTCTCAATTAGTTTATCTAAATTTTGAGACAAATATGAATGTGCTTGAAATTAATATATTGAAAAATGTCAGAATATGAAATTGTCGATGTTTTAATATATCAATTTTGAATATGTCATTATATCCACATACTGATTTTTCATGGAAAAGCATGATACGATTTATTTTCCTTTTAGAAATCATTAAAACATGACTATATTTTTCCATTCAACCATGAACTTTTTTATTATTTTTCACGGAAGCAATAATTTTATCTCTACCACGGGAGACTTACTGTTCTCGTCAATTTCATACAAAGAAGTAATTTTGGATGGAGCTGTGAAGGCCCTCCAAAGCGCTTCTTACTTCTCCTTTTAACTTTAGATTGACCTATCACATTTTCTTACAAATCAAAGGACCTTGCGACCTTAGCGCAATAACTTAATATTTTTACAAAAAAAAAAAATTAACAACTTTGTATCCCTGTTTACAATTTTTATCTATGGCGTAGTAGTTAGTTCGCATATTCCACATGAACAAATTGCAAATAAAAATACGGAGTAGGATGCAAGTTTGACAGTACGTGAAACCGTAGGTGCGGGCGCAGGCTTTAATTGTCGGCATTCTTGTTTTTGTTGTCGCTACTTTGTTTCTAATTAAAATGCGCAAGTGTTTCACAGCTCAGAATGAATGAATAACAAAAGGATAAAAATCCTTTTTCTTTTTTTCGAGTAATTTTTTTTTAAATAAGTATTTTTCACTGCTGTTTTAACAAATTTGCTTGCGCACTTAACGAGTATAGTTGGGTATTAGAGTGGATTATATTATTCAATTTAAATATACATTCTTAAAACGGTATCTGAAATCAACTCAGACAACCAAAAAAATGTGCGTTCAGAATGAAGTCTTTGTTGTGAGCGTTTTTCAGGAAGCGCACGTAATGGGACAAATTTCTGAAATCTTAAGGAGCCTGTTCAATAATTTCAAGACGGTCTTGTATTTCTTGTATTTTTAATATTTTCATACATTGAATTAATTATATAAAATATTTTTCACTGGTTTTCAAACCATTTTTGTTTAACTAATTATGTTATTAAGTTGAAGCTCAGGTTCACTTTTATTTAAATTAGTTCATTTAGCGACAAACTAGTCTTCTAACAGAACCTTTGTATAGTTTTTGTAAGCTCAGAGTAAATGCACGCAATGGACTCTACTCAAGATTTAAACGTTTTGCCCAAAATTCTCAGAGACTTTTGGTTGGCCAGAAAGCTTAATAGCCTCTGTTTAAAGCAGTGCAGGCATACTGTTGCCCGCGGGCAACTGCGGCATAACTCAAGTGACTCAAAAGTATATGAGCTTTTCACACATGGAATATTTGAATGTTGTCTCTTCGAAAATGGCTCTATCAATTGTGAACATTGGTTTTTTTTCCTGCAAATGGCCTTGGTTATAGAATAAAACCAGTTTTGTCGAAAGAACCTTCTTCGGTTATATACAATACAAATTGTTTCTGATCTTTTTCTGATATACAAAGAAATGTCGTCCATGCCATATTGTATACTTTTTGCTTTAATTTTTTCAATTTCAAACATTATACGACATGTGGTCCACCCTTATGTTTGAATAAGTAGCATTTAGAAGCGCGTATCTTTTAGTACTCGTACATAGAAATTTGTATTTGTTCAGCATTCGTTATTTGCTATTCGCGGCGTTCACTCCGTTTGCGAATTCACAAATGCGAAAATAATTTATGACTTACTTGAGGGCGATGAGGCAATAAAATGAGCGCAAAATTTATGCCCGCCTTTTTTCCGTGGATTACATGTTACCATTTTGCACTGTTAGCTAACACATGTGAGCTCGAGGTTCTACTCATTGCCATGGCGATGCTTTTTTTTTTGGAATGTGGCAGTGGCTGTTGCTTTTGTTGTAGACTTAGCCGCTTTTCAGAATTTATGTCGAGCTCGAATTTTTTAATTAACGCCAATGGGGTATAATTTATTGTGCTTTTTATTACATAAGATAACTTTTTAAATGACTTCAATTTGTTAAGATTAATTTTTCGTAAATAATTTTTGGTACAAATTTTTCTCAAGTGTATTTTAAATACACTGTATCTCCTTATCCTAAAATATTTTTCAACTCACAGAAAGACTAGGCATTTAATATGTGAATAGCAACTTAAATAGGCAACATTATTTTTCAATTTACTAAATTGCTTGTAATAAAATTGTAAATAAATTGCGATAAAAAATTTGATAAAAAAAAATAAATTTTGTTCATGTGTATGTAATATTAGCAGTAGGTAGTCAGTTTAAGAACCGAATCACAACCAAAATGATGATCATTTGTGACACCACGGGATATTTAATTAAGCCCTCTATTATAACCAACTAGATTTTCTAACGAAACTAAATAGTTGTTATGCCTAGGGTGCTTCTTCTCATCGAATAAGATTAAGTGTTCAATTTCGTATCCAATCAAATGCGGAAGAAAATATATTCCTCCTACTTTTTATCGCTAAAACCCTCTACAGAAATCAAAAGTCTAAGCTTTCCACATATCTATCGATGAGACATTGGATAGTTTACACTACAACAATTAACAAGACACTACATCTAGTGTCAGATATTAGTGCCAGGGAGCGTTAGGCATCCCGTTCTATTCCAGACTTGCCTTGCTTAATTAATAAAGGCTTATCATATCCATTTAGTTAAGTACATTAAAGAAATACATTTTTCTTACTCAAAAAAAGGCCCCAAATTTCATAGTCCGGCAGGGCAATCCGCCGTGGTTGTTCTCTTTCATCGTTGAAAGAGAAGATTTATTGTGATGATGTGCAATATTAGGGTGTGTTTTTTGAAAACTTTGTAGATGGATTTTTGGCCTTAATTTTAGATTGAGGCTTAAAAATAATTGTCCCGAAATTTGAGCTTTCTAGCTCAAACCTGTAAATGGCGCGGACAGAGTTTTCGCCCGATTTCGTTGAAATTTTACGAAAAAACACAATTACTAAGACGTAGAAAAAGTGCCAAGATATAGCATTTTAGGTATTTAAATTGTATGGTAGATTCCACTTACTGTTTCTTAACCACGCCCACATTTTCCGAGTGGCAGAAAATGCGGACAAATACACCCGAAGGGGGTTGATAATATCACCATAGCTTCATGGCACTTCTTATACAAACACAGAGTGAAACTTGTATTAAATGCTTGAAATGGAAATACAATATAATGCTTAAGGATGCAGGGTTACACCACAAAATATTCAACAAATATGTAATAACGTAAGTAAATTAGCTAAAGATCGCATAATGAACTTCAGGACTTGAGTTCGCTATAACTTTTGCCTTAAGTCATACTTAGATTACTGACAACAAAGGAATTTTTTCCTCAAAATCAACTTTTCTTAAGCGGTTTCAATTCGAAAAAAAAACATGTATTCAAAAATTGCCGCTCGGATCTAGTTCCGGAGATATAGTCATCGCAAAAAATCAGATATAGCTTTTTTAGAAAGCGGTATAAATTAAAAATCTGTGGAGCGATTATCACAAGCTTGTAATCCTTCCTAACTTACAGCCAGTTAGCAGCGATCAAAAATCATGTGAAATTGTTGGTGCAATCCTTTTTTTATTTAACAATCTTTGATAAAAGAGGAAAAACAACAACTCGAGAATATGTTTTGATGCCCATACGTCAGTATACGAAAAATATTGCACGTCACCGATGACTTTGATTTTGATATATTTTATTTATGATATTAATTGTTATTGTGAAAGTCGCTTCAGGGGTTCATAACCTATACTGATTTTTAGTAAGTTTACCTATATCCGCTACTTCCGATGGATATATCTGCAAAACTAAATCCGATTGATACTTTTTGATTACATTTGAATTTTTTGTGTTTTCAAATAGGCTCAAGGAATAGAGTCGGGAACGCTAATGTCTATTGAATGTGATGATCAACTGAAATCGCTACTGCACAAAACAGGCGCTCATTGAAGATGTCCCATAACACTGCTATTATCTACCACATTATCATAGTCCATATCTTGCAGTTTTGCTGTTTAACAAAGCCATAACACTGGACATAGTCTTCATCGATATGTACGCTGCGTCGAAATGATTGATAGTTTTCAAAATAAATTCCTTGACTTTTCTTCGTTGGTCTGTATACATTTCCATATTGAATTCACCAAATTTTGTTAGCAAAATTTTGAATTAAAAACGGTAAAAAGTATTGGAATAAAAAATTTAAACCGAATTCATATCATTTGCGCTACCTTGCTTGAAGAAAATTCGCCGAGGAATGTTTCCTAATGCTCTAAGTGTGTGATTTCGGAAAGATTAGCTATAGCTCCTTCAAAACAAACATACTAGATATAAGTATATACTTCAAAGGATCAATTAAAAAAGAAAAAGTCGTTCAAAAACGATATATGTAATTGCAAAAGCTTAAGATTTACAATTACAATATGTCTACTGTAGGTTTTTTTTAAATTAACAAAACCATTAAGCAGCTGCAATTATGGTATATTATGTACACATAATCAAATTGCGTTTGGTTTTTATTGTAATTTCCTCCAATATCATTACCATGGGACTCACGCAAACTATGGATTATTTTCATTGTAAAACATTTGCAATTATTGCAAAAAAAACCTCTTATTATATGTAATTTCAATTTGTTTTTAATTAAAATGTATGTGTTATTAAAATTAAAAAAAGAACAATAATTTAATTGCATATTTTCCAATTCACATACAAACTTGTACGTACATATACCCTTGACTCCATCCGGCTGTGCTCGAGTTGAATAAACTAAATGACATATTAAAGTTTCATATTCTAATAAATAGTTAATTTCCGCATACTTCTGCAGCATCTTTTTTGCAAAATTCTTTCCGCTTTCAATTAATATGATGAAAGATATAAATAAATTTTAAATTCTGTTTTTGTTTCAATTTAAAATGACACATAAATTAAAGACGAACAAAGTGTTTTATTTTCGCACAAATTTATATTATATCATATCCACTGAATGGTAACACATTCTTTTGGTCGGTCTCTATTCTGCACATGTTTTGTTTTGGATTTCTTCTTTTTCCAGTCCAATAAAAACAAATCATTCACATCCAAATTAAAACGATGTAGTCAACGAAATCTAAAAACTTGGCGACTACCGGGCGGAAATTTATTTAAATTAAGTAGATATTTCAATTTGAATTTTGAATTTAGTTTTATATAACATTAAGTTTATTGTCCATTTTATTTTTGGCAGCTATTAGTTGCAAATTGTTTTTGAACAAATGACTGCCATAATTCTGGGCACTACCGGCGTTTTAAATGTCTGTTGTCATCTAATCGAAAATTCAAAATTTATTGCTAATAAATGCTATTCCTACCTTTGTTATTCCATCGATGTTTTGGGTTTATTTTTTTATTATTTTTGATTGTGATTTCAACTTTTCGGCGGCTACAATTTGTTTTGTTGTTATCATGCTAAATTAAAAATCATTCCAGTTGGTAATGAAAACATTACATAATGCCAGCTTTAGGCATTTTTGCGCAAATATTTTCATACAACAAATTTGGTAATTGGTTTACAAATTACATTCAATAATTTCTATGCACTGCTAATTGAGAGTTAAATTCCGGTGTGCACAACAATTAACTTTACATATCATGTTTACGTTTATAAAATATTTGAACATTTAAATTTGATTGTTTCCTAGAAAAGTAATAATAAACCAAATGGTTTCTTTTGAATTTACGCATAAAAAAGTAATTATTAAATCGATAAAAATATTCAAATTGTATCCATCAAACAAAAACATTTGCATTCATTCCTAGGAAAGAAAACACACCGATGCCAAGCATAACAGCATTGTAAATTAAAGACATCTTGTTGGCTGTAAATAATCTAAGTCGGATTAACCCCTTGAGACCGATGGGGTTTCATATGGCCCTACACGTTTCTTCTTTATTATTGCTTTAATTTAAATTATTCCGGTAAACTGTCTATTGAATTGATTGATAAGCTTTGTAGCACCTTACAACACCAGAAATGTGACAGATAACCAGCTGTTGGTATGGGTTTTTGGAGCGCAACATGTGTTGTTCATGTTACTCAAGTATTTTTTTTATATGTATATCGAATAAATTGAAAAGATCGATCCGAAAGTAATTGTATGTTCTGAACTTAGATGTGTTCTTTTGAAAAAAAAACGACATCACCAAATAAGTACAGTCGTTTCACAAAATTAAATGCGTTGATGTGTGACCCAATCGGTCTCAAGTAAAACATTTTGCTATATATTTTCATACCTGGGCTGTTTAATGCTTTCCATAACTTTTTTGTTTTTGCAGTTGTTCTATCGCAATATGATACAAAAAAGTTTCAATTAAAATAAAGAAATGATTTGCTGAAAATTTGCTATATTTTAGAAGCAGACGATTGCAGATATAGCCTTTCTTGAGGACGATGTTGAAAACATTGAGTCTGGTGTAGAAATATTAATTGAGGAATATAAGGTATCTGATTTCGGATAAGCTATCAACATCCTCCAGGGCACTAAATATTGTGTCGCTAAATGCACTTGAGACTTTCCTCGACATTTCGCATTCGTATACGCAAAAGAAATTCGATCGAGGACTAGAGTTTCCACACTCGAAAATACTTCTCTCTGATGGGGACTGCGATGGCACACCCATATCTATCTATGAAAATGACACTCAGCTTGAACCGCTATTGCTCCTGAAGAAGGAGCAAAGTGAACTTTATGTTTTGCAAAATGGTGAGTTTTCTCCATCAAAATTAATGAGCTGAAAGCATTTCCCGAAAACTGTTATACCTAATACCATAAAAAACAGGCGTTGCTGCCAAACAATATTAAAGCTTTTATGTCCTGAAATTCTTATTAGTATGTATGTATATTTTTTTAAGTCTTAAAATAAAACGCACATAGTTTTTGATAAAAAATTACTTCATGTCACTTTTACTTGATTTTTACTTTCCGGACCAACTTGTTTTCTTAATTTGACCACGAGAAATCCTCACCCGGAGTTCATTTTTGATAGTCTAGGCTTCGGCTTCAAGGGGTTAAAGCGCTAAGGCATGACCAAAAACAGCTAGCAGTAAATGCCATCAAATTTCTACATAATTTATTTAACACAATGATTTGCGTAGAATTTTTTCCATAATCCTGAAAAATATTTTATATACAATTGATTCCTAAGCCCGGTAAAGAAATAAGTGTATGGGCCGACTCCGAACAATTTGGCAAGCAACCTACACCACTTTCCTTTATATTTGCTATTTGAGTGTCAAGACTTCCCTTCATATTCAGGTAAATTTCTTTCTCAGAATCCATTTTAATCAAGACGACATACACTTTTAAAATGTATCACACACAATTTTCAACAATAATTTTAACTAAATATATACAGTGAACTCGCGACATCCCAAAATATGAACATCCCAAAATGTGAATACTTTTTCCCTACCATTGACTACTCCAAAATATAAAATTTATACAAAAACTCTAAAATATGAACATAATTGTTTTGAAAAACGGAACACCCATGATCCGACTACTTAGAGTTTTCAAAACAAAGTGTTATTTTATTACTACAGGTAGTAAGATTGTTGTATGCAATTAAAGTTTAAGATGAACTTTATTTTGGAAAATCATATCTCACAAAAAAAGATTTTTCCACAATCTTGTATGATACAATAACTGTTAAGAACGTTATCAATTTTTAGTAAAAAATATAACACTATGAAACAATTTTTTTTTTGAAGCAATGGGTTACTTTGTTATAAAAAAATTCGATTTTTCTAAGGTCCTCAATGTCTTTTTGACGTGAAATTGATATCATAAATGCGCAGATGTAATCTTTGTGAGATGAAAAAAAAAAAAAAATATCTTCCGGCACTCAATTGATGATAAAATGGCATCAGTTTTTTCGAGAGGCCGCAGCGCAGTTACAACTAGTAAAACTGTTTAAAGCGCCATCTTGAGGTAGATTCATTCCTCAAATCATTTACAATAAGATTACGTTTTCCTTATTCAAATCGGATCATTAGTTTCGGAGTTATTCAAGTTTTAACAAAACTGCTGAACAACTGACCTGTGCAAGAAAAGTGTAATATCAAATACTTAAGTTTCAAAAACAACAGAAAAAATAATGTTGGCTTTGCTGTAAGCAGTAAGGAAAAGTTATCAGGCTTAGAAATTTTCATTTATCGGCTCAATGGTCACTGATGATTTCATATAGCAAAGGATGAAACTAGTATGATTAGCGTAAGGGGATTTTTTTGTTTTTGCTTTATGTAAGTTTATTGGTGCTATCACACACTGCACAGCAGTGGTGGGCATGGAAATCTAACAAAAGGGCGAAACAACAACATCAAGCAACAACAAACAAAATTTTAAAGATTTTTGTTGTCATTTCCAAATTCGCAATTAGCACAAAAAAAAAACCAAATTGCACTACAAACAAAAACAATTGCTACATTCGTAAAGACACAATGGGGCGCCGTCGCATCTGCCTTTGTGTTTTGTTTTTGTTTTCATTTGAATTCAAATCAACGCTATGCCTCGATAGCGTTAAAATTCTGCGAATTTTTTTTCGCTTTTTTGTGCATCGAATAACGGTGCAATCGAATAACGGGCAATGAGGGCAGATAGGGACACTATGTGCCCACCACTGCTGTACAGAACGATAAGCTCGGTAAAATAATTGTAAGGTAATTTCTGTTCTGCTACACCACAAAGAAAATAAATTACCGCTTACAACGATTCAATATCATGCCAACTTGAAACAGTGACTAGCGATGCCAATCCCGGATTTCCAGCCTTTTTCGAGTCCCGAAAATCCCGGGATTAGTGCCATTGAATCCCGAGATTAATTAAATAAGTACAATTCATTATTGAATCATAAATTCAAAGTTTTAAAAGAAGTAGTAAATGTACTTCAACCCATGATATGGATATGGATCTATGTACATATATAGGATATAGCATGAAATTTCATGCTAGATGAAATCAAGCAAAATAATTCTCCTTTTAGCAATCTTTTATTTTATCAAATTATAGAGAGAATCAAGCCAAGAAGAACTGTTTTATCTGACATTTTATTTACTTTTAATCAATCCTGACAATATTTATAAGCTTAAGTTAGACTTTTCTTAAGCCCCATCACTAACAATTATAAAAAAAAAAACAGTTATATGATATTTTGTTCAAATTCGAAAACGAGACTAACTCCAAAATCGATGAAAACGATAACATTTCAATAAGAAATTTAAGTCCACCCGCAAGTTAAAAAGAAAAACTACGTTTTTTTTAAATAACACTACCCAAAATTCTTTTGATAGGACAAGTTATTCCTTAGTCGATGCTTTAAATAAAGCAATAGATATATTTTGTAATGATGGGAACAAGGGCTTCTATTTACAAAAAGATTTTAACTTTCTGGCAACAATTGAGCCGACAAGTGTTAAGGCAGGAAAGTGCTTCTCATCCTCCACGTTTGGAGGATGATACACTGAATGTTTTAATATTTTTAGGATCATATTTTAAAAAAGAATGGGAAGGTCTTATTTTCAATTTAATTTTATAAAAATATTTCCTTATAATGAACAGACTTCATTACTCTAACGTATAATAATAAATGTATTAAAAAAAATGTGTGATACCTAACATAAAACTATATTTTGAAATGTTAATTTCTTATTTTTTTTAACTGTTATGAAGAAGTTTTTAGTATCTCTATTTATTGTTTTAAGTAAATAGTATTGCCACGTTATAAATAGTCAAATTATTTTAGTTTTTTCCGACGTATAGGAAAATTTATATTGATTATTTTTAGAATTCTTAAATCCCGGGATCAAAAAAATCCCGCAAATTGGCATCCCAAACGGTGACGGATTTAAAAACGCTTGAATGACAGATTGAACTCTTTATTCGTCTTTTTTTTTTGTTTTGTATCAAAACTATATTTTTGTAGCTGCTTATTTAAAACACTATTTTAGAAGTAAGGTAATGTCATCGTTGCAAGAATTATTGAATGTGTACTAGTAAAAAATATTGGTATATATACTTAGTACCGCAATGGAACTACGAATCAAAAGAGGATAGTTTTTTTTAACAAATGAACTCCTGTCATATACACACAAAATAGTATACGTTCGTTTTAGTCAAGTCAAGTGAAGTAATCGTTACGAAATTCAGCCTTACAGTACCTTCTTGTCTTGAGCTCTCACAGTACCTAACTGTATGGCATTGTATAAATGCGTGTCGTATTTTGAAAATAAGCTGAAAACCATAAAGCCTTTATTGAATTAAATTATTATTTGCGAAGACTCTGTTGTTATTATCTTTCTGATCCGATTTGGACTCCCCAAATAAGCCCGAAATTTTCATTTCATCTAAGCGAAAGACATGTACAACTGTTATATTAAAAAAAAATTAAAATAAACTCAACCGTTTGTGGGATGACATACAAAAAAATTCAATCCCAATCATTCGATCATTACAAAAATCGCGCAGTGGTCGGTCTGTTGATACTAAATATTTATGTGGAAACTCAAAAGATATCATGTTACAAATATGAAACATTTTAAAAATAAACACACAATAAACACAAATTGCATTGTGAATATAATTTGTGTGTTATTTTTCTGACATGTGATATGTCAGAAAAAGTAAGTCTAGCCAATATTTCACAGCATGGAATAAACACGTGATTGACATTATGAGCTTAAACGGTTATGGATGTGTATAGATATGTGGTCAAATTAACTGATAAAATATAAAACAAATACTAAGAGGAATATGAATCATCACATGGAATAAGAAAAATAAATACTTGGAATATTATAAACAAAAACATACAACAAAAAACATAAGAAACAACTCATGGCTAAAAATATCATATCATAGATATGTATGTTGCTATAAAAATGCTTAAATAAACCTCATCTAAAACAATTTTGTAAATTTAATGAATACCGAAATATTTCTCTGACCATTAAAGAAATAACTGCATAAATTATTTCGAATACGAATAGATAAATGGCTGTAAAATTCATAGAGCGATTAGCATAAAGATCTATTCCAACTACATACATAGATGCATATTATTGCAAAGTATCGTTGACATAGAGACACATTTAATAAACCCAGCAGGGAATTAAGGCTATGAAAATTAACAAATAAAAAAAAACTTTTCAGACAGTGCATTAAATGAATGTGAAAAATTTTCAACTAAGATAGATATCAGCACTTTCGTGATTGCCACGTACTATAGTAATATGAACCAAAATTGTAACTATATGTAATTGCTGAAATCGATAAGTCATTTCCTGCAGGGTTCCAAATGCTTAAATCCGCATGGTAAGCAGCTAAAAGACAAGATGCAAAATCAACCGCAAAAAAAAATTAATGTTCAGTTTTAGTTGAACTAAGCGTATTTGGGTCTGTCACTAAAATCAAATGTTTTTTTGTTTCTTTTTTTTTCTGTGAAATGTCCGAGACCTTGAAAAAATTGGTTTTAAATTGTATTTCTTTTCTTTAAGTTTCTGTATTTGAGTTTTTTTGTTTTTTTTTCCGTTTGTTGTTTTGTTTTCATCTCAATTTGACATTGGCAAGTTTTGTATAAAAAAGTAACATCTCGAATATACCCTACGATCTGGCCCGTGTTGCTACATGAGGCAAGAGCTAACTTTTGTAGCTTTTGAAAAGTAAAAATAAAACTTAAGATATATACTAACAATGACATGTAATCCGCTTGTTTACAAAAACACCGA
The DNA here is from genome assembly GCA_949775025.1 of Tricholauxania praeusta. Taxonomy (NCBI): domain Eukaryota; kingdom Metazoa; phylum Arthropoda; class Insecta; order Diptera; family Lauxaniidae; genus Tricholauxania; species Tricholauxania praeusta. The sequence continues at coordinate 34,044,701 of OX459029.1, forward strand.
AATTGCCTATTGAAAGATATGATCTAAGCCTGCTGTGAGTTTAATCCTTCATTGCCTAGGTATACTGTATCGCATTACTGTTCGATCTTGACCTAAGCTTATGAATTTATTATGATATGTGGTTGGGTTTTTTCGCACTTCTTATACTGCCGTACTAAGCGATAAGGGCGTATCTCAAAAAAAATTTCGTTTCGAGATAATAGATGTTTTGTTTAAGTCAATTTGTTGAAATACCTGTAAGATTGGGATAGAGAAAGTTCTCTTAGGAGATTTGTTATATGTTTGAACTAAGATTCCGGCATTTGGAGTATTTTTTTAGACGCGTAGTTTCTTAAGCTATCCGATGCCATAAGAATTTCGAATATTTCTTTTTTTGAGATACGCCCTTTTCGCTTAGTAAGATAGTATAGGTATTGCAATATTTTCTAAGGTTAATGGTAAACTTTTTTAATATTTTGGAATGTGATGCACGAAAAAAGTTTTCGTTTTAATTAAAGTAAAGTTTTTGCACTGATGCTATTTTTTTGTAAAAACAAATTATAATGAAATTAATATTAAATTATGAAAATTACTGCATACAGTGATATTAGTTATTTGTATGAAGCATATTGGGATTTTTCATAAATTGGTTAAGTCTACATTGCTTGCATTTTCAACCACACGAAAAATGTGGACGTGGTTTGACAGCAGGTGGTGGTATCTTCCATACAACTAAAATATATAAATCGATATATATTGGCACCTAAGTCAGATTTTTTCTACGTTTCAGTATGTCGATTTTTTTGAAAAATTTTATCGATATCGAACTTTGTTCACGTCGTTTGTTGGTTTGAGCTAGGAAGCTCAAATTTTGTGACAATTACACAGGCCGACAAAATTTAACCAACATTCAGACCCAGAAACCAGACTATATATTTCCAAAGGTTTTTGATGCGCTGATTCCGAATCTGGTCGCAGAATTGCTCCATCACGTCAGGTTTTCGAGATATCCTAACCTAAAAGTGCAAAAAACATTGTTTTTGCCCATTTTTGAGGTTATGTAGCACCGTGAATTTTCTTTTTTTCAAAAAACTATATGTGTGATCTTAAAGACCTGTTCTTCTTCTTTCCAATGTCGTTAAGCTTTCTGAAATATCTTTCTTTATCGTCCAGTTATCGCATTTTGAAATTTTCAAATTTTTTGACACACAAATGTTCCTAATGAGCTTGCAGGTACAGGCAAAATCACAAATATGAAAATTTCAAAATGCGATAGATCGGCAAAAAAGAAAGATATTTCAGAAAACTCAACGACATTGGAAAGAAGAAGAACAGCTCTTTAAGATCACACATATAGTTTTTTGAAAAAAAGAAAATTCACGGTGCTACATAACCTCAAAAATGGGCAACAACAATGTTTTTTGCACTTTTAGGTTAGGATATCTCGAAAACCTGACGTGATGGAGCAATTCTGCGACCAGATTCGGAATCAGCGCATCGAAAACCTACGGAAATATATAGTCCATTTTCTGGGTATAATTTTTGTCGGCCTGTGTTATTTATGCGCTGAGGCATAAGCAAAAATACAAACCCTAATGTATACCTATGGTGAGTCTGTACAAAATTGAAAAAGTCTATCTACATATATTTCTACCCTCTATGGTCCAAACTTATGCCTTTTTCACAGTAATGAAGAGATAAACTACGTAGCAATTACAGAGTGGCTTGAGGACAGTCATATTAAGTCACATTCTTAAAATATTTCATTTCGCTTAACTATACAGAATAATTTTAGGCCGATAGTGTTAGAAAAACATTCACGGTAGCTTTATTGGTGCTTTCGGACAAGGCTGCGTTTTTATTTGATTGTCAACATTTAAAACTACAAAGGCTTTGGAAAAACATTTGATTGTGCCGAAAGGATAGAACATTTGAATTATTTTTGTTAGAATCGTGCAGGCAATTAAGCTTCATCTGACAAGCTTTTAAGTAGCAGAAAATATGAAACGCTATTTTTGATCAACTGCAAAAGAATCGTATTAATAATTTTGACAAAATTTTTAATTTTTCATTTACTCACTGCCATCATTGTTTCTACAGACAATGTCGTAAACCATGACGCATTTAAATAAAATGTGCGATTGCTTCTAAGGATCATCATTTTAATCAGATCCTTAAACTCTTTGGACTCTTTATACCATTCACATCTGTAAAGGGCCACGGGTACCTTATCACTCTGAAATGAAACACCATGATTAAGCAATTTGCGATCGATATTAAATATTTTTATAACACTGGTGAAATCATTTTGTTCTTGGCATAACACGATATGAATGATCAATTCCAAGGAATTGGTATACATTTTTTAATTTCGTGGCATAATAAATTGATTTGAGTTGATTATTCCATTCTTGGAAATAAAGCTTAAGTTTATATATTTTTAATTCGGTTGTCGATTATTCATTGTTCCAGAATATGGAACTTTTTCCAAAAATTTCAAGACGAATGGTCACCCCAGCAAAAAGAATAGTTTACTTTTGTTCTCATTAAATACATACCTCGGTAGTAATAAATTGTGCAGAAATATTGTAAATGCTGATTTCAAAACAGACTGCGTTTATAAACATTATCATGCGTATTGCGGTCTTTACATTTCCTTCCTTAAAATAAATTGTAAAGCAAATGTTATACTTTGAGCATTATATACAAACCAATCCAACACTTCCTATATACAGTACAATGGCCAAAACTAACATGCTGAGAGAAATTTGTACAAAAACGAGGTGTTGATAGAGGGTGTCAAGTTTATTACAGTAGCTATAATATTATTAATTTTTTAATTAAAATATGTAAGATATACCTAAGGATTTACTTACTCGTAAGTTCGATTATAATGCTTAATGCAATACTGCAAATATTGAACATGTTGTCTTTGCGACATAGATGGATGGGTGGAATATTCCAACAAATGGTTGAGTACTTTGTAGCATGCGAGACCATGCTGGGTAAGCACAATGACAAGTCCATCAAAACCAGCAGCAGCTGAAAATAATTTATTGCTATAGATATATTGTATTTACTTTTGTATGCTTCTATGACACAACATCTTTATATCTGTATCATATTCTAACGATAACCATATTATTCTTTTTATATAAAATTGCTTTGATGAAAATAGTTTGTAACGCTTTGGCGCAAAATATACTGAATCGATTTAAGTAATTTTTTTTTTAAACAATTTATTTGTGCTAAGGAAGGTTATTGCATACTTATTTTTTTAATTTTTTTAAAATTTAATTTTTTTAAAATGGATATATATCCATGATTTTAAAAATATGTTTTTGGTAAGCCTAATAAAAATTGCCTTTTGATGTTTCATTGCTTATGCTGTTTCTTGAACTCTGTGTTGTTATTGTTTTCTTTTTTTTTCCTGATATGCACTGTTTGTATTTGGTTTCGAAGTTCGAAAAACGGATTTTCTTTTCTTATTTTTTTCGGGGACTAAAAAATTGCAGCGCCAGTGATCAAGCGCTTAGAAATTCGAAAAGTTTTAATTCTTGGAATGAAGAAAAATAAACTACGTGTTGTTTAATGACAATTAAAACCTTAAGTTCGTACCTACATGGAATTTTGATAATAAAATCCTGACATTTTTAAAAGTAACTATGTAAATATAAAGCTTACAATTATTTTGTACTTTAACACATGACTCGTGTGTTTATATATCAATAGCGCTTAAGTTTATTATAAAATGCTGATTATCAGTTAACCTAAAGCTCACGAATTCAGAACAGTCTGGACTTTTCGTAGTACAAACGAATGTGTAAGTTATATGGATGCGGATCTCCCGTGCAGTTGAGCGCGTAGTTGGATCACCGAAGTCTCTCAGAAGAAAAAAGAAACAGCGGACATACATACTTTTGTGTAGTATTATTGGCCTAAAACCATTTTTACCTGTCGCTTCGAATTCAATCAAAATCATCTATTCTCGACATTTCTGTATTATTTATAACCAAAAGCTTACATGTTCCAGCAACATAGACAAGTGCAGCCATATTGAATACTTCCAAGTGGTAGTAGGGAAATTTCATTCCATAGCCAACCCATGATGGAAATACAGCGGGAAAAGCTGAAATATTTAAAGTTTTTATATAGTAGATACTGAATTCTGATATTATTTTAAAATTTTTCTTTTTATGTTACTTACGTAGCTCTATCGTATAATTAGCTGTGCCAATATTAGCATGGTAACTATTCATAATAATGGCATTGAAAATATAAAATCCCATTATGGTTATGGCAATTATTATAAAAATTGTATTGGCTATACGTGTATGAAACCATGTGACATCTAAAATTCTATCGAGTTCCTTACGTAGCTGATTCTTGAAAGAATAGTCTTAAATAAAAAATAAAGTTTTTAGTAAATATCTGAAAAACCATCAAATATTCTAAGATTTACTCCTTAATATATGTATTAAAAGAGTATCTTTAGAAATCTTATGAAGTGCAATGGATTTCTCAACAAATTATAGAAAAGTTTCGGTGTATTTAAATAAATTTTTTTCATACTACATATTTACATAGATATGTATGTATGTACATTATAAGGGACAAAAAAACAAAAGAAAACTAAATTTGTGGCGGATTCTGAAATTAATACCAAAATTCTAAAAAAACACATAACTGACCTTCTTGCAAAATTTCAATATCCTCAATAATTTGATGCGTCTCAGCAATATAAAATAATTCACGAAACTTTGACTGCATTACTAAAATATGAATCATTTTTGCCATTCCAATAATAACCTGTAAGGCTGTGCAAACTCCCTATAAAAAAAATAAAGAAAATTCACCATTAATAAATATATGATTTTAAGTTCTACACTTTACCTCTAGTGCAGCAGCAACGTCCACATTCAAGTGATTCTTTATGAAATGATACTGCCCATAGAGTCCGATGTAGCACAGCAATATCAAAAATATATTCACACTAAATGACATAACAAGTGTTCGAAAACAAGAAAAAACTTTAAGCAAAATATTAATGCAAATTTACCAACTGATCAAAATATTCTTTTTAAATCCTGATTTGGTTATGTTGGCTCCATACATGTAGTTCATTAGAACCAACGACTGTACTTTCTTGCGATTTTTCAATTGATTTAAGCGCAGAACTTCCTGTTTCCTCATTTTCAAAACTTGTAACTCAACACATTGGATTTGGTATTTTATATTGCTTTAAAAATTCATTTATGTACACTATCCTGCATAAGTATTCATAAACCAATATTCTTAAAAAAGCTGAAAACTCGAATTCGCACTGGAATGTGCGTTTATTTGATAATATTTAGTGTCAGCTTGCTTCTATTATATGCTATGAAATGTAGTTTTGGATCAAACTATAAACTATATTACAATCTAGAACATTTTTTGAAACAAAATGTTTAATATGACTTAAACTTGCAGTGTATGTATATACATAATTCCTCAACGGAAGTTAAAAAAAGCGAAAAAGTTGAGTTTTTATAAGTTATAACATGAACTTTATATGTTAAAGGTGATCTGAGAAACATATTTTTTTTGTACTTCGAAAGAAGCACTGAATTTTGTTTACGGAATTTTCCATAATTTTAACGTGCGTTTCTGACGGTTTCTCGATCATAACTATAAATTGTTGGTTTTTTAAGTAAAGCTGTGTTTGCGGCAGCAACTAAAACTGACCCTTGACCCAAAAAATAATGAGAAAAAATATATAAGATGATCACATGTACTTGCTGGCCAATTCACATGTCCTAATATTAAAATTCGGAATACTACGTAAAATGGACTTTTGATGAAGTCAATGTTTCGCAAGAGGCTTGACACGTGTTACCATTCTGTAAAAATCACAAGTCCCTATCAAAATTGTCCATTACTTGCTTCATAAAAAAATAAGGTATGTAATTGGAATGCACAGCTTAAGCGAAACTTGTGCGTGAACTATAATAAAATTAAAAGCGTTTAAGCCGAAAACTATCGAATGACAGTTAAATTTCAATATAAATTCTCACAGTAACTTATAACTTAACATATAATTATCACCAAAAAAGTCGACAAAAGTCAAAAAATGCTGAATTGCATGGAAAAAGTTGAAATACATCAAATAATATCCAAAAGAATAATAAATATCAGATGATATCGAAATATAATGAAGATATCGGGAAGTACCAACAACATCGAATAAGACGTTTCATTTCGAAAAGTTTTGAATTGTATCAACAAAGTTGAAAATTATCGGAAAAGTTGCAGAAGAGCATCGAAAAAGTGAGTAACACAATGTTCACAAATTGATCATATGGTCTCGTGCCCTTCGATAAAGTTGACAAAACCAGACAAATATTGAATGTTAACAGTGATACTCGAAAAAGTCAATAAGTGTCGAATATTTTATCGAGTGCCGAGTAATATATAAATGAATAGTTCATCATAGTCCCTTTTAGGAATAATTCCTTAAAAACCAAATTAAGAATTACTACCAAAGCACAATAGAATGGTATTATAGGATATCGAAAATATTTATTGTTATTTCTCTGCAACGCACTCCTAACTATATCATACAAACCATTCCGGAAAAATTAAATGGCAACCGTAAAACACCATTATTAACACATTTGTATGTTTCATTTTAAGCATAATACACCAAGCTTAGTTCATTAGTTCTGAAATCTCCGATAGCTCAAGCATTCAGCCAGCGGTAACAACAAATATCCTGTTTCACAAGAAATTTTATAATTGTTGGTAAATACGGAAAATATTGTGGTTCATGTTTTTAACAATAATAACATTATTTTAATTACTTGAACTGAAAATACACTTACACTTACCATAGGCAATATGAGAAATAAATATTATTTTTTGGGCTCTCCCTATGGCATATACTCCTGCAATTGTGAAACAAACTTTAAATTTATTAATATCAATTATTAATTGATGAAATTAAATATTACATGTGAGTTCTTAAAACTTTTAGGATAAGTTGACATATTGCTAGTTTAGTTAATATTGTAGTGAAATTATTTAAACATAATTTTTGCGTTTATTAGGGCTATTTAGTAAGTTCGTGTATTTCAAATGAAGAATGGGTTTTTCTATAATGAAATGCAATTTTTTTTTTTTTTTTGACGTGGAATTTTTGAAGCATTTAACCTTGTTCAATGATGTTTTAACTTCTTCAACTCTTTCAAATAATAAATTTCTTAAGTTCTGTCAGTAAGTAACGATATTGCACCAACTGATTGAGAATCTGAAACCAAAAAATTGTTTTTACGGAGCCATTTCGTCGCAACACTAAATTTTTCCGAATATATATAACTAAATAGTTGAAAAACTTAAGCTCTTCTTTTTTTTTCTGAAATACCGTCAATCGAAATTTTTTATACAAGTCTACATACTCGTGTACAAAATTCCAGTACGGCAGGTTAACTGGAAAATTTCAACTAACGATATTTCATAGAAAACACAAAATAGATCAAAACATGGAAAGCTTAAAGCTCTTAAGTTGTGTATGGTATCGATATATATTATTTTCAACCTGTCAGCATGCTGTGATGAGAATAGAATTCAACAAGTAATAAGAAGTGACTGCTTAATTGAACAAAGACAATAAGGAAACGTTATCGAATCAGCCGATAGCTCTTCAGTCTTACTTTGTGTAGATTACCGGAAATTACATAGCCTCACCAAAAAGAGCAAATGCCTATCGCCCTGAATCGATGGTAAATTGTTCACGTTATATGGAGCTTTACAGTAAGTGCTAAGTGTAGAGTAGGGAGAAAACTGTCATAGGTCTTTAACAGTTTAACGCTATGCCATTTGGTCCTTGCAAAAGAAACTTCAGCTACGATCGAAAGTTTTATAGCACATGTGTTGAAAGGCCTTCCCTGGAAGAAATGCCTGTTATATCGGGATAACATTACCGTCATGATGAAACATTTTGAATAAAAAATTAAAGAGTAAAAGTCCATGAACAAATCAACTCTACATGAGCTGCTAAGTTTTTTTGTGGCTATGTACTTACTGCAGACGATTTGTTCGTGGCTTCACCAATGTCGCAAGCATGAGCTGCCAATGTGCTTAGCGCCAGTCCTTGCATGTCCTAAACAGGGCAAAAAATTTGTATTGGATACCTAAGCGAGTGGTCGCAGTAGTGGCTGAGTCATAAATTGACAAGAAAAGTTGACGCATGCTTCAGTAAAATTTTGTCCAAGTCCCAAAGATGAACTTTATATGTTCTATGTACATTATGCTCCGCAGACATTTTTGAATAAAAGAACAAACCTGATTCAAAGTGTCTGAAAACATATTTGAATTAGTGTTAATAATAATAAGCACTATAAATAATAAACTTCCTGCAATTATTTTAAAAAGAATTGTCACAAGAGAAACAAATACTTTTGTTTGATTCTTTATTCTCAAAGGTAATTTTATGCAATTATGCATAAAGTTTAAAGTGCAAAAAAGGCCTTAGCTTTTATAGTGAATTGTCTTTATTTGATTCTATATACTTAAAAGTACTTTAATGCAATTATGAATAAAGGCAGTTAAATGATTTTAAAAATAAAAATGTTGGAAAAAAGAATAGTGCTTTAAATGCAAAATGGACTGAGCTATAATAGTGAACTTTTCACATTACTTTTTACATTCTATGTTTTTGACTTGTATATTTCTGCTTACCATCAAGCTGCAATGATATCAATTCTAACGTCACAATTGAATTTTTATATAAATGGTGTTCCAAAAAAAATTGTAGCTCTATGCATTTTATGCAGGGTGGTCGAAATAAAAATAGTTATTAAAAAAATTATTGGATTGGAACGTTTTTGATTTATATGTCGACTAATGATATCGGCCAAACGGCTTCGGCGACATGTATCAATCCGTTGGTCAAGTTTTCGATGACATCCTGGTATAATTTCTAATTTATTCCACCAATATGCCTTATTATCTCGTCCTTTAGCTCTTGGAATATTGCTGGCTTATTGGCATAAACCTTACTCTTGTGATAACTCTAGAGATAGAAGTCCAATCGCACGATCTTGGTGGCCAATTGACATTGTTGTCTTACGAGACTATGTATACCGGGACAATAAAGTTATTGTTGAATTTGCTGTGTGGCATGTGGCACCTTGTTGTTGGAATCGTTCATACCCATATCCATATCAATCAATTTGGGCCATAAAAAGTTAGTTATCATGTTACGATATTTATTAACCGACACAATTTTCAAAAAAAAAAACAAAAAAACGGTACAATAATTCCTCTGAACGAAAGATCGACCTCGTCACTGGAAAAAATCGTTATCAAGTTGTTCTTGCTTGTACATCCAATCGGCGGACGAACAGCGGTTCAAATTGTCTCAAGTAATGTAAAATATTCATTGACTTACGCTTTATATGATATCTGTTAATGTTGCCATTGATAAAATAGAATATCACAGTCTTTCAACAGTTAGTCCTTCAAATAAGTATATACATATGCTTATGCACCCTTTTACTAATTCGGAGTAGCTGGAGCTGAATTTTAATAGTTAGGTCTTTTTTTAAGATATATTGGGTTGAATTTAAACTTAAGCGACATATTGCGCTTATATTAGAGGCTTACATATTCAACTTCTTAACCGGTAAATAAGACACATGTACTTCAAAAAGTCTACTCTATCCGACTTTATCATGATTCCCTTGTAGTTCTGGCTTTGTTTTAATTTTTTTGTGATTTTTACTAAGGTTCATATGAGTCAGACTTCGGCTATTCTTTTTCTTCTCAAATTTGGATACAGACAGGGTTCATAAGCTTAGCGGTCGATTTCGGGAAGCTTTCAACTTTTCAGTAACTATGCAATCTGCGTCAGCTGCTTTGTTTTTTTAAGAGTTTATATAACTTCTGCTATCTTCGTCAACTAAGGCGGGCACGAGATCAGTTGCAGTGGTCTTCTTTCAGGGAGAAGCATATTGAGGTGAACGATTGATTGTTTCCGAAAAAGGTTCTTTACAAGAGATTAGCTGGTCTTTTATATTTCATATTTCTTTGATTTGCAGTAGGCTTTAACTTTTTTATTAAGAGTGTTTTATGTCGGAGCGGCGTATTGTCTCTGGCCTTCTGTTCACTTGCTTCTAATTTTTCGTACGTTATCCCAAGTGACGTCACCATTCATACATAGTTTGAAGTTCATTTGACTAAGCCAAGTACGATCTCACTATTATAAATGATATCTTGATACTTTGCCATTTAAGTAGATTTGATTGAGCTCTGGGGCTTAGCGTCGTTGAATTGTTTGCATTCTTGGATGAAGTTTTTCCGAAAACAGGCATTCTTGAGTTTTTGTTGAGCGAACATTTTGGTTGCTACGCGGATCCATTGTATGTAAGCCATATTGCCCCTATTATGCTGATACTTAAGTAAAATATTGGCACTTGAATACTCTCTCACATTTCAAGTACCAGGGCCATTCGACTTAAATACTGGTTTCGATACTGTCACTTGATATTTACATTTATGATACTAAGAAGTCATAAACAAATCCTTAGTTAAAGGCAAATTTTCATACTTTTCTTGCAACAATCAAGTCATAATTATGCAAAGATTTCATCAAAAGTGCAAGCTTTTGCCAGTAGAGTTGTGAGGAACGTATGTCTGACATTTTAGCCGACGAAATAAAAATATGTATTATCACTTTTCGAATAAATAATGCGTAAAGTGAAATTTGGTTCACCATTTATCAATAATTTAAGTATTCCAATAATGTATTATAAGTAAATTATATTTCCACATGCAGATTTTTTTTTTTTACCTAAGCCAATGCCAATGCCAATATAAGTGAAACGCAATGTGTTGGTTGATTTGTAAGAAAATGAGATAGGTTAGTGGGAAAGAAGGTGAAGAGGGTTGTATCGATAAACATTTTTCTTTATACTACCGATGTAAGCTCAGGAAAAACTCACACAGAAGATTGCTTCACAAGTTACTTAATAGTGCGGCCAATGAAAGCATAATCACTATAATGCGACGTTTTATCGAGCACTGTATTCATATTTATATATCTTCCAAATAGTTCAATTTAAAGTTATATGTACTTAAAACAATTAGTTAGTAAGAAGCAAACGTTATGTAATATATTACAGAACCATCATTTGTGAAAAAATTATTCTATGTAACATTTTTCAAAAGCAAAAAGTAGGAGACACTCTGTCTTACAAACTGTAAAAAAAAAATATTTTTGTTATGAACAAAATTAAAAGTATATAGCTAAATAACTTACTGCCACAAAAGTAGGCAACAACAAAAACGTAAATCCAGATGCTCTCATATAAAAAGTACGATTGGTCCTTTGAATCATCATTTTGACAAGTTCCCTGAATTCCTTGGATTCATTGTACCACTCACAGTTGTAAAAAGCATTTGGTGTTTTTTCGCTCTATAGAAAGTTGAAGGTCGTTGGTAAAAATTGTGTTAAATCAAATGATGGTATTCAAAAATTAGCTACCTCCGATGTTACAATTTGGCCGTAATAACAATAGATTAAAACTTGTAAATTTGCGTTGGCAAAAAAAGAAACCATTCTTATCAAAGTTTTGGCATTTGCATCCTTTAAAGTTATTAAATTTTCGTTACTTCTCACAAGTTGACCTTAACAGTTCAGATTACTATACATACCACTCCTAAATTTACAAGAAACATTACGATACCAAGTGCCAACATACTTAGTAAGATCTGTATGATGCCCACAGTTCGAAAAAGTTGGTTGATATCATCGCAGAATCTTAAATATTTCATATAAAAATAGAATAATCATATTTTTTGTTCATATACGCAGGGCCGGCTCTGGACTTGTTGCAAGTTCGAGTTTATATATGGGTACTACGGTTTATATTAGTGTATGAATCAAATATGTTGGTTCAAAACCTAATTTGTTTTAAATTAAATAGAAAACAGGGTTTCTGAAACTAAAGACAAAAGTACCGAGCGCTTCTGCAAAAGTTTTTCTCTAAAGTACACTCTAATACATATGTGTTATTATGAGTTTATTGCACCAACACATTTTTACATACATTTAGTTCGCACTATTTGAATAGACATAACTTCCGCCCCAAATAACTGCTACTTCCCGGAAGCCGTGCACCTATTTTGCCATATCTTAAGCCGACCCTGGACATACATACTTGAATGTGCGATTATAATGTTGAATGCAGTAGCGCATATACTCAACACGTTGTTTCCTTGTCAAATCCGGATGTGTACTATATTCTAATAAAAGTCTTAAAACTTTGAAGCATGAAACACCATGTTTAGTGCACAGAATAAAAATTCCATCGAAACCTGCAGCACCTATTTGAAAATATATGTATTAATTGGTAGTTCTAAAGAAATCGGGAAAATTCGTATAATATGAATTTTATCTTTATAAATATTTCTCTATGAAACTTTTGTTGAATAATGAACTGGCTATGGACCGAAAGTGCGTGAACTTAATGGGGATGATTCTGATGAATGGTTTAAGTTTGATATATGTATGTTATTTAATCCAATTTATTTAGCACTTACTTGGCAATATGTATATGAGATGAAAACACATTTGTTGCAAAATCAGTAATGAATTACCAATCTGTCAGTGACAGAATAATGTGGGTTCGCTTTTAAAGTGGAACTAGGAACGTGAGAATAGCTCAGATATATATTCCAACTGAGGTCGCTGACATTCGCCCAGCCAGTGCCAGCAATATCTTTACAATAGTCGAATCCGGCACAGAAGAAGTGGATCACTTTGCTTAGTTAGGCATTGTTATAATACCTGATGACGGTACCAAAAAAGACATCCATGCCAGAATCAATAAAACGAGCAATTCACTCAGCGTTGTAATATCTGGAAATCTTCGTATTTGTCAAGAACAACGAAGCTAAAATTCTTTAAGTCAAACGTTAAGCCTGTTAAACAGCCAGATTCGTTCATCAGTTGCCGTCAAGATCCGATTTCCATTCAAGTCAAACGACGAAAGTGGAAATGGATTGAGCACACATTGCGACTATCTGAAGTCTGCTACCAAGCATTGAATTGGTATTCTCAGAAATTTTGCCATCCTAGATCCGCATGAAAACGTTCGGTAATACAGGCAATGTGTGAGTCGGGGAAATGTTGGAGAGAATTGAATTTACTTCGTGAAGAGATAAATTACACAAGAGCTATCAGAAATATATACTCGTATGAAGTATCATATGTATTCATAGCATCGCTCATACACGCAAGAAATTTTGATAACGTTTTCACTGCTAGCGGTTGCAAAGTCTTAAATGAATTAAAACAAGTTAAGGTGTTATCTTCGGCCAGGCCGATACTCACATACTCTACACTGCACTGAAAGTACCTTTTCAACAAATGTTAAAAAGACGTTGAATAAGTCTAAAAAAATGTGAAATGTTAGAAAGGTTGACAGAGGTTGAAAAATGTTTAAAAAGTCGTAAATATATGCAAAATGTTGAAAAAAGTTGAGAGAGGTTAAAAAACTCTAAAACAAATGAAAGAGGTTGAAAAAATTTGAAACTATTCAAAATTGATGAAAAAAAAAGAACAAATAAAGAAACTTATGAACAAAGTTGAAAGAGGTTGAAAAAGTCGAACAAATATGTACATATAGGATATATTGGAAAATGTTATTGGGTTGAAAAAGTCGAAAGAATATGGAAAATGTTGAAAAAATCGAATAGAAATGAAAAATTAGAAATATGCCATGCCCACTTGTACAATTCCACCCACTTTTGGTTCAATAAATTATATTCGTGTTCGACATCCTTATATTAAATTTGAGCACAATAGCTTGTATAGTTTGCGATATATGCCGTAGTTAAATTTAAAATTTAGGGCGGTGACACACCCACTTGTACAATCCAGCCCGGTTTTGATCCAGAAATAGCCTTTCATAAGCAAACCTCTTACACCAAATTTTAGTATGATTGCTCACATATTTCGATAAATATGCCACTTACCGTATTTTATTTGTATGGGAGGTGCCACGCTCATTGGTGCAATTTCAGCCACTTTTGATTCAGATATACTCTATAGTAACTGAACCACTTGCATTAAATTTCATAGCAATTGCAGCAATAGTTCACTTAAAACAGCGCTTACAAATTTATGTTAATATGGGAGGTGCCACGCCCACTGATGCAATTCTGTCAAAATTCATTTATTTTTAAAGCTTATAGTAACTGACATCCATAAACCAAATTTTATGAAGATTACTCTCTTAGCACACTATCTATAACAATAAACGTTTCTTGCTTATATGAGAGGTGCCACGCCCACAGGTACTATTGGACCAAATTTTTATACCTCATTAAATTTCATAACGATTACGTTGTTAGTTCTCTTAATATGACGTTTATAAATACTGTGGGCGGTGCCACGCCCTTCAACAAGTTTTTTCAGTAAAGTGGCTGAGGTTGTATTGATGACGCCACGCCCCCTTCGATGTGTTACAAACGGAGAGACAAAGTGAATATACCCTCGGTGTAGGGTATAAAAATACAGTTGTTAAGAAGTGCAGCTAAGATTGGAATGTGTATTTTTATTATAAAATTTCACTATAGGCGTACATCTGGCGACAAACAATAAAACTCATTCCATCGTAAGAACTGCACATGCTCTTTCAATCAAGTATTTTCATCGCACCGAGCGATACAGATTAAATTGTATATAATTCAGATATTTCAAAAGATTACATGTGTACATTCTTCAATATTTTAGTTTAGATAGAGTTTAACTTACCTGTTGCTGTGACATATACTGCTGTAAGCATTACAAACATTGCCAGATGGTATTGAGGAAAGTGCATGCCTTGTACTTCCCAAAATGGAAATTTTGCTACGAAAGCTGAAATATATCCATAATTTAAAATCAATATAGAAATAGGAGATTGATGGATCAATAGCTTTCACAGGGGTAAGGTCTGCGTAACTCCCTAATAAAATAATTAAATATCAAATAAAAAAATTAAATAAAATAATAAATAAAATAGTAAATAAGATAAAATAAAATAAATAAAATAAAAAATATTAAATTCCACTCGCAATAATGCGATCGTATCTGGATAACTATTTCGTTAAGCGAATTGATTGTGCAAATTTGGTGAAAACCCCAATTTACAGCAACTTTTTTAAATCGTTTTGGAGCGGTTTTGACGTCCTGCGTCTAGAATAATTTATGGCTGAAATACTTATAAGCCATTTTTCAAAAAATTCCTATATGCATTATATTTTGTTTGTTGACCATAGCTTGAATATACTTACGCAACTGTACTGTAAATTCAGGTGTACCGACTGCGGCATTGTAGACATTCGGAATAATCGCATTTAGAACGAAAGCAAGAAATGTTAAAAAGCATGTAAACATGAAAAACTTTGTCATGCGGTGTGTACTCAACCAAGTTTTATTTAACACTTCATCGACCTTGGAACGTAACTCTGCATTGAAGGCATAATCTGTTGATTTAAAGAAGTTTTAATGTGAAAGTATAAATATATATAAATTTCCATTTATGCATACCTTCGTTAAAAATACCAATACTTTCTACTATTTCATGTCCTTCAACAATACGAAAGATTTCGGAAAATTTGTATCGCATTATAAAAAAAACCATCATTTTTGATGGTGCTATTAATTCTTGCAAAGTAACACAAAAACTCTGAATGAAAAAAAATTTTTTATTAAATTCAATGAATCGAAGAACTCAAAATGCGAAAGAAACCTCAAGTGATTCATTTAGATGATACTCAAAATTATGTATTATAAAATAATATTGTCCATATAATCCAAGTGCCTCTATCAACAGCAACACAATACTCAAACTAAAACAGCAGCATTCATTAAGTTATTTTGAAATCTTATTAAGAATAATAAAGATAGTACCTTATGAAGAATACATTTTTGTTAAAAGTCTGCTCTGTAAGGTTAATGCCATATATATAATTCAACCAAATTAATGCTCGCAACGATTTTCTATTCTCGCGCTGAATTTTAGACATCTCCAAAGACTTTGACATTTTTAAATAATATGAGCAAACGAGGTTGATTAGGTATATATATATAAGAAAAAATTATATCTTTTTATGTAAGTATATATGAATAAAATATTAATTACCAAATGCTAGTATTTCGTAATAATAGTTTTCTTAAAATTTTATATAAGCTTCGTTACCTGGGGTGAGATGATCCATTAAATAGTTTTTCCATTAAATATCCTAGCTCCAAGACAAATGATGAGCGTACACGAAAAAAAAAATATACTTTAAAATGTTCCTATTTTCATAGCTACTTAGGTATTCTTCATTTCGTGTAATCTATATTTTAAGGTATATTTTGCATAGTACACAACTTCTAAGTGAGGAAAGCCGTTGGTAGTACAGAAAAGATATGAAAAAAAACCTGTTTTGTGGAAAAAATGTTAACAGTCGAAATTTTTAAATGAAAAAAAAAAACCGGAATCTTCCAAACAAAGAAGGTGATTTCAAATTTATTTTCAGCATTATTGTAATTTAACAAAATTATATCTCCTATGACGTCATATTTTTGAAATCAAGAGGTTCTCAAATTATAGCATTTTTTTAAAAAAAAAATTATAAAAAACGCAACCTAAATTGCAAAAGTTTTAACCTATTTGGCAACGTTTTGCCACTACACTAAATCGAAGTAACGTCATGTTAAGTTTGTACTGTACTCAAAAATTGATAGTTTTTAATATTCGGTTGTATTACACTGTAAGTTGTAGTCCTAAATGAACTATAACAAGATGCATATAAAATATATTCGCAACGTCCTAACAATCAGATTTCAAAAACGATTTTTTGTTTTAAAATGGCTGCAATAAATTAACAAAACATTTTTTTTAGTGCATTTAATCCCAAAGTAAAATATGTAATGCAATTGTAATTTATTCAGAAGAAACTAATTAAAAACTTTTTAAAATAATTATAATTAAACTTTTCTTTTAATGTTTGGCACGTACTGTGTATGTAGGATGTAACTGTTAAACTGAAATGAACAAGAGAATGAGAAACGACCGTTCTTTTTTAATGGATAATTTTCTTTAGATTCACATATTAATTCAAAACATAAGTCAACCAAAAATATCAAAGAAGATTTGCTATAGACGATAGAAAGAGCCCCTTTTATGCAATGAATCTGACATTGAAGTTTTGGTATAGATCAGCAAAGCGCATAAGGTAAGCAAGTAACTGCCCATCTCTCTTTGCATTGTTAAAAAGATGCAATTGTACCTTATATTTCGATATTTAAGTTGCAAGAATGTTTTTTAATATAATGCTGTAAAATGCTTCAACATCCATCAAATATTTTAAGAATTGGACAGAGCGATATGATATGATATTGATAGCTTTTTAATCAACAAGTAAATATGTTGATACTACGGTTGTAACGGAGCTCCGCATCCGCAAGTGCGGAACTTCCGCTTGATATTGTGCCTGCGCCTCCGCTTCCGCATCCGCAAATTTTGATGGGGTAAATCGGAGGTATAACGGAAGTTATAAAATCAACATTAGAGCTCACAAAGTGGAAAATTCTGTGTTTAAGCTAATTTACATTTTATTGTTTTGTGATGGGCTAGATTCGTAAGATATGGTTATGGGTACAACCCAGTATAAATTTTGTTTGCACAGATTTCGAAAGTAGTCCATTTCAAAAACATCGTTTTGAAACATCGCTCTCTAAGTATATTTTTGCAACTTTATTTGAGCGCACTCTCCGGTTCAATAAACAAATATTGAACGCTTTTCTCTTGAATTCAGTCTTTTCTCCAAAGTTACTGAGCCGATCCTTATGAAATTTTATCAACATATTCGTCACCCATGAATATGAATATCGTATGAACTAAAATTGAGTCAAAATATTGATTTTTTTTTTTTCAAACAGAAATTACCCATAAAATCCTTATATTTCCAACATTTTTTTTTTTAGTTAAAAAAAAATTTATGGAAATATGACCAAATAAATGAAAAAAGTTCAAAAAACTGATTTTTGGGGAATAACTCGAAAACTTTCTTAAGAGAAAAAAATGGTGGGCATTTCTAGAATTTATGACTCAAAATACATTAATAAAGTATGTGAGGAGCTATATCTTCTCTTGTTTAAGCTAGTGATATATATAAGTAATTCCATCATAAGAAACAAATATAAAATTTTCAAAATTCGAAAAAAAACTAAAAAAATTGTCAGCACATCTTGAACTACAGCTTAAAAGTTGCGTGATATAGAGTATAATTTTGAGAAAGTTTTTAAGAAAAATCAAAGGTGTTGCACTTTTCGAAAATGTCGATTTTAATCCTTAAACGTTAATAAATAACTGATTATTACTACGATTAATTTTTTTTATTTTTTTTTTTTCAGAAACTACATTCAAATACGAAAAAAATTATATCCTACTTTTTATTGATATCAATACAATTTATAACTAGTCTATCGTTTTTTGTTTTAAAATTTAAAAAACCGATTACTCAATAACGGTTTTGAATAAAAGACTGGAAATTGGTGTGCTTGTTGCTTTTAATACGCACAAAAACATATCAAAAATTAGCGAAATCGAAGAGGGTCGGGCCAAAACCTCGGTGATTTGGCATTGAATGCCCCATATATATTATTTTAAATGAATTAAAAAAAACATTGTTCGTGTATTTCAAAAGTGTATTTAGTGATCCTGAAAAGAATTAAAATACGAGTAATATCTCCTACTGAGGGTTGCATAATAAATTCTGAAAAATAGCTTCTTCAGCTGGAAATCTAGGATGCCTACTAATGTTCATTTAATACTAATACCAAATTTTAAATATTTTCAAATTGTTTTTCCACCTCCGCTTCCGCTTCCGTTAAAACTCCGCATCCGCGGAGATCAATTTCTGAACTCCGCATCCGCATCCGCCTCCGCATAGATGACTTCCGTTACAACCCTAGTTGATAATAACGAGCTTCTTATATTATGGCCTCAATAGAATCTGATGAAAAATGAAATCAATATTCAGTTCTATTTAAAACAGTTCTTCCGAGAAGAGTTGTTGTGTGAAAAACAAATGCAGAAATACGGACAAACGGATTTGTACTTTTTTGAGTACATTCACGCTTTGAAAAATACGCAAACACAACGCACTCATTCTTAGTTCTTTCGGGGAGACTTAGTTTCGCCATAGAAAAAGTACAACGGCGCAATTTTTAGTACACTTATAACATTTACAGTAAAATTTTCCACAAATGTGTTTTTCTAATATTTTGTCAGCTAACTTTTTTTTTAATTAAAATGCTCTAAGCATTGCAAAATGAAAAAAAAAAAATATATACTTTTTCCATTTTTTTAAGTAAATTTTAAGGGCATATGACAAGATATACCTTAGTCATTCAAAAATATATTCTGAGCCTATGTTCTAAAAAAAAAACGAAATGTCATCGCTGCTCTTAGATATTTTTTTTTGTTAGAAATAGACGTTCAGAATGTGTTAAAACTTTTTTGCTAAATTTTTTTTTGTAATTTATATATATTTTTTCACTATTTTTTGAAGGAATAAAATTTAAAAAAAAAATCGTGATTATTACGAACAATTGCAAATGTTATAAAAAAAACAACAGTAGAGCACACATTTTTTTCGAATTTGGCTGGTTTTCGACTTATCAAGGTTCGACTTAGAGGTTCCACTGTGTTACAATAATCAAATTATAATTTCTAATATTCTGTAATTTATTATTTTGAACGTATTATAAGCAAATTGCACTTGCTACGATTAAAGGGTTTTGATGTTTTAAGTTTTAAAGTGGTTTTTTGAGCTGAAATATTTTAATTTCGGTCGAGACTAAAGTTATGGCATTGATTTGTCTGGTGTAGACCGCACTTATGTGGACATAACTTAAGTCTGGACGTCTGTTTCTGGAAAATGGCCGACCAAAGCATAAACATCATATATCAGACACGTTGTCTGACTTAAAAGTCTCACATTTTTCGGTTTTGTTGATATGTACAATATTGGAAATAATGCCCACAGCCTAATTTTTTGCGTGGAGCATATGCTATGTGGAAGATATGATATTAGAACATAGGCTGAAATTATTTTTTGGTGAGCAAATATCTCACTTTGAGACGTTGCGAAAAATCAAAATAATATTTTTGAATCAAAGCTATAAAATGTTGCTGTTTCATAACGAATACATATATTCTCATGTGATTCTGAACGTAGCAAAAGGTATGAAATCATCTATTCGTTCCATACCTATGAACAAATCCTTCTTTATTTTTAGTATGCTCAAAAGAAAAACTACAAAATGCTAACGTCTTTAAAATAATGAAAGAATTTAATCAAATATGCTGTTTAAACATAAGTTTACCGGTGCAAAATTGTGACCAACAGCTGCATTTTTTCAAGAAACTATACTTAAGGTAAGACCTACTACGTAGCCATTCCCATTGGCAACACATGGTGAACTTTTATATGTCTGCTGAGATTACTTACATTTAACAATTAATAATTTAACTAAATATGTCTTTTTAAAGCGAAATTGCGAACACATTTCTCTGTTCTCAGCTAAAGTACTTAAGTGAAGCTCAAGGACATTTATTAATTTACGTAAGCTAATATTTCTGCAATCGGAATTCCTCTTTGATAAGTTATACTTTGAATTATCCACAAGGACTGGCAACCTCTTGTTAGCCAAATGTAAATACATATGTTACATCAACAAGGATGTTCTTTAACGTTGTCAAACCTTAAAATACCTTGAAATACGAACGTTGTTTCAGAGACTTTGAATATTTTGTTCTCAGAACTTTTAACTATTTGTAGAGCTTCTATTTTGTTCAATTAATAAATTTATTACTTTACACAATATGTTGGTAATCGATCACTCAATTGGTAGTCAGAAGATGCCAAAAGTATTTTTAGAAAGCAAATTTTATAAGTTTCTTTCAATACGATAAATAATATTTTGAATTAATCTTTATAATTCAGTATTTTAACCCTTTGTAACTTCACATTCTAACTCTAATATCAGTACAATTTAGTGTTTCACCGAGCCTACGAGGCAGCCTCGTTTTTGACTACGAGAACGAGGCGAGACCGAGGCGAGAACGAGGCGAGATGGAAGAATAAATTTTCCTCGCTTGACCGAGGCGAGATCACACGGCACCTCGCCTCGTCCTCGCCTCGGCCTCGCCTCGTCCTAGCCTCGTTTTCAAAACCAAGATCGAGGCGAGTTTTGACCAAATCTGAACTCGAAAGACCCATATGCAGATTCAAAATATGAATGTAATTTTTGTATTAAAATCTATATTTGACTAATATTTTAGTATTTTATTTTGAGTAAACTACTTTGTTTTATTTTTAACCCGCATGTGCTTCTTACGAGTTCAGATTTGGTCCAAGCGCTAATGCACAGAAGTGCTTGGATCGCATCAGCTTTTATGCGACTTCGCCTCGATTGATCGATTAGGGAAGCATGTAAGGCTATAAGCAAAACTGCATGATTGACAACACTGCATTGAAATTGATTTATTCTAATAGTCTTTCTAAGATCTGGTAAGGTGAAGCGAAACGGACAGGGTAATGCTAGTATATAAATAAAGATCAATATATGTATGTTCGTTGCTAATGGACTCCTAAGCCGTTCAACCGACGGACGAAAGATTTGACATACATATATGTTTCTTATGATTTGGGATGCTCCGTAACATAGTTTACGATAAATGGGTGATGCCACCCCCACATAAGAGAAAAACAGAATTCATCATATATTATCAACTACTTGATGCAGATTAATAAAACTTGGTATATTTATAAAAGGTAGAGGCATAACTAAGATTCAATTAATAAAATGGGCGGTACCATGCCTTCAATATAAGAAATAAATTAACTTTATCATATCTCAATATCAATTTGACGTAGATAAATAAGATTTGGTACATATCTTTCTTATGGTTTGTAAAAGGTTCATAGCTTAGTTTGGTTTGGAAAAATAGGCAATGCCTCTCCTTCCCATATAAGAAAAGAATTAAATTCATCATATCTCATTCAATTCACCAAAAATAAAAAAAAATATTTTATTTTATTTCTTAAGGCTTGATCAGCCTATCAGCCCGGATACATGTATAATTTTTTATTTATTTTAATAAGAACCTCGCTTTTTTACCGAGGTGCCTCGGCCGAGAACGAGGCGAGGCATGTGATGGCAAGATCTCGTCCGAGGCCGAGGCGAGACTTAAATTTATAAAACGAGGCGAGACCGAGATCAACTAGAAACTCGCCTCGCCTCGGCCTCGGTGAAGCACTAGTACAATTGCAAAAGGGCCAACTGACGCATACATAGGTACTAAAAAATTATCATACGAATTTAAGCCCCAAAATGATTTCTTGCCATAAATTACATTTCCAAGCACGCAGTCAGCAGAATCCAAAGAAACCCCAGATGCCCACGTACCTACTTTCCTTTGATTATTTCCGTTCAGCTGAACCGTAACAAAACAAATGTACAACCGCAAACTAACAATCACCTTTTGCGATTTTTTACCAACATTTTAATTTTTATGCATCAAACTTTGCAATCATTTTGTAAAGAAAAATTGGAGGTTTTCTGATTTCAAATTCAAAAAAAGAAAAAGGTCGCATTTCTGCATTTATTAAATTAACAATAAAATTATAGATGGCGCTTAAGTCGTTAGTTAAATTTAATGAGGTGTTGCATATGCGAATATCACAGGTATTAAATTTGGTTTTTTTTTTTGAAACAAAGCAGATAATTATTAAATCGCTTGGAGGAGTGAAAGAGGAGGAGCCACAAGTAACACCAAATAAAATACACATCAGGGCTTATTGTGGCATATTGACTATAGGCAAAGGCAAAATAGCAAAAATGAATAATCAACAGAATACAATCAAATAATTTTATTGATCTGCGCGATTTTGCAATCGATAGTTTTTTGATATAAAAAATAAAAAAAATTTTAATTTTTCATTAAGACGATTTCTTAAAGTAAGAAAAAAAAACACTAGGGAATTCCCAAACAATATTACCATAATCAGAGAATTGTGAATGCGGTCGAAGGACGTGGGTTGGTGCGAATAGCACATTCAAAACTATCGAATTTCATTAAAATTTCAAGCAAAAGAAAAAATTCAAAAACTTAAAAAATTACTACACTAAGGTACAACAAGCAATCAGTACATTAATGAGCAGTCTAATTGGACATGAGTTGGCGCCACCCAAATTGTCGATGCATTAATTGTCTATGACTTTTATTAAGTGATCTCTAATTTTCGAACTAATAGAGGGTTTCTTTTTTTTTAATCTTCATTATTATCATCATTATCACCTCCATCGTCATCATCATAGCCAACAAAACAGAAGTAAAAACCAAAAATGGTTAACAAGAAAAATATTTTAATTAAATTTGCCGGTTGACCATGCGGCGACGTCGTTATGTTTCTCCGGCGGCAAATCAAGGTGTCATTGTAAATTTGCATTAAATTGTTAATATATATTTAATTTTTTTGAGAATGAAAACGTTAATCTTACACGGAGAAAAACTTATTTATTTTTCCATCATTTTTAAAATTAGAAGAACTTCATTTGCTTACGATTAATAGGAAGTGAAATAATATCGAATTGAAACACTTTTTGATCTTTGGCCTTGAATATCATGGATATGGACAAGTCTGCGAAAGACCTATGCATATTTTTACACTGCCTACATTTGGGAAAAATCATTTTTTCTGAAATTTTCATCATAAACTTTACACACGTCACTTCTCTGAGCCTTTGGGTTTATTTCACGGAACGCAAATTTTCAATCCTTCTATTATCCGTTTCGTGCAGCGGAACCAGGACACAGTCATAAGGCGGCTAAAGCTGAACTAAGAGAAGTAGTTGAGTGAATAGAATCTTATATTCAGTAGTTTTCATAATATAGTTATAGTGCAAAATTACTGACAATGAAGGAGCCCTATCCCCGATATCCCTCACTTCATGACCTGTGACTGAATTTGTTGGAGAAGTGCGAAAGAGGTGACTTGTTGTGCTTTATGCAAAGGCATAAAGCATAAAAAAAGTCATTGGTTGCTTTCACTATATGTTGTATTTTTCATTTAAAAATTACAGTATTTTACTAGTTCTAGAATACATGGGCTTAAAGTTTTTCTTTTATAAAATTTGCCTCGGACACATCCATCAGTGATGGCAATAGACAAATTTTTAGTACATTCGGTACAATGGACGATTTTTCAGTACATTTCTACACTACCCAAATGTCATCACTGGGAAACATATAAAACCTTGTTTTGATTGCTAGTTTGTGTCACCAAGCGAAGTCGTAACGAATCTTATCTAGTCCAACATTTAAGTGAATAGCGTTCACTATGTATCACTTAAGATTTAATTTGTACGGAAGTTGGCATGCCCACTAACTAGCTCACAGTCAGCGACGTATTAAGACTTTGCGGGGCCCGGGACTGATAAGTTGAAATGGGACCCAACTTAAGCAAACATTTTATAATTACAATAGGTCATAAGTTAATATAAGTTTTTAGCGAACGTATGAAATTTCCACTGCATGACACAAAATGAAATGGAACTTCAATAGGCTTTTTTTAATGTGTATTGACGGTGTGACCGAAGAAAAACAGACGTCATCCAGTTTTGTTTCTCCATTGTTCATTGTCATATTTTAAACCCCTACCAAATAGCTCAATGTTTCGCAATGGGCCATAGCCCACTCTAGTCCGACCTTAATTCGCCGCTGCCCAAAAATTTTCCAAATTAACAGATCTGGCACAATTTGAAGTATTCTAAAGATTTAACAATAATTTTCAAAATTTCAAAATATACCAGGTCTGTTAATTTGGAAAAATTCAGATATCTTGGTTTTGAATTAAGATAATGATATGCGGTTTAAGGCATTCCTTTAACAATACATTAAAAATGATGTACCACGGGATCGGCGGTAAAATAATATTTGAGATGTTTCAACTAGAAAATGGAAAATCGATATTTCTTTCCGGTCAATTTTCAACTTTCTTATGAGAAAGAAAGAAAGAAGAAGAAAAACTAATCACTGATTTGAACTTCCCGCTCGATCGATACCCACTTTGTTGAAAAATTTAATAACCTCTATAACTCGCACCATTTTTTAAATAAATATTTTTTAAAATGGGTTATCTACTTAAAACAGAGGGCGCTAATCCAGTTTTCAATATTAAACTTAATTCGAGTAATGGCCTTTGTCAAGGCATATGAGGCTATTGTAATCCGCTGACACATCATGAAAAAAACAAAAAAGTTTTTTTTTCTGAACCGCACTAGATACTGTATACGCATCTTGAGGTTAAGACTATCTTGAATTAATATTCAAGGCTTAAAAGTTACTGATTAGTCCTCCTAGCAGAGGATGGAACTAGTATAATTGATTTAGCCCATTTTTTTCCTTTTTATTTATTTTAAACAAAAATTCGCATTAAAATAATCTTTGATATGGAAAAGCTTAATGTTAGTGAACGTAAGTAAGCTGAAAAATGAGATATAGCCATATCCTTAAATAGCTCATATTTATTTTGACACTGGAAGATATTTTTCCCTCTCCAAAAAATGTTGCGCTGGTGCGCTTAGGTGTCCTTACGCAAAGGCTGTCAAACAAACTGATTTTATCAGTATATGTACTGATTTTCTTTGTTAGTAATGATTTTAAAAATATTGGAAATTAGTACGTAAGTCTACTGACTTTTTATCAAATTTGGTTTGCATCAATTATTTTCCATAGCAAATGGTGATATAACTGATGTGAGAGATATGTATATGAAAACATAAAAACATTGCGTAAATGTAGAAAATAACTCTACGCAGAATTCCGTTCCCAATTTTTTTGTTTCTGGTAAGCAGTGCTTTGTTAGAGTTTTCCAATAATATGGTATTCTATTTATTTTGGTATTTATTATGGTATTTCCTGTGAATATTTATTTTGTGGTACACTTTTTGATGAGCATATAAAAATATTTAATATCTTTAAGTATCACGTAATAATCCTAAAGTTCAAAGTGTTGGTATTTTTCAAGACGCGAGTGTATTGAAAAAGGAACAATTGTATTGAAAATTCCATTATTGACGTACTATGTGCTTAGACAGAAGCTTCAGAGTAGTTTTTTTACAATGTAATAAATATTTGAGAATAATCGCCGGACTAAACTGAATCTACACGACCTAAGTAACTTGAACTTAAAATGCAAGAATCAGCGTGCAGCCGGTACGAATTCAACCAAATATTAATGAGTTTTGTCAGCGCAAGATCTGGCGGCAACGCTTACGGTAGCATCAAATAAAAACAACAATGATTATCTTGTTACTATTGTTGTTTGTTTCTTGGTGAAACGATCTTTTGTTTCATATTTTCGCTAATTAGAGGTGGGGAGGGAATCAAAACACAGTGGCACATGCGCATATTCAATAGAAGACAAGAAAAATAACCAAACAATGTCGAAGAAGAAGATGTACAAAAAAATAAAAGTTAAAAAAAAAACACGTTGAACTTGAGCCTCAAACGCATTTTAATCAGTTATTGATATAAATACTGAAAACACTGGCTAAGACAACAGACACAATTCAGATTTCAAAGTAGGAAAATCACAGAGAATCAGAAATATGCGTGCTTTTATTGTAAGTTTTTATTCAAACCGAGAATCGTTCGCCTGTATCCTCGGAGAAATTTAATTAAATTTTTGTCTTTCACTTCTCAGGTTTTGTGCTTAGTGGCAGTCGCCTGCGCCGATAAATTGGGCTACAACTATCAACCAGTCGGTCATTCCGATGGTGGACTTTCATTCCAACCCGGTGCAGGTAGCTCCGGTGGTTCCGTTGGCGGTGGCTCCGTTGGAGGAGGAGGTGGCTTCGGCGGAGGTTCCGTTGGAGGAGGAGGTGGCTTCGGAGGAGGTTCCGTTGGAGGAGGAGGTGGCTTCGGAGGAGGTTCCCTTGGAGGTGGATCCGTTGGAGGCGGTGGTGCAGATCTTGGAGGTGGTGGTGGTTCCTCTTATTCAGCACCCGCTGAATTGGAAAAGGAATTCTACACTTTCTCAGCACCCGAAGGTGAATTCGATGATCAGAATGCCAACCAAAAAATTGCTAGCTCCTTGAAACAAGGACTCCGAGTCATCTTCATTAAGGGACCCGAAAATAAGGGACTCGAAAATGCTGCTCTCTCTTTGGCCAAACAAGCCGGAGATCAAAAGACTGCTATCTATGTACTGAACAAGCAAGCCGATATTGGAGATTTGGCCAACAAACTCAATTCCGTACGCAACGACAACAATAACAAACCCGAAGTACACTTCGTCAAATATCGTACCCCTGAGGATGCCGCCAATGCTCAACGTCAAATCCAATCACAATATGATGCTTTGGGTGGTACATCTCACTCACATAATGGCGGTGTTGCTCCCGTTCTTAACTTTGCTTCTCAAGGTCCAGTTTCTCACGGTTCAGCACCTCAGGCTCCTGGTAGTTCCTACTTGCCAGCTTCGATCTTCCGTCGCCGTATCTAAGATGACTCTTTGTTAAGCTTTGTTATGTTCACGTTCAGAATGGATGGATTGCATGTTTGAACTTAGACTGATTCGTTAAGTTTTTCGTTGACTATTGATAAATGTAACGAATATGTGAAAAATAATAAATTTGTTAATTTTTTGTAAAAAAAAAAACTTAAGTCTTTAATTCAAACTTAATATATTCCTTTTAGCCAATATTTTAAAAATTTCAGAGTATAAAGTAAAAGCTCTGAGTTCACTTTTTAACAGGAAATAATAATAAATGTGGTGTCATTAGCTGTTTCTTAAACACGGGCCATACTTACGCTAAACGGTGGCAAGAAAAGAAGCTTCACTGACACTCTAAGTTCCAGAACCTTACTACGGTATTATATTAGATAAGATAGTTATATGGCTCTTTACTAAGAGAAAAACATAACGAAAAGAAAGTTAAATGTAAAAGATTCGCGGCGTGCATCGAACTTCTAAAAATTAACTAGGAATAACTAACCTGTGTGAAACTGTTTTTTTAATAGACTAACCACGGCATAATCCTAAAAGAAGACGTTGTCCAGATCAATTTTGCCGAATGAAGTTTTAGCCCAACACATCAGATTTTCGAGATATCCTAATCTAATTATTATATTCGGGAGTATATCACATCACAAATTAGATTTCCTCACCAAGACTTGTTACGGCATATGAACATACAACCTTTCCCCTTCAAAGCCCACTTTGAATTACATCGATAATGTTAAAGGTATACTGACAAGTTACTACAAGTCAACATTTCTTGGTTGAATGTTTATTTTGAATTGGCTCATTTCACATATCTGAGATTTGGAAAATAGATGATTGTGAAAAATTACCTTACCACTTTTTTATATAGGAATTAAAACATATTTATTGATTAGTACATTTAATTCAGACAAAATGTTAGTGAACAAAGACAAATCAGAGTGAGGACTAACAGATTGAGTTTTCAATGCACTATCGTTTTTACTAGAGGAAACTAGATTCCCATTATACATTTGGTGGCAAATTATCACTTATCACTAAGGACAATTGAGTGTTAACTTTAGTGCACTAGTCCTTACTTTGATACAAATGCTTCCAACAATCTTATGTTATTCCGATTTTTCCATTTGGCAATGTTGATCTCGTCCAATATTTTGCACGAGTTTCTCTCTCTGACATCGGCTCTTGTTGCTTGCCATTTCGCTCTTGAAGCTGTGAAACTATTTCTATTATCTTTTAGTTGGTGGTTTTCTATACGTGAGTGTGAATGTGCCAGTTTTCTAAGTCCTTGCTTTGTGTGCTATGTCCTCAATACGTTGATTTTAATTTTATATAGCGGTACAATTGTGTTGCTATTGATTTTTTTTCATAGGGAGTGGACTTGGTATGTTGTTTTTAAATTGTTTGACAGCTGGGATAATTGCGTCATTAATTGTGTGCTGTTTTAATATATTGTTTTTATTTCAAATTATTCCTTATATATTTGTAGTTTTAGTTCTTTTCCAAACTCCAGAGTAAACTAATATAAGAATAATTAGTTCGGGCGACCTTCAATGAAAAATAGTTAATTGGTTTAACAAAATAATCATATTGTAAGCTTATCACTTTGTCCAATGGAAAAGCTTCTTTACTCGAGTTTACCTTCAAAAAAGTACAAGTAGCTTATCGGCTTGTACGTTCGAAAGGTACTTGTAAATAAACATACTTAAATAAGGTACCGAATTGAATGCAAACTCGAATACGCTAACTTTTTCGTAAGATGAAGCGTTATGTTACCCATAAAAACAATTTCCAGCTTGCGATGAAAAAGAAACCTGACAGCTTGCAACATTTCTGCGATCTCAAAATGGATATCATCAGTAATTTTTTGCTGCGTTTTGAAATGGAATGCCATGGAAAAGCTTCGTACATCAGGTCGGTTATATGTTGACTCTGAAAAACTCAACTACATTAAAACTTTAACGATTTCCTCAATTTAAAAAATGTGTGATTCTTCATTCAAAACTTTATCAAAATTAGTGATAACTTAATATTTAATGACATTTGTGCGGAATATTCAAATTGTGAATACTATAGCTCAAAGTTTATTTTATCTAGTATAAGTCAAATAGTTGACTGAATAAATTGCATAACAGCAAATCAAGTGACCCCAAGTTTTCCATAATTTCATAGCCGCCTTAAAGCAAAATTATTCCATATTTGATTATCCGTCAGGCACGGGACCAGCAGCCTGACGGATAATTGAATAGACGGATAATCGAATATATGACAGAATTTTGTTTTGATTCTGTATGGTGACGCTAGAATACAAGGTATTGAATATTTTTTAATTCCATACCAATATTTTTCATGAGCAAAAAAAAAAAAAAAAAGGTCCTCTTTTGAAATTTTTTTAATTCCATACCAAGAATTCTGATGAATTTTTGATTAGCAAAAAAAAAAAAAAGGTCCTCACTTTGTACGAGAAAACCCCACCAAATTACAAGAATATTTCAAATGCAAAAGTAGTGAAAAGTAGCGCATTTCAACCAAAAGTAGCACATTTCGAGTGAAAAGTAGCACAGCCTTGCAAAAGTAGCACTTTTCCTACTTTAGTATGCCATCTGGTAGCCCTACATATAGGTGTACTGTAACACAAAAACGCAAGAAAAAAGGAAATGTAACAAAAAATGTTGATTTGTCATTTTCGTATTTTATTATCGAATAAAAAAACAATGTCATAGTTTACAATCGCATCAAGATGTTTTGGTGAAAAATTCGTCAAAAATTTGTGTAATCCACTTGACTTGGCGAACAAAAAGAACTAGATTAATGAATTTCTGCGAAATTTTCATCTCCGAATTTCATAAGAAAAATTTCAGACAGAATCGTTTCGCGCATTGTGTGCATAATAATTGACATTTTGCACTTCTATTTCTTATGATCAAAAATAATTGTAATTATTGACTTTTATGTTGTTAGATCAAAATTAATCGTAATTTTTGATTTCTATTCTATTAGATCCAAAATAACCGACGTTTTCAACTTTAATTTTTTCTGTCACAAGCATTTTCGAAGTTTTTTGATAAGTTTTGATATTTATCAATGTATTCCGATAACTTTTGACTTTCTTTGATTTTTTTGGTAGCTTTCAGACATCAGAATTTGTTCGATGTTTTTCACAAGTTTCGATTTTTTCAGAGGTTATATATTTTTCCATTGTTATTCGATCAGGTTTAATTTTAGATTAGTTTCAATATTTACGATAGATATCGAATTATTCGATTACTTTCAATATTTTGATAGTTTTCGATTATATTCGATAGTTTCGAATTTTCGTTGGTTTCCGATAGCTATTGATTTACTTTTTTGATGATGTCTTTTGATAGTTTTCAACTTTTGATGTGTTCTTCGATGTTTTTCGAAAAGTTTCTACTTTTAACTATATCATGTGCCAATTTTTTCAACGATTTATCAACAATTTTGACAAACTTCGACTTATCAAAATTTTCCGACTTCCATCATATTTTAACTTTTTCTGCATTTTCGAATAGTTTTCATTTTTCAATATGTGTAGCGAATAACCAAATAAATGCGCTTTACTGAGTAATAGTGCATATTGTTTTTTGTTTCAAAATTTTCCTTTTTTTTAACTATAGAAAAAAAGAACCTTGAAAAAATATGAAAAAAAATCGATAACAGTAATAAACTATGGAAAAGCCGATAAAATAAATAAGTCGAAAATTTTTGAACACCTTCGAAAAAATATCTATTCTTGTGAGAACTTTTAAAAAGCATCTAAAAGATTGATAATAGTAGGGAGTTCAAATATTTTTTTAAAAAGTATCGAATATCTCCAGAAACAGCAAAATTTTCGAACATCTAGAGCAGGGGTCGACAAGGATTTTATTTCGAGAGTGCAACAACAAAAAACCAACAACAACAACAAATCGTTGGATACGGTACCATAAGGATTTATTATCATATAAAAGCAACAACGCGCATGCCGGTAGCGCACACGGCAGCGCACCAGTTCGCAAAATTACCAACAACAAACAAAAATTACCAACAACAAACAAAAATTACCAACAACAAACAAAGCATAGCAAGAATAGTGCGCAGTCGCAAGCGCTACGTATTTACCAACAACGACATGCAAAGCAACAACACGCCGTTGGTGCCGTTGCGCTTATCAACGATTCGGCGAATTACAACAATACGAAGTTGTTGTAGAAGAGTGCAAAGAGTGCAAAGAGTTAGGCGCTGTCGACCCCTGATCTAGAGCATTGCATGTCTTAGAACTTCTTATATGCCAAAGAGTAGTGCTGAAGATTGCCAAACAAAAGCTTTGCAAGTTTCATAAATCGATGCAAAAAAAAATTAATATGCCCAAAGGAATACATTAAAAATTACTGATATACATATGTATTTCTAAAAACATAAAAAAAATTGTTAAATTAATTTTTATAAAAAATCGCAATTATAATTATTTTTAATCAAAAAATCTAAAAATTATGATTGTTTTTGATCAAAAAAAAAATAAAAATCTAAATTAAGATTATTTCGGATCGATAAAAATAAAAAAACATGAAACAAAAAAATTTTAAAATTAATTCAAAAAACTGAAAGGTTACGATTTGCGATTTGCGAAAAAATTACTTATTAATACCCTTGAACTCACTTCATCCTGTATCCTTTGCCCACCATAACAGTATATGGTCAATCGTGCCGATGCTGCCATAAAAAATGTTATCAAATATGCTATGTTTTCTAAGCTCATGCCATTGCTATGGCCGAGTTGGTAGGCTAAGACACCAAATTGCACACAATTTATTATGACTTCGGCAAATACTATTATGCGAAAGAATACATCAAGTTCATCGGCAATGCTGAGAACTCGTTGATAATGTTTTATGCAGCGGTATATAGCATAGTCCATTTCATTTTCCTGATGGTTTAATGCCGCTTTCTTGATTTTCAGCCTTAAGACACGAAATTGTGCAGCTGTATTGAGGATCAGAAAAGAGTAAAGTGTATCAACTGCAACTGTTACATGTCCTGCAAAGTAGAAACCTCCCAGTATAAAACAAAATGCAATGAAATAGGTAAGATGCTGATTTTGATCGAAAGGGTAGCTGAAATTGAAAATCATTTTATGTATATATTTATTTAAAAATAATCATAGTCCAATATCTACCTCGTCTTTATTATTTGAAAAATTTGAAATTTCTCGGTTTTAACATAAACGACTATGGTCATAAATGGTGGAACAAATATGGATACGAAACTGACAACGAAAATCATGACATAGTAGCCCAAACCAAATACAAAATCTTTTGCATTTTCCTCGGCAATAATTGACAACTCATCGGTGTTGGCTATAATATATCAATATAATTCAAGCTATTCGATTTTGATGAGACTCACCCTCAATTGTCAATATCCAAATGTTATGCATTAACTTGAACATGTCCTTGCGCTTCGACATAATTGTTAGAAATTTAATAACACATACAAAAGCTTCCAAAGCTACAGCTAATGATGCCATAAAATCATTCAAATTATCTCTATTTTCCCAACCGCTTTGGCTTACGGCTAAGAAAAATATAATTTGGCAAACGAGAGTCAAGCAAATGCAAAAGGGTCTACGTATTTTAAATTCAACTCCAGTGATATCAATGCTAAGGCCACGAAATGAAAGTCGTTGAATAAAACAAAAATGTTTTATACCCGACACGGATTCCAACATATTGCTGCTGATAAAAACAGGTGAACTCAAATCGATTTCATTCCAATTGTTGTATTTATAGACAAGCAAACTGTGAACAGTTTTTGCACACTACATCATGGTTGTCTTGGCGTTGACATACCTTGGGGTATATGTTAGAATCACTGTTTTTAAAGTGGTACCCTATAAAATATATAGGCATGATTCGGGCTCAGCCCACCCAAATCCTTGGGGAAACAATATAGCTCGTAAGGGAGAAAAATACCCATTTTTCGGTTCGCTAATTGGGCTGCTGAAGAAGATGAGCATTTTACCGAAAAATTATCTGTTCTGACAAAGCTCATTTCCATTGGCACATTCTGTGCCCACACAACAGGTAGGCGTTGAAATGAGGTGCTGCACAAGATCATAAAATTATATTACATAATTACGGTTAGGGCAGCTGTTGTTGTAAGCATGATGTAATTGAGAGACCCTGTCGTCATTTCTTAGTCAAATTCGAAATTGACCTGATTTGGTTTGAAATTTAAGTTCCATACAAACAGTCCCTTTGACACTAGAATAGCAATATCTTTGTAACTATATAAGCTAAAGCTTCTGTTTTAACTATTTTAGAATATGTATTAATATACAGACAATTTTTATTCAAGTTTTTCGCCTAGTTTTAAAGTATATACTTCTATACGCGCGTTGACATGGGGTAAGCTGGCGAATGCGTTACGGAAATGAGCGAACAAAATATGTTACGGAAATGGCCATCGAAGCACTGACAGATTATGTGTGAGAGAATCGTATGAGAAAAGCGAGTGACAAAAACAACATTTTTAAATAATACATTTTTGCTGAGAAAATCGTATGGAAAAAGAGAGTGACAAATTTTAATAGATGCTTTCTATGTGTGTTGAAAAGCATACGACGCAAGCATCGATGCATGCATGCTTTTTATGTGCTTCGCCTTAGTCACACAGGAAACATATACGATAAGTTAGTTCTTGAGCATAGATTTTGTGTTATTCTAACATTATTCTTCAGCAAATAGAAACTAAATGAAATTAACAGAGCTCTGTGACAGACCGATTGTAGTTTTTTTTCTCATTTTAACTTGACTTTCTTTTGAAGTATCGATTTCATATTTAATTTAGTTAACTTTTAATTAGTATTTTGCACCTTTGCAAATAATATTTAGTTTAAGAAGTGTTAAATTTTAATGTTCCTATTAATATATGTGGCTAGCAAAAAACTTTTGCAACCGACTTTCCTCCTCTAAAGTGGGAGGAGGGGGGAGGGTGCTTTATCCAACATCAGCGATAATTTGACTTTAAAAACTAAATTGAGTTCCTCTGCTTTTTAAACGGACCGCTAAAACAGAATGTTTGATTTGTATAATTTCAAATAGAAATATAATTCGAAAAAAAGATAATATTTATATTAAATTGAACAAATTAAGTCGGATCCTACAAAATATTTATATAAATTTTGATTTTCTACTATATTTTGACTTTTTCATATTAAATTGAAATCCAAATTTCTTAATTGTATTCGAAACATATACATAATACGAAACTTTCTTAACAATTTGGGGTTGCATAAATAAAAACAATCTTTTTGTTTTAATATAAGCTACGCTTTTCTATTATATTTTACGTAAAATTGAGATATATTAATTAAAAGATTGTTATACAGTTTTGACAATATCTTTTAGTTTCGACATTCAAAAGGATTCCATTTGATCCAAAAAACTAAGATCTTAAACGAAACTCTCAAAGCTTTAAAATGATTTTCTTTAAACTCTATTATTTTTTGGAGTTGTATTAATATATAAAGTGCATTCCTTGCCACAACGAAATTAGTATGACTTTAAGGGCTATGATTTTGTCGTTTTTTTTTTGCTAATGCTTTTCAATTTTTTAAAATTTGAGACAAATAAAAGAATTAATTTTAAAATTTGCTTATGTCTGTAAATATCTGCTCTACAGTTAATAATGCGGCCCTATTTTTCGGTATATCTACGCTGTTCATTCATCTTTTGTTTCTGCTACTAGTTCAGTACTTCAGCGACCTGTCTCCAAAACTTTTAAGGAATTCGTAGCGTACAAATTGTTTTTTTCTTTCTCGCATTTCCATATTGGATTTTTTTAAGAGAACATATGGTACATAAGTCTTGGAAAATTGTTCATTACCTCTCTATTTTAAATTTTTTCTGACCATTTTACCCATTATATTGAAGTCATTAACTTGTTAAATATCGACTGACTGACTTATTTATATCGAATTTTGTTAAAAAATGGAAATGCAAAAAAGGTTTTTTTAAATAAGTATGTCTTCGGCCGATTGCAATTTATAAATGCAAATACAAAATCTTGAATAACTATTTTGAAGATGGATCTACTTATTGAGTGTCTTCATTAAAAAGTTGATGTTCATTTTCAACTTATTAAGAAAATAACTGAATAATGTGAAAGCAATTTCTTGGTTTCGAAAAGGGAATAAATTCATCGTTCACAGCTATAGACCAACTTGAGCTCTTTCAATCCTCTCGAAGTCTTTGAAAAAATCATAAAGTCAATGATAATAAGAGTTTTAAAGGACATACATTTTTTGTGAGCTAGTTTTTAACCGCCGTCTTTATCGATATAAGAAATGCATGTGACACGGTTGACCATAACATTAAATATGTTAGAAAGATATCACTAGTCGTGCGAGACATGATGTGGCAAATTACTTGTAAGTCTGCAGTTTAAAGACACACAAGACATGCCTCCTAATGTCTTTATAAGCACTTTGTTATGTACAGTATAGTGACACACACGAGACATGCAACCTAATGTCTTTATAATCAGCTCATTATGAACTTTAAAAATGCATATTAAAGGCTGGACTTTTGTCTTGATAACATCGCCATTTGCAACTAGGAATGGTTTTCGAGGCAAAAAATGTTTCATCCTTATTTAACCTACTATACTATATAGTTCAAAGGGTAAAAATTGACCTTTAGAAATCATAGCATATGACTACGTAGAAAGTTCACTATCAGAACCAATATTGTATATTTCGATTTGCTAACGATTTACATTTTCTTCTGTTAATGTAATGCTTGAAATCAATCATGAACAGGAAAATTCAGAGCACTGGTTTAAAGCTCTCGAAATACGCGTAACGAAAGACCTAAGTATTGCAGTACAATATATTGATTTTCCCAGAGAATATTCGAAAAATTCATAATGTTTGAAGAAGAAATGCAGTCTTAAAATAGCTGGTAGTCAGTGACACCACCAAAACTGGAATAAATCTGCTCAGAATTAAGCAAAAAATAATATGTTGTATACCGCATAAGTCGTTAAGTTCTCATCTATGTTTTCAAACAATAAAAGTTTTGACAGCGTAACTAACTCTCTTAGTCTAGAATGATATATTATTAAAATAAGACTTAAAGACCATATTTTCTCTGACTTTAGTCTAAGGCAAAAATAGGAAAATACTTGATTATATGAACTGAACAAAATGAACAGTACAATATGTCAGCACCGCATAAATGCAAAACTAAGTGAGATGCAAATTATTTTGGCTGCAGCTGGCAAATACCGTGAAGTTTCTAGCTCATGTGCAACATGACAATCCTTTTGTAGACATTCACATCCTTCAGTAAAAGCACGCTGGTCATGATGAGATGATGATGAAGTCGAAGCAAACTTAATACCCATATGACGAGATGTAGTGAATATAAGACAAGAGCACTAATATGAAAAAGATTTAAGACCCAAAAAAAGAAAAGCAAATTGCTTACAACTGAACAGAATGAATGTCAACTCAACTCACTGGGTTGTCAGATAGAAAAGCAAGTTTAATGCAACCGCATGAACATTTATTCCAATTGGTTAAGAATAGAAATAAAACGAACTGTGTTGATTATTTATGGTAGATCATTTTAAATCACAGAATCATGTCAAAAACTGCAATTTGAAAAAGACATAAACATTTCATGCTTAAATAATGACCGAGTGTCTTCTAAGTTTTGCACTTTCCTTTTCATTTTTGCTTCAGCAATTTATATTCGGAGCACACACCAAAAAGTACACAAATCCCTAATATGTATGGTCGATGAGCACTTGAAGGCGTCATCATTTATACCGAAAGAATGCTGCATGAAAAAATTGCATGCATCCTGAATACTTTACGGCGTCATTTTTCGTAATTTTAAGTTCAAAAACCAGCAACAACAACAGAAATGCACAATTTTTTGGAAAAAAATAGAATACTTGGCGCCTTGACTACAGCACTGCTAGACAAATGTGGAACATAACACTAACTGAATATGGTATAGTACGTCCTAGCATGTACATAACTACATAGCTATGTATCAGTTTGAAGGGAGGGTTCACTGAAGGATATACTGTAGAACAGAGGGTGGTCATTGGAGTGTTTGTAAGTATGTATACGTCAGTACTTTTATTTTTGTATTTTTCATCTTTTAACGTTATAATTTTACGTCTTTTGCAAAAAGATGCTGAAAAAAACCCATTCACTTCTGAAAGCACAATGTTGTTTTTTTTTTAAGAAAACAAAAAAATATTTGCTTACGAGAAGATTAATGGTTCTGACGTTTAGCGTTTCTTTATTTTACCAAAAACCTTTATTGTCCCGGTATTACAAAATTTGGATGATAGACAGTTCGTTGTATGATAACAAACATTCTGATTTAATATTCATGGCAAGGTCACAATATTTATAGTCATCGCATTTTTGGAGCCAATTTCGCAGTATTATCAAACATTTAACTCAATTATGCTCAATTCACAGAAAAATATTCGGTCTGGTTGTTTTGAAATCATTTAAACAAAATTGCTGAGTTTTCATTCATTTTGCTAGGAAAATGGGGCTGAAAATTCATTAAAGCTCAAAAAAAATTAACTTTTATAAAGGTGTTCTTATTGAAATTCTTGTTTGGATACATTGTTTAAAATCAGCGAAATTAATTTTAAATTTGTATATAATTCACAATTTGGTGCGAAAAAAAAAACAGTTTTTCAGCCATCTCGGGGCAGAGTGACGCTCTCTTTTTGGATATAATATTGCTCACTGTTGAATTGATGATGTGGATGAAGCCAGAATAAACAGATATCGAAGGCCACTCTTCTTACTGTATCACAATTTGTATAGTAATTCCAGTATTGAATTATGTCCGTTTCCTCACTTAACAAAGTCTCTTCGAAAAAAAAAATGTCGCTCGGATCTAGTTTCGGAGATATAGACATCGAAAGTTGCGGACATAGCTTTTGGAAAAATGATTATAAGTTGGCAACCGCTGAATAGAAAATAGTAAATATGAGTGTCGTAAGAATACAATAATGAAGCGTGAAGTTTTGAAATTTGACCTATAGTTTTGGAGATCTGACGAATTTACTGAAATTATGACCAATTTTTTTTTTTAAAAACCTTATTTTTTCCTAAAAATGTGTTAATGACCTATAACTGTTTTAGCACATCAAAAAAGCCAAATTTATTCCGTTTAAAATGGTATATAATTAGTTGTCAATTTTTTTATATTTATACCCTTTTTAAAGAAAAATAAAAAAATTTACTCAATGATTAATAAATTTCGATTTTAATCGTTAAGGCTCAAAGCTATCGATAGTAAGCGATGTTGGAAAACATCGATGAATATCGATATTAATCGATTTTTCCTCAGCCCAACCTCATAAGATTTGTAATGAAAACTTATTGTGAAACACACTAAATTTGTTGTTTAAATATAAATGATAATTTATTAATTTTAAATAAGAACCGAAAATTCAACTGAAACTTACTATTATTTTGATAAATATTTCCAAATATTAAATTAGATCGTACTATTGGGAAAAATACCTTATAAACAATCAGTAATGGTCCAATTGATTTAATAATTAAGAAAACAATTCTAAAATCACCATTAAAACGATATTTTTCGTTCAAAATTAATAGGACTTGTAATATTGTTATGCCAATACTTCGTCTACTATAAAGCGGATCATATAAACCATTGGCTTCATTTAATTTATTTGTGGAATTGTAATATTAATTTCATAACACAGGACCACAAAAAAAGAAGGTCTTGTAGTTGGAAGACTAGGTATCATACGGTATGTATTCAGGTCAGAACTTTTCCATCACCCTCAGATTTTGACATAACCTCAAAATTACACTTTAAATTACTTTAAAAAGAAAGTCCCTCAAAAAAAACAAGAATCAAAATCCAGAAGGTAAACCTTACTTATATAACGAATCTAGGTGTGCCAAAATAATATCTTACAATAAAAATTAGTTTTTGCTGCCCAATTTTCCACCAGCACCCTCATTTACCCAGAAAGGGTTAAAAACTCGTTTCTTATAAAAACTCAATATTAATGCATAATACTGGTCAACACTAGTTTTGGTGACGAGGAGCTGCACTTTTTTTTTAACTAAGGAACTTATATGGATTTTGCCTTGTAAAAAAAAAAGTTTATATGAAAAACAATTTACATAATTTCAATAAAAATTTTTCTTTTTCGCAACTTTCGTGAATGAGGTGTAGTTGGACTTTCACGTTGCATCCCCCAGCAATAGTCAGCCATCATGTGGCAATCCCATCGTCCTTGGTATCTGTCTTCCATAGTCTTTAAGTCCTGGTGAAACCGCTCCCCTTGCTCTTCGCTATATGAACCAAAATTTTCTGGGAATTTTTCAAGATGACTGTGAAGGTAGTGCACTTTGATGAACATATTACATCCTAAGTTATTTAAGTGCTCTAGCATGTCATTTACAACTTCAGAACAGTTATTTGAGTTGAAATTTCCGAGAAAGTTTTTAGTATAAAGAAACGCCATTCATTTGGATAATATTTTGAAAGACCCATTTCGAGAATAAGGCCTTGCACATCAAAAAAAAAATAAAAACAATATCACTTTCCGATTGAAAAAATGGTATCAAGTCTTGCTCTCTTGTTCGATAGAATGTCACTTTTGAAAATGACGCCAACAAGTTTTTTTCTTTTAATCTAAAATCCAAAACCACTGCAGATTCTTTAGAAAGTTCGAGATTCCTTATCAAATCAATAAATTCTTCTTGGGTAAAAGGTTTTGACTCTGTAGATGGTATTCCTTCGAAATCGCTGTCGCTACTCACTTCATTAATGACTTCTTGAAATGATGATTCACGAATGGAACAAAATGCTGAAACAGGTACTTCCTCTGAATGTGGTAAGGGTCTTCTAGCAGAATCAGTCTGAATAAATCATTATTTTAACGTTTACACCACGCAAATTAATACAGCAGAAGTAACAGTCATCGAAGTGATTTTTTTGCTCTTTCCATTGCAGAGGCATTCCGAACTTCATATGGTTTCTTTTACCACTAATTCACTGTCTCAAGTGTTCACAGCAAATTTTACAAACAATTTGGGTTATCCACGGCTTGTATGCATCCACAATTTTCGACTTACAGAAAGCATAATAAGCACTTTTTATAAAATCTGTTATAGGTTTTCTGAAATTTTTCACCGTGCATTCACCGTGCATTCACCACAGCGGTAACAAAACACATTTGGATCAATGAGACAACTTCTTCGCGATGAAGGCTTGATATAAAAATAAATTTATTTTTAGAAATTTATCGATAAAATAGCAAATCATGCACACGGAAGTACTTATTACAGCGAATATTTAAAAGTGACCGTTTATCAAAAATGACACGTAGGAAAAAAAAATTTAAAATATTTTTAATGTTGCCAGTACATACTTAAAACAAAACCACAAACTATATCTCGGCACCAAATTTTTTTTTCGATTTGTTGACCTGTGTAATTAAAGCATTGAATACATTTTTTTCACTAGTTTTGTTAGTTTATTTCAATGTGATCACACTATTATTCGATTAAAAAATTTAACAATAGGTTAACCCTAAGGGCTATAAGTCCATCACTATTTTCACCCCAGGTCCCAATTTTGATTTGTCTTTTCAGCTTTTTCTGTTAATATATCATTTAGTACTATCCTTCCTTTTTAAAATTAGCTTTCAAATGGTCATCAATGATGTTGATGATGAAACTATGATCCAATAAATAACCTCTTAAAATGAAATGAAAAAATGCATGTTTAAAGAGAAAGGATGAATGGAAGAATAACCTAAAAACATTAATAGGATGGATCGTATCGATCGTGTGCCTTCAACTTTTGAACCTGTTTCAAGCAAAAAAAAAACAGAAATTGAATTACCCTAACGTACATATTTTCGATAAGTGTTGGTTAAATCAACTTGCCTTGGTCTTGCACGTATTTAATATAATTACTTATATGATTTTTTAAAACTTTGCTGCAGCTGCTGTATGTAATAATGTATCAAATGAATTATAAATTTATGGTATATGCGTGTTCTAAAGGGTTAATGTTACACTGATGTATTTTATTCGTGTAACTGCTTGCATGCTTATTCGTTTGTGAAGGACTGCAACTGTAACTGCACAACGTAGTGCTGCATGTGACACACGAATGACGCACCAGGATTTTGTGTCAAAATAATGTCTGTAACGCATTTGCAAAAAACCTGCAAGACATCGCATTGTCGTCATATCAACCAGATAGCATAACGAATATATTTTTAGACTGATTACTTAAGAAGCAAAACTGCACCATGCTCAATCAACTATATTTAGATTATTCATGTAATACTGTCGTGGGACGACATGAAACCAAAAACAAAAGCAAGACTGCAGGGCATGTCACGTGATCTCGAAAAAATATCAGCGAAAAAGATGGCAAATACATTATAGACATTGATGTAGAAAACAGGATTATTTCAAATGACTTAAACACGAGACTCATATTTGTGTTTGGTTTTTTGAAGACCTGGCCTTCAACGTCAGGAGTTTGATGAGCAAATTACGTTAAGCCTTAGAGCATCCTATAACATGAATTATTATTCAAACAGCACGATATAAAGAACGCATACTGGCAATGAAATGAGAGTGTGCTCCAGAAATGTTAGAATACATTATACTTCTGGAGCTACTTCGGAATAACAACATGGTTGGCGCTTATTTTTTGCTTCCTTGCTTCTCGGATAACTATAAGCTACCAAGAATGCTATAACTCATGTTTATGTACTGCGAATTCCATCGCTAATGAACAACGATTACTTACAAAGTAATCAGATTCTATTGATAGTGCTAGCAGCGTAAGTAAACAAACCAAATT
The DNA here is from genome assembly GCA_949775025.1 of Tricholauxania praeusta. Classification (NCBI taxonomy): domain Eukaryota; kingdom Metazoa; phylum Arthropoda; class Insecta; order Diptera; family Lauxaniidae; genus Tricholauxania; species Tricholauxania praeusta. The sequence continues at coordinate 34,087,186 of OX459029.1, forward strand.
ATCTTTTGAACCAACATCCAAAATATGACAACTGGGAACGTACGGTTTATGTTACATCATTAGTGTGTGTAGTTATGTAAAAGCATCAGTGAGTACATCAGTGCAAAGCACTTGTTCACATACTTCAGTCTTTAAAATTCCTTTTAGTGCAATTCTGAACTTGAGAACCACACTACTCGTATTTCATATATGTATGTACTTTTTCCTTTGAGAAGTAAAAGATAAAAAAATTTACTTTTCTTGAAGAGACTATAAATCATGCTGCCTGAAAGGATATTCTTCTAGGAGAGGAAACAAACTCATGTGCATTGTAAAAATATATTTGAGACTTTTAGCGTTATTTTGTTTATAATCAAGTAAAGACAAAAGTTTAGTACTTTATGATGAGACTTAAAGGTAACATTTGTGTAACATACTTACTTTCGCTTATTTTGACATAACAGCTTTAAGAATTTAAAGAAACATAAATTGTATATATATGTACATAGAGCTAGAAAGGTACGAGAATATAAAGTCGTTGACTAAATAACCTTTGTTTTCAAAGAATGCTTTAAAAAGATCTTGTTAAATTAAATTTAAATCGCTGTAGAGTAAATTTGCGAATTTTTATGACAATATAAGTAATTTTAATAAAAATTTAATTCAAACACGCATGAGCGTAGCCTCAAACTTTTTACATTCACGTGTAACAAACTGCTGAGAAAAAATCATAAATTTTATTATTAAAATTTATAAAATGCATTTTCAAGTTGTTGGAAATAACAACAGCGACACCGAAAGTAATCTCAACCAGCGTTGGATCTAAGGGGTTACGTGAGCGTCATGGCCCTCACAACCATGACAGAAAGTTTTCATTAAACAGCGCTTTTCGCTAAGTTTTGTTTTTTTTTCATGTTTTTGCTTAGTAAAAATCATTACCCGTAATTTTAAAAATTGTAAATTATTCCATTAAAATGTTACATTGACCTTGCCTTACATTTTGGGTAGGAGAAGATTTTTGCTTTTGGTGTTTAGGAGGGTTCAGTGTGAATAAGGAAATCCGTTTTGGGGTTGAAACCTCTTTATTTGGCCGCAAGCTTGAAAAATGTGAGAAAATAGTGTTTCCCAGATATCTTCAAAGCCATAAAAATCTCTCAAAATGTTTCCAAGGCTCTTTTGTAGAAAATTAACTTCTCTTCTTTATAAAATTTTCAAGACAATAATCCAACTTACAAAGCAGTGATGCTTGGTATCGTTATTAAAAATATACTTTTCCTTTGTAGCAAAACATTAAACCATAATAAAGAGAGACGAAGGAATGTCTTTTGTAAGACTTACTTTTTAAAGCTAATGATAGTCTTATGAAGACATTAAGTGGCATGTCTCCTGTGTGTCTTTATACTGTACAGAACAGTGATATCTCGAATGTGTCTTTATACTGTACATAACAAAGTGCTTATGATGACTTTAGGTGTTATGAACCTACTGTACATAATAAAATCCTTAAGAAAACTTAAGGCGGCATGTCTCATATCTATCTTTATACTTAAGACATAAAAGTCTTTTCAAGTATATGTCGCCCAATCTTTTCATAAGCATTTTGTTATGTACATTATAAGGATACACATGAGACATACCGCCTCGTGTGGAATGTCCCATTTGTGTCTTTAAACGAGGTTATGGATGCACATTTTTGTCATTTTTTTGCATTTTTAACGCGATTTCCCAAGACAAATGTGTAATAAGATATGATTCGCCTTTAAGATATAATGAAATGCATCGCTAGGGGATAGTGTGCGGGACTATGGATCGTTGGGTTATGGGTTCGAGACCGGCGTACAAATCGTAAGTAAATAAGAAATTAGATACTTAATATGATACTCCTAACAATGCTGTTTAAGCTGTCAATAGTTTTCAACGCGTTTCCAAAAAAAATAAACAATTTTTTTAAGATCTCTCTGGGTTTTATACCCCTCGTCTCCTACTGAAGTGGTAAAAAAGTTTTTTTAAATGCTTTAATTCGAGCCGGCGGGTACTGAATTTTTTTGAATTTCCTTCTTTGGAACTCTAAGAAAACTTCTCAAAATGTTTGAGCAATATTTAAAATAGTAGTTATGTAACAATTAATTTTTTAGACGCTTTCATTTCGAATTCTAACAACGTCAAAAATTGTTTTTAAATGTACTTAAAATGTTTCAATGCTGACACCTCCAACTCAGAAAAAGTGCCGCAGCGCAATACAATTCCTAGAAACGCATACTTCTGAATTTTTTGCTTTAATTTCAATGGGGTACTCTTGTGGGTTATTATGCGAGTTTGTTGTTCTAAGTTCACCCCATATTGTCTTCAGATGGTTTTTCTTAATTTGATATTTTGAACAAAAAAAAAAACAACTTTTCATACTTAACTTTAAATATTCTGACATGATAAGACAGAAAGGGTTACATTTATAGATTGAGGTAACTAAAATTTAGAATGGAAATAAAGATTGAATAAATAAAAAAAAATTATTTTGAAATGAGCGGTCAAAATGAATAATATTTTGTTTTCATTAACTCGTACCAAACTATCAAGTAAGGTTGTTTTTATTCCTTAAGGATAATTGTGCTTATTTCAAGTTTTGTTACATCTCCTTTAAAAGCCTTATAGAATAGTTTTAGTTGTTTGATTCTATAAAAGTTTTAAATCAAACCTATTGAAGTCGTCCCATTTTTTGATCGGATTATGTTTTTGATTGCTCCCAGTCTAGCGAAGCTATGAAATGGTCTAAAATTAATTTATTTTCTTCATTTGGTTTTTGAGTAACTTGACCCCTCTCTCATATACGCAACTGACTGCAACATCGTGTTCGCAAAATTCGGACACACAAAGAAGACTCATCTCGCCAGTATCTGTTGTTACACTTTTTGTCGCTGAGCAGCTGTTGCTGCTAGTGCTGCTGTTGTTATTGCACTACTACCAACAGAATGTTGGTGATTCTGTATGCATAATAAGTAATTAGTTTATAAAATGTACTTGTGAAATTGCATGTGTAAATGCAAGTGGCAAAGAAGGACAATGTCTATGGTAACAAAGTCAGACATTTTTTTTCAAAATCAATTTTGATAATTTTTTAAAAAATAAAAAATCCGAAAACCCCGAACTCTTGATATAATACAAAAAATGTTATTTGCACCACATTAAAAAATTTATGATATTTTATAACATTTTTAGGCTGAATCATCCCCAATTAAGTTGCTCGTATAGTTAGTTTTTAGAAAATAGAATTGGAAATTTTAACGATTCTCATAATTTGAAAAATATGGCACTGAAATTAACATATAAAAATATTTTATAAAAAATATTAAAAATAAAGAATATATATAATTTAAGAGTTATATGTATAAAAAAATAAGTTTTTCCCAAAACAAATTAGAATTTAGGCAAAATGGACATTTTTACCACATATAAAGATGTACTGAGTATAATATTTATCTTGAGAGGAAGTCTCATTTCGAAGACAAAATTACTTTACAAAAATATCATATGTCAGTCACAAAGTCTCATCTCAATTGTCAAGTGCAAGAGACTAAATAATACATTAAAATGTACATAGTTTACTTCTTACGGCACATAGCTAAGAGTTTCTTGAATAAGTCTAAGTATGTCGAATAACCAGCAGATGCAGGCGATTAGGGCTCACAAGCCGAAATTTTAATTTTTCAAACTATGAAGTTATTACCTCCCGCACAAAATTTGCATACTCCCTCATAATTTATTCAATATAAAATCGAACAAAAATTATTGTCTTAATATGATTTAACAGCTGTTCATTTCATTTGCAGCAGCTCAATTGTTTCGTGAAAATTCCAAACAACTTCTACTAATAAAAACAAAACAACTTCTTAACTACGGATAACCTAAATGACAACATTTTTAATTTTAGTGTCATTTTATGTTGACCGCCTAATTACCATAACAATGCGCAAATATTTACCTCACTTCTGGCTACCGAGTAAAAACCTAATAAAAAATTAGCAAAAAAGTCTACTGCCTTGTAATTTGCATAAATGATAATCGTTTTGTTCGATCGTTTATTTTATGAATAGTTCGAAACATTCCTTAGATAATCATCAAACTAGCGATCATGTGTCACATAGAGCATATGCATTGCCTACGTCATAACCACCTACAAACTGTGACGTGATGTTTTTGATCATTGATGATCGCGCTTCATTCTGATTAATACATCGTTATATAAAAAGCATGAAATGTGCCAACTCAAATCATTATCAGTTCAAAGCTTCAAGCCGACTTACGCTATTCGTGCGAGCATAATATACGGAAAATTATTACATCGAAAGTTAAAACAACGGAAATAAATAAAATGCGTGTTTTTATTGTAATGTGCTTGGCCACAGCCGCCTGTGCCCAATATGACTATCAACCTATTGGAAATTCTGCTGCTGGACCTGCAGGTGGCGGTTTTAGTAATCTTGCACCTGCACAAGCAGGACCATCATCGTACTCTGCACCCGCTGCCGAATTGAATAAGGAATACTACACTTTCTCAGCTCCCGAAGGTGAATTCGATGATCATGATGCCGATCAAAAAATTGCTGGCTCTCTAAAGAAGGGACTCCGTGTGATCTTCATTAAGGGTCCAGAAAATAGAGGATTCGAAGATGCTGCACTTGCTTTGGCTAAACAGGCTGGAGATCAAAAGACTGCTATCTATGTGCTCAACAAACAGGCTGATATTGGTGATTTGGCCAATAAGCTTAATGCTATTCGCAACAACAACAATAACAAACCAGAAGTTCACTTCGTTAAATATCGTACACCAGAAGATGCTGCCAATGCACAACAACAAATTCAATCTCAATATGATGCTTTGGGTGGTAGATCCCAGTCACACAATGGTGGTGTTGCTCCAGTACTTAACTTTGCTTCGCAGGCTCCAGTTCAAGCTCCTAGTGCTCGTGCTCCAGGCAGTGCATATTTGCCATCATCGATTATTCGCCGTTTCCGTCTTTAATTTTTGTTTAATTTCTAAAAACAGAAAATGGGAATATTGAGTGACATGACTGATTTGTTATCTATATAAATAAGACGAGATTTTTGAAAACCAAATATACAAAAATATGATAAAAATACGATATTATTCTTTGACATCGGTCCAAGTCAAGGGTTTCAAAAAATGACATGATATAAATGGGAAAAAAAAAATGGTTGAACAAATATAAATTTGTTTATACATAGTCTACTACGTTGCTTGGATATCTGATCGTAGAATCGTTTTCAGATATTACTGATTAATTTGAACTTAAAGTCTAGAAGTTTTTTATCAAAATTATTTCACTTAAATAAACAATCGACATTCGTTGAACTATCCAGTGCCAAAATCACAAAATAAACTCTTAAAAATTAGGCCTGTTAACGTACTTTGAGCTCTTACAAACGAACAAAGTGAATATGCTCCAAAATAGCTAAAAACAGTAAAAGAATACCCCCTATGTGTGTTTCTCTTGCTTTATCTCTTCAATACCATAGGGCTTCCACAAAACTCTTCCAACGTGAAAAATTCAATTCAAAGGGAAAAAATTGCATTGCAAATTTGAAAATTTCACTTTTGATTTTAAGTCGCTAATTTTGAAGATGAAAATAGTAAAAATAACTTTTTTCATCTTTAAATTGCATTTTGAATTTGAAAAGTGTTGGAAATAACTTTTTTTAACTTTACTTCAACTGTGAAAAACTTCAAATGAGATTTTGGCGTTGGAAAGTTTTTTGTTTTCGTTTTTATTTTTGATTTTACATTAAACACTTTCTCACTATGAATCATATATGAAGTCAATTTAAATCAATTTGAATTCATTTTGAGTTGAAATCAAACAATTTAAACATTTTCGGCATTGGTGCTAAATCAAAAACGTTTACGGGTGAATCAAATGTAAAATCATTGATTTTTTTCTTCAATATTTTGAAATACTTTATTGATAAACGATTGTTCAATAGGTTTTATCATTAAAACTTTTAAGCTACTTAATTTTAATTAATTAAGTTGCTACCAAATTTCTCCATAAAGTGAGCCCTATATGCATGGTGTATGAATGAATCATCCACTGTTCAAATAATCACAATATTTAAAAGTGACATTTCACAATATACATCTTCAAATTAAAAACTTATAATTCATTTTGGGATATCTCTTTTCACCTGATCCCGTTCCCCTATGCAATTCACTTTATGCAGAAACCATGTGATTAATGACATATGGTATTTAAGTATTATTTTTCATGCTGCAACAACAGCAATGGAAATTACAACAACAACTATACTGTAGGGCATTATTGCCAACCGTATCATCAATGTCACCAACTTAATTTGCTAGACTTGCTCAGTTGTTTTTGTTTAAGCAGCGAATCGCGTTGTTCTCCCTGAGGAGGCCTAAAGCGATTCATAACAGACTGCAACGTTTTTGTTGGTCGCTGTTGTCGTCATTGTTTTATTTTTTTGTTTTTTTGTATGTTTACCTTCTGGCCTCCTGGCCAGTTGCCAATAAAAGAAAAAAAAAATATTTTAACAACCGTAGAGTGCCATTAAAGATCAACAGTTTGTTTTTGGCCAGATTTGCACCATCGAATCGTTTAGTTTTCATGTTTTTTTTTCTTTGTTGGTATCAAAGACTAGTTCTTCATACTCAGATTGTTTTTCACTTCCTTCCTTTGCTACACGGACACGACCATAAGGACGAAAAAGGTTGGCCACATTGTTGCAACTTGCAACAAGTTGCTAGTAATTGAATGTTCACTCGATATGAATCACATGCAAGTTTTTATTGATTTATTGTTGTAATTGTTACTGCCTACTCAAAATAGTTAGTGCTTATGATGTGAATTTATAAAATTTTATAATGTTAACTTCATATTTTGCTGTAAACTTCAAAGAAAACTTATCTTAATTAGAACTTTATGATAAAATTTAAGGAATGCTCTTTTGAATAGTCAAATTAAAGTCATCGTTACATTAAATTTTTATAAAACTCTTAGCTAAAACTTTTTTTATTATACAATGGTTTTGATATCTTCTAACATACCAACACTTCCATCTGGAACAAAAAGTTATCAACAAAACAATTACTTCGATGCTTATCTATCTTTAGGTTTATATCGCCGAGACAAGCAAGGCGGTGTTCTGGCGCCCAACGGCGCACAGTGTTGTATTTTGAGAAAAAATGGACAAAATCAAATTCCCGTCGATAGGAATGCCCAAAAAAAACGAGGTCGGTCTCATTCGAAAGGTGATTTCATGCTTTTTTTAGAAAAATTGTCCCGAATCGAAATCCCAGCTTTGGGCGTTTCTCAGAAATGCCCAAAATATGGTCTTTTTCAATTTTAGACAGTTTTTCCCAATTTTAGTACAATTTTGACTCGTATACATATCCGATGATAATTTATTTTGAAAGTCGAGAAAAATACCTTTAATTTGGTATTTTAAAAATTTTTCTAGGTGCTTGGTATCGAAAAATACATCTATATTTAATTAGGGGTAAATTAACGTTAATCTATTATATAAAACTCATTTTTTGTCTGTCCGTCTGTCTGTCTGTCTCTTTTGCACGCGGAAACTATCCAGCCGATTTTGATGAAATTTTTACAGTATGTTCGCATCGATCGGGCGGGTGTCATAGGCTATAAAACTTTTATTTAGGGTACATATTTAGGGTGGCCCTCATACACAAATATTTTAAAAATAGCGATTTCTCCAAGACTGGCAAATCGATTCTCATGAAATTTACACAGTATGGCTTTTATGTTAAGGGGCACAGATTGAATGGTAAAAATTTTATTTAGGGTGCATACTTAGGGTGGCCCTCATACAAATATATTTTTAAATATCATTTTCACGAAGGCAAATAAATCAATTCACATCGAATTCACACTACGTATCTCTAATGTTAAGAAGCATAGCTTAGACCACAAAACTTTTATTTAGGGTGGCCCTCATACACAAATATTTTAAAAATAGTAATCTTCAAACGAAAAAATAAACGATACTTGGCCAGATGTAGGCAACGATTATTATTTTGATTTAGTGGGCTCTTGAAATTATTATTTGAACGATAAAGATGCAGTTCATGATCGTAGCAAACCATGTAAAAGCGAAAAAAATTTAAATGTACATTTTAACTTAGTCAGTGTCCATTTCCTCTATAACTTGACTAGAATGATTACTGCAACAATAAAAATACATTCAATGTATACACGAATGAAAATGCTAAGACGCAGTTTCAAAAATCACTTATTATGCGTATTATAACTAAATACGGAGAAAATATGGAGAAATCGCTATTTTTAAAATATTTGTGTATGAGGGCCACCCTAAATAAAAGTTTTGTGGTCTAAGCTATGCTTCTTAACATTAGAGATACGTAGTGTGAATTCGATGTGAATTGATTTATTTGCCTTCGTGAAAATGATATTTAAAAATATATTTGTATGAGGGCCACCCTAAGTATGCACCCTAAATAAAATTTTTACCATTCAATCTGTGCCCCTTAACATAAAAGCCATACTGTGTAAATTTCATGAGAATCGATTTGCCAGTCTTGGAGAAATCGCTATTTTTAAAATATTTGTGTATGAGGGCCACCCTAAATATGTACCCTAAATAAAAGTTTTATAGCCTATGACACCCGCCCGATCGATGCGAACATACTGTAAAAATTTCATCAAAATCGGCTGGATAGTTTCCGCGTGCAAAAGAGACAGACAGACAGACGGACAGACAAAAAATGAGTTTTATATAATAGATTAACGTTAATTTACCCCTAATTAAATATAGATGTATTTTTCGATACCAAGCACCTAGAAAAATTTTTAAAATACCAAATTAAAGGTATTTTTCTCGACTTTCAAAATAAATTATCATCGGATATGTATACGAGTCAAAATTGTACTAAAATTGGGAAAAACTGTCTAAAATTGAAAAAGACCATATTTTGGGCATTTCTGAGAAACGCCCAAAGCTGGGATTTCGATTCGGGACAATTTTTCTAAAAAAAGCATGAAATCACCTTTCGAATGAGACCGACCTCGTTTTTTTTGGGCATTCCTATCGACGGGAATTTGATTTTGTCCATTTTTTCTCAAAATACAACACTGTGCGGCGGATTAACTTTTTTATAAAAGAATCGAATGAATGTTATTTTACATAAGTGGAAATATAAATTTAAATGCTTTTTTTAACCAAAATATAAATATTGATTTTGTGTAGGCTTTCCGAAATAGGGAAAGTTGAATCAAAATTTTATTTCACTATGAGCCCCGATTCATTTCTTGCCCTTTTAGATGCATAACCTTTTACAATTTCATAGAAATGTGCAATATACAGAAAATGTAATACCTCAAAATAAATTAGAAATATCAGTTGAAGTATGATAAAAGGTTTTTCACTAGGAACGGGTAGATATTAAAATTGAATATAACAAGTTGTGTGTGAGATATCAACGAATTTTTGTTTTATTTGAAAAGCCTGTTGATTATATGCGGGCCATGAACCCGATTTTATTTTTAGTATACAGAAACTCTGTATTTGCTCAACTTCTAAATGAAAACTTTAAGCATTTGGAGATAAATTCGGATTCCCGTATGATTCAACGGATTCATTTCATTTCATTTTCATTTTATTTATGCATTTTTTTGATACAATAATTTTATATTTTACAAACGATTTAATGCAAGTATTCATAGTAGCATTTGTATCAAAATAAAAGAGTAAGGCATTTAATTTAAAAGTTAATAAAATATTTCAAAATGCCATTTTAAACATAGTTCTAGAATATATAAAGTGTTGTGGGGTAACAACAGAATTTAATCACTAAATTTAGATAAACAATTTAATGTTTTTCACAAAAATATATGATAAAAATATAGGTAAAAATATAAGAAAAATTACATTTAAGTTAAAGTAAATGAGTGGTAATACAATATGACAATTATCATATATGCAAAAAAAAAAAAAAAAAAAATGAACGGTGGGTTGCACTCCGGGAGTGCCGACAGAAGTGAAAACAAATCGTTTAATGGCAAGTTAGTGTGTTAATTGGTATGTGTGCGTTTTCTTTTTATATGGCAATGTAATGGAAGACAAAAACGGAATATGTATTCAAATTTTACTCTCGCTCTGATTCTCAATTTGTCAACGCAACAACGCGGAATTTGAAAGAAACAAACATGTAAGCATAACAATCGTTGAATGAGAATGGAATGTGTCAGTTAGTGTGTCTGCTTTGCTTTTTGTCTGCCACTTGGAATATTTATTTAAAAGAAACAATAGAACATTCAAATTTTATTATCGCATTCATGACGAGGAATCCCGATGACGGTCGGTGTCGCGAGTTTATACTTTTTTCCTCAGCCGCACAACGTGCCATAAGAAGTTTTCACTTCAAAAATTGCTGGAAGAAGTATATTCGGCTCAGTAGCCTCAACTGTGAATAATTTAATTTGAGCTAAGTATTCCTAATGTTTGAGAACAAAAATTTATTCTGATTGCAGTTTGAGACATTATTGCGAATTGTGTAAGTATAAGGAAAAATCAGGTAAAGAAAGTACCTGGACCTGTGACTAAATAGCTTAAACATATTTTTTCTAAAACTTAACTTAAAAATTTGCTTCTTCCTAAAGACACTATGACACCACATTTATCAAAATCGGCTTATTCGTTGACGAGTTATATCTGTTAGAATATTCAAACTGCTTAAAACGCCATCTAGTGGCAGTTTATGAAAACACAAATGACTTCAAAAAAATCTGCTTGTTCTTAAAAAAACTATTACACCTCATTTGTCTAAATTGGTTTAGTAATAGCCGAGACATAACTTTTTAAAGTTTTTCAAAAAACCAAATTTTGCTTGCTGCTGGTTCATGGTGGCCTGGTATTTCAGATTTTTCTCTGCTTTGGGCTGCTGGCTCTGCTTTCGGCTGCGCTTGCAGAAATAAATTTGCTGACTGAGCAACAGCTAACCGGAAGTCAACAATTTAAAAAAAATTTCCAAAAAATTGCATACCTTTATGGGCCAATTTTTTCAAAAAACCTTGCCTACTTTTAGGCGCTTTTGATAACTTACCCCTAAAAGTATACAACACTTTCCTCCAAATTTTAAAAAAATCGCCTAAAAGTATGCAACATTATCTGAAATTTTTAAAATCGTTGCCTACTTTTAGGTGCTATTTTGAAATGTTGCATACTTTTAGGGGCAAATTATTAATAGCGCCTAAAAGTAGGCAACGTTTTTTAAATTTTTTGAAATCGAGTTCGTTTTCCAAGTCTTCAAAATTCTAAAATCGAGTTTGTTTCCCAAGTCTTCAAAATTCCAAAATCAAGTTCGTTTCCAAGTCTTCAAAATTCCAAAATCGAGTTCGTTTCCCAAGTCTTCAAAGAACATTCAAATTTTACTATCGCATTCATGACGAGGAATCCCGATGACGGTCGATGTCGCGAGTTTATACTATTTTCCTCAGCCGCACAAAGTGCCATAAGAAGTTTTCACTTCAAAAAATCATAAAAAACATTACAATGTAGATCTCAGCAAAATCTCGATTTCTAAATGATTGAAACTTAAAAGAAAGGATATACCATTTTATAAAAAAGCGAATAAATTTCTTATAACACGAATACAAAAAGGGAGGCTATTTAACAATTTGCAAGCCACACCGGTGTAAAATTTACGAAAATGAGTAGTCCGAGCAAAAGAAATTTCAACAACGGATCGAAAGTTATTACGCAAACTATAATTGTCAGAGACGCGACTATGCATATAACCAGATCTAAGGTAAAATATTTTTAAAGCTTTAAATTAATAAAGTTGCCTTATTGGAAGAATTCTTAGCTGCCTGAAAAATTCCATTGAATGTTCTCTACGACTTACATTACATATTTTCCTAATCACGCATTTTTGAAGGATTAAAAGTGGTCGAACCCTATTAATTGCGGCACCACTCCAACAACTTATTCCATACTGAAGTTTTGATTGGCATATGCCATATTAATTGCGGCACCACCCCAACAACTTATTCCATACTGAAGTTTTGATTGGCATATGCCATAATAATAATTTATAAGAGTGGAATTAGAACAAAACATACGTAAACGATAGAAATATCTGATAGTGGAGAGCATGTACTGTTTTAAATGAAGGATATGCTCATTCCAACTCAGTTGATGATCAACAAGTACACCAAGATACTTAAAATACTTTACCGTTTCAATTTCAAAACAGTTAACGCTACACCTTAAGTTTCGGTTAAAGCCGATTTTGGAATTATTATTGGAACATACTTGACTATGCAAGCAGAAACGATTACAACATGTCGAGTGAAACATGATGTCAGTGAATGGCGATTCTTGTTCATAATGACTAAAAAACATAAGTTTAGTTTTATTGCTAGCAATTAACTTACGGCTTGCAAACCAAGACCTCAGAACATGGAGATCATGATTAACGCCAGTTACTAACTCAGGGGAATTGAAAGCACTATAGGCGATGGCAAGATCATCTGCAAACGCAGTGACTTTGCCTTCAAATGGTAAGGAAAAAATCGTATTTAAATAAATTAAAAAAAGTATGGGTCCGAGTACTGATCCTTGAGGAACACCCATATTAATGTGCTGAGAGTTGCTAACACTACTTTTACTTTTTGTTTTCTGTCCGTTAGATACGATTTAAGCCAACTATGTTTCACCCCACGAAAACCTGCGCAAAATAGCTTATGGAGAAGAATCTGATGATCCACCATATCGAAAGCCTTCGTAATATCAACGAAAAGAGCGGCACAGATCTTTTTATCATCTATTTCTTTATGCACAAATGAGCAAAATTCCAAAAGTGCATCTTCCGTTGATAGACCGGTTCTAAATCCGAACTGCATTTAACTTAAAAACTCTCTCCTATTAAGATAGTAAACAATTCTATTTTTTAAAGCCTTTTCAAATATTTTAGAAAAGGAAGAGAGCAGCAAAATAGGTCTGTAATTGTTTTTATCTGTTTTATCACCTTTTTTGTGTAGTGGAATGACTATTGCACATTTCAAAGATTCGGGGAAAACACCTGAAGTGATACTGTTGTTAAAAATTTCCTTTAAGACATCAACTATGTTAAGTGATATATTTTTTAAAATACTATTTAATATCCTATCACTTCCACAAGAGCTTGAATTATTTAGCGATCTAATTATTTTTAGTAGTTCTGCGCCAGTAATTGGATCGAACTATTTCGGAATTATTGCTATTTGTAAGCTCATATTTGGCCATACATGTAGTTGAAGAAGCCTGACCAATTTTAGAAAAAAAATTGTTAAAGCAGTTAGCTACAGCCGTAGAATCCAATATACTATCACCATTTTCACATAATGTAAAACCTCAATGCTATTGAGAATATCCCATTTCTTTTTGAAGTTGCTTTGAGCAGCATCTCTAAACTAAACCGCGAGTATTTACCATGAAGTACACTTATTTCGATTATAGTTCTAAGAGCACAAGCTAGTTGTCAGTAATAAGACTAAATAAATGTTTTAAATCCAAAACTTTAATATTTGATGAAGTGAAATGTAAATGGAACATTTTGTTTAGCAATCGATTTGCTAAGCAATACTTTTATAAATATAATATCGATAAAAATAATATCGATTTTTATAATAACCCCACGACTTTTTTTTGTTTCAAGTCTGAGAGGTGTCTGAAGCAAAGTTGTTCATCATGAAAAGGCAAAAAATTTTTCAGACTACATTACAGTGCAACAATTAATTGTACTGCAGAAGTGTGCTCTAATGCGGTCATTCTATCCCAATCGATGTAACTGTTAAGAAATACTAAAGCTCTACCAGTTCATGTGTTTCATTTTAAAGTTCCCATGAAAAATATTATTAGTGGAGGCTATTCGTAAAGCCATTTATGTGATACGATGAGAAGTAACTTCAGCTCTAATGTCCGTCAGCCAACTTTTCACACCACACTATTAAGAAGTTTTTGCACTGTCTTATCTTGTAAACTATTCAAGATCCTTCACAAAACCAACGAGTCAATAGAATCTTAAAAAAAAAATTATTTTATTTAAATAACTAAAAATTCGCTCTAAAATTCCAAAAAAAAACTGACTTCTTTGGTCTTTTTTAAAAATCACTAAATTTCAATTGCTCTATTTGAATGAAAACATTTTTTTTTCTCAAAATACAAAAGTCTAGGAGAAATCAGATATCTTTTTTTTGTAAGCTAGTGTAATCTTACACTTTTGAAATTTTTCATAACATTGTAAATTAAAAACATTGCATGATACTTTTAAAACTTTTCTTTAAATTAGCAAATAAATTAATGATTATGAGGTATTATTTGTCAAAACGAAAGGACCTGGAACTTAAGGTCTCCGATTCTGCTGATTTTGTTTTTGGGTAGTATGTCCTTAGTCAAACATAGCCCAGAAAAAAAAATTACATAAGCGTAGACTCCATGATTCAATACAATATATATAAATAAGTATGAATATACATAGGCATAAATTTTTAACACATGTTTGATTTTGTCTATAGTAAAAAAACATCAACATTTTGTAGCCGACCAAGTTAAGGATCGGGGTCGCTATCAAACTATTCTAGAAACAAATCAGGTTCAAATCAAGTTGTGTTTATTCAATCATTTCAAAAAATAAAAATTTTAAAATAAATAAATTATAATAAAAAATAATTTTTCCAGGATTTGCACCCGTGAGTGATGTACTTATATACATTTTTTTTTTATTATCGTAAAAATTCTTATTACAAAATAGAATTTATATGTCAATCCATATACTTTTTTAGTAATAATTTGATATTTATATAAAATACTTGGCAACGTTTAGAATCTATTATATTTATATGAATAACTAAAAGGTATTTATGTTTTTACTGATATTTTCAACTGTGCGCTTATATACTTATAGGCAATAATTCCAAATTTAAAATATAGAAAAATTTTACACCAAAAACTAAAGGCTAACAAGGCAATAAATTTTATCTTATATGAAATACATAATGTTACAGAAAGATATATGGTAAAAAATTAACTTTTGACAAACTCTGATTTTAGAAGATTATTTGAATATGAAAATATATGGTATAGTCTGGTTGCTTAAGAGATATAAACTCTTTCCACACGTTAGTCGCTTCATCAAACTCCTCGATACGATCATCGTAACGAACCACTACTTTATCACAGAATGAAGTGCAACTTTCGGAAGTGATAATTTCTCCACTTAAGCTACACACAAAAGTCCACTGATTGGTTTCAGGATCATATCGTTCCACTGTTCTACTCCCATGTAAGCCACCCACTGCATAGAGCATTCCATTAGCCACTGCAACCTGTATATAATTGAAAAACGGTTAGCAATCATAATCTAATTAATTTTTTATAAACAAATAACTTACTCCAGGTGCATTACGTTTTTCACCCATTGGCTCAGTAAATTGCCACACATTTTGAACTGGATCGTAGCATTCAACTGAATTAAGTACATCGCCATTGTTACCTCCAACTACATAAAGTTTACCATTTAATACCGCAATACCGAAAGCCCATCGACTGATTGACATAGAAGCAAGTACGTCCCATTTGTTTGTCTCTGAATTCCATTTTTCTACGGAATTTAAATGTTTTCCAGCATACCATACGGAATTTAAATATTTTCCAGCATACCATCCGCCCATTACGTATAAAACTCCGTTTAATGCAGCTGCACAAGAAAATTCACGATGTTCGTTCAATGGAATCATTTGTTCTAACGACATCGTTTTGAGGTTTAAACGACTAATGGATCTTAAAGGAGCATTCCTTGTATCTTCTCCTCCTACGATAAAAAGGTAATTTTCCATAACAGCAACACTGAAGCCACAGCGATACTGCAAGTCTTTCAACCACTTCATCCACTCATTGCGTTGCGGGCAGTAATAATAAATTAACATTCTGTCACCGAACTTCGCTGATATGCCCATCAAAATTTGATTTGACTTTCTTCGTTTTATTAATTTATTTCCACTTAGTATTGTGCTACCTGGCAATAAATGCCCTTCTATAGCTTCCATATACATTTCGAGACATCCAGCTGAAGCACAAATCGGTTTCACATGCTCAATTAAAAACGGTCTTTCCAGT
Source organism: Tricholauxania praeusta (assembly GCA_949775025.1). NCBI lineage: Eukaryota > Metazoa > Arthropoda > Insecta > Diptera > Lauxaniidae > Tricholauxania > Tricholauxania praeusta. Next base: position 34,103,332 of record OX459029.1, read on the forward strand.
AATGGCATTCGCACCAATTTCAATAACTCAGCTAAGTGCTGTACACGTTCACTTCGATCATGTTCGACCCAGTGCATTAAACTGTTAAATACATCCTCCTCAGTTGAAACACAGAGGTCATCGGAAGCCAACAACTGACTCAATTGTGGTGTTGTTAATTCGAGAAACTCATGCGTTCCATAAATTTTCAAAAAGTGCTGCAAGCAATAATCTTTTGCTCGTTTCAGAAGCTTCTCGAGATGGTATCGCTCCGCTAAGAGCACAAGTCCAAAGCAGTTACTTGGATGTAAGTGTTCTGCAAGAAAGCTTTCACAAGCCGTGACCACATTGCTCAGGCGTAGCTTGTGCGCTGTCTTAAACAGTTCATTTACAGTTTCCTCACTAATTACTACACGACCTCTGTAGCAGTATTCAACTAGACTTTTTAATATATATCCGTCTTCACTGGGCAATTCAACTACTTTTGGTATAGTTTCGCGCATTGATGACGCAAACACCTCGTCGAAATAATCACTTGCTGCCGAAAGAACCAAGCTATGCACTGGAATTCTCTTTTCTTCGGTACCAGCGATCAGTACAGCATCACAAGAATCTTCACTCTCGCACTGTTTCCACAATTTTAGCAGGATCTTTTCGGCATGGACAACATCAGTAAATGTTGTAGACATCTTGGATGAACTATGAACAAAATAAAAGTAAACACTTGAAATTTAAATAGTTTATTCCAGAAAATCTGATAAAAATGTACTGTAAGCGACATTAATTTTTCAATATCTGTATTTATTCTTCTCAAACTTACTATTTTAAGGCATAATACACATACATATATTCTCTACTGAAATAAGTAATAATTTTGTTTCTTTGTAAAGATGTAACATATATACCTAACATATATGTATGCGTGTACCTGATTTAAGCGAGCAATAAATATTTGTGTGTCAATGTCAATTCAAAATGGTTTTTTCGAATCGCCACAGCTGATTCGAAGTGAAATTTCACTTGGGCGATACTCTCGATAGCTATTCAAAGTTATATAATATGTTGTTCCAGTGAAACTCTTGATAAGGCTGATCATACTGATTTAGGTACAGAAAATTTCATATTCTTTTTTTTGTTGCAGGATTCTCAATAACTTCTTCATTGTGACTTTGGCTCGCTAAATCCGAAAATGACCATCGTTTTTCTTAGTCAGTTATGTTTTTTTTTTTCTTACGATTTTCCATTCTTACAATATTCAAGAAACTTGTTTTGAAGTTTTGAAAACCTTACAAACAGAGCAACAACGTAATTCGGCTAGCTTATATAATCAAAGATATTGAGTACAATCTTGCCTACTTCGAAAAAATATGGGTTTTTTAGATAAAATTGCTTATTTAGTTATATTCAAAACTATGTAACTCAAATATTTATATAAGATTTCGACAAAAATATGGGAATTGACATTTATTGGTCTGAGGTTTAATATATTCAAAATTGAAATATGTATATCAAATAAAATTGCAATAAAGTTCGGCCAATGTTGTCGAAGCCTCAAAAGTCACAATACAGCGTCTGAATGCTGAGGAACTCAAAAATGAACTTGGAAGCAGGCCCGTGCGCAAGGGAGGTTTTGGGGGTTCAAACCCCTCCCCCACCATTGTGAATTTTCGCACATAGGTTTTTATTGACATTTGAATGAAAAATCAAAAAGACACCACCAATTTTTTTTTTTTTTTGAATGAAAGAACTAAAATGCCAAGAAATCGCCGGGGCCCGAGTTTTTCATTTTCGACAATATTTGCGCTCACACGCTTTGGGACCACTGCGCGTCGCTAAGGCTTAGTAGCTCGAGCGCTTAAGCATAGCTCCGGCATCAATAAAATCAGCTCCAATGAAAATTCATGCACAAATCTACTCTCACCATATATTTAAATTTTGTATGATAGTTCACGTGACATGTGGATAAAAAAGTTTAACTTTGGCGTTAACGCATTGTCGGGCAAGACATCAAAAATTGTCTCGAAGCACTGGATATTTTTAATGAAGACGCGTTTCCAAATGTCCATCAAATTCTTCGTGTTATGGAACGCTCCTTTTCAGTGCTACGTCGTCTATCTCAGATCAACTATGTCCGAAGATCAGCTGAACGGCATAGCCTCGCTAAATAGACATGTGTACATCGCGATATTGAAATCAATGTGGAAAGAATTTTGGACGAGTTTTTTCAAGTACCTCGCAGAATTAGCTACTAACGTAATGATAACTGAATATTGAATCATAACATAATTACATGTACATATCGTTACCTTAATATAGAAAGGCCCATTCTTACATTTTTATTATTTTACAGGAGAACGAAAAAACTTAATAAAAATTAAAGTTTTTGTGAGTAATGGCTTTTTTTTATTTGATTGTATTTGATTTATTTTCAATCGTAGCTCACACTTTTTTTTGTCAATGGTGTATTAGTGGGTGACCTACCAAAATCTATAAAAATCTCGATTTTGAAAAAAATATTAGTTAGGGCCTTTCTATATTAAGGTAACGATAAGTATGTATTTAATTATAATTAAAAGTCTATTAGACCGGGTCGAAATTTAGATTCATCCAGACACCGACTCAAAAGTTAAAAGGACCCTTAAAAATGAATTCTGCGTCATTTTTTTTCGTTCCGGGAAAAACTTTTGATTCTCCTAAAGGTCCTTTTTGTCTAAAAAAAACGTGTTTTTTGCTCATTACTTTTATTCCTTCACATAACGGATACCCGAATTTAGTCGAAAAATAAAGATTGCGTTCTTGTAAAAAATTTGACGTTAAAAAAATTTATATGATTTTTTTATTATAGATAATATTCAGTCCCAAAATTCGATTTTTTCACATTTTTTTATATGGAAAAATCGAATTTTGGGACTAAATATTATCATTACAGAAAAAAAATTTTAGATTTCTTAACGTCAAATTTTTTGCAATTTTTATTTTTCAAGCAAATTCAGGTATCCATTCTGTAAAGAAATAAAAGTAATGAGCAAAAAACACGTCTTTTTAGCCAAAAAGGACCTTCAGGAGAATCAAAATTGATCCATTGGTTTTTCTCGGTGCCGTGACATAATCCCCACGGACATAATCCCCATTTTTGCTGTGGGGGTTATGTCCGCAAAATTTTCGGACATAATCCCCATAAAAAAGCGGACATAATCGCCAAAGCTATGGGGATTATGTCCGCATCAGTTTCGGACATAATCCCCATACATAACCCATAATGGGGGTTATGTCCGAAACTGATGCGGACATAATCCCCATAACAATAATTTTGTCTAGCTACAGTAATTCCACATAAAAGTCAAGGTAAGTGGGCGGCCTTCGGCCGCAGCTCAGGATTTAAAACTCCCAAAAATCCAACACCGGCTTTGCGGCGGACTTCGGCCGCGGATCAGTCTATAAAAGATCCAACACCTAGTTTGCTAGCCACAGTAATTCCACATAAAAGTCAAGGTAAGTGGGCGGCCTTCGGCCGCAGCTCAGGATTTAAAACTCCCAAAAATCCAACACCGGCTTCGCGGCGGCCTTCGGCCGCGGATCAGTCTATAAAATATCCAACACCAACGGCCTTCGGCGGCCTTTTATGATCCCACTTACCTTAACTTTTATGTGGAATAACTGTGGCTAGCAAACTAGGTGTTGGATATTTTATAGACTGATCCGCGGCCGAAGGCCGCCGCGAAGCCGGTGTTGAATTTTTGGGAGTTTTAAATCCTGAGCTGCGGCCGAAGACCGCCCACTTGCCTAGACTTTTATGTGGAATTACTGTGACTAACAAACAAGGTGTTGGATATTTTATAGACTGATCCGCGGCCGAAGGCCGCCGCGAAGCCGGTGTTGGATTTTTGGGAGTTTTAAATCCTGAGCTGCGGCCGAAGGCCGCCCACTTACCTTGACTTTTATGTGGAATTACTGTAGCTAGCGAAGCCGGTGTTGAACATGCGGACATAATTCCAATGGTGGCTTCTGAGGACTTATATCCTCCAAAATATGCAACTCCGGCTATGTCCATTCTTAGAAGTTGTTATAAGCCCAACACGAAGTGGGGATTATGACCGAAAAAAAACGGACATAACCCCCATAATTTAATTTATTTTTTCGGACATAATCCCCATGGGGATTATGTCCGAAAATTTTGCGGACATAAACCCCACAGCAAAAATGGGGATTGTGTCCGAAAATTTTCGGACATAATCCCCATTTCAAAAATGGGGATTATGTCCGTGGGGATTATGTCACGGCACCTTTTTCTCGGAACGAAAACAAACTGACGCACATATCGTTTTTATGGGTCTTTCTAACTTTTGAGTTGGTGTCTGGCTAACTTTATTTTGCTTCATACAAATCGACCCGGCCTAGTGTCTATATTAAAAATAAATCGATTTTTGACGTTTTTTATGAACATAATCTTACATGAAATGTCCGAGTTAAAAACCCGCCATCGATGATTCCTGCGCACGGGCCTGCTTGGAAGTGAATGTTAAATTTAATTTGAATTGGATTTTAATTGTCATTTAATAAGACCTAGTCTTCTAAAGCAGATAGCCATGGTTAAAAAGAAACATTGAAAATTATCCGTAAATATTCTCATTTAGTAACGCTAAGCAAATAATAAATAAGTCAGATCACAAAAAAAGGAAAATTGAAAAAAAAAGGGAAAAAAAGAAAGAAAAAAAACAATAAAAAAAATAAATAATAAATAGTTTTACCGTCTGAAACAAAGAGGTTAAGAATTCCACAAATCTAATGACCGTGATGAAGATGAATCTACTCGAGTTTAGGTGGTTACTAACTTAAATGAACTGACATTTTGACAAAATTGAAGTACATATTAGGGTGTTTTTTTTTCAAACTTTTGGAGATGGATTTTATTTACTTTTTCCTATATTATAGCTTGAGGAATAAAAATAATTGTCCCAACATTTGAGCTTCCTAGTTCAAACCTGTAAACGGCGCGGGCAGAGTTTATGTCCAATTTCGTTGAAATTTAACGAAATTTACTAAAACTCAAAAATAAAATCTGTTTTTCGTTGTTTAACTTTTTCTTTTTTCATATGAATTGTACTAGGAACCAAAGTGGATGCGCCGTTCGCAGGTTTGATCTAGGAAGCTGAAATTTTGGGAGAATTTTCTTCAAACCGCCAATTTAAAAAAAAAAAAAAACACCTCCTTCGGGTGTATTTTTTCCGCATTTTTTGTCACACGAAAAATGTGAGGATCTAACTTGGAGAATCGATGTTCTTCTTTTCATTGTAGGGGAGATTACAATCACTCTAATTATAAGACATAGCCGCTTCGAGTTGGTAATCTGTTTGAAAAGAGTTCGAAGCTTCATTAAAAATTTATTGAATTATTGTAAGAATAAAAAATCGGATTCAAATTTTCGAACTTTAGCATAGAAGTTGTCCTGATAAATTTTGACATCACGACCATTCCAGATATCGTTACCTAAAACAGAATCGACAAAATTGATCAAAGCAACTGATTGCATTTCAGGATTATATCCTGGTTGCTCTATTAGAAATATATTCGCGATTGCATTTCAATCCTGAATACAGAAAAAAATCAAGTTTTAAGCATTTTTAGGGAAGGAAATCTCGAAAAACTGATGAGATGGGCTATAACTTTGTGCGTTAAAATTGATCATCACAACGTCCTCTCATGATTATTGTTTTTGTTTTTTCAAAAAAGAAGAAATTGGTCCCACAACGTTTTAATTATTTTTTGAAGTGAAAACTTCTTATGGCACGTTGTGCGGCTGAGGAAAAAAGTATAATTTCGCGACACCGACCGTCATCGGGATTCCCCGTCATGAATGCGATAGTAAAATTTGAATGTTCTTTGAAGACTTGGGAAACGAACTCGATTTCGGAATTTTGAAGACTTGGGAAACGAACTCGATATCGGTATTTTGAAGACTTGGGAAACGAACTTGATTTTAGAATTTTGAAGACTTTGGAAACGAACTCGATTTCAGAAATTTGAAGACTTGGGAAACGAACTCGATTTCAAATTTGGAAGACTTGGGAAACGAACTTGATTTTGGAATTTTGAAGACTTGGGCAACGAACTCGATTTTAAAATTTTGAAGACTTGGAAAACGAACTCGATTTCAAAAAATTTATAAAACGTTGCCTACTTTTAGGTGCTATTAATAACTTGCCCCTAAAAGTAGGCAACACTTGCTGACAAATTTCAAAAAGAACGCCTAAAAGTAGGTAACGATTTTAAAAATTTCAGATAATGTGTCCTAATTTTAGGTGCTATTTTTGAAATTCGTTGGAAAGTGTTGCATACTTTTAAAGCGGCCCTCACACGATCAATACTACTGACAGTATTTACATTACTGTCAGTGTACCACTCACACGGTCAGTATTGTTTATTGTCAGTAATCAGTTTTTTTGACATTCGACTGGTGAAGGTGCGAACTATGCTCCGGCTACGTGACCGACAGCCGAAAATGGCATGCCACTTTTTGGGGCAGAGTCCATCCAAACTTGCACCACGCCTCCAGCTAGGCATCGGACGACCATACCCTTAGACGCAATGTTCCATGCCACTGAATGAGGAACTTTTCCAAGTTTCTTTCAAGTTTCGCTGCCTCATCGTCTATCTGCCACAAAATGGGGCATGCCACGCCCCCTCCCAGGATTTTGCCGTCCCGTGCCTACTTGCACCCTCTGACCAACTTTCAGCCGGATCTGGCCACTTTTCTGTGCAAATAATACTGATGAACTGTCAGTATTCACCTCACACCATCAGTATTAAGCGGCCCTCACACGATCAGTATTACTGACAGTATTTTGCATACTGACAGTATTACTGATCGTATGAGGTGAGTAATGATGTACTGTCAGTATAGAAAAACGATACTGATACTGATGAAAAAATCGGATATTACTGACGAAGTTTTTAAATACTGACAGTAATACTGATGGTGTGAGGTGAATACTGACAGTTCATCAGTATTATTTGCACAGAAAAGTGGCCAGATCCGGCTGAAAGTTGGTCAGAGGGTGCAAGTAGGCACGGGACGGCAAAATCCTGGGAGGGGGCATGGCATGCCCCATTTTGTGGCAGATAGACGTTGAGGCAGCGAAACTTGAAAGAAACTTGGAAAAGTTCCTCATTCAGTTGCATGGAACATTGCGTCCAAGGGTATGGTCGTCCGATGCCTAGCTGGAGGCGTGGTGCAAGTTTGGATGGAATCTGCCCCCAAAAAGTGGCATGCCATTTTCGGCTGTCGGTCACGTAGCCGGAGCATAGTTCGCACCTTCACCAGTCGAATGCCAAAAAAACTGATTACTGACAATAAACAATACTGACCGTGTGAGCGATACACTGACAGTAATGTAAATACTGTCAGTAATTATACTGTCAGTAATATTGATCGTGTGAGGGCCGCTTTACTGTCAGTATTTAAAAACTTCGTCAGTAATATCCGATTTTTTCATCAGTCATCAGTATCGTTTTTCTATACTGACAGTACATCAGTTGCGATTGCGTTGCTACTTCTCTCTTTATATCGATTACAACTATTGTGGGCTGTGTCAACGAGTTTTCCTAATATGTATTGACGACTGCTTTCAGTGTTATTATCTCTAACAAATTTTAAGAAATCGTTGGTGTCTATTTCAAGTAATGCAGAATTAAAGTTTTCAATTAATGAAAAGTCGCATGGTTAAAAAAATTTTATTTTTCTTATGCGATAAGTCTGAACTGAAAAAACGTTCAGTAATATTGATAACATTAATAGATATGTATGTTCCACATTTTATTGCTCTAGCTATATTACTTAGAAAGTTATAAGATAATTTGTGTTTGCAAAAACTACTCGCAAGAAACCCTACCTTTCCCCTCCAATACATTTTTTTTCTCACACTTATCCAGAAAATCTAATTTACCCAGATGGCACATGGGATCCGGACCTCATTCTATATATATTTATAAGAGCGGTTCAAAATAAAAACATTTTGATTTTTTCACGATGTGTCAGCGGATTACAGTAGCCTTATATGCCTGGATAAAGCCCATTACTAGGATTAAGGTAAATATTGAAAACTGGATTAGCGCCCTCTGTTTTGAGTAGACAACCCATTTTCCAAAATATTGATTTTAAGAATTTTGCAAGTTACAGAGGTTATAACATTTTCCAACAAAGTAGGTACGGTTTTCGGGAAACTATCGATCGGAGAATTCAAATCCGTGATTTGTTTTTCTTCTTCTTCTTTCTATCTTATAAAAAAATTGACAATTAACCGGACAAAGTAAAAAAGTAGTGATTTTCCACTTTCTAGTTGCAACACCTCAAATATTATCTTACCGCCGATCTCATGGTACATAATTTTTAATATACTGTTATTTGCTTAAAAGATAGCCAAAAATGCATATCATTATCTAATTTCAAAGCCAGATATCTGCATTTTTCCAAATTAACGGACCTGATTTTTTCGAATCGGAGACGATTTTTGAAAATTAGAAAGTTTTAACTACTTTGAATAAATATTTTGATTAGTAGAGCTGTATAAATTTGAAAGATTTTTGTAATCAGCAAAAGATTTGATTTGCCAACAGCTTCGTAATAACTAATATCAGATTTTTATTAAAAATGCTTAACTATAAAATATTATTTTATACTATTCTAATCAAGCTAAGCTTAAGACCATTATCTCTTTCGACAGGTTAATGCCCTTTCGGATCTTTTAAATTCACATTAAAAACCATTTAAGTACATGTCGCTTTTTTTGTTTTCGAACTAGCCTTATTAACTGTTCACAATGCACGTATTCACAACAACATTTTCATATTCTATGTAACAGGTTTTGATAAAAACCCATCCTATATTGCATAGTTGAAAATTAAGACACAACTTCATTCTGCAGTGGCTTAAAAGTTTTGCATATGAAAAGGAACATATGTAAGTATTAGACATATTCAAAAAAAATTTCATGTTCTAGAATAATTCAAGAACACTCGATTTTCGAAAACTTAATCATATTCGAGTATTTCCTCATTTAAAAAAATTAAAAAATAATCCTATAGCTACTACCAGAGCTGCAAAATTTTAATTTTTTGGAAGTTGGCCAAAAAAATTATGAAAATTTGATTTTTTTTCTTAATTGTAATACTTTTTTTAAAATATTTCTTCGATTTTCCTTACGTACACATAAGGAAGTATCGAAAAAAAATGTACCGCCTATATGTAAGGAAAAAAACTGTGATCTCTCCGCGAGTAGAGCTTTGGTGTTTCTTGTGTCACAGCTCAAATCCTTTGTTGTTTTCATTGCATTCACCTTAGTACACTATAATTTGAAATTGTTAATGGCACTACATAAATTTCCATTAAAAAAATAAATGAGAAAAAAAAAATTTTTAATTAACCGTGATTATTTTTGTGGTTTGAATTCTTTTTTATTCATAATTTTTTCATATTCAATCTATAGATTGGTGTATTCATTTTTAAGCGTTTTATAAAACATTATATTTTCTGTCATTTCAAACTATAGTTTAGTATTTGTCTCATAATTTTTTAGTTACTTTGGAAATCAAAGAATATGTACGTATAACAACAGCAGAGCTGTGCGTTAGACAAAGAATGTCATATATAGTACACAATTAGCAAATTCATTGTAAGGAATTCATTTTTAACATTTTCTAATAAGAAAACATTACCCCAAAATGGTTCAATATCGTCGATATTGACACACATGACGAGATTTTACGTTTTTAAGAAATTTAATTCAAAACAAAACTTACACTTCTATTATTTAATTCTTGTTACGTAGTTGCAAACTTTTTATGTTTTTAGTTAAACGTTTTTTCTTGCCGCTGCTGCTACTCGGTAATACACAGAATAAAAAATTCACTAAAATTTTAAGGTTTTCTCACAAGGCCTGGCAAAATTGTACTGTCAGCGACAATAATTTTTCACTTTTTATAATCTCTTTTTCTAAGCATACTTTTTTATATACACATACTTGTATTTATATATCTACCTATATATACCTCCTCTTATCGAACGAATAATAACTACTTATCTTTTTATTGATATAGTGCAGCGGTGGGCATAGAAATCTAACAAAAGAGCAAAACAACAACATCAAGCAACAACAAACGAGATTTTAAGGTTTTTTTTACTTTCATTTTCAAATTTGTCATTAGCACAAAAAAAAAACCAAATTGCACTACAAACAAAAACAATTGCTACATTCGTCAAGACACAATGCGGCGCCGTCGTTTATGCCTTTGTGCTTTGTTTTTGTTTTCATTTGAATTCAAGTCAACGCTGTGTCTCGATAGCGTTGAAATTCTGCGAATTTTTGTTCGCTTGCTTGTGCGTCGAATAACGGTGAGAGCAATGAGAGCAAATAGAGCCACTATGTGCCCATCACTGATATAGTGTATATCTTATCTTCACTTATTTAGTGAGCAATAAACAATCGACTATAAGGGCATTTCTCAGAAAGTTTTAACTTTTATGTCGCTTACATACTTTTATCAAAATAAATTATAATTCGTACAAATATATTTTCAGCTATTGATACTAATAAGCGATTATTGACTTGCAATTATATACATATATAGGGTGTCTCAGTAGAAGAAACAGTTATAAATTTGACAGCGTTTCTTGATCTTACAGGTTGGCAGCTATAAAAATTTCATATAACGAGTTATTCAAGAGGTACTTAGACTTAGCTCATCACAGCGTCTATAAATTATGCAATAGTATGACGAAAATCAACGTTTTATGAGGAATGTGGTCCGTACATCATACACTTAGAGCAACTTATTGTCTACTTAATCGGCCTATCGAACGTACAATTCACTATACCATCGAAAAATTTAAAATGCCATCTTACGAAACCGTATCGGCTATGAAAAATTTGAAGAAGATTTTTTGTTTTCGACCAAAAGTTTGTTCAGCGATTAGTTACATTTTTTGCTTAACCCTTTGATGCCCAAATTATTTCTAGTGGTGTAAAAAATTTTAATGGGTGTTAGTTGGGTTGCTTATAGGTAAAATAACTCAGCTGAGCAGTTTTGTTCGTAAAAGTTGATTCTGGGGGGCTGGAAAGAATGTTGCATATGTGCAACATTGGACACATGTAGAGCTCAAATGACTTTTTTATATTATAGATGTTGCTCCAATATACTATTTATACTTACTGTTATCAATCCAGTTAGTTTTTAGAGTTTTTTTTTTGTAGCTCAAATACAAAATATAGCAATTTTTAAAACACTCCTTTTTATGAAAAATTACCAAGTTTCTTGATGCTGTTGTAAATAAACTTGTGTACGGAACAATTCGAACACCAACTAAAAATTAACTTTACTTCTGAGAAGTAAGTAACGGAATAAAAAAATTATATGCAACATATATGCAACATTGAGCACGAAAGGGTTAATGGCTATGTCTATAAATAAGATAGCCGTATTTAGACTGAAGTGCAGCTCAAAGAGGCTCAATAGCTGTCATCACATTCAGAAAAAAACAACGGTTTGGATTGGCTTATAGGCTGCAGGAATCATCGGTCCATATATGGAATATATTCATTCAAAAATGAGGCTAGCCGTAACTGTAGATGGCGCCTATTATCACGTCATAATAACGAACTACTTAGTTACAGCATGAAATCGAAGTCCGAGATCTCGTTGACATTTGGCTCCAACAAGCTGGCATTTCTTGCCACACAACCCGTGAAGCCATGGCTTTATTATGGAAACAATTCGGTGAGAAGTGAATTTCTCACTTCGGACCGGTGAATTGACCACCTGGATCATGTAATGTTACACCTCTAGAGGTTTTTTCTTTGAAGCTACGTCAAGTCCAAAGTCATCAATCAGAAACTAATCTTCAGAATGAACCTTATTTGCCGTAGTTACGACCAACATTTGAAAGAAATTATCTTTAAAAAATAAATGAAAATAATGAATGAGACACGTTTGTCTGACTTTATTTTCCCATCGCGACATTTCTACTTTACGACAATATAAATTTACTGTCACTTTTCAAATGCATAATTTTGGGGCACACTTCATATGAAGTGGCAATACAATGGATCGACTTTTAGTACATTCACAGCAGTATGATTTTCTGTACATCTTTTGGGATACATTTTTTTAGTTTGAATTTTTTTTTTATGTTACTTAAGCTTTGGACAGGGCAAGAATTAGAAACACGTTCAAGTAAAATACGGATAAGAGGGCAAGCAATTTTTAAAGGGAATAAATAGCATACATTGATCAAATGAAACATTTTTCCGCGTTAACCATTACCATTAAAATATTGCCGAATTCGTCCCACTGACGAAAAATTTAGCATCGTAAGAAATGATTATAATGCGATATTACCGCTCAATATTCAGAAAAAAAGAGCCGTGAGCTCTATGGAGCCAAGCATAGTGTCAATACAAAAAGTTTCTGTTTCTAAGCATAATATGTTGGAAACATGTAGTGTTAAACATTTTTTTGAAAAAACACAATTATTAAGCGATATGAGAAAATTTTGAGCCAAACACAAAGAACGTGAGTGAGTTAAGAAAATAATTTTTTCGAGGGCATAGTGGTTAAAATGGCGGCTTTACAACCTAGCACTTGCAATGTTTGGATAAACTAAAAATATCACTGGATTGTAGGTATATATGAATAGCGTTTGATTATATCGATATCTAAGATATTGCAAAAATGGCGCGTCTTAAAAAAAAATCAAAATTTTCAAAAAACGTCTAATGAAAATGGTTTATAAACAAACTAAGCAATATTAAAAAAAAACATCCTACGTACATTCATGGAGAATATATGTTATATTGCAAAAAAAGTCAAAATTGATTTTAATCGATCAAAAATTGTCTGAGTTATGCGTCCGGTCAACTTGAAAAACGATGTTTCGTTGAAAACGCGTTTTAACTTTTCAGTATGGACAAGTTCTTAGATATTTTTTTCGCCATAACCTTTTTAGCATTGTGTTTTAAGATACTAAGGAACTATTTAGACAGTTCAAAAAAAAACCCCTTAAGTCAATGATAACTCGTTAGCATGTGGAAATGTACATAATTTTTACTCATAGTAAAATGGTTCAAGGAAAAAAATTAACAGAGTTGGAAAGGGGTAAAATCAAAGCCTACAAGGATATGGAAAATATAAACAACTTTTTTTTTTAAGTTGTCTATTCATGTGACGCAGTGTGTATTCCTCGCCATCTTCAGCTAGTATGCACAAAATACCCATTTTAAGTTACTTTAAAACAAAAAAACTAAATTTCATCTGCATATTTCGAACCGTCAATTGAAGAAACTTGGTCCACTTTTGGTTCGCCTCTTTTTTTTTAATTTATGTGTAGTGTTTTAAATTTAATTAGCAATCATTCGATTTCTCAAGATTTTAAAATAAAAAAATGAGATGTCCAACTTCATTTTTAACCTCCTTTTTTCATGAAATCCCATCACGTTTGCTCCTAAGATAGCTCGATCTTACTGATCTGAAGTACTTTCTATGTAAGGATATTGTTAGGTAGAGGTACACAAGGCTCACCCAGCCATTTTAACTAAGCCTTAACACCTTAGCCGATTATTTAATTAAGGCAATTCTTGCCACTGTGCTTCAAGCGGCAATATAAAATTTTTTTTAAGATGCTGTTAACATTTAAGAAAGCACTGTAAGCTATATTATTTTTAAGACAATATGGAAAAAAATTCTGCAAAACTTTCGCTCTTCCTTGTAAAGCTTAACTTCAAAAAATAAACAACAAATATTATGTAAAAAAAACTCAACTTCTCAATTTTTTTAAAACTTATGAATTGCATTGATTCATGCATGAAATAATAAAGAAAAGCAAACCAAAAGCCAATAGTACGATAATGCATCGCTCTTCTTACATTTATTTAATGTCGAGAGGTGGAGCGAATATGTAAGCGCTGGCGGCAAAGGATTACACTTGAACGATTTCACTTTGAAGCTTAAAGTCAGATTAACGTGCTACTACTGTAGTCTGACCAATAGCACGAGCGAAACTTATGAGAACAACAAGAATAAAAGCAATACATTAATGTGCGAGACACGTCAGCGCCAGATTTCTAGGAGGCATCTACAGCAATTCGAAGGATTTCAAGCGCATTAAGCTGAGAAGTTTTAGATAGTCATAGTCTTTTCAGCATAAAACTTTGCTTGATGGTTGGTGGGTTGGTTGTAAGTCATGGCAAGGGGTGTATGTTTTCCTTCTATGTTGAAAATTCCAACCGAATAGCAAAATAATAAAATTTGCAAAAGTTGAGGTAAAGAAATTTATGAAAGCAAGTTTTCGATCGTAATTTTGGGGTACATTTTTTATCGTTTACATACTGACCAAAGCCTTTAACCTTTAAATTTTTTGTAAAGTTTTGGTAAATTTACAAATTTTTTCTTTTTAAATTGCAATTATCTCATCTTAGGCAAACTGTGGCTATCCAGTGATAATTTACAGATGAACAACATGAAAATTTCAGCCACACGAAAACTGTGAGCGTGGTTTGACAACAGTAGCACCTCCCATATATCTAAAGTACCTAAAACGCTGTATCTTGACTCCTAAGGCAGACCTTCACTACGTTTTAGTAAGTCGGTTTGATCGTAAAAAACCAACTTTGCCAAATTTTGCGACAATTAACTTTAAGCCATATTCTGAAACATGGCCACAAAAATAAAAACATCTACAAAATGTACTTCTACTATATAGTTTGAAGCTAAGGGCTTTAAGCATCGTTCTCGGAAGAGAATATAATAATAGGCAGAATCAGATTTTCATATATTATACAAAATTGAAGTTTTCATAGCCACATCATACCTGAGCGGTTACCTTTTTTGAAATTGTTAAGTTAACCCAAAGTAGATTAACAACAATATGACCGTGATGTATTCATCAAAAAAGATTTAGAATTAATATGTCTATAAATACAACAATTGAAACGAAATCGATTCGAGTTCGCCTGATTTTTCCATTTAAAAAATGTGAAAAAATCAAATTTTGGGACTAAATTTAAAATTTTTTAACGTCAAATATTTTGCAAGAACGCAATGGTTATTTTTCGAGTAAATTCGTGTATCCATTTTGTGAAGGAATAAATGCTACGAGCAAAAAACACGTTTTTTTTAGCCAAAAATGACCTTCAGAAGAATCAAAAGTGCACCATTGATTTTTCTCGAAAGGAAAAGAAACTACGCAGATGTAGTTTTTAAGGATCCTTCTAACTTTTAAGTCGGTGTCTGGATGAATCTAAATTTAGACCCGGTCTACTGTGAAGCTTACACGACAATCAATCTGTTAAAAAAATTAACAAAAATATTGTACTATATGTATAACCTGGATATAGTTTAAGGCTCTTTTGATGTTAAAATAGTTCCTATCAAAAAGGATAAAGTTCAATTAAAATATAAGCGAAGACAACGAAGAAAATCTGTTTCACAGATGGCACAGTCAATCTTTGAAGCAAAATGTTACTGTATGTTTTAAAAAATAACAACAAATGAAAAATAGCACCAAAACGGGTCGGACTACTTCTCAAAATTAGCGGTATATAAAGCTTTATTTTCAAAAGCCGTGAAATTGATGAGCGACCTAATCAAAATTTAAAACTTAAATTGGCTGTTAGCGGTCAAATTGGGCAAGAATAACAAAATTAACGATGTACTGGATATCGAAAAATAATTAATTAGTCCAGTTAACATTTTCCATATCTCCGCAATCAACTTAATACTCATTACAAAAAAAAAAGCTAAGTGAAAAGTTTTCAACTTTAATTTGATATTCTGTCAGAGAAATCAAACTTTTACTTTGTCTATCTGACGCTCTTTTATTTGTGGAATTACGCTTCCTTTGATTTTCATAAATCAAGGGCGTGATTTTCAATTCCGTTGCAGATGAAGTCATTTTGAATTGCGTTATGGTCATAAGCTTTTCTTTTTCTTTCTTTAACTTAACTTATCTTTTTGCTGTTCGCTAAATGCAGCAGCGATTGCTCTTATCCATTAAAAAGTTATCCTTGCTCCAATATTATTGCAACTCAACTCCCATCTTTGCGCTTCGCATAATCACTACTCCTCCAGAGCTTCATCATGTGAATTGTACCCAATGGTTTCTAATGGATTCAAGCCCAGCTAGTGGTTGACGTAACAAAATAAATTGTTGGATTTTACAAATTTCAGTATCGTCCTTATTGAATTTTTGATATTTTTGTACGCAAAAATAAAAAGTTTTCCACTTCATAAATGTGATTTTGAGGAATTGTTACAGCACAGGAAAATTTATCCATTTAGAAGAAAATATGTGAATTGTTGACTTAGCTCTAAATGGTGTCAAATATAAAAATCTAAAAGTTGCTAACTCATAAATTTTGGAAAGGACCTTAACTTTTTTGCGACTCCTGCCACAATACGTTCCAGATAATGACAAAATTTTATTCCACTCCAATTGGCTATGAAAATTCCTATGTGCCAAATTAAGTTATGAGCTTCCTTTCTACAACAAATATCTAAATATGTAATATTTTCGTTGTGTAATGCACCATTGGTTAGGTTCGCAATCATTTGCAGAGATATTTTCTTTAGCTGGTAAGGCAAAATGGGTTTTATTCTGCAAATTGTGAAAACTAAACTTTCAGTAAAGGTGGGCAGTGTTTCGACCTCTGTGTTGTTTTGTTTTGCGTGACATGAGATAGACAGTTGCGGCTTATGTTATTAGGGCTATCAAACTAGTCAATATGCAATTTAAGATTCTGTTTGGTTCAATTCATAAGAAAATTTAAATGTGAATAATAATCGAAATCAGTGATTGTGTTCGCTCAAATATACCGCTCTGCAATTTCATATTTGATTAATTTTTCTCCTTCACATTTTCCTAGACTCAATCATCAATCCTTTTAGATATTTCTCAGATGACAATGCTTTTTAAAGTTTTTTTTTCTTGAAATTGCTAAGTAGCATAAGTGGAATCCTTCAAAATTCTTATCAGTAGGATAGGCAAAACCGCATTTCAATTGGCATCGCTGCAAGTGTGAATTTGAAATTTAAAACTTTCAACAACCTTCTTCTACTTCTTCCTTTTCACTCAGTTCGTAATTCTCAATCTTTGCATTCTGCTCGAAGTATTCTATTTCTTTTGCGTTATTTTATTCCTTTCTTTGCAAGCAATGACAATCTTATTCAATTTTGGTGTGACATTGAACGATGACATTAAATAGGAAGAAGTGACATTTGTTGTAAAAGAAAATTCTTCTATGATTTCTCTCCCCGAACAATTTGTTTTTTTTTTTCGTCTTAGACTCTTGAGTGCATTTAAGTTGCATTTGGAATTTGCATTCAACCAGAAAACGGAATACGAAACATACGGTATTATATATTTAGTTAAACTTAAAATGCCGAATGGAAAAAGAATGTTCTTTTCGCAGATTTAATATTGGGCTTAAATAATTTAAAAATCGTCATAATTTGCCATAATTCATGGTATGATCAATAATTTGCGCTATAATTTTTGGTTTTGGCGGCAACATGCAAGACCAAATATTTTGTGCAAAGTTTTCTGCCTACTTTTAAACTTTGGTTATTGTCACTTTAGTGCAGTAAAATATGGCAAATGAGAAAGAAAAACATTTGCTATTCAACTGATTATCATTGAGCCATTTTAGAGAGTGCGTGATAAGAAAGTAAAGGGAGCCATTTTATCGGAAAAATTGGTCTTATATTTATTAATTTAATTCAACTACTTACTAACAATCTAATGAAAACATTACACAAAAATTATAGACATAAATTATAGTTATATATAAATATAAATTATCAACTAATAAACCCAGCGCTATTCTTAAAAGCATTCTTATTTTGGGTGAAATCAATAGAGTTAATAGTTAATGGAGAATAATGTTTTCAACAAAAGTTATCTATACTATTATATAAAGAGGTAAGGTTTGTTTGTTTGTTTGTATGTTCAGGATAATCTCTGGAACTACGGAACCGATTCCAAAAATATTTCTACTAATAGAAAGCTACACTATTCCTGAGTAACATGGGCTATATTTTTTTTTGATAAAAGCAAGGGGCGTGGCACTTTACATGCAATTAAAACCTTTAACTCGCTATAGCTTGGTTCATATGATAGCAAGAGTCTTAAAATTCGGTGTCAGGATGTACATAGCCTATGTTAAGCACTTCACAAAATATGATCGGGATTAGACACCAGGGGTGTGGTGGCTATACAACTTTAATTTAGGGTGGACCTCATACGCAAATATTTTTAAAATAGCATTTTTACAAAGACCACTTAATCGATTCACATGGAATTTACACCACATGTCTCTTATATTAGGACGCATAGCCAAGACTATGAAACTTTTATTTAGGGTACATATTTAGGGTGGCCCCCATACACAAATATTTTAAAAATAGCGATTTCTCAAAGACAGGTAAATCGATTCTCATGAAACTTACATAGTATGGCTTTTATATCAAGGGGCACAGATTAATTTGTAAAAATTTTATTTAGAGTGTATACTTAGGGTGACCCTCATACAAAAATATTTTTAAGTATCATTTTCAAGAAGACAGGTTAGTCGATTCACTCCGAACTTGCACCACGTAGCTCTTATATTAAGAAGCATAGCTTAGGCTACAAAACTTTTATTTAGGGTGGTCCTCACATAAAAATATTTTTAAACATTATTTTCTCGAAGACCGCTTAATCGATTCTCATGGAATTTACACCACGTGGTTTTTATATTAAGAGGCACTGCTTAGGTTGTAAAAATTTTAATTTGGATGCATACTAAGGTGGTCCTCATGCAAAAGTATTTTTTAAATAGAATTTTCACGCAGACTGCACATCGAATTGAGGTGCAGCGATGCGCACAGGGTAATGCTAGTAGCTTAATAAATTTGCTACCTTTTTGTGATGTTTTTTTTTTGTACGTTTCTTTTTTCGAATGATCCCACTTACCTGCCTAACTGCATTATAAACAGCCCAGATTGCCCTTTTGCTTTAAACAAAACCGTACGAAAGGCGCATTCGACTTATTCAACCAATAAGCTAATCCCCCCTAAACTAAAGAGAAAACATAATAACTTAAAATTTAATGGCAAATAGCTTTAATGTATTATGCCTTAGGTATTCAAAATGTCATAACTGGACATTTTTCAACACGAATAACTAAAAAAAAAGATCATTGAAAATTAAAAAAAAAATAGATCCCATCGTTTACACTTTCAGAATGAACTTAAAATTTAGTAAGAAATTAAAATTTTTTTACAAAAATTTCTGAAGAAAATATACCAGTACATTCATTTTCATATAATGATTTATTTTTGAAGCGTAACAATATCATAGCAATGTTGTCTAAAAAAATGTTCGATACACATATTTTTTGAAAAGTACGCGTAAAAACAAAAATTCTGATATGTCGAGTAGTGTTAAAATAAATGTTCAACTGTTGAACATTTCGCTCCATACAATAACAGGCAAAATTAATATCCAAAACAGTAAACTTTGCTTTTTTTTTTTTTTGAGAGAAGAGCTTCGAGCCCTAAAGTTTCGAGAGTCTAAGCCTACAACAATTTCTTTGAATAAGTGTACTTTGCGTTGCCACCAAAACATAGTTTGGAGATATAACAAAGGTAGGTTAACTCTTTGACTACCTTGAAATTGTAGCTATCGATGGTAGCATTTTATGCTAAACACTGAACATCTGTTCTATGTTTATTACTGTACAACACATACCTAATTTTGTTGCAGTTCGTAGATCGTAAGCATCATTTGTTTTGCCATACTATATATCTTCAATTTCAACAAAAAAAAAATCACTGAGAGATTGTCAGAGGCAGCTATAACCATATCATTTGCTTACCCCAACAGCTAGACTGATTTGTAAAATATAAAAGTACCTTATGCATGATCTAATATGACGTTCAAAAGATCACAAGGCTGACGAAATCCGATGGAAGTTTGAAACAGCTCAGATGAATTATTGCCATACCACAGAGATCCCACGAATTTTCAACTGTTGCACATTATTAAGGAAAATATTTTTTCTAAATCCCGACATCCAAGGCTTTTATAACTCAAATCGATTGACACTGTCATATGCAGCTTTACAATTGTAAAAATATGGTAGGTATCGAATTGAAATAGAACACAAAACCCCATTAAGGTCAATACTCTTCAAAAAATAAGAACCCCGTAAAGTATTTCCTCCCTCTTCGTACCACCAATGTGAAAAAAATTTATAGTATTTGGTAACTATTTCTAAGTTTTCTTTTAATTTCAATGACAAATGAAGGTCATTTTCTGATTCAATTCAAAAATAAAACATATTGCTATTTAAGGACAATATTTATCCCAATGAAGTTACACAATTTTCTGGTGCCTAACCAAAAATGCTTAAAATCGGCGAACAAGAATTTGCAGAAGGTCGAAAATGTGAGATTCGAAGATTTTGTTTTCAACACTACTGAAGTGAACCAACGACAAGAACCATTTTTAAAAAAATATTTCAAAATTTTGTTTTTAACATTTTTTATAACCTTAACACACAACCTTAAAGGAGTGCACACAAAGCCAAACAGATAATACAAAAATGCAGCGAAACCATATTAGTCATGTCCCAAAAGCTTGTCCCAAAATTGTCGTGGTCGTGGTAACTTCCAGTTAGCATTCGATGTGACATTGCAAATTCCACGCCCAAGCGTGGTGCTGCTAAATGACGGTGGAGACTTTAAAAGAAACATCTTTTGAAGCCAAAAAGTGGGCTAATCAGTATTTTTATGCAGAGAGATGGTAGAGAGGCACACACTTTGTTTCGCGCTCACGGATAAAATGTCAAACTCAGAAAATGCAACAATTTCATGAAGAGAGCTCGTGGAAGTAACAGTGCTTTCGTACGTAAGAGCGCGCATGTCCTTAGTATAACACATCCTTTTCCAGATTGTGGAATGAGCTCGAGGTTTTGTTATTCAATCTCTTATACATATGGAGAAAAAAAAAATTCATTCTAACAACATCAGCAACAGGCTATTAAGAAATACATCAGGCTGCATATTTAACTGCAGAACATTTTGAGAAGAAGTTGCATGAAGGTTAAAATGAAAAATGTTATGAAACCAATGACCAAATTACGCTTAAAAATTTTATTACCAAAGACGAGTATTAAGGCCAAGTTTAGTTTGAAGCGGAGTCTTGGAAAATATTTAGAAAATAAATTTTGTGTACATTGAAATTCATTATAAACTTTATACCTTACAAAATTATATTATTTGAACAAATTTGGCTATATGGTGGCAGACGTATTTAATACAATTTGTAGGCACTGCTGATCCTAATTTAGACTTTTATCATGAAAAATAACCAATGCTCGATAAAATTGATTTATTATATTACTTTTTTAAAGAAAAAGCGATGGGCAATTTTCTAATAAGCAACCAATACAATAATTCCGCGCTTGATAACGTTTTAATTATTTGTGTTTCGCCAACAACATTCTCTTAAGACTCCTCATAATGATTTATACGTGAACCTTCGGAACAAACTATAAATTGGCATCAGATTATAAGGTCGTGCGTGATCGAAACTATGATCTAGGCTGATATGTTTTCAAATTGACGGTGTGGCCATATTTGTCAAAATCTGGTATCACTGTCGGTTGAATTTAGTTAAGTTAATCATGGAAACACACACGCCTCATACACGCTTAAAAATTTTAATTTTTTTTTATCAAAACAATCGTTTTTTTAGTGCAACTTATCGCGCACTTCTTGCAATTTATGACCGTCAAATTCAGCCTAGTGTGCTCACTATTTGATGAACTGTATATAGTTTTGAACTTAAGCTTTCGTTCCACAATGTTTGAGTATGACGGTATGACAATGATCCGGTCGAAGTTACGAAAATATTGCTACTGTGTTGATGAGGACCAACATTTTTAGATTCCAAAGCTATTTTCGTATACAAATTTAAATTTACTAAAAAAAAAAAAAAAAAAAAAACTTTCAAATACAATTGAACAAAATTTTGAAAATCTGATCAATTCAAGTTTTAAGAATACCAATTGGCCCTGCATTTATATTCGATGCCTGCATTAAATTTATCTAAATTTTTTCGGTCGAAAAAAAAAATAATTTTTAGATTTTGCTCTCCTGTTTAAACTATCGATACAATACTTTCTTTACTATGAGAAAATTTATTCTGAAATCATTTTTTGCAATAGATAACATATTTATTTAAAATATATATTATTTATGTTGCATTTTTCAAAACTTTTCCGAATGCCAAATAGTTAACAAAAAAACAAAGAGTTTCTTTGGCATCATGTCCTTTAAAGATTTGCCTTGGTACTTAAGGTTAACAATTCCTCTGCTATGAAATTGACTTGAAAATTTTAAATTTGCAAATCTTTCAATTTTCTTTTTCTAAATTTATTTCTCATATATTTTACTAGAGTATTTTTATCTTGAGCGCATTTATTTCACTAACATTAATTTTTGTCTTATCTTTCTTCTTAGAGGAATATATGTATGTGCATTTTGTCGTATTTCGTATTTTCCACTGTATCCTTGTATCCTTGTTTTTGTGCAATACTCGTAAATTCGATTATGTGCGGAAAGAAGTTTTCTTTCACAAACGGAAGTTTGCATAACGGAATTTGTTGCTGATGCAAAATTTTATTTCTGCTCCGATTTTAGCATTATGCACACTTAAGGTTATTTACGATTTACGTCTGAGAGCACTAATGGCTGGTACATCCCTTTTAAGGACTATGCAATAGTGTGTAACAACAGCAACAAAACTATGCATTAAACTTAAACTAAGAAACAGAGAAGAAGCAGAAGAAAGCGAATGAAAAAACTTTTAAAATTCTTAAGACTTGTGAAAAAAAATAAGAAAAATTCTCTATAAAATTGATTGTCAGAGATTATCCTAGCAAGACAGGACATTCTCGTATACATAGTTAGAAAGAATTTTGTTTTTTTTTTTTTTTTTTGTTTTTTTGTCCCTCCCATTTTGTTGTCGAATTGTTTTTGCATTATGCGACATGTTTACAATTTGAAGTATGCTGTTATTTTGATTGCTACGCAAATAATCATGCACTGGTTACAAATTTTGCGCACAAATATGTAAAAGTTACACGAGTCCTCCCACTTATAATTAACACAAATTCATACGTAGGCACACAAATTAAATGCAAATGTGTGTGGGTGACTGTGTCTGTGTTTCGGTTAACCATAATGACAACATTTGTAATTTGCCATTGTTTGGTTTCACAACGATGGCAATTTGGGCACAAATTATAACAGTGGAGCAAAATAGCTTCTTAAATGTAGCAAAGCATAGCAATACATCGGAAACTCTAGATACAAAAATTTTTCATCTATTACGTTTTCAGCCCATTGAAATCCATAACTGTAAGTAATATAGCTTAACGGTAAGCCACAGATAAAATTGTGTAATTTGTTTATTTTAAATTACATTTTGGTTTTTTTGTTTGATTTTTTTTATGAATTTTTTGAACATTTTTTGAATTGAATTATCTCAAAAACCAATGGAATTAATATGGATTTTTTTAATTAATACAAATGTTTCTCTAAATATCTTTGACACAATACATTTCTTTTTTTATTGATTTTCTTATAATTTATTCTTCAATCAATTTTTTGTTTAATCTTTTTTTTTAAACTAAATAAAAATTATCTGATGTTTTTTCTCCAATAACCCATTGTTTTTGAGATATTTCGATTCAAAATATGTTTAAAAAAGTGTCAAAACAAAGATATTTAAAGAATGGCCAATATATGTTACATTAGTGTGGTTAACATTTTTTTGGCTATATTTTTGTGTGGAAACATCAACATCAACAACATTAATGACTCCATACAAATTACATGTAAAACAAATAATTTTTGACACTAGGTTTTAATATTTAGCTTTGTTTCTTATCATAAACTTCATTTTTCCTAAAGAGCACCTTGAAAATGAATTAATAAAATTTGAATCACCCTGTATGTAAATACGTAAAAATATTTCGTGTATGGACAGTTGATACACAGAACTGTCCTTGGAAAGACAGCTCGGTTGGTCTTATATCTCTTCAATGTGACGTAACTTATAAGCTAACCCCTCCCCGATGTTACTTTTATTCCATTTTATCAGAATGACATTTTCTTAATTTTTTTCTGAAGCCAAAATTAGTTCTTCACTCCGTTTCACTCAATTTCAATTCCGATTCCATAAAAAAGAAAATATTACTCACAAAAAAATGTTTGCAAAAAATTAATTCATTGAATGGAGTAGGTAGCTATAAACTAAGTATTAATCAAGGTAAGTTTTTAAAGGGTGTTCAAATTTACGACATACTTAGATGGCCATAACAACCCGTTGTCAGGTTACGGCCGACCTCATTAGCTCTCGCCAGGCGCCTCTGTTTTGCGCGCGCCTTCTCCAATCGCTAATGCCAAGCGTGGTTAGGGCTTCCTCAGCTTGGTCTATCCACCGGCGGCATGGTCTCCCTCTTCGTGGTTGACCGAGGACCTTCCCTTCGAATACCTTTTTCGCTGGAGCTTCTTTATCCATACAATGGACATGACCCAGCCAGCATAGTCGCTGTATTGTTACACGCTTACCTATGTCAATGTCGGCGTAAAGCTCATACAGCTTGTGGTTTATTCGAATGCGATAGTCGTCGCCAACTCGAACAGGACCAACGATTTTGCGGAGAACTTTCCTCTCGAACACCTCAAGAGCGGCTGTGTCTGTTGTCGAAACCACCCATGCCTCAGCTCCATAGAGAAGCACAGGTAGAATGAGCGTCTTGTAGAGTGTTAGCTTTGTCGATCGAGAGAGAGCTCTGCAACATAATTGCTTACTGAGACCGTAGTAGCACCTATTAGCAATTGTTATTCTCCGCTTAATCTCCAGACTGACATCATTGTTGCTGGTTACGGCAGGCCAAGGTAAGTGAATTCCTTGACAATTTCTAATTTTCAGTTGCACGCTGTAACATGAGAGTCTAGATCCCGCACTCTTTTGCTATTGTTATTAGACATCATGTATTTCGTCTTGCCCTCGTTTATCGTCAAACCAATTTTGGCTGATTCCTTTTCAATAGCAGTGAAAGCAGCAGTAACATCTCTCTTGCTCCGACTGATAATATCAATATCATTAGCGTACGCAAGGAGCTGAAAACCCTTGAAGAAAATGGGGCCATTATGTTGCACAGCGGCTTATCGAGATTAAAGAGATCGCACGAGAGCGGGTCGCCTTGTCTGAAACCTCGCTCAATATTAGAAGTTTCTGAGAGGTCATTCCCTACCTTGACGGAGCTAAACGTATTGCTCAACGTCATCCTGCAGAGCCTTATCAACTTTGCAGGTATACCGAACTCAGACATTTTTGCGTATAGGCAATTCCGCACTGGGCTATCGAACGCAGCTTTATAATCGACGAAGAGATGGTGGGTGTCGATTTGATATTCATGGGTTTTCTCCAGGATTCAGGATATGGGGCTTCAATCTTTCACACAATACGCTCGAGAGGATCTTATATGCGATGGAAATAAGACTGATACCCGATTGTCGGGTCTCCTTTCTTTATTACAGGACAAAACACGCTGAGATTCCAATCGTCGGGCATGCTCTCCGCTAGCCATATTTTGCTGATGAGTTGATGCATGCACCTTATCAATTCATCGCCACCAGCTTTAAACATCTCAGCTTGCAGGCTGTTCAAATTTGCAGTATCTTTTTACATTTGAAATCAAAGATATCAACTGTGAGAAATCTTTATTCATGACATGTACAAATATGAAGCCGGTATTGACATCTAGCGGTCGATAGCCGTATATGTATGAGCTTCCGAACCGCACCAAATGTCTTAATTGTTCATTCTGTCATCTGTCAACAATATTCAGTTCACAATTTGTCAAGTTTCATACAACAACGCATTTTTTCCGCTCGTAAAGAT
Source organism: Tricholauxania praeusta (assembly GCA_949775025.1). Classification (NCBI taxonomy): domain Eukaryota; kingdom Metazoa; phylum Arthropoda; class Insecta; order Diptera; family Lauxaniidae; genus Tricholauxania; species Tricholauxania praeusta. Next base: position 34,129,316 of record OX459029.1, read on the forward strand.
GACGAATTTTGTGCCTGAAAACTCTCATTTGCGGGAAGCATTGATTTTCTGTTTCCATTTGAAGAAAAACGCTTCTGAATCGCATCGAATGCTTGTTGAAGCTTACGGCGAGCATGCTCTTGGTCGTACGCAGAGCAATGAGTGGTTCAATAAATTTAAAAGTGGTGATTTTGATGGGATAAATGAGGAGCGCGGCCGGCCACCGAAAAAGTTTGAAAATGATGGTCAAACGCAACAACAGCTCGCTGAACAACTTAATGTGACACAACAAACCGTTTCCTTGCGTTTGAAGGCCATGGGAAAGATGTTAAAGGTCGGTAGATGGGTGCCACATGAACTGACCGACTGGCAGCAAGAAAACCGAAAAACCACTTGTGAATTGCTGCTCGCCAGGCAAAACAGAAAAGGTTTTCTCCATCGAATCATCACTGACGATGAAAAGTGGATTTATTTCAACAATCCCAAACGAAAAAATCATATTTGAGCCCCGTCCAACGATCCAAATCAACGCCAAGACCAAATCGCTTCGGCCGAAAGACAATGCTGTGTATTTTCTGGGATCAGCGTGGTGTTATTTGGTATGAGCTACTAAAACCAGGTGAAACAGTTACTGGTGCACGTTACCATCAACAATTGATCGCTTTGAACCGTGCTATACGTCAGAAGAGGCCCGAATTTCAACTTCGCCATGACAAAATTGTATTCCAAGATGACAACGCATCGCCACATCGAGCAGCGGTCAATAAAAACTTGGATTAAATCGTACAACTGGGAGCCCCTGCCCCACCCGCCGTACTCACCGGACCTGGCGCCATCCGATTACTATTTGTTTTCATCGATGGGACACGCACTCAACGATTCGCACTTCAATTCTTACGAGGAAGTGCAAAAATGGCTCGATGAATGGATAGCCTCAAAAAACGAAGAATTTTTTTGGCGAGGAATCCATAAATTGCCTGAAAGATGGAAAAGATGTGTAGCTAGCGAGGGGAATTACTTTGATGATTAAATTTGGAACTATTTTCGCAAAATGAACGTGTTTTTTGAATAAAAAATTACCGGTTTCATATTTGTACACCGTAGCAATTACATTGAATCCGGTTAAAAATTAAAAAGAACGTCTTTCAAGTGACCACCTCTGCTAGCTTGGCAGGCTGTCAATCTATTACTTAAAATTTTGAATAACTTTTTCGCATAGTGATGATCCAATTAGGGATAGTGCTCGATAATGTTTTTTTGATGTGTTGAACACTTTGAGAATTACAAGAAATTCCTCGCAGAATTATTCGATTATTAAACTTCTCCTTTAAAATATCGATTTATCCCGTTGCTATGTGGCATGTTGCACCGTCTTATTGAAACCTCATCTTCTACACATAAATATTATCAAATTGATTCCACAAAAAGTTTCTAATCATCTCTTGGTATCGAGCTCCATTCACAGTAATTGCATTGCTCTTTAGATTTTCGAAAAAAATAAGTATGTACCATTAAAAACGAGACAGCTAAAACACGATGATGCCAATATGAAAGCAATGATTTAAAAAGCACGGTAGGAAAACTGGGCACTTTCGAAGCCAAAGTAAAAGTCACATAAAATATGAAATGTTACGGGTCTTTTCGATTATGTGGATTCTTGGGCTTTACATGGGATGATTTATTTTAAATTAACGTTTTTTTATTATTGTTAATTTATTTAAAAGTTCTAAGTAGTTCTAGTTTCCATTAAGTTTTCTAATACGGGTTGATGGTATACCCTAAATTTTATCTGGCATTTTGGCCAGTTACAGCTTCTATTATATTCTTTTAAAAAAAATTTAATATTTTGCAGCTAATGATATTTCTAATAATGCGAAAATTTCCGGTCACCTTATGAAAAATTATGGCCTCACTTAAATATTCAAGACCTTGAAACTCTGTTTGCGTTTATAATATTATACTCGTATAACATATATTTTTCACGCCTTGTTGAATTTAATGAAATATAATATTATTTGCAGAGTTCTCGTTTTTTGTTTGAGTTAAACGGATTTCGTCTTTGTCTAAATTTTTGTTTTTCACAAGATGATGCACACAATTTTATGTGCTTTCTTTAGCGAAAGGATCAACGCATGTTTGGAACAAAAAAGAATGAAAGAAGGCAACGGAAACGACGACGGATGCATTGCTGCAAGGATATGCAAAGTGCAATTTCGTAGGTCTACACATGCACTGAGGCATAATCGACTTAAATACGCATACATACATAGCATCAGAGCAGATATACAAACACACCCACATACCATTTATCGCTTCAAAAAGAGATACCATGGTTTTAGTTAGATATCTAAGGACTAACCGAGTCACGTTTCATGTTTTAAATTTCTTTTTCGTGCAAAATCTATCCAACACATAGTTAAATTGCATTGCCAACCCCTCGGAATTTCGGAATGAGTTGAAACCGACAGCAGCAGCTGCAATTTCAGCTCAAGCTAAACTACGTGCGCATTATCGAAGGGAGAATTCGCATCAGTAGCACTGCTGCTGGCATAACTTTCTTGTTGCACACCTGATAGTGTTGCCTATTTAAAATACATATAGAGTGTATCTTAAGTGAATTTTTATTATGTGTTAAATTCATTCGCTTAAGAACGCCAAATTAGTTAATTACAAAAATCAGTACAATTAAATTACAAGTAATAAAAAGAACTAGAATACTTGTGTAGGTAAGGATATTCAGAAAGCAGTGCATACATTTCTGTTGATGCAAATTTAAGCTTTCTATGTGTTGCTTGCGCTGAGGTTTTTTGTACCCTCTTGGATGTGCACGTACCTTCTTACATTTTTAAAAGTCATTTGTCCAATATTGTTTTGACTACATCTTCAATTTCTATGAGATGGAAGAAAATATGTAGTCCCATCCTCGAGAGCATATAGACATTTCCGGACAATCGCAATCTTACAATTTTTGTAAGAGCATTTAAGTCTCTGATCCAATTAAATAATTATATGCTAAAACGCTCTTTGCTTACTGACAGACAATCGGAGTTCCGATGTAAGTTTTTTTTCCGAGATATTTTTTTCGAACTTTAAACTTAAAAGCTCGATGAGCCACCAGTAAACATTACTGATATGAGCTCTTCTTTCACCAGATTTTTTCTCTCATGTACCTGCAACTATTAAACCTGTTTGAAAAAAAAAATTTAAATTTGAACCACCCTAATGTACATGTTTCTGAAGAGTATAGCAAGTGTGGTTGCATGAAATAGATGATGCAAACTTAAATATTTCGTTATCTAACCTTGAACTATAACCTTAAAAATATGCAAATTACAATGAAACTTAACAGTTTTAAAAGATTTGCACACAACAGATTTTGCTGTTTTGAAACAAATATGGTATCTCAAAGTTTTCACTTAACTATTTGGGCAAAACTCGTTATTCATTAAAGAGTTCAAATGAGCAATGAAAAAGGAATGCAATTTCAAAAAGCAACTCGACATAGCTTGACACAACAACAACGCTTTTTGCTTGACTTTAGTTTACTTTTCGAAATTTAAATTACACAAAAGTTGCATTCGCATTTCTTAAGTAGATTATCTGCACGGAGTTATAAATTGAAGTTGCGAAAACATGAACCAACAGCAACGCAAGTGCAGTGCTCTGTTTATGGCCATAGTGGGAGATGGAGTTGTAAACACTGTACAGTATTTTAGCTTTCAAAATAAAATGAACAAAATTTTTATTTAATCAAAAATATTTCATTTCAAAGAGACAAAAGAAGACAGCTTGATGCCAGTATTTGGTTCGGTTAGCAATGAGTGATTGCTATTGTGAATGATGCGATATTTATAAAATAAAGTAATTTCAACAGTCGTTCACAGTTATGAAGTTAGAAATTGAAAATTCGCTTTTCAATAATTTTTTTTTTTTTGAACGTGGGGTCTTGGAAGACCCCAATGTGCCAGATTTTTATAAAATTGAAGTGGTGGCGCTAACGGCGAATGAATCTTAGTTATCACTTTGTTTCTTCACTTCATCTCAGATTCAATTGCGGTCGATGATATGAAAAGCGGTGCTGTTACTCATTTATAGGTTGTTACCATCTTAGTGTTATACTTTCAAAAAAGCATGAAACGTCAAGAGTTTCATAAAGTCTGGCAATGTTGGTGTCATTTATAATATATTCAGTAACTTTTATAAAAAGGTTGACAGCGCAACAACGCTTGCAAATTGTGGGAATTTACTAAGTTCACTGAAATTTCAACTTTGAATTCACTCAAAATTCACATGGTTTCTTGCTGTTATGAATTAAATTGACCGCCAAGATCGCATGACTAACAACACTAGATTATTTATTGTGATAATGTGTGTAGTTTCTAGTTTGTGTACTCAATTGCTCGAAAAATTGATCGAAAGTTTGTCCTTCAAACTGCGTTTAATATTGGCCAGTTGCGGTGCTCATATCCCACCGAAATCGTGCCCTAAATCATATTTGAATGGTACATGTCATAAAATTATGTTCTGACTCAAGTGAAAATGCAGTTCATAAATTTTTTTTTTGTATTTGGTGTATGTCAATACTACGAAACCTAAAAATACACCCTTTATATGTTGTACATTAATGCGAAAAGGTGTTTGTTACTCTAATGAATATGTGATTTGTTCGAGTATTAATTGGAATATTGGATACAATCTAACACAAACTCGGTGAGAATGATTTTTGTTATAAACTTAAATGGGATTGATAGTATAATGACGCTCCCGTAGCACTGACGTAGCGATAAGTCACTATTTTATGGAATTTATACCAAAGGTCTTTGAAGTCTACCTTCAGATATACGGTTTTCTTCATAAATTTGCGTACCTGTCCTTAATACTTCAGCATCTATGCAACCTGCGTACGCAGTTTTCTTGTGCTTAAAAAATTTTACTGTGACTGTGATGAAATTAAGCACGATATGGTTTGTCTGTGAAAACTAATGGGTCTAGGTTGTCTCCTATAAATATTCTTTTAAACGATTTTGCTGATAATCTTTAGAATTTACTTGGTTTCCATTTTAGCAAGAATTTTGAAGGATATTTGCCAAGGATATATCAACTTAGTCATTTTATATGAAAATTGATTTAACAACCGTTGTTTTTATGAATATTTTTGATGTTTTCTGAAACCACAACAAAAGATATTTGATATACACTATGCTGCAGTCATGGTTGGCTACAATCTCACCATTTAAGTCGCCGAGTAAAAATTGCCTTCATAGTTGGCGACACTTACGAAGTATTCCCGCGGCAATGTCTTCCACACTTTGACTCTACATGGTTGGCTAGAGTCTGCTGTAGTTGTATCCAGAAATGTCAAAATTTGTAGACAGCTATTTTGATATAGCCAAAATGGAAAAGTAATTACAGTTTACATATGTATGTACATACGAGTATATCAAAAAAATTAATTTGAAAATTTTTTTTTTAGTACGAATTTCACCACCAAAAGGCAATTTGAACGAAAAACTAAAATTTTGGAAAAAATTCCAGAATTTTAAAATAGGGAGCATGCTTGCTGCACGTATTGGCTTTCGAAAATAGTGCTCTATTTCGTTAATAACGTACATAAATCTTCTTTGGTTTGTTTTATTGGCTTTTTAATAATAATATAAATTATTATAAAGTCTTCTTTCTTAAGGCGAAAATTGGAAATGAACCTACAAATGTTTCATAACAGTATTTATTTTAATAAATGTTGGGCAGTAATGTCTAGAAACGTCAGTATTTTTGCTATCCACAAAGTGTGGGACTTAATACTATGGAGACAGTAGGCTGTAGCCAGTATTGAAACCGAAAAATTAAACTGTGTCCATATTGCATCGCCTTGGAGAAAAAAATCAGTAGCCAACATTGAAGGAGCTGTTAAATTTGATGATTTCATTTGATACCCTACAAAAATATTATATTAATTTTGTTATTCCTTTTGAAACACATAAATTTTCAGATAAAGATATTTGGTAGAAACAAAAATTATTCTTCTATTGATTATTGGTGCCCTTGATTCAATTGCTCAACTTTAATACCGTATAACTATGGCAGATACAGGAATTCAAAACGATTTCTTATACAGAATTGAAGTTTTTGGAAATTACAACAAGACGGGCATTATTGGCTCAATTTTGTTTCAATACCGAAAACTCATTATTTCTCTAATTGAGAATTTTTAAACCGCTCAGATGCATTTCAAATACACACCATAGTAGAAAACTTTCAGCGCTTACTGTATGCTGACAACTTCAGCGAAATGGCCTAAAACTAAAACGGATCGCTACTAAACAGGACTAACTGGATATAGCCTTTATCGCTTTTAATGCTTAACAATTTTTTTTGATAACCCTTTAACAGTTTTGCGGGTCGCGTAGGTGGTATTAAAACGGAACAGCTAGTGTTACTTAAGGCTTACAGCATGCTTGCTAAGACACCACTCTAATCTAAGCTAATCTACCTAACATTTGAAAATACGTCAATTTGAAACTTTGTTGACTTGCATTTAATTGTTTTTTTTTTTTTTTTAAATTAACGTTATTTCAACTAGATACAGGGTGTTTTTTTAGAGGTATAAAGCTTCGAATTGAAATAAAACACAAGAAAATCGTTTTAATGTCCATCAATTTGGCTTTATTGGAAGGATAATTTTATGCCATTAATGTTTAAATATGATTTCGGGCATGTGGCCGCCGCGGCTTGCTCGAATAAAGCCAATTCTACAGGTCCAATTTTGAACCACTTTTTCGAGCATATGGGGCCGTATGTCGGCAATAACGCCACGAATGTTGGCTTCCAAGTCCCCTAACGTTTCTGGTTTGTTGGCGTAGACGAGCGACTTCACATATCCCCAAAGAAAATAATCCAATGGTGTCAAATCACACGATCTTGGTGGCCAATTGACAGGTCCATTCCGCGAAATTATGCGCTCATCGAATGTTTCCTTCAATAAATTGATTGTGACGTGCGCTGTGTGGCATGTAGCGCCGTCTTGTTGGAACCACAACTCATCCACATTCATGCCATCCAATTCGGGAACAAAATAGTTGGTTATCATGGCTCTATACCGGTCTCCATTAACGGTAACTGACTCTCCAGCATTATTTCGGAAGAAGTATGGCCCAATGACTCCACCAGCCCATAGAGCACACCAAACAGTCAGTTTTTGTGGATGTAATGGCGTCTCAAGGGTCTCATGTGGATTCTCTTCACTCCAAATGCGGCAATTTTGCTTGTTGACGTAGCCATTCAACCAAAAATGAGCCTCATCACTGAACAAAATTTTGCGATGAAAATCAGCATCGAGATCAATCTCATTTTCGGCCCATACACCAAAATCACGACGCATTGCATGGTCTCGCGGCTTTAATTCTTGCACAAGCTGGATCTTGTAAGGTCGCAAGCCAAGATCTTTGCGCAAAATCTTCCATAAAGTTGATGGACAAAGCTCCAATTGCTGTGCACGGTGGCGAATCGATTCATTCGGGTCCTCTTCAACATTTTGCTCTACAGCGGCAATTGTTTCTTCGGTGCGCACTGTTCGACGTCTCTGCGGATGCGTATTATCAAATGGAGTAAACGTAGTGCGAAAACGACCCATGGTTAACCGAATTAATTGCTCTGATGGACGATTATGTCGACCATAAAATGGACGGAGCTTGCGGTAAACTTCGCGAACTGAACCATTATTTTCGAAATAAATTTGCACGATTTGCAAGCGTTGTTCTTTTGTCAACCTGTTCATGATGAAATGGCAAACCAAACTGAACATAAATGACATTAGAATTGCCAGATTTGACCATAAAATGCCAGTTTTATCTCTATTCGAAAAACAAACCTCTAAAAAAAACACCCGTTATAAGTAAAGACTACAAGAATCAACATTTTGTTAAGAGTCTATAAAATAAATGTGAACAATACTGTTCCATTATGGTCACTTATATTTCATTTAAAAAAACCCATATTAAGAAAATTAATTTCAAAAGCACTGTACTGTGTTATACATTAACTCCATGGAAAATCCAAATGATCCCTTTGCATTAAGTTCGTGGAATTCGCACCTACACTTCGTTATTTTACATAGCAGAAGTATTCGTATCTCATTTGTGTTTGTTTGCTAACACAGCTCCAACATCCTTTCCTTCGCCATTTTGACAACGCTAAAATTTGTATGTTGCTGCAGCACGTTGTCATTTTGTCTCGTTGTGTCATTAACTACAATGACGCTGACGTCGGCCACAAAGGATGGTGGCAGCGAATTAAAACAAAGCTGCGCCGCGCAAAGTTGACGTCAAGGACAAATGCATAGTTTAGTTGAGACCGCTGCAATGTGCACCTTTACTGCCATCAGTCGACTACACTAAGTGGTGTAGCACCCACGAAGAGTTATCATATTGTGCTTGCATCTATAGATAGTAGGTAGAACGGTATAAGTATTTGTTGCCTTTAATTTCCGATATTGATATTTGTCTTCGATATTTCTTTGAACAAATTGATTTATTCTGCCTTTTAACGACTTCACTTTGAGATGGAAAAATTCTTATGTGGTTATGGTATAATTCATATTCGAGTGTATCCTCACTTAAAAAAATTTTAATAACTTCTCCTTGGGTTGCTATCAGAGCTGCAAAGTCTTAATTTTTCGGAACTTGGCCAAAAAAAATGAAGAAAGCTCGATTTTTATCTATTTTATAATATGTTTTTGAAATTTTTTTTCAATTTTCCTTATGTAGGTACACTTAAGCGTCCGATTTCGTCTGCTCTGAAGCAGAATTAAAATATATAAAATAAAGAAAATATATTCGTAGGCGAGAAATGAGACGAGATTTCCATTAAATTAATATGCTTCACTATAATGATCAAAATGATTATCGCAACGAGTTTCGCACAGCACAGCATACAGCTAACAGCGTCAAGAATTAGCAGCTACATAGCTAATTGAATAAATATATCTCATCAACTTAATAAAACGTTGATATTTTTCAACACTAATTCGAGTCAGTACAAGTGCATCCCTATTTGAACTTGCAGTTTAACTGCAGCTCTTTTGTCACTTGTGGTCGTGGAGTCATCGTTAGTCTAATTTAGGAGCAACTTCACACCGTGCTAGCGCCATCGGGTTTGCTGTAAGCAGCTTAAAAACAAACGCCAAAGCGAGCAAATGTTTTCCAAAGTTAGCATCATTGCGATTGCCAGTGTTTACCCTTCAATGCACGGCGCTCGTTCACTTTCACACCTTGGGTTTGAATATCGTTAGCGTTCCGCAGTTGCTATTTTTGCACAATTTTTCCACTTTTTAGCAATGTATCTTGTCTTTTGTCCTTCTCACGACACAGTTCACCGTCCTCGCTCTGCGCTGATTGCCGCACCACAAGTGCGGCTTTCATAGATGGAATGAGTCTGTCATTTTCCATTTGAACGTATGTTTGTCGCTGTAGAAAGTTTTTGTTCCAGATAAACGTTGGGATTTTGTTTAAACAGCTTTTTAACTGTGCACACTTAAATTGGCTTTACATTTAAGATACAAAAAAAGTAAATCTCGTGCAAATATTAGTTTTGGTTTATTGGCTTTTTTTATTGAAAAAATCAACTAATTGTGCTTACGGGTAACTTTACTGAATTTTAAGCAGAAGTGGACTGTGAATTTAGTGCTGCGGTGATTAGAATCATTCGTGGATTTAGGTAGGGAAACACGTCCTAAATATCGTCAGTCTTGGAGCTTAGTACTGGCATCGTAGAACATATTTTTTACTCATCAATCTATTTTCATTCCAAAGGACCGAAATTGAATGAGTTCGAAATCTTCTTTGCCGTTCCGTTTTATTCTAATCGAGAAGTTTGATAAAATTAATTTATATTAAAATATATATATCTGCAACTCAAAATAATATAAAAATAGTCCAAAAGCTAAATATTTTAAAACTTTGTATGAATTTATAAGATTAGAACCAAGTAATGAAACTGTGCTTCTGTATAGAAAATTAAAACAGCTTCTGAAGTATGAAGATCCATAACTTATTGTATCATGAAAACATCCCATATTGAGCTACGTGAAAAAAAAGTTATTACATTTAAATGTTGATTAATTTTATATCTTCCAAACTCTTGGCATGGTAGAGATATCGAAAAAAAAATTCATAAAGGAAACATATGTTTTGACAAAATACAATAAAATTGCGTAGAAAATGTTGCGTGGTAATCTTCCAAACTGGCTGCTGAACATTGAACTTTTTCTTCGTGATACGCTTTAGTGCTCATATTTCTTTTTAAAAAAAGAGGACTGGTGCAGACAATTCGCTCACCTTAAAGTCCAATCCTTTATTTTTAAAAAACTCATCGGAACTTCCAATTATTCTTTTGCCTGATACTGAATAGCAAAGAAACTACTCGTTAAAGATCTCTGGTGTGTAGACAGCCAATGTAGACGACGAAGCGCAGTGATTCACTTTTCTCGTTGAATAACTACTGAAAAAATTTGAGAATTTTTTTTAATTTTTGCTATCAACAGCAATTTTCCATAGCTTTATGATGTGAAATTTTGTTTGGATACTTTTGCTTGAAGTATGGCTTACTGCACGAAAAACAAACTACAGATTTTGTGTACATAATTATATGACAATATTTCAGATTAAAGGAGAATTCAATAATTTCAATAATACACCAAGGAACATGGTTTCAATAAAGTCAACAGCAGCAGTAAACAGTCAAAAGAAGCAGCAAGCTTTTATTTAAGAAATCAATCAAAAATTGTTCCATAATATATTTTGAAAAGTAGATAGTTACAAATAATATTACGATAGAAACAAATATTTACATACCTACTGAAATAAACATAAAGTGAAAGTTATCATCAATATTTGGAAAACTAACTATCAAATTTATTTAAAATTTCTGAATCGTAACTTTTTTGAAGTGTAACTTCTTTAGCAACGGAGTGATTTGAAATCAGGTGTGCATACTAAAGTGTTTTTTTTTTTCAAACTTTTGGAGAGGGATTTTATTTATTTTTTCCTATATTATAGCTTGAGGAATAAAAATATTTGTCCCAACATTTTAGCTTCCTAGCTCAAACCTGTAAACGGCGCGGACAGAGTTTACGTCCAATTTCGTTGAAATTTAACGAATTGACCTCAAATGTCTTTAAGCGCGCATTACACTCATGTCATTTCTTTCACATATTAATATAAATCCAAAATAAAATTTCAAGTGAAAAAAGGTGGGGCTTTTCAGAAAATTACCTTTTTTTTCTCATAAAAAGCTCTATAACTCTGCCAATTTTCAACCATTTTGAATTCTGACAGAAAATAAGAAGTTCTATTAGAATCAAAAGACAAAAGTTAATTATTTTGGTTTGGATGAAAATGCCGCTATTTTGAAAAAATTTTCAGCGGTTTTTTAATTTTTGACACCAAAACTTAAAATGGGCATAACTTCGTAAAACGTTTTTTTAATCAAATTGGGGAATTATGGGTCCCCTTATGTCCTTTGAAAAACAACATATTTAATCGGCAGCCAATTCCGTAATATGAAATAGTCCAACTGCATGAAATGCATTTGGTCTTCATCATTTTAAAAAAACCTTTTCGTCTCATTCTATCGCAGTTTAGTTTTCTGAAGGTCTCACTTCTACCACATATGAACTGTACATATGATTTTTTTTTATAGTTCAAGTCCATAAGAAAACCCAAAGCATTCTCAGTAGTAAGCTTCGGTGAAGGAGAAATGTTGCATTCTATCATTTTCACTCGAAGTGGACTTGCATGTAAGACTGTTTTGATTATATCGGCTTGTGCTTCATCTTTTCGTACTTAATTTTCAAAGGATAATAATTTATAATGGAAAACTGAAACGAATGAACGGAATATATATATATATATATTGTTGTGAGAAGATCCAACAACACTGGGTAATTCGTAATGGAATCAAATCATTTTCGTATAAAGAATAAAATGATGTATCAACTTTGAATAATTAGAACGACTGCAACGTCAATCGGCTCTTAACTAACCAAAAACTTAAAGATTTTTCATTTTCTTTATTTGACTTTATCAAAAGACATTCCAAAACATAACTTCATTACAGCAAAATAAAATTGCAATAGATCATTCAACACAAAATTCACTTGTCTAGCCACTGACACTGAATGTAGCAAAATAATTTCGACAGTACGTAGAAAACTCAAAATGAAAAATGCAAACTGGAGTTAACTTATGTAGACATCAGTAACAGCTCAAGCAACGTCATCACATAGAATGAAATTTTGCATCCACAATGCTGTTTTTCGTTTATTCATCATGTTTTTGTTCTAATGCCGAAAATGAGTTTTTGATTAATATATTTCAAGTAGTAACCCCAACAATCAACCTAACGCTAGAAAGCAGCCAGCATCATCATCATCATTATCAGCATTAGCGTCATCATCATATGACAAAATCAGATTTTCTTACATAGCATAAATGCATTCTGTGGGTTGCAGTTGCTACCGCTGCCATTGTAAATGCAGTAAGGGTTAATGCCGATTTCTATTATTTTTCGTTGCTATTTGTTTTAGTTACCATCGTGATGCACTGATTTTGACGAATACAAATACATACTGTCTAAATGTGACTGTCCATGGGAAAAGGACTTAATCTTTCAATTGTTTTAAACAGAATTACTAATGTATGTATTCTAATAGGAAACAACTTCCTCAATATGGTATTTTTCGAATTTTTTTAGTTCGGTTTATTGAAAAGCTCTAAATTAGATAGATTTTTTGATAAGTTCCTTGGTGTCATTACCTAAATCTAACGATAGTAACCTGAATTTCGATTTTTGCATCTCCTTGAGATTTTTTTCGGAAGAATAAAATCTCCTTTCTCATGGATGGTCACATATGTTGAGTTGTATAACAGAAGCGCATTCCCGCTGTTACTGTTGCTGTTTTTGTTAATGTTGTTTGCTTATGACGTGGTTTGGTTTTCGCGTCAGAGCGCTTCTAAATCATTTGTTATTACAATTTCAGTGTTGCCGTCGTTATGCTGTTGATGTTACTGCTGGTTGGATATTGCTGCTGCAGATGTTGCTCAAACAAAAGTCCTTGTTATTGTTATTCTGTGCGTTTGCATGTATCTACTAGTAAAAATCGTATACGTTGCATGCATATATTGGGCATTTTTAGGAATTGCCAAAAGCGCAGAAAATTATCATTTTTCAATGAATGTTGAAAATTGCTGGGAATGACTAATGAGGGTCAGAGTTAAATTTTAATGAGTTCATAAGAAATATAAACAAAAAACAAAGAAAAAATAACTTCGTTTGAAGAGAATTTCTGGAATTAAGCAAAGATCTTATCCAATTTGCACTAAAATAAGTAAGTTTCATTTGTTAAAGTACATAAATGTTGCTCTCTTATAGTAGCAGAGAATTCTTTTCACTCAAAACAAAATAATAATTTCACATTATTTGAGAAAAAGTGCGCTTTCCTTAAAGAAGAATAAAATATCCTTAAATTTACTTAATTTCTGGCTTATTTCTTTGAAAATGTTATATTTATAAACTGAACTTTATAACATATCTATCACGTTCATTTTTTGTTTTAGTTGTAAAGTTGGAACGGAATTTCAAAAAATATTTTCTTTCCGGTAAGTAAAAATACTATTGCTTCGTTTAATATATATTTTACCCTTACTTATCCTTTACTTTACCTTTACCTTTACTTTACTTTACTTTACCTTTACTTTACCTTTACTTTACCTTTACTTTACCTTTACTTTACCTTTACTTTACCTTTACTTTACCTTTACTTTACCTTTACTTTACCTTTACTTTACCTTTACTTTACCTTTACTTTACCTTTACTTTACCTTTACTTTACCTTTACTTTACCTTTACTTTACCTTTACTTTACCTTTACTTTACCTTTACTTTACCTTTACTTTACCTTTACTTTACCTTTACTTTACCTTTACTTTACCTTTACTTTACCTTTACTTTACCTTTACTTTACCTTTACTTTACCTTTACTTTACCTTTACTTTACCTTTACTTTACCTTTACTTTACCTTTACTTTACCTTTACTTTACCTTTACTTTACCTTTACTTTACCTTTACTTTACCTTTACTTTACCTTTACTTTACCTTTACTTTACCTTTACTTTACCTTTACTTTACCTTTACTTTACCTTTACTTTACCTTTACTTTACCTTTACTTTACCTTTACTTTACCTTTACTTTACCTTTACTTTACCTTTACTTTACCTTTACTTTACCTTTACTTTACCTTTACTTTACCTTTACTTTACCTTTACTTTACCTTTACTTTACCTTTACTTTACCTTTACTTTACCTTTACTTTACCTTTACTTTACCTTTACTTTACCTTTACTTTACCTTTACTTTACCTTTACTTTACCTTTACTTTACCTTTACTTTACCTTTACTTTACCTTTACTTTACCTTTACTTTACCTTTACTTTACCTTTACTTTACCTTTACTTTACCTTTACTTTACCTTTACTTTACCTTTACTTTACCTTTACTTTACCTTTACTTTACCTTTACTTTACCTTTACTTTACCTTTACTTTACCTTTACTTTACCTTTACTTTACCTTTACTTTACCTTTACTTTACCTTTACTTTACCTTTACTTTACCTTTACTTTACCTTTACTTTACCTTTACTTTACCTTTACTTTACCTTTACTTTACCTTTACTTTACCTTTACTTTACCTTTACTTTACCTTTACTTTACCTTTACTTTACCTTTACTTTACCTTTACTTTACCTTTACTTTACCTTTACTTTACCTTTACTTTACCTTTACTTTACCTTTACTTTACCTTTACTTTACCTTTACTTTACCTTTACTTTACCTTTACTTTACCTTTACTTTACCTTTACTTTACCTTTACTTTACCTTTACTTTACCTTTACTTTACCTTTACTTTACCTTTACTTTACCTTTACTTTACCTTTACTTTACCTTTACTTTACCTTTACTTTACCTTTACTTTACCTTTACTTTACCTTTACTTTACCTTTACTTTACCTTTACTTTACCTTTACTTTACCTTTACTTTACCTTTACTTTACCTTTACTTTACCTTTACTTTACCTTTACTTTACCTTTACTTTACCTTTACTTTACCTTTACTTTACCTTTACTTTACCTTTACTTTACCTTTACTTTACCTTTACTTTACCTTTACTTTACCTTTACTTTACCTTTACTTTACCTTTACTTTACCTTTACTTTACCTTTACTTTACCTTTACTTTACCTTTACTTTACCTTTACTTTACCTTTACTTTACCTTTACTTTACCTTTACTTTACCTTTACTTTACCTTTACTTTACCTTTACTTTACCTTTACTTTACCTTTACTTTACCTTTACTTTACCTTTACTTTACCTTTACTTTACCTTTACTTTACCTTTACTTTACCTTTACTTTACCTTAAGTTTACCTTTACTTTACCTTTACTTTACCTTCACTTTACCTTTACTTTACCTTTACTTTACCATTACTTTACCTTTAATTTACTTTTACTTATTTTGTTACTAAATGAGTTTTCAAACTTAAACTGAGCTCTATAATCGCATATGGTCTTCTTTATATAAAGGTTGGAGACTATCGAAAGCAAACGTTTTTCTTTCGTAAGAGCACATCTGCTTTTATTTATGTTCCATATGCTTTATACTTCTACAAAATTCTTGTAACATTGCAGCAAATGCGAATGGTATTATATTTTCAATAGATAAATCCTTTAAAATCTACCTATAATGTTAGGGATACTTTTCATAGTTCATAGTTCAATATCTTTGAAAACAATGTTCGTTCGTTCTCGTGTGGTACGTCCTTGGTAAAATCACTTACATGCATTTCCAATCTTCTGATTAAAAATTAAAAAGAATATTCAACATGACAACAAAAGCAATTCAAGTGAAACATTAGCATTTCGCACTTGTACGTTAGAGTACTTCGGGAAACTCTAATTGAATGCATTACCACGTTAAGGTGCTTTTCAATAAATGCCTTGAAATGTGTTACCATTGCCTTTGTGCGTTTCCATCGCACATGTCACGAGTTATGATTGACAAGAAGAAACTTTACGTTCGTACGTATACAATACTTGTGGGTACAAACAGGGTGGTGCAAAAGTCAATCATAGTAGGTTTGAAGGTTTCATGATTTCTATATCATTGTCGACCTCACAAAGGCGGGTTCTTTTGAGAGAGTTTTCTATAACATTCCTTAATATTATATATATTGATATTGAATTTGAGTTCCTGAAACTGACTTGGTGAAATTACGAATCCAGATAAAATGAGTGAAACTGAATCCTTTAAATTACACATCTAAGGGACATCCCGATTAGATTGGCATATCTTCGAATTGATGTAGAATGCAGACGGAAGGCTCACTTTGTCAAGGTAATCGACCGATGTTTTTTAAAGTAAGTAAAATTTTGGTGCTCTGTTCGATACTAAAATTTCCATACATGTCCTTTAAAAGTCCTTAAATTATAGTTTTAAAGTTAAAAAAGCTATGAATTAAATATATTTTCAAATCCTGACTTATCTACCACCCTGTACTGTGTAATCGCATATTCTTTACACCTTCATATATATGATTTTGTTTGTTTCATCTACATATTGTATGGCACTGTGCAACACGTTTTATTATTCTAAAAAATATCTTCGGATCTCACAGAAAACTGCCAAAGTCCTAAACAATTAAATCTGACATAATTTTAAGTATTGGCCCACAATGGTTTCGTTTTACGTACGCTGGCATATAATGAAGGTTATAACTTTAAATATCGATATATTGAAAACCAAGCCAGATATCGAAAATGTTTCTTTAATATTTTCGATTTATTTTGAAGTGGCCTATGAAAAACCATCATCAGATCCGGCAACACGGAACTATTATCGGGACCTTTGGGGTGCCCTTTGAGAAGATTACGATTTTCATATGTTACAGTTCTTAAAATATTGCATATTTCTAGAAATGATTCGAAATCAAGTAGGAAGCTCGAAAAATTATGTACACCAGTGTAGACTCTGCAATTTTACGTCATCGTTACTCGCCTGCTTGCGAGTGACATTTAAGGCAGTTATTGAAAGGATGTATCTGCTGCTGTCGCAGTGTACGAGGCACTTTTTAGAATGTGGAGTATTTTTTATTTTAAAAATTCCCTTTTTTTATTATTTTTACTTCGGAATGAATGATTCATGTACTCGCAAGTTGGATGTGAAGAAACATCCGTTGTCGTTATATTTCTATTCAATTTAATTGAATGGAATGAAATATCAGAGAGCCTGTTATTGTGAGCTGACTGACTGCCAAGAGCAATAAGTAATCGAAAAAGTATTAGTAATAGTAGTGCCTACATTCAATTAAATATCGCTTTAATTGTATCGAACTTTTAAGCATAATTGAAGTAATACGAGTATACATATGTGGCTTTCATGGTATGGGGCCTTAATGCAAAGTAAGAAAGCATGATACATAATTTTAACTGGTAGTAAAATCTGGAATCATATCAAAGTAAAAGATGCCAAGCCACGTTGTCTTTACATCGAGTTTCATAAGCACGATGTATGTAGTATCGAACAACGATACTGTGTTTTCAGAAGTTCCTTGTGTGACAACACTGTTCAACGTTGTGCATATCTTGTTTGCTCCATGTATGTGGTCGGGATACATTTCAATGGAAGATAACGATAAACGTACACTTACTCGTATGTTGCGTTGAATTTGATGTTTTGATGTCGACTTCCGTTTTCTGCAGCAAATGTAAAATGTAACTTTAAGTATATTTTCTAAATGGCTTCGTTTAGTAGTGATTTCAGCTAAAAAAAATACCAAACCTTTTAAATAATTTATTTTTTTAAAGTATTTTACTAAAAATTGAATACAAATGTTTCAGACTTATTTCAAATGCATTTCACGTATGAATATTTGAACTGCACACAAAATATTTTAGATTTTTTATAAAGTCAAACAGCAAACAAAGTTCTTTGGTTTAGATTTATTAAATTTTTATCAATACGTACAAAATAATCTACTAAAAGCAAAAAAAAATTTAAGTTATTCATCGAACATTGGTATTTTTTCAAAGTTATAAGGATCTCTCCTGCGAAAGTGATCACTCAGCAAACAAAGACTTGATGGATTGGAATTCGAGCTTTTAATCTGCAAAATAATAAAATCAATTAATAAAGTTTTAGTTATATTAAAAAAATTTTTTAAATGACGCTTCTGTAAATTTTCTCTCTCAATTCTTTAAATATAATGTTATATAGAACAAAAAAAAGTATTTCGTTACTTTGTAAATCGAATAGAATATTAAGTAAATTTAATTTTCGCGATTCAAAACTTATATTTTTTTAAAAAAAAATATGCTTTTCCAGTCGATGGGATTACTAAAATCCGCTAAGAGATTTTCTTCGGCCCATTTTTTTATAGGTAATGATGTGAAATGGTTGTTAACAATTTCAGATCGGTGAAATTTTGAACACTATTTCTGTACATAATTTACAAGGTAACGCTGGAGAGTTTTTTTCAAATTTGTCAATATTTATTATTTTATAGTAACAAATTATCCTATTTTTTTTTTTTCCAAAAATAGCGTTTTTCACTTCAAAGTGTTCCCAAAAATTGAAATTTCAAAAAAACCCTCCAGCGTTAACTGGAGAAATCGATTATCTAACGAAAAAAATTTTTTTTTTTTTATTTCAAATCATCCAGCAGTGAATTATCGTGTGCACCGCAATTCTACTTTTTTCTGAGACGCTTCCAAATAATTGCTGCCATTGCCGTAGTTTTCAATATTTCTACCTGAAAGTTTTTCAAAATATTCTTCAAATGTTGTACTTTGATCTACCATTGGTTTTAATAAATAGATTTTAACTGTGTTGTCGAAAAAAATTCACAAAAATATGCATGTTTTTGTACGAATTAACGTTACCCTTAAGGATACATTCGCCTCCTTTTGTCAAAAATAATTTTTTAACCCAATCGAAAAAATCTAAAAGTGTGTATGGAAAAAAAAAACTAACAACGTAGTCCCTCTTAGTTCAGTGTCTTAATAATGGCATTTACTTCACATGAAAAGTATCACGCTTTCTGCAGATTAAATTTTCTATCTACCCAACAACTTTTGTTATAATATACCTCATGAGTCTCGAGATATTATGAAGATAAATATAAGTCTTTGTTCAAAGTTGTTACAAAAAAAAAACAACAATATGGTAATTCGCTATGTTTACCGAACTTGATGTCAGTTAATACAGTAAAGATAATCTAATCTAGGAAGGACATGAAGGTGCAATTAGTTTTTTATGAAAATTTGAGTATCAGTCAAAATTTCTCACCACACCTATTGATATTTCCAATATTTTGGAACCAGTTAGGGTAAGGACAATCCACCCTGTCATGCCAGTGCTCCCATATGTTAATTTATTTTAGCCATCAGCTGCTTTGGCTTTGCCATTTTTTTATAGGTCAAAAAAAAAAATGTTTTTAATACATACTCTTATTTAAATTTTTAAGTAACGTTAAGTAGTGAAGAGGACAGTCTGTGTGCGTATTAGAGCAGCATTAAGTTCCAGTTCCAACTGAGGTAATTTTCGAAACCCTACATCTAATGATGAAATTATCTGCAAAACACTACGGTCACAATATCTTGCTGGCAAAGTTTCTATGCAATGTAGCGCTACGAACTACAGACCACAGTTATGCGAACTGGATTTCAAAAGAGCGTTTGCAGTAAGCCACTTAAAAAATTCAACACAACAGTCTTCACAGACGGCATATAAATGAGCTGTGGGGTTGGATCAGGAGCTTTAATTGTTGGATGAAACATTGCCAAATCTAAATCAGTACCCACCGGACACAGGGACATACATAGAGGGAAATGAAAAATTAACTATCTAGTGGAGCTTCGACCCTTCATATTGCTGAGTTAGAACACATCCAACCAAATAATGCCAGAAAAAAACTTTATCCAAAATTTCAACAATCAAATTGGGTGCCGCGTATCAGTTACCATATCGCATCGAAGTGTTCCGACTGATTCCTAAAATAACTGGTTACATGCTTATCGGTGAGCATATCAGAAACTGGGGATATCAATCCATTAACGTTATCGCAGATGTTGGAGTAGACTCGGTCCTTTAAAGAACCAGAGTGAAGTTGTTGGGCAATTCTTTCCTTGATACGCTTAGAGAAGATAGTCTTTCGAAATGATGTCAAAACTACACACTAGGGCTAATTAAATCTTTTCTCAGTAAAATAAGACTGTCACATAAACATACATATGTACACTATTAGGTGAATGCCTAGTTTATAAAGTCGTTTAAGCTATGTCTGTATTAATCTTGGTCCTACTATTGTTTTCTCTGTGTAAAAGTAGAGAAATAATCTACACAAAACGGAAAAAGGGTGTGATTTTATTAATTGAGATTTGTCTACTTACTTATTTTTCAATTACTGCCAATTAAATAAATTTGAAGAGGTAAATGATTATTATGATTAATAAAAATTTATTCAAAAATTTTGCTTATCTTAAATTTCAATACAATTTTAGTTTTAATCTAAAAATTACACAATATATATTATAAAGTTGTATTCTTATCCAATATGTATTTTCGTACATTGTAGCGTTGCTAATATTTGTGCAATTTATCATTAGTTTTATACTACACTCATACATATGTAAATAGTTTTCATAAATCCGAATAAAATCGGTAATTCGATAAAATAATAATAATTAGAAAAGGAAAGAAATATTTTCTTAAAAGACTCTACTTATAAATAAATTTTTTTTTTTTTTTTTGTTGTTTGATTTTTAAACATTTTTCTTTTTTTATGGAAATTTTCAAATATTTAAGGTGAATAAAACCAATTACAAGGAATGTACTTAGCATGAGTTTTCACGACATTTAATATATCAAATACGATACATTTACTTAATGTGAAATAAAAAGATTTTAAAAATACTTTATTTAATTTTCGTTTTAATTTATAAAATCTAAATTTTTTAGCATAGGCGATACAATACAGCATTATTGTTGTTTAAAATATTTTAATTTATGCTAATTTTACTTCGTTAACTTACACTTCTATGTTGTATTTTTACACAGTATGATATGGAGGGAGTTTTACTGTTTACTTCTTGCTTACGCTTGGTACAATTTTTTAAGTATTAACTTTTGACAGCAGCAACTTATTTTTTTAGCTAAAAGTAACAAAATTTTTAATAAAAATATACAAAAAATTAAATATTTTCAATGAGTTTTCAATGCTCAATTAAGTTTACAATAAAACTGTCAGCTGGAATATGACAAGTTAAAGTTTTTTTTCTTTTTTGATGTAGAGATTTGATTTTATTGCGTAGTAGAATTCTATACCAAAAAAAATAGTAAAAATTTTAGTGCCATTTTTATTTTGAAATTGTTAGTAACTTAAGCATTGAAAAGTCATATCATAAGCATTTAAATGAAAAAAATTAAATGGAACAAACATTTTATTTAAACGATGTAAATGAAACTTTGTTTAAGTCGTTAGCAAAATTTTCAATCAAAGGGGGAAATATTTAGTTACAAATGATCGAATGCGAAAAAAATTGAGCAATGTTAAATGAAGGGTTTTTTTTAATGTTTTTTTTTTTCATTGAGTTTTAAATTGATATGTTGTTATTTTCAATTTATTAATTTATTTTTTATATGTATATACAATAGAAAATATGTTGCTTATACTACGCAGTATATCTTAATGTAAAAGTTTTCTATATTTCAAACATTTTTATCCTCTATCGATATAAAATGCGCAAGATAATCATTAATTTTCTGATGCTGCTCCTTTAAACGCACTCTGACAATCATATAAAAAATTGCATTCATACGGAATTTTACGCCCAAATTGAAAAATTAGTATAAGTATTAAGAAATTATGGATTTTTTTTAAACAAAACTGTGTCATACATACAGCAAGACTTTATCGAACAATGTTTGTATATATTAAAAATAATCTTTCAAATTTGTTTAGTGTACAAAGTCAATTCGTCAAGTTTTTTACAATATATCTAAGAAAAATTAATTAAAATGGCACTGAAAAGTGCCGAAATCAATATTATTACCAATAAGCACACAAAAATTGTTGAAAAATTTTTCTTAAAAAAAATATTATTCAGAATTTGAGTCTTTTCAGCTGTTTTTTTTTATGACAAATTCTTGGATTTTATTGTACTATAAGAAAACAAATTTAATGATTTCTTTAAAAAAAATTTTTTTTTTCTTTTAAATTTCGCAATATTTTTTCTTTTTGCTTTTGATGAAATTTTTATTTAGTTTTCAGCAATTTCTCATATCCGGTTATATTAAAATTTTCTGAAACTTTTTCCCTAAAAAATGTGCCGTCTTTTTCCAAGCTCAAAACTGAAAGCAAAATATCTCACACATGATGTATACGTAGATCTATATGGATTATTTTTTGAGAAACTACTCAACGCCTACTATTTAAAGCGTTTATTTCGCAAAGTACTTTATGTACCATAAATTCTATTTTTTCCAGGCATTGAATTATATTTTGTGATGGATTTTGAAAATGAAAAATCTAAGATAAAATGATATCGACTATGAATGAATGAATTGCATTAAATTTACGTAACAATTTTATTATTTCTATACAAAAAATGAAAAAATGAGGTTCATTTGCTTTCTTCTGAGACATTAAACAAATTTTTGTTTCAAAGCAAAAAAGCTACCGATGAAAGTTCACACAACTTTGGCTTTGATATATTTTACACCAAATTAAAATTCGATGCAGTTTTGTTGCATTTTTGATCAAATTATAAGATATAATCGCACATTTTCAAACAAAAAAAAAGAAGGGATTTTATAAGACAACAGCCACCCATATCACGAACTCATTTTGTTCCTCATTCGGAGTTATACAATTTTTAAAATAAATTGCTCATTTTTTCTACAGTACATAGCAGATCCTTGCAGAATTCAATCCTTTTTCGGTATTTTTTTCGGCAGGAAGAAAAAGTAGATACATTAATGAAGCTCTTCTGTTTGTAAGAAAAATAGTAGCGATTTTATGTATAAAAATTATTTATAGTACACATTGTAGCATGTGAAAACCAAAATGAAGTCTTCTGAGAGTCTTCTAACTATGCAATTTTTTCAAGTTATGACAAGAAATGTAATACATAGGAACACAGTCCATTTTTTTTTAACAATCGAAATCCTTCGGTTTTTGGATCGCTGATTCAGAATTCGATGACTGTTTTATGCAATCACGTTACGTCAATTTTTTTTAGTTTAAGTGAAATTCACTTAACGGCTCGTTTTATGGAAGTTTACATGTTGTAATAAATCGAGTACTGAATGCGAACTCAGGGAACAAATATTCGTACAGATCACATACATATGTAGGTGAAATAAAAAATTATTTGAAAACGTGACGCTTTAGAATCTCTTACCTAAAGCAATGTGTTTTTTTTGTGTGTACATGTAATATAAAATGGGTGAAACGATGTAACTGTTTTTGAACCTTAACTTTTTCTTAAGGAGCGTAGTTTTGTAAAAGACTCTATAGTTTATTTGTGGCTCCTTCTTTAAATTTTAGCTATTTTTCAAAATCGATCTATATTCTGAGTAAAGAGCATACGGAATTGAGTTTCCTTCGACTATTGCTGTGTGATCCATTCTGAATTCCTTGTAAAAGTACAAACTGTATATTGAGAGTATTATTTAAATGCCATGAAGCGCTTGCGTGAGATTGTCCATCAGAATATACAATCCATAGATTTTTACCACCATTATTGTGGAAAAGTTTTTAGCCAAAATTCAACAAATGTGAACAAATAAGCACTGTCGACATTTTAAATTGAGTAATGCGTACAGTTTCTTTTATAATATTGCTTCGAAGTCGGACTATTTGTCTGGTGCTGTTCAAAATATATTTTCTCATCGAAAAAACCAAATATTAGCTGCGTTTTATTCGCCATCTGCTGCTAGCTTTCTTAAGCTAGCAACTATAAATGTATGGGAAAACAAAAACAAAATCGTGGACTTGGCTACTAAAATTATAATTGCTAAGTATACAAGCAAGCTTCTTAAATGTCAGTGCTGCCCAGCCGATTTGTATTTTGTCTATTGTGATTTTGTACTCTGTCAATTATGAAGTTTGAAATCAAAAAAATTTTGACATTTACGAAAACAAAAACATATTTTTGAATTGAATTGAATTGAATTGAATATTTTTGAAAAGTCTGGAGGCGAAAAGACATAGACAAAAACAAAATTATTTGGCTATTTGGCGCGCAAGGACGAATTGATGAATGTAAGAAAAAAGCGAAATGCATATGCGCATGTACTGGAAGACATGATAGCCCAGCAATTTACCAAATCTCGTCGTGCATCACTCATTTTATTTTTATTTTTCTTTTATTTTTATTTTTAATTCAATTCAATTTTTTTAGACAGCAAAAACATGCAACACAAATTAACGTCAGATATCAGCTTTTTGACCAGAAATGTCAAACTTGTGTGCTACCAGTGCTACAAAGTCAACTCTCAGGCAACTTGTCGTTTTATTCGCACATAGATAGCGACTAGTGATAAAATCGTTATAAATTAAAATTCTTTGTTTTAAAAGGCTAAAAATCAAATATTGTTTTATCAAGTAATGGGGTCATAAGTTTTCCTTATTTTTATACCTTAGAATGATAAAAAAAATTAATTCATTACATTTACTATGGAATTTAAAAAGAAGATTTCATATTTCAATTCTTCGAAATTAGCATCGACAAGTAATCATTCCTACCCAACTCTGCCGGCTTTTTCGTATGTGGCACAAACTTGTGCACGAAATTATACCGCAAATAAAATAAATTTTTTAGATGTAAGATTTATTAAGAAGGATGTTTTTGAATAAGAAGAAAAGAAGCGTGTACTTCAGCGATTTATAGGTTAGTGTAGAATCGAGCATTGGGGCATTTGTGAAATTTTTAATTAATTTCAAAAAAACTAACAAACTTTGTTACAAAAAAAATTTACCAACTCGAAATATATACCGGTAATTACTAAACACAAAAATCAATTTTGACTTCATACTGAAGAGCAGATTTTAGATCCTAGTTTTTGTGATTGTGCCGAAGAAATAGAGAGCTCTTAAGAGCTGTGGGATACGTATAATTGTTACAATATAGAAAAAAGCAACGTTAGTATTAGAGTGTTTTTTTTTTCAAACTTTTGAAGAGGGGTTTTATTTATTTTTCCTATATTATAGCTGGAGGAATAAAAATGATTGTCCCAACATTTGAGCTTCCTAGCTCAAACCTGAAAACGGCCAGAGTTTGAAATTTAACGAAAAAACCGACTTACTAAAACGTAGAAAAAGTCAATTAGAAATAAAACAGTAGATAGAACAACAACGAGTACTCGTATAAACAGCGAGCAAGAAACTTAGGAACTTGGTCGTTTTATTAGCACTTAGTTAGTGACATGGCGAATAAAACGCAGCTTATGGTATTTTAATTGGAACCTAGACATTTGCAGTACATGTACATATGTATGTACTTGATATTAAAATAACTTGACCTCTTAAGCTGAATCTTAATACGTTTGGTAAGCTCTTAATTACTGTTCACAAATAAATCACTATTTACCTCAAGATTAAAAACATTTTGTAATCAAAAGAGGTAAACTAAAATTTCAAATATTTTATGGCAAAGTTAAAGGAAGAAGCTACGCTATTTTTTAAGTGTAAATGAAGCTTTTTTCAATACACCAAGACCCAAATAAATCATAATGCTAGAATCAAATTTCGGCTTCTTATTGTTACTCAAATTATCCAAACTTCAAAGTTGTTAGCATGTTTTTCAGACTATAACCATATAAAGAATTATGAATGTATATACTGTAGTTTCTTATTTTAAAAATTCAGTTTAGAAATAAATAGGATTTCTACTGACCAAGATGATTAAGGAAAGTAGTGTTACCACACGTTCATACGAAGTCGTTGTTCGCATACTGACAGAGGGTCAAAGAATAAAATTTTTCTTAAAAAAAAACACTATTTAATTTTCATTATAAGCTCCCATAACTTTCCCAACTTATACCAATTTTTCATTTTGAGCTTAAAATTCAATTTTTCTTAACAACCCTTCATTTACTGGTTGGTATTTTGTTTTTGTGTATTTTTTCTTTTACGATGTTCCCAAGTGATTTTCGTTGCTCAATACCATTTTTATCAATTTGCTTTTCACTAAGTAGTTTTTCATTTTTCCTCTTCTTATGTTTTTGTTTTGTTTTTTCTCTTGTGCTTTCTTTGAGGTGATTATTTATTTATTTACTTTTTGCCATTTTTTGTTCTGCGCTTTTGTTTGCTGTTTTTCTGTTGCTGTTGTTGTTTCTTGCCATTTTTATTATTAATACTTGTTTCAGTTGTGGTTTTTGTTGTTGTTGTCGTTGCCATTGCCGATGCAGGCGTGGGCGTGGCACTAACACTGGTGCTAGCATCTTCACGACCAACACCAACACCAACACCAACGCCAAGCAGACTTTTCTCCCTAGCGATTGCACGTGGTATACCACTGGTGACCACATTCGATATAGTTGTTGTTGTTGTGACAATTGTTGTGCCACCATTTGTATCCGTTGTTGTTGTTGTTGTGTGGCTTTCACCCGTCTGCTTATCAAAAATTTGCTTCAAGTCTTCACCAGCTTCGAGCAGTCTATTGAAAATTTCCTCACCGGAACCGCTGTGACGTATAGCGATTTCACCCTTCTGTTGCTGTTTTGGTGACAACGCAGCTGAATCTATAGCAGCTGTCGACGCAGTTTCCAGCTCATCAACACTAACATCATCTGCAGCATCTTCTGCGAGTATACTCTCTATAGCTTGATCGTCAGCGAGCAGATTTTCTACAGATTTACGCAGCTGCTTTGTGATTTCTTCCAATTTGCGTTGTTCGGCTTGTAACTTCTCTACGGTTTCTTCAAGTAAATCTGTTGAAGCATCTGCATCTGAAGCATCAATTTCGGGAGATGTTTGTTGTATAGCTGCTGCTATGCGTTTACTTGATTCTTCTTCAGCTTTTTCCATATCTTCTGCTGCTTCTTTCATTGTGGTGTAGGTTTGTGACTTTTGTAATTTGGTTGGCATTTGTGTGTTAAAATTTTCTATAATCTGACAACCGTCTACAAATGTCATGTGTACTGCACTTTCCTCATCATCCTCCACACCATCGTCATCATCATCACTGGAATCACTATCATCATCATCATCGGATTCTTCGGACTCTTCTTCTTCTTCCTCTTCTGCGTCATTGTCCTCTTCCTCTACATCATCATCATCATTGTGCTTTTCAGTTTGCGACTTTTTCACCGTCGCCAAATTCCGCAGTGTATTTCTGTTGCTGTCTCTTATTAATTCATCGAGTAAGTCCTGATTACCATTGTTATCATTAGTTTTACCACTTAATCTACTTTTAAAGTAGTCACTGACATTGCCGCCGCTGCTGACGTAGTCAACTTGATCAGCGCCGGATTCGTTCGGATACTGAAAGAAATTTTATATTGAAATGAAATATTTGGATTGAAATCACTAATGTGAGATACCAAAGGATGATACAATTGGTGGTTACAATTCAAATCTGACAAACTGATTGAAAAAAGTAAACAGCTGACATTTGACAATTGGTATTGGCATTTTTAACATCTTTACTTGCAGATTTGTAGGAAAATCTTTACCACTGTGAATTGGCGTGCAAATAACGATAACTTTCAAAAAAGATGACACGTCAAAAATTTCATCAAATCTGGCAACGTTGTTCTCATTTATTTTAATTGTAAGTAAAGTTTGTCATATCATCGTAAAAAGGTTGACAGTTAAACAACCCTTGCAACTGTAGAAATTTGCCAAATTCAGTGAAATTTCTTCTCAAAATATTACTAAATTAAAAAATGGCATAAGATTACATATCAACATAAGTCAAAATTCAAGCTATTTGGACAAAGTTTTTATACGTTAATACAATCTGAAAATATTACACTCCATAAATATACTTCGATTTTAATCGAAATTTTCAACATTTTTCGACTTTTGATTTGTATATGTAAGACAAAAAGGAGTAGCATTAACGCTCACGTATTGTTAGTGTTAAGCATTTGTCGATATATTCAAATATTTCAACTTTTTGACCTTGTGATTTTATATTTTTTTCAGCATTTTTAGTCCTATTTAACATTTTCAACGATATTCGACTTTTTAAGACTTTGATTTTTACAACATGTGACGATTTTTTTCAATGGTGTCGATCTCGTCGACTTTGTTGATCTTATTAAAACTTTTTTCATTTTAGACCAAAAGGTGGAGAATTAAGATTGAGATTCGTCGCGTCATTAGTGGACTTGCACAACTGCTCGTGGCGGTCATTTGGCCAATACGATTTTTCATGTTTAATGTCAATATTTCTATATCTAAATGAAAATATTATTAGCTTATTAGAATCCAATACGCTTTATTCCACATCAAAATTGTAACCTCGAATTAGATCACTCTTTATTAAATTCAGAAATGATAAATGAATATGCTGAATAATTTTGTGAAACCTGATATTTCTAGCGCACCGAAATCGTTTATTGTATTGTGTATATGTTGATGTACATAATATAATTTCAATTCTGTAAATATAAAATCTAATGTGACGTAAGTATGCCCGTTTTCACATTGTCCAATTAATAAATCTTGATCAGCACTTCAACTGTCAGTTTGACATAGAATCTCAAACAAAAACTGTCAGTTAAAGTTTCGGGTTAATTTAACCGGATATTGTGAGAACGGCTCTTATAGCCTACACCATGAGTATTTTGTATGTTAGGTCATAACTCCTAGACGATTGGTTTTCTGGCTTTGTGTGTATTATTATAGACAAGTTTGGGTAAAAATTATACCCAAAAGAAATTTCAGCGAGTGCATCGAATGGTATCCTATGCCTTAGGTTATAAAAAAAGTTAACTTTCTGTTGGTTTCAAAGGCTTTAATAACAAACACTAACAACATATGGCCTTAATCCTGAAAATTGATTGTTTTACGCTTGAACACTGGAAAATATTGAAAGATGATTTTCAAAGTCAGTGCTGCTCTTTAGAAATTTTACGAAATTGGAAAATATTTTTTAGTAAAAATGACAGCATTTTAGAAAATTGAGAAATTATTCAGAAAGTTCTAAGGCGGAAAAAGTTCTAAAAATATAACATGACTAACACAATCTCATGATCTGATCTAAATTATATCTCATGAGAAGATAAAGGAGAAAGTCAGCTTTGAGCACATGGTTCCTTGTCAAAATGAATAACGTGGAGCATATTGACTGGATTATTTCATTTCTTCGCGAATAAATTTCAAGAATTTTTTTGTTCAATGAAATTTTTGATGAAAATATAGTTTAGACGCATTGTTTTTGGGCAATGCTTTACACCCCAATAATTCATATGTATACCCCTTGAACTATTGTGTAAATAATAATGCCGGTTTGATTTTAATAGGAAGATATTACCGAAGCAACATTAATACTTTAAGTGCTAGCTAATACAATATGGAAGAATTGTACAATGTACTGAAAAAATGGAATGAGAGAATCGATTTACATCATGCACAATTTTGTACAAAGAACTTCGAATTTAAATGCTTCCATAGTCTTAGAAAGAATTAAAGGATGGTTTTCAGTAGATGGACACAAGAATAATAGGGGGGAATAAGAGTAAAAACCACTGCGCTAAAGATACAAAAATGATATTTAACAGCGTTTCCACTTTATAACAACCTAAAGTAGCACCTATGTAGAGTTAGGGGCCCCTAATTTCGGTTGAATTCATAGTATCAGTGACAGAGTTGGATCAATCCTATGAAATTCATATTCCCGTCAGTGAAAAATTATGAGTTGCGTTCATCATTAGCGGCATCAGAGTTTGAGTATTCACCGATGGTTCGAAAATAGCTTACGGGACGGTTTAAGGGATTTACTCGAGTAAGCTGAGAGCTAGCCAGCAAATGGTCATTGCTAATGCTATTAAAAAGGCCGTGATTATGATAACTATGAAGAATCTCTCACTTTATCAAATCGAGATGTGAGATGAAATGCAGCGCATTCACGAGCATGCTATCAAGCTCTGATTGACCATGGCTATCACGGTATTACACTACAATGAAGTAGCCGTCTGGAGCAAATTCCACCAAACCGAACAATGCATCTTATCAAGCAGAGATGATTCACAACAGCTGGATGCAGAGTCTCGAGCTAAGAAGGCATTATGCAACCACTCAATTTGAAAAAAACTTGGCTTATCACACCGGGACTACTGATGATGATTCGGAGCTGCAAAGATGTGAAAAAAGGAAAATCAGTTCAGCTTATCCTCTGCAACTGCACTGCATTCCTAAGGAAGCATCATCGCAAATGTAGCAAAAGAACTATCCTCGAGGAGCTTGCCAGATTCATTTACAACCTGGGATGTTTCGATAGTGACAGGACGAAATATAGTAAGGGAGCTTCTCACAGTTTCCGGACACTGTAAGGTGCCTCAATGCCTCCGATTGTTCGTTTCATTTAATCGACAAGCTGCTTGCTCAACCTTACTTTCCATAAGGTTCTATTCTATTCAATCTATTTTGTAGCGTTAAAATTTCAATGCCGTATCTGATAACTCGCGGAAACAATACTCTGGTGTTTTTAGGACTAGTTATGAACAATATTCAGATATACACCATACATGCTTATAATTATCCATTATTTCTAATTCTGAACTTATGGGATATTTGACAAGATATTCTGCAAAAATGGTTTTAGCCAACTATATACTCTTTTCGTATACACTGTGACGTCACATTAGATAATTTATTTACAGAATTGAAAACTTATATTAATTATATCACAAAGGTGTTGGGTATACGTAATATGTAGTAATCCTTATTTTTTAAAAATTTAATTTCAAACAGTGTTCCCGAAATTTTAAGGAAAAGATTTAATATTAGCGCATGCCGTCTCTAGCCAAAAGTAATTTGTTATTAAACGACTATGACTATGAATAAAAAACACTTCAAGTTATGCAAGAAAAGAGTGATTTTTAATGAACTAACCCAAGTAAACTTTAAATCAAAAATTTTTGATTGATTTTTCTTTAATTTTAAGTTATTTGTGTGAATCTGCAAAGTCCAAATTATCACAATTTTAAAACTTCAAGACACGGTTTTTTTTCAGTATGATACGAAAAATTGAATTCATTCATATCGTTCATTCGTTCATACCATAGCGAATCGCAATCGTATTGGAGTTCGTAGTAGCTCAAATGAAAGGCTGTTAGTTAGTTTAACTACCGCGAGGTAAAAATCTTAGGGAGATAATTTTTAGCGAAATCGTTATATGTAAAATCACGGGGAAAAAATATTATCATCGTGTTTGTTAAAAAGCACTCATTTCTTGCCTAATTTGAAATATTTTTCATTCAGTGTTATGTTCAAAGTGAAGATTTTTTTGCCATTATTCCTTAAAATGTGGACTCCAGATGGCTTATGATACTAAAAAAAAAAATTTTTTTTTTAATTTTTTAGAAACCTATATGCACAAAAAATGGTGCTGCACTCTTTTAAATAACGATTTTAATTTTTTTTTCCCCATAGCTAAGAACCACCCTAACAAACATTTGCACAAAACGAAAAAAATATTCAAGAATTTTTCTTTACTTTTTTTTGTTTCGGTGTACGATGTCCAGCCTCGTCCTCGCCATAATCCTCGACATCATCATCTTCATCGTCCCTATCTTCGTCGTCTTCTTCGAGACTCTTTTGCAAATTTAATTTAACGCGTTCGTTTTCGAGTAACTCTTCTAAAACATTTTTCATTTTAGCACTTAACGAAAGTTCCTGCTGTGGTGGCAACTCTGACATTGTTGGTGTAGTGGGCAAAATAAAAGTTTCACTACGCAACACTTGTGTGGAAGTTGACGGTGATTTCTCATGCTGCTCCCCTTCATATTCATGTTCATCTCTATGCAAATTGTAATTAGCATCATCATCATCGACATCAACGTCGTCATTGTCGAATGAAGGGTATTCACATGCTTCAGCACGACTAATAGCAATGCGCTTTACCAGACCTTCGCCTGTTATCAACGGATTTACAACCTCCACAATGGAATGCTGGTTGCCAATGCCAGCGCCAACGCCAGCGCCAACGCCACCGCTACCACTACCAGTAGTGTAGGTTGTGGTTGTTGTGCTAATAGGGATTCTACTTGTTCCTGCAGATGGTGCAGTCGAAACGTGAATTTCCTTATCTACAGTCTGACGTATGGAGATAGGCGATGGCTTAAATGTCAATTTTGTTGATGAAACACTTTCAATGGAGGATGGACCAAACATATTGCTGTCAAAATCATTGACGTCCAACTCAATGCTGCTATGCTCATCTGTGCGTAGGAAGAGTTTTTCATCATTGGCATGAACTGTTACTATGGAGGCGGCATCTTCTTCCTCGTCATCATCATCATCATCGTCATCTTCGTCGTCGTCGTCGTCATCATCATCGTCGTCATCATCATCATCGTCGTCGTTATCGTCGACGTCGTATTCGTATTCGTCGTCATCTTCATTTTCATTATTATCCGCATCGTTATTTTCATGATGCAACTTTTTGCCAACTGGTTCTTCCTGTAAAAATTCTGGCGGTGGTTCCTCATCTTCTAGTGTTTCTTCTACTTCTGTGTCTGCTGCTAATAGCGTTAGTGATGCTTGTGGGGTTGTATCGCCTTTTTCGGGGTCCTGCAATTCTAATGAGATTATCTTCTCTCGGCAAGTTTCCACCTGAATTGAGTTGTAAGTAGATGGAAATTTTTGGAATTTTTAAATTGCGAATTTGTTTTTGTTGCAAAAATGCACCAATGCAGTAGTACTATAAGTGGTACCGTACATACTGACAAAAATATGTAAATTTATGCATATAAGAACAAACTAGTACAAAAATAAGTGAAGCGAAAACCAGCAGGAAAAAGGAAGCAGTTAAGCAGAAAAATCATTTTTATTTAAAACTTTTAAAAGCTGAGTATTTTTTAAAAGTAAGTGTAAAAAATGCTAATCTATATATGTATGTATGTACATAAATAAAGTTTTAAGAAATTGTTCATAAATGTAAAAAGGCAGCACACAAGACGAACTCTTTTAAAATTCAGTCCTTAAGCCCATTTTCCATGCTAAGTGATTCAAGACAGATAAAAAATATTTTTATATAAAGCATCGCACTTCTTGCCTTTGCTAGGTGCCAACAAATTTTTATCATATTTAGCTTTTATTTAAAGTTAAATTAAAGTGCCATTTAAGCCTTATAATAACTAACATGCAAACAATTTTCCAAATAAAATAGAGATACAATACCAATACCAATTTGATTGCATTAACTTAGTACTAAAATTTTAAACAAATAAAATTACGCATGCAATTTTAAGTCACAAATTTCTTTAAATTTCTAATATACCCATAAACTAAAATAATTATCAGTAAAAGAGGCAAATTAAATTGCATCCGCAACTTTTTTGCTGAATCAGAATATGAATTGTAACATGTCCGCTAGAAATGAGTTGAGTTAACAAACAAGAACAAAATATAACTAGTATTTATCTAAGAATCCTGACTAGTGTAATAACGGGACACTATTTTATTGGCAAACATTCCGCCAAACTTGGACAGTCCAGCATCGGAGATCTATGCAGAGGCTGAAAGATCCAGAGTTTGATGAAACTTTTTTCCATTTTTTCTGCCAATATGCTGCGATAGAAGGTATATATATCGACCCTTTTGACTTGTCCTGAAGTTGGATGTTGAGATACCATACAGTTTATTTACTGATGTGCTGAAACTGAATCCGGGGCCAGAATTGCTTCGTCACGTCAGGTTTTCAAGATATCATAGAGATCAAGTGCAATAGACACGTTTTTAGCATTTTCAGATGAAGATATCTCGAAAACCTTACCTGATGCAGCTATTCTGAACTCAAATTCGTTTTTAGTTCACCAAAAAAACATACGGTATGGTACTTCATTTTCGAACTTTAAGGTTTTTATTTATTTGATGGGCCTGTGCTATCAGCAAAAGATCTTAAATTATTTTTGAAATTTACATATAATATAAGAAGATATTTAAGGCTTTTCCACAAAAATGAATTATGGATGCCCAATACTGCAATTCTGATTGAAATCCATTTACGTTTTCAAAGTGCAATATGGCTCTTTTCATTTTTTTTTTTCCAAACTTCTTATTTATTTATTGAATCAGCTAGCTTGGAGGCTAACAATAAGCATACAAATCTTAAAAAACTAATAGAACGTCGGACTTTTCCAAGCCATTGCTTAGAAATGTTATTTTTTCAAATTTTGTAATCATTTCATTTGAGCATATTTTCTTACAATCTTTTACTTAAAAGTATTTTTCGTCAAAGATTCCTAAAAAAAGTTGATTTTGATATTA
Organism: Tricholauxania praeusta; assembly: GCA_949775025.1. NCBI lineage: Eukaryota > Metazoa > Arthropoda > Insecta > Diptera > Lauxaniidae > Tricholauxania > Tricholauxania praeusta. Next base: position 34,163,848 of record OX459029.1, read on the forward strand.
AACTGTTATAAAATTTTTGAGATTAGGCATTGTTCTCTTACGTTAGAGGTTGGAATTACAGTTAAGATCAAAACGAAAATCCAATTCAACCTTCACATAGAGGAACACAGTTTTTTCTCTGAGAAATTCTCTTGAATTCAAATAAAGATCAAGTCGTATTTTCAAGTGAGACATTTGAGAAGCACTTACTTATGTCGATAATATCAAGCTGCTGTCGTCAAGATTCTACAATATGCAAAACAAACTAAATGGGCTCAACGATCAGGTAGAAGTTGATGGACTACAAATTAACATTAACAAAATTTTGACATAAACGAGAACAACTTAAGCACCAATCCATCGTTCTGCCATCTAAGAAGAGTTCTAAAGACGGTACCACGGAAACGTTGCATAAAATTTGGAATCCGAAGAACATATAAACCAGTGTTGCTTAACATTGGCGAACATACTATTTTACTTGTAAACTTCTGCTGGAGGCAAATATTGAGAGCTTGTTAGTTCCGCACTACATCTATTCACGAACTTAATCTCCCTTTCAACCCTATAGTCCGGCAGATATCATCACAAAACATGTATCATTTGCGCACTTCTTTGTTTACATATTTAGTAAGCTCTTGACTGTCCGAACACAATACCGCCGGCCTACCGTGCTAGACACTACACGCCTTACTTTTATTCTCGACTTTGCACTTCCTCCTTCCAGATCTTCAGGATTTGGACCTCTCTTTAAGGGAAGGGAACTTATACCGATGATTCTAAGATGGGGAATAAAGTGAGGACGATAGTTTCTTTAGTAGGCTCAATTTAAATTTCGCTTTTAAGCTACTAAAGTACTGTAGCGTCTTGCAAGTGGAGGTCGATGCAATTCTTCAGGCATTAGAACGGCTAAAGTGCAATGGCATTTCTTCGAGAAATGCTTGTATTTTCACAAACAGTGATTTGTCGCTATCAAATCCCTCAGCTTTGCACCTTACAATTATCTTGTTGTCCTAGATCCGGACCATTTCTAAATAAAACTGCCTGTGCAATCAAACATACTCTTTGCTAGTTGCCAGCACATAGAGGTGTTGAGGAAAATGAGAAGACTGACAAACTCCTTAGCCATTAACGCGACATGCAACAAATCTAGCCAACGCTGCAATCTTATAACTCTAAAGAATTGGGAGTTAAAATGCCTTTTTTGGCAAACATGCTAAACGTTTGGGTAATCCTTTTTTCTGCGACTTCTGTGGAAGCTATTGCTGCGAAAAAGAGGAGGAAAATGTTGTGCATCTCCTCGGTGATTGTGCTGCTCTTTGTAGGATTGTGTTTCGAGGGTTGAAGGGATACGTTTTTAATAATCTAACTGACTTAAGTTTTTTCACACGAGTCGTCGCGTCATCGTAGCGTACACCAAGCGTAAGCTGCGCACAGTACGAGAGATTCATAAGTCGGAAGAACTGAACTGTTGTTCTGAATTCCAAAAAAAGTGGTCGTGGTATTGAAATCGTGTGTAGAATTTCATCGTCGTGTAATCATCTCGCAAAATGCGATGCATGCTGCATGATGTACGACTACGCGACGACTCGTGTGCGAAAGGTCTTAGTCAACACCAGAATATATAATTTTCTCGAGCCGTCCATTTCTTTTTGAGGGTTTCACAAAGAAACAACTATGGTCTTTGTGTGTCCGTAGATTAGTTTATTGGACAGCCCGTTTTACCTCACTTTGTTGAAAAAGCAAGTTGCTTGAAAATAATTTATGATTTCAATGCAGATCGATTCACAACAAAATGGCGGTTGAAAAAGTTGCAATAGTTAAGCCACTAAGTCCTAATAGGTTAGAGCCAACGTAATCAAATCATCAATCAAAAAATTTTCTGAAACTGAGAATATTCTCTTGCTTTAAAAATACATTGAAATAAAATTTGTCTGTGTAAGTATGTCAGCTCTTAAAGAAATTAAATTTCGTGTTCTCAAAGGAGATTTCACTGAACAAACAGTCCAAATTGAATTAAAATTTCAAACGCTAGGTATAGCAAATTGTGGATGGATAAAAACTACGTGTTTCAATGTTCTACCTACACACTTAGTATCATGACTCACCAATGATGCTACGTTATTGATCTTTAAATGACAAAAGGGAAAACAAAAAGTCCACTCAATATAACAGCAGTATCCTTTCCATTTTTTTGGATCCTGCATGCTTGCCGCCAATGTTAAATTTTAGAAAATTCAATTTCGTAACGTAAACAATTTCGTAGTTTGGAATGCGAAAGTTGTTCGTTCAATTGAATGAAATGAAATGAAATTTTTATTAACGACAATGGCAAGCAGCATGAAATTGACGACGATGACTACGGCTAGAAAAAACAAACACTTTTCATAGTAAAAAGACGAAAATACAATAGACCAAGAAGGAAGTAGACAAAAGTTTTTCGGTTTTAATCCTTTTTTTTTTGAAATTTATGTGTTAAAACAATGGAATGGAAAAAAAGAGTTAACTGGAGAATGAAATACTGGCTGAGTGTTAAGACAAAGCGATGCAGTAAGAAGAGGAAAACTATTTCTTGCGCAATACTTTATTTTGTAGATACTTTAAGTCTCTTTGAACGGTTTTCTCGGATAAGATGTGAGAAAATTTTGAATTTCTTCAAGTATAAACAATATAATTAAAACGAATTGGTAAAGGAAGTCTCATGACTCGCAATCATGAAAAAATATAGTAAAGTTAAGCATTTGAGTCGTTATATACAAAAAGTACTCAAGTACTTTTGGATTTTTTTTTTTTTTAAATAACTAACTCCGATTCATTGCACTCTAAAACGATGTTAAATTAAATATCGTCGAATCAAATATCAGCATTTTGAAAAGAAAAAACTCTCCACGATAATAAATAAAACATACAAGTAGTAAATATTTTAAAATTGCTTAGGTCCACACATTCGAAATAGCTTAGGAAATTTGAGTATCGCCGTAACCATAAAAGGTATCGTAGCCATATTTACACCATACGTTAATTGGGTGCGCGAGAAGATTGATATATTTTTTGATTCTTGGCATACATTAGACTAGTAAAATTAGGCGTAGCAACGCCCCATCATATAATAGAGAAATCAAATTCATCATATCTTATCAACTATTTGATGCAAATGAATGAACCTTGGTCTTATATAAAGTATTATTTTCTTAACAACAAGAAAAATATCCGTAAATGCGACACCAGAATCTACCCTGACCACTTTTTTGGGGAGACTTTTAGAGGTGTATGGTTGTGTTTTTTTGCGAATTTCTCGGAAAGTAGGCATTGAATCTTACAAAAAATATTTAAAGAGTGGCATTTATTTTGCAAAAATAGAAAGATTTTTCACAGAGCCTTAGACCTCTTATTTATGTTAAAAAATTGTAATTCAGGACAAAACACATCCACCTAGGTGAAATCAAAAGATTCGCTGTAATAACGCCGAGTACTACGATTAAAGGACCAGCATTTAATAATGAAACTGAAGTTGAAAGATTGTGGCTTCACTATAAAGCCTTGTGGTCTATGTGGCCGCCACCAAAAACTAACCCAACAAACCCAATTAAGCAACTTTTAAGATTTATTATATAAATAAATATGATTATATATATAAATTTTTGCTAATTCAGAAACCCACATTTTTTATTAAAAATAGTTTTATTAAAATAAATAAAAATTAAAAACTTTAAGAATTTCGATATGTGGTCTGACGGCATTTAAAATTACCTCCATTTACTTTCTTATTTTCCGGTATACTTAAATTAGGTTTAGCTTCGTGGAAACATTTACGGTGCGCATAAAATGGATTTTATAACAAGCTTAAAGGAAACGGAAACTGCACATAACTGCAGTGCAAGCATATTGCAAATAGACAATGAATGGCATTTGATTGCCAGCGCAACACACAGCAGCACAATAGCTGTTGACTAGTGCGGTCGTTGAGCGTCTGGCAGTTTGCTGGTGAAAGTAGGTCAGGCTGTTTCAGAGTAGAAAAAAAATAGGAACGGAATAAAAGAAGATCATGTTACAACTACACTCAACAATAAAATGTCTTCTCCAAGATTCCGGCTCCAAGCCGCACGACATGCTGTTCAAGCACAAAGTTAGCGGAAACAAATGCAACATTAACACAAGAGAAACTATATAGATAGTTTTGAAGAGTTTGTTAAATTGTTTTTAAAAACGATGCACTTCAAAATCACAATTTTTTCTGGGAAAAAAGCTTAAATGATAATTTTACCCAAAAAACCTTTAAATCTTAAATATTGGAGGAAAGGATTAAAGTGCAGTAAAGTCTAAATGATCATACAAAAAAATTTGGCTCATAATCGTTGTTAAAGTTATTTCATGAAGATAACAAATTCAGCTAAGTCAAAAGTGTGGTTTCCTTAGACGAAACGTCAATTCGATAGTTTTCTCAATACTGGCTCAAATGCAGTATAATTCCATACTTTTGTTTAATCAACACACACGCATTTCCGCCATTGGCTTAAGGATAATGCAAGCGCATAAAGATGAGAGCCGAGACAACAAACAAATGCGGTTGATGTGGTTGCGACTGTTGTGGTTACATGCGTTGCGTTGTAGGATTTAGCAGCTTTTATTATTCAATAAACTGGTATTTTCTTTCATGTTGCATTCTTTCTCTTCAGTATCCTGCTGCAATGTGCTGACTGATACAGAACACAGAAATACACGACACAGGACACACAATAGACAACAACTTTTTTGGAATTTGTATTGCATGCAGTAGGGCTGTAAAATACTGCAGTCAATTGCAAGTGAATTTATTGCAGTCACAGTTAAATGAATGAAATTTTTTAAACAGCAGTCATATAGTCAATTATAAATAGTTCACTTTAAAATGAGAGACAGCAGTTGAAATTTAAGAACTAACTGCAGCTTTAAATATCACTAAGTAGCTAGCTGTGACTATATAGTTTCCAGCAGTCAACTTTAAGAAAACGAAATCTACAGTCAATTTTCATACAAATTGTTCAACCATTTTCGAATTGAATAAAATTAAATGATATTAAAAACGTTTTTAGTTTTCAAATGAATATCAAATGTGGAAAATCAGGTTTGATCCCATATTTTTCATAATTTGTGATGCATTTTCTATTTAAAAGGACCTTACTTTTCCAGGAAAACTAAAAATGTTTAAGGTCAAAATAGTCGATTATGAGATTTTGTTGATTTTTGACACTGAAATTTCAAATCTTGCACATAAGGGTGCGGTTGCGTTGATTTGAAACGGTAAGGTACATCAAGGAAACTTGAAAGCTCTTAACTCCATTTTCTCAAAGTCTATTTTTTAGAACTTTGATTTTTAAAAGCTTTAACTTCTTAAGTTTCGACTGTCGTTTAAAAGATATTGGATGAATCTCAATTCGTATTCTTCCTTAAGACTCTTTAATTAGTACTTTTTAACCAAAATTCAGCGCAATGAAAAAACTTTAGAAGGATCGAAAGATTCCTTTACTTTCGAATAAAATATATCCTTTTGAAAAATTCATTTTGGCGGCTCAAAAAAGATCATCTCAATAAAAATTAAATTAAGATTTTGATTTGATTAAAAATACTGCATCCAAAAAGTTGCCAAAGCTTGTACACAAGGTGAACTTAATTCGAAAACTACAAATTTTACCCGACTTCATAACTTAAGTTTTATTTCTTAAATTGATTTTGAAAGATGGTCCAAAAAGATGAGTGGTCCATAAATATCTCCCTAAATGTAACATTTATTTAACGTTTATCAGAGTAAATCAGAAAATATTCGAAGTAATAAATCTAATTTTCTCCAATTCTACTTTTTTCATGCGAAAAAGTTATGTACTCACAATTTAGCTTCAAATATGACCGAATTAACAGCGTTCAAACGTTACAGTATTAACCCGATATGCCCAGCAGTTGCCCAAATCGACTTCTCAAGAAAGAGCAAAAATTATTATCATAGGTGAATTCGGCTTTAACTTGCAGCTCTAAAGATCACAAGCTTGTTCCAAAAGCTGTGAGGGCACGAGTTATATCTAAGGTCAAAGGACGGAATGCCACAGTTACACCTTACATAGTTTAATAAAATTCATTTCGAAACAAACTATTCCTGATAACGATGATTCATAAAGTTCAAGATACTCAAGGCATTGTATGGAATAATGAATGTACACTACAATTTTTACCTCACCAATGTCAAGCCGTTTTCAAAAAAAAAAAATTTTATGCGCAATTTCAAGTGATATAACCGTAGACCATAAAATAATGCCTTAGTCCAATTTACTGAACGCTTTACCATAGTTGAAAAATCGATACAAAAGAAAATTTTTGAGCTAAGTCTGATCAAATCCTGTAAATTTGAGCTAAGGCCAGTGTTGTACGGTAAGAGGCATAATATAACAAAGCGTTCAACAACTAAGCTAAAATTATGGCATTAATTTCATTATTATGACTATGAAAAATCCAAATGCTACCACGTATCTAGAAAAATGTGTCATTCTGAAGAAATAAAAGTTTCATATGAGATCGTCCTGTAAAATACTAGGACAAAATTCATATATTTTCATTAATTTGTATGCCCTACAAAAATGATATATTATGTCATTCCGTTTGTAACGCATATAAGGGGGCGTAGCAGGTATAGAAAAGTGTATATATTTCCGTCGGTCTGTCAGTGGAAATCACGATTACGGAAAAACCGAGCAAGGTAATAATAATGATAATTTGGCACACCGGCTACACCTTCAAACAGACATCTTGAGATTAAAAATGGGCCCGTACAAATACAGCACTTAAAACAAATTTTTCAAAAATAAAAAGAAAATCTTGGATAAGTTCTAGTCAAAAAGATAAAAAATTTTGACGAGAGGGCGTGGCACTTCACTATACTGAGAGAATTATTTAATGTAATGAAACAAAACTTCACACAAATGCTGGAATTTATTCAGTCTAGTATTAGGAAAAAATTGGCGAACTTAGATAAGAAGGCGTGACACCACCCATACAAGAAATCATCTTAAATGCAATACTGACATAATATTTAAGGTAATGGAATCAAATTTCACACAAACAGTAGGAATGATTCGGAAAATCTCTGGTCAAGAACAAGGCTAGTTTCTTAAAGTAGGCGTGGCAGCCTCTTTAGAACAAAACCTAAGGTAATGAAACCAAAGTACAAGAAATTGTTTGGTTGACGAATTTCGAAAAGAGGGCAGAGCACTTCCCATGCAAGCATAACCTTCAAAACGATACACAGAGAGCAATTTATGTGAATTTTCCAAATTTAATGTGAATCGTTTGTTCAAACCAACATGTAGCGAGGTTGAAGAGATACCCATTTAATATAGAATTAAGTTTTAGCGCACTTTAAGTGTTAACGCGGTGCAGGGTATTGCATTTTTTGTGAAGCCAAAAATAACAACCTCACTAGTATTATTTAGATTCATTTGACTTAAGAAAAAATTCAATTCAATTGAAAAATGTTTCTTCAAATTTAAATTTAGTTTTAAACACTCATTCGAATAAATTTGCCTTTGTAATGAAAAAGGGTGAATTTCATCTGAAAAAAAACAACGCATTGAAATAAAATTGCTTTCATATAAATTGAAAAAGTTTAAGCTCTATCAGATCAGCTACGTCTAGAGACTGATAATTATCTCCTTCAAAGTGCCCCTGGTGACTGCAGTTTATTATTCTGAATTCATAAATACCACAATACATGAATTTCTAAGACAATTGACTGTAAAGTTAAAATAACTGCCATCTTTACAGCTCTGATATACTGAACGATATTAGCTCATGTTATCTAGGGTGATTTTTCAAGGCATTTTCTTACTACTGTTCGGTGTCTTACGCTTAGAGAAAAGGATAAAATACAACAAAATGTTAAGAACTCAATTATTCCACAAATTTCAAGTCCTATTTATATTTACTGCCATGAAACGAAATTACAAATTTTCGAATATGTTTACATACTCAATCTGAAAGTGAAAGTCACAAAAATGGAGTAAAAATGGACGACAAGTTATAATTTCTAAATAATTTTTTTTTTAAGTGTAATATAAACCGTAATTTATGTTCTTGAGTGTGTTGAAAAAGGCATCTGCCAACAGTGCTTTACTCTTTTGTGTGAAAGGAAGTTTCCACTAAGGCTGCTCTACTAAGTTCAATTTATTCTTAATATGTCATTTGAACTAAATTTAAAATCGTTGTAATTTTTATCCTTATCGTGGAATGAATAAAGAGAGCGCATATTTCAGTTAATGTACATGGCTATAGATAATTTAGAAAGAAGCTTTTTAAATTGATACATTATATGGTCGAATTTATGAATTTTCTTAAGGAAAAATATTAAATTAGAATAAATTCATGGTAAAACGCCAAAGCGAGAATTTTTTAGTGTACTGTCTTATTGATTTAGTAAGATATAAACAAACTTGTGCTTGTGAGTAAGTATTAGAAGTTGGAATCAATATAAAGTCCAACTTACTCATAGGTTTCTAAAATTTACGTTTTCGACTCTAAATAGATTTTTATTCCTGTATTTTTGGATAAATCGCCCAAAAAAAAAATAAATGGCGGCACAAAACTTTTGCAGAGGAATCTGTTAAGTTCGGTGTATCCTTCGCATCTAAGGCAACTGCAAATCCTTAGATAGCTTGGCGTTACGATTTTTTGACTACTAAAGAGTTTTGTTAAAAGGGAGTTATTTCGATAGTGTCAAGTTAGGCGTAATAGCCGTTCAAGCAGCTAATTTTCAGGAATGCAAACAACAACATATTGTCCTCAAGTGCAAGCTCTCATGGAAAAGACTGTAGCACGAGCTTTACAATTTATATCATACGTCTTCTTGTTTGCTTTATTTTTTAAACTTTATGTATAAATTTAACTTTTTTATTAAATTCTATGGCTAGGTTTTAAACATTTAAACCATTTATTTTACGCTCATGTCATTGTTACAAAATTTTTATTTCAATTTTGATCCAAAAAAGAAACAAAGAGAAATAAATTCAGTTTTTACGTTTGTCATAAAAAACAAAAAAGTTTCATAAAATATTTTGTGATGCTAATGCTCTTTAAGAGGAAAAAAAAAGAATTACTGCAGAATGTATCTTTCCGGTTTGTATGTACACGAATAGCGACGTAGCCCACCCATTAAAATAATATTCATTTAGCCAGCATTTTTTTGCAGCTCATTGAAATTATTACAACGTGCAGAAAACTCCTAAAAAACAAAGTCAACAAAAAAATTTTTATGGACTGAAATCCATTTATCTTCAAAAAGAGTAGAAAAAAATGCCGACTGAAAAAGAAAAAAGTTATTGTAAAAATCACTCTGTTTTTTGAACTTAAAACCTACAAAACTACGCAACAAAATGTTGGCAAATGTTTTTAAGAGCCATCGCGTTGTTTGCTTTACGACTCTTGGAAAAATAACAGCAGGAGCCGGAGTAGCAGCATCCTCGAAAATGGAAAGGATATAAACATTTTTTAACGCAAAACTCTCACTTTATAATGCCACAGGCTTTAATCCTTTTTTCGTGTTGTTGTTTTGTTTTTGTTTATAATTTCACTGACCTTTTGCAATCTGGCTGCGGAGGAATTATGCTGTTGGTTTAGTTGTTGCATTATCATTATTATTGTAGTTGGAATGCGGTCTGGCAAAGTGTTTTCTAACCATTAAAATATTTTTTGTGGTGCCATGAACCATAATGAGGATTACATAGAGATTTTTTTTATTTAATTTCCGTTGCTTTGTGGGAAAGCGCGTGACTTAAATTGAGCATACGTTTTACTCGCATTAATTTGATGCTACTGAAGTGGAAAGACAATCAAGTGGTTAAATTTGTACAAAAACTTACCGGAAGTCGGTTGCTACACAGGTATTTCACATAAATGTGGCTTTATATCAATCAAATCGTTGTAAGAGAGTTCGCATAAATACTAACTTTAACGTGATCCCAAAGGAATCAAATCACGAGCTTACGAAGCCGAACTCTAACCATTTTTTTAAGAGAGTTTTCATTATTACAATGCGTTTTTCAGGTGTAATATATCGACGCATTCCACCATATTAATAAGTTATTGAAGCTCATACCAATCCATTTCCATTAATACTATGAATGAAACTGTGCAACGATCTGATCGAACATGTTCGAACTTTCGCCATACGCAACGAGTCAAACTCGAACAACTCGATTCGTTCGACTCAACTCATGTTCAGTTCGATCATTGTCCGTATCAAACAATTGCAACTCATGTGTTTCAAGCTACTCGTTTGAGTTCAACTTTTCTCCACGGTACGGCACACCACAATTTCCATTTCATTTCTTCGAATGACTTGTACGCAGGCACAAACGGAAGCAAAATAACGCGATGTGAGCGAACACTTCGAACTATACGAACTGAGTTGAGTCGAGTTAAACGAACTTGATTCGAAACTGAAATTTTGTGAAAATCTCGTAAATTTTGAGTTTGTTGGAACGAGTTCGGCTCGTTTTACAGACTTAATTAATTAATAGCGTTGCAATTTGTCGGTTGACATAAAAGTTAAATAATTAAATTAAAAAAAAAAAAAACTTTTTGAAGATATTGGCCCATGTTCATAGTCGCAAAATAAAGTTAAAACCTGGTTTTTACCCAAAATCGAAGATACAGACTGACCCCATAAAAAAAAGAAAAACTTGAATTAAATTAAATTTTTTTAAATACTAAACTAAAAATCAGTAAATATTTTTTTTTATTCTTTTATTTAGTAAAGCTCTTCGGAATAACATTTAAAAGAAAAAAAGAAAAAAATATTAGGCGGGCGCTAGTAAAATATCACTTTGTTTAAACACTTTAATTAACGTTTACATATAATGCACTTATTAACAATCAGCATTGTAATAATACATATTTTCTTTTAAGAAATGTTAAAAATTATTCTGACCAACTTATAATAGCTCAAAACAAAAATAATCTCCTTTTTGATGGAATTCCATACCATACCATATCATAAAGCCCGAAGTTACTCTACTCTACTCTAACTGTCAAAGTCTTTTATTTTCCAATTTGGCCTTTATATTGAATTTATAACGATATTATATATACTTTGTGTATTGGCATCAGAAACAATGCTGTATGCAAAGTTTCAGCTCCATTGGAAAACGGAAAGCGAATCATATTTCAATCACTTAATTTGACCGACACAGGTCGACCTACGCATGATCACGAACCTAAGAAAATCATTGAAGAATATTGTGGGCAGTTCACAATTAAACGTTGTCATGACTAGCTCTTTAAACAGGGTGGCGCGTACTTAAGTCACGCATTAATTGAAATAACTCATAAATAATAACTTAATTTATTTCCTTTTTTTCAGCAGTTTGAAAGCACACTTTATGTACACATGTGTGTGTGTGGATAATATTTAAGGCTTTTTATAATATAATTGTGAAAAAATTATAGTCCACGAAAAATTTATACTGCATAACTGCACCTAATATCCAAAAAGCCTTAACCACAATAAATTCAAAATCGAGTTTTCGATTAAATACTTATGTTGATTTTGACTAAATTACATCTCCCAACCAAATTTTTTAATCATAGGTTCAATAACAAAGAATTTATCAACGAAATTCGAAGTTGAAGTTTTTGAGTTTCAAATAGTATAATAGACGTAATATACTATTATGAAAAAAACTGAAACACAATATTTGAATTTTGTAGATAACTAAACTTTGGCTCTTTTCAATCTTTTATATAAGAAATACATAACAATATATATTTCCAGCATACAACGTTTTTTGTTACTCCTGTACAAAACTAAAAAGTGTGGTTACGCCTTTTTGGATGTAAGGTGACGATATGTAACTTAAAAGTAAAATACAAGGTCAATTATAATAGCAAAAAGATTTAGCAAGAAATCTACAACTTGATCTTCCACATAATTTTTGATTTGAAGTAAGTATATTGAAAAACGAAAAAAAGCAATCACCAGTTGAAGCTAGCACAAGATAAAAGTAATCTGATCGTATTTAAGGATACATTTGCTAAACTGACACTATATACAAACGTAAACCCATCGGTAACTTTAGTTTCGAGTCAGCTGCTATCTCCAAAAATGTTTTAAGTCTTTATTCCTTTGACTATGTGTAAACATCTTTACTGACGAGTATGCAAGGAAGTTAATTTTTTTTTTTTTTTTGCAAACGAGTATTTTGTATGCACGCTCAATGTTCTCAATGAGAAAAGTTTGGCCGATATCTCATTCTCTGCGATGCCGTATTGTTTATCATACAGTTCTACGTGTATATCGCACGATAAAACCTTCATTATCGCCGAGAACGAGTTACCCGCCAAACCATCTCGTTTTTGTCCTCGGACATACAAGAAATAACTTTTTTAATATCGTTTCGCTATTGTTATTGCTTTCGGGACCGAGAACGATAACGATATTTATTGGTTCTCGCTAAAGCACTACTTTATTCAGTATATAAGCGAACAGTCCAAGTGCTATCACTGTTATGTTCTCTTCGAATTATTCGCTATTATTTGACACTGATTGAAACTTATCTACGCTAACATAACAAAACATTCCTAACTTCACTAATCACGCCGCGTGTGCTTGCACTAACCTGCTTTTTTCAAGTTTATTAATGATCGCAATACAATAAAGTTGAACCTTCTACAAAAGTTACTTATTTTTTCCGTACAATATTTATCTATAAATACTAAATAAAACAATACTTCATTATTTATATAACGTCATGGGTTTCATTTGTAAAAAATATCAGTTAATCTTTCACTAGAAACAAATTTCTATATAAAATTTAAACTTTCAATTTACTCCACCGAAACCAAAAAAAAACTTTCTTGTTTCCTATTGTATTGTACAAGACGTTATTTTGGGACTCCTTTAATGTACCAGAAACAAAACTTTGCTTTGACATGATGAAAGGAAGTTAAGGGCTCTACTTATACCATGTACATACATTGAAATAACTACATTAATAATTTATTGTAAGATGAAAGCTCAAGATGTTTATAAATACATAAGTACATATAAGTAAATGACAGCTTGATAATGTAAGATGATGTAATATAACTAATGTAAAATATCAACAAATTCTAAAGCTCTAGTGCATATGTAAACAAATGTGTGTGCATAACGTGTACAAGTATTGGTATTTATATTTGCTAGGTGCTAATTCGAACAAAGGTATTTAGAAAAACATATTGTCGTAGTACAAAAAAAAAAAAAGAGAAACACTACACGACCTTAAAATTTCTAAAGAGAAAAATAAATTCACAACAGAACTTTTAAGAAAACTAAAGAAATTGCAAACAGCATTAAACCAACCATTCAAAAAAACTTTACACAAAAAGAGTAAAATACGGCAAGAAGTAGAAAAGAATATCAAAATGTAATGGTGAATTTTGAAAATTTTAACCAATTGTGTTCATTGTGTAGGTGGTAAGTAGGTGTAAATTTTTTTTGTTTTGTTCTTTTTTCAGTGGCTAACCTCAGTTTCGATGATTTTCTCAATGTACTCAACCGTACGTATTTGAGGACGTCCTGTAACAGGACATGGTACCTCTTCAGTGCGTCGTACAATTTTTTCGTCGAGTACTTTTTCACGTTCGCGTATTATGACAGGACCTTCACTAGATTTAATAGCAAATTTGGGGAAAACAATTTTTTTGGACTGCTAAAAACAAACATAGATAAAGAAAGGGAGAGATAGAAATAAAGATTATACAAATTTTTATAAATTGATTATGTGAAAACTTTAAGAAAATTTAAGATAGAAAAAAACTTTTTTTTTTTGCTTTATTTCAAATATTAAGAGATCCTGTAAAATAACGTTGTTTCGTTCGGTTTTCAACATGGTATGTACCCAAAGAAATATAAATTTAACTGCATTATTTCATTACTAAGCTAATTGTTTTTAAAACATTTTGGTAAAGAACGTTATTTCAGTTAAATGCACAATGATATTATGTTTATGATATTTCATGAAACAGCAGAGCATTTTTTTTTTTCGTGCAGGTTTTAATACCTTTTTTCACTAAGGATGTTTATTTTTTTCTTCGAAGACCCTTATCAATATATATATATTTCTTTTTTTTAATTTAAAGAACAATATGCTGATCCATATGAGCAAAGCAAATATTATTTTGGGGTTAAAGCAGTTTTTGTATTATTCAATAAATTAGAAAGCATAGGATCTTTTGTTAGTTACGTTAAAAGGTGACCATTATTTTTGAAACATTTAAAACAAATGTTTAACTGCAGGGCTGTATGCAAATGCAAAGGAATACCAAAACAAATGTTAATAAAATTGTTAGAGTTTTCAATTCTTATTGCTACCCGCTTAAGATATGTTAATTTCTCTCAGTGTGAAAATTAGATGAAATACATAAATCTTTGTAAGAATTATTCATTTTGAGAATATTTAAGCGAAAAATAAGGAATACAAACCTCCTTTGGTTGTGTCGTTGCTGTCGACGTAGGCGTTATCAAATCGTCAGCGATTTTATTCATATTTTTGATCACATTTTGAGCTTCTACAGCACCCTGTTCCAAGGAACGCAAGCGAGCAGCACGCCAAGAGGCGCGTTTTTCAGCACTATTGTAAAAAAAAAGAATTAAAATAAATTATTTCCAACGTTTTTATTAATTTGTTTAACATTCTGCATTCTTGACCCATAGCTTTAGAGATCTGAATTACGTCATTTTTTTGCATAAATTTATTTTGATTAAATTACCTATAATAATTTTCGAGTAACCAATATCTATCTGTAAGTAATTTTATTCATAGCAAATGGCATCAGAGCTACATATGTGTTGGTTAGACCGGGTCGATATGTATGAAGAAAAATAAAGTCAGCCAGACACAGACTCTAAAGTTAGAAGGACTCTTAAAAACGATATCTGTGTAATTTTTTTTTTTCGTTCTGAGAAAAACCAGCGGAACGCTTTTGATTCTCCTGAAGTTCCTTTTTGGCTAAAAAAAAAAACGAGTTTTTTGGTCGTAACTTTTTTTCTTCACAGAATGGATACCTGAATTTGCTTAAAAAATAAAGACTGCGTTTATGCAATCAATTTGACGTTCAAAAATTATAAATTTCTTTTCTGTTTTAGATAATGTTTAGTCCCAAAATTCGGTTTTTCCATACAAAAAATGTGATTTTCTATAGAAAAGCAAAAGTCAGCGAAACTTGTTAAAAATTTTCAATGCGACTACTTTAAAATGTTATGGAATAACATCACTTTTTATAAGATTTCGTTTGATTGAAATATCTTATTTAATTTTTTCTCTTACAAAGCACAATATGACTTGATACGTGACATTGCAAACGTGACATATTTTTCAATTACGGTTCACTTGGGCAATTTCTCATACATTTTTTGTATTTAAAATTTATATAGTAATCCAAAAAAAACAACTTTAATATTAATCAGTGTTGCATTAAATTGGTGAAAATAATTTTAAGAAAGAAAACAGGAAACAGTAGTAAACGTTATTAAATATTTTTCTTAAAAGAATTTTAAATTTTTCTTTTTCGCAATAAAAAACGTTTTTCCCTGTAAGGAGCGTGAAACAGCCCCACTTAAAACAAATTTCTTTTCTCAGGTATCAGTTTGTTCTCATACCAAATTTGATCAAAATCGTTGTAGCGACTTAGCCATGGCAGGGTTTTTTCTCATTAGTGGTGGGGCCACGAACACTTAAAAACTTAGAGTCTCTAATAACCTTTTTTATGGTTCAATCTATCTCCAAACCAAATTTCATTAAACTTGGCTTATTAGTTTAGCCGTGGCAACGTTTTTTTCTGTTAGGGACATGGCACCTCCTACTATGCAAAGAAAATTATATTGTGCTCTGCCTCTCTTGGCAGCTTTCCAATAAAAAAAAAATTGAGCGTTATGGCAGTTAAAAAGGGGTGCAACCGCTTTGCATCTGCCTATTTATCTGCAGATTATAAAAGTTTTACACTTACGATTGCGCATGTGACCAACTTCAAACAACTCTAAAAATTTTAAATTTTATTTTTTGCACTAGTTGTTGCTTGTTTTAATTATATGCATGAATCTCATGTATTAAACAAAAATTTTGACACACTTGCTGATGTTATCAATCACGAAATGAGACCAAATGATGTTTTTCGATTGCGCACATGACATTAGAACATTAACATTTACAGTTTGTATAGATTAGTTTGATGTCTTTGCATATTTTAGGCTAATTGTTGAGAGAGACTTTGCGGAATGACAATCATCATGTATCAGCTTTCTTAAAGACTTTAATATTTTAGGCAAAATACTATTAAGAGAAACTGCATTCATGCAGTTTTGCAGTCGGTTTGCTATTTTGCTAATTAATCATACAAAATAACGTAATTTTAGATCAATTGAGCTGGGCCAAAGGAACAATCTCATTTAAGCTTCGCCTTTGAAAAAGAAATATAGAAAAAATAAAAACTAAACAAAATAGCCGAACCGAACCATTGTTTTACAAAAAGATCGAAACAAATTATATATACAAATATATGTAAATTGCATAATAGCACTACAAATTGCATTAACCATTTAGCTTTTTATCGTATTTACATATGATAGAATATTTGCATAGCGCTACAAACACCGTGGTAAAAACAAATTGGTGAAAATAGAGAAATCAACGCAATTATAAAATATAATAAAGAGTAAATTACCTGTTGTTTTTTGAAATGAGACAAAATGACCCCAAATTGTACCCTACTGCCTAACGTACATTTGACTGCTTTCCTATTCAAATTATAGTTAAAGAAAACTTACTTTATCATTGCTTTGCTTTTAGCACCAGCTGCTGGTGTTTGTTGATTATCTCTTGTTGTGGGCGTGGCAACACCTTCAATAATTGCCCCAGCTGCTGCTGTCACTGCTGCTGCTGCACGTTTTTCTGCATTTGCAGTACGTACTGGTATGCGACTCGAAGGTGTTGGTGGCGTTTCCGGTTCTTGCTGCTGTAACTTCTGTTGCTGTTGCAACAAAGCTGGTGGAATAATAACTTTTACCTTTGGTTTTGGCAAAAGTGATGGTTTTTTATTTGGTGAACTATCAGCATCGTCGACTAATATTTCCGCAGTTGTTGTTGTTGTAACAATTGTTGTTGGTTCCACTGTTGCAAATTCAACAGTTGTCGTTTCTATTGTTGCTGGTGCAGAAATTGTTGGTTTCTTATGTGCACTAATTGCTGATATTTTAGGTGCAACTATTTTGAACTTAATAGGTGTTGACTTTGATAATGCTTTTGCAGTGGAAGGTGTTGGTGCAGCACTTTTATGTTGAAGGTTTTTGTTTTATTTATCATAAATTTTTTTATTTAATAACAAAGGATTTTTTGTATGAAAACGTGTAGAAAACATGTAAGAAAATAACAAAGTGTTAAAATTTATAACATTTTGATTTGGGGTTTTTTTACTTGTAAGCATTTGTGGGGTGATTTAATTTTTTTTTTTTTTTGGTTAGTCACATTCGTTGCTGGAAGTAAATGGGGGTTTATTTGCTGCTACGGTATGTTAATCACATTCTGGTGAAATTAATATATTTTTTTTTTTTTTTTTTGTTATATGAATTATGGTGATGCAGTGTTGATGACAAAACTATATGATATATATGAATTGTGCAGCGGTGACTTTTTCTTATTAGAAATTTTTACCGCACCATAGACAAATGCGTAAACATATGCTTCTGTTTGGAAAATATCAGCATGACACAATTTTATGTTTTTTTTTTTTAAATAAAATTAAGCCTATATAAAATATAAATACTTATATAAAATAACAAACATTAACTCTAAAGGCCATTTTTGCAGTAACCTGGTTTGATTTTAACTGTGACTACAACTGAAAAATTAACATGAGATTTCTAACAAAATATATTGTTTTAATAAATGTCAAAATAAATATTTTTAGGCTTAAAATTAAAAACTGTCATAATTTCTATTCGAATAATCAAAGTCTTCAAAGTCCATCGTTTTAGATTACTGTTACGCCAACATATAGAGGTTTAAACATTAACAAGATTTTGCATTGTATGAAAATATGTTGACATAATCCTGAGCAAAAACCATATATTCTACTAATCGAACTTGAACATCTTCAGCGGCATCGATCTGAGTACTGGTTTTTAAGTATTAAATAAATTGCATCTTAAATGATTATTAAAATTTTTTCCTTCCAACCATTTAGTTAGCCAAACACATGCCTGTAACTTTAAAAATATTTATATAAGATCAAATCGAATGAAAACATTTTTATAGAGCTTAAAACGTTTCACTAACACTAGCCTCATATATCTGATAACTTTAATCGGATTTGCTCATTCTTTTCTCCGAAAACAATATTACAGATTTGTTGAGTAAAAAACCTTTTCAAAAAATTGTTTAAAATAAGATAATGCCTGACTGAAATTTTAACACAAGGTAGTAATATATCAATAATTAACATTTCAAAAAATAAAGGAAATCAGATTTTTTTATCTGATTGAATCTGCTTTTTTTAATGTTAAAATGGATGTATAAATTTCAGGAATTTTTTTGAAAATAATCGATTTAGGGAATATTCAGTTTTTGATATCGGGAGTCGTGACCTAAAGCTCGTTTAAAAAAAAAACTGTATGGTTGTTTTCTAAGTCTTAGTCTAATTCTAAGTTATTCAAATTTGTTTAAGGTTTTGATTTTATTTGATATAAACTTGAAGTTTTCTGCTTTTTTTTAGCGTTAAAATGGATGTATAAATTTTAAGAATTTTTTTGAAAATAATCTATTTGGCGAATATTCAGCTTTTGATATCGAGAGTCGTGAACTAATGCTCGTTTAAAGAAAAAACTGTATGGTTGTTTTCTAAGTCTTAGTCCTATCGTAAGTTGTACTAATGCAAAAGTTGTCCCAAATCTGAATAGGTCGTGTTCCAAAAATTTTTTATTTTGTTAAAAAAAAATTTTGAAATATTTCTTAATTTTTGAAAATTATTTTAAAACGTTTTTATCACTGTTACTTTTCCCAAAAACATTTTTATTTTTTTACTTAGTTCTACTATTGCGTTATCCATGTAGAAGAACGTCCAGACTGACAATGGACGCAGGTTTTGGTGGCTTGTGCTTGTCGAAATTGGTCCAAAGCTGCGGGTTATCATATACATTTAATAATACAGGTTTCATTGTTATGGATAAAAAAAACAATGGACAAATGTCTGGGCAATCTCCTACATGGGTTTTACATGTTCAGAACATTCATTTTTTTATTTTATTTATTTTCTCAAAAAAATAAGCTTTAATTTTCGTTTTTAATATAGAGGCTCTTGAAGCAACTTCCAAATCGGTTCCGAAAAACGTTTTCAAAAACGAGAACATTTTTTTAAATATTCTTGTAAAATGGCTTCTGACTCATTCCCAATAAAAAATAAAATAGGGAAAAAAAGGGAATGATATATTCGTTAAATAAATGAAATCTTTTTTATATTACGCCAAACCAATCGTTTTCAAATTCTTTACTTTTTTGATAGTTTTCTTTGCTTATAAAAACCTTAGATTTCGAAAATAAAGTTGAACTTCGAAGATTCCTCAATACAGCTTTTCTGAAACATCCCATTTTGCGAGCATATTACAAAAGTCGGAAGAACTTTAGTCAGAAGGTTATTCAAACATTTTTTGTAGAGAGTTTCACCGAAACTTTTTCATTTTAGCAGCGGTTTGCAATTTAATTGATTGATTTCGGACATTTTAAGCTGGAAGCTTTTCGGATTTTTTTCTCTGCATCACTAAGAGTTAAGTATGGTCAATTTCAGACCGTACATTCTCAACATTAGAAGAGAAAAAGTTCAGAAAATACAGTTTGCGCCTTTAACTTTAACTTTAAGCATTAATTCATTTCTTAAGGCCTTAACAAAATATAATCTTTGTGGTATTTTTATAATTTGAAGTAATACAAAAAATAAACAAAATTTTTAATAAATCTGTCAGAAACAAAACTTTATTACGTATACATTCACTGACATCAGCAAGACTACAAAAAAAAAATCTGAAACCTCAAGTTCATTTGAAGGAAATGCATGCAGGACCAGAGCCACTACAGAGTAACCAAAGAAACGAATGAACGAACGAATGAATTCAGTGAATAGAACTTCAAACTGAAAAAGTTTTAAGTGAAACGTGCGAGTGAGCGCGAACAAATTGGAGGCATAAAAAAAAGAGAAAGCAAAATTAAAAAGTAAAGAAATAATCAAAGCAAAACTTACAAAGTTTTACGTGTAAATTGCAAAACATAAATCACTGAAGTGAACTTTAAAGTTTTTTTTTTCCTATTCCAGAGAGTTAGAAAAAAATTTGATCGACTAAATGAATTGAAATGTAAGATTTATAGCAATTTTTTTTTTCTTTTTCAGAAAAGCAAAAATTGTTGAAAGTCAAATACATGAAATGCAATAAAATGCAAAAAACCAATATCTCTGCGAACGTTTTTAATTAAACATCAATATAAAATACCTAGCAGCGCAATAAAAATTACTGTTTGCACTCCATAAAGTATGCAACAATTATTTAAACTTCGAAAAACAAGAAACTCTTTGGCATATTGTAGTAATTCTGCTGCAACTTTTGCATGTCAAGCATTTGCAACTTTCTGGCATTTGTGAGAAATTAAAAAAAAAAAAAAGAGGAGAAAGTTTTTTACAAACGGAAACTACAAAATTGTTAACAATGTGTAAAAACGACGGGATTTTGTAACTTTGCGTTTGATAATCGCCACCCACTGTTTGCTAATGTGGTTTGATTATTGAAGTCAAACCAAAGTTGATGAAAATTTTTGTTCTCGATTCTTTTAATTGATGTTGATACTATTTTGGATTTATTATTTTAATTAGTTTTGAAATTGTTCAACAACCCTGCTGAACGCAACTTTTTATGTTCGCAGCATTAATGTTTTTGGCATAAAGGTTTATTGAATATTCGACGAGTTTTGATTTCAAACGAATTTCTAAACTTATTTGCTACTGTGCTAAGTTAGGAATTCATTTAGCGGCTTTGATAATTTATTGGAAGTTTGCTTGCGCTTGCAGTGTAATTGTTTAAAAAATAGCCAGCGTATTCTGTTTTTTTCCTCGGGAGCTTAGATGGAATACAAGTTAAGGCACGTTGCAACAAACGTGCCAAGAACCTATTTTTTTATAATTCTCATTCGACTTTTTTTTGTTGTAATTCTCGCTCGACATTTTTTGTAATTCCCATGCAACCGTCGTAACTTTGGTGGGAGCAAAGGGGGCCGTTTTCCCTAGCGCAGAGGCTTTTGGGGGGACGGTAAAATGTTCAAAATTTAAATGTTTTGTGGGTGAGTGACCCAAAAAAGCTCTTCACTCCGTGAGACAATTGTTCAAGCACTTTCCTTATATAAGGTACCTAAATATGTAGCTGTTTATAGAAAAACGAACCTTATTTTCCAATTTCTTTTATTATATTAAGAAGAGAATGGCTGAGTTTCTAAACGTAAACAAACAAAACAACGTTACGATTAGGATGCCATTTTAAATCAAAGCAACCCTGAAATTACACTATAGTGTTGTGTTTAGGTTTGCAAGCTTTTTTTTTGCACATGATTTTGAAAAAAAAAAGTTTTAATTTTTGAAGTTGATCAAGTCAAGTTTGTGCATTGAGTTTTTGCTGCATTATCGTTTCCACTACTAGTAAACAATGGAAATCAAATCCAACTATCATTAAACATTCAAGAGTATTAAAACTATATCAACACTAAGCAGTTAATTGCAATGAAATTCGAATCCACCATAACTAAACATTTGTTGGTAGAGGGAATAAAATTCTTAACTAAATGTTTAGTGCCAGTGAAATTCTACCTACACTGCCTCTTAAAAATTTTGTGGAAAATTAAAATTTTTCTTTGATAAAATATTTTATGAAATTTTAAATTTTTTTTTTTTTCTATAATTTTTTTTTTTAAATATTTTCATAATAAAAACATTGAAAATTTAAGTGAAAATCGGATAAAGTTTAGATTTCCATTAAAAAATTGCAATTAAATTACAATATTTTTTAGTAACAGAAACAGTTTGAGTTCCAATTCCACAAAATGTTTAGTATTTTCAGAAAAAAAAACTTTTTTTTTTGGAAATAAGTATAAACATCCCAATATTTCAACATAGGGTGTTAAAAGAAATGTGTAAAAAAAAAGTTTTTTAATGTGAAAAAAAGTAACGTAGCGCAAAAATTAGATGAATAGTTAAAAATTTTTAGAAAATTCATTTACTTCTATTCTTTTTTTTATGAAAATTTTGTTTTTTATACCGTTGGAACCGTCTTTTCAAGCTCTGTCAATCTGTTGAATAAATAAATGGATAATCCTAATATTTCGTTGATTCTTGCAGATTATATGTTTAAAATCGTTTAAGATGGCTAATCAAACGACATCTGGAAATATTGTTTTGTTTAAATGGCTACTGATGAAAAAACTATCAAAGTAGAAGACTCAGTTATAACATATTTTAAAAATTATATTGGTCTTAAATTTCAAAAATGTATCTTCAAATAGAAGTTACAGACACCATTTGATGTAGAAATATGTTGGGGTATCCTTCAATTTGCCATCTCAAGTGTTTCAGAAAATATAATTTATAAGAAAAAATACGAATATACTACTTTGTAGATACCAAAAAACTCAAAAATGTGAGTAAACCTGACTTTCATGAAAAAATCGTTTTTACTTTCGTATGCCGTTTAAATCATTTTTCTACGTGCCTCCTATCAGGTACTGCATGACTTTGACAAAACAAAGCCTAAAAGCTGCACAGTGCGCCGAAATGTTATTTTCAGGGCGAACTTCCAATTAAATATGAGTTTTGCCTCTGTAAAGACTTGCGTGCAGCCTAAATCATCGTGAAAATGGAAAAAATTTATGCTCTTCGGAACAATAAAGGACGTCTTGAGTAACCATGTTGGGTTTTTAGCTTTATGAACCTCAGTTTTTGAATGACAAAGTAACGCATTTAAGAAAATAAACTGTAACAAAAATAGTAATCGTTATAAACGTTGTTTTAGGTTGTACTTATTCCACGTAGACTGATTCGTGCACTCTGATTATATTGGAGACAAGTACTAAAGAGCTATTTTCTTATCTCCATATGAGTTATGTTAACAGTACATACTCTGTTAACTCTCTGTTAAGTCATATGGTTTGTGTCCTCGCTAAGATAGCTATCGAATTTAAGTTCAAAATAAATCTGTGTTATATAAAAATCATTTTTTATAATACCTAATTCATTTTATAATATTTTTCTAACCAACACCGATTAACACACCTATTAGTATGTATCTTTTTAATAGGGAATAATTGTAATAAAGAAATTGAGATCTTTTTAAAGAACTTTATTTAGGTCATTAAAATATACACCATGAATTTTTAACATTAAAATTTTAACAAAAAAATTTATAAGCTAATAATCATGTTGAAGACCAAATACAATAAAAAATAATGGAAATTTATTGTTAGTACGTACACAAGACCATCTTTAAAATAAAAACATTATTTACTAGTTTAGAACATCAGGTGAATATTGAAAGTTTATGTATAATTTTTAAATAGTTGTGATTTTAATAATAATAACGATGCTTATAAGGTTTTGTATTTGGAATATAAATGAAAAACAATGCGAAAAATTAAATAAAATACTGTTTTATAATACATAAATATTAACAATAGATATAAATTATTTATTATTTATATAAATTATTCCATAAATGTCTAACAGCCTATATATAGAAAGTAGTATTTTTTTAATGTGATTTAAAAAAAAAAAGTATAAAAATTATATGTACCGTGTAGAAAAAGAATGCAGTAAAACAATAAAGACTAAGTGAGTTTTTTATGCGCTAAATACGACCGATCAGATATTAATATATTTATTGAAATTTAATTTTTCAACCTTTTCAACAGAGTGCTTTCTGTTTGACAAAAAAAAACCCCTTTTGTGAATCAAAAAGTCACGGAAAGAAAGCTGTTTATTGAAAAAATCGAGAGGTACATTTTGGAACAATCTATCTGGTGTCAGAAATAGAAATCAGCATTTTTTTCACTTTGAAGCCAGCTTAAAATAATTTCGTATTTAACGCAAAAAAAAAAAAAAACTTTCGGACCACCTAGTCTGGTATCTGCTTAAGAAATTTGTGCGTCTGCGAAATTGCATGAACTGATAATTTAAAAGTTTAAGAGAAAATTAAGTGCATGCATTCTTTTACAATTCTGTTGCAAAATTTAACTTTAAGTGTTAAGTGCAAAAAGTGCAACAAAAAATACTTTTTCTTTTCAAAATTCTTTAAGTAGCGTAAGTGTAGTGTATGTGAATGTGTCGTTGTGAATTTACTTCAACAAAATTATATACAAAACCGAATATTAAATAAAATAAAACACAGAAAGTTAACAGCAGAAAGTGTTAAAGAGGTACAAAAAGGAACATACAAATAAACCATAATACTTGTGGATGTTTCGAAAAAGAGATTTTTATGTGTCTATTTTGAAGTGAACCTTTCAATTCAAGGCAGAAATAAGAAGAAAATAGGAAGCCTTAACGCAATTGACACTCTTCAGTGTGATGTAAGAAAAATATCGGACTCATTGATTAAACTAAACTTTTCTTATGTGCTTTTCAATTCTAAGCATAAATAAGTAATCAAAAAGAGTCGCTCGGATCTGGTTTCGGAAATATAACCTTCACAAGTTGCGCATATAGCGTTTGTAAAAATCCTTATAAGTTGGGAACTTCTGAATGGACATCAAAAATATGGATGTCATAAGAAAGATAATTTAATGGCCTACAATAATAGTACGCAAAACTTTGAAATTTAAACTCTATAGTTTTGGAGATATTACGATTTTTCTGAAATATAAACCAATTTTTTTTTTTTTTTTTTAAAAGATCAAAATATAAATCCATTCAGGTGTTCCCAACTTATATGGATTTTTATAAAAGCTGTTTCCGCAACTTCGATGGCAATATATCCGAGCGACATTTTTTTTTTTTTTTGAATTATACCCCATATTACCCACAAAAAAAAAGATTGGAAAATGGGAGCTAAGGTAAGCCTAATCTGTTATTTCATATGGGTTATTGCCGATACGTGTCAAGGGCTAGGGTACAATATTTTTTTATTCAATATTGAAAGAATTCTTTATTTTGCTCTGTTTAAACTTTTTATTCCACCATTAAATAGATAGATCGTTTGTTCTCCCAAACGTTTGGGTCGCGTTGTCGAAATAAACAACTCAATTGTTTGAATATACAATTTGAAAATTCAGCAAACGAAAACCCAAAGAAAAAAAAGATAAAACCCTTGTGGGCTGTTTACTAAATTCGTAGATGTTGTAATTTGTCTGCAAACAGGAGATTGTAAAATCTTTTAAGTCTTGATTGAATTAAAACTAAATCAAATTAGAACTAGAAAATGATTAAATATCATAATAGATACTCTGAGTTCGAGTCTTCGCTTTAGAAAACATTTTAAAATCAGGTCTCCGTTAAATTAATTTAAATTTTAGTATGATGTACATTACGTCGTTCTGATCAAAAGTTTAAGAGGGTACACACAGCGTCACAAAGCAGCTGCATCCTAAAAGTCTTTGAATTTTCCAGTTACTATGTTAGAAATTGATTTGGTGTGGTGTATAACAT
This sequence comes from Tricholauxania praeusta, assembly GCA_949775025.1. Taxonomy (NCBI): domain Eukaryota; kingdom Metazoa; phylum Arthropoda; class Insecta; order Diptera; family Lauxaniidae; genus Tricholauxania; species Tricholauxania praeusta. The sequence goes on from OX459029.1 coordinate 34,189,540, forward strand.
TTTCATGATGACATTTTCAAGTGATTACTATTCTTATTTCTTGCTAATAAAAAACACAACTGGCAGAAAGCTACAACGATGTCTTTAAACGTTTTCACTGATTCGAAAAAGTTCGTAAAGTTCTATTCTAAACGAAAATTTTTTAATCACACTTTCTGATAATAAAAAATAACGATACATTAATAACAAATATCAGCCTTGAATTTGAGAAAGGTTCACAATATCGTAAATACTATAAGTTTCGTAACATAAGTTGTCGATTTTTAAAATAAGGTATGTAAGTCTTTTTATGGCTACAAATCAATAGACTATTGAACGGTTTTTCGTAGTATTTGATGAAGTTAACATTTCTAAAATAACCTTCACCAATAGATTTAAGATTTATCAAACATTTCGTCCAAAAAATTGTAGATAAAAAAAATGTGTCGTCAAAGTTTGTCATTTTAGAAAGTTTCAATCCTATAACGATTTTTTGAAAATACTTCTTAATATAAATATATTAAGTAAAAAAGTTTTTTATAGTTATGTTTATTATAAAAAATTGTTATAGTCATACCTAATTATATAATAATTAATTATATATTTGTATATAGTTTTTATTTATATCTCTGCTTTTGTTATTGATTTATCAAAGGCATTCACATACTTAGTATTAAAAAAAAAAAAGTAGTCTAACAATATCGTAGTTATTCCTTAAAATTATAATTAGTAGTTAAAATGTAAAGGTTTGCTTATTTGTATTTTGACAAACATTTTAAAAAGAAAGCGTTAGTTTAGCTTCTAAATACTGCTTCGATTTCTGCAAGTGGATTCCTGGAAGAAGGGGGAATGGAAATAGAATAGAAATAATGAAAAGAAAAAAACAAATTACGGTGATGTCAAAAAACTAGAAATTACAGTTAAGTTAAAAACAATTTTTGTAGTCACAAAAGTTTTCCAGTATAAAAATGTGCTTTTTCGGTTTTTATTTAGCAGTTCGAAAGATACTGAAAGATATTTGTACTCGTGTCTTTCAATATTGACGCTTTCTTTATTTCAAATAGCAAATGAGCTCAGTTAATCACAGCATAATAAGAAATTTATTTCCCAAACTATTTTCTGGCGGTACATCGAAAAATAATATCATGTATATTTCGTTTGAGAAAAAATTGTTAAATTTTAGTAAAAATTACTAAATTTTAGTAAATATTTTCTTTCAAGGGTGATCAGCTTTTTTAATATATAAGCAATATCGTATCGAAAAAACTTGCTTAAGTGTGGTATAGTTCTTATTGTAACTACTTATCCAACGATCGTTAAGTTTTCAGAGTCAAAAATACTAACATACTTTTCAATAGAATAATAAATTCAAAATAAAAACTTAACGGTATCAATTTGTTTAACAGGCCTAATAGATTATATATCTATGAATATAAATTAATAAATGAATAAAATTAAACGAAAATACATATGTTTTGAATGTTTTTTTTTATTTAAAAAGAAAGGGAGAATATGTATTTTCGTTTAATTTTATTTCAAGTCTTTTACTGTTTTTTCGAATACCTTCTACATTTTTTGTCCGAAATTTTTCTTAAAATATTTGCAAAAGAATAGTCTTTCATTTTTAGTCTGAAAAATATACAAAAAAAAGATTTTTTCATTCAAATGGAGCAATTGAAACTTAGTGATTTTTAAAAAAGACCAAAAAAGTCAGTTTTATTGGACTTTAAGTGCTTGTAATTCCATCAAATCTTATCCGATTCATACAAACAGCATACTGTTAGAAAGGGAATAAAAATATATTTCGAATGCTGAAAAGCCAAATAAATGAAAAAAGTGCAGAAAAAGGGGTGTTTTGGGGATATATCGAAAACGATATAAAAATGGTTGCCATATTTGGAATCTACGCCCCAAAATACATAGAAAAAAGTTTATGAGAAACCGGATCTCGAGATGAATTTGTAAACTAGTGTTATTTGGTTATTATAAATTGTATAAGATATTAGAGAAAATTCACTTCAGTGTCATTTATTGGTACAAAAGTACTTTAATTTTTCAAAGTCAAAAGAGTATTTGTTTTACACGAAGCGCCCTCTATTAGGAAACTAATGAAACTTTAGAAATTTTTCTTTACATTTACGTCATTGCAAAAGAAGAAAATTTCAGGTGAAAAGAGACCTACGTGCAGCACCATGTGCAGGCTTAGGATTTTAGTTTAATTTTTACAACATTTTAATCAAAAAAAAAAACTTTAAAATTGGACTAGAATTATTATGTTCAAGATATATTGAAGACGAACAATTGTGTCTCTTATGAACAAATTTTCGAAGCTTTTACATTTTCTTGTGAGGAATTAAGAATTTATTTTAAGATTATATTAGAATTTGTAAATTTGTTCGCTACGATATGACTGTAATGTTCTTCGGAAAATTAATTTGTCTCACTGTTCCACCTTTCTCTAACATACAATGCGTACATATTATGGTTATCAAAAATTCTTTTAATATAATTTCTCTCGTAAAGCAATAATTTTTAGCTGAAATTTTAGAAAATATTTCTTTCTTTGAGTAGAAATCTACTTGAGTTTAATGTTTGTCTTCAAAAATTGTACTTTAATTATATTTCAGCATGTCACAATTTCATAAAAAACTTTGTGTTCATTTATTTTATCTGGCTGCGGTATATGAAACAACTAACTTAAAGTGTTTAAGTTTCACCAAAGATGTTTTATTGATAAAATCTTCATACTCGTACCCTTAAATTCTTCTATTTACTTTTTTATTTATGTCCCTTAAATTAAAAAGTTTCTACTACACCAATTCAGGAAAGTATTAAAATTCAATTAAAATCAAGATTATTAAACCATTTTTCTTAAAAAGAAATAAATCATCAATTCGGCACGTGTTTTGCGACTTGGAAAAGATTAGGATCCACTTTACCAAAGGATCAACAAAAATAACACCAACGCCATAAGGTTAATTAAAATATTCAGTAAAGAATATTAAAAAAAAAAAGGACTTCAAAAATAAATTAATTAAAGAGAGCACTCGATAAAAGCAGCAGTCAAAATAGAAAGCGAAAAGAAAACAAAGTAATAAAAGTGGCCGTCGATTGAGCATCATGAATCCTAACTGACCAGATTTTCTGTAGTAAAAAAGAAGTAAAAATATGACCTTTGCGCAGAAAGTGTAAGGACGTAATGTAATAGGCAGCGAGGATTTGCAGGAAGACACCAACATTAAGTCAATTAAAATTAACGAAAACACGCGTGCTATGCAACCAACTACTAAAATGGGTGGGCAGCAGCAGTATGGCGGTTACCATCAAGTAACCAATATCAAAATACATACATACATATTTAATTATCTAACTGCTCATCGTATTATGATATCAAAATAAAAATGTGAATAGAAATACATACAACAAAAGCGAGAAGAAGCAACAGTAATAAGAGCAACAATAAGTACGAGAGCGAAAGTAGGCGATGTGTTTTTGTCAGTTTACATTAAGTAAACAACAAGTAGGTAGATATAGCAATAACAAACAACAGCAATAGCTGGCACTACTACTAACGTAAAAGTAAAATAACAACATCTGTGCTTGAGGTTTTCCAAAAGCTCCTACTCTCGCCTACTCATCCAACATACTAAATGGTTGTGTTGGTGATAAAAGATTTGATGTGCGGTAGGCGGCAAGAAAATAATTAGATCAGTTGTTGCTCGTTTATTGCTAGGAATCTGTTGATATGCTGCAATTTCAACTATTTAGGGATGTAAAGTGGAAGGAAATCAAGAACAAAACATACATATTTATAATCTATAATATTGAAATAAAATTGCTTATATACTGAACCAATTTTAATCATTTCTTTTTTTAAAACAACTTATTTGTACTAAAAAAAGTTATTGCGTACTTATTTTTTTATTGTTTTAAAGTTAAATTAGCTTTTTTTAGGATTAAGGAGCTATACCAGTGTAACCCATGAAAATTAGGCGATTTTCGCGAATTTTTTTAAAAGAAAGTACTCGATAGAATGTTTTGAAGTTTTTTGGACAGAATAAGGTATATTTTCAGCTATATTCTAAGATTTTTTTTACAAAAATAACGGAGTTATGTGCTGTCTTCGGAGGTGCCAACTGCTGACATGATTCCGTCCGACAGAGTAGTTGAAACAAAAAAATTCAAAGAGGTTATGAAAGTTGAAGTTATGACTTTCGATTTTTGAAAAATATCAAAAATTAACAAAATGGCGTAGTTCTGAAAAAAAGTGTTGTTTTTTGGGGTAAAAAAAATGGTCGTTTTTTGGGGTAAAAAAAATGGTCGTTTTTTATTGACAATTTTCAACCAATCAAAAAAGTCTTAGGTCATTGTATAGTAAATGAAGTAGATCGGTCAATTTCTCTTTGAGTTATGATGTCAGCAATTTTGAAAAATGTCGTTTCGAGAAAAACGCGGTTAAAGTTTCAACGGAGCGGCTTATACCTGCGCGCGGTAGCTCTTCAGAACGCTGCCATTCAAAAACTATTCAAGATACAACCTTGCCGCTTTCACAGGATATTTTTGAAAGTATAAATTTTCGAATAAGCCAAAAAAAATATCGATTTCTTGAAAGTGTCACACTGGTATAGGCCCTTAAGGTTTTTGCAAAGCCTCACACAAAAATTTTCGTTTGAACTTTTTTATTGATGCTTATTCTGCTTCTTAAATTCTGTGTTGTTATTGTTGATTTTTTCTTCTCATTTGTACCGTTTGTATTAGGCTTCGAAGTTCAAAGAACAAACTCTGTTTCAATTGGTACTGTGACCTTTAAACTTATCATATTTAAGCCTTTGTCGAAATTTCAACACAAAACAACATAGCTCCAATAAGTTGCACCATACATTAAAAAATAGTTTCCAAAATGTGCATTTTTTTTATTAACAATTTTTGATAAAGAGCAATTTTTTAAATTTTTTAAAAAAAATATATTACTTTATTAGTAAAAAATATTTTTCTGCTTCAGAAAAGTTTATCACGGTCGATGGATTTTTCGCAATTTTGTACAAATTTAACGTCGAACTAAATTCATTTGCATTTCAATGTCTATTAAAATCTTCTCGTTTTTGCTAGAAATCGCGTACTATTTATTGGGACTGAAATCTTAAATCTTTTAATCAAATGTATTCAGTTTATAGATTGCTTTAACGCAGCTAACGTCAAACAAAAGGAAGTCAGTTAATGTCAAAAAACACGGGGTCAGCTAATTTTAAACAGAAATCACGTAATGTCAAATAAAAAGAGTCAAGTAACTTCAAAAGGATACCCAATGTCAGCAAAATCGCGATAACGCCAGTAAGAAAACAATTCGTTTTAATACCGATACAAAATCCAGCTGATTTCGATGGCATCGCTTGTTTTTACCCACAGTGCATGTACAAAGTTTTGAACGCAAATGGATAACTGTAATTAATGTCACACAAACGGAAATTATTGTTTTTGGTTAAGTAATTTCGTATTTATGTATAGATTTGGCAAACTGGAAATACCTTCTTGAAGTTCATTTATTTGGAATTTCAAGTGCATATGAAATAAGAAATTTAAAGGAATTAAAAAGATGAAAGTTTGAGGACAAATAAAGCTTAAATTGAGTAATAAAATTTATAATATACAAAAGTGCTCCATTTTAGTTTCCCCAGCCAAATATCTTCAGAACAAAGTGAGATAGTGATAAATGTTTAAGAAATAAATTACAAGGTTGTAAGGGGTTCAAATAACAGTGACCTTGTATTTGATCTTGGAACCAGCCATATTTTTTATTGCAGATTTGTATTCTAAAAAATAGATAGGTATGTTTTATATGCAAGTTTTTCTCTAGGACTTAAATTTACTAATGATACTAAGGATTTAAACTAAAAAATAGTCGGTTATTAAGGATTCAGCAAGAGCCAAAAGAGGCAGTGACTTGAAGACCAAATTACAAAATTAAACAGTTATGACTATATTACTTTGTCCTTGAGTTATTGGTCTAGGGAAATTAAAATGGAGCATACTTATAGGGAAAAATAATAAAACAAACCAGAATAAATTCGATATAAATTCATAACTAATTTGGGGGTTAAATGATAACAGTCGAAACTTTTTTAGCATAATCGATTCAAGAATATCAAAATTCAAAAAGCAAAAATATTCATGATTTTACAACAATTCGTAAACAACTCGCTTATATTTATTGCTTAGTGTTTTTTAAAAACAATAATATATTATTAAAATTATACTTATTTTTTGTTTTAATAGCTTTATATATTTTTTGCAATATATAGTTTATTATTTATTATAAAGCTTTGTTTTCCTGTGATTTGCGTGATCTTATAGCTATTGAAATCCAACCCAAACCAAAACAAAAAAAAAATTTATAAAACTAAACATTCTAAGCCGTAACGAATTATCTAATATTCTATGATAATTAAAAGTTCTTCTATATCCCTGCAACGAACAAACGATTGAAAGCAGTGAATAGATAGAGATAGAGAGAAAAAAAGAAACAAATAGTTTTTGAATAAACAGACGAGATGAAATAGTGATTTTGTGAAAATAATTTGAGCAAAACTATTAACTATTTGATCAGCCATTAACCGGAAAAGCACATTTAAATGAAAAATCTTAGCCAAAAAATAAATAAAACTGAAGCAAAAAACGATAACAAAATTAAAAAATATTAAAATAAAAACAAAATAAAAATCAACACCAAAATAAGAGTAAGAAAAACTTTGCCGAATATTTGCTTTGGCCAAAGAATCCTGCAGGATATTAGTAAATATTTTTTGCAGTAGTGCATGTGCAAAAGTAAGTTTCTAAATATGTGTATATTTGCAGGTTGGTGCCTTATGCGTTTTAAATAAAAATGTAATTTTAAATAAAATAAACAAATTAATCAACTAAATTCAAATAATTTTTTGTAGATTTTGGAAAGCCTTCACCAAGACAAAAAGCGCGATTTCGTATTGAAATTTTTTTTTTAATTTGGTACTCACCTTATGTCCTCGGCATCAAGTGGACCGTGTTCAGTGGTCAAATTATCACGCAAAATATTGTCAACGTCATCATTGTCCTCATCATAAGCATGGAAAGCTTGGTGTGCGTTTCCACTTTCGTCCGTACGCTCGTATTCATCGATGATATCATTTGTTGCTGCTGCATCCAACAGTTTAGATTTCTTGTCTTGCCGCAATGTTGCAATTTTACGTTCCTCCTCCTGTTTTAACTTTTCAACTTCATCCTTTGACAGAAATGAGAAAACTTTTTCTATTTCAGAAGAAGAAAATAAATAAAGAGAAGAATTACAAAGGAAACAATTTATTTTATTGATTTGCAAATAAAAATTATTGCAATAAATTAAATTTTTAACAAAATAAAATGTTGAAAAATTTTTTCAGCATATTTTCTTTCTTAAACTCATTCTTATTAAGGACTGTCCTAGCAAAAAGTTGCTTCTTTGTTTTTCATTAATAAAAAAAATACTTAATCATTTTTTTATTTATTTTATATTAATAAAGACCAGTATACAGAATATAAATAACATGAAAATTATCAACAAATATGTATTTTCTATAAAATTTTTTATATATTTCTTAGGCCCTGCATAAAGTTTTGTACAGTTGTTTCGTCGACAGCACTTTACGAACTTCTCCATTTATTTCTAGAATTTTGTTGTCTTAAACTCTTTTAAACCCTATACCCCTATACCACGAATAAATGTCAGTAGACATTTTTCAAGGCCTGTCGCCAATATAAACTTTGGAATTTATTCTGCACTATGTATCAAAAAATCTGCTTCTCAGCCCACAGTTGCATGCGGCGTGCCAAACCATAAAGTGGTTCGGAAGTTTTGTGATTCTCTAAATTTGCTCTGCATCTGCCGCTTCTTCGTAGAAGTATAACATTCATTCCAAGGTAGCTGTTTGAAATCTGCCTTAACGTATGTTCACTTGTTCATAACGCAACAATTCAATTTAGTTAGGAGGCCTTTATGCAACTTTCGGATTCGCTTTTAAGCTACCAACTCCATTTCATCAGTACGATGTGGTACTTTTTGAGCTCCGTAGGTCTTCAAGTAAGTTCTTTTCTATATATTGTGTACAGTACATTTCGAAGAATCAGCTTTATCCGCCATATTTTATACTGCTATACCGGATTATACTTATACCGGATTCTGCTTGAAAAGTTGCTTCACTTTTGTCTAGTGCTTCACCGAGAACCGATAAATATCGTTCTCGTTATCGTTATCGGGACCGAGAACGAGAACGATAACGAGACGATAGTAAAAAAATTATTTCTCGTATGACCGAGGGCGAGAACGAGAAAGGTCTGGCCGATATCTCGTTCTCGGCGATAAGCACTTGTTTATCGTACGATAAGCATTTCGAACATTGAGCGCGTATATTTTGCACCATTTGTTTTTTACAAAAACACTTGCACATACATATGTATGTACATACACGCATACACCGACGAAAGTATTTTTTTTACTAAAAACAAACAAAAAAAAAACACAAAAATATGAAAACCAAATCAAAACAATATGTGGTGACTTACATCACATTATATGGCAGCAGCAACTCCTTCGTCTCCCATCAAAATAAGCATGATGAATTTTTGATTTGCTTATTCTTGACAGGGATGGAGCCTTTTTCACGGTTGCATTTAATTTCAGTTTGACAAGATAAATATAAAACAAGTAAACGAGAATAACCGAGAAATATCGGCGATAACGAGACGAGAACGAGACAATAACGATACAGATCATAAATGTCTCGTACGAGAACGAGTACGAGACGATAAGCTTGGCGCTACTACGAGGACGATACGATAATTTTTGAACTATCGTATCGTTCTCGTATCGGTGAAGCACTACTTTTGTCACTACCTTTGGGTTTGAAAATTCATATTTTCTGTCACAAACATTTTTTCGTAGAACAGATAGACCCTTTTTGTAATTGAAAGTAACAATTTGGACAATTCTTTTTACTGCATTAATTTTTTTCACTATAGCAGAATATATATCTATCTCACCAAATATTATATATTATGTTAACTTCACTTTATATAGAAAAAAAATACACCCTTCTTTTGACCAATAAGTTAATCAGGTAAAACACAATCTGAAGAAGAACTAATTTTTTCACGGACATTACTTATATCAAATTACCTGGCTACTTCCATACCTATTCATAGCGCTGATTCTATTGGCATGCATGCCTTCGAACTTATTTTCTTAAAAACTTAAAAGTCCCGCACTGGGAATATCAAAATAGTAAAAATTGTTATATTGCTAAGACCCGTCATACCTTTCATTCTGAAATATGACATTTCAACCTAATTACTTACATTTCAATATGCATTCCAAGTACACTGAGTACTGAAAGAATGAGGAGAAAATTATTCTCTCCACATTATTCACTATCCTCTGGCTGATAAGACGCTTAAATATTACATTAAGGGTTCATAACAAACTTTTCGACATGTTAAGTAAATTACAAATTGAAAATTTCTGCAAGAAAAAGGGGCAATCAAATGAAAATTAAAATAAAAACATCAGACAAACTAAAGAAGAAGCAAAAACAGTCTGTAAGAAAAGTAATTTAATTTCAAATTTAATAAATAAATAACAACATCAACAGAAACGACGCTGACCGAAAGGACTAGCACATTGACCGACTGCGAAAAGCGACAGACAAACAGACTGCCCATAAAGGCTACCAGCTAATACTTTAAAATGTAACCACGTTGTCTATGACCACCCTTTACTTTTCATAAGCCAACAACAGTGTTGACAACTAACACTTTTATACTGTCTGTCTGTCTGCTGTATGTATGTAGTTGTGTTGTTGTTACAAATCCGGTAATTTTGTACAAACCGCTTGAAGAAAGATATCAAAAGACCTCTCCACTCCCATCTGAATTTGTGGTTCTTTTCAACAGACGTTTTGAATCTTTGAGATGCAAATGAAAAGAAAAACTTGTGCATTTATGTAACTGTTCTTTAATTAAACTAACGATGCCAACAAGGACATCGGACGACTGCGACGGTTGACTTTATGCCGGACGCTTCATCCCGGAAGGAGTTGCTAAAGGAAGCAGATAAAAAAAGTCACTTATGATAAAAAAAAAAGAAGAAAATAGAAGCATCTGATTTACTTAATGGTGGGAAAAATGTACATAGACTCAAGCAAGAAAATGGAAAAATTTAATAAAATGTGTGTCTGCAACCAAGAAAATTCTTGAAGTTTAAGAAAAGTGGTATGCTATGTTCATGTAGAACTTACGTATTTGCTTCACGTTGCTGCGGAAATTAAGTTCAAAGTTTTGAATTATACATATTTCCATTTGAGTGTTTTAAAGGGACATAGTTTTTAGAAATTTCATTTGAGAGAATATCGAATTTTTAAGTAATTTTCTGTGAGTTAATAGATATAGGCGTTTATTCACTCAGAGGTTTGATATACTTTTTACGAGTTTTTAATGATATTATGAATTCCGTTAGATTCAGAATTGGAAATTTTTTGCAAAATCACAACTATTTTTGTAGTTTGACAGACGATTTAAAGGCTAATAAATAATCTATCACTTGATAATTAAAATAAAATATTTACACATTTGTTTTTTAATCTTAGATTCTTCAGTAGACGAAAAAGATAAGCCCTTGGTGGAAAAAATATCCTTCTCAACCATTCTGGATATCTCCTAAGTCAATTTGGATGCCGCTGCCTACTGTACATGTAACAAAGTTCATCCACTTTTTCAGAAATTTTTCAATTTCTACTACTTTCACATGCAATTCCGGGCTTGGTAGAAAAATACCATCTTAATAAAAATTTAAGACTTACTTTATTTTTGTAAAGGTGTTGAATAGATATTGAATTTTTAGCGATGCCAAAGATTACAACCTTACTAGATTTAGGTTACAACAGTGGTATTAAGTCATGGTTATAAAGTTTACTTTTTAGCACATATGTATATCATTTGATTTTGATAATTTTGTTCGACAAAAAGGTATATTCATTATATTGAATTTTGATATGATTTGAATGCGTTTTACCCCCCTTTCATGGTTGGCTACTATCTCGCCATTTCAGTCGCCGAGTAAAAATTGGCTTTATAAACATACAGTCAATTCTTACTCGGCGACTTAAACGCGAGATAGTAGCCAACCATGAAAGGGCTGTTAAGCTTTTTAATTTGATTCATATAAAGCAAAAATGTCTATTTTTAAAAAGTTTATTATTAAAATATTTTTAAAAAATTGATATTTAGATATCTATTATATAAAATTCATTTTTTGTATGTCTGTCTGTCTGTCTGTCTGTCTGTCTGTCTGTCTGTCTGTCTGTCTGTCTGTCCGTTATGGACGCGGAAACTATCCAGCCGATAGTGATGAAATTTTTACAGTATTAACCAGGCGGGTGTCATAGGCTATAAAATTTTTATTTAGGGTGCATATTTAGGGTGGCCCTCATACACAAATATTTTCTCAAAGATAGGCTAATCGATTCTCATGAAATTTACTCAGTATGGCTTTTATGTTAAGAGGCACAGATTGGATGGTAAAAATTTGATTTAGGGTGGTCCTCATACAAATATATTTTTAAATATCATTTTCACGAAGAAAAATAAATCGATTCACACCGAATTTACACAACGTATCTCTTATGTTTAAGCTTAGGCTAAAAAACTTTTAAACACACAAAAATATTTTTTAATTACTATCATTTTCTCGAAGCCCGCTTAATCGATTCTTATGAAATTTACACCACATAACTTTTATGTGAAGAGACACAGATAAGATTGTAAAAATTTTTTTTAGGGTACATACATAGGGTAGCCCTCATGCAAAAATATTTTCAAACATCATTTTCACAAAGACAGGTTAGTCGATACACACCGAATTTACACCACGTAGCTCCTATGTTAAGAGACATTGTTAAGGATACAAAACTTTTATTTAAGGTGGCCCTCAGACAAAAATATTTTTTAAATATCATCTTCTCAAAGACTGCTTATCGATTCTCTTGGAACTTACACCACATGGCTTTTATATTAAGAGGCACAGATAAGCTTAAAAAAATTTTATTTAGGGTGCATAGTTAGGGTGACCCTCATACAAAAATATTTTTAAGTATCATTTTTAAGAAGACAGGTTAGTCGATTCACACCGAACTTACACCACGTAGCTTTTATGTTAATAGTCATAGGTTATGCTACAAAACTTTTATTTAGTGTGGTCCTCACATAAAAATATTTTTAAATATCATTTTCTCGAAGACCGCTTAATCGATTATCATGGAATTTACACCACGTGGTGCTTAGGTGGTAAAAATTTTAATTTGGGTGCATACTAAGGGTGGTCCTCATACAAAAGTATTTTTTAAATAGAATTTTCACGCAGACTGCACATCGAATATACACCACGGTTAAGGTGAAGCGATGCGCACAGGGCAATGCTAGTAAAAAATATTATAACAATAAATTCTCTTATTTTTCATGGGTTTTGAACAGTTGTAGCGCAACATTAGATCGATTTATGTTGAAATCACACACACCTTTTTGACAAGCCCTGTTCCGCATGTATGTGGAATTGCAGAGCAAGAAGATTTATACCTTCGTTTGAGTTTCTAACATTTCCATTAAGACATGTGTGTTACTACGAAAATCCAATTTATCGGGTCAAAGGTCACGATTCTTAAATATATATATTTATTACACGTTTCACGTCAACAAGATCACCTGCATGCCCAAAATTTGTGTAGTCTATTTTTAACAAGTCATAAACCAAAATCTTCTTCAGATACCAAACCTTCAAGTCCTGTTGGGAGTTTTGGGCAAATTTTAAAATGGAAGTTCAAAAAGGCGTTCACAACGGAGGAGGTCAGGTCATGTAAAATTATGACGTCATACAAAAAACAATTGTTACAATAAATTAAAAAAAGAAAATAATTTTTTGTAATTTTGAAAAACTTAAAGGACTTTTTACTCAGAGTGATTTTTACTGATAACTTGGCCGTAGCAAATAATAAATAAAATTTCAAACCGCTTACACATACCTGACTTTTGAGTTGGCTTATGTTGGTCCTCCATGGCTGATTCAAAGAAACGTTTCTTATCTGAAACGGACCTGGGCACTTTGACAGTTTCTGCAGAAGACATCTGTAATAACAGGAAGGATTCAAATTAATAAAATAAATCAAAATAAAAATGTACACAAAAAAATAAGAAAAAGCAAAATGAAAAATGAAAAAAAAATCAGCTCAGCTTAAAAGCTCCAAGTCCCTGAAAAAAATCGCGTACAAACAAGAACTACGAAAAAAGTAAACAAAGATTTATAAAAACGAGAGAACAAAACAAATTAAAAGCGCACGTTGTATACCATAAAGAAAATTAATTGCACTGCAGGACGAGAGATAAAAAAAAGGGAGTTGTTGTTTATATTAAGAGAGTGCAATAGCAATAACAAAAACATCGTTACAGGACAAACAAGGACAGACAAACGAAGCAGATTGCGTGGTAGCACAGCACCCAAAGACAAACAAAACTCTACTTTGGCTTTAACCAAATAACCAGAGCTTCAACTGCAATTTCAGCTGCAACGGCAATAACAACAACAACAACAACAACAACAACAACAACAACTATCAACGATTTATCACTAAAGTCATCTACTGTCGGTTTAATGGATTCAAACCATTTTTCTGTTTTTCCCCTTTGTTTCTTTTAATTTTTTTTTACAGTGTACATAGTTATTTACTAACCTATAGTAACTGTGAGCAACAACGGGGATAGCAACTGCAAGTGTAAGAAAACTGAAAGGACGATAAAGCAATAGTTGAAGCAGCGCAATTGCATTGCATAAAAATGATTAAGTCGAAAAATGGACAACTTATACTACTTGTACTATGCAACAGCTAAGCAGCATCTAATCTAGGGTGTACCTTATATTCAGAAGCTTTTTTCAAAATTTTACATTTATGTATGTCGCATTTTAGTATTTTATTTTCATGAATTTACTTTTTAAAAGAAACTCTTTCATGTGAAAATAATTTTTCTAAGGTCCACACTTACAACCATTTACTCACTAACCACAAGCGCACAACTCAAGTGGTCTCTCTACCGTTAACCAAACTCTATAGCATCAATGCTTTCATCCATGGAATATACTTCAGCTACACTTCTACGAGTAACTGCTGCATAATCTCGATTAACCAACCAACCAATAAATAACGAAAATGCTTCGAGAAACTACTACTGCCGTATAACACTTTCGTATCAATTTTTGGATTTTCAATTAAAATCAATGCAGCGTGCAAAAAACACAAAAGTTAATGAACATTTATAAGTTATAGGACGCTTAAGAGTAGAGTAAAAAAAAAACTTGGTTACCAAGTAGAAAAATCTCTTTATTATTTTGTATAGGGTGTTTTTTTATGTGATTTCCAATAAGGATAAAACAACAAAAATTTCAACAAATCTGGCAACGTTAGTGTCATTTATGTTTAGTTAAGTTTGCCTTTTCATAATAAAAAGGTTAATAACTTAAGTTCAACTAAATTTTAACTTAACATTCAAACAAAATTTAAATGATTTCTTGCAATTATGGAATCAATTGGCCGCCTAGATCACGTGATTTGACACCAAAAGTTTATCTCTTGTGGAGACGTGTGTAGTTTCTGACGTGAACTGATAAATAATTGACGCTTTGATTTCCAATTCACAAAACTTTTTTTTTCCAAATAAGTACTGAATTCTTCAAAAAAGTGATCGATAGTTTGATCTTCAAGTTGCAATAAATATTGGTAAAAATAGTGCCATAAAATTATTTAGTGAAAATTCAGTTCATTTAAATTATTTAACTACGACATTCTAAATAAAACAGCCTATATGAAAGTGATACATCATTTAATGCTACTCAAGGGTATAAAGATTCAGGTAGAAAACGCTCTAAAATTATGTGTAATGTATTGGGTGTAGGGCAAAATTTTCAATTTTTTGTATGCCTAAAGCATTGTTGGCGGGAGTTAAGTTGTTGAATTTCAATAAATAAAAAAAAATTTAGGTGAAGCAGGATGAAATTTCCCAGAATATTTAAGGAACATTTCATGTAAGTCTTCAAGTTACCGTCAAGCTTTTATGCTATTAATATTGCTGAAGATAGAGTGCATTTTCAATATTATATATTCGTACTGGAAATGGAACTGAAGAACCATTTAATGTCTACAGAGAATTGATTTTAAGACATTTTATTAAATAATATGTCAATTTAGAAGTTAGAACGGGATCAAAACAAAACATTTGATCGCAAAACTTATATACATATCGGACAATCCAGACCAATCGTATCATTGCTGTCATCAAAATTTGCAGCGATGAAAAAATACATCTGAGGGCTTAACCCATAGCTTGAACTCAGAACTACAAAAAGCCTTAAGCGCCTTTGCAAAAATAAAGATATCGGCATCAATATGGCGGCCACAACGGAAAAGACCACGTAAAATTTTTGTAAAATATTAAAAAAAAAAAAGTTAAAAAAATGAATGCCGGCAGACGTCACGCAACATGCGTTCAATCTAACGTTTTCGCTGTTTGATTTGAATGGAAATCGGATCTTGTCGGCGTGCGGTGAGCAAGTCGACATCGAAGTTGGTTTATGCCACCAAATTTTCAAAATTCATGAAGACAATTGATGGTGAACACTTGTAAATTACGTAGCAGAGCGCCATTAGTTAGTCATAGAAAAGTACTGGCTTAGTCGCACCAATTCTGAAAGTGCTTGAGTAGACAAATATTCGAGTCATGGCATATGCTCCGAAATCGCATTGAGTTTTGGACTAAACATTGTCCTCGTTGTCGCGTTTCGTCCCATTTACATACATATATGAATTTTGGGTATAGTAAATCACTTAAGCCTTTGAGTGATTTTGTAAGTAAAATTTAAAGTTTTCACAAAGAAACATTAAGCTGAAATGAATGTCTGGTAAGTAATGCTGTAACATCTTATTTACGAAATCAAAGTTAATTGCTTTGAAAACATCTGTTTCAGTCTAAAGATAAGTCTTTCAAAACGCAAAAAAATGCACAAAGCATGACGAATGAAAAAAAGAACGATGACAACAGAAAAATCCTTTTCAGTTAAATGTGAGAAGAAAAAAAACCATAGTCTAAAGTTGATGAGGGAGATCAGTGCGAAGGTTACAAAGTCAAAGTCTTAGTCAACGATGTCAGCGCTACTTGAGTGAATACAACACAGAGAAAACTTTGTCTTAGTGCAATTGCAAATCATCCTTAGCAGACAGGATAATAAGGCGCTGTTCATAGAAGCGCAAAAATTTTAAAAAAAGTCTCAAGAGTAAAATTAAAAACGAAAGGAAAAAGAAATAGGAAAATTATAATATTTGCATTTCTTTTGCTGGTAAAGTGCAGCGGATAATGGACATTTTTAATGAATAAAAAAAATGTTTAGCTAACGAACGAAACGATGGACAACGGAAGACGTTAAAAAAATGTCGCTCAGCATAAGTTTTAGAGTTGTCGCTTTTTGAAATTTTCTTAATTTTTTTATTTTTTTTTAACACGCTAATCACTGATAAATGTTGGCACTTTAACAACATAGCAGCATGACAGCTGATTAAAATTGTTAAGCTATTTAGCCTTCAGTTAAAAAAGTTATTAAAAATGCTTTCATAACAGTAAGTATATTAAATAGAAAAATGTGACATAAAGAGGACGCTGTGACTATTACAATTTACTATGCTGTTAATGGAAAATTAAAAAAATTTATTACGTTTTTTATAGGAACTCTACTATGAAATGTTTTTGTCGTTCATTTGAAACTCTTTGAAAGAAAAAAACAAACAAAATTATAGCAACTTTTGCTATCTTTGTTTATTTACTCTTTTGGCGAAGTAATGCCAAAAGAGATAACATATAACCCACTTTGCTATAAAAACGAATACTTATAGCCTAGGCCCAAATGCAAGATTAGATAAGCGGAAATTACCTGTCATAAAAATATAACTTTTTTGGCGTATTTCTACTCATAAATATCATGTTCAATTGGTTTTCAGCTCATTCGATGAAAGACACTTCACCAATATCCATGTACACATAAAAGTGCCTATGCCACTTTCGAAGTTCAATAAAAGAAATAAGAGTTGTTTTTTCAAAATTATTATTTTTAAAGAAGATAGGGGCGAAAAAGTATAAATATCACTAGCACATAGAAAAAAAATGCTAAGAGAGATTATACTACCTAACTGACAAGCTAACGCTATGGAATATATTGTAAAAACCAATTGCAAGAAATTATTAATAGTAGGTACTTTAACAGATCAATGTATCAAGAGAGAATTTTTTAATAACCAGAAGTACAGTACTACTTAAATTTGACCATATTTTCGAATCTACATACAATGAACCAAGTACGGCAGTAAAAATGTATGTGAATAAATCAAAAAATCAAAAATTACACTGTACTCCATCGAAAATACAAATCAAGCTAAAGAATTTTGAGCTCATTTTGTACTTTGACTTTTGTCCACTGATTTCATTTTTGCAATCAGCTTGATATATCTCAAAATTCAAAGATATGTAGGAACTCAGAAATCTGAATTTTATATTTGGAAGAAAAATAAAACATATTTTCTGATCAATTTGTTCAGGTGATGAAACTTTTTGATAAAGGGTGGCATCGCTTTATCAATGACAGCAGCAAATGAGTTCAAGAAAATGTTGTGAAGGCTGCCACAAACGAATAAAAAAACTTTGCAATATAACATGATATTTTTGAATATTTCTTGAAAGGGGGAAACACAATTACCGATCAGAACCAAATTCTGTTAGAGTTCATAGAGGTACATCCAGATTTCGATTGCAATACTATTTTTTTTTAAAAAAAAATTTGGTACCTAAACGTTTGAAAATTTATTTATTTTTTTAAGATCAGCCGATAATATAAAAAGATATCAGTTTTACATAGAAATGTAGACTTCATCAAAAAGTCACTCAATCTATATTATTTTGAATTCGGAAATGAATTTTTTATTGCAAAATCAAACTTTATGCATTGGGCTTTAATTAATCGTTTGGCTCATTTTTTTATCAACTTCAGTACGACTTGTTCGCGTGGAAGTTTCATTCCGATTTGGCCAAATATGAAGACACTACCAAGTCGATAAGCCAG
The DNA here is from genome assembly GCA_949775025.1 of Tricholauxania praeusta. Taxonomy (NCBI): domain Eukaryota; kingdom Metazoa; phylum Arthropoda; class Insecta; order Diptera; family Lauxaniidae; genus Tricholauxania; species Tricholauxania praeusta. Next base: position 34,207,724 of record OX459029.1, read on the forward strand.
CCCAAAGAAAATCGCTTGGAACGATCATGCCTGATGAACCAGCTTGACTGGTCAAAAGAATACACACACCAAATCGTCAAAGCAGCCGATTTGACCAAAACCATCGCCTTGAACAATATCCGTAAAGATAAAAAGGGACATGGCATCTTGAAGATCGTAGAGACACGTCCTTGCAAGGTTTTCCAGAAGCATGCATCATGGCAATGCACCAAATTCGATGTACAATCGACCACTCACTTTTGCGCGCATACGGCTTGCGGGAAAAATGGCGTATTGCACCCGTAGTATTTCTAACATCAAATATACCCTGAATAGTAATTGAAATTGTAAGAAATTATTTTTTAACCGATTGGAAAAATTTTTACCGAATTTTTCAAAAAAAAAAAAAACCCCGGAAATGCTTCAAGTTAAGTAACCGAGTCACACCAAACCAAAAATAATGTATGCTGGCAAAGATCCAAACTAACATATTAGCTAAGCACTTCGGCGATAGCACTTTCTGGCTTACCTTGAAAAATTAAAAAGTTACTGGTCGAAAAATCGACCGCTGGGACTCAATGGGTTAATTAATCATTTGGTAACTTAAAAAAACATATTTTTTTGATAATTTTTTTATCAACAATTATTTTAAAAACTATCGGTGGAAAAAAAATTCTAAATTAAAATTTTGGTATCAATCGATTTGAATAATACTAAGACCCATAGCTGTTAGCAAATTCAAGTTAAATATTATGGAATATAAAAATGTACATTAGGCTGTATCGAAGATTAACATCCAGTTCAATGTCCACATAATGATATGGGAAGGAAGGAAAGACAAGGCAGGGAATATAATTTTTTTGACTTTCAAATAAATTGAAATGGGTCTTAAAATAGCTGTTATTTATGAAAACCGTGTAGTAGACCATACATTTTATCAGAAAAGCATCATATTACTGAATTCATCATCAAAAATAAGTTATGCACCTTAATTTTGAGTGAGATCGAACGACTTACAGGAATATCAGCACAGAAATAAAAAACGATTGCTTTTAATCTTTCCTTTCTAATTCATTATTTGGGCCTTGAATCTGATGGTACCTCTGAAATTCTTAACATGCTTTTGCCTACAGATGTGGGTTTTAGGTAGTAGTTGTCACATTTTGACTTGTAGGGCTTATAAGTTTATTTGATTTGCCTGGTAAGAATTAAAAACATAAGCAAATAGAGGGAAGGAAACTATATACAGTGGAATCCCGATAAATCGTAATCGCAAGGGACCAGCAATTTTTTACGAATTACAGGGGTTTTTGATTTAACGAGCTTTCGATTTTTTCGATAAATTTTTTTTTTTTTGCTCCATTATCAATGGCTGAAATGATATTTTGCTTTTGCAACACTTATAAAGTCTTATTCGTACGTTTGTTTGACATTTTCACGCCACACTGTTTTTTACATACCTCTGGTAAAGCAACGAAAAAACTGACCACAAAAATCACAAAAAATTCCATCAAAAAAAGTAAATGATGAACGTAGCCTTAGTTGCCTACTATGATTGGTATTTTTTTTTTTTTTTCAACTGCAGTTCCATAGAATTTTGCTTTGCATTACGAATTATAAGAGGTTGTCAAATCCATTACGATTTATAAGAGGTTAAACAGACTTTATTGCACAAAAAAAATACGAATTATCGAGGGGACCAAAATGTATGGAATTTTTACGAATTAAAACGATTTTTTCAAGGGACCGAAAGGTTTGTTACGAATTATTGAGATTTTCGAATTAATGGGGTACGAATTATCGCGATTCCACTGTAACTCGTTTTAAACAGAAAAAAAAAAACAATTTTTCAATACAGTAAATATAAGGCGCTGTAAGCAAAAGACATATTTTATGTATTCGATAAATCATAGCTCTTAAACTACATAGTATCCTACTTAATTTTGACACAAATTATGTAACATCGATGCATAATTGGCGATATTGCGCAAAAATACCCACCAATTTTCACACAATAACGCAAATGTTCATCAATTTTCGTATACTGCGCGTGTGTGTTTGCTCATTTTCGGACTCATTACCGTATAATTACCGATTATCGTTTTAATATTATTTAAGTACAGATCACAATTTCTGCATGTGGTCCAATTTTTAGTTTTAAAGATCATCAACATTCACACAAAAAAAAATATATTAACAAATAATGGGACGGCACAAAATAAAACCAATAATTAAAAATTAAAAGTAATGTCATTAAATTTTATTAAGATAACAGAAAAAAATATATATTTTATATATGAAATATATTCAACGCATTCGTATAACTAAAAAAAAAAAATCTTTATATATTTCGTTCGTTTCGGAAAGTTTAACTATTTTATAAGAAGATAATACAAAGATACATATTAGCTATTGGCAAAAATATATTTTAAAATTGTAAAAAGATTTGCACGGTGGAAATCTACATTTTAAATATTGCAGTTACTTCATAGTTTGTGTATGGTAAATAATATGAATATTGTATGTTTGGTGAAATATTTCGATAGCAGTGTAAAATGAACACTACCAGCAGATGCAAACTATAGACTAAACTACTGCATGTAAGTGGTTGGGGTATATTAAGAGTACACATATGAATGTTGTATTTCCTCGAATACGTATTTATAAGGAATAAATAAAGGACATCATTAAGTTATTTTATCTAATACTTGCAGGGATTCTTCTGTTTTTTTTTTTAAATATATATAAATCGCCTCTTGTGATTCACTACAACTAAAAGGTTAAGAGCCAATTAAGTTAAGTAAAATCCAATCAAAATTGTCAATTTTTTAGAATCAAAGGGAATTCTATCAAAGTAAATATTATAACTTTTATAAAAATATAAATCAAAATTAAAGCAAACATCTTCCCAGAGTTTTTTTTTACCACGTAACGATTAATGTATTGTAGTTGTGTAGGTTTTCATCAAAGAATTGTAAGCATTCACACGTAAAATGCCCTTCCACAGATTATTATGTTCTATCAGGCCTCTTTATTAGGGCCGTAACTATCATCGGTGCAACGAGGTAGTGCGCCAGGACCCCCGAACATAGGAGGATCTTTTAGCAAGGAATAAATAACATTATACGTAGGCATTCGTTTCAAACATAATTGCGTTTCCTATAACATAAGAAAGTTGAGTGTTAAAATGGTATCAGACAATATACCATGCATACACCCCATGACAAGAAAGCTGCACATTCATATTGTATTACATATAAGTATAAGAATAATTGGACCAGCTTCTGCAATAAGACAACAGCCCGCATTTCATCTGATCCATATTGTAAATCTAACTTTCGTATTTTACCAATTTCGCAAGAAAAAATCAAATTTTTACTCTTGTTCTGCCTCTTATTGTTTCTAGAACTAACTCGATATATCTTGATTCTTAGACTTGACCCAACGAAACCCCGGGACACGTATAACTTTTTTTTGACCGATATAACTTTTCCCGGTAGTCAGAACCCCCGCCGATTTTGGCTGTCGCACAGTGTAGTCATAAATAATACAGCCTTCGTGAGTAAAGTTTAAATAAAATATATAAATGAATGATTTGATCATCTAAATTAATTATATATTTTGAAAAAAACAAGAACTGAAAAAATATGTTGTTATAACGAGTCTGCAGATTTTTCTTTGAAAACGGTTTCTCTCTTCCTCAAAACGAGAATTTTAAAACTTGGTTCCCTATTGCAGAAGGAGGTTCAATTAATAGTAGAACTCTGACTTTCTTATATATTTTCTGATGCTGAATCCATATTCGATAATTGAATTGAGTTCCCCAATACTTTACACGGATTTGTTGCGATTGACTGACGGAATTAAACAAATGTAGTAGAGAAATTTAGTAGCCGGATTTGGATTCAGCACTCAAAAATCTTCAAGATATTATGAATTTCATTCAGACTATGAAAATGTAAAGCTTTTATGGATCATTGAAACAATTAGAAATCACAAAACATAATGAAGAAAAACAGACGATTTCGAAAACATTTCAAGAAACAAAATAAAACTTTCACCACGATGTGTTTCCTAACATAATTGAAGAAAGAAATATGAAGCGTAGGCTTTTGGCGGTTGAACCAAATCAATAATGAAGGTGGAGTTTTTCTACAACTTAAACTGAGTTAAAATTTAATAGAAACTGGTAAGGTTGTCAAAAAAGGTTTGTTTGTATTTTTACAGACGAGGAAAACGAAGGCGCGCTCCTCTTATATCTATTGTATGTGTTATACTGGCGTACTAAGCGAAAAAGAAGTATCTCAAAAAAAAATATCCGAGATTCTTATGGCATCGGATAGCTTAAGAGATTACGCGTCTAATGAAATACTCCAAATGTCGGCATCATAGTTCAATCACATAAAAAATCTACAAAGAAAATTTCCTTTATCTCAATTTTACAGGTATTTCAACAAATTGACATAAACAAAACATCAATTATCTCGCAATTAATTTTTTTGAGATACGTCTTTTTCGCTTAGTATGGCAGTATAGTACTCTACGATCTACGATTCCGAGAATTGAACTTCAGAGTTTTGTGAACATTATGGAATAACAAAAGAGATATGCCAGAGCAGTGTTAGTAAACGGTGATAAAATTTCAATGAAGAATATTAGATCTAACGAACGCCTTTCTATTGATTAGATGAAATGTTAAAAGAACCAGAACCATTTCTCAGATCAACTTTTTATGCTTGACCTAGATCAACACATTCGAGTTGTGAAAACCAGTGGCATCACTGCCTCCTATCAGGGATAAGAACATTAAATATTTTGCACGAAGAAAAGTTGGAAATTTAGCTAGAACTAGAGGTTTTTTGTGATCAACAAATATTGGTAGCCGGAAAATAATTAATGGGCTAAGGTTTGGTATTTTGCGTTCAATTGCTTGATCATCTTTTTTTACTTATTCTCATAAGTGACTCTGGAACCTCTTTGTGTTCTTGCTATTTACATATACATGTGTGCATTTCCACAGAAATTGTCATTTTAGCCGGACCACTATGTCTCCCTTTGAATTTTAATTGTTCCACCTTGAATATTATTTCAATATAGTCTTAATTTCAAGATAAACCATGGTTGAAGGGTGTGCTGCAAAAAAAAAATCGAAACCAAGACTGGCTTAAATGACAATTTCTGTGGAAATGCACATATAAGAGTCATTCGATAAAATCAAAAAAAAAAAACGTAAAAATAGTAAAAAACGTATCATTCAAAAACTTACTCCATGGAAACATTTCTATAAATTAAGACTTTACTTGCTTAGCACTAACACTAACGAGAATTTCCACAATGGTTAGTTTTTCCCATAAACATGATATACATAGCCTTGATTTTGGTCCATATTGCCCTAACGTATTCAATTAAATGGTTAATATTTTCTTAAACAATTATGTAGCAATTTTTTGTGATTTGAATTCATTTAATTTTGCATCAACGATCCTTCAGTAAAATGTAAAAGGTTGAGACTGATTGTGACAACCAAGCCATAAAATACAATCAACACCGAGGAAGAAAAGCAACAGGATGTAGCAGCAATAAGATGAGGTACGAATTTTACTCGTTGTTTTAAGTTTTTTTTTTTTAAATAGCACAACTGCAATAACCAGGTAATGGTTAAAGTACTTGTCATCTTAACAGGGAAACAAGGTGTAAAATTAATTGCCAAAGTGTTATGATTTTAATTAACTTGCAAAGTGGACGAGAGCTTTAAAAGTGAATAACCACAAACAGAGTTGACAGGAAATAGGATTAAAAGGAAGTTGATGTTTTCTTGGCTGGCCATTCCCTCACTTAGGGGCGAACATTAACGCTTATCATAGCTTTTTTTATTATAAAGTGTAGAATTTATGAAGAGAATTCGATATTAAAAATGTTATTAAGAAAAAAACATTTTAATTAAATTTATGGAATTCAGGTTAGTAGTTCTCGCCATAGCACATGCATTTATTGTGAAATAGCTGACCTTAAAAACAGGGAATACAATTTAAACATCTTAATTTTTTAAAAAAATTGCAAAACTCGGTCTGATAATTTCTAAAGTCCTTTTCTAAATCTAATCCAGTAAAACTTCTTTCTCAAACATGAACTCAAAGAAGTCTCCAATGAGCCAATGATTATTTTCGACCTTATCAAATCATTTGATGTAATGAATATTTTGTTTTCGAAAAATGGGAAAGAAAGAGGTCATTGGCGTTTTGTGAAATATTTTTTTTTTTTTAATTGGTACGAGTAGTTTCGATTACGTTTTTAAACAAAATAGTAATTCCCTGGTTTTTAGAAATTTTAACAAATCTAATTTATATTATTTTTAGAATGAAAGTACAAAATGTTAGGTTCTTAACCAAGGTTCAACTCGAAGTAAAGATGGTTTTTGAAGTAAACATTTTCCAGCAGGAACTATTGGGTGAAGAGCCAGCTGTAGAAAATTCGAGTGTATTGTCTTTTACGACAAATTTTAAGTTTGCCTTAAGCAACATTTTTTAATAACGAACAAAACACAACACCTACAAATCGCCAATTATCCGCACAAAAAGTTTGTTCACCTTTTAGCATTCTATCTCAATGGGAATTCTCAACTTTTTTTTACCACAATAAGCGACAGTTTCATTGTTCTAAAATGCATCTCATTTTTTCCAAATGGGTGCTATCATTATACAACAAAAGTTAAATACCTACAGCTTCATAACAGAACGGTGATTCAAAGACACTTAAAAAAGTTTTCAACTCGCATATTTCAAAACTGCAAACGAATAATCATCAAGTTAATTTCATAAAATCCTGCTAAGACAAAATGGTATCCAGCTGCCTTTTACGAATCGCTGCTGGCAAACAAAAAGTCAAAAATTAGTCAGCCAACTGAAAAAGGTGTCAAGAAACGAACAAACAGCAAACGGAAAGAGAACAATAATGAACGAACATCTGAAGAATAGAAATTGAAGCAATTAAAATGCTAACACTTTGACAACAATGAAAACTGGGTGATGAAAACATCCCAACTGACCCACACAACCACAACCACCGCTACCACCACCACTACCACACAACTGTAAACCGTCAGTCAGACAGTCGTTTCCTTGCCTGTTGGTGTTGAAGGTGCAAAGGACTTTCGAATCGGTGGAGACAAGTCTAATTGTGGTTGTGACTGTGAGCGCAATTTCAACTTTAACCCCGGTTTGACCCCAGCAGGTGGTGTTGGCGCCGAACGTAGTTTTGCTGCTTTTGGTCTCTTCGGCGGCAACGGTGGCGGCTGTGGGGATGGAGCACGTGGCGGACTGCGACAATTAAGCGATGTGTCACTACTGCGACGTGCATCAAAGAACGACGTATTGCTATAGATGGCTTCCTCTTCGATGGTAGAGTAGATTTCCTCGGCCGTTTCATAGTAGGTGGCCGCATTTACAATACGTTGCAGCGATGATGTTGAAGAGTTAATGGAGGAAGAGGATGATAAACCTAACGGTTGGGGGGTGCTCTGATAATCGTCATTGAACATGTGGGAAGATGTTTTCGACGTCGACATCATAGAGACAATGGGAAGTGTTGAGTTTTGAGCAATTACTTCGGATATTGGCGGAAATTCCATTGAGGTATACGAGGGTGTAGGTGATGTTATTGTGGGTGTAGGATGGGCATTAACATTAAATGACGTTGTTGTTTCTATTGGTACATTGGCCATTTTAGTAGGTTTCTTTTTTGTGGTGATGGTAGTGGCATAGCCTGGCTGTGTTGCTTGTGTAGTAGTGGTGGTTATAGCGGGATCAACAGTTGTTTGTTGTGGTTTATTCGATTCACTCACCAAAATATGCTGTTGGTGTTGCAATGACTGCTGTTGTTGTTGACTCGATGGTACAAAAATAGTGCCGCCGGCTGTTCCATCGCCGGCCAGGAACAATGGTGTCGTGTAAAGTGAGGAAGACTGTGAAGTCGAGGTAGAGAATTGTGATTGGGGTACCAGCACGTAGCCGCTCAAATTGAAAATGGGTGGCTGCTGACTGTGGGAATGAGGATGGCCGGGTGTAACACCGGCTGGTACTAAGTGTCCCGAAAGGACGTGTGTGGTATTTGGCTGTTGAGGTTGTGGCAAATGTGAATATTGTACGGGAAATATTTGGGCAGTGGGAAAGATTTGTGTGGGTGAAAAAGGATTTGTTGTAGATAGTGTTGATCCCGACATGGTTGATGTCGCCGAAGACAAATCCAAACGTGGCTGCATGTTTGAATTGGAATTAATGGAAGAAATAGAAGCTGGATTAATTGTGGATGAATCACTTTCGCAAACAGAACTATCGTCATTAGTCCGTGGTATGGATGGTAATGGTGGTGATGGTGAAGGCGGTAATGGGTAGTCAAAGTTATCATCGGAATAATCTATAAAAGGATTTACCGAATATTTATTGCCATGCGTTTGTTGCAATGGTGCGGGTGGTGCTGGATCGGTGGGTGCGCCAAGTACTACAGTATGTAATTTGCTGCTGCCGGCTAAGCGCAGTTGATTGCGAAATTCATTCTCCCGCAACAAAATGTTGCGATGTTCTGCTTCTGACACCAAAATGTTATCCGGCGAGTTCTCGTGCATAAACTCAGTTGAACGACGTTGTGCCGGCGGTACTTCCGGCGACATGGGTGGAAGCACCTCAAGGTAATCTGATTCTTTCATGAGTGCTGATGCGACTGGTGATGGTGGTCGTTTTGGTAATGTTGCGTAGTTAACAGGTGGTGGTGGTGGATTCTCACGTGGTCTTCCCGGGCTGCGTGGCGTTTGCAAACGCACTGGTAACTTTGGTCCGGATGCATCAATTGGAGGCGTTGGTGATTTCACAACTTCCTGTATTGTATTTGTTGTTACATCGTGTTGGAATATCGTGAAGTCACCATGACCAACGTCAGAACTTTGGAATGTTTCGAGCGCAGTGTTGCGCAATATGTTGGCAAGTTTTATTTTAGGTTTGGGCGGCGTGGGCGGTGGCAATTTAGGTCGTTGGTCACTATTTAAGTTACTCATAGATTTTGACGTACTGGTTATGTCAGTTTCGCTGGCACGTGTACGTTCTTCGGCCTGCAAATCATCGCTGGACTTGGAGCCAGAGCCAAAGAAATATTGTTCACGCGTTGGAGTACGCAAGCCAGCTGGTGACATTGAAATGGCTTTGGCCATTTCCGTATACTCATCTGACTGACTGTTATCGAGAAAGGCTTCACGGAATGGATTTTCACGTTCAATTTCAGTGGAGACTAACACAACTTCAGCAGGTGGTGGTGGACTATGGTAAGCGCCACTTCTTGACATGGGTGGTGTCCCAGAACGAGTTGCATGCTGCAAACTAGGCGATTCAATCTCTCTTATTCGTGCTACAGTTGGCACTACAGATGGTAACTTCTCTGGTCGATTACTACGCTCTAACGTAGAGTTATTTGAAGACGAGGGACTGGTAGAACGTAAAATACCTTTGCGTGGCAAATGTGGTCGATCACGCTGACTGTGGCTATATTCTTGCTCTGAATCGTAGTACCGATCATAACGATCTGGTGTACGAGGACGTTCATAATCCGATTTGGAACGTTCATCGCCACTTAGATCGAAACTAACTGATTTTCGATGTCTGCCTGTATAGGTGTTGCTCGAGAGGTCTGGCGTGCTGTGACCAGAACTACTTTGCACATGACCTGGGCCTGCATGCTTGGACGGCGTGTATGCTGCCGCCTCAGAGTCGCTACTATAACGTGGTTTCGGTCGCGGTCGTTCATAGAAGTCTGAATCAGTATCGGGCACTTCAAAAATATCATCATCTTGTTCAGCATCATCTACTTCGTCTTCATCATCATCATCATCATCGCCGTTGTCTTCATCATCATCATTATCATCGTCGTCTTCATCATCATCATCGTCGTCGATGATGTAGACTGGTTCAGGTTTACTTACAACTGAAGGCGTGTCTGCTAAGCCTGCATCTTGATTAGCTAACATTTGTTTGTATGAGTGACGCACATCTCGGGGTTGACCTTGTACTTCCAACTGCTGTGGCTTGGATCTTAGAATCTGCTAAGTTTTGTTTTTGTGTTTTAAATTGGCATCAATAAGCAAGTATAGCGAGAAAGAAAAGTTCAGTTAAATATATAGATTATGTTTTTAATTTTAAACATATACAAACACAAAATCAAAAAAAAAAGTGAGAGTGTAGTGGTAATAAGAAGCTAGCAGAAAAACAAATGCAAAATGTTTTAGTTGACGTATGCACAGTGTAAGTGTATTATTTTGCTAAATTGTGTGCATGAGTGTTTTGTGTGTATGTATTAAAATTTATCTTAAGAAACTAGGAGGCAACGTTGTCTTAGCACACAAGTAGCTCAATCGGTTGCAATGCTATCAATTGATGTATTTCGCATTTTTTTCAGGTATGCCATTGACCTTTTTTTCGCATATTTTCTATGGGGCGTAGTTTGAGCGTACAGTAAAGTTAACTTTTTGAATCCTGTGTGCTAGAGCATTTACTGATATGAATTGAATATTTTTCATATTATTACAATAAAATCTATTTTTTATTTTTTGTAACAAACAAAGACAAAACAAATGAAAAAAGCGATTTACTGTCACAAACAAAAATCAACAAATTTTTCTGGGTAGCAAACTCCTGATATACTGATTGATTTTCTAATGTCCTGACAAAACAATTCGTAGAAAGACTATACCGCATTAAACAACTCTAGGGTAAAATATTCACAATGGGTATTCCCAACATTTCGCAAAGTCTGTAAATAGTGTAAAAAAACTGTTAATTTACAGCAGCGATAAAAAAAATTTATTGAAAGTTTCTTACGGAAAATATGCTTGAATTTTCTAACCTGTACCAATAACGCTTGCATGGCGCGAAGTTGTCATTTTTAAAAATAAGCCAACAGTGATAAATTGAAAAAAAAAAAAACTTTATTCATATCAATAACAATTTGAAAAAATATTTTTTATGTTGTTTTGCAAAAATGTTCCCATTCTTAAGGGGGAGGGTAGGGTTTTGCAAATTTTGTTTTTTCCATTTTTTTTGTTGTTTTATTTAATAGTATAACTCAAGTATCCTGTTGAAATTTGAGGTCGATTGGAGTAAAACTGACGAAGATACAATGTCTTGAGTCTCGATGATTCTGTGTAAGTATATATATGAAAAAAAAGGCAGTGCTAAAACTTTAAGCGTGATTTTCTCGAAACTAACTTTTCAAAGTCGGAGGACACTTTTTCTCAAAAACTAATAGACCGATTTTCTTGAAATTTGACACACTCCTTTAATACATATAAAACCAGGTAATGACGAGGGCTTTTTTTTTTTCATTACAACCAGTTCTGCAATAATAAACGTGCTGATTTTTGCCTTTTTTTACAAAAAAATTCGTTTTTTGACTTAAAAATTATGCCAAAATTTTAAAAATCGTCAAAGAAAAAAAACCCTTCGTCAATACCTTAAAAAACTTATAAGCTAAAGAAAGTTTTTTTTTTTGATTTCAGATGATAACGTGATGAGATATCTTGTCCACCGCAAACCACCTTTTTTTAGGCGTCCGCGGAAACTTGCTGCCAATGACTTGTTTTCCAATATTTTTTAATTAAATTTTTACAGAATACTCTTTAAATATCGTACTTTTATATGCTTTTTAAATAAATAAATTTACTTTTACCGTATCGCTAAAAAACATTTTTAAACTTATGCCAAAAATGTAGCGCCAAAACCCTACCCCCTCCTTAAGTATTTCTTGGTCTAAATATGAAATAAATAAATATATAAAATGATTAACAATGCTGAAAACGCTCCTTCAATGTCGAAAATGGATCGAAATCTGGCACTTTTTGAGCCCGGGACCACCACTGGTGATGGCCGAAATTCATTTTTGACCTCTTTTAGTGCAAAAAAAAATCGAAAATGGACCAAAATCGGAAAATTTGATGGACAAAATCAATTTTTCAGCTCTTTTCATTAATTGGTGGAAAAAACATATTTTGGAAGTGGACTAAATGAGGGAAATTTTTGGACTCGGGACTACTTCTGGTAAAAGTCAAAATCTATTTTCAACCTTTTTTCATTGATTTGTGCAAAAAACAAAATTAGAAAATGGACCAAAATCGGAAAATTTGATTGCCAAAATCCATTTTCGACCTATTTTCATTGATTGGTGCAAAAAAAATTTTGGAAATGAGCGATTTCAGGAACCGGAGGCCACCTCTGGTGATGTCAAAAAATTTACAAGAATGTGAGACCTTTTTTTTTCAAAACAACGTAAATTTTTTTCCCAAACTAATAGTTATTGTAATGTAAAACAATTTTATATGTAAAAAAAAACCATTGGAAAATAATAGTTATTGACAATGAAAAGCAATTTCTTAGGCATAATAGTTATGAAACAACATAAAAAATATTTATTGAAAATTATTAATTATCAAAAATCAATATAATATTTTTACCAAAAATAATTAAAAAGCAATTATTAAAAGTATTTTTTTAAAATCGGGCAATTCTCATCTCAATCACGAAAAAGCCAATAATAGTTATTTTGGGTCCCTGATATTTTCCAAACTAATTTTTATACTATTTATAGTTTTGAGGTTTTTCTATAGGGTGTTTTTTTTAGAGGTATAGAGCTTCGAATTGAAATAAAACACAAGAAAATCGTTTTAATGTCCATCAATTTGGCTTTATTGGAAGGATAATTTTATGCCATTAATGTTTAAATATGATTTCGGGCATGTGGTCGCCGCGGCTGGCTCGAATAAAGCCAATTCTACAGGTCCAATTTTGAACCACTTTTTCGAGCATATGGGGCCGTATGTCGGCAATAACGCCACGAATGTTGGCTTCCAAGTCCCCTAACGTTTCTGGTTTGTTGGCGTAGACGAGCGACTTCACATATCCCCAAAGAAAATAATCCAATGGTGTCAAATCACACGATCTTGGTGGCCAATTGACAGGTCCATTCCGCGAAATTATGCGCTCATCGAATGTTTCCTTCAATAAATTGATTGTGACGTGCGCTGTGTGGCATGTAGCGCCGTCTTGTTGGAACCACAACTCATCCACATTCATGCCATCCAATTCGGGAACAAAATAGTCGGTTATCATGGCTCTATACCGGTCTCCATTAACGGTAACTGACTCTCCAGCATTATTTCGGAAGAAGTATGGCCCAATGACTCCACCAGCCCGTAGAGCACACCAAACAGTCAGTTTTTGTGGATGTAATGGCGTCTCAAGGGTCTCATGTGGATTCTCTTCACTCCAAATGCGGCAATTTTGCTTGTTGACGTAGCCATTCAACCAAAAATGAGCCTCATCACTGAACAAAATTTTGCGATGAAAATCAGCATCGAGATCAATCTCATTTTCGGCCCATACACCAAAATCACGACGCATTGCATGGTCTCGCGGCTTTAATTCTTGCACAAGCTGGATCTTGTAAAGTCGCAAGCCAAGATCTTTGCGCAAAATCTTCCATAAAGTTGATGGACAAAGCTCCAATTGCTGTGCACGGTGGCGAATCGATTCATTCGGGTCCTCTTCAACATTTTGCTCTACAGCGGCAATTGTTTCTTCGGTGCGCACTGTTCGACGTCTCTGCGGATGCGTATTATCACATAGAGTAAACGTAGTGCGAAAACGACCCATGGTTAACCGAATTAATTGCTCTGATGGACGATTATGTCGACCATAAAATGGACGGAGCTTGCGGTAAACTTCGCGAACTGAACCATTATTTTCGAAATAAATTTGCACGATTTGCAAGCGTAGTTCTTTTGTCAACCTGTTCATGATGAAATGGCAAACCAAACTGAACATAAATGACATTAGAGTTGCCAGATTTGACCATAAAATGCCAGTTTTATCTCTATTCGAAAAACAAACCTCTAAAAAAAACACCCTGTATTTGAAATTATAATGATATATTGCGTAATTGAAATATACGCTTTTTAAACTATTCTGAACTATGTACCTTCATTAACCTTACTGCGATAAACGCTTAAATTTTTTGCTAAGCACTACTTATTTTATGACTGACAATAAAACTTGATTGATAAAATGGCGGTAAAAAATCTTTAAGTTGCTAAGAAAAGCACCAGATTTTGCAACTGGCTTCGGATTCCTTATAGTCGGTTGCAAAAATAAGGGAATTAGCCTGTGCAACGCGAGCTCTCTGAATTAAGAAGAAAAAAACCGAAACGACTTCAATTCGCAAAAAATCACTGACTGATTTCTGGGGAGCGATTACCAAAATCAGAGAGAAAAAAGCAGTGTTTTCAGCATATTTTTTTAAATAAATTGTTTAATCATCATTTAGTAGGAAACATTTACATTTCATTTGCATTAATTATACAAAATTAATGAATTATCCTATTTTTAATATGTAAGTTGTAAGTCACAAAAATTAATACGCAAAAAGAAAACTTTTCAGAACTTACATAAATAAAACTTTTTTCATTTTGAGTTCTGACTTTCACATATAATATATTTGATATTTTTTTTATTAATTAAATTAACAAACAAATTGTTTTCCTAGTTTTCCCGAGATTCAATTAAGAAATTCAATGACTCTAACTATAATACGTACAATAGTGAACAGTTGGGGGGTTTTCCTCTTTAAACTTTTGCATTTACAATAATAATTCACACTTAGAAAGAAACTTAATTACTTTTTTAATATTATGTGCCTATGTAGTTATTTGTTTCATAACATTTAGATTTATAAAAAGAGTGTACTAAGACAGTATTTTCAAATTTGGACCTTTCAGTTGAGTTTTATCGTCTGTGGAAAATCAAACGTAAAGGTACATTAAATCTTAAAGCAAATTTTTTGTTTCAAGAATTCTTTGAGTTCTTTTGATCCTTCACAAATCATTTTATTGTATTAAAAGATGGGATTGACACTACTTGGGTGGGTCTTGTAAGAGAGATTTTTTTTTTTCCATAGTCATATGGAAACTAATATCGTTTTTTTTTTTTTAAATAAGTTGAAAGTTTGAATTTTCTAAGAAAAAACTTCATTCTTGTGAAAAGTTCTCTTGTGAAAATTGTCATATATATCTATGGCAAATATCTTTTTATAAATTTGACATTTATGTATACAATAGTAATGAACACCTATAGTTAAATACATTTAATATAATAATTTTATAATTTTTTATTTGTATTGATTACCAGCATATGTATATAGAAAAATTAAGTCTGAATATTGACTGAGTTTGGGATATGGTCAGTGAGTTAAGTGATGAAACCGTTGGTTTTTGTATAAGTTAAAAAACAAAGAAAAAACCTTATAAAATTATTATTTTGAAGGTCGGCTTGTAAGCTATAAAACTGACGACCAATAGGCATTTAAAAAAGCTATGGCGATTACAGAAATTTAATTTAAATCTTTCTGCTTCATTACTCTGCCGCATTATGACAGAATTAATAATAGTATTGAAAACTTTATTAGAATTAGAGTGTGAAACAAATTCACTATTAATCCTAGAATATTATTGGGTGGACCTAGGGGAACCTACCCTTAGAAATGCCTTTACAAAATTAAATTTTTTTAAATTAATACGGAACGGAATCCTATGTTAATTTAGAATAAAAAATCTATTTCTTTAACTATGTACAAATTGTATTTTTCTCATTTTGAAAATGTATCCGTTTCTGTATTGGCTTTTTGAGTTTTTCAGTTAAGTTTTCTTTTTTAATATATTCAATTTATACTAAATATTCAGTCTTTGAGTTAAAAACCTCCGCTTGTTAAGCAAGATTTTGCTTAGTTTTCTGCAATGAAATGAAGAAAGAGAGAAAAGATGAAATTTTGAAAGGAAAAGAAAAACAAAATTTCAGAAAATGATTTTGTACATATCAAAAAATGTAAATATTTGAAATATTCGTTCGAAAGAAAAGAAAAACATTATGCAAATGCAACATTTTTTTTAATAATAGCACAAGGAATAACAAAAATTTCACTGTAAGGAGCATTTGTTATTCGAGCAGCATCAACAGGCTACAGAAAATTACAACAACTATTACTTTTAGGAAGACGATCCTTTCAAATAAAAACGCAAAGTAAAACTTTTACATGAATTTCAAATTAATTGAAAACAATTTTTGAGGCTAAGAAAATTAATTTAAATTATAGCCGTTGAAAACATAAATTAACATGCCATTAATAATTAACAAAAATGTTGGAGTAGGGTACATTCATAAATATACGTACTACCTGCAGAAAACCAAAAATTTTTTAAAACAATATACGAATCGGTCATTATACATATTTAACAAAAATTCTGCTTTGTAGTCGAAATGGGAATAGGACGAACTTCTATTTGGTGGATATTTTTAAAACTTTTAGTTCGTACTAGCATACTGTTTCAAATAATTTTTTATTATATAAAAATAAGTCTTACAAATCATTACAGAATGTAGGTTTAATGGATACTACCTACTTATCATTGAAACGTGAATTAAAGGGGGCACCTTAATTACCTTCGATAAGTTGATTTCTTAATACTCAAACCGATTGGAAGATTATCGTGTATACATACATATTGTGTGTGAGTAGACAAATAAAATATTTTATTTATTACACCTACACTGCACTCAGAAGCGAAAAGAGCGTTTTTCAAAAAAATTCATATTCATATTTAACAATTCCAAATGTCGGTATCTTATTTCAAACAAATTTCAATTTCAAACAAATTTTCTAAATTTTATAGGTATTTCAACAAATTGACATAAGCAAAACATCAATTACAGCGAAACACATTTTTTGAGATACGCCATTTTCGCTTCTGAGGGCAAAACATTAAAAAAAAATTGATTTAAGCTGTTACTTGTAAAAAGTAACGCCATTTTTGCAATTCACTTTTTTGCATTGAAAACTCATATACTTTTCATGAGAATGTTCAATTTGCAACCACATACCAACACCAATAACAAAGGTATTTTTTTTTTTCACCATATTTGTAACAAGTTGTTCTGATGGGAAATTCGTTTCGTTTAGTATTAGCTGATGGGAGGTCCCAACCCCTACAGAAATATTTACTTTAAAAACAACAAGAATTTTTTGTGTAAAATTTTACAAAAATCGAGTTTTCGATTTGAATATCATCACATGTTTTGCGTTAACCTAGAGGTTATCTTATCTACATGAGCTCTATGTTAACAACTCAAGCGATTTAAAATCTTATTAGTTTCATACCTATAGAATTGCACTTGTCCTATAGAAATAAAAACAGATCAAACACTCACGAAAACAAACATAAAATAAAAGCAAATGCAAATAATAAACAGCCGAAAAGGACATTGATCAGATTCATCATTATCCCGCCCTCTCGAAATCGTCGTATACAAAACATTTTGTATTTCCATATAGCCTCTCAATATAAAATATATTAAACCAATACGAAATGGTTCACATTTATTGGAGATGTAGGGGATGCAAAATCAATGAAACCTATATAAATTAACCGATCCATACCATTACATCTGTCCATATCTTAAACTTGTACCCAATTATACTTTTGTTCAGAGTTATAAAAGCCAGATCGTGCTAATGGGATCTAGCACGATTTTTATATTAAAAACTTGCTGATGCCCGCGATTTTGTACGTGTATGCCTGTTTTTAGTTTTTTCCTGCATTGTAATTTTTGATCATTCTTCATTGTTGTTGTTTGCAATGTATATTGACAAATTGAGAATGAGAGCGAGAGTAAAATTGTATTGCCGTGCGAAAGACAAAAACAAAACACACACACACATTAACTTCCCATTAAACGATTTGTTATGCTTGCGTCCTTGTTTTTATGTGTGTAATTAATTTTTTAAGCAATTTTAAAACTTTGGTATTTAAATATTCAGCAAGAATATCGTAAAAGTTTTAATTGAACTTTGAGACTAAGCGTCTAAGAAATAAAACTAAATAAATTTGATTAAAATTGTTCTAGTAGTGTTTGCGTGATGCCCGAACATAGAAAACGGGTATCATTTTATTTATATTATACTTTATATCGCCTTGACCAAAAGTCCGACGGGCCAAATTTTTAGTTATAGACAGTTTAAGAATCCAAATTTCAATCTGTATGTTATATGGCAAATTTACTATGGATTTCGTTTACATTTGAAATGTGAACCGATTCGTATAAATTTGATAAAAGTTATTGGTAAATGACGCTTAAAAGGGGTGAGAAATTGATGAAATGATCATTATCCTTCAACGTCATTGGTTAAAAACAACAAAAAAAAACACACACAATTAATTACAACAATCATAAAAATTAAACACGTACATGCTCTTATTCTGGTAAAATGTGACAATTCTATTGACATGAAAATCATTCACGTACATTATTCGTCAAAAAAGATAAAAAAACTCACGTTTTTAATTTTTCGGAAACGCTTAAACTTTCAAAACGAAAGTTGAGTTGAACACAATCCGAAAATGTTTTTGGTACTAGTTACTCAAGTGTCAATATAATGGAAAAAGGATATATAGCGCAGGGAGGTTCTATTGGCGTTTCCAATGTTAGCAACAACGTTGAAACACATTTACGAAATATATTGTTCAAGTATTTGACAGAAATAACTCACTGTACTGACTTTGGATCGATTTCACGTCCGTTAAGCTGAGGGTATTACTGCAGTCAGAAAAAACGGTGGCCGAAAACCTATCTTAGATAGAAAATTAATATAGAATTTTCAAAGAAAAATTTTAAGTGGTTGCAATTCAACCAATTAAGTGGCAATACATAACCGCTTAGTACCATTAAATGGCATGGATTAAATGGCATCGCTCACAAATATAAAAATCATTGTATCATATTTCCCAATCCTTATCTCTATATACATTCCTTCCTTAGGATTCAATCTATCCCTTTACCAAATTTGATTCAAATCAATCTATTAGTTTAGCCGTGAAATCGTATTTTCCTGTTAGGAGTGGCATCGCCTACTTAAAAATAAATATCTTTCCTCAGAAATCAATCTATATCTATACTAACTTTCATCAAAATCGGTGTAGCGGCTCAGCCATGACAGCGTTTTTTCCCATAATGAGGCGCTGCTACGCCCACTTAAAGAGCACAAAGTTTTAAATACTCTTTCTTAGCGTTCAATCTACCTCTTTACCATACCATGCCGATTTCATCAAAATCGGTCAATTGTTTTAGCCGTGTTAACGTATTTTACCGTTAGAGGCGTGTCACATTCTGCACTGCCTCTCTTCACAAAGTTTCAACAAAAATTAAGGGATTAATTATTATGTTAGGAATGGCATGTCTCATTTAAGCAAAATCTTTTAATTAGAATATCGAGAAACTGTTCCAAGGGAATGTAAGAAATCGACAGTTTTGAGCAATATGTGACAAAAGAATTGGGTCGTTCTCTGAGTTATTAAGGTCATCATTATTATCATTTTAGAGGTGAAAGCCCAAAATTTTAGAAAGCAAGTTGGTAAGTAGTGGAACCACATGTATCTACGTGATCGGCAAAAATTTTGGATTATTAGTTTACCTTGTTTTCATATTTTGTAATTGTTTTGAGTGTCAGGTTTCTTTGTCGAACATTAGTTTTAAAAAAAAAAATTGTTAAAAATAGTACATTCGCAAACGACGTTAAAGTGTTCACAAAAAAAAAAAACACTTTTCCGTGAATGTCTTCTTCAAGCCTCGAAGTGTTTTTGTAGTGAGTCCTATATTTTTTTAAAAAATATTTGTAATGCATTTCAAAAAAGTTTTTTAAGCGAATGAAATTAAAATTGATAAGACGATACCATATCGTATCACCTAAACAAAATATGGACGACTTCGCTCAAGAGGACTTTTAAGAAAAGTTAGCCTTATCGCAGAATTTTGTTGAAAAAATTTCTTTTTTTTAAGTTTTTTAGATAAGCACTTGTGAAGACTACAAGCATAAATTTTGATCGAATAAGTTCATTATAAATATTTTCGCTATATATATATAAAAGGAAAGTCCTGGTTTTTCATTTGCAGGCAATTTTTCAAGGTCACATTTTAATAGCTGTCACATTTTTTTAGAATAATAGAGCTCGATTTGTTTAAAGATCAAATTAATCACTTCTGCAAACACATAACTTTTGTTCCTCGTGAATTTGATTGAATTCATGATTAGATGATGGTGAAAGAATGAATGAATAAATAAACAATATGATAATATTAATTTATGTTAAGAATAAAAAACATAATTTGGTTTTATTTTCACATAACTTTCCAAACAATTTGTTAGATAAAAAGACAATGAGACTAATTTAAAGGAATTGAAAAAAATTTAATTTAGTTAATGAGAAAAGGACACGTGAAATAAAGGATGTGGGTGTAACACTTAGGTATGTATGAAACTTTGATGACAACAACAATAACATCAACAACACGAAAAACTTAAAGAAACGACAAAATAAAACGGAAATTGAAGAAAATTCTTTTTTTTACACAACATACCTCTTGTTGTTGCTGCTGCTGCTGCTGCTGTTGTTGTTGCTTTGTTACTTCCTGTCTGCCATTGTTAGCAGCAACTTGTGATGATATTGTGCTCGGTGTTGTAGTCGAAGTTGTAGTTGAAGCTGGCGATGATGGGGGAGTTGTCGCGGAACTGGTCGGTGTTGTTGCTGTCGTCGTCGTCGTTGCTATTGTCGGTGCGCCCGTTAATACAGCTGGTGTTGGTGCTGCATGTAGCGCTGGATTCGTATCGAGCGTATGTTTCGATATAACAACAGTTGTGGTCTTTTGTATTTTATCCTGATCATGATGTTCCGCTGGTGATTTGGGAGGCACTGAAGTGAACGCATCAGCAGCACGCACTATTTCAAGCACCTGACAAAGAGAGAAAGTATAAAGTTAATAAATAATGCCAATCAATATGGTCAAGGGTAATAAAATGAAAATAAAGTTAAAAAACACTACAGAGTTTAGAAAACTGTTGGATAGATAGATAAAAACTTTGTTTTTGAGTTTAATAAGACTCTGCGCTACTCATGAATTTTAGTTTGTTGAAGTCGAAAACATGCGAAGCCCGCTTCAAGAATGGTGTTCTTTTATTGAATAATATAAAACTTAAAAGATTATATAATTGCTGTTTGCTTCAAAGGTACCCATAAAGGGATTTTACAATAAAGAAGTAGATTTTCGAAAAATATGATTTGCTCGTTGAGTGGCATCAGCTACAAAATAATAAATACGCTTTAAATTGAATGAAAATTGGTCCTGAGGTTCGCTAGCCCCTAAATTCAATTTTTCCTATGAATTTCAATCCCCTTCTATATATTGAATTTCAATTTAAAAAACTTCTAAGTTATGATAACAAAAATATTATAAAATCGTTTTTTTTTTTACTCACCTTCTCTGGCGTACTCTTCTCTTTTGTTGCATTTGTTAACGATTGCTCTGGATTGGACACGGCAACAATTTCCTGTGATGTGGCTAATGTTGGTGGGACACTAGTAGTGGTCGATTGTGGCTGTGGTACATTTGTTGGTGGTGTAGTTGCGGTATGTATTAAAGCAGCTGCCGCTGCAAGCACTGAAGGCGACTCATTTTGAGTATCAATTTTTGGCGTAAAGACCTCAAATTCCTAAAAAGTTCAAAAATAATTGGAAGAACATTGAGTAGAGATCGTGAATTAAGAAAATATATTTGCATTTCTAGGTATGCTAACCTGACGCAAGCGTTCGTCATCTTCTCTATCCAAACTGGACGTGCTATAACTATGACTCAACTCTGATCCAGTTTCTGATGCACGTGAACCTAAAAAATAGCAATTTAAAATGTTAACATTACGAATTTAAAAAAAAAAATACTTTACAGCATCATAGGGAAGCAACAACTTACCTTGTCGACTGCCAGAAGTTGAATTGAAACCTGTGCTCATGCCACCGCCTGAGCCTATGGAATGCATTAAATTGGATTTGTCGTAACCTTTGCAAACAACCACGTAAATTTCATTGCCAGCATTACGCAGCACATTGACTGCATCTTGGTGGGAGGCACCCAGTAATGAATTACCATTAACTTCGAGTAGTCGCATACCAACCTGTGGTCATACAAAAAAGAAATGTAGAAAATTAAAAGCGGTCAAAATAAAATATCTTAACATTTAAAACTTTATTACGAGTTTATAGCTTTTCATAGATAAAAAATCAGAGTACTTCATCAATTTGCCGCTGGGCAAATAGGGCTCATCGAAATCAACTTAATCTTTAAATTATTCATCAATTTTAAAATTAACATGTACAACTTGTAACAAGAAAAAATCTAGAACAACTATTATTAAACCAAAAATTGTAAGAAAAGCTATTTACCTTTAGCCTTCCGTCACGTCTAGCCGCGCCAACAGAATTTATTTTTGATACAAATACACCCTCGTCCATAGGATCGGCTGGGTTACCTCGTTGACCGTTTAGACCACCCTTGATATGCATGCCTAAGCGTTCACCATCTGTTTTGCTGATGGTAATTTCCTGTGATTTGTAATAAAAAGGAAAAGATAAAGTTTAATTTTTATAAAGTATTTGAATTACAATATATTAACAACTATAACAACAACAAAAAAAACAAACATTTAATTAAAGTTTTTTAACAGTGAAGAAACTTGATAAATAAAAGTAATAAGCCTTTCACACTGCCATCAAAAACAGCTTGTTTTCTATAAAAAATACTCTTTTTCTACAAAAATTGCAATGATTTTTTTAGCGATATCGTAAAAAATTTTAAATAAACAGGAAATTTCACAGAAACAAAAAATGTGCAGTTAGAAAAGTTGAAGAGAAGAGAAAAGCAATAATTTACAGATTTATTGTAAGAAAAAAATTTAACTTCATATCGGAAAGGTTTGAGACTTAGATAAGGATAAATTGGTATTTTTTTCTATATGTACATACAGTAAGCCACACGGTTGAAAATATCAGTATAAAATTAATAACTTTTAGTTATTCATATAAATCCATAAAAAAATCGTATAGATTTTATAAGTTCCGCAGTTATAAAATTTTATATGAATATCATATATGTTTCTATATTAAAAAGTATAGAATAGGTTGACGTATAAATTCTATTTTATAATAAGAGTTTATATTTAATTTTAACAATAGTAAAAAAAATGTATATTTATGTCGGTTGTTAGAACGTTTGACTGGGACGCAGAATTCATGGGTTCGAGTCCGGGAACAGATACTTCTTTTTAATTTAATTTTATTTACAATTTTTATTTATAAAATGATTTGAATAACAGAACATGAATGGGTAGAGATTTGAACCTGCTTCATTTCCAGAATAGTTTGAGTTCGACCCCGTTCGTTAGCTAGCTCGGCTAGAATGTTGATGATTTATTAGACAAAATTGAGCATTAACAACTGGCCGCATAGCTGGTTTTTATATGTTGAAAAGTTATTAAAATTATTCATATAAAACGACCCTTAAACTGATATTCGTATAAAAATTTATACTGCTTTTTTCAACCGTGCACAAAACATTAAAAACATGTTTCTAGTTTTAAGGCTGTAATTTTTTTTTTTTTGTAAAAAGTTTTTAAACAAAAGAAATGCAGAAAACTTGCAAATTTTTTTATTCTATCTAAACAAAAATCAAAACTAAAATATTTCACATTTTGATGAACTTGGGTAGTTATTTTTATACTTAGTTTTTAGTGAACAGTTTTGTGACTTAAAGTAATAAAAACATTTTAAATAAGTTTTTAATATTTCATAATGCCGGTTTTGGCTTTAGTGGTGAGCTGTATTTTCTTAGGTATACTCGCTTTCAATTTGTCTTGTATTTGAGTACTGATCACGGACCATTGCCCATTGGCGATCTTCCATAGCTCATCCAGATTTTGTGGGTGTCAAAAATCGCTAGAGAGCGCAAAATCTTATCGAAATTTAGCAATTTTTTTAATAAAAGCTAACTTAAATTCAAACAAATTACACTACTCTACAAGATTTTTCACAACGAATGCCGATAACATTTTCTTTAGCGAAATTTTCCGTAGAGTCCGAATATCGTAATGGTTTTTTTTCGATTGGCCCCAATTTTCCATATATAGGGCAAAACTCAAAAAAATCCACTGTTGAGAACACATACTTCACATAAATGCTTGTAAGAACTTTAATTGTCAGCAAAACCAATTTAAATTTTTTTATTAATGTAGAAGAGAGTCTTGCAAACATTTTGAGGTACAAAATGTGCCAATGGTATTGATGTTATGGCTGCTTTGATCGAAAATAGATAAAATAAATCCCTTTTTTTTTTCGTTTTTTTTTAACAAATTCCAACTTTGAAGCCCACTATCTGGAATTAATTATATGGGTTACAAAAAGTTAGCCATCCTATCTTATAGAAAATTTTATTATACAAATTCTTCATATGCATATGTTTATAGAAAAGTCAAAACTAGAGTATTTTATTAACATCAATGCACACAAAATTTTTTCTTATAAATGCACATTATTTTTCAAATCGACTAAGGCGGACGACATCAATGTCATCAATTTGCTAAAAACTTACAGGTACCATTCTATAATCAATTTCCATCAATACCCATATTTTTTATTTTGCTGAAAAGCCACACTTTTCAAAGCTATCGTCCTTTGAACTTTGTATGTTGAAATTGCAAATATGAAAAAAAATTCTGAAGGACTATCTTTTAAATCGTCGGTATTTCCTCAATACATTATCGGTTTTGATAATTTTTTTTTTAAATTTCTTCATTATTGTATAGGCTTTATGAAAAAGTGACATTTAGTGCAAAGCGGGTTATACAATTTTTTTATTTGAAGAAAGTGTCTCAGCCTTACGATATGAACAATATTTTCTACAAAACAAATCATTTTGCACTAAACGTCACTTTTTCATAAAACCCATAAAATAATGAAGAAATTTAAAAAAAAATATGAAAACCGATAATGTATTGCGGAAATAACGACAATTTAAAAAAAAAAGTCCTTCAGAATTTTTTTTTCATATTTGTACTTTTAACATACAAACTTGAAATGACGATAACTTTGAAAAATGTGGGTTTTCAGCAAAATAAAAAAATATGGGTCTCTTAAAATTGAGCATAGAATGGTACCTGTAAGTTTTTAGCAAATTGGTGACATTGATGTAGGATTATCCTTTTTTAATTAAAACACTTTTAATTCAATTACGTTTAATTTATTTTAAAAGTTAATTAAATAAAGAGTAAAGTTTAACATTTAGTTTAACATTTTGGTTATTTCAAATTTTATCTCGTTCGATCACTCTGCTTCTATTTTTTGTCCGTCTGCTTCTAGTGTTTGTCGCCAACTAACTATTGTTTTTCCGTTTTTTAAATTAGCTGACGCTTCGTCGTATTTCGTCCAGTCAGTGTTGTTTGCTTATCAAATTTTACAAGTGTTGTCCTTGTTGCGTTTTTTACCTAAATCTTAGGCATTTACTGTTTATTAATGTTCCCGCCCGCTTCTCAAATGTCTTTGCCCATCTGAATGAGCTCCTACAATCGGCTGTCCTGACAGGGCATTCGACCCGGATGCCGAATCCCATGGCTTCATATATTCCGCCACCGTCGTTGTTTTATTCGGTCCCTCAGTCTCTCCTACCTTTTGTACCTCGTACCTTCCGTGGTTAAGTTTAGCGACTATCTTGTATGGCCCAAAATACTTGGCCTTAAGTTTCATAACATTCCCATATTGGGTTCTTTTAATGGCTACTAAGTCATTTATTTTATACTCGCGTTCTGGTTTTCTCTTGGCGTTAAATGTTTTAATATTTTCCTCCTGAAGTTTATGAATATTCTCTTGAGCTTCTCTTCGAAGTTGTTCTCGCTCTACATCTAACTCATTAATGCTAAAATCATCTAGCATCTCTCGCAAATCGGGATTGTCTGGAGTGCGCATATTTAAACCAGTTAAAATTTTAAAAGGACTAACGTTAGTACTACGTGGACTAGTATTATTCAGAATTTGCTGGACTTTACCCACACGTCTATACCATTGGGTAGGATTGTCACGACACAACTTTGACAACATTGGAATAACCGTCCGATGCATACGCTCAACTTGGCCATTCCCACGAGGCACACCCGTAGCGATTAATAAATGTTGTATGTTTTCGTGCTCGCAATATTCTTTAAATTTATTTGAAGTGAATGCAGTTCCTCTATCCGAGACTATTCGCTTAGGATTACCAAAAATTTCAGATTGTTTGCGGAGCCTATCTATAACCTCTTCTGACCCTGCAGATCGAGTTGGGTACAGCCAAACAAATTTGGAAAAACCATCCACTACAACGAGTATGTGATTGTACCATTTGCTTGTTTCAGTTAACGGTCCTACATGATCGACATGATAGGTTCCCAAAGGTTCATTCGCCTTGTCGATTGGCGTCAACAAGCCCTCCCTTTTCCCCAATTTCGCGTCCGTTACTATGCATTCAATGCAACCTTTCACTACCTTACTAACTTTTGTCTTTAAATTCGGAATATAATAGTATTTCTCAACTAACTCTTGCGTTTTCCTAATCGCGAAATGTCCTTGTCTATGAGCTATTTTTATAATTTCATCCTCTAGAACAGTCGGCACTACCAAAAGTTCATTGAGGGGATCTTTGTATAGTAATCCGTATTTCAAAAAATAGTCTTCATAGGTGTCATGCTCCAAAACTTTTTTCACTGCTTTAATCCAACAGTCTTCTGCTTGAGCATCCTTTAACCGATATTTTATCGAATCTTCGATTAAAAGACAGTACACTCGACTGAGCGCGTCTACGTGTCTCATACGAGAACCTGACCTATGCTCAACAACATAGTCAAACTCTTGCAGATACATTGCCCATCTCAGTACTCTATCAGGAACGTCACGTTTTTTAACAGTCATAGCAAACGCATTGCAGTCACTTATGATTTTAAACTTCTTATCCTTCAGATAAACTCGCCATTTCTTCAATGCATGAATAATAGCTAAAACTTCTAATTCGTATGAACTATACTTTTCTTCAGCTGGAGTAGTTTTACGACTCATAAATTCTACAGGATGGAACGCTTGATCTTCAGAATCTTTTTGTAATAATACCGCCCCATAACCATACTTAGACGCATCTGCGTGAATCTCTGTTTCGGCTTTTGGATTGTAAAGCTTTAACGCAGGAGCATTTACTAATGCACGCTTCAATTCATGGATAGCTACTAAGTGATCTTCATTTAATTTAAATATTTCGTTTTTCCGCAGTAAATCTGAAAGTGGCTTAGCGACCCTTGCATGATTATCGACGAACCTACGGAAATATGAAGTCAAACCTAGAAAACGTTGCAATTCCTTTTTAGTTGTCGGTACCGGAAACTTACTAATGGCTCTTGTTTTTTCTTCGGACGGCAAAATTGTTCCCATTTCAATTATATATCCCAAAAAATTTATTTTCCTTTTAAGGAATTGGCATTTCGACCATTTAAAGTGTAAACCATTTTCTTCTGATGCTTTCAAAACCCGTTTAAATTTCACCATGGCTTCGACCTCATCCTTAGCGGGAATCACAATGTCATCCATGTATAAAACTAGAGTACCATCATTCAGTAAAGTCTGAAAAACAGCATGAAGGTATCTACAAAACACAGCAGGGGAATTGGAAATACCGAATGGTACGAAACAGAACTCGTATTGCCCATTATGGGTTACGAAAGACGTATATTTTCTAGAAAGAGGCTCCACTGGTACGTGGAAAAACCCATTTCTCAAATCCAGTGTAATAAAAACATTTGCACCTTGCAGTCTTTCTAAAACTTCATCCATTAATGTCATAGGAAAATTATCTCTGACAATTTTCTCGTTCAACTTTCTATAGTCGCAGCACAAACGCTTAGACCCATCTTTCTTGCCAACTAAAACAACAGGGGAAGCATATTCTGATCTGCTTGGAGCAATAATTTTTTCGTCTAACCACTCTTTCACCTGTTGCTCGACAAAACATCTATCAGAATAAGAACTTCTGCGTGGGAGTGAAAATACGGGAACATCATCTTTCAATATTATTCTCATTTCTATTGGAGAGTTTATTGGTTTAACTGGCCTATAGTCTGTAACGAGCATCTCTATTTCTTTGGCATTATTTTCGTCTAAATGTGACACATCAATTTCGGTGGGTTTTTGCTCACAAATAAACTCATCATCTGGAGCTAAACATAACACCTCGAATTCACTGAACAAATAATTATTTGCGATTTCTGGCTTTTCAGTAATTTTTCTTTTTTTGAATTCTACACCTTCTTTGGTGAACATAACGTCAACTTCTTTTAAAATGTTTCGTCCTAAAATCGCTGAATAAGCTATATCGCGTTCTCTAACCACATAAAATGTTAATCGCATTGCTGTGCCATTGACAAAAATGTCGCTTTCAAAAGAACCCATTGTCGTAAAACCACCTTGACCAACGCCTCTTATGTATCTTTTCTCTTTACTTAGCTCAATGTCTCCTAATAACATGAGCGTATCATATCGCACAAAGCTCAAGGCACTGCCAGTGTCAATAAGGGCGCTAAAAATAAAATTATTTAATTCAACGTCAGCAAAATGGAACTCATCCGCATCGAGACTCATCATATTTACATTATTTTGCTTATTTTCATTACCCGCTGCCTGTTTAAAAGTACATTGATATGAGTAATGCCCATTTTGCTTGCATTTAAAACAAATAACTTCCTTAGGTCGACAGTCCCTTGCCAAATGTCCCTCTTTTTTACATTTAAAACATGTTTTTATGTCTTCCCTTTTCTTTATGTTTTCATTGGATTTATCCGTTGAGAAACTCTGATAAGTCGAACGATTTGACGAAAAGGACGACCCCCTGATTTTCTCATATACACGGATTTGTTCTTTTAATTCTTTCAAATTAGTGGCCTGGTATAAAATGGATTTGTTGGACCGGCTATCAGGAATACCTTCAACAAAATAATCTATGATACTTGCTTCATCCAAGTCGATTTGCCTACCTATCTCTATAAGGGTGTATAAGTACTCCAACATGCTCTCTTTTGCTTGTTTACGCCTACTCCTCAAGGCTCTGTGTATTTCCGAAGCACACAGCTTCTGGCCAAATTCACCAATCAATTCTCTTTTGAGCAAATTCCATCCCCTTATACCTGACAAGCCTCTGACAAAAAGCCTTGCTGCACCTGTCAGCAATTGTTTTGCGTATACATATTTTTGCAAGTCATTCCAACCTACCGTGTCGGCAACATCCTCGAATTCTGCCACCCAATGGCGGACATCATGGGTTTCGTCTCCCGAAAATGGACTAATACTATCCTCAATGTCTCGTAACGTGAAATGGCACTTTTCTACTATACGCGAATTAAAGTTACCTTCTTGCACTATACTTGC
This sequence comes from Tricholauxania praeusta, assembly GCA_949775025.1. Classification (NCBI taxonomy): domain Eukaryota; kingdom Metazoa; phylum Arthropoda; class Insecta; order Diptera; family Lauxaniidae; genus Tricholauxania; species Tricholauxania praeusta. Next base: position 34,237,095 of record OX459029.1, read on the forward strand.
AGCATCAGCGTAACTGGTATTTAGCGATTCCACCTCGCTTACCGCTGTATCTACTTCTTCTTCAATTAAATTAAAATGTTGTAGTAACCTATTCTGTAATTCAATCTTTTGTCCACTTGTTGTTAGATTCAACTCTTTAAGTTTTTTCCTCAATTCTTCTACCTTAAGTGATCGAATTTGATTTACATCCATTTTGAAAAATTATTTAATGATAATAAAATATTTTGTAAAAAGTTTCAAAAATGATTATTTTTACGATTTTTAGTTTCAATTTTATAAATATATAAAAAAATGCTTTAAGACAATGTTTGTTTACATTTAGTTGCAATTGCAATAGTAAAAATTTAAATTTCCAGCACAGTTACAACTTAAAAATCTTATTGGATTTTTGTGTTATTATTTCCTTCTGTTGAAGTATAACTAGTTGTCTCTTTCTAATATTTTATTTTATTTTCATTTCAAAATTTCTTTCATTCTTATTTCTTATCTTTCTAATATATTCATTTTGTTTTCACTTTAAAAATTCTTCCTTATTTCTTAACAATTTATTCTTACAATATGTAAATACTTCTTACTCAGGAACTTCGCTTTCAACCCTTATTTTATGATTGTCGGCTCCTTGTACATCTCATCTCTTCTCTTCTCGTAACATTTGCTGCTTATCGGCATTCTGCAGTTTTGTAGCTCATCATCTCATGGCATGACGTCGTTGATCATTTGCTTTTGTAGTTGCGTATTTTTGTATGTATACGCAAATTATTTGCAATAGCTTGCTTGGCGTCACTTTAGTTTTTTTATTTAAATTGTTTTCATTTAAATTGTTTTCATTTAAATTGTTTATAAATTACTTTAAAAGTTTCGTTTTTTCTTCCACTTTAGGGCTTATTTTGTTATTTTTCTTTTCTTTATTTTTTTTTTGTGTTTTTTCACTACCGAGTATTCCGGGCGAGCCCCCAAATTGTAGGATTATCCTTTTTTAATTAAAACACTTTTAATTCAATTACGTTTAATTTATTTTAAAAGTTAATTAAATAAAGAGTAAAGTTTAACATTTAGTTTAACATTTTGGTTATTTCAAATTTTATCTCGTTCGATCACTCTGCTTCTATTTTTTGTCCGTCTGCTTCTAGTGTTTGTCGCCAACTAACTATTGTTTTTCCGTTTTTTAAATTAGCTGACGCTTCGTCGTATTTCGTCCAGTCAGTGTTGTTTGCTTATCAAATTTTACAAGTGTTGTCCTTGTTGCGTTTTTTACCTAAATCTTAGGCATTTACTGTTTATTAATGTTCCCGCCCGCTTCTCAAATGTCTTTGCCCATCTGAATGAGCTCCTACATTGATGTCGTCCGCCTTAGTCGATTTGAAAATTAATGTGCATTTATAAGAAAAAATTTTGTGTGCATTAATGTTGATAAAATACTCTAGTTATGACTTTTCTATAAACATATGCACATTTAGAATTTTTATAATAAAATTGTCTATAAGATAGGATGGCTAACTTTTTGTAACCCATATAATTAATTCCAGATAGATGGCTTCAAAGTTGGAATTTGTTAAAAAAAAAACGAAAAAAAAGGGATTTATTTTACCTATTTTCGATCAAAGCAGCCATAACATCAATACCATTGGCACATTTTGTGCCTCAAAATGTTTGTAAGACTCTCTTCTACATTAAAAAAGAAATTAAAATTGGTTTTGCTGACTATTAATGTTCTTACAAGCATTTATGTGAGGTATGTGTTCTCAACAGTGGATTTTTTTGAGATTTGCCCTATATATGGAAAATTGGGGCCAATCGAAAAAAACCATTACGATATTCGGATTTTACGAAAAATTTTACTATAGAAAATGTTATCGCCATCCGTTGTGGTGTAAGTTTTTGAAAATTTGTCGAGTAGTGTTATCGGAGCCCGAATTTTAAAAATAAGACATTATTTTTTTTATTTCAAGTTAAACTCCGAAAAAAAAGTTTTTGTTATTTTTTGATTCAAAAATGGCTAAAAAGCGCAAATCTTGTGAAAAATTTAATTTTTTTTTTTTTAATTATATCTTACTAAAATTCCAACAAGTTCTTGAAGCCCGAATTTAGAAAACACAAAACAGTTTTTTTGGAAAAGGCCAAATATTTTAAATATTTTTTGGTTCAAAAATAATTTTGCAAAAAATAAAAAATTTCCTTTTTTATATGAAAACTTACTAAAATGCCAACAAATCGTAATTTTTTTCAAATCGTCGTTTGAAAAAAAATTTTAGTTTTTCATTATTTTAAATCAAAGGTCAAAAAAATTTTTTTTTTTAATATTTTTGGGTTCAAAAATAGGTGGAGGCCCAAAATGTTGTCCGAAATCAACAGCTTTTTCTTTGAATCAAAGCTTACTGAAATCAGAATAAATCCTTGGAGCTTCTGTTTAGATAAGGCAAACAACAAAAAAAACAAGATTTGCGTACATTATACTCAAGTTTTAGGCAATTTGACCGAAGTATTTAAGATATTAAGGAAAACAAATTGAAATTATGGCTGATTTATATAGGTTTCAATTATTTTTGGCCCCTATATCTCTAATAAATGTGAACCGATTTCCATAAGCTTGATACATTTTATTTCGCTACAAGGATAATTAGAACAGAACACTTGTGAGGAGAATATTATGAATTTGGCTTTTGAACTTTTAACTTGAAGCGTACTACTTGAAATTTATACACTGCTGAAGACGCTTTTCCTATTAAATGTGAATGATTTAGGAAGGTTTAAATTCCAAAAATGCAAATGCCAAGTTAAGCTATGCAAAAAGAATTAAGTATATTGCATATAATTTCGGCAAAAAAAAAACAACATCGAAAATAATCATAACAACAATAATAACAACGACAACATTAGCCAGTAATTGGAAAAAAAAAGCTGAAGCTTACCTCCGTGGCTATAATATCTACATGAAATTGCTTGCGTTTTATAAAGGAATACAAAAGAAAAATTTAGTATGAATTTTGGAAAAAGATGTCATCGAAAAAAGCCATTGAAATAAATTTTTAATGTGAATCAACAGGTGCATTTAGAGCCTAAATTAATATCTTATAAATTAATACTTAAAGCATCATCTTCGAAGACAAACACAAATCTTTTCAAATACATTCATTTAAGTTGACACTTACCTGGAATCCAGCTGGCAGTGGATCGTGTTGTATTGTCAGCTTAATGTCATCACCAGGTTTAAGTAGCTCCAACACAGCCTCCTGATGTGTAGCACGTGACACATCAGCATCGTTTACCTTTAGGATTCTGTCACCCATACGCAGTTTACCACAATTGGCTGCAATACCACCAGGCACAATCTGTATAAATAAATGAAAAGATGGAAACAAAAATTAAAGGTTAAAAGATGACATGCCTACGAGTCCAATTAAAGACGATATATTTATAGTTCAACATAAAAAGAGAAATACTCGCAGAAGATAATTTGTCTGGTTAAGTAAGTGAGATGGAATTTAATTGTCATTTAAGTCATTTAATTTTAATTCAGGTTAAATATCAATTTATAAACAAGAAAATGTCATGCATTAAAAATTTTACAGAGTCAACAATTCAGAGTAGTCTTATAAAATAATTAATATAAAGCTTCATGGATTCTTTAAATGCAAAGTTAAGTCTCTTTGATATTTACCCAAGTCAAAATAATTTCAGTCTGTTTCAAAAAAAATCAATAATAGATATTTACTTTTTTGTTTATTAAAGGACTAATTAAGCGACAGATAGAATTTTTTTTTTTTTTTTGATCAAGAGATAATTAAAACAGAGTTGATTATATCTGTGACAAAAAGGGAAATTAGCTTAAATCGACTAAAAACAAATGCATTTGAGGCAAACTTTTGCTGAAATTTTCTTTCCTATTTTGAACATTATTTAGATCTAAATAAGTATTAACAAATCGACCGGAAATAAAAGAGTAATTTTACTTACAACTAATGGAAAATTGGTCTTAACTCCATATTAGGTCAACTTAGGAAACTTAAACTGTTTCTCCTTTTTCCCACAGATATTTTCCGGCAGAAATTATTCTGTCTGAAAGTTTTAAATAACCGAGAAATACTGGAAGGTTTCTCGAGTCTTCTCGAGACTTCTTCTGACTTAAGAAGTTATTCAGTTTCAAAAGTGGTTCCACAGGTGGAAAAAGCGCTGGTACAAGTGCATTGTATCTGGGGGGGGATTACTTTGATAAGGACAAAATTGATGTTCATGAAATCAAGATTCTTTAAGAAAAACGAAAATTACATGTACGTGACAGTGACAGTGAAGTATGCGACTTACTTCAATTTATCTCAGAATAGAACTATGTGAAGAACTATTAGTCCTACGGAAATTTTGTATAAGATCTTTTTTGTGTAAAATTAGTTACAGATAAATTAAATTTCAGTTGCCGTAAAACCGATTTTCGCGACCTTTAACCTTGAAATAATTTTTTTACCGTACGCGCTTTCGATGACTTTTTACAGGTCACTTGTGATGCCAAACTAAAGGTTGATGCGAAAATTGAGCTTGCCGCATAGATACTTGATTAAGATGCATAGAAACTTGGTTAAGAAGCTTTATGAAATAAAATTGATTTGTGCAAAAAGTGAACTTGGATTTTCTTAGCTGAAACTTATTTTAACTAAGACTAAACTTAGTTTAACTTCCAGACCAAATATACCAATTACTTAATATTAAAATGAATTTTAAGGATACAAAAATGTGAAAATCTTAAGAAAATTGTCGATTCCAATTGATATTTCACTTTTTATAGCCCCCTATATTTTTATTTTAATTTTGACTTGAACTTACATGTGAGATGAAAATGCCTGGTTCTCGTCCCGCTCCAAATGGCACACACGAATGATCGGTACCGCCTATAATGCTGAAACCCAAGGATCCTTGGTTTTTAGGCAATATTACTTCCTATAATTTTGTTTGAAATAAAAATATGACACATGAAAAATTTTATTTCTACAATAAATTTTTAAAAATATAAAAAAAAGTAGAGCTAACAGAAGCAATTTCGAAAAAACTATGTTCATTTTGATCTCGTGTGTATGTGAAAAAAATGTATATGAAAAATTGTTGGTGATATTTACAAAGAGTATCGTGCATTATAAAATTTTAATAAACAAATACAAAATAAATAAAAAACATTATTTTTAACATTAGAACCACCACCGCCAGAAATGCTTAAAATACAAAACACAAAAATAAATTAATACCAAACAAATGAAATAATTTCCCAGGACAGGCATAAAAAGCTCAGACAAACATAGGTTCAAAAAATACGTTAGTAAAATTGTACATAGAAAGCAAACGTAAAAATCACCTGCTTTAATAAAAAATCAATATTTTCTTTACTTAATGTAATATAAGAAAAAAAGTCCTATAAAATAACGACCATATGAGGCGCATCATCTTGACGAGCACTGAAGGGTCATAAAGTATGCATTAGTCTCGACTTCGGCGAGATTCAAAGTCAGATAAACTCATTTTCCGAACCGAAAAGTGAATGCAAATAAAGTGTAAATTAGAGGCCAAAGCATGGGAGCCAGAGATGAAAGAAAAGAAGAAATTTAACCATAAAAGAAAAAAATTTAAAAATCCAAAGAATGATGGAGATGCAACCCACAACACTTCATTTCCCAAGAGATTGTCGACTGTGGCGCTGGGAAGTGAGCTGAGCATAGTGTGTAGCATAATGAAAAGCATGAAATGTATGAAAAGTAAAGGCTCAACAGTTGCTACTTTAGTAGTGCAAACATCTTTACGTAAATTTCTAATTCCAAATATGAAACGTATTGAGAAAACAATGAAGGCAAGCAAATATTCAAATGAGAAAGTCCACACCAAGAGGTTATATTTATTTGCAGCATATATTTATCAGAAAATGCTAAAATATCTTATCTGAAAACCAAATATTATACCATAAATTTGGATGTTTATGTAGTCATAACCCCCTTTTTTGTTACGGTACATACACATGGACTTTCTTTTTTTCAGTCCGGTTCAGTCCAGTGCAAATTGGATTTATTTTTAAAAGTTTTTATTTAACAAAACTCACGATTTCATATATATAACCACTCAACTATTCAATCGGCTGAAAATGTACTTAAGGGAAAAATTGTTGTATCTGGCTTAGTTTTTAAATATATTGAAATCTTGTGTTATGACATTTTTTTCTTGTTTTTGATGTCTCTGATTTCTCATCTAAGAATACGACCAACGTAGTTATAGTTGATGTAGTCTGGTTTCCATTTGAAAAACCAAAGCAAAAATGCATCCGAATTTGACAAAAGGTGTTATTGATAATATTTCATAGTCAATAGCATATATTTGTAAGAAAAAACGGCATAAAGTTTTCAAAGCTGATAAATATGTAAATCATTATTTCCGCTGTCCCGGTAACGGCAAGTTCACATTTACTGGTTATTGTTGTATTCGATAGATTTCGTAAAAAAGTTCGATTATAAAAAATTTCAGATTAATAAAATATTAAAAGAATAAAAAAATCTCTTGGGAAATTGAGTGTTGTGAGTTGCATCTCAATTTTAACGTGATTTATTTTTGTTTACAGCCTTAATATCCTCGGCATTATGGCAAGCAAATTATGTTTTTTATTTAAATTATGTTGAGTAACTCAGCAACTGTAGTGGAACTGTATCCTTAGTTCGTTTTTTTTTTTTTTTTGTTTTTCAAAATGTTGATGTAATCATTTGGTGTGGACCTCCTCAAATAGTCGGTGCATGTGCGCGTGATAGATACGCCGCTGCTGTGTGTGTTTATAATGACTGCTTGTGTTAGTTGTTTTATTACAGGGTGAAGTGTGTTTTTAAAATTAAATTTTTTACAAAATTACTTTTGATTCTGAAAATACGATATACAGCTGTTCTGCCGTACTAAGCGAAAAAGACGTATCTCAAAAAAATTCATTTCGAGATAATTGAAGTTTTGTTAATTTGTTGAAATACCTTTAAAATTGAGATAGAGGAAATTTTCTTAGTAGATTTTTTGTATGATTGAACTAAGATGCCGACATTTGGAGTATTTCATTAGACGCGTAATTTCTTAAGCTATCCGATACCATAAGAATCTCGGATATTTTTTTTTTTTTTTTTTTTGAGATACGTCTTTTTCGCTTAGTACGGCAGTGTTGTCAAGGCAAAACAGTATAATTCCTATTTTAACATAAGCATAAGTTAATAAGAAATAGTTTCGAAATTTTGTAAAGGCTTTTTTCAACTCTCGGTTTCAATTATTAGATTTTAGAGAGATGAACATATAAAGCAAAGTGACATGCCAATGTAAAAGTAATGCCTTCAGTAATCGATATTTTAGAATATTTTGATTTTTTTTTGTTTTTGATAAAATGCTTATCATATTACAATCTAAAAAATCTCGATTGTACATGTGGCAGTGGCCTTAAGTATTTGAAATTTCAAAAATTGTGATCAAAAATTTTGATTTTCGGCCTTTGGCATATCATTTAAGAGGAGAAGTCTTCTCTTTACCAATACATAAATGTCTCATTTTAATTTTAAATTTGTAAAAAATATTGGCACATACGTTTAAATCTATGTATTAATTTCAAATATCAAACTAAAAAATATTTTTCGTTTAACTATGTACAATGTTTCAAAGACACATGGTAACACTGCGTTTACATATACGAGATTATCTTGATTATCGTGGTAATCTTGTTAAAAAATGTGCAAATATCTATGCAAAGTAAATCTTACGAAATTTACGATTATAACTGATTTTTTTAATTTATTTCACTCATTGATTTCAGCTAATTGAAAATATTACAAATTTTCTATAAACATGACTTCAAGAAAGAAACGACCAAAACAAATAAGAAAATGAGGTGATAAAATTAATCAGTTAATCTCAATGTGTAATCGGGTATTGCGATTACGCTTATCTCGTTGAGATAATCTCTTTATTTCTACTACATACTACTACATCAATTATAAAAAAAAACGACAAAAAAATAACGCTAAATCGACTCAGTTGACGTTGATCAAGAATATAAACTTTCCTAAGACGAGCAGCTCCACTTCTAAGTGTTACAAACGGAAGTATAAAATTAATATACCTAATGTGAAGGTTATTAAAATATCACTAGTTGATAACTGAGAAAAGCTTTTTAACAGACTTGAAGGGGAATTTATCAAACACATAACTTTCTTTCTGTACTTTAACTTCATGTTTTAGAAGTCTATCTGCTCGACGGCTACTCAGGGATGGCTAAACATTAATAAAAGCTGAATAACCGAGGGAATTTGGCTTACATGTGACTGTAATAGGAATTATCACAGGGCAGTGTCCTATAAGGTAACATGCTCATAGAATGGGCACTATGAATCACAAAAGATGCCGCTGCAGTGACGAGAACGCAGAAGAAACTTTAGTATAACTATTATGTCGCTGCCATGGTTTTGACAGATTAAGCCGCAAGATTTTTTGGTTTGAAAAAATGATATGTTTCAATAATTTGACATTGTATTGATGCCAATCCCATGTCAGGGCAATTAAGTACATGCCGTTTCGGTGGTATAACGCGTTAAAAAGCTGAGGTGCTGTTCTTATTTTTAAGCTATAAGATATACTGCCCTCAAAAGCAAAAAAAAAGAGCATCTCAAAAAAATTCATATTCGTGATTCTTATGACATCGGATAGCTTAAGGAACTATACATTTAATGAAATATTTCAAATGCCTGTATCTTATTTCAAAACTATATACAAAATCTCCTACGAGAATTTTTATCTCTCTTAATTTTACAGGTATTTCAACAAATTGGCATAAACAAAACGTCAATTAGCTCCAAACGCATTTTTTTGAGACACGCTTTTTTCGCTTCTGAGGGCAGTATAGTAGATCAGGGGTCGACAGCGCCTAACTCTTTCCACTCTTTTACAACAACTTCGTATTGTTGTAATTCGCCGAATCGTTGACAGGCGCAACTGCACTAAAACAATTCAACCCTTGCGTGTTGTTACTTTGCTTGTCATTGTTGGTAAATACGTAGCGCTTACGACTGTGCACAATTCTTGCATTGCTTTGTTTGTTGTTGGTAATTTTGCGTTGTGCTTCGTCACCAGGTATTTTTAAACATAAATTCACTGCGTGGATGCATTGAAAGGTGTGCTGCCGGGATGCGCGTTGTTGCTTTTATATGTTTTTTTTTATGTTAATAATTCCTTATTGTGCCGCAACCAACGATTTGTTGTTGTTGTTGGTTTTTTGTTGCAATTGCTCTTGCACTTTTGATTTAATATCCTTGTCGACCCCTGTAGTAGATGAACGTGAGAGTGTTATAAATACGGACAAATTTCTCAAAAAATATTGTTGTGGCAAAAAACTTTACTTAAACCCCCCTGTATAATTTGATAAGCAACAACCTAACAACAACATATTGTTTTAACAACACAACGAATTCAATTCTCTATTGGATTTTTGAAAGCAATACCGTCACTCTAACTCCCGCTTGCACCTCCACAATTTTATTACTCTGCTTCTCACTTTCTCTATCTTTTACACTTGCAAAAAATAAAAACAAAGGTTCTCTGCCTTTTCTACTCACACAAGGAGAAATAACAAAGTAAACAATTTATTTACATTTTTAATGAATTTGTATAAGCGCAAGTGTGTGTATGGGTGAAAGAGTATGTGTGTGCAGACGTGCGTGCATCACTGTGTGCGTGAGGCTGTGTGCAAGTGTTTCGGTAGAATTTTCTTTGCGAAACGAATTTGGGAGGGAGGACTGAACGAGGTATGGGCTCACACGAACGCATCAAGCGCTCGAAACAGAATAGGGAAGACTTAGGGAATAGCTTCAAATTTAAACTTTTGAATTTAAAGCAATAAAAGCTGCTTGTTCTTTGATGTTGTAACTGGAAAACTGCAGTTGTTACAATTTATGAATTTAACTTACAAATTGTTTCTTTTATTGCTGTCGTTGTGTCTGTTATGTTGTTGTCGTTCTAAACATGCAAAATACTTAAGAACATTTACTCGAATGTGTAGAACAAACGAGCACTTAGAAGATACAAACGAATTAAGGAAGTTGAACAGTTAACAGAATGTTGAGTTTATTTAAGTGATTTGAAAATGATTGGGAAAATAGGGAATAAAACAGAATTTCTACAAAAACTTATTTAGAAACTAAGCTGCTGCATTTTGGTGACGACTCGTGTTGGTATAAAAAAGACTAGAGGCTGTTGCTTAGATTATGTTTGTACTATGATGGCATGACATCTTGAACTGAATTTAGTTGTGAATTTTCCAATTCTGAAATTATTTATCAAAAAGTTATAGAAACGAAAGTAACAGACTGCAATCATTTTATTGTAAGATATCTATTCGTATTTTTTATAAGCAGTGTCTCTTTTTAAAAAAATTTATTTTGACTAAACAAGAAAAATTGAGTTTAGATCAGCGGTGGGCACAAAAATCTAACAAAAGAGAAAAACAACAACATCAAGCAACAACAAACGAAATTTTAAAGTTTTTTTTATTTTCATTTCCAAAATTGCCATTAGCACAAAAAAAAACCAAATTACACTTCAAACAAAAACAATTGCTACATTCGTCAAGACACAATGCGGCGCCGTCATTTATGACTTTGCGTTGAAATTCTGCGAATTTTGTGCCTCGATAGCGTTGAATTCTGCGAATTTTTTTTTTGCTTGCTTGTGCGTCGAATAACGGTTAGAGCAATGTGAGCAAATAGAGCCACTAAGTGCCCTTCACTGGTTTAGATATTTGGCACGTTAATTCATAAATTATCAAGCTAAGAAAACATAATTTTCTTGCCACCAACCAATCTGACATCGGACGCCAAATAAATAGAAAATGAGACAAACATTTGTTTACATTTATCGTTTGAGTAAACGATTGAGACGCTTTCTTCCAAAGTTTTTAGCGGGTCGACATTTTTCATCGTTCTTCTTGAAAGAATACTTTGGAAAAAACAGAAGTGAAAAGTAATTTATTCTTATCACTTTGGAAAGTTCTTCCAAGTTGAACTTCCAAAGTGATAAGTGTCAAAGAGCCTTAAAAAAATGGTTTGCAGAGAGTGAAAATATAAAATGTTTATTACGAAAATTATATGAAAAAAGAGAGAACGAAACGAAAAGTTATTTTTCAGCAGCGCCAAGCATCATAAAAATCAAATACAGTAGCTCAAAACCAAACTCGTACATCAAAAAAAAAAAATTTTTCAATTCCTCAAAAATAGCTACGTAAAAATAATTTAAAATACTTGGAGTACGTAATTAAGTAGTTTATTTAATCCTTAATTTTTAACAAAAAATTAAACTTAAAATTAAAATTTCGCATTGTTTTTAAAAATAAATAAAAAGTAACAAAAAATTAAATATATTTAGTACCAAAGCCAAAGTCGTACAATTTAGAAAATCTACTACATTTTTATAAGTTTAATATTTAGTATGCATTCCTATATTTTTTACTATAATTTTAAGTCTTTTTGGCATGTTTTGAACAATTTTTTCGCAACAGCTGGGTTCAATATTTTCCCATTCTTCCATAAGTATCCTCCTTAGCTCTTATAAAAACGTAAGATTTGGAGTTTTGTTTTTTGTTAAAATTGAAGGATTAAAAATACTATTTACGAAAATACTCCGAATTTTTTAATCCTTTTTATTTTATTATTTTTGGAGAATCGGAAAATAACTCTTCTGATGTACGAGCTTGGCTTTGAGCTACTGTTTATTGAAATATGCGAATGCTCGATTTGTGTTGATGTTGACAAAGCTTGCTGTGTAAACACTTTAGCAGTTTGAAATTATGCTTCTATTTGACCTGCTCCACAACGCTGTTTGTTTGTGTCCCGTGGTCCCGAACTACGGGATTCCGGAGACTTTGTTGTGTCGCGAAATATCGTGAAATAAATCTTTTTTCATAAATCTTTTATGGTAAGTGATTAATTTTACAAGTGTGGTAACATCAGCAGAATTGTTCCATAGATGTTTGTTCTATCGTTATTGGCGCAGTTGAACAATGATACGTCGCACATAGTGCAGTTTGAGCAAAGGACCTGGATCAAGTTAAAGCTTCGAAATTATTGATTCGATTTTAAAAAAAAAAAAGGAAAGTCCTTCGTTTTTTCTTTGCTAAGTAACTTTTGTTAAGTATATAAAAATGGAAGAAAAAAAATTAAGGAGTTCAAAGAATCCAAAAACAAGCAAGATATCGCAATTAATCTCTCTCTAAAGAATGGATGGGAAATATGCTTTCCTTAGTTGGGTTTATGAGCTGACAAAATCCTAGATGACTTAATATTTTGAGATACTTTTTCAAGAACTAATCTTTTCAAAAAATATGTACTCTAGCCCTTAGTATTAATATAACTTTTTTTACTATAAACTTAAGTTTAGAATGTCGCAAATTTCAAAATTTTTATATTAATAGTATTCAAACAACGTTGTATATTAACGGCACCGAAACTAATCGTTTACGGCACTGATATTCATGACGGCACTTACACATGGCTATGATAGAATGCATTTCTTTTTTATTCTACAGTCTGTCACCTTAATTTTACGAATTCGCACTAATAACGCAAAAAAAAATTCTAATTCTTCTAATTTTTTTTTTTTTAATTTGCAAATTTGTATATGATTTACACTAAAAAATGCAGTTGTTTTCGCGGCAAGAAATGTGCATTGAAAACTTGTGTTTCTATTGAATATTTGGGTTTATATACAATTTACGGCGCATATACGGCCCTATTCGAATACCATCATCAATTATATTAAACAAACTCTTGAGTAAAAAGTATCCAGAATTGTAAAATAAAACTATAGAAGTGGTAGTTTTAACTTCAGGAACAGGAAAATGACAGATGGTACATTGTTGCAAAATTTATGGGTTGTCCTTCCACAAATCTGGCCACTTTTGGTTGACATTTTTTATTTTCCATTTATCGTTTTGGAAGGAATACAACAGAGTGTACCACACCGCGGTAATCGATGAAAATTTAGTTCCGAATATTTTTTATACAGAATACATCCGTATAATACATCACATTGACTTTATAATGGTTTTTAAAAAAACACTTCCGTTTTCTTAAGTTATCACAGAACGGTTAATGGATTAGATATTTTAGTACATACACCCAAGATCAAAATAATAGATGCACCAAAAAGACATTCACTCAATCCTCAATAAATTACATATTTGAAAAAATTGGCATTAGCTTCAATACAAAACGTTGAAGCAGCTCGTGAGAATGTTGCTGGGCGTTGAATTCGGCACCGTGGTCAAGAATTGAACATTTCCGGAAGCAATATACAGCGTATTAGAACAAAAAAAAATTGTATTTTGATGAATATAAAGTTCAATTGACTTAAAGACTAAAGCCTACTGACCACGAACAGCGAAGAGAGTTTGTTGAATGTATTAAGGAACAACAGCAAGTGAATGCCCATTTTTCGAACTAAATCATCTTCAGCGATGAGGCTAATTTTTATCTTGATTGCTTCGTTAATCGTCAAAAATGTCGCATTTGGGATTCAGAAAATCCATGAGAGATTGTTGAGAAGCAAATGCATTCACAACAACCACATTCTTCGAAAATATGGCTGGTCAGGCAATAACAATTAACGGTAATAATATCAATTATATAAAAATTCGAAATTTTGCTCATTCTTGAATTTTAAGCGTTGCCGAAGAATTCTAGACCATGAGATTTTTTTGAACAAGTCTATTGAGCACAAAAAAAAATATGCAGACAATTAATAAATTTAATATGTTCAAAGCATAAAAGATATCGTTAAAAATCATTTTCTATCTTTTCAATTGAAAAAAAGTTATTTGTCTTTCGGACACGGTTTGCTTCAAGCAAGATCAAGCTCGATTAAATTGTCAACCAAATCTGACAATGCACAATTATTATTTAGTGTTCGGAGATTCCAAATACATAATCCGCAAAATCGGAGTTGCTCATTTACTTGTTTTATGGCAATTTTAAAGTTAGCACTTTGGCCGACACGATTCGTTTCAAGCAAAATCAAGATCGGTAAAAATTGTCAACCAAATCTAACAATGTACAATTATTATTTAGTGTTCGGAGATTCCAAAAACAAGATCCGTAAAATCGTACCTGGTTATTTACTCGTTTTATGGCCATTTTAAGGTAAACGCTCTTACCGATAATTTTAATAAAATTATGAAGCGAACCGTGTACAGTTTTTGATGCTTTTAAGATTTAATTTAATCGATCTTGATCTTGCTTGAAGCGAACCGTTCGGAGTGGACCTGCTAAAATTCTGACAAACCTTTAATTCGATCTTTCGGAGAGTAATTGAATATCTAAGGAGAAGATTTTTCAATATTTATTTTTTTTGCACATTCTATCTTAATGCAAAGAGGTTTGAAATAAACTTTCTGTGCATTAAAGTCATATTTTGAAAATCCCATACATTCCTTTGCAGGTATAATTTAGCCTTATTAGAGGCCAGCTTTTGTTCAATTTATACTTATTTGAACCAAAGGTGACAAATGCCGCATTCTTCGTAATGAAAAGGCGCACTTTGCACAGCTGAAGGTCACGAATCAAATAGTTCTAGTGTTAAAGCGGAGGTTCTAATATAAAGCACGGAATGGCCGGGTTTCAAATTAGTACAAACTAAACTATAGTATGTTATGAACATGTACTAATGTACTATATATGTATGTGGTAATAGTCGAAACATATCACCAACTACCAGGTTAAATGGAGCCAAATTATACTGTCTTGTCATATTTGTTAAAATTTACATGAATATCGGTAATTTCTAATGACTGTAAGCTAAAGCAAATAATTATTGTTATTAATAATAATCATTAATAATAATTGATTTTAATATTTTTTTTTTTATAAGATAGCTTTTTGTAATTAAACATACTTTAACAGAATGTTATCAAACTGTCAAAATGCTTTGGAATTAAATAACCAAATACGTATGTCTTCGATAGTATAGTAATTTTCTCTTCAATATGATGTCATTCTTACCAAAGCTTAAGTCATCGAAACCTTATATTTGTTTTATCAACTTATTGCCTTATCTTCTTAATGTTATGTTTTTTTAATTTTGGGAAAATTTTTTATTCGCTCTAATTCTTCTTTTATTGAAATTTTTTTTTATTTTAAAATGGGTCAATGGCAAACAAGCCTTAATTTTACGCCATACAGGGTGTCCAATATGTTACTTTCGAATAAGCACTACTCCGAAACTACAAATTTTAAATGAACCAAATAAGTTTAAGTAAATAGTTGAAGATCTTTTTGATATAATTTTACACCAAGTTAGTCATATTATATATTACCAAGTTAGTCATATATATCTCATAATTCTAACATATTTACTATCAAATCTGCGTTCAAGACGTGATTAATTTATAAATTTTTTTCATAAGGCCTACACAAAATTAATTTTTTTTGTAAAAGTTATTTTTTTACTAAAAATTTAATATAAAGTTATAGCTCCAACTTATATACGAGTTAAGAAAAGTTGAACATAAAAACGGGTGTCAGCTAATGTTTAGGACATGATTTGACAAGGCAACCCTATATATTCTATTTAGGCTCTTCGATCTTTATCATTTGGCACAAATTTCAAGTTGTTATCTTCATAAATGAAAATTGACCCAAAAAACCGGTGAAAACCCATTTTTGGAACAGGATTCAACAATGCAATCCTAGATATTATATTTAGGCCTCTTCAAGTTCTATCATTTCGCATACATTTCGAGCTGTTATGTACCACAATTTTAATTAGAACAAGAAAATTAGCAGATATTCGGGCATTTTCGGCCATCGGAACAGGCTTTGGCAAGACAACCCTAGATATTCTGTTTGGGCTCATCGAGGTCTATCATTTCGCATACATCTCATCCTGTAATCTTATACACTCGACTTTTCTACAGTCGGCTCTCCGCCTAGAGCTGTATATTACCTCCTTTTATGATGTCATGTGTCAAGCACTAAATTGAAACACTTTTGTCGAGGACTTAAATTCGCTTCAATTTCTTTATTTCCTTCAAGTCCACGAAGTCAAACGCGCCTCGCAAAATGTTTTTTCCTTCTTATTTTTTATTGTTTGTTTTTGTTTTTTTCTTATATCTGTTTTGATTTGTTCAGTCATCCTTCTTTCCCCGGACGGGACGTACTTAAAAAATTTGGAGTTAATTGTAAATTTGGTTACATCAACACGCAAAAACAAAATAAAATCCAGATAATTCAAATCGCCATTAAGTTAAAACTTAAATAAATTATAAGGTGGTCAAGGATGAAATTTGTAGAAAAACGGAAAAGTTTGTTGTTAAGTTACAAATATAAGGAATTATTATTTTATTTATCAAAGTATGCAACCAATGTGTCTATACACTTTTGCCATTTAAGCGGCATGTTGCTCAGGGCGGTGGTACAGAACCATGGCCGACGAGAATCAATGAATTCCTGGAAGGTCAGTCCTGCAGCATTGTGGGAATAAAGTTATTTTCCTTTTAAAAAGTTGCACAAATTGAGGAAGAAGTGAGAGTCAGTGTGCGCTAGGTCAGTTGAATATGAAGGATAATGAAGAAGTTTCGTGCAGTACGTAGTCTATCGTTAGCGTGCAATAAGATAGGAGTTGATCTGTTGACCAATCTAAGCTGTTTTTCTTTAAGTTTTTACATCGTTTGATACAGTCTGTTACGTAGTAACGCTAGAGCTAAATTTTTCGCGAGGTATGTACATAGTTTCACGTAATAACTCATACTTGATAATAGTGCGGATATCCGACCGTTCCATTTTCGACAAAACACATTTTTAAAAAAGATTTTAATATTTTTATGATTTCACAATGATTTCTTTAATCAAGCCTATGCCGTAAAATTATCTGTTATAGTTGGCAATAATTTCATCCTCGACAACCGAATATAAATGTTTTTCAGAACAAAAAAATAAATATAAAGAATACAAGAAAAATTAATATTTTTGATCACGCTAAGTTCAAACTTTTGTTTCTATTAAAATACAAAGAGACAGGGTTTTTTTCATTTTCTGAAATATACTTGTAGACAGTTAATGATTTCGTTAACGTTATTGACCTTACAATATTATTTTCCTTTTATTCCGGCCGCGCGATTTCAGTCATCATCGTATTGCTTCTTGAAAATATCAAAAAAAAATAAAAGGGGAATTCTTTGTTAAAATAAAGAGAGTTGAACTTCGAGGTGCCTGATTTTGTCATTTTATGGGTAGTAATTAAGGGGTTATATCTCCCTAATTTTTTTTTACTTTTCAATTTATTGGCTTAAATCATGTCAAAACAATCCAAGAATCAAAATCTACAGCGCCCAAGTACCGATTTACGAGTAAACTCAAAATTTTTTTAAATCAATTTTTTTTTTTTTCAAGAAACTTTGATGAAGATGTATAGCATTTTAAAACTTCAAACGCGTTTTTCTCGAAACCATATTTTCACAATCGGCGTGCAGTATAGCTCAAAAAGTTTACATCCGATTGACTTGAAATTTCAACAGTAGCTTCATTGTTTGATTATCTTTCGAAGTACACACGATTTTAGCGATTAATTAACAAGAAAAAAGTTATGAGCAATTTAAGTCGATTTTTTCGTCGAAAACACGACTTTTATTAAAACATTTGGGGCATTTCAGGCGAAGCGGACAATGCAAGAAAATGAGATTTAAAAATTTGTTCATATTCGGCTTAGTTCTACTTCTAGAAGGTGTAAACACTTCATTTTTTTTTATATAAGGCTTAGTTGTCAAGTTGTGGACTTCCGAAAATTGACGTAATATGAATAATGGATTTTTGGGAAACAGTTTTTCGAACTTAACGAAATTTCAATAAAATACGAAGCAATGTGGTTTCAATAGGAAATTTACTGCTCTTTTCAATTATGAAATCAGATTGGAAATTTGATTTTTTTTCTTGTGGAAAACCGGAAGTGAATATTTCATTTTACAATTGAAATAATTTCGACACATTTTATTTTTTTTATTTTAACTTTAAAATAAAGCATAAAATATGCCGGTAATATGCTAAACATTTTTTAACGTGATCTACATTATATAATTCGATTCGAAACGTCGGGAAATTAAAACGAAAAAATCTTTTTTAAAATAAAATTTTAGTCTTCCCAATTTTTCAAAAAATTAAGTCTTTTATTTTATTTTTTAATTTTTAATTTTGTTTCCATCCGGTCGCTAAATATCAGCCTTTTCTAATGTGAATTGAAGTGCATACGTGCCGCACTTTGTATGGGGCGTGGTACTTTCATAAGTACTTTAATTTATGTATATACATATCTCCTTAACTTATGCCGATCACGTTAAAATTTTTTTTGCGAAACATCTACATACTTAAGGGTTTTTTTTAAATAAAATATTTAAAAAATATTATGTCGAAGTTACTGAAAATTTAGTTTAAAATTTTTACTTCCGGTTTTCCATACATAAAATAATTTAAAATTCGAATTTCACTAAAAAATCAAAAATAGCATCCTTTTTACTTGTTAAATCAATATAGTTTATATTTTATTATAAATTCCTTGATTCCAATAACAGCGTTCAAAAATTACGGTCGTCAAACTTCGCCAATTCTTCAGAAGCCCATAACTCGGCAATTAAGCCTCATACGAAATAAAAATTATGTGTACACAATTATATCTACTAGATGTAAAACTAATTGGCTTATAAAGAAATTTTATGACCTCACTTTATTTTCATTGTCCGCTTCGCCTGAAATTCCCCATTTGTCATTTCGCGAAAAAAAAGTTCTAAAAATATATAATCATGTGTACTTCAACAGAAAAAATCATGTGGATAATGAAAAAAAGTTTTTTTTGCTATAGGTGGAATTGGACGAGACTTATACTGCACGCCGACGAAGAACCTTTTGAAAAAGCGGTTTACGGTAATCACTGCATAGCCGCCATTTTGTAAAAAAAAAAACAGTAAAAAATTGTTTTCTCTTCTTCAAGAGTTGCTTAATCCAATGTTATATTATTTGTATACCTTTATTCTCAAATGTCCTTTAAAAAAAAATAATTAAAATGGCCTTGTTTTTTATAGCACAAGGGAGATATAACCACTTAAATATAAATCATTTCGACATAAGTTTAACTATTTTGCGTGGAATTTTTCAAAATTTTTGAAAAACAAAAGAATTCATTTTTAAAATATTTGTGTATCTTAACTTTAAATTTGCAAAATTATTAGAACACAGAAAGTTAAAAATTAATTGATCTTTTAGATGATCTATTTTCTTTATGGCAAATAGTATTTCAGTAAAATATTGAACTTGTAGTTTATAACAAGCATGACAAGACCTGGTAACTTGGTAATTGGTGACCTGTTTCGGAAATAACCTCATATATACACACCTGGATACATATTCATATCGATTAGATTATTCTTAAAGTGACTGCACACTTTTTTGACTTTGAGTTTTTTGAAATGAAAACTCGAGATTCAAATTTAACCAAGTTATGTTCGAAGTTTTGACCTGAAAAAAGATAAATTCTTAGGATTGATTGAAGAATAACATATAAAAAATCGAAAAAAATTTAATCTTGTTTTGTCATTTTGCAGAAGTTAATATTCATGTGAAATTTCACAAATCGGCTTATGCTTTATAAACAACCATGACAAATATAACAAATGGAAAATGTTATCTGGTAATTGGTGACATATGTTTCAAAAAATTTTTTAAAAAATATAAGATTTTAAATCAAACATATTTGAGAAACACTTTCATAAATAAAAAAAATTAAAGTTTAACTCATTCCAGACTATTGGGTATTTAAATACCCAAAAGAAGAGTGCATTTTAAAAAATTCTACCAAGTTACAGGTAAGAGGCGTTGTGGTTTTTAAAGCTTTTTTTTTGGGTAGAGGAAGGATTGGTCTAAAATGAATATTTTTATTTTTCCGAACTTCTTTGATTAACCTGTATTTTTGTGAGGTAGAATTTAGGCAACATAAAATTTCCAAAATTTTGGTGGAAAATCGATCCAGGCAAACTTGAAGACTTAAAGAAAAAAGCTCGTAACAAATTCAAAGATCCTATGTGGGATGCTATAATTAATCAGATTTGATTGAGTGAAAAGTTGGACGGTCAATTGTTTTTGTTGTTTTTTTTTTTTAACATAGAGGGCTATTGGGTAAAAATTTACCCACGCCATATCTCCGGTGTGCCGATAGTGATAAATTTAATTTTTCCATCAGCAACTTCTATTGATCCCCTGACCTCACACACCAAATTTTATCGAAATTGTAAAGGCCCTTCTGGTAGCAGTCTGGAATGGGTTAAGCAAACATATTTAAAGTATTTTATTAAATTTAAGCATTTTTAAACATAAACTATTTGTTTTTTATTCTTTATTTTTTATTTTCCATATTTTCTAACATATTTAATTTCAAAAAATATTCAAAAAAGTCAAAGTCAAAAACGTGTGCAGTTTTTTAAAGAAAGACCGATATACATAGCCTCATTTGGTTCCTGACCTTCAGCTATACAAGAACAACACAACGATCATATCACGATCATAATTCCGAATTATTTTTTTGAGTTCGTTTCCTTTTTTTCGAAAAAGAAGTTCAGAATAAAATTATTCGTGTTTTAAAAAAAAAGAAATTTGTTTACAGGATGAATGTTTTTAAATTTAATTTTTGTTATTAAAAACATTCTTTTGGAGAACGGTCCACCCACCTTTTGCTACAGCGTTAATAAAAATATAGTAATACATTAGTGTCATCACTAATGCATTAAGTATTTGCGCGGAATTCTAATTTAAAGATGTACAAAAGGCTCTTACAGAAGTACCGTCTGCTCTAGACCTAAATACATTAAGGTCATTGTTTTCGTTTCTATAAGATTTATCAAAATGTTGATTACAAAAATCGATTTTAAGTTAATATAAACTGTTAAATACTATTTTCTTTGTAAAAATAAAGGTTTTTTTGAAATTAATTAAAACTTAGCCATTTTAAAAAAATGATTTCGGAACCTTTTACTATTATTATTTTTCAAAACCCGCCAAGTCCCGAGGTTTCACTTTCAAAACCCGCCAAGTCCCGAGGTTTCACTTTCAAAACCACCCAAGTCCACGCTTTCAATTTCAAAACCCGCCAAGTCCACAGTTTTTGTTTCAAAACCCGCCAAGTCCAAACGTTTTTTGTTATTATAGTCCATATAAATTATGTCATAAAATGTAATGAAAAATCAGAATTTTAATAACTTTTGACAGCTTACAATGGATCAATCTACTTTTTTACTGTAGTTAAATTTCAGTGGAAAAATGTTTTTTCGATTTTCCCAAAAATGCAAAATATGGACTTGGCGGGTTTTGCACCTCAGCTCTTCAAATATTATTTTAGGAGCTTATTCACATTAACGTTTTCAGTTTCTATTCGATTTATTAAATGAACAACACTCGAAAATAGTTTTAGGTCTTTACCAAATTATTATCTTTATTATAAAATAGTTGAAACACCATAACGCACGCACTTATATTTAAAACACATTAAATTCTACATACAAAACGTAAACACGACGACGTTAAGCAATATAGATTAGATCTAGCGCGTTTACCGTTATACTAGCAGAAACTGGTTCATCAAGGACGTGTAACAATCTCGTGCAATCCTGAAATCTACAGAAATTTCTAACTGACAACACTGTAATAGATATCATCAAATATTTTGTTCACTTGCTCCTTCATTTGATATGTAAATGTATTACTTTTACAACTCATAGCTCATGGCTGTTTTAATTTTGTTGGTTGATGTTTTGGTATGCATTGTTTTTAATTGCGTGGATTTGTAGTGAGTTCTCGAATAGTGCTTATTTATGATCATTCTTCAGCATTAAATTGACTGGATGTGTTAAGGCCCATAGTCTGTAAGTCGTCATGCATTTTCGTAAACAAAACTTGGATTTTTTTTTTTTTTTTTTATAAGAAAACTTTGAAGTGAGCACTCACTCTCACCCTCAAAAGACTGGACTGACCAGATTTTAAAACAAAATTTTTAATGTGTACCGGATTTTGTTAAAAATATTGATTTGCATAAAACCAATACATTTTTATACTGTAATAAGTGTTGAAGAATATTCTTTTTAAATATTATAATTTTAAAAAAGAGAGTGAAGCGTAACTGAGCCGATATTTGTATACTTGTTTGTGTATTTTTAGGACGAAAAAAACATTTTCTTCAAGCATATTTTTCCAGAAAAAAAAAACATTTTTGAATCAATTTAAAAGGAAACCTATTAACCCTTAATAATAAAATATGTTTGAATTTATATGTTTCGATTGCGACGCTCCTCGTCATATTTTACAAAGGCTTATTACGTTCAATTATAATACAGTTGAATAAAATAGAGAGCATTTAACAAAAGCGTTAAAGAAAACCTGTAACTATGTATTTAAAAAAGAAAACTTAAAAATGTTAGTACATGTTTTAAGAGAGTTTAACCCCAACAAAAATTTTAATAAGTAGTAAAAAAATCATTCATTAGAAGTTTCCACGTACCGAAAAAAAGTATTATTTTCATCAAAAGTTAATAAAAAAAAAAAAATCTTTATGCTAAAGAATGTCAATTTCATAGCGTTGGATGATTAGATAGGTCTCTATCCTTGCTCTATGTAAAGATTTTATTTACAGTTTGAATATCTTTTTTTTTTTAGTATGTAGTAAGAAAATGAATTTTTAAAGTTAATGTAATGAAAATGGTGCAAATTCAGATGAAAATGAAATCAATTTTTTTTTCTACTTAAGTTGGCGTAAAATAGTTGGCTTTAGAAAAGTGATTTTGTTTTTTTTTTTTTTTTGCATTTCAACTTATGTGAATTTGTGCTGTTGTGATAATCACCTCACTAATCAATGGTTCCGCTAAATGATTATCGGTGACACGCGTCATCACAGTCTCTGTAAACGTTGATTTAGTTATGGTTTCTGTAATGTGTCCCATTTCGGTGGGCGCTGCAGGAAACATGGGCAAATCGGGTTCAGCCTTATTAACGGTCACAGTAACGGCGGACCCTCCGACTTCGCTATTAGGACGCGCCACATGCACCTGATGTTGGCTACCGCCACTAAGGAAATGTGCTGGTATCATAGCCTGGAAATCTTCGCTAGTCAGTGGACGGAGTGGTGGTGTTGCCGATGACGACTGTATTCGATAGTGGTGGATGGAGGAAGTTGTATTTTTTGGGGGAAGAAGTGAAAGTTTCAAAATTGTAGAAGCGTTGCATATTTTTTTGCCAGCGCCAAGGCAGTAGCAGTAGTAAGATTTTGTATATTCAGTGTCAATTTCAAAAGTAATTGTTTACGCATTTATTTTGTTCAAGGTTTTCAAATGTTAAATATTTGTTTTGTTTTTGTTTTTGTTTTTTTTTTTTTTTTTGTTATTGCAAAAAGAGAGAAAAAGAAGAAATTTTTTGTTTAGGTTTTTTGGTTTCAATTTTAAAATTCAACTTAATAAATAAAAAAAGAAGTGTATTAACAATATCAAGCCATAATTGTATGTAAATAAAAGTTAATAGCATTATCAATTTAAGTCAAACCTTTCAAAAGCGATTTAGTTAAATTGTCCCACGGAAAAGTTTGACTTATAGTAATAGTGCCAATATGAATGCCTAACGATAACAAATTCCTAGCGGTGTGAATTAAATTAAAATAGTCAATATTGTTTTGCTTCATATGAAAAAAAAATAAAATAAATTCGATGCTAATTGAAAAATAAATAAATAATGAATTTATTATTAAAGAAATATGTTCATGTAATAAAAACCAATTACTAAAATGCAATACAGACAAAATTAAATATTAAATATATTTGTTATAACTAATAATAATAGTTGTTTGTAATGCTCATGCAACACAAATACAAATACAAATAAAAATACAAATACTCATACTCATACAATACGTGTCAGTAGGTAAGTGAGAACATATTTTGTAACCCCTAATAATTAACAGTCTGCCGTTCCGAATTGTTAATTTAATCAATCATTTAATATATGGTTTAAATAAATCTCTAATTAAAAACATAGAATATGAAATATTAGCACATTTGGTGTGAAAAAAGGAGCGTTATACGTTTGAGTTATAAATATCATCAACAATTGCATTTCAATTCAAAAAAGTTGTTAATTAAACGACATCAGAAAATAATCATTCAAACGAGCCTATAATTTGCCAGTTAAGAGATATTTAGTAAACTTAACATTCTAACAACCTTTCTATGGTATATTCTTTAAGACACATTTTTGTGTATTTGTAGAAAAGAAAAGTTTGTGGATTATTAAGGAACTGATTTCTTTTTAATTTGCCATTTGGTGAAAACATAACCATAAATAGGCAACGCAAAGTGCACTTAGAAACCGCTGATTGCTCAAAAATAAGTACTGACGTATAAAATGTTGATCAAATTTTTTATGCCAAATGAAAACTAGCTGAACGTTTTAAAATTCTCTTTACTTTTTGAAGTCTGGATATTTTAAATGGTGGAAAAATAATGCTCACGCAACGCTAGTGTTACACTCAAATTTTTTTTTATTATTTGCTTTTTGATTATTGTTTCGTATCATCTTCAATATTTTCGACTTTTTGAAAATTTTATAACTTTTTTTTAATATTTCCTGATATTTTTAATAGTTTTCGACATTTTAAACATTTATCGACTTTATCAACATTTTTAGACTTCAGCAATATTTTTCCTGTTTTAAATTTTGACAATTTTTTTATATTTTTTTACATTATATAGCTGTTGCAACTATTTTCGTCTTTTCACTATTGACCTTTTTCAATATTTATCAACTTTTTCAACATATTGTTTGTTTATAAAGCATTAACCGATTTGTAAAATTTCACATGAATATTGGTTACTGCAATTGACTGTAAATTCAATTAAAAATTCAATTAATTAACGCGCCATTTTTCCAATATGGTGGCGCGAGTGGCAACAATACGAGGTGGCAAAGTTGAAATTCAGAAAGAGCACATCGAAATCTATAAAATTATTAATTTTCAAAACTACAGGAAAACTTTCCAGGTAACGTCTTTTTTATAACCAAATGACTGTACTATTAATGTTAAAACCAAATTTGGTGATAGACTTTTTCAAGCACGTCATGATTTTGAACTAGGTCATTCTAAAGATGCCACCAAAAATAAATGGAAAAATTGTAAGCATAAAAAAGTATTCAGTCCGAAACTTACTTGTAGAAAAATTTTGTATACGGTGAATTAAAAAGTCATTTTCTGATATTTCTCTATCACATTAAAGCCTTACGATATTTAACCCATACATATGTGGATACCAAAAATGTTATTTTTGCATTTTTATTTTTTCACTGGAAACCTTAGAATAGAATACCTCGAAATTCTGACGTGAATTTCTGGGGTCAGACTTAAATGCAACATTAAAAAATCAATCCCATAGGGTTATAGGTTCTAATAGCTCAAGATCGATAAATTTACATTTCTAGCATGTCAGATGAATAATACCATTTTTGAACAAATGTGTTATCTTTCGAAATAAATCATTTAGCAAATCAGAATAACGATTAGCCTTAGTTTCGTATTAAACGCAGTATTAAGGATTTAAATTTACTGGAGCTAAAATTCAATTGAAATATTTAAATGCTTAGTTCCCTAATGCTTAACATGGCAAATTATGATTTAATTTTTCATTTGCTTTAAGAAATTATTTAATTTAAGCCTGAGTAACTTAAATAATAAATGTTTGCATGAATGTTTGTATGAATGCGAACAACAACAGCTATAACAACAAACAAAATTTTAAATGAAATTTTCAAGGTAGAAAAATTTCAAAACGAAACATAAGGAAATTATTGCAAAACGAACATGGCACCGAGCACGTTTCTTTCGCTATACATGTACCCAGTAAGCAATTGAGCAAGATCTTTTCAGAAGAAGTCAAAGCACATTCCAACATTAATTCAATCGCAAACGCTAATACAAATGACCAACTCATAATGCAAATAAGTCTTGCTACAGTAGACTGTCATATTTGAGACGCGACAGGACAATTTTTTCGCGGGTACGGAATGTATGCTTTACTTCCTACGGGAAGACCACTTAGAAGCGAGTAAGGAAGACCTGTTCAACCGAGTCATTTCATATACATACATATATGAAGGTAGTTGAGCAGACCTGCTCTTTTTAAAGTAAGGTTTTCCAAGAATGCTTCAGGTTTCAGCAGACGGCAAATATTTTATTTATTTACTTTTGTAATAAAATAAGCAAAAAAAAACCCTTCTTACTTCTGCATTTGCTTAATGGGTAGAAATGCGTGTATGAATTAAAAAAACACAATACATGGGACAAACGTGTACACGGTAGTAAGTTCGGTCGTTGTTGCTGTTGTTGTTCACGTGTGATGATGATGGTATATGACAGACAAACAAGCAAACAAACAAATAAAATTAATTTAAAAAACGACAAGGACAAAAATGACAGGATGATTGACAAAAATGAAATTAATTTTTTAAAATGATTCCAAAACTTATGTTGTTTAAGTTTTAAATTATAACAGAAAAACTTTAAAAACTACAACGTCATATAACCATGGGCATGATACGCAAGTGGCGCAGACTAAATTTATTTTGACATTTTAACGCCTAATTTCACAGAACGAATTAACACATTCTGTACACAAATTTAAGAGAAAACAAATTATCTAAAAACAAACAAAAAAATCATTTCACACGCCACTTACATTTAATTCCCATGGTTACACCAAACAATTCATTTTTAATGAAATTACTATCAAAAATTTAAACAAATGCGTGCAATTTAAAGGCTTTAAACTCTTTTGATCTAAAGCTAAATGTTTAAACCACAACCAACGCAATCATTTCATACCTGAGTCTCTGAGGAATCTGTTGCGGATGTTGGTGCCGATTTGCTGCTGCTGCTGCCGCTGCCATTCTGAGGCACTGCAGTGTGTGAAATATCCTCGTTGGCATTACCTACGCCATCGCCCATGGGCATGGAATTAGTGCGACGTGGTGCTGGCACCGGTTGACCCGTTGCTTTGTCTATTTGTTGCTGCTGTGGCGGATATCCTGTTGCAATTGCGTTGTTGCTGTTGACTGCAAAACCATTTGTTTTTGTTGTTGCATACAATGGAGCGACATTCGCAGTTGTAGTAATCGCTGGTGCCATGTTTTTACTTGTATCGTAGGCAAAAGGTTGTGTTGTATATTTGTATTGTTGTTGCTGCTGCTGTTGTTGTTGTTGTTGTTGTTGGTACTGTTGTTGCTGTTGCTGCTGTTGCTGTTGCTGCTGTTGTTGTTGTTGTTGCTGTAGTTCTTGTTGCTGTGCTACAACTGGTTGCTGCTGTATTTGTTCACCAACATTATCGCCAATCGATCGCTTGTAATTTGAATTTGCTAAAAAATAAAAAATAACAAATTGAAACAAAAACATAATAGTATATACAATGTTTATAGGTTTTTAAGAAAACAAAAAAAAAGCAAACTCACTTGGTCGATTTGCTAGGTAACCTGATGGGCTCAATG
Organism: Tricholauxania praeusta; assembly: GCA_949775025.1. Lineage (NCBI taxonomy): Eukaryota > Metazoa > Arthropoda > Insecta > Diptera > Lauxaniidae > Tricholauxania > Tricholauxania praeusta. Next base: position 34,264,670 of record OX459029.1, read on the forward strand.
AATTCAACACCGCAGGGCTGCGTGGACTTAGTGGTGGCTCCAATGCACCTCGATACTCACGCTGCAATACTAGGCGTACAAAGAGCTGAGGTTCAGTTAGACATGCTACGGCAGCATCATGGTGTGCATTCGTCATATCTTTACCGTTAATCTAAAATTGAAGAAGAGGGTAGATGGTTAGTAAAATTATAATGATTACTTTTAAATAGCGGCAGTTATACATAGTCAAAGTCAATACTGGTCGAAGATATGTGAAACTAGTAAGGGTAATATTTTTGACCTCGCCGAAAGTAATAAATTTTTAATAAAAGGGTATTTTTTGAGTTGTGGGAGCACCGCGATAAAGGTACTTTGTTGTGCTATACATACTCGGATTTAAGAATATTTACTACTTTCCATGACCGAAGTTTCAAAATCTGATACACCACAAAAATTCGTTAAGCTTTGTCATGGAATATTAATTAGTGCCATGTATTTTTTCAATATCAAGAGCTAACTTTTGCAATAATTCAGAATTCACAATAACGAAAATCTGTCGACTAAGAAAATGTACTTAACCCAGATATGCCGAGCGTCCTACATGTAGTACACCTATTCTTTTCAGTTTGCTGCGTTAACTAGGCTTTAAATTTTCTAGCCAACCTCTTGTTATACTACAGAACATAACTGTCAACAAACCGTGCGTTGATAAGTTGTGTCTAAAGTAATTACTTATACGTTTTTTTTTTTTTGGATCGAAGTTTTCAGTTCTGTGAAATTAGCAAAAGTGTGAAGATGAATGTGACGTGTCGCTTCATTTAATAAGGATTATCACACTACCAAATAATTTTTCTCAGAATGTATTTTTCTATACTTAAGTACATGAACATTGCTGATTAATAAACAATTTGAATTTAAAAAAAATACTGCCTTTACTACCCATATGTGCCGAGCGTACTACATTTAGTACGGACTCAAAATCCAAGTTAAAATAATTTTTTTGAAATTTTTTCTTCAGTTTTGTAAGTTATTCTGTCAGAACTAAAGAAATTATGAAAAATTACGAAGATTTTTGCATTAACGCGCCCGTCGGCATATCTGGGTTAAGAAACTAAAAATAAGTCGATACGATCGACCGTGGTCGATTTGATTGTCAATCGTCAACCACAAAAGCGGTATTTGCTTATAAGCGAGACCATCTACTCAAAATTCGTTCATTTCTTGTCAAACCATTCCTAGTATTTGAATAAAATTTGGTTGCATTTCTATATTCATATTGATTCCTTTTGTCAAAATTTAGTCACTTCTTGGCTAGGGCTTGACCGAACCATTCCTAGTATTTGTGTGAAATTCCGTTCATCTCAGTAAATTATTTTAGAGTTATTAATTGCATGCGAGGTGCAACGTCCAATTTTGTTCACATTTTCTTCGGTAGTTGGCAAAATTATTTTTATTAATCATCATTTTTGTGTGCAAAACCAGTACCGAACTACAAAGCTTGAAAGATATTTTTTAATTCAAAAACTTTTGTTTAGATGCTGAGGTTCTTAGCCATACATATATATGTACATACAGACTGCAATCCTATCACTTTATCACGAAAACATTTTTTGTTCCAAATATTGGGCCGCACTCATTATTCAATATATATTTTGGTTCGCTGAATTTGAATTCGCAGTAAGAATTGAGTCCTTAGAAAAGGACAAATGTATTATGGTCAAAAAAGCCTTTTTTGTTCAATGCACAGGTCATTAATGTTGTTGTGCATGTTAGCGTCATTTCCAAAGAAAATCTTGTCTCTAATCAGAATATCATTTAAAAGCTCATTTTATAGAAGAAACATGAAACTAAACTTCTTCCTTAAAATGAGCTTTCAAATGGTCATTAATGAAAATTCCTCGCAAAGTTATACCTATTTTAATGCAGAGTAGTTACCCAAAAATGATCACCTGAGGACTGGAAGATCAATAATATACAATACTTTGCAGGAAAAGTACTTTGAAATGGAGTACAAGTACCTGGGCTTAACCGCATAAGCGTAGAAAATTTAATTTATCAATTATTCAAAAACTTATACTTCTTAGAATTTCATAAATGTTCATTTACTACACTATTGGAAAACTTCAGCCAAAAATCAAAACAAAAAACTTAAAAATAACAACTAAGTCTACTTACAGCAAGCACCCTGTCGCCGACCATGATTTTACCATCACGATGTGCGAGGCCACCTTCAGTTATGCGTGAAATGAAAATTCCATCGCAATCGTCCTTAAAAGGTGGTGAACCTTTGCCACCGGCAATGCTAAAGCCCAGACCTTGTCCAATCTGATTGCGTATCAGTGTTGTGTGTAACTGTATGTAGCTCAATGGTGCATCCTGTAAAAGAGAGGAAAAAAGAGGATTAAAAAAAGTTTAACAAAAGTGTGTTTGAGCTGCAATCAATCAGCCGAAGGACGTTTAATTATTTTGCATTTAATGTTGCATACAATTGACATTGGTATTAAGTAGACAGTAGATCAAATATTTTTAATTATAACTGAAAATTTCCTGTATTAACTTATAACTTGAAATGTAATTTTTTTTCTTTAAATATTTCGATAATACAGAAGGCATGTGGAAAACAAAAAAAAATAAAAATATGACACGCTTTTGAGACTTTGACAAAAAAAAAAAAATTGAAAAAACTTTGAAGTAAGGGATTCTGGAATTCTCCCCACTTCTCTTTTTTGTTCTATTCCCTTCCCCGTAAAAGACGCTCACATAGGATAATGCTACCCAAGTTGCTTTTTTTTCGTTGCTTCCGAACAAATAAAAAACGAAAAACTTCAAGTGATTTTAAAAAAAAATGGTCATTCGGTCAAGACCCCTTCCCCTGAGGGTCCTCTTTTGTCTGTTTTTACGACCCTTCCTCTCTGCTGCGGACGTATTTTATGGACAACCCTTTATCAGTAAATATTTAAGTACATTATCTCTATGACTTGATGGGAGGACTCCAGGGGAGAATGATGCTGAATAGCAAAGTGGGTTATGGTATTAACTCTAAGGGACTAAAGTTAATAGTTGCTGCTAGGTTATGAGACTATTGCAGCGTATTTCAGTCGGATTTTATAGCTATAAAAGTAACGTTCTGGCTGAGGAGAAATATGGCATCCAAAATGGACATAAGCATTTACTCAGATAGTATGGCTGCTATCAAATTTTTGAAATCAGTCTTCCTTAACTCAGAAGTGGTCCAGAAATGCTCTTCGTCTCTTAAGCCAATGAGTCAGTATTTTAACACCCACTTAAACCGGGTACCTGGGCATAACAAGTCAAAACTGGCTGAAATATGTAGGATGATAAGCGCTGTCTAGAACTGATATACCGCACTAAACATAGTGTCTCTTTATTTTTTGCTGTTATGACAGGCCTTTGTCACATCGGCAGACAAGCGGAGAGATAATAAGAGATGGTCTCTTCACTTCTGTAGAAGTTGTGGGAAGAATGGAGGAGGAAGAAAACATAGTATACCGCACTTGCTAGAACGAGAGGGTCAGCATTTTGACTAAAAGAGTTGGTTCCTAAACTGACTGCCACTTCTAGCTTACCTTATCTAACCTAACCTAGTTTTAAAATCATTTAATCAACTTATGTTCCCAAAAAAGTTGTAGAAATATCAAAAGAGTGAACCAAAAACTGAAAACATAATTTTTCCACAAATGAAACATAAATTAAAATCAGTTATAAATAACAATTGTAAAATATCTACTGAAAATTTAATATGAAATCAATTTTTTCATTTTGAATGTGTACTAAATTATATAAAAAGTCAACTTTAATTTAACAATTGAATTTCGGAAATTATTTTAAGTATTTTTTTTTTCAAATTAATTTTATGCATTAATGACGACGAACCTTTCCATTCTCTAAAACGCCATTTGTTGTAGCCGCAGCAATATGTTGCGGTTGTAAATATTGTTGCTGTTGCTGCTGCTGCTGCTGCGGCTGTAATTGTTGTGTTGTTGGCACTGTTGCTGTAGTTGCTGGTGTTGTATATACATTTGCGTGATAATTGTGTAAATTTCCAATTTGTTGCTGTTGATGTGGAAGGATTTCAATTGGAGGTGGAATGTGTTTTTCATGTTGCACTTGTTGGAGTGATTGTTGTTGCTGTTGAACAACGGGTGATATTTCTACAGTTGGTGCAGCTGTCAGTGGACGTGTTTCAACTGAGATCTGCAATTGGGAAAAAAATAGTACAATGGTATTTTAATTTAAATTTAAAATGTTAATAACACAATATGTAAATTTTTATAAAATAAATAAAATCATTACAGAACTTCCATTATATTATCAACTTTATAAAGTCAGGTGAAAGAGTAAATAAATCATTTAAAATTAAACACCAACGTTAGTGTATAAAAAAGTCAATAATTTGTGATACTCTCGGTAAACCCACTAGCAGACATTTGAAACAAATAAATTGGAGGTGTTTCTGTTAAGGATTTTTTATTTTATTAGTGGATCACTCTAAATAGAATGAGTTTCGAGAAAACATACACTTAGTCTTATTTGTGTAAGTCTCGAAATAAAGAAAAACTCAAGTCACGAGAAAATGGCGCCATAGAAGAATTAACTTCGTCTGAGCGTTCACGTGAGCTTATTCAACAATTACGTTAGTGATCCAAATCACTATGGAATCACAGTCGCAGTCACAATCACTAGTGGATCAAATTCTATGAAATCACAGTCATAGTCTCAGCAGCTTACATAAGGGACGGCTGGCGAACCACTTGAGGGGCGGCAAAATTTTTACAATTTAAAAAAAAAAATATTTTCTGTTGGTAGAGGGCGACAAATCACCTGTTCGCCTCGGGCGCCCAATGTGCACGGTACGCCACTGCATAATCGCAATAGAGGATCAAAATCAAAATCACAACGGCAATCACTATATGAACAGAATTACAAGGTATTTTGGATATCACCAAAGGAGTCCTTGATTTTTTTTAAGGTGTGTTTTTGCCCAATTTTTTAAAAAGATTGCGTTTTATTTTGGACATCACTAGGAGCATTCTTATCCCACTAAATCTTTTGGAGTGATTTTGAAAAATTTTTACTTCACCAATCACTTGAAAAATGATTTTGCACGCCATTGACGGTTCCCAACCACTCTAAGGTAGTGTTTTAGCCCTATTATAAGAAAAAACAATTTAAAGTTATTTTTGGCCTTACCAAAAAATAAATAAACTACATTAACAGTAAGAAAGTCTTAAATTTTTATTTTGGCACCATTTACTTAAATAGCTCTCTGTATATCATTTTGAAGCTTATTCGTGTATGGAAGGTGCCACACCCTCTTTTCGAAATTCGCCAACTTTTTTTTGTTGAACCATTCCTGTATTTGTGTGAAATTTCGCTTCATTACCTTAAATAATTCTCTTAGTAAAGCATGTTAAGGTTTTCATTTTAATGAAGGATGCCACTTGAAGCAATTCGCCGAGTTTATATCCAAAAGTTTTCCAAAACATTCCTACTATTTGTGTGAAATTCGGTTTCATTACCTCAAAATATTCTCTCAGTATAGCTTCTTGAAGTTTTTGCGTATGTAAGAGGTGCACCGCTTTTTATCACTAACATTTTTTTCAGAGCTTGTCAGTTATTTTTATTATTTGTGAAAAGTTTTGTTGCACTACATCAAATAACTCTCTAAATATAGCGTTTTAAATGTGTTATTTGTATGGGCGGAATCGCAAGAACATTCCTTAAATCTATAGCCTAAGGACTACATTTTTTTCAATTATTTTACTTAGTTTTCTCGTAATCATGATTTCCAGACACGCAGACATACAGACAGACAAACGAACGGACATGTCTAAATCGTCTACGGTGATGAAGCATCACTCTTCTACACATGCCACGCCCCTTCTATGCGTTTAAAACGCGTATAAAAATTACACCACTCGTTGAGATAGGTCAAAAATAAATTTTTGATCCACCATAAACAACCCCATTTTTCAAAAAATAAAAATGCTTTTGTTATCACCTGTATCCTGGAAGTGAGACCTGCAAAAACGGATTCATTCAAAGTTTTCCGAGCAGTTGCACAAAAGCAAACAAGGTAAAATCACTTGAGCATTTTCTGTACGGCTCTTATCAGCACTAGGTTAATAACTCTAATGTAACCTTTTTTCAATGACTTCAGCGATTTTTTCGAAATGTCATTCGGTTCGCTGTTGAATTATCTTAATAGGACTTTTCGAAATAATATTCAGTTCGCTGTTCAATTATCTTTATACGACTAACTATATTTAGTAAGAAGGCAATTCAGGGTCTACTTTTATGGAAGGAAGGGTAACTGAAATAGGTTGTATGTCCTGAAACCATTTCGACCAATAGAATTTAAATCAATTTTGCTAAAAGTTTCGGAATTTTTTTTTATTTCGCGCACTATGAATTCCTACTCAAAAAGACATTGATCAACTTCGATGCATTTTTTCAAAAGAAAAGTATACGAAAATTCAATTACGTCTAAATTCAACACCAAATGTGAAAAAATTGCTTACCTGTGACACTGAGCCATCCTCACTGAATACCGGATGACCTATTAACCTTGTAACCTCACGCTGCACCACCAATACGAGCACAGCTCCGCATGCTTTCAGCACTTGCACCGCCTGGTAATGGTCAGCTAGGATGACTGAAATGCCATTGACTTTCAATACTTTATCGCCCACCCTTAGGCCAGACAAATCAGCAGGACCACCTTCAGTAACACGTGATATGAAAATGCCTTCATCATCGCCTTTAAATGGAGTCGAACCTTTACCACCGGCTATGCTCAATCCTAGACCAGCTGATGTGCGCTCAATGTGGATTTCATATTGTTCCAGACGTAGTTCGGTAACGCCATCAAGAGCATCTGAAAGTGCAGATAAAGAAAGAAAAAAATGAAATGAAAATTAAAGGAAATGATGATTATCGGTACAACTTTTGCCAGTTCTTTTTCAACTGCTACCACCACCAACACCATTTCACTCTCATTCTTGTACGTACATAGGTAGCATTTGAATGTGTGAGCGGGTAGATGGTGTTAAATAGATTTGAAAGTGGAAATTTTTGAATTCAAGTCACGATTTGCAATTACCAACTAAGAGTATGTTGGGAATACGAGCAACGAACAAACGAACGCCTGGCAGGCGGCAGGTGGTGAATTGCAATGACAATGGCAAAAAAAAAAATTTGGAGCACGCAAGAATGGGATATTCTCACAGCACAAGTTGGTGGCAAGAATATTTTCAGATAGTCGGTAGTTTGTTGGTGAGGATGTTGATGCTGCTCGTTACGTTGGTTATGAAGCTAATTAAAAGCAATACGGTTTCGGTTTTGAGTTTGAGTTTGAGGTACATTTGTGGCTAAATTAAAGATCCTTTCAAAACTAACTTTTAAGTAAATGTTATAAGAAAGTTTCTTCTTGGAAAATAACAAGAGTTCATTTAAGTTTTTAAGTTGTACATACTTACGTTAAGCGTATTTTGATAGTGAGAAAGTAGAAAGTAGTAAGGCTAAGATTTCGTATTACAGTTGATCGTTGGGCTTCTTTGCAAAATTTGAATACATAATTGAATTAAACGAGTGCTTTAAATAATATTTTAAAAACGTTTAACTTAAAAATGACTCATATCTGGCTAATGAATAAGTTTGAGTCAATTAACCGGCGTCATCGATTGGCTACACAAAATGTTTTTTTTTTGCTTTTCCAAACAATTTTTTTCCCAATTGGCAAATTTTTTTGTAATTTTCTGAAGTTTTTTTTTCGAACCGATTATACTCATGGCTTACCATAATTTCGATCTCTGTCACGTGAATAGTCACCGGGATAAGTGGTCACAATACGCACACGTTTGTCCTTACGTCGCAATGAATTGCTAGGACTGCGATTCGATGATGCCAATGAGCTGCGTAAACTTGAGTTGGCTGGGCTGTTACGGCCACTAGAGGCCAAACCAAGTGAATTGGAGCGCGTTGAACGTGGAAGCGTGTTATCGCCCTCTTTGACTTTAAGCTTAATACTGAACATTTTGTTCAGTCGTAGTGTTGTCGTTAATAATTTACAATTAATTTAGGAATTTATATTAAATTTTTAAATATTTTATTTTTGTTTTAAGTCTATAAGTTTTTCGATTTCATTATGAAGCAAAAACTCATTTTTTCAATTAACTGCAATATAAATGAGAATAATTTTGTAGCTACTCGTAATAGTATTTATTTTCGTTGGGCTATGAGAAATAAGATATTTGTCTTTTTTTTTTGCCTTCGCGCACTTAAAACGCCCGAAATGTGAGAAATAAAAATCACACTTTTACAATAAATAACAAAAAACTTTCTTTGACTTTATGAAAATCATCATTATGTTTATCTCAAGTGAATTTATCTTCAGCACAAAACAATTATGTCAAGCACTATACGTAATAAAACTTGGCACAATAACATTGACTGAGGCGGAAGCGAGGGGTTGGTCAGCGAAGCTAGAAGGGGTCGGATCCCCTTTGTTATCCAAAAACATATTTTACTAAATCAAAATAATAAAATTTTCAAGACTTTACCGCCGAAATCAGCTTTCGACATCAACGTTAGACTATTAGGAAATAAGAAAGGGTGGGCATAAAAATAAAACTTGGAGCCTAACTTAACTGATAATGAATATTTGCTACAACTTAAATAATAGTATAGAGGTAATTAATTACTACTTATTTTATTTTACGTCAACCCTATGATTTTTACTATCAGGTATAAATATTCAACTTTTTTGAGTTGTGTAAGAGCAAGCAACAATTCTGGCTTGAAATCTTCATATCAAATTAGACAAAGCAAAATGAAACAAAACAAAGTATAACATAAGTCTACTTACAACAAAACGCTTAGATAATTTCATACCAATTATGTGAAATATCTTTGAAGCAACATTGTAAAAAAAAAATCTATTGGATAATGTCTGAAGGATAACAATGAAAGTCAATGAACCAAGTCCAAGCGATAATGAAGGCGTACATAATTAAATAAACATTTCAACTGAAATAATGATGAATATAACAACATAAAGAAAGCAAAACAGAAGCAGACAAATCATTAAGGAGAATTCAATAAAGGAAAGGAGCTACGAACTCAACTGATTGTCAATTTGTGATAGGAATGAAAAAAATATCGAAACATTATACGAGTATATTAGGTAAATTTCAATCTTATGAGAACTTGAAATTATCTTTTTAGGTAGTACTGCTAAAAATACTGTATCAACAGTGATACAGCCCTTCTTGGATAGTTCTGTTATACTTCATGTGTATTACTATAATACTGTTAAGACAATCTGAATTCGCATGCGCTTGGGAAAATCACATCTTTTGGTAAGGTTAGGTTGAAAGAGTCGCTTGCATATAGCAATTTTCACTCGGAGGCAGCTTGCCCATTATGATACCCTACATACATATACATATATGTGTAGTCCCCTACTTTCTCCTTTAAAAATCTCATTGAATGGGCGTGAACCATATTAAAAAAATATTTGGTTCGTTTTCTCATTAGCCCCGGGCATTCGCAGAGAATCTCTGAAAGGAGCACCATATTTAGCGGCCATAGGGTCAGCACTTCTACAACAGTTATTAACTCTACTCTGCTGAACCTTTATGTTCTTCCTAGATTCAGTTTAGGCCACGTGTTTCGAGACGTTTTCCATCCGGCGGTAAGGTTCCACCTTCTGTTCGTTTGTTTTTTGGTTATGTCCTCCGATAGTATAGTTCCGCCAATTATATCCTTAGGTCTACCACTTGTTGATTTTCTGGTTGTCCTGATCTTATTTTGGCATTTGTCAGCTTTCTCATTTCCCAGCAGAGCTCTACTATATACATAGTATGCTGTCGGATTGAACGTAGTGACTCCCTGCAGTGTTCCACACACCAAAACTTCATCATTTTGGCGTTCAGTGCTTTGATTGCTGCCTGACTGTCCCATACTCATATGGTAATGATGGAGGGAGTAAGCTCCCTGTTTTGTAGTATCTATGCGGCTTGGTCAAAAGCATAGATTTCAGCTTGAAAAACAATAATTGGGTAGTCTGAAAGACAACTCCATGCCCATATTTTCCGAGTAAGTACCCGCTCCTACGCCAAATTCTATATTTGATCCATCCGTGAAGATGACTAAATCCCTTCCAGAACGATGCCTGCGTTCTACTCTTCTCTCTTTGGAAAGTTGATATTGTAGGCAATGTCGAAGTTAAGTATTGATACTAGGTAATCTTTTGCAGTGAGTCGAAGTTCTCGCTGTATATCATTTAAAATAGACCTGAGGTCTTCAGAATTTTAAAGCTTGTTGCATTATTTTAGCTTAAGAAATCCTTTTTCCGGCGTATTCCTTATGTATAGATCAATGGGAACGAGATACATTATAATTTCCAGGCCCTCCTGGGGTGTCGTCACACTGCTCCCGTTAAATATACTAAGACAGGCCAGTTTCTGTACTTTACGAAGTTTGTCAAGACAAGTGACTTGGTGTTGGCAGCCTTCTACCACACCAGCGCCCCGAGAGTTAAAATAGGTCTGATAACCGCTGTGTATCCAATGTACTATATATATTGCACCCCATTTCATCGTAAATGTTCTATTGTAGTACACGTCTAGAAGGCGCTCAAAGCCTTTCCACGTTCCTCTTTCATGATAGCTTGAAATCCAGTATGACTCCGAGATATTTCGCTTCCTTGGCAAGAGCAAATTAAACACTGGTATTTTATGTTTCAATGATATTTTAGTAAATTTTTTACATTTATATCTGACAGACTTAGCAAATTCACAGGAGCATGCACATTTCCCAGAGCTCTTCTGACAGAAAAATCAGCTCGAGCACTTTTGACTGAAAATGTAATTATCTTTCAATTAATATGATATCGATGCTTTTAAATTATTTAAACTCTCAACTTTAGTTTATGACAATTCTATTTATCTGAATCAGACACAAATTAACGCAGACGATAATTTCCACAGTATTTGCGCAATAAAAGAAAGACAGCTCTACAGAAGCTACATAATAATAAAGTAGCAGAAATGTAACAAGTGACAGTCGCAAATCAAATAGAATGGGCGGTAATACCTAAGTGGCAATGGGAGGTTAGTACAATTTCATATTGAAATTAAATCAAAGTGAGCTGTTAGTAAAGAAGGATGTAGTGCACTCAAGTTGTCAGCGCGCAGACAACAAAACAAGGTAAGAAATTCCAAGAAAATGCTGAAGAAAGCGATGATTATGTTTTGCATGTACAAGGATAACCGAGTTAAGACGGAAAAAACCAATAGCAAAGTGTAAGGTACTCTTATAAATTAAAGAAAAAAATTATAATAAAAAATTACAATGAAAATTAATATAATGGCTTTAACAGCTTATTATTATTAAGTGATGGAAACTACGCTTGTGCTTATCTATCATTTTACTTAAGTTCTGTCGAACTACGAAATTGAGAAGAGTGAAAGCATCTCAAAAGTTCTGGAGACAGCAATAAATCGAAACAACTAATGGATTAGGAACAATGTTCTACCAATAAGAATATTTTCAACACAGCAGTCATGTTCAAAAGCGCAACAAATTATCAAATCTTAGCAATTCAGCCAAGTAAAAGAAATTACCCTTTTAAATTTCAATAAACCTATTAAGCAAGAAGAAAAAATAAAAAATTTATTTAAAAAGCACACAAAATTAAACTGTAGGAAATACTTCAAAAATCCTGCCAAAAAAAAAAATGGCAATAAAAAGTAATTGAGAAAGTGCAGTGAAAAACTATGAGAACGAAAAGTCATTGCTTATTGACAGCTAAAGATGCTTAAGCGCTTATAAAAAATGTATGAATAAACACTCAAGTATTTTGCTGAAAAAGAATGCAAACCAAATAAAAAAAAAATTAAAAGAATATCGCACTTTTAGAACTTAAATGACAGACTTCTATATTTCCATTTATGCGAAAGATTATTATTTCAATCAGGAAAATATCAGACATTGGTTTTCATAAAAAAATAAGTTTTATGGTGTGACAGCTTGTGCTTTTTGACCCAAATTGTATATTCGATCTAGATTTTATTAAGTCCAGAGAACTACATATAGACGTTCACATTAAATGCATTAGAATTCATATCGTAAAGAATCATCTAAGGACTAGCGAAGAAATATCAACACAGAATATCAGAATTCAGTTGGTGATTTCCGCAACCTCTGCCCAATCTATTTTTACTTGCGCCGATTGATTTGAATGGAAATCGAATTTTGTTAGCATCTGATGAGCAATTCGATATTGGAAATGGTCCTATGCCACCAAATTAAATATTGGACAGATATGTAAGACTTTTTGTTTTATTTATGTTGATTTTCAGACCAACTTTTTCAAAAAAATATCTGATGGTAGAGTTTTTCTTACGTGTCGAACTGTTTTGTTGCGATGAAACATATGTTCCAGACAGAACATTGAACATCCGTTTTCTCGGAAAAGCTCAAAAAGTGTGAGTGCTAAATATATGTGATATGAAAAACTCTTTTTTATAAACTTTTTTTTTATTAGAAATTAATAAAAAGGAGTAATAATGAAATATGGAAATGAATGATGCAAATTATCAATATTTAATTCATTGATGGGGGTCACTTTTAAAATTATTTGTAAACACAACGTTCGACCACTTTGACAGCTTACTGGGAACTGAAAGTGGACATCGGTGAAAGCTGGTAATGCCTGCTACGAGTTGGAGCAAAACTTAACGCGATGCAGGTTGTTTGGGTAGACTTGGCTATGATTTTAGGCACGCACCATATATGATACGCTATGCATTTATGGGCTAAAGCTCTGCTGAGAATATCGTCAAGATGAAATAACCACTTTAATGTAAATACATGTTGCAATGCAAGTTCAACTTATGTCCATTTTGCTGTACAAGTGCGAACGTTGAAATAAAGCGCAACAGCATAACGAGAAAAGTCCAATAAAATCAATAAAATAAGTACAAGTGTAAAATTAAAAGAAAAAATTTATTTTTTATATCAGAATGTGAAGTGAGAGGAAATCAAAATAAATAAAATAAAAAATCTTAACAAAAACGTAGAAGAAAAATGGCAGACCAAAACAGATGCAAAATAAGAGGATCAATAAAAGACAAAGGAAAAAATACGATTTTAATAAACAGTCACACAACAACAATATAAAGTAAAAAAAAAGCAAAAAATATCGAACTTCAATCTCAAAAAACACTTCAACTGAAATCGAAAAAAAAAAATGTTCCCAACTTTAGGGATGAAGTACAAGTTGATGGCAAGGTAAACGGGGATTGGAGAAGTTATGAGCGAAAATATTTATGGTTTAAGAACTTATTGAACAGACACTTAGCACGGAAGGTAGGATTATGATGCACAAAGAAAAATTTTTAGCCAAAATAACCAATTGAGGATTAAATAGATAAGGCAAGACCGCCGAAGAAGTTTATTTTTCCAATGCATGTAATATATGTAGGAGCAAAATTATCTTATAACCAACCTCACCTAATGGCAATTTAGTTTTAGGTTTTTTTCGGGGCATTTCAAATAAAAATATTTAGAACTATGATTACAATATGCGATAAAACAACCCAGCGGTAAATTAATGAAATACTCTGATTTTTCAAGTATGAAGAGCTATACCCTTCGTGTTGTACGTTTCACAAATGAAATTGTTACTGTGATATTTTGTTTATTTGCTTGCTGGCTGCCTGCTTTGTATATGGAACAGTAGGCAGTTTGCTTGCTGGCTGCCTGCTTTGTATATGGAGCTGTAGGCAGTCTGCTTGCTAGCTACCATCATTGTATATGGAGCTGTAGGCAGTCTGTCTGTTTGCTGTCTGATTTGTATTTGGAGATGTAAGGGATCTTGCCTGTTGGCAGCATACTTTGCATGTGGAGATGTAGGCAACTCGGTAAACTATACTGGCACTTAGTAAGCGATATTTTAAGGCAACCTGCTATTCCCTGGCTATACATTGTATATAGAGATGCCTACAAAGCGGCCATCTATTTGTAAAAAGAATTTACAGTTGTGTCTGGAGTTGTGAGCATTACTGTCTACAACGAGTATAACTATTCATTGATGTTGTGTATAACATATTTGCCGCTGGGAAAGTTTGATTTTTCTAGATCGAAATCTCTCAATGTTAAATTATAGAGAGGGATGTTTTTAATAATTTTGGATGTATTTCGCTCAATTTTTCGCCAAATATTAAGGATTTTTAATGAATCGAATTTCAATTAAGAACTATAGATGAAGTTTGAAATAAATTATAGTTTTTGGGGTATTAATCTCGGAAGCTTGATTGAGTTTTAGTACCAAAACTCTATGTCAGTGAGTCTGAATTATAAACAGTTTAAAATATATGAAAGAATTTTAGGCGAATTTGTGTGGGATTCATTTACATTTGACACCCTACAGCTGCTTAGCTTATGAATAAATTCTATAAGTTTGATTAAGACGATATAAACATCATATTTAAATTTCAGCTAATTTGACTGAAAGCTACTGTTCGAAAAAGTTTTTTTACGGTGTAGTATCTGAGAATCACAAGAACAAGATGTTTTTATCTTTCGGTGAAGTCTTCATAAGCAAAACAGCAACAACAAAAAACTACAGCAAATCAAATTTAATAAGATTCGAAAGCAATTTTATATTCGAGCATGAGTTATGCTGTTGAGCAGGAAAATGTTAGCGCTGTTGATTGTGACAAGGGGCACATAGCATAGATAGAAGAAAAAATATAAATAAAAGAACTGCTATGGATAGCAACGGAGATTCGAAACAAAAAAAAAAAAAAAAAACACCAGCAAAATAAGAAGAGAACAAGGTGTTTGCAACTACCGAAAAAGCTGAAACACAATAAAGCGTGTTTTAGAAGTCTGCCCCCTATTCGGGGAATCCTAAATTGTGCTCTTAGTAACAAAAAGGCAAGCAAGAAAGCAAGGAAAATAAATGTTTATGGTTTGTATTTGATGGATGAATGGTTATTAAGGAGGGCTCTGGCTAACTGATGGAGCACAAAAAAAGTTGTTTTGTCTTTATATTAATAATAAGTTTGGCTGCATGGTGTTATGTTGTTTTACACAAGTCATAAATTGTTTATTAATATTATGTATTTTTTTCATTGTTTCTTTTTGCTGTCATGGATGCTGTTGTTGTTTTACTGGTACTTGAATTTCAGATGATATTAAACGTACGTTAGATATAAGTCAGGAGAAAAATAACAAAAGTCTTGAACATTTCGAATGATGTCACAAGCACACTAAGAAAAGATTACCAATGCTTACATCAATTATATAAAATAAAAAAAAAAATCAGTTAATATTACTGACCAAATCCATCGCAAACCATGCACGCGGATTATTTCATGTTGCGAAATTGATTGCCGATTAAATATGTTGTTTTTCAAAGGATATAAGGGGACCCATATTTTCCCGATTTGATTAAAAAAAATGTTTCATGAAGTTATGGCCATTTTAAGTTACACCCATTTTAGGCTGAAAATTGTTTTAAAAAAGCGGCATTTCCAACCAAATCTAAATAATTAACTTTTGTCTTTTGATTCTTATAGAACTTCTTAATTTGTGTTAGAATCTTTAAAAAAATTTCAAAATTGTTCAAAATTGACAGAGTTATAGCGATTTTTATGAGAAAAAACAAAGCTGATTTTCTGAAAAACCCCACCTTTTTTTCGCTTGAAATATAAGGAAGAGATGATATGAGTTTAAATCGCGCTTAGAGGCATTTGAGGTGAGGAGAGTTTTTTTTTTTTCAAAAAAAAATATTTAAATTTTTGTGTCAACCTTGCCAGCCATCTGTGATCTCATATATCAAAATCTAGACCATGCTTTATCTTTCTACTATGGTTTTAGATTAAATCAAAACCGGCCAAGTCCAGTACATTGGTATCAAAATCGTCCAAGTCCACTTTTTTTCAAACAAAATTTGATAATTACTATGTCAAAACCGGCCAAGTCTAGTTCATTGGTATCAAAACCGGCCAAGTTCAAAATTGTTTTCTCAAAAACATACGCAAATAAATCTTGAAAAGTCTGATCTGACGTGCTTTGAGTAAGAAATTTTATAAGTTATTATGTGGGAAATACTTTTAAATTCTTCAATGAACATAGATGAAGATAAACGTTTTTCGTTGTTTGTTCAAAAGTATGAAAAAAGGACTTGGCCGGTTTTGCAACTTGACGTCTCATATGTATATGTTAGTGTAAATACTAATGGCATCCGATATAAGAACGTCTCGATTAGACCTGGTAACTAACTAATAGACTTTATAATACCGGAATTATTAAGAGAAATAAAATACAATAAATTCTTTTACGCTTTTTATCTTAAGTGTTGCTTTATACTACACATTCTAATGTATTAGAAAAACTTTTATGACAAAAAAAATTTTTAATAGTAATGTCACTGAATTTAATTACTGCAGGATTTTTAAATTAAAAAAAAAAAAAATAGGATGCATTTGAAATGTAGTATATTGAAGAAATCTTACCAATTACTAAAGACTAACTTGAATCAGCTGAAATTTTCATTTTAATAAAAAAAAAATTGTTATTCCACAAGCTTCATGTTTGGGCACACTACCATCAGGGAATCCCTTTTATAGTCATATCACATAATTCGAACGAAACATCATTCGCATCAATCTGAACATACACACACACACACGCATTCAACCCCAATCAAATTTATACAAAACTAATGAAGTTATGTACTACAAATCAACAGCAGCAGCATCATTTTGCCGCTACGCCTTAAAGTATGCATTACTTTTCTATGAGTTGTTTACACTTGACTTCCGCTTCCGTTGCAATCTTGATAATAAGAAGAAAAAGAAAGCAAATACAAACTTCTGTTTCTTGTTATATTTTTCTTGTTTTTTTTTTTTTTTTTTTTTTTTGGTTAGTTGGTTACATAACCACAGCTCCTTTCTTGTATATTTATTATTATTATTTTGCACTCGATATACGACGATGACATCTTCATATTTATGATATACGAATGGGAGAGCACAAATTGTTAATGCAAGTCTTTTCAAAAATTATTTTATACACTCGCATAATAAATTTCTATATGTTTGATATTCATGCCGGAAAGCAAGAAAATGCAAATATTTTGACATTTGCTCATATTGGAAAAAGAAGGGCAACAAGAACGAAATAAATGTCAAGAAAAGGAAAGTGTTGCAATAAATAAATTAAAACAAAAACCGGAATAAATTTTAAATGAAATATGTGACAATTTTTGAATTTTATTTATCAAAGTCAGGAAAGTAGGTAAAGACTACGGTCAGAAATGCGTCCACAGCTGTAAAATAATTTAGTCAATTGCGACAGAAGTTCGATCGCAGTTGCAGTTAAATGAATGCAAAATTTCGTACTGCACTCATAAAAAAAATGTATGTCCTTAAATAGCAGTCAGCAGTCTAAATTAAAAAAAATTATCTGTAGTGTTCCCTAGTAGCAAAAACTGAAAGTTAAGGTACTAAGGCTCCTTTAGTAAAAGCTCTACAAAATTGTAAGTCTCCCCTTTATAATTTTTTATCTCAGCCACAAATAAGCTGAGTACTTCAAAAATTCATCGATGAAAAATAACTTATTTGTATAATGCGTTTCATCGAATCGATTTATTTATGTTTTCATCAATTTCCCGATTTCATTTTTAATTGCTCAATTTTAATGCTTCTAAAACTCAGTGCTGTCTGTTGTCTCACAGACGAATGGATCTCTCCCTTCCTTGCCTTAATATGGCTGGCTTAGATATTGCGAGGTCAACAACTCTTGACGTTCTGGGCATATCGGTTCAATCGGACCTGAGGTGGTCTGATCATGTATTCGATGTGGCGAAAGATGCGGCCAAGTGTATTGGTTTTTTGAAACGGTGTAAGAAATACTTCACTCCAGTTGATCTTCGTACTATTTATTTCACTTATATTAGACCCAAACTAGAGTACAAGTCACACATTTGGGCCGGGGCTCCTAAAACCACCTTGGAGCTGCTAGATCGTGTCCAGCGACGTGTGTTGAAACTAATAGGTGATGAATCTATCATCGCCTCTATCGATTCCCTTCACCACCGGCGTAACGTAGGGTGTTTAACCCTTTTTTATAGATATTATAACGGGATGTGCTCTAGAGAAATACGGGAACTGATCCCATCAGCCAGGATTTTCTCTCGCAGCACTCGGGCATCCCATCAGGCCCATCCTTTTTGCGTCACGCCGGTGTTCAACAGGACATCATTTGGAGTTCAATCTACCCGACTTTGTGAACGAAAGTGCCTACCCAGGGGACGAATTTATTTTTCTGCAGTTGGAGATCCTGAGAACATCGCTAAAATTATTAAAAATTAGCTCAATATCCAAAAATTTTAAACGATTCACTGGCCAACTCAAAGCTTGGATCTGAACTCCATGGAAAATCTATGGTCTTTGTAAAAAAAAACGACCGGCACTGTACGATAATCTACCAAAGGCGAGCTTTGGCCCCAGGTCCAAGCAAATTGCGCCAGCATTTTGCGCCAACTTATCGAGAAACTATTTGAAGACGAGTCAGTTTTATTAAAGACAAGGCTCTTAGGGTCTTATTTTAAACACTTAATTTTTAAATGTGCAAATGTGGATACTTTGAGTTTTTCCATTATATGAATTAATGATTCTTATATTTTATATTTTTTAGATTAATAAAGAGCTTAATTGAAAAATCTGGTTGTGATTGCTGCATTTTTAAGGGTTCTAGAGCTACCCAAATGTCAAATGTGATCAGAATGTATCCATATATGCTCGCCACTGTATGTTTCAAAATTTTGTCCCTTGAAATTTTTTTTAAAACAGAAAAGAACTAAATTGTATTGAATTTTTTATTAACTTTATTTACTTTGAAATCTAAAGCTAATTTAATTTTGTATATAGTTTGCGATCATAAAATAATCTATAATTAAAGTTTTTTGAAAAATCACACGTTTTAAAAAAAAGTAGTTAGTGAAATAATTTTTTTTCTTTTTTTGTTAAAAATTTATTAAAATTTACAGCATTTGCTTAAAGCACAAAATTCTGAAAACAAATAGAATGTTGAAAAAGTTCTTTGTAGTTCTTTTACAATATCTTAAATAGAATAAGACTTTTGCACCAACAATTTAATAAATAAAAAAACCTAAACAAAAATTTAATAATAAATTTCGATAAAAATCATTCATTAGTAAATTTATGTTTCTCTGAAATTTTGTGTTTGTAAGAGTTTTACTTTATTTAATTTGATTTTCTATAAGATAAATGACAATTCCAGTGCTGAATTTTCAACTATCCAAACATCCCACATTTTTTATCATTTTTATTCTTTTTTTTTTTTTTTGTTTTGATACGAATTGTGTATTTTTCTTTTCCATTTCAATAAGGATATCCTGTGGACCAACTCAACCGAATATCGACATCATGCAATAGCAATCAGTTTACCATTAAATTTTTCCTCAAGGTGTCATTTGCCAATTTGTCTCTTTTTTTTCCGATTTTCTTTTTTATACCTATTGTCATGCAGTTATTGCTACTACTCTTTTACTGATTAGGGGCTCATTTTTCATGCATTTTTTATTGCTTTGTTTTCTTTGCACTAATTTGACCCTCCCTTAAAGTATTTACCAAATTGGTATTTTAGAGCTTCGTTTTATGTTTTTAAATTTGTTTTATAATTTCTTTGCTTCTGACCTCTCTTGTATCCTAACGAAATTTAATACATCAAATTTATTGGGTTGAAAATTTCGTCTTAGATTTTGTTATTTTCTTTTGGCTTGTGATCTCTAAAGAATTTCGGTTTACATTGCACTATTTACTGTTTTTAATATGAATTTTATTTGCCTTGTAGTATTTCCTGTATTTATTTCCTATTCTTTGTGTAATTTAAGCATGAAAAAATAATGTTGTACAAAATTAAATTCCAGACAAATTTTACAGTTTTATTGTAAAATACTGTACACATGCAACTGCACTAAGGCTAAGGTATCTAATGGCTTTAACCATCAAGCAAAGCAAGAGATTTCGCAAAGGACTGAACAGAGATTCACTTAGCAACATTTGCAGCAACACAAAATGAAATGAGAAAACGAAGGTTACAGAATATAGATAATCTTTATCGTTTGATACAACTTAGATGAAATATTTAATATTAATTTTAAAAGATTTGATAATAGTTTTACATGTAAAATGGTGAACTAATAACATCGTTAAAGAATGCCGGCACGTAATGTTTCGGAGATGCAATTGAAAACTTGTGTGAGGAGTTTGGCTGCAGAAATAGTTCGAACCTACAAAAACTGACTTGCAAAACATGAATCAGGTGAGTTCTGAGATGGACAAAAAACGCCAGTTTTACTCCTAGGAAAAGTACCACGCCTACTTCCACAATTCCGCCAACTTTTTGTACATAAAATGGGAAAAAAAAGAGTGAATGCAGTTTGTTAATTGGGGTTGCAACTAGCCGACTGGTGTACATAGAAGTTTTCATAAACCCGGTGAAGAGAAAACCTTGCAACACCTTCTACGATCTTGTTCCTCTTTAACAAGAAATAAATTAAATTAAACTCCAGACAGCTTTTTTTATTATCCTTGAAGTTGTTTTACTCTGTTTCTTATGTTTTGATAGCTTTCTCAGTTCGCCGAATACGAGTATAAAGAATACATTTTTTTTTATGGAGGGTACCATGCCTACTTACATAGTCCCATATTACACTCGTATTTGTTCTATCTGTTCAATGGCATTATAAGACGAAATTAAACTCATTTTGGTTTTGGGGGCGTTTCCATGCCTCATGGTCATAGGGAATGGTTTAGTACAGAAATTTTTCAAATGGCTACAATATTTCGTTAGCTCTTCAAAATGTAGTATAATTTATCAGTGACGGCTCGAAAAAAAACGACAGAAATGACAATAGCATGATGAGCAATTTCAATAAATCGTCTTAAACTTTTTTGTGTTACCACTGATTTTCACTAAACAAGAAACTCTTCTGCGCTATGCATGCTTATCTGTAGAACCATTGCAGGAAAATTCTTTGACATCGATATTATGATGAAGAATCCAATATCAATTTGATAAATTGAATAGGGCAGGGTCAATCATCAATTTAATTTCATATTTTCAATTTTTTAATTAACCAATTATGTTAATCAGAAGAAAATTACTGATTATCATTGATCTTTAGAGTTTCTTTTTAATCAAAGCAAATGCAACAGTTTTCCGACTAAAGTTGCAATGTTATATGATGATATTTTAAATGAAAAATTATATTAATTCAAGTTAAAAATTTTCGAATTAAAGTTCAAACCAATGATTAATGAACCATAACAACAACAACAAAAAATAATTTCCAACAAAATTTCAACAAAAAGTTTATAAATTTTTGCTGTTGAAATTTGACATTTAACAACAGGAAATAACAAAACACACTACTATTTATGAGTTGAGTGGAAAAATAAACAACAGCAAAAACTGCGAAAATGTGGCGGGAAAAATTAATGAAGAAAGTTTTATTAAAAATCCAAAAAGTTTTTGATTTTCCACAGCAACGGCAACCCAAACAAAAAAAAAACACGTACCTAAAGTAAATGAAAATCCAGGGAGTGGAATTAATGAAACTTGAAATTATAGAAAAATAGAAAAACAACAATTATGAGTTGAACAAAAAGGAAGGTGGGCAGAATTGATAGGATTCCAAAAAAGGTGGAAAAATTGCAAAACAAAGAAAAATGATAAACTCGAAAATAAAAGTCAACAGCACAGATGAAAAAGTTTCGTCACGCCTTTATGCTAAGCTACAAAAAAAAAAAAAAAACAAAACTTTATACACACAAATTCCAGAGATAAGCAAAAGCTATGAAAAATTGAAAAAAAAAACAAACATTTTTTTTATCAGATATAAAGTTTATAAAAGAAGCAGTAAAGTAGGCAGAGAAAATATTGAAATAAATAACAAAAAAAATAGTAGAAAAGCAATAGGTGATGTTAGAGAATAACAAAACTAACGAAGCTAAACAAAAGGCAATAGAATCGAACGATGAATGTTTCATTAGTGACTTCAACTAAATTATTGGTATTGAAAGAAAGATAATTCTACAAAAAAGTTTCCACAATAAAATCCTTACAAATAAATGGTAGGGTTAGAAGAGCACATATTTTCGGGGGAGGAAGTGCATTTAGAAATTTTTCTTTTATAATTCTACTTGCCATATACTGGAGAAATAAAATGTACTTTATCTAGCATGGGGTGAAAATTATGATTACGTCAGAGACTTAAAGTGGACCGTCTAAGTAATAGGACAAGCTCTTACTTAAGCCAAAACATCAGCCAAAACATCAGCCAAAAAAGGTCTACGAAATCTATGACAAAATAAAACACAACTAATTAATAACTAATGGGGTTTTATATTATCCCCATCGAGCAAAGTCCGAATCAACACAAAAAGGTCTAAGAAAATCAAAACCATTGTTTTTTCTAAAACCATGTAGTTCTAATCAAACATTTGTAGCTCAATTTAAGAGTATAGGTCCTATTTTTTTTATTTATTTCGAAAAAAAAGCTTTTAAAATATAAATCAAGTACTGTCAATCGTAATGTCTCTTACTAGCAGGAGGTTCAAAATTACCTCCTCTTTCAGGGAAGATTTCGCTTTTTATGAGTATTGAGTTTTGTGTTTTTCTTATATACTTGTAAATACTTCAAATACAAGAGTAAAGAGCTCGAATAAAGTCGAAGAAGTAAGAAAAGATCGAAAAATATACCATAATGAAATCTCAAAATTCAACCAATTCCAAATTAGCAAAATATAAATTGACAAATTTGGTACCAGTGAAAAAATTTGAAAGACTTTGTTTAATAGTACCTGAGCTAGGTAATGTCAATTACTTTTCGATTCCAAGTCGAGATGATAATTCGAAATCAATTTTTATAATTTCATAATCTTCATTTTATTGCCAGAATTTGGAATCGAGTTTTTTATTTTTTCCTAGGAAATTAACTTTTTTACTATATAAATGTTGGAAAGACAATTTTCTTCAAAAATTTATAGAATGTAAATTAGGGTAATAGTCTGGAGTGACATGTACTTGATAAAAGTTTTAGAAAAAGTACCTATGTTGTCATTTTTAGAGTTTTAATCATTGATCTTTACAGATCACAACGGACACTAAAAAAGGTATTCGAATTGAATACAACTTAAATTTTTGAACTCTGTAATTCGCCGTAGAGCAAACTAGAAGTTTCGACATTTCACGAAGGAAAACCGATTGCTTCCGAAATGAGAGAGGATATGCCAATCAGTAAGGTAGCCAGTGCAAATCCTTTTCGGTTAGTATCTCACAAAAGTGTTTGAAAGAAACTGCACTTCATGAACGTTTAGTATAGAGCAGAGGTGGGCACAAAAATCTAACAAAAGAGCACAACAACAACATCAAGCAACAACAAACGAAGTTTTAAAGTTTTTTTTACTTTCATTTCCAAAATTGCCATTAGCACAAAAAAAAACAAATTACACTACAAACAAAAACAATTGCTACATTCGTTGAAACACAATGCGGCGCCGTCGTTTATGCCTTTGTGTGTTGTTTTTGTTTCCATTTGAACTCAAGTCAACGCTGTGCCTCGATAGCGTTGAAATTCTGCGAATTTTTTTTCGCTTGCTTGTGCGTCGAATAACGGTTAGAGCAATGTGAGCAAATAGAGCCACTAAGTGCCCTTCACTGGTATAGAGAATACTCAAGATACGAATGTACAATAAGAGGAGCTTGGAATGGAATGAAAAACATTAGTGCTTACAGTATAGTTTTCTGGGATCACGAATAGAAGTTTGAGGCCATTGGGTTAAAACAGTGAAATTTTGCATGGTCTGTTCTGTTATTTGTGAAAGCATTGAACGTTTTGTGCACAACGTTGAAAAAAAAACTACAAACGCACCTTAGAAGATACTTCTCTGTCATCTGGTCCATATTTAATTGGAGATACCACATGCTTCAAAAAAAGCCGTAAAAGCAGCGATACGATTTTTTGTGATTCTGATTACAGACAAGGGCCCCAGCTAATAGATTTTCCAAAACTTTTTTAACTTAAGCACATTAAAATGCAGTGCAAAAAAAATAAATAAACTTATCCGAGAACAACTCCTAAACTTAATTCTAAGAAAACCTAGCATAGCGCAATGGAATGTGAAGGTGATTTTTTAATAAATAAATAAATAAAAATTTAAGGTGTTACCATATTCTTCCAGTACTTCTTTTAATTTCAACTGGTGTAAATTGGTAAAGTTAAACTTTGTTTTGTAAGTAAACAATATCTTTTTTGAAGGATTTTTTCTTAATCTTAATATTTCCTAGGGGTGCGTTGACCTAGTTCTGTGTAAAAGACTATACAGCTTGATATTTTTTTTATTACCGATACAACAAAATATGTTTTCGAAATCAATGATATGTAGATATCTCATTTGAAATGTATTTTTAAGTATCATAGTTAGTCAGCAAGCAAAATGTAGAATTTAAACTGAAACACAAATGTAATATGTTCCCACATCAAATAAGTATTTTCCACAGACAAAACAAGTAGAAAAAATTCCAAAAAATATATGTACAAATACAAAAAAGTTAAAATATTTCGTTATCAATAAATGCGCGCTCACTGATAAAACCAATTTCATATAAATTGAAGGGAAACAGCAATACAACAGGTATGACACACTTTGTTACAGTTTACATACACACAAAGGGTAAACATCACCTACATATGAGTTTATTATCAGTTAAATGGAGTTTATGTAGAACGGTATGTATAGGTCGTTTATGTTTATTTTTTATGTAATTTTGTTGACTAACATTACTGCAATGTTGCTACCCTGCTAAGTTCCACCTTATGCAACTTCCAACTACATTGACCTTGGTCACCTGTTGTATCAACATTGAAATTTCATATTAGTATTTTTATGCTTCTTTTTTTAGTTTTAATCAATTTTTTGATTTTTGTTTTTTCTTTTCTTTATCAATAAACGGACGCACGTTGTAAATCTACTAAGGCCGTTCTGACTTAACGAAAAATTGATATTGAAATAAAAATTGAAGCAAAAATAGATCAAGTTTAATGGTGTATGTTAGTTAGGAAATGTCAACAAAAGAGAAAAATAAACTTTTGTAATTTTAGTGGTGATATCATTTAATTAAAAAGTTAATGGCAACAAAAAGTTACATAAAGTTTTTGGCAAATTTTATGAATTTTTAAAGAAAAATGTTAACTATGGCAATGGGAGGGAATTTGATTAAAAGAGATTAATGTACAAAAAGTAGCTCAGCTTCAGCGCAATTAAAAATTGTTTTTACTTCTAAATTAGTTGTTTCTTTCATCAAAGTACCGACGCTACGTTACAAATACGAGACTTGGAAATCTCTATTGATTTCGATTTTTCCAAGAATTTTAATTGGATTCTCGATTTAATTTTGGTCGAAAAAAATTACTTTTATCACATTTGTGAAAATGATATTTAAATGTGAGGGCCACCCTAAATAAAAGTTTTGTGGCCTAAACTATGCTTCTTAACATTAGAGATACGTAGTGTAAATTCGGCGAATCGATTTATTTGTCTTCGTGAAAATGATGTTTAAAAATATATTTGTATGAGGGCCACCCTAAGTATGCACCCTAAATAAAGTTTTTATCATCCAATCTGTGCCCCTTAACATAAAAGCCATACTGTGTAAATTTCATGAGAATCGATTTGCCTGTCTTTGAGAAATCGGTATTTTTAAAATATTTGTGTATGAGGGCCACCCTAAATATGCACCCTAAATAATTTTATAGCCTATGACACCCGCCTGATCGATACGAACATACTGTAAAAATTTCATCAAAATCGGCTGGATAGTTTCCGCGTGCATAAGAGACAGACAGACAGACAAAAAATGAATTTTATATATTAGATATACATATATAGCATATACCCTACGAGTCATGAATTCCTCTACTAAAAAAAATGAAAATATTTGGTTGGTGGGAAGGCTTCTAAAAGAAATAGAAAGTAAAACTTTACCTTCAACAGGAGATGTTTTACGACAATTTATGTATTTTCACGCGATAAATGGTGATACTGTGCATAAAAGTGCCCAACAGACAACACCGAATTTATTAGAGTTTTGGAAGAAAACAAATATTCCAAATAAAAAAGAGTTTAATATAGTTAAAATGTAAAAGAACTGGTTAATTCTGATTCTACTGCAAGTCATTGAAAAATATCGGAAACAGCATCCTTCATGCAAGAAATCTGATTTTTTTATCCAAATGGAAAACGCAACATAATGCGTTTTGAATTATTCAGTTAATTATGAAAGAAAGTGTATCTGAAATACCCTATTTTATCCAAAATAGGTAAATAAGAAAAATTAAAAGTACTTTTCTTTAAGAAAAAAAAAAAATTTTTTTTCTTTGATTTTTCACAGACTTGTTTTGAATTTTTAAAATACATTGTTATATCACATTTTTTCCCTGTGGTGTAGAGAGTATACTAGAATTTTGGCGAACTTAAAAAAAAAATGTTTAAGCGTACATATTAGTACTTATATAATATGGTTCCTATGTATTTCCAATGTTTTAGACATGTGCAGTCGCCATTTTGATTTTTTTTGCATCTAAAAAAATATGAAATTGCGCACCAGATATTGTCTAATAATTTCAGCCAATAAAAGTTTTATTAAAATACCAATAAGTATTTCTTAAAAATTAAAATGTCATGAGACCTTTAGTTTTGATATAAAAACGAGTTGCGCGACCTCTAAAAATTTTTTTTTTCTTCTGAAAAAAATAGGAGGCCCATTTCTTACAATGAGGAACCTACGGTTTCGAGAAGGCGGCTGAAAGCTTAAAAAAAGTTTTTCTGAACCACCCTAATATACATATGTAAATATCCAAAGAAATGATAATTTTTTTTTTTTTCGAAAAAAATTAAAACCCGTAATAACGATTTTTTTTTGATTTTTAAAATAAAAATCACAAAATTAAAAATTATGTTTTATATCTACAGTTCTCCTTAAACGAAACTCATCTGTATATCTAAGCTCACATTTCGTCTTTTTTTTTCTTGTGATTTTTTTAACGTTAATTTACGGTCCCAACTTTAAAGAAATAGACAGACAAAAATCTGTCATTCACTTGTTGCACCACACATAATGCGGTAGTTATACTAAGTTCAAGTTATAATAAATTCATTTCATTTTGTATTTTTGCTGCTAATTTAAATATGCTTTCTGAATTTTTCAATCAATCAAATAAAGCTGCGAATTACGTGTTTTAAGTTAAAACTCCTTTGAGAAAGCCTAAAATACATAGGCAAACATAGATTGGTTAACAAACGAAATAAAAATTATTTTTATTTACATTCAGAGCATACGGAACATACCATATGTGTATCCCAATAAAAGTAGTTTAAGTTTATTTAAAATTTTATAAAAACAATACGATTTTATATTTAAAAAATAAACTGTTGAAGGGCTTTTATTTTAAGAGTACTAAGACAAAACTTCATAAATTTGTTATTTAAGCCACTAAAAACTATCACTCAAATATATAAAAACCTCTCGTATTTAGAATACTATAAATTGCTTATCATACGAGTTCCAGTGAAAAAATAAACTGAAATACATAAAACGATTTATGAAGCATTGAATTTACAACTTAAGCACCCTTCAGAGGATTTGTTGGAAAATATTGAAAAATAAAATACATTGCAGATTAGAATTTGTTTGTTTGTTTTGATGATTGCCTGTCTAACCAAAAATAATAATAAATAAATTAGCAGTGAAAACAAAATCAAAAAGCATCAACAAAAATCCGGACTCAATGAATTTGTATGCACTTTTACACAGAAATAATATGTATAGGTAAATTCTTTGAAAATAATCACTTGATATTTATGACGATTTTTGATTTAAGTTAAATTGGGTAACGATTTAGTTTTTTAGAATAACCATTGGTTATTGAGTAGCATAATGATATATGATGTATTTATGAGCTCGCTGAATAAAATATATTCACTGAGAAAAAGATTTGATTGTAGACACAGTGGAGTGAAAACAAATTTAAAGCCGACAAAAACGGAGTACATCATATTGTTCCTCGTAGTCTAAAGGCTCGAAGATTTTTATGGTGAACTTATGCTTCGTGAAGAGATAAAGAACATAAGACAAAGGCTCAGACTAACTATAATGTCGTGATGAAGAAGTTAATTTAGCGTATTTACAGCTCCTTAATATTGGGTTTTCTTAAGGATAAATGTTTGATGCTTTGATTTTGAAAATGATTTCAAATCGATGTTTATGAATCTTCAAATTTCTGACTATCAAATCAAAGCAACAGAAAAAAAACAGCTACTAATTTAAGTCGCTAAAATCCTAGGATGACGGTTGTTTTTTTTTCAAATTCTTAAATGACATACTATGCTGTAAAAATATTCAAGTAAACAGATATTTTAAACGAACTAAGCGAATTGATTGCTATTGCACAAAAAATTTTCACTGTGTATGAATGGTGCTAAATTTAGTTGTTAAACATTTTGTTGTTGTTGCTGCTGCTGTTTTGCTACACATTCTCGTTTGTAAGACTTTACATGTCAATGTGAAATATAAAAAAGTTTACACGTTGGCCACATCGGATTGGTTTCAATGGCACTTTTAACAATGCTTTTTTACTGGGTTTTCCTGTAATGTTATATTTATAAGAAATCAATAAATTCAATGATACAGAAAATTTAGAGTTAACAGTAAAAACGTCTGTATGTATAAAATAATAATAAAAATAACAAAATGAGCTAAAAAACCGCGGGTGAAAAAGGTACTTAAAAAGAAAGCCATTACTTGCTGAAAATTTATACATTAAATATTTTATGCATTGTACGTAAAAAGTTATCACAAAAAAAAAAAATGTTGAGGGCATAAAAATAAATTGACCTGTTTTTTTTATAACAACCACCCTTTTTGCGGGCGCAGCTGCTATTGATATTTTTGCAAGCGTACAAATAACAACAAGTGTAGCGTCATTTGACGTGATATTGGTCGGTTGTTTGTCTGGTTGGTTGCTTATTGGGTTGCTATGATTACGACGATGGTGTTAATAGGATTTACAATTTATGAGTGAGTAACCGTTCGCTGATGATTTCATTTATGATTTTATAAGCAATGGAATAGGTGAAAATAAAAAAAATTAAAAAATTTTTGAGATAAAGTACTTTTTGATAAGGTTTATTGAGCTTTAGACAAATATAATGAAAAATTGATAGAAAATTACTGTAGAATGTTAAGCTAAAACAACACGACTTGAAAAAGTTATTAAGAAATAAAAAATTTTCTTTGTAACTGTGCGTTGATTTTCTAATAAGAAGTTTGCACAACTATGTGCTTTAACAGAGTTAGGTCAACATGTCGTATGAGTGACATTTAACGTATTTTAAAATTTTAAAGGCTTTTAAAGACAAACTTTATAAAAAATGATTCTATCTGAGCACAACAGGACATACTTCAAATGTGATAAAAAGGTTCGTACCTTTAAAAGGTAGCACAGACAGACTTCCGGCAAGAGTCTGCAAACCAAAATTTATTCTGCAGAAATTAAAACCGTTGAAACAATAAAATAAAAAGGTAATGAGCTCAAGCAAGAGCGGCATAGTTTAGTTATAAAGGAAAAAGTACTGCAGTGCTACAAATATTTTGGCCACAACCAACTCGACTTTGTGTTGAAAGTTAAGTAAAAGTCAAAAATATCGAAGAATAATTCGAAGTCGCTCAAACAAGCGCGGCAAAATTTATAAAGGAAAAGGTACTGCAGTGCTACAAATATTTTGGACACAACCAACTCGAACTTGTGTTAAAAGTTAAATAAAAGTCAAACAATATCGAAGATTAATTCGAAAAGTCGAAAAGCAAATTAATGAAAGCACGGCATAATTCCATAAACAACTTCGAGTTTAATCCAAGGAGTGAATTAAGTACGTTCGAAATGTAGATACCAAAAGAGTTAAAAAATGTCGTAGAGTTTGAAAAAATCGGTAAGAGCTGAAAAGTATTGAATAGAATCAAATTAGTTGAAAATTATCACATGACATCGAATAGTATGCGTATCGAAAATACTGACGTTAGGCGAAAAGTATTGACTAATATCGAAACAGCCGATAGAACTCAAAAAGTGTAATGAGTTGATGGGCATCGAAAAGTATTGCAT
This sequence comes from Tricholauxania praeusta, assembly GCA_949775025.1. NCBI lineage: Eukaryota > Metazoa > Arthropoda > Insecta > Diptera > Lauxaniidae > Tricholauxania > Tricholauxania praeusta. Next base: position 34,294,935 of record OX459029.1, read on the forward strand.
GTCAAAAGCATCCAAAATATCGATAAAATTTTAAAATTATCAAAATATCTCGACCGTATCGATAAGAGTGAAATGGTATCGAAAAAGCTAATGGCATGGAAATATATAGAAAAATATCGAATAAAACGATACAAGTCGTGAGCTTTCAAAGTAAATCAAACAATATCGAAAAAGTAGATTAACAAAATTAAAGAACAACGAAGAGTATGGAAAAAGCCGAGAGGTGGTGAACACTATTAAATGTGAGACTTTTTGCGCCTGTCAATAAAATCGACATGACTTGACACAAAAGTCAATTTCAGTAGCTCGCACGTAATAAGAACCAATGACTGAAATTGACTTGTGCCAATTATTTTTGTACATGCAATTGATTGAAGTCTTTCTTTGACAATAAAATTTTAGTATATTATTTTATTTTTATCTGCTTTAGATGAGATGAACCATATGATCAAATTTTTCTACAAGAAATAAATATGCACATTTTTACATGCATTTGATAAGATTGACGTCATTCAGAAGTTTCTAAATAATATTCTATCTATATCAAATTCTTGCAGAACAACGACTGTCGGGTCAGCTTTTTTTAAATAATAATATAATAATCGAAAAGTATGCATAGAAAAGTCGATAAAAGTATCGAAAATATGCGAAAAGTATCAAATCATATCGAAACAGCCCATAGAACTTAAAAAGTGTCGTAGTAAATTGATGACCATCGAAAAGCATTGCATAAGTCGATATCAGTCAAAAAATAATCGAAAATGTCGATAAAATTTTAAAACTATCAAAATGTATAGACTGAATCGATAAAAGTCAAATGGTATCGAAAAATCTAATGGCATCGAAATTTATAGAAAAGTATTGAATAAGACGATATAAGTCGTGAACTTTCAAAGTAAATCGAACAATATCGCAAAAAGTAAATTTGTTTCGAGCATGTCATTAAAACTTGAAGAATAACGAAGAGTATGGAAAAATCTGACAGATGTCGAAGAGTATTAAATTGTGAAGTCTTGTCGCGCCTGTCAATAAAATCGACATGTCTTGACACAAAAGTCAATTTCAGTTGCTCGCACGTAATAACAACCAATGACTGAAATTGACTTGACCCAATTATTTGTGTACATGCAACTGATTGAAGTATTGCTTTGCAAAAAGGATTTATTTTATTTTATTTTATTTTTATCTGCTTTAGATGAGATGAACCATGATCAAATTTTTCTACAAGAAATAAATACCTACATTTTTACATGCATTTTATGAGCTTGACGTCATTCAGAAGTTTTTTGTATTCTGTAAGAAAACTAAATGTAATCGAATTGTTGCATTTTATATTTTTCTTTACAGTAAAAACTTTAACTAATCAAATCATACGATTGCATATAAACAATTGGTGGAAGAGACATGATCTTCACCATTGTGTTTCTCAAAGCTGTGAACTCAAAGCTTTCTGCAATTACTCTAGTTTTATTGTGTCAAATTCTTTTTTTTTTTATTGGTGATTTTTTTCATAAAAAAAAAATCTTTCATGTAAGGAATATGAAGTCTTGGGCAAATTTTCTAAAAATATACATATTAAATCTGATATCCTCTTTTGGCATAGTTCGCTCAAAGCACTATTTTTGTAACGAATATGAGTTTTACCAATGGACGAGGAAGCGTTTGGGGCCGACCATTAATTACGTGAGGTGTTTTTTTTTGTTTTAAATTCGGACCCCCTCCCCCTCCGCTTGATAAGATTTGGTGAGGTTTGACGGAACCCCTCCCCTTCCATTCCGAGAGACTTGCTTAAAATTTTTAAATGTAATCTGCTATAATAATGTATACTCTCTGCATTAAAATGTTGACGTGAGATTTTCATAGACTCCCGTCCCCCTTGGTAAGATTTTTCTCCCTATTTTGACTCACGTTATTAATGGATGTCCCCTTTCTCCAAAAATTTAATTCACTATGAGTCAAAATTTTAATAAAAAATATATTTCTTTGCAAAAGACTAAGATTAGTATCGCCAAATAATTTTGAATTATAGATTCCATTAAACTAAATTTCGTACATAAATACTACGTATGGCTCTTATTAAAGTTTTTATTAAAATTTTACATTCCATTCATGAAAAGTACATTTAATTCATGTATCTTCTGTTAAACTGATACAAAATTAATATTCTAATATTTTTAAATTCATTAGAATCGCTTAACAGCAAATTTTCTTATGGAAATTAGAAAGTCGGGAAGTACCGGTACAGTTAGCAAATTTTTACTCTGTATTAATGAACGATTAATATTATAATAATTATTATTGTTTTTCATTGCATTAAGTTGCATCCTAATTTTTTTGAGAAACTGTGTTTTAACCCGAAAATCCTCCTTACATCCGAATAATAATTGAATTAAGTAATTGAATATTTTAATTGAGTTGCATCGTAGTTTCTTGAGCAAAAGTATTTTAAGCCGAAAACCCTCTGTAGATACGCCTAAGAATAATAGCACTAACAAAACATTTCAACTTCTGTGATACTCTTTAATAATTTTCGATTTTATAGTTGTCACTTTCAGCGAGTGGTTATGCGTCATTGTGGCCTATGTTTAAGAAAACCTGCCAAAGCTAAGGTGACAGAATTATTTGATAAAAACTAAATAATTCCACAAGACTTTTAGCACTTAGTGTCTTTCCTACCAGAACAAATTTTCTACTTAAAATTAGTATAATAAAGATTTGCTAAATATCCTTACTACAATAAAATAAGGAAAATGCAATTGAATTAAAATTTCCTTCAGAATGCACATAAACTTTTGAATTAACTCGACCATATAGTATGGAAGGTAGCGTCACAAAAAATTTACTAATCCATGCAATTTTCTGATATGCCTATTTAGTAAGTTCATGATCGTCTGCATACAATGCTACCGGTCTGGTACTGAGTTAATGAAAAAGTTCGCACTATACTTAAAGGAAAATTAAAAATTTTATGTTTGATCCAGCCATAAACGCTTATGACTTAGCGCTAAAGTCGAACAATGAAGAGAAACTTTTTTGATTTGGATTCAAAGTGACAACATAGTGTTTAATATAAAATAAGAAAGAGTAATTTCAAACACTGTGCGACTTCGAAATTGATTGAAAGTAAGTTAAAAAAATGTTATTTTCAATACTCTCAAATTCAAAAAAAATAATTTAAGCCATGAATATCAAATCGACACTCACTATCTCTTCGTCGATTATACAGCTGCGTTCGATAGCCCAGTTCGGAATTGCCTATACGCAACAATGTCTGAGTTCGGTATACCTGCAAAGTTGATAAGGCTCTGCAGGATGACGTTGAGCAATACGTGTAGCTCCGTCAAGGTAGGGAATGACCTCTCCGCAACTTTTAATACCGAGCGAGGTTTTAGACAAGGCGACCGACCCGCTCTCGTGCGATCTCTTCAATTTCATTATGGAGGGGATCGTACGAAAAGCCGGTGTGCATAATAATGGCACCATTTTCTTCAAAGGTGTTCAGCTCCTTGCGTACGCTGATGATATTGATATTATCGGTCGGAGTAAGAGAGATGTTACTGCTGATTTCACTGCTATTGAAAAGGAATCAGCCAAAGTGGGTTTGACGGTAAACGAGGCCAAGACGAAATACATGATGTCTACTAACAACAACAGGAGAGCACGGGATCTAGACTCTCATTTAAATTAAAAGTTGTCAAGGAATTCATTTACCTAGGCACTGCCGTAACCAGCAACAATGATGTCAGTTTGGAGATTAAGCGGAGATTAACAATTGCTAATAGGTGCTACTACGGTCTCAGTAAGCAATTACGTTGCAGAGCTCTCTCTCTCGATCGACAAAGCTAACACTCTACAAGACGCTCATTCTACCTGTCCTTCTTTATGGCGCTGAGGCATGGGTAGTTTGGACAACAGACGCAGCCGCTCTTGGGGTGTTCGAGAGGAAAGTTCTCCGCAAAATCTTTGGTCCTGTTCGAGTTGGCGACGACTATCGCATTCGAATGAACCACGAGCTGTATGAGCTCTACGCCGACATTGACATAGTTAAGCGTATAACAATACGCTGGCTGGGTCATGTCCATTGTATGGATAAAGAAGCTCCAGCGAAAAAGGTATTCGAAGGGAAGGTCCCCGGTCAACGACGAAGAGTGAGACCATGCCTCCGGTGGATAGACCAAGCTGAGGAAGCCCTAACCACGCTTGGCATTAATGATTGGAGAAGGAGCGCGCAAAACAGAGGCGCCTGGCGAGAGCTAATGAGGTCGGCCGTAACCTGGCAACGGGTTGTTATGGCCATCTAAGTAAGTAAGTAAGTAATTTAAAGTTGTTTGTGTTAAAAATAAATGGAAAAAATGATATTTTCACTAGTTTCGGCTTTCAATCAAAAATTTAATTTTTAAATTTCCAATGTCATTATCCTCTGAGTCTGTGGTTCTAAATTGAGTAACCTTTTACAAAATTAATTTCCTATCTTGAAATGTTGCTAGTTGAACAAAGCAAACCTAACAAAGGTTGTTTGATTGTTTAACACGAATTCACTGCAATTTTTAGGATGTAGGCAACGCTCAATCAAATATGGTTACTTGTCAAGTATAATCAAAATTGATGGAGAAAAAAACGCATTTGGGGTAAAAACAATTTCTGATGTTAAGATTTGATTCAACAAAAAACTTTTAAAAAAGAATACCGCTACTATGTGCAAACACTATAAACTAACTAGATATGGTGAATGGTTTATGTTTTGTGACGCTATCTTCCAGACAACTTTAAGATGCATACAAGAATGCATGTTCATCTGCATGCAAGTCTGGTTGAAAACCTTGATCATGGTTCATCTCATCTAAAGCAGATAAAAGTGAAATAAAATAATAATAAAACTTTGTTTTCAAAGAAATACCTCAATCAATTGCATGCACAATTGCGTGTACACACACATGCTTGCACAATCTACAAGTACGTACACAAACAAGTGTGTGTGTGTTGTGTATGTCAAAAAAAAGAAAAAGCTATGTGAGAGTGGCTGTGTAAATTTATTGCAGAAAAGTATTTTATTTCATTATTTTGTTTTTGTTTACTTTTATTTGACAGAGATTTTCTCTTGTCAAACGAATGCAAATAAAACTGCAGCACAATGCACATTCATGGCATTGATGACGATGTGGTCGAACTGACTAACATGTGGACTGTGAAGATAAACCGTAAAAACGTAGCATGAAAATACAAGGAAAATTTTTGCTTTGATATGGAAAGGCGGAATTTAAGAGTATTCACCAACAAATTTTAATGCAATTTCCAATTTCTCACTTAAATCCGTATCAAATAATATTGAGAAAATGTTAAGCAAATTTATATGATTTCAAAGTAAACAAACAAGTTCAATGTTATTTCATTTGCTAACGAAAATAAATCCAAAAAATTGTAAGGCAGTGTTTAGGTAAAATGAAGTAAATGAACAATACTGCCTTTTTGAGTGTTTACTGCCAAATTTTATGAATGGTGTTTAATGATTATTGATAAAAATTGTTAGTAAAAAGAAATATAATTTTGTACGAAAAAGACTGAATAGTAGATCCGCCTTGAAACTTTAAATTCAGTTTTCTCGATTTTAGCTTTTGATTTTTTTTACTATCTTTTAATCGAGAACAATTGGATTTTGACACAGAAAAATTATAAACCAAAATGCGGGAAAAGCAAATAAAAAATTGTTTTGCTCGAATGGGAGTTTAAGACTAAACGTTTAAAAATAGAATGGCCCTTTTTAAAACGGCCAAACCAGTGATGGCATTTGAGTTTTGTGAAAATGTACTGAATGGAGAGTTGAAATGTACTTTTTAGATGCAAAATGTACTTTTTCCGACATGAACATGAAAAGTTACTTGAAATTACAAAAACTCACCAAAATTTTATATTTTTTACTAAAAAACAAAAGAAAAAAAAAGGTCACCAAATTTTTCTCCAGGCATTATTCTCGATTAATTTACTAAAACGAACGATGGTATTTTTTTAGAAATTGTCCGAATGTACCGAAAATGTACTGGAAATGAGCCAAATGTACTGAAAATAGGTCAAATGTACCGTATGTACTGACGACGATTTTTCATGACGCAAATGTACCGAAAAAAGTACAAATGTAACGAAAATACCATCCCTGAGCCAAACTCGCTTTGACTTGATTTAAAATTTAATTCTCACATTGAAGATTTTTTAAGATTTTTTTTTTGTGATGATCACTTTTTTAAAAAAGTTTCTACGTTATGAGAAAAAAAAATTTTAAATGAATAAAAAAAATATAAAAATTAAGTTTGAATATTAAAAAAATGTACATATCAAAATTAAAAAAAAAATGCATGCATACTATATATAACACAAAATAATTCAAAAATGATAATGTATATAAATTAAATCAAAAATATACAGGTCTTATAAATCTGTAAAGAGGTTTTTTTTGTTTTCGTCTAAAAAAATCAAGTCTAAAAAAATGTATAAGTAAAATAATACAAATAAACAAATTTTTATAAAACAACCGATTTTTATTTTTTTTTTTTTTTTTTTTAAATAAAGCTGCCAATCGGCTTTACAAGTTTTTGTTATAAAACTACAATCTGAACAAAAAAGTTTTTTTGTGAAATGCACTCAATTTTGGACAGAGCACTGACGAAATTTCTTTTTCGTTTTTGGTAAGGCAAGTTTAATTAATTTTTTATTTTGCTTATTCGTTTTTATTCTTATTAGTACCTAGATATTCTTTGTATTTCATTTTAAATAATTTTTTTATTTTACATTTTTATCTTATGTAATTTTACTACACCTTTTATTACAATCGTTGAATTAAAAAACAACACTTTTTGTGTTGTGTTCTGGCAAATTTCTTTTAGGAGAGGAGTTACACCGCAGTGCTCGGTTATTGAAATTTAAAAAAAAAAATTGTTTTGAAGGTACAAACAGCTTTTGTGCACATTGAGAAATCGGTCAGTATGTTAAATTCATTTATCATTAGCTTGTGGCACAGTATTGGTTACAATTTCTAACTTTATAATTCATAATTTAAATAGCTCATTGAACTGCTGTTTCAACGTTTTATAAAACTCTTGGCACACACACAAGCCATGCCTGAACTATGGTCGATCAAATGTGTTTTTTTTCATTTCTAGTACACAAGCAGATTCGATTTGGGCCAATTAACCACAAATTGTTCACAATTCGAAAATGATTAGAAATAATTGCTTACAGTTTGCAACAATGTTATGGATATTAGCAAGGGTCTTCGAAGTGATCTTTAACATCTAAAAAAAAACACTCTACAGGTCAAAGGTTTCTTTAAAGATCCTTTACTGTTATTTATCGAACATAGAACTCGCCAAGACCAACAAAAACATTGCTGAAGACTGCAAGCGATTATCTCTAATCGTTTCGGAATTTTGAACAATTTATACTCACAATAACTCGGGTATGGCTTGGTATCGTTAGAAATGTATTAAAATAGTTCATTTGAATAAAAAATTGAAATGAAAAAAAAAAATGTTTTCTAACACAAGCTGCCGAAAACTGAAATCACATTTTGAATTACTTTTTGTTCAATAGGCACAAAGAGCGTTTCGTATCAAAAGCGCGTAAAATTACTATTAAAAGTAAGCGGTTTAAAAATTACGGAGCTACGAATTTTTGAAATTTTGGAGAAAAAACTTGAATTGGATTTTTGAATCTTTTTCCAAGACTTTGGAACGAAACGAAAATGATACGTAGTGAGTCGGGCCGATTTTTTATTTAGCACAAAATGGGCGCGTTATATCACTTTTTTTTTACTTTGTCGCTCAATTAAGTTTGAAGTTTCCTGCAAGGTCTCATATTGTTTGTACCTTTCATTTGTTTACTGCATTTTTTTATTTTAATTTCATGAATTTAAGTCATCAGAAATAAAATTTTTTCAAAATTAAACTAATGACTGAGTTTATTAATGAACAATCAAATCAAGAAATAAAATTTGGATTCATATTTACATGAAAAATAAAACTCCGAAATATCGGGAAATTTTTTAAAATAAAATTTTTGTTCTTTTTTTCTAAAACAAAAAATTAAGTCTGTTTTTATATGAATTTTTGTTTTAGGACTACAACCTTTCTGTATAAATGAATTTATTCAAGCGATACAGCCTTAAAAGAAGCTAAAGCTCTGTTAGCTTAATCAACTTTATCCCTTTCAAAAATTTTAATTCATATCTGCATATATAATAATATGGGCTTTAGTCAACTTTTAAGACAAAAAAAACATGTAAACTGAACTGCTGAAAAGGTAATGAACGTAGTATGAATAACCAAAATAAACACAGAAAAAATGTTCCAGCCAAAATGTAACCAACTTGATTATTTTGGCTTATTTTTAGAATTATTCATAAAAAAAAACAAGAAAAAAAAAATTCGTAGCAAAATGCTTATTTGCGCAAAAATATTGAAAAAATGAGTTAATTGCTTTATAGTTCGTTCACTTCATCAGTAAATGGCTTTTTTAGATTTAACTTTGTTTGGCAAATGATTTCATTTCGTTGTGTTTCATTTCAGTTTTCGTTTTTTCGTTATATTTTTTTTATTTTTTTATTTGTAACCCTTGTTTTATTGAGATAACAAAACAAACAAAATTCTGAAAATCTGTGACACAGGTAGAGTACGAGCAGTAGAAAAAACAGCATACAGCAGTAGTTGAAGAAGGATTTAATCCAATTCAATGGTTTTTGTTTGTTTTTAATCAGTAACTTGTAATTTTAAAAATGTTTTTTTTGTTTTCAATATCATGTTTTATAATCACATTTTGTGTTTACACAACTTTTTAATTAACTTAAAAAAACTAGAAAATTCAGAAAAAAATTAATATTTAATTTGCAAAATTTATTTGATTATAAAAATCGTATCATTTTTCAAATACAACAAGTGCAACGACAGCAAAATATGAAAGAAAAAAAAACGTGTAAAACGTAAAAAAACACCTTTTTACGTTGACAAGTGAAATTTACTAACTGAATTGAAAACTCTGAGTGAATTTCAAGTTCTGAGTTGTGGGCGCACTCATACCACTACCACAACTTAAACGCCGCTTGCTCGCACTCAGGCGCTGCTTCAAAATCATTCAGCTGGCATTAATGAGCGCAACGCATCGCACCGCAAAACTTTGCTGATATGACTTTTAAAGTAGAAAAAAGTTGAGTGTTGAGTAAAAAATGAGAGCTTTGTAGCACTAATTTGCAATATCATTAATGAGCGTTAATAAGCAGTCGATGGGTAGATAGGTAGGCAAGAGGTAAATAAAAAAAAAGTCTGAAAAAGAGAGCAAGTACTTTTTATTGGTAGCAGTCTGAATTACTCTTTTATATGCCTATCGCATTTTCATTTTGCAAGATTGTTTGTTAGATAAGCAAAATTATAGATAAGCAGCATAGGGAAAAATTACTAATAGTCGAGCAGAAATATTGTGGAATAAAGCTATGCATGGTATGCGGGCGTATGAGTAACGTGCAATTCGACAACAAGACAGCGTTAACCTTTCGCATACCAAAATTTCAAGCGATCCGAAAAATATATAATTGGAGGTACTCACGCAAAAATGCAGGCAACGAAAGTAGCCTTAAGGGTTTTGGAAAAATATACATAAAAGACGAACAGAAGGAAAATGGGATTGGGCCAGTTACACTGTACATACTATATAACAATATTGAATAACATTTTATTTAAGAAGATAAAACATATAATATCGGAAAATTTATTTTGTTTTTATCAATTTTCCCAAAAAATTTACAAATTTATATGTCTAAGATGTATTTTTTAACATTTTTAATTATTAAAAGATGTTTAGAAAATTAAAATTTGGGTTAAGATTCTTATTTTTGGTTCATCCTTTGTATTAATATCTTCATTTTTAAAGGCAAACAAAAGAACTAAAAACATTTTTTTAAGTAAATGGAGCCAAACTCGATGTTCGAATATTGACTGAAAGATTGTTTTTATATAGATGACTCCTTAATAGCACTTAACATTCAATTAAGGTTTTTACTAATCAGGGCTTACCTAAAGTGTTATAATCGTTTAAGGGTTAAGACCCTCACACTACAAAAGATTTTTTTTTTTGTTAGCAATGGAAAGAAAAAAAAAACAAAATTTTATGACTCATAATATGTAAACATTAAAAATAAAAACATTAAATTTGTGTGCGTGTTGCATATAAAAATTGTAAACTTTATGTTTTTCTTCGCCATCTCAATTCATTTGTTTGATTTACTAATTTAAACGCAATAAAATGTTGAAATCTTAAAACCGTTTTATGTGACCGGTGGAATGACATTATTTTAATGACTGAAACTGTCTGTCTCACACTAGTGTTACTCTGTCTACTGTCTTTTTATGCAATTATCGCACGTAAAAGTTGGAAGCAATCCACTTTACATTATTTACTTTATTCGTCACACACTCATACAACTGCGAGGAGTGTCGTCATATTGCATGCAGTTCCAATTAAATATGCGACACTTTCTGAACTGAATTTCTTGCACGCGTTTTTGTTTACTACTTTTCATTTCATTAAATTTTAAAATACAATTTGAGAAATTGAATCAAAACGTATAAAGGATAATTTTATAGCTTTCCTTTGTTGGGTTAAAAAAATATAGCGTAGAGTTTCTTAATCGTAGCTTTTTTAAAAAGGCACGGTTTAGAAACTTGAACAAAAATGTAGAAACCATAGCTTATATTCTCATTCTATTGTACTAATATTAACAAATAAGTACATACTTCATTGTTTAGAAAAGCAGCAAGTGCGGCAGGTATTCGCGACATGATAAGAAACTATGTTTCACAGTTGTTCAGTACTGAAACCTTGTTAAAGATGTTAAAGGCCATATTAAATCCGCTTTCTATAATCAGCTAAATAGGAAGTAGGAAGGTAAAACTTCAGTGTAGTAAAGTGTGATTAATGGTAAAATCAACAGCCGAATCTAATGTGTCATGGGTATGTACGGTTTGGGGACAATGAACGAGAATGTAAAATATCAACCTTGAAGATCAGAATACAACACAGAACTAAATTTTTTAACATTAACCTTCATTAGCAGAACATGAAAACTATGGACAACAACACTTGAAATGAAAAATTGGAAAAAAGCATGTGCCGACAGAAAGAAGATTTTATTACTGAATCACGGATCTAATTTCTAAGAGCGGAAATGAAGAACAAAATCAACGCTATGAGTAAACCAGAGGAACGCTGCCAGACTCTAAAATTATATATATAAAAATGTTACAAGTTCCATCAAAAAAGATAAGGTAGACTACGTGGAAAGCCAAAGTTGCTGAAGCATCAGATAACATGAGAAAACTTTATAGGATAATTAAAGAAATCGCTGGCTCTAGTTCAAACAAATACATATATAGCTTCACCATCAAGGACACTGATGGAAGTTTACTTAATTACGTATATTGATGATCTTCTTAAACGATGTAGAAGCCATTACGAAAAAGTACTGAAATTACAAGGCGAAGACATTGAATTATGCTACGTGATAAGCGTGGAGATTATTCCAATAAATACCTACAAAATGACATAAAACAAAAACAAAACAGTATTATTATTATTATATTATACATATTAGTTTCATCCATTGCTAAATGAAATCATCAGTGACCTTTTATTAACTGATGCAATAATGCCAAAATTCTTTTCTCTGATGTGTGCCTTTTTTTTAGGTCATTTGATATTACACTATTCAAAAAAGCGAAACATATCATAGAAATTCTCATTCATCGGCTCAAAGGTCACTGATGATTCCATTCAGCAATGAATGAAAATAATTTGACTAGATTTTGCCATCTTTTTTTTCGCTGTTTCATATTTGTTTTATGTAATTTTGTTAGTGTTATCACACACTGTACTGACCAGTAAGCTCAGTTAAATAATTGCTAAAACATTTTAAGAGAGAGAGAGAGGCATCCATATTCCTTGTGTCGTCATGAAATTATTTATGATAATCGTCACAGATGATCACATTGTTAAACTTCTACGATCGGAAAAGTTTGAATTAAGATAAGGACGACCCTTGCTTGATTAAATTAATTCGTGAACTACGAAAAAGCCCTTGACTACATCAACCGCGATTGCATTTGAGCCGAGCTGAAAAATATTGGTGTTCTAAACAAAATTAGGTCCATTATCCAAAGCAACTGCATGCTACTGTGTTCAAAACATAAGGTGAATTGCATTTGAGCCGAGCTGAAAAATATTGGTGTTCTAAACAAAATTAGGTCCATTATCCGAAGCAACTGCATGCTACTGTGTTCAAAACATAAGGTGAATTACTTATTTATTGAAAGCCGTACCGGAAAGACTTTTCAAACTTTTCGAGGATTGGAAAAAACGTATGCGTAAGTGCATTATACCGGATGGGGATTATATTGAAGGCGACGAAATTGATTTAGAAGAACCAATAAAGATTTTAATTTTTTTAACAAATTCAACCTATTTTTTGAACACATATACAAACTTCCATTTTTCGATTTAATGTTGTGGTAAGATGTCCGCAACCTTTCAAAAGAATAAAAAACTTTGCTGCGTGGCAACTTCTACTGCAGCAAAGCTTTTAAGTAATCACATTTCGTTTTTCAAGGCAATTTAATAAGCAAAGACATCACCAGCACCAGCACCATCGAAATGAAAAATGGGCTTCAAAAAATCAAAGTGTCATCTCCAAATTGTAAAATCAATTTGTGACATGGTAAGAGTTACTTAATATGTGAACGACCCGACCGACCCATAAGCACTAAATATGCTAAATATTAAATTTTCTTTGTTACTGATTTGTCGTTTGCAAACAATGAAGAATTTGCAATTTATGCAATTTAGTTACAAAACCTAACAAAATTATTATAACTTATGGCTTCACAGTTATTTTTCTTTTATCGCGCTAATGTAATTATGTCATTAAACAGCCTTTTGTGCGTATGCAATTTATATTTGTACCCGTTTATTTCTGCTTAAAGATTTATCGCAATGAAAACATTTTTCATGTTTAAAAATACTTTTCTCTATCCTACTCGCTACCTGTTTTCATATACGCTGCTGTAAATCCCACAATTTTGTCACCCTTTCGTTTGCTATAGAGCAAAAAAAAAACGTTTCCGTTATCGATTTTGTTTTATTCTGCTATATGGATTTCGACAACATAGTACCTCGAATAAAAACAATTGTGACAAGTGTAATGATGAGTTGAATGGATTGGCTTTTTTTTATTTTTTGCAAAAAAAAATATGGTAATGGAATCATCATCACCATCGTGAGCGCATTCATCACTAAAAAAAATCCATAAAAAGAAAATTGACACAGTGAAGTGTGAAAATGCAAGAACAACAATGCGTTTTTCATGGATGTTGGATTTAAAAATCAGTGCAATTGTTCCGTTCGTGACTTTTAAAAATTTCCAATTATCGAATATCAAAATTAAATGCTTTTACTTATATTTAATTATTATTTTTTTTTTAATATACTACCGCTTACCATCTGTCAAGTTCGCTTCAACCGGTAGCGGCGTTGAGGCTTGTGGTGGTATTACTGAAAGTGTTACATCCAAAGGTTGTGCGGCCGTTGTCAGTTGTTCGCTTTGTTCAAAAAAAACTGTTGTTTCCTCCTGTATTGGTGATTGCACTGACGGTAATGTTTGCAATTTTGTTTTTTCTTGATTAAGTGCATTAGCCAGAATTTCATTGGCCTTTTTGTCCGTTAGATCGTGTTGGACACGTTTGTTTTTAAGGTGATGTGGAGTGTCACTGCAAAACAAAAACCAATAAAGTTAAATATTAAAAATTATAGTATATTGCTGATAATATAAAATTTAGAAATTCATATTGGTTTAAAAGAAACTGTGTGGGTACATAAATTTTAATAGCTTAACTTAAACTTTTTATAGAAATTTCGGATGACTTTCAATTTAATTCGTATATTAAAAACAAAATATTTTTTCTATTTTTGTTCTTTATTTCAATATAGTGAATTGTGTCAACTTTGCATGGAGACACGCCCACCTCAGATAGAGCTTTAGAAGTTAAACTAATTTAATTTCTGCAAATATTATGTTAATGCTGCTGAAAACTCCATTTAAATAGGATTTTAATTGTTCGTTAAAAAGGTCGAAACTTCAAGGTAGGTTCAGAAATGGGTGAGTAGTGGGCGTACTCTTCAGAAAAACGCAGCAATTTTCTGTCCCAAGAAACATTATTTAATGAATAACTTGTGCAACATTTATTGCTGCAATATAAACATGTGCTCTGCGTGTACTATTCTATAAAGGGTGTTTTTTTTTTTTTTCATTAATGATATTGACCACGAATAATTTGCGGCACTTGTTCGCCACGACTAGCTGTCATAAATCACATTCGAGTAAGCAAATTAGTAGGCTTTAATTCTCTCCAACATTTCCCCGAACGTATTTCCTGCTGTGGACAACGTTTCCACGATGATCTAGGACGGCCGTGTTTCCTGCTACCCTGAGGGTTTCACTCCAATGCTTGCCTGCAGCCTTCAATGACACTAATTTCATTGGACCACTTTAAGTAGCGAACTTTCTCTTTAAAATCCATTCAACAAAATAAAAGCATAAATTGATTCATTAGTTGTCATCATCATTCAACCAAATATATACATCAAAAACAGACCCTATACTGACTAGTATTGTAGCCAAATTCTTAAGGAAAACAAAATCATCAAAGGAAAATACAAATTGGATTTCAAAGAAAAAATATACTCCTTAATTTCTATGTACTCAAAATTGCTTAGGCAAAGTTGGTGCTTTTGCCAAAATTAAATAAATGAAAAGACCAATTCAAATACCATGCAAAATGGCGCCACATTAACTAAGTAAATGAGGTATCAAAATGAAACATTTCCATGGTGAACTTTTTTTTTGTTGTTTACCACAGATATCACTGTATTAAACGTGACGATACTTTTAAGTTTCAAAAATTGTCATTCGCCTTCAAAAATCGTTAGTCATTTTGATAAATTTCTGCAAAATCGATTTTTCACAGCATTTACGTCAAAAGAGGATATTTTCAATAAAGTCTATTAATACCAAAAACTGTAGTTTAATAAAAAAAAATTCAATAACACTAACCGATGCAGCTTTATCATGAAAAAATAAAGAAATAAATTAACTATCGTATTCGTGTTCTACTGAAAAATGTGAAATAATGGAGATGTTCGTTTTGGTTGCCACCACTTTTTATAAGTACTCAATCAGATCAGAATTTCAGTAAATAGAAAAAAAAAATTTCTCACTTATAATTCACGGAACCTCAAAAAAACGAGTCCTTTCCATTCTTGTTGCCATTTTTATCAAACTTTGACTCCCTTTAAAAATAGTGTGTACCGTAGTATATTGAATTTTTCTATTCGTAATTCATATTTTTGTATCGGTTACATTACCTTTAAGTTATAATTTATTTCAATTTATTATTTTTACCATCAACTGGGAGTTTCTATTTCTAAAGTGGATTGCAGACTTGCAGCAGAAGTTTTACTTCATTTACTTGAGAATTTGATTCACTTGTAACTTGACATAGTTTGTGGGATTTTTTTATATTATATATCTTGAGGAACTCAACTTGACATAACAAATAATCAAGTTTTAGGTTTTGATCTGGTGAAGGTAAGTGAACATTAAACATTTAATCGATAAATATGCATATAAGCTCTAACCTATAATACATATATAATAGAATAACAAAAAATAATTACCGCCTATGCAGCTTCATTGGACGCTTATAAAAATCATCGTCTGCACCTTCAACGTGGAAACCAACTTTTCGGTCAGATGAATCCTACACAAGAAAAATAATTGTTAATAACATAACACACAATTAACATTATGACATGGTTAACATTAATATGTCACCATTAGGATACGTGCAGATTGAAAGCTATAAGCGAAGATTTGCTAAAAGCGCAGCTAGTCAACGCTATAGGATGCGAGTATTCCACAGAGTAAAAGCATTTGACGAAACTATTACGAAGCGATTATATAAGATTACTGAACGTTAAATTCTATCTATGATCTTTATTTTAATTTTTATTCTTTTTTCAAAAAAGGTACATAAACTGAAAGCCAGAAATCCAATACTATCTGGACAAGTTAATTTCCCTTCTTTCTTTTTTTTTTCATCAAAAAAAATTTCACAGAAATTGCAAAAAACAACCTGCATTGCTATAAAACAGCTTAAAAGCATTCTATCAAAAAATTTATAGCATTGCAACGCTTTTACAAAGTGGACTAACTCAAAGTCTGCGCTTTTTGTTTGACTGCTTGGTAACGCTCTAGCTTTAGCTTTGCTTTTAGTATGCACGCAGCTTTATGGTTTGTGTCTAAACTTACAAAGTCATCATCATCTTCAGCCGTAGATGGCGCTGCAGCTTTTGCTGTTGTTGTAGCCGAATTACTCTGCTCACTCACTGTAAATGAAACCGGTTCACGCGCTGTAGGTGAAATCACTTTTTGTTGGTGAACTTGCGTTGGTGGTTGCTGCAGTGCCTGTTGTTGTTGCTTTTGTTGTGGCTGCTGTTGTTGTTGAATAAAACTAACCGTTTGTGTTTGTATCACTGCTGATGGTGTTTGCGGCGACAATGGCAGTAGTTGTTGCGTTTCCGAATCAATTTGTGATTCAGTTATATTTTCCATAGTTGTGGAACGTAAATCGGCTTTACCAATAGAGGACGGTTTTGATGAGCTCTATATGAATGTGGAATAAAGTGATTAGTTTCAGAAAATAAAACAAAATTTAATTTTCTTGCATGTATTACCTCTTCGGATAATGTGTCCAAATTTGCTCCTTCTTCAATACGACTACGTTCTTTTGCAAAGAGTTTATGCGCTTTCGCTTTTAGCTCTTTGGGATGTGGCGTATTTTGACGTACAAAAGGTGTGTCTTTCTCATGTGAGGAGTCTTCAGAGAATTTAACGGAATGTGTACGGGAGGCTTCACGTTCCTCCCAACCCTCAGAGTCGGATTCATGTTCTCGTAACACTAAGCGAAGAAAAAGGGAGATAGAAACAGATTATGGTTAAAATTTTGCGAAATATTTGAATAGAGTGTAATAGAATAGAATAGTAGTTAGACAATACAAAGCAATATTTTGTTCAGAGTTGTAAGATATCTACCAAACTCTACCAAAAACAAAAAGTAAATTTTGCTTACATTCGAACAAATTCAGTGAGCGGACAAAAATTAGATATTGCTTAACTTTTAACCCTTTACAACTCTGAAGTGGCGTTTTATATATATGAAAATTAATTAGAAAAACCAGATTAATAAACGTGCGAAGTTTGTACTAGAAAGCGAGAATGTTAATCTTTTCAAGCGATATATAGAAAGCCTACAGCATTAATCATGTGACCTTATTTATTTTGATGAAATGTTAAAATGATAAATGATTTGCAATATGTTTTAGTAAGTTAAGTTTTCGTTTAAGATCTATGCATCTATAGGTAGATACTATATATTGTAAATAGAAGTATTAAAAAGTAGCAGTATTACGCATAAAATGAACAAAATTTAATTTTCTAATAAAATAATATTAAATTTTTTTAGTGGCAAACATTAAAAAGTACTGCCGCATTGAAATTAAAAAAGCCTTTTTAAGAGGATTCAGTAATAAACTCGTATGATAAAAGTTAAATTGATTTTATTTAACGAGGTCTTCGAGTATAAAGTGTTTGGTTCGAATAAACTGTATATTAAAAACTGAGTCTGTTGAAAAACACAATCCTAACTCGAAATCAGCGAAAGTTCAATTGAAGGCGCTACACAACATTAGTTAAAGGTGGCAGGGTCGTAACTAGTTGCTTCAGGTCTTCAGGCCAAGAAATGTATTTAAGAGTATGGTGAAAAGAAAAATTTACGGTATTCCATCAAAATGTGATGGCCCAATGTGGTGTTGGTGCCCCCTTTAATAACGTCATTTTCAATGTGATGAGCTAAAACTCAAGGTTGTTCTTTTGCTCTTTTGTTAGATTTTTGTGCCCACCGCTGATCTAAAAGCTTAATAATAATATGGATATATGTACATACTTAGTTAAAAAGATGAAATTACGTTGACTATATTGACTCGAGCTTATCCAGCAAATTGAAGGCATTGCTTTATGTAGGATAATCTCCAATACACATCCAATACGTTCGAGAATAATATTTAGAGACCAAATGATCCCTGAAGGCAGCTATTTAGGTATAAAAACTTGAAACTTCTAGGTTAGATTAGAAGGGTGGTTAAGGAAACTTGTTAAAAGCCTTAAGTATCACTCAGTGTGCCATTTTAATACCACATACATATGTGACCCTTGGAAAGACCTTGGTAACGATAAAAAACTATCAGCGATCCGATTCAATTTTCGGCCAATTCGCTGTGGTTGTTGAAGAGATCTTATCATTGATACCTTGATATCTGACAAGGGCAGGACAGATGCTGAGAAAGTGCTAAGCTCTCGTTTAGTCTCTAAAATCTCGTTTATGATCCATCAACTACGGCAGAAATGGTTTAACGGAAAGCGTGCTCTCCGATAGTCTAGTGTCTACTCCAGATGTTACTGCGGCTGTTGGACAGTATGTCAGTTGGTTTCAGAATGCTTATAAGATGACCATATTGCTCTGATGGGTTTTACAGTATTTGAGATTTCTCCAGTTATTTGCTGCTTCGGATAGAAAAAAACAAGAATATCTTCTTCCTAGCACACGGAATTGCAGCTCGCTAACTCATCAGCGTTTTCATTACCCTAACAATATTAAGTTTCGTTAAAGATTTTTAAGAATTAATTCGAAAAATATTTTTGTCGTTAGCAAACAATATTTGCAATATCAATAAAACAAAAGCCTAAAAGTTCCTCTAAACTTGATTAAAATTAAGAAATACTACTCAACTGAATCAATGAAGCATCAATTAAGATCAATTTAAGCATTATCCAAAAAAACTATAACGAGGACGTACCACCCATGACGTAGTAAATAGTAACGTAACATCAGGAAATTGTAAAGATCAACAAAACATGGTACATCAAATTCAATTAAGAATGATCAAGCCTAGGCCTAGAAAAGCTCAAAACGAGTTACTTCAATCGCATGTTTCTCAAATATGTATATTTTTTCGTGTCACATTAAGCTGGCCCATTATTAATTAAGGTGCCTCAGGGTCAGTTTCCGTCATAACGATGCAGAATACATATAAATTAAGATTTACGCGTATTTAAATAGCATATTATTACATATGGCGTGTAGCGTTGTTTATAAGAAGCGTTGAGTTTAACTCAAAATACATTACGAGAGCGCAGCTTAAATGAGATAATGTGAAAATTACTGCGTGTGTGTGTGTGGAAGCTTTCGTTAAGAAAATTATTTTCAGAGAGTAGTGTCACTGTCTACAATTGCGATAGAGATGTTTGTAGATATGTGGAAATATAAACAATATTTTGATGACTATTATTAAGTTAAATGAATTCAGTTGGGTGCGCAAAGGGTGAGACGATATGTAGACAAACAACAATAACAACAAAAACAACAAAGATCTACGTATCTACTAGTTACTAACCATAATAACAACAACAACAACTGATACTGCGAATAAAAAAACAACTTGTTTTGAACTCACACATAAATTTATTGTTTGGAATTTGAAAAGAAAAAAGATAAAACTTGTGATGGTTGATAAAAAAAATTGTATTTCCAGATAGTCAACAATAAAAAGCCATTTTCAACAGACTTATGAATTAAATTGTAAGCTACACAGAAAGGAAAATCTTTGGTTGATTCAAACACGTTTTATTATTGGCCAACAATATTCAAATAAATAAGGAACAGTGCCTTATTCAACTATGAATGAATTGTTCATTTAAACAGTGTCACATTATTGATTATGTAAAAATTTTAAAATCACCACAAACATTGTTGATTTAATCACGTTTATAGTTAATTCAAGGTTGATTTTGTGGTTGAATGATAATTTCTGGTCAATTGCATAGACTATCAAAAACGGTACGTTGTAGTTTGACTTTGACTTTTTATCACAGTGTTCAACTGGAGCACTTGATTAAAGAAGCATGATTTTGTTTTTTGAAAAATACTGAAAATAAATTCCAAATCGAAAATTAGGAAAATTCTATATTGGTACTTTTTAAAAAACAAAGCCCTGAAACATTAATTTTTTAAATTTATTTCTATAAGTTTTTTTATCATTCCGTTGTTTTCGACGTTAAGTCCATATGTGGTTAAAAATTTTTTTATCACATCCAGTTTTTGAGATAAATGGGCTTAAATGTGTCAAAAACTCAGATTCTCTGCAGTTTCGTGCACTATACTCGTACTTAGTTGACGCGATCAATTATTTATATAACCAAAGAATTTCCTTATATGTTTCGAACTACTTTTGATCTGTTTTATCTGGCAACGCCCTTAGCTAAAGTTCAGGTTAAGCAACTACAACAACAATACATAAATAGGCCAAGCTAAGCAGTGACAACAACAATACAAAAGCAGCGTTAATAAAAGTTTTTTTTTTATTTTTCAGCTAAACTAAAGATCGAAGCTACATAATTTATTCGAATGATAATGAATTTTTGTTTTCTTTCATTTCAGTGTCGAATCGGCTTGAGTTGCGGATTAAAACTTATTAACTTGGCTTAAAGGCATAATAGAGTGAGTTCAAAAAGAAGAAGACAAAAAATAGACAAATGTACATATCTCAATATGAGACAAGACAATAACTGTTGAGGTCATCGGCTATTATTTTTAGAATATTGCGTATAAAGTCAAAGACAAGAGGTTGATAAAAGAAGCTAAAAGAAAACAACACTTATTGTTGAAGTTATTGAATAGATAGATGATAGAAGGCATTGAAACTCGTACAATAAGCTACAAATTATAAATAGCGTTGTTTAGACAAATCTGTATGGAATTTTGAGTTTTTAAGCACTGGGCGGAAGTTTCTGCGTGCGTGAATTAAAAATAAAAATTTGATCACATTTCTGAGGGTAAATACTAAGGTGTTTACTGAATTTTCCTATTTTATTTTCAAAACAGCTCGACTGATTTTGAATAAACTTGCAGAGGAGTTACATATCTAGAAGAAGATAATAAGATTTCTAACAATTAAATTTTGTGGAGTGTGGCGCCTACTAAAACTTTTAGTTTGCATATTTTACACAAAAACCATAAGAGATATTTCAATGATTACATAAAAGTTTGCGCGGATCGAAAACAAATGATTTTATTTGAATTAAATTTTTTAATAGTAATAAGAAGTTTTCAAATGGGCTCAAAAATATCCAAAGGAAGTATTTTTTTAAATTTTGCTTGCGTTAAGATCCAATAAGGATAGTTATGTATAGAAAACTATATATACATAGCTATAGCCATGGAAAGTCACAATTCTAGCTTTTTTGAAGATCAATGGGAGGCTCTGAATTTCACCAAATCCAAATGCGCGCCACATGAAATATAATAAGCTTTTATATTGGTGCAAACAAATTTTAAAATAATCCAATAGTTTTCAAGATATGATAGTTTTGATTTGTGTGTGATTTAAAAAATCGTAGATGACTTCGAATTGACCTTGAAAATTCGCTTCAAGGTCAAAGGCAAGGTCACTGTTATTTGACCACCTAGAAATTTTATAATTTTTGCCCTAAACATTTATGACTATCTCATTTCGTTATCGAGATATTGGTCTGGGGAAATTTATATAGAGCACACGGTATATGAAATACAAAATCATTTCAGCTACTGCGCTACAGCCTTAGCTTAACGAATTTTGATTTTTAATTTTTCTAGAATTAGAGGATTGATGGCACGAGCACAATTTTTTGCGTAGCCTCGCAAGGAAACGTTCAACGATGTTAACTCGCACGATCTTGGATGTCAATTGGCATAACCAAATCTCAAAATTACGTGTAGTATGGCTAGTAACGCCGTCGTTCAAGTTATTTTTATTATTATTTATTTATTATTCTTTTTTATATTTTTTTTTATTTTTTTTTTATTTTTGATTTTTTTTTTCATTTTTTTTTATTTATTTTTTTTTATTTTTTAAATTTTTTTTTTTATTTTTTTTTTTTATTTTTTTTTAGGTTTTTTTTTATTCTTTTTATTTATTTATTTACTTTTTTTTAGATTATAATAGCTATTCTAAGGACATTTGTGGCTTTTGAAATCCAATATACGTCAATTTAGGTGAAAGCTGCGTATTCCATGGTCGAAAAGCTTAAATTTTTATGTGGCTCGAGCTTTATATGGATGTAGATTTAAGTCTAAATGTAAAATGTGCTAAGATATGTTGTAAGACAAGCTAAAATGCTAAGCGCGACGTCGAAATTCGGGTCTTCTGTCGATGATGCACCACACACAACTACAAAAAACTTTTTTTTGCACTTGTAAGAAGGAATATCTAAAAATCCGTTCCTGACCTGTATGATTTTGCCTAGCACACAGAAGTCTTCCGGATATACCTGGATTGATCTCTTAGTACGACTAAAAACTGAATTATGCGAGCCCATGTTATAAATCGAAAATAATACCATTGACGGCCTAAGACTTTGCGGCTTTTTCGCTGCAACGCATAAAATATGAAAAGGGACCAAAAAAATTGTCCCCATGTTTCATTTCTTTTAAAAACACCACAACGCCATTGTTCTACCTTAATCCCCTATCAAATATCTTAATTTTCCGCTACTTGAGTATCGGGGCACGGGGCTATAGCTCCCTCTATCCTATTTTTTCATTCCCATTGAACTCATCTTGAGCTGTCTTTTTTTTGGAGTTTGAGATACTCTTTCTAAAAATGGTAATTAAAAGTAAATTTGAACTTATCTGACAGCTACCAAAAATAATAAATCTGTTTAATAAACGATTTCCGTTGTAATATTTTTTTCGTTTTTCAATTAGATTCATCCATTTATGTTGTAGTGCTATTTGGAAAGCTTTGAAAATGCATATCTCGGTTATAAAATTACTCAAACTATAACTTTATTCCATACAACTTGTTTAGTATATTAGTAGATTTCTAGTTATTTGTAAAAACCTATTTTGTAAAAGTTTTGGGATTTTAAAGTAGCTAATCAGGTCGGTAGCTATAATCAGCTACCTTATGACAAACTTTTAGCTTTTATCAAAAGTCTCAAAAAAAAGCTACAACAAACTGTATACGATAATTCGACACCGCAAAAAAAAAACAGAACAGTTTTTTTAGCAGGGAGTATTTATATCTTTCAAAACATTCATTTATAAACTGTTGAAATATGAGTATGTTAATTTTTTTATAAGATTGTTATAGTTTTCTGAAACTCTTTGAAGCACTTTTGCCATAATTTTGATATACTAATGACCTTTTTTTTAATTAAAATTCGTTACCTACATGTGTCATATTTATTAATAAAGGTAGTATAAGTATCGATTTTGAAACCAAAATTTTATTACAATAGCGATAAGCTTATGGAAGTCAGAGCTGCAAAAGAACACATAATGTTGCATAAAATTTTTTTTTTTTTCCAATTTAACTATTTCTTTTTGAATTTATTTATTTTCTTATTGAACTTGTGCTATACGACATTTATATATTATTTTTTGAAACAAAACGGAAGAAAATTATTTTCTTTTTGGCATAAAGGCAAACATTTTAAATAAAAATGTATTAAAATTGCAATGGGAGTACATAGTGATGAAGAAAAATTAAAGGGGGCGAGACAAAAAACTTTCTGTTACGTTTAGTATTTCATTTTTTTAAAAGCTTTACGTGGAAATTTCAGCCGAAGGACCATATATATAGTTTCCATCCTTTCACTCAAGTTTTGACATATCTCTTGAGCTAATCTGATAAAATATATATTTGTAAAGATTTGCGTTATTAAGAGAAATATCAAAATAAATAACAAGTTGTCACTAGATTCACAACATTTAAGTTCTGATGAATGCTAATTCTTTAACAACTCTGTTACTGATATGAAACATTTATAGCATTGCAGCAAATTTTAAATTAATTAGCGTGGACAAAATTATAAAAGTGTTAAATAGCATTATTAATAGTTATGAAAGTTAGCAAAAACAGCAAAAACCAACAACAAATTTTTGATATGCAATAAAAAGAAGTTACTATAATTTTGGACGTGCAAGTTTTCAAAATGTAGCAACAACAATTTGGTAAAATTTTTAAAACCGACATAAACGTTTTATTTATAGACTATTTTTATTGTTATTGTTTTTTATGTTTATTTACAATACAGCAGCAGCAGCAACAGCAGCAGTTGCAACAACGCATTCTACTTGCAGCAACTTTTTTTTTTTCTAAAATATGGCAAAAATTGTGCAATAAAAGCAAACCTTGTTTTCTATGTTGTTGTTGATAAACGTAGAATTCCATTGAATCGAATTTTTCACTCGATCTATAGAGTTGTCCCGGTGGAAAATCTTCGATTTTGAATTTAATTTTAAGCATTTTGTGGTTTTATATTAATTGGCATTTTAATTTAAATGATTTAAATGTTTTTTTTGTTTTGCATTGATATTTTATTGTGAATGAAAATTGTTGCATTCATTGATTGTTGTAGTTGATGGTTTGTGGTTGAATTGATAAGCAGTTTGCAGGTTTTTATTTTTTATTTTATATTTTTTTGTTAAAATGAAACATAATAAATTGATAAAAATTACAAAATTAAAAAGTGCTTATAGACTATTTTTTTTTTTTTGAAATAAAATTATATATAATGTGCTGTTTTTTTGTCCAAAATTGTGATGTTTATTGGTACATTTACTTTCATGTGAGTGTGTGTAAAGAAAAAACAAAAGTTGCTCATTGCATATAATAGCATGTTAATTGGCAAAACTCAATTTTAAAACTCATTTTCACAATTTAATTTTACAAGGACCTTAAAGTATGCAATGTAAATGTTCGAAAAAATCAAACAAGATTCCTTTGAGTATATAAAGAATGTGCCATTCATGTTCATGGTATTTTCAAGTGTAGATAGTGTATTTCGACCTTATCAATACTATAATGCATTTTAACGTTGACATTGGAAGTTATGTGCATACAGTATAAAGTGCCATAGAAACGCTTTTTTTGAATGTACTAAAAGCTTACATTAAAAAATCATTATCATATGCAGCAAATTGTGTTAAGAAAATATTTTGATTGTTTAGTGGTTTATTGTGTTTTTGAAATAATAAATTAGCAAATAAAATAAAAGAGCAAAAAATGTGGAGTCAAAACGTCCTCAAAGTGCGTAAGTTAAAAATAAATGAAAAGGGTAACTAAAGCCGTTTTGCAACCAATTATAGAACCTCAAGGTCGATGCGCGGGTCAAAGATGTAATTAGAATCGTAAAATAATTTACACGGACAATATAAATCCTAATTGACTATGTTTCATTTCTATATCAAATCGAAATTCGAAAAAAGTGAACTAACTGTTCTTGGAAAATTTTTGTTCATATGAATAAGACATATCTTCCAAATTAACCGGAATGCCAAATTGCAAATGTATAAAAATTTTACTTTTTCAAAAATATTCTATCGTTGATTCGAAAAAAATGTTTAAAAAAATATTTTTTTTTTTCGAATAAAAAAACGACAGATTTTCCGAAAAAAAAATATTCTACCTAAGGATTGGAAAATGTCGATTTTGAAAGACACCAGGGTAGTTTCCGACCTTTCTTAGAGAACTTTATATAAAAAAAAAATATTGGCCCAATCGATGGAAAATAATATAAAAATTTAATTTTTGAAGACACCTCTAATGAGGTGTTTGGATCCCAATTATAAAAAAAAAAATCATATTATTGCAATAGATGAAAAAAGATCAAAAACTGTAGGCAAGGACAGACCCTGTTTTGAGGATGATTTTCCCATCATTCAAAATAGCTTTTCAACTTGTTCCCGATCGATTGGTTCAATAGTTTTAATTTCATATATTAGGATTTCTGACATTTGTAAAATCCATTTTGATCAATCCATGCAAAAAAAATGTTTCTCGTCGGAAATGGAGTCAAAGCAACTCCATAGGTAATCGAAATTCATTTCCGTTCTTTCCCATTGACTCGTACAATAAAATCTATCTTCATGAATAATGTTAAAACACCCCCACGGGCCATTATAGGAATGTTTTTATATGAATGCACCAAATTTTATTTTAATTATGTTTAATTCAAATAAACTGAACCAGGAATCGAAAGGAACAAAATCCAGTTGAATAATTCCAAATAAACTTATATTCAAGATAGGGCTGGTAGTGTCAAACTTCCATGGCAAGGAATAGTTTTTTTTACGACTAGCTATTATTATATATGAGTGTTGACCAATAAATGAAATATCGAAAAAGTATCGAAAAAATTAAAGTGTATCGAAAAACAATAAAGCAGTTGATAGAAGCCGGAAAATCAAAATCCACCTATACGGAAATTTATCGGATAGTATCGAAAAAAACAAAGAAAAAAATTAACAAAAAATAAAAGTATTGATTAGCTAGCCCATAGGAAACATTCCACTAAGCACACTGTGAGCATCACCAAGAATATACAAAACTTTCACGTTCATATTACACCGTGTCATTGGGATATAGTACGTAAGTATACCTCTTTGCTGCATTAAGAATAATTATGGAAACATTTCACCTCACTACCTTAAGAACGTATGGCGGATATATTCCCGCTTGATGCTTAAAGAAAGTGTGTAGAATTTTTTTTACAAAATGCTCAGAGAATGTTATTTCTGAAACTTAATTTTGAACTTCCTAAAGAAAGTTGAAAGAAAACCTTCGTAATAAATTTAATTAAAATCAAATGGTTAATTCCATTATGAGCATCTGTTTATGTAACATCTATAGCACGTCATTGTGCGAAATTGGATCAGTAGTTTAGGAGTTATGAGTCTAAATTATTTAAACATTTGTGCTTTTGTAAACACCTCTGCTAATACAATTCCGCTTCATCATTTTCGTTCAACTAAGTCGGCTTATATTACGAGTATAGGACGAACAGTAAGAAATGATATTGGAAAATCCAATTTTAGGCAAATTTGATACCGAGATGATGATAAAAGCGGTTTCGACAAGGTCAGTTTTCACTAGGAATTCGACTCCTCTGAAACGCAAAAATATCTACTATTCCGCCAACAAAGAATTTCATCTATGTGAGGTGCCACGATCTGTTTTTGTCTAGAGCTTTTTATTCCTGGTATTTGGTTTCAGTACTTCAAAGAATTCTGTAAGTATAGCATTTTAAAAATTTTTTTTTTGTATGGAAGATGCCACGCCCTCTTATTGAAATTCACACAATTATTCGTGTTGAATTTAATTAACTTACTTGCCACTAGCTATCTTTCAATGTGAATTGTAGAAGTCAAGTGTTCTATTCTATTCTTTTTTTTTTGAGGAGTAGACTTCAAAATTATTTAAAAAAAAAAAACCAGGGAAAAAAAAGTTCGTTTTAGGCACTATTTCTTCAATTTTTGTGAATCCAAGACTATCAAATGATATACTTTTAATTAGTAGATATTACTTACAAAAAAAAAAAAGTGCTATTGAGTCCTGGATTTTTTCATTGTGATTTAAATACAAAAACTAAAGATAATTCACAAAGAAAGATGACCTCACTTCACATAAACTATGGTTGATTTTAAGCATACTCAATATTTATAATTTAGCTTAGACTATCTTAACACGCTATACTTTGTCCCATTGTGCGTGTGCGATAAACGTCTATGTTCAGATCTTCAACATGTTGCAATCTTATCTTACAGAAACGACAACAAGTATGTAGTAGCAAGCATATCTGGATATTACACAATCATTGCAAAGTTGTCGGTGGTATCGCAAAACAGGTTGAAGCGCGACAAAAAAGAAAACTAAAACGTTGATAAGCCTTTTGAATAGCTGTTGGCCAGTATGACAAAATATGGAGGGAAACAAATAAAATAAAAACCACTCACATTGCTAACAAAACTTAAATTCTCCTTTTCTGTAGACTAATAAAACAAGAAACTTTTCCGCTTGGATGAATAAATGCCCAGTTGATTGGTGTAAATTTAAATAGCTATATATTTTTGGTAAAAAGCATTTATTTGGCTTAATTTTATCAAAGAGATTTCAAAGGAATAAAATTGCACAGCAAACTATTAATAAAAAAAAATTTACTTAGAAGTTTTTGTTTTGCCAATGTACGAGTAACATGCAAAGAGCAACTTTTCACACTTAAAAAATGTATAGAAAAACCATCACCAAAATAGTATGCAAAAATAATTTAACTTTTAAAGTGTTCGGAAGAATATAAGATTTTAGCAAAATTTTGAAAATATTTTAAAAGTTTTAGTAAAAGTAAAAAATCCTTACCTGGAGTAATTGGCTGGTATTCCTGTTGGGGCAGCAGAAAGCATGTCAGAACCTGATTTAAATGAGAAGAATAATTTATTAATATTAATTTTAAAAGTTTAAAAATATTAATTAAAAAAAAAAGTTCAAAAGTGAAGCCAAAGGATCTGTTGAATTAAAACAAAAATGGAAAATATGCACTGTAAGAAAAACACATTCAAAACAACATTTCATGTCAGGACAAAGTTATAGCACATTGCGTATCTGTTTTCAGACAGACTTAACACCAGTTTCTCAGTGAGAGTTAAGCCCAGTTTATAATTAAAACATAATTTGAGTTCAGACTTTTGTGTTTCAAAAGATTTCAACCGTCGAATTTTAAGCGCTTAAGCTCTGTTCAGGATTTCATATGAAACTGACAGCTGTTTTCTCACTTCAAACATTGAAGTTCCACAAAATTTGGCCAAGCAAAATTTAAACTCAATTTAAACTTGGCGAGAGGTAAAAGTTTCGCAAGCCATGCTGTATTTCATATATTTTAGATTCCAAATTAGAAATTATTTCAGAAAATAAATCGAATTTTGAAAGTCAAATGAGATCTATTATTTATTCATTAAATAATTTACTATTTTCTGTTCCTGTGAAATATTTTCTGGCAAAAATATCAAACCGTATTTAAGATTATCATGAGCATTTTGAATGTAACCAGTTAATGGAATAATTTTAATTCCCTGACTTACCTGTTCACCAGTTGCGTCATCTGTATCTGGCTGAAAAGTCAACAACGGTTGCGCTTGATTCTCTGACAGCCAGACGGCTTTCAATTGCAAATTTACCAAAGAATATGGTAAATACTGCAATTGATTACCGGATACATCTAATACATGTAAAATTGTACAGTTTCCCAGCTCTGGTGGCAGCTTCTTCAATTTGTTATCACGTAAGCTTAATACACCCAAATTGGAACAATTACCAATTTCAATTGGTAGATATTCGAGCGCATTTCGGTCCACATTTAAATTGCTCAACTTAGCCATACGTCCAATGGAAGCAGGCAGCTCAGCAAGAAAGTTCTCTGTGAGAATTAGTTCTTGCATGCTTTCACAACTGAAAAGATTACAAAACAAAAAGCAATAATTAATGATAGGTATGTGGTAAATGACATCATTTTAGGCGTCGTCTCAATTATACATACAGTTTTAAACAAAAGCATTAAAGAGTTATGCTTAGAAAGCACAAAATAATTAATCAAATACAGTTAAGTTAAAATCATTCACACAATAAACAAAATATACACCAACATACGGTATATGTAAGCAAAATTTATTTAATTAAATGTCGAAGGTTAACATCAAACGATTACGTAAGGTATTAACCAGTTTTTAGACGTTTTCAAAATTAGCAAAACAAATGAACAAACAATCAAATGTATAAATATCACACTTACGCCCCAATTGTTGAGTTGAGTTTCTGCAAACGATTTTGGTCCAATTTTAATATAGTTAAACGACTTAATTTAGCAATTCCATCTGGCAATGTTTCTAGTAAATTTTGTGATAAATGTAAATCAGTTAAGTTGACGAGGCCACCGATTTCATTGGGCAATTCTTCTAGTCTGAAAATGAAAGCAAAAAAAATGTTTAAGATATAATGTTATATTCATATTTTGAATGATATATAATTAAAAAAAGGGAAAAAGGTTAGGAAGAGACTTTCAGCAAATTTGCTTTGAGATGCCACGCCCTCGGTAGAGGTTTTTGACAAACGGTTTCGCCCATATTCAATCCCACGAGCTACATATGTTTGAGAGTGTAGCCTGTATATCAAATTCTATCATATTATATCAATTAATTTCCGAGTAATCATGATTTCTACAGGAAAACAGACAGATAAACGGACGGATATGGTTAAAATGACTCAAGTGGTGACGCTGATCAAGAATATATATACATACTATTCTATATCTGCCAATGGACCTAAACGGTTAGTTCGGAAAAATTATTACGAAGCAGTTTGAAATTTTGATATAGAGAAAAATTTCCCTTCAGCATAAGTGCATTTTCGAAAAACTTTAACTCAAGTCGATTGTCCGATATCGCCTATAGATGCGGTCAAAAAAATATTACATTATTTTATTTCATACCTTTAGTGAAAGTTATAGTTCTAAAAAATGCTTTTGAAATGAGATACATATAAGGGACATGTTAAGTAGGCATTTATATTTATAATTTTAGTTTTTATTTTTGACTATCTTTTTGATATACTGTATGATGCTGCTATGAAAATAGCAGGTGGCATGGTTTTTAGGAAACTATTTTTTGGCAACATTCTTACATATAAATCAATGGCATCAAGAATCTCATTTTTGTAGGTAGAGTTTTTCTTCAAAGTGACCTAAGGTGTATTTATAAATAAAGAAATTTAAGATACTCACCTATTCTCTGAAACATCAAGGCAAATTAAATTTGAAAGTAATCCAATTTCAGGAGGAAGTTTCTGCAATTGATTGTGATCTAACCACAATTCTTGTAGTGCAGGTAAATACCCCAAATGAGGTGGCAACTCTTCGATTTCATTATCACCCAAGTCCAAACGCTCCAACTTTGTCAGTTGACTAATGGACTCTGGTAAATGTTTAAGAAGATTTTCGCGCAATTCTAATGATTCTAATTGTGTTAAACTGTGAAAGAGAAAAAATTAAATATTTTAGATAACACAAGCAATTAATAAATCATGTACTTACCAGCCAAAATCTGCAGGTAGTGTTGTCAATGACATATCATTTAAGCCTAAGACAGTTAAATTCTTTAATTGCGAAAATCCTGCGGGTAATTTTGGAATTGGATTTGAACTAAAGTCAGCAACTTGAAGACTTTGCAGATGTTTTATATCGTCAGGAATGTCTGGAATATCTGTAATTGAGAATAAGAAAAAAATGGATAATTTATTTGCACATCAAAGAAAGGCACTTAAAAATGTTAATAATAATACCAAAGGACATTTTTTTGTGGTTGCAACTTTAAACTATTGTTAATTCAGAATATTTTGCTTACCTAAGGTCATTTGAAGGCTTATGCAAAATTAGAATATTTTGTATATTTCTTATCCTTGTTATAAAAAAAATAACTAAAAATTATGCTTATCGTATTTATAGCTTAGTGACGACAATGCCACCTAATGTCAAGTCAACTGTAAAAAATTCTGTGGAAGCAATCGCAACAGTTTGATACTTGTTGAACTAAATCGCCTTAAAAATAAAATTCAAAACAAAAAAAAAAAGTCAAGGAAATGATGAAACAGGCAAAATGGTACAACGAAATAAGTTCCATGCTTGTAGACGTTAAAATTCGATATTTACGACCACTCAAAGAGTCAGTCAAATCGCAACGACGCATGGCCCAAACGACACACAGGCATAAGAGACATTTACCAACTAGCAACACCCTCCACGAACGATGGCGAAGTTTATGACAAACCATCTATATAAACGTTGTGGCACATAACCAGGGCTGTCGAGAGAAAGTTCAGAATCGGGGAAAATCATGTCGAATGAGTAACGTGTAAGGACGATTGCGACGCTCAAAAATCTCGCATGACAATTTGCATTTTTTAAGTTATTCAGGGAAAGTATTATTTTTGGTGTTGAAATTGATAAAGAAAATAAAAAGTTTCTCTCGGATATAGATATGGAAATATAGTCGTCTGAAAAAAAAAAAAAAAAAACTGACAAAAAGAAAATCTTCAATTAAAATTTACGGGTCCTTAAAAAAATATTGCGGGCTCCCAAAAAAAAAAAAAGTTCGGGATCGTGGGAGAACTATCCCTTTTCTACATCGGCGGCTGTGTGTACAACTCAAGTCAGTCATCGATAAAAAGCGACACGACAGCAAATACAAGGAGGAAATCGCACCAGTAGCGAGTCACAGGAAAATCCTTTACAATGGATTTTCTATTGACCTACTTTTTAAGTTGTAGCGCGCGCTCGTGTGTTGCTGCACATGATGGGCCACGAGTTTCTTTATTTTTTTTTTTTTGCGATTTGGTATAAGGGATTTGATATTTTCTTCTCTTTTTCATATAGTCAACGAAAGCAACATGTAAAACATCAACATTGCTACAGAAACAAAAAAAAAGAGCAGGTATTACAACAACGACAACAACAAAAATATAAAAAGTATTTAGTAGGGCAATAGCAGTCAGTACACGTATGTAAAGTTTTGAAATTGTCAGGCAAAAGGTTGTGTCGCTTTGTCGTGTCAAAGTAAATTTATATGAGTGTGCTCTGGCGCTAAATGAAGTGGTTACATTGGCTTTAGAAGTGCATTTTGTTACCGAAATGTTTGACCAAATTTAAAATTTAGTAGAATAAAAATTCCTAGGAAATTTTTCTCCAATCACCTGTTTTTGCGATCGTAGAAGATTTTTGGGGAATGAGAAGAAATTCGGCAATACTTTTTTGGGGGACATTTTTTGACGTTTCACGAAAATTTTTTTCCCTAACTTTGTAGCAAGGAATTTAATGAGGAAAGAGTCAATGTTAGCAATATTTTGTAATTTTATTTGATAAAAAGATTTTTTCAACATATTTACAAGATCTAGCATCACCAGTGTTGGCGTGTCACAAGGATTTTTAGGTCACACGTCGTAAACTGTCGCAAATGTCACAAATGTCACAAAAGTCGCAAACTCCAAATCAACCTAGTTTTCACAACTACTAAAATTGTTTGTCAAACAATTTGACGAACTAAAAATTATATGTAATTTGATGAGAATTTGAATAGGTTTGACAGACAATTTGATGATCTGAATCAACTTATGAATAAATAATTTTTCTTAGTATGAACTCAAGAATTCGTCTTTGCCACAAACTCAAGTTGTATCACAAAATGATACACGAATAATACAACATTTTTAATACAATACTTGAAAGTACTGTAGGTTACTGTTTAATAGAAAAAGAGAACCTGAGAAAAAATTGTATTCGTTTCAAAATTAAAAGGGGGGAGGGGTCTTTTCTACTCGTTTATACAACAGTTCCAAAAATTGGAAAGGAAAGTCCTTGTATTACGTAGCTTAGAGAGAAATAGCATGAAATGTTCATATAAAAGGTACAAAATGTTGCTTATTAAATGAATTCTTATTGAAAATTTCTTTTCGTTACCAAATGTGAAATTTGGATAGCTAGGTAGTGCTTGTATTTGGATATGAATAAAATTTGAAGTGTCGTTCGAAGCTTAAAGTATTTAACAATTGATTTGGTAAGAAATAATTATAAGGCGCCAAATTTTTTCAAATGTTATCTAAGTCACATATGATACCACCCAACAAATTTTGTCAGACCTCGGATCTCGTCGTTGATCGATATATGAAAAAGACTAAAAGTTTATTACAGATTAATCTGTCGAATTTAGATTAAGCATAGATTAGCGTATGTAGTACATATTTGACTTTTTGTAATTTTTTGTAGTGTGTCAACTCAAAACGAAATACATATAACCAACGCCAGTTGACTTATGTTCTACACAAAAATTAAGCTTCAAGATATTTATGTGTAAATTACATTATAATCTAGCAAAAAATCTGATTAATCGCGTGAAATTACTTGCTTCCTCTTTTTAGCAAATACCTCAAAAATAAATAATTAATTTAAAACGTTTGTGATTCGTTAAACTGACGTGTCTGTCTGCTAACTGTGATTACGCAAACGCTAAACATTAGCGAACAAACGGAATTCAAAATAAATGAACCGACCGACCAACAGACCAACTTCCGCTAACAAATAAATTCTGCATTGTTGTGGCTACTGCGTGAACTTTGGCCAACGCAACTTTAGCACTTGGTGGCAGTGATGATGATGAAGCAAACGCCCGCCCTCTTTTGCTATTTCTAGTATGCGCAGATATGTGCAGCGTCATTGATGCGATATAAAGAGACAGCGGAAAAAAGGGGGAGTGAAAAGTGAAAGAAAAACTTAAATGTAGACATGTAGTATACATATGCAGAGCGGAGGTCAACGGTACCTGATGTGGTTCGATGGCTCGCCGGACAGTGGAGCAAAAATGACTGCTGCTTGAAGTCTCTATTTTTTTTTTAAGAATTTTAACGCATATTTGTTCATTTTAGCTCAAAAGTATGATTTTCAAAATTTTTGAATACTTAAAAAATTCATCACTCGGTTGATGTTTACCGATTAAAAACAACAAAATGGTTAAGATTACGGACAAATTATATTGTAACAATTTTAAATTTTTAGTAATTTGCAATAAATTGATTTTGTACACTTTTCAACTACAATGCATAGGCAATAATCATTGCTTTCCGGTTGCTTTCACTTAATTTTCAAATAATAAGTCAGTAAAGAAAAAATTAGAAGGTTTTCAGACACAAGGCTCAACATTTGACTGTAAGGTCTGAATTAACCCTCCCTGGGACACCTATCATCCATGCGTACTTTTGGCTACTTCTGTATCTTAGAAGTGGTATATGGGTGTGGCCTGTGACCTAACCTTAGAAAAACTTTCTTGTACCATAGGTCCTCACACCAAGGCGTGTCACTCTCCATTGAGCCGTGTTGAGTTTAAAATTTAAATAAAGGAAATGAGATGACGAATTCATCATAAGTGTCAAGAGTTGGCAGATTTTCGCGCAATAAAAATTATTAGCAGAGATCTTTTTTTTTTCTTTAGTTGTACATTTTTACACACTATTCTTCATTCATATTATAAAATAACAGGTGTATTATTCATTAAAAAGTTTATTTTCTGAAAAATAATTAAATTTTATTGCAAGTTTCATCTACGAAAATTCACTCTTTTCAGGTTGCTAAATAAACAGAGTTTTTGGAGACGTAACTAAAGCCAGCAGTTTTTTTTAAGTACTAACTATCAAGATCGAATCACTTTGTATTTTTGTGTAACGATTAATACCCGAGGTATTGATTTTTTAGTAAACTGGACACTTGTTGCACATTTCTACGGGTTCATTTATTTTGGACCGTTTCACTATGGCCACTCCTAAGTAAGAAACCGTGTCGAGGACGAATTCATAATGGGTGTACAGTAAAAATGTAGAGGAGTTAATTTGAAATAAACGTGTAAGCTATTACTTAAAAGCACTTCAAATATCTTCCAAACAGTACATATGTATGTATATAAGAATTAATTACGCATTTAACTTAAATTCAGACAAAAGAGTTATCTGTTTTACATACTCTATTTTTAAATATTTCTCTTTTGGAGAACTCAAATTACACAGGCCAACAAAAAAAAAGTTTTAGTCGGGAAATCAAACCCACTTATTCTAGTATAAAATTCTTCGCTCAGTTCGAAAAAACAAATAAATTTATCGAACCAATTCCCCTCAATCGCCCCCTTTCTCATTTCCCACACCGTTCTCACCAAAAAATTTAAAAAATCAAATTTTTGTTTCTAAATATACCAATCTTTTTTAAAATTCTTGAAGGGAATTCGCTCGACAAATATTTTTTTTTTTTTTCGAACTCAGCGAAATGCTTTTTCTCGATGTTAAGCTGTCCATAGATTTTCGTGTTTTCAAAAGAAATTTTCATCATTCAGGAATGTTTTTGCTTACCCTCCAAAGGTCGTTTAATTCGATGTGGTCTGTTAATATGCCTGTAATCATTTTAAGTTTTGTTTTGGTAAATAATCTCAAATTTATTTATTTTTGTTACATTCTTACTTCAAAATTTTGATCCGTAGATCTTATGTATCCCAATTACAAAACAAAGTTTTGGACCTAGGTAGTAAAGCTTATTTCTCGCCAGTTCATCAACTCTTTCGTTATCGCCCGCATCTACATATAGTACACATATGTATGTCTCGGAACCCATAGCAGACGATATTTTTTGTTCTCGAGAAGTTTTTTAAACCATCCCAGACTATTTCGATTTCATTTCAAAAGCCTATAATGCTTTTCTGACAGCCTGAATATAACAAAGGATAGCAATTTGCTGGATTTGCACTGTCTACTTAAATTAAGCTGTATACACGTTCTTATGGCGAAATTAAATGTTTGCCGATGAAATATTGTCAACTTCGGCGTTATATGTAAGTTTTTCAAAAATTGGCATTTATTTAGTTTAAGTTCTGTTATCTGTCGATTAAAAATAATTCATCCAATATAATTTATAAGTGGAGGCTACAAGCTAATTTGCCCATGACAACTTTTTTTTGCCCCACTGCGCGTAGGTTCGTTGCCATGAAATTTTTATTTAATGACCAACTACCTCCAGCAAACTGTTTAAGTCTTTCACTCATTGTTGTAATGGAACAAAACTATTTATTTTGTTGTTTCTAGCAATTGTTGTTGTATTTACATGCCGGTGGCTTATGAGTTCACTTCATTTCAGTCTTCAAACAAAACAAAAAAAAGTTGTTGCTTGGGAAATTCCATGTTTTACTTTTATTTAATGGTAAATTTATAGCCACTGAAATGTTAAAGTTAGTTGGGATAACTATTCTTTGTTATCAGCTATGTGTGGGTAGAACAAAAAGTGATTAGATACGTTTTTATAGAAAATTTTATGTTCTTTGTAATGGGTTTTGTACTGTTCGTGTAAAATTTTACTTTCACGACATAACAAAATTTTACTTGAACGTTTCACTGTAAAAAATGATTTGTGCGCCTTGAATTATAAAAAATTTTGGCAACTACCCAAAAAAGGCCCGTGTTAAGGTAAAATAATACAATTGCAGTGAAATTGTCAAAAAATACAATCGTGGTGCATGAAAAGCCATGCACAATATCTTCACGGATAACGAACCCTCGATATATGCGTATGGACCAGAAACTAAGAAGCAGTGGACTGTTCGGATCTTCCAAGAGGAGAAGGTTATTCGTGCAAGAAACACTTCGAAGCAAATGGTGGCCTGATTTATGGTATCAATAGGCTATTATGATTACTGATATGAAATTCTTCTATTTCTTTTGCAGCAGCAACTCTTGAGAGTTTTCAATATTCGAATAATCTCAAATACCAAATCACAGAATGATATATAGTGCATCGGAGAAAAAAGTTATTTTGAAATAAAACTTTCTTTGGTGAAATAAAACTAACCTAATATAGAGCAACCTTTATGGACAAATTTTCAAAACAATTTTAGTATTTATGATTATCTGTTTGTGGAATATCCCCATTAATACTCCATGTATGGATTTTTTTTTATGGTTGGGTCACGTCTTTATTGCATATTTTTGTTTTTGGTATTTCAATTTTTGTTTCGCTTATGTGGTCCAATGATCTAGTCCTTATATTACATCAACGACATAGATTAAAAATTTGCCAAATACTTATGAAATGAGACAACCAACACTAAAGAATGAATGAATGTGATGAATATTTTGCAATTTTCATATTTCTTTTTTTTTTTTTTTTTCTTCTTATTTCTATTCGTTCTGAATTCTCAGCATGAAATTTGCATTCAACATTTGTACTTACGTCTGCTAGCTAAGGGTGAATGAGCGTAACGTAGTTCTCTGAATAGGGGGACTTAAATTGATTATGAATTTTATTAAAATGCTGAAGTTTTGTTGTGAGTGATTCACTGAAGCGTGTGTATATGTTCTGATTAAATTAAACTTTTCTCTATGATAAAAATCAGCAGCAGCGCAAACTCAATTAAACTGAGTGGAATCAACATTTTGGATAAGGCGATAGTATTGACATTAAGATTGAAAATCTTAAGTGAAAATTGAAAATCTTAAGTGAAAATTGAAAATCTTAAGTGTAAATTTTTAAGTATGAAACATCATATGATTGTCAACGCATTCACCAACAGTTTCATTTTTTTAAATATCAGCACATCATACTATCACAAAATCAAAATGGCAAAATCAAGTTAATATCAAGAATTTTTCTAAAAAAAAGTAATAGTTATAACTAGTTTCTGTTCTCTCAATAGATTTTTTTAAATCATTTTTAATTGTAAGCCTGAGACCAAATATAAATGCACATTTGTATACTAGTTTCGGATTACTTACTTTACTTACTTAGATGGCCATAACAACCCGTTGTCAGGTAACGGCCGACCACATTAGCTCTCGCCAGGCGCCTCTGTTTTGCGCGCGCCTTCTCCAATCGTTAATGCCAAGCATGGTTAGGGCTTCCTCAGCTTGGTCTATCCACCGGAGGCATGGTCTCCCTCTTCGTCGTTGACCGGGGACCTTCCCTTCGAATACCTTTTTCGCTGCAGCTTCTTTATCCATACGATGGACATGACCCAGCCAGCGTAGTCGCTGTATTAGTATACGCTTAACTATGTCAATGTCGGCGTAGAGCTCATACAGCTCGTGGTTCATTCGAATGCGATAGTCGTCGCCAACTCGAACAGGACCAAAGATTTTGCGGAGAACTTTCCTTTCGAACACCCCAAGAGCGGCTGCGTCTTTGGTCGAAACCACCCATGCCTCAGCGCCATAAAGAAGCACAGGTAGAATGAGCGTCTTGTAGAGTGTTAGCTTTGTCGATCGAGAGAGAGCTCTGCAACGTAATTGCTTACTGAGACCGTAGTAGCACCTACTAGCAATTGTTATTCTCCGCTTAATCTCCAGACTGACATCATTGTTGCTGGTTACGGCAGTGCCAAGGAAAGTGAATTCCTTGACAACTTCTAATTTACAGTTGCCCGCTGTAACATGAGAGTCTGGATCCCACACTCTCTTGTTGTTGTTAGTAGACATCATGTATTTCGTCTTGCCCTCGTTTACCGTCAAACCCACTTTGGCTGATTCCTTTTCAATAGCAGTGAAAGCAGCAGTAACATCTCTCTTGCTCCGACCGATATTATCAATATCATCAGCGTACGCAAGGAGCTGAACACCTTCGAAGAAAATGGTGCCATTATGATGCACACTGGCTTTTCGTACGATCCCCTCCATAATGAAATTGAAGAGATCGCACGAGAGCGGGTCGCCTTGTCTAAAACTTCGCTCGGTATTAAAAGTTGCGGAGAGTTCATTCCCTACCTTGACGGAGCTATACGTATTGCTCAACGTCATCCTGCAGAGCCTTATCAACTTTGCAGGTATACCGAACTCAGACATTGTAGCGTATAGGCAACTCCGCACTCGGCTATCGAACGCAGCTTTATAATCGACGAAGAGATGGTGAGTGTCGATTTGATATTCATGGGTTTTCTCCAGGATTTGGCGTAGTGTAAAAATCTGGTCTATGGTGGATTTGCCAGGTCTAAAGCCACACTGATAGGATCCGATCAGTGTTTCTGTATGCGGCTTCAATCTTTCACACAATACGCTCGAGAGGATCTTATATATAGTTTCGGATTACGGCCCGAAAATGTGCTTGGGCGCTTTTCAGCCATGCAAAATTTCCTTCGCTTTTTTTTTGCGTGGATTGTGAAACTTGCTACGAGTATGTTTTAAAGGCGAACTTAAA
This sequence comes from Tricholauxania praeusta, assembly GCA_949775025.1. NCBI lineage: Eukaryota > Metazoa > Arthropoda > Insecta > Diptera > Lauxaniidae > Tricholauxania > Tricholauxania praeusta. The sequence goes on from OX459029.1 coordinate 34,334,704, forward strand.
AAAAAATATACCCAAAATGGGCATAGACCCTTTCAAAAGATGCAAATCTTTTACAGGGAGTTCAAATGTAGAACATAAAATGAATGAAACAGGTGTATCTTTTTTAGAAAACTAAAATTCTATGATTGGCAGATGTAACAATAAACAGAGTATTCTTAATAAAACAAATTTGCTGAAACATAAATTATCTAAATTTATTTTTGAGTTTTTATTCGGGGGTTTTTCAAAATACAGAGTATCTAATTTTTTACCCGTATTGTTTATCGGACAAATAAGCACTCACGTGTAGATTTGTCAACAAATAACCTTTATTGAACAACTTTCGATATTTATTTGAGTCATGCTTCAAAAGAAGGCAAGATTTCAAATGAATGAACTTATGATTTCAGGTTATAAACATTAACTGGAAAATATTTTCTTAAGCATTTAAGAAACACACTACATTGTAATATTCAAAAAAATTAGAAATTTTCTATTTTGATTAGAATAAACCCACATTGAAACACTAATGAGCAGCATTGACCTTCGGCAATATTCAACTGAGTTTTCAAAAAAAAAAAAATATGTAAGCGATATCAGAAATAAGATAAGATAGAGCTTTATTGCGTTGACCTTTTTAATTGTGACACATTTTTCTAATCGATATCAGTGCGATAGGACCTTGAATTTATTTCTGTTATATCATTTTTCCAATTATCAAATTTTCGACTGATTCATTACGCTGCTTGTTACATACACACATACAATTACAATGATTACATTAAAGTAAATTTTATTAAATAAATCAGCCACACTTAATCGTACAGCCGCCATAAAAATTATTAAAATGCATAATTTTTTAATATTAACCAAATTAAGTACATAATAAATTGTGGAAAATGCAGTGTGTAAAATGTAGCCACATCGAAAAGTAAGCAATTACTTGTAAGTTCTGGAACAAAAATATTTTGTGTAAGAAAATAAGGAAAAAATGTGTTCAACGCTTGTCCATAAAAATATTGCATACATTGAGAGGTCATCAGTGTTCTTGCTTAAATTTGCGGATTTCAGCAGCACTTATAGCACTGTCAGAAAATTTAAACGCATGTTCATAAAAGCTCGTTAAATTTTTTAAATAAATTTTAATTCTGATTTTATTTGCCTCTTAAAAATTTAGTACCCTACACCGCATTAATAGTAATTCTATCAGCATGGCGTTCGCTTGCATGGGAGATGTCAAGCCCTTTTATTGAAATTTTCCAATATTTTTGCAGAGCTTCCTAGTATTTGTATCAAATTTGGTTTCAGTACTTTGAACAACTACTCCAGAGAATTTTAAGGTTTTTGTCAGTGCGGAAGATGGAAGATGTCACGCCCACGAATTATTTAGTGTATTTGATTGAGATGCTAAATCAATAGAATCTCAACTATATTTAGGGGAATTTGAGCTCATCCAAGGAATTTTCGGGAAGGATTATCGTCAGTAGAATATTAAGAGGAATACATACATATTTTTCTATATTTGAGGCGCCCAGTTGCAACACCGACCAAGTCCAAAAAAAAATCAAATTTCGAGATATTCTCATATATCAAAATCTAGACCATGCTTTATCTTTCTACTATGGTTTTATATTAAAAAAAAAATTTTGACAGAAATATTATACTTTTTAATTTTTTTGGTGCATAGATTTCAAAACCGTCAAGTCCATGAACTTGCTTTCAAAGCCAGTCGAACGCCTTGGAATCAAAACCGGCCAAGTCCAGTTCATTGGTATCAAAACCGGTCAAGTCCACATTTTTTATCAAACAAAATTTGATAATTACTATGTCAAAACCGGTCAAGTCCAAAATTTTTTTCTCAAAAACATACGCAAATATAACTATAGAACACGGTTCAAAATTTAGGTTTAATTTTTCAACCGTTCTCAAAATTGTCTGGTTGAAAACAATATTTTTGTTTTTTTTCTTCAAGTTTTCAACTTTTAAGTGTACTTTTTCATCCTCTACTAGTTGAAATTAATATATATTTACTGATTTCAACCTGAAAGATGAATATTTCGACGCCGAAGTCAATTTTTTCAACTTTTTAGTTAAATTTTTATACTTATTTGATTGAAAATTTTCAAATTCAAATAAATTCAACTCCGAAGTTGAATTTTTGAACCAAAAGTATAAAAACTAAACTTCATGGATGAAAAAGTTTTACTTTTTGGTTGAAAAATTGTTTTCAACTTTATTTGACAAATTTTCAACATTAGAAAATATTTTCAACTTCTGTCGTTCTGACGTCTGTTTTTTATATAGAATTAAAAAGTTTGAAGTTTCTTTAATTTAATAAATAATAAAAATATTAATGAAATCCAACGGAAGGTTAGTGAGAGTGAATTTCGTCAGCGAAGTCAAGATACGTGGTCATGCAAAAGACACGTCAATCAGGAGATTTTACTTCTGAAGATGTCTTAGGTTCGGGTATGTGTACTCTTTCACAATTTGTTTTGAATATTCTTATCTACATTAAAGTCGCCCAAAAAATAATCGAGTTTTCGATTTCTATGTTGCTTATATAAAAAGTAGTTAGTGTTATGTCAAAAATTTAAGCCTTGAAAATTTCAATAAAATATATTGATATTTAGAGGTCGCTAGTGTTCAATTTGTGAATTAAATTCATTTTTTTATTTCCGAGTGATTATAGCTCTGCCCAAAAGACAATTAGGCATGAGATACGAGCTGTTGGAATTGATTCTGATATTTTCGGGTCTGCTGAACACGATGGTGATAGTTGTTTTGCTATACAGTGACTGAGTATCTTGGTAGCATCGAAAAACTCCCAGAAAACAGCGAAGAAACAGAGCAAATTTGTGTTTAAGTGAGGTAAGCTAATATTCTTGAACATTATTGTCCGAAAATAGACTAAGAGATTCTGGTTAGTCCCGATGTTCCAGTATTTTTTATCAGAACACCAGAGTAATATAAAAATGAAAATCCTCGAAAACAGGCCAAAATTAAAGCTCAATGCAAATTTGGGTAATACATTTTTTAAAGTTTGTTTTCCGAAGAAATTTTTTGCACTGATTCCGAATTGTGCCTCAAAATTGACTCAACATATCAGATTTCTGAAATATTTGATGTTAAGTACTTAAAAAATTAGGTTTTTTGTCTACTATTGAGGCCATGTATAGGATTCAAAAAAATTTGTTCATTTTAATTTTAATAAAACCATCATTTAGTACCGCTCTTCCTCTTAAAAATTAGCTTTTAAATGATCATCTAGCTTGCGAATTTTCAACTCATTGCGTTGATAAATTCAACTTTGAAAACAATATTTTTGTCTCTTTGAGGAACTTTTTCAACTATTTCGGATGAAAAAGTAAACTTTTCTGCAAATTTTCAACTCACTGCCTTGAATAATTCAACTTTAAAAGCGAATTTTTCATCTTTCTGTGGAGCTTTTTCAACTATTTTGGATGAAAATGTATACTTTTGTGGAAGTTTTCAACTCACTGAGTTGAATAATTCAACTTTGAAAGCGACTTTTTTAACTATTTTGGACGAAATAGAAATTTTTCTAAAGAATTTTCAACTCAATGCGTTGAATAATTCAACTTTGAAAGCAATATTTTCATCTTTTTGCGCTACTTTTTCAACTACTTCGGATGAAAGATTCTGTTTTTATTTGCATTTTCAACCGAAAAGGTTTAAATTATCAACGGATGAAGTTGAAAATGCCTTATGTATAACGTTTTCAACCTAAATAAGACAAAAATTTCAACTTTTTTGGAAAGAATGTATATGTCAACTTAAAAAGTTGAAAAACTATACTTAAATTTTGAACCGTGAAGTCTGATCTGACGTGCTTTGAGTAAAAAATTTATAAGCTATTATGTGGGAAATACTTTTTAAATTTTCAATGAACATAGAATATAAACGGAATAAAAACGTTTTTCGTTATTTGTCCGAAAGTATGAAAAATGGACTTGGCCGGTTTTGCAACTGGGCGCCTCATTTGTAGATAATTTTCAAACAATCGTTTTCGCGTTTTTGAAATTTTAGGGGGGTAGCAACTAAATTTAGGAGGAAATAGAGCTTTAGCTAGAGCATTCAGGGGTGAAACGGTTTTACAATCTGGCAACACTGTTCATTACGTTATGTAACGCTATCAGTACGTTTTCAAGGTTTTACTTTTATTTTTATTTTACCCATTTTCAATCTAACCTGCTATAACTAAAAGTAACCAGCCAATGTACTTAATTTTTATTTCCCATGGTTTTTACGCAATCGTGATTTCAACAGGAAGGAAATGGCGCTGATCAAGAATGTAAAGTTTCTATATCCACCGCGCTCCATGCGTTACAAACGAAATGCCAATATTAATATACCGTGTGTAAAGGGTATAAAATAAGCGTGAACAAAATGATTGACAGAGTTTTTTTAAATTCTTTTTTTTTTTTTCTCAACATTTTTCTTATTTTAAATGGCAAATTTTATTCAGTGTCACTTTTTGCGTTGCACAGTAGTAAAAGAAAATGAATATAAATTTGTTTGTTTTTTGACAAATGTGACCTACTTTATATTTGAGAAAATTTCAAGGAATTTTATACATGGGTCATTAAAGTCAAAGAAATATATTAAGAGTGTAGTAAAACAATAATGTAAGGAGAGTGAAAGTGTTTTTCTTTAAGCAATTGATTAAGTGCAAAAGAATGCAACTGTGACAGTTTTTAATTGGATTTTCAGGGAAATTAATTATTAAAAAATTTTCTGCTAAGCACTTAGTCATGGCTCATTAAAATGTTACTTGTGAAACATGTCAGTTGAACATGACTGATGGAAATTATGTGGCTATATTTAAAAACAAAGTTTCAGCCACAAGCAATTGAGGTGATTTTTTGGGTATAAATTCTTAAAATCCCATCAACATTTCAGTCAAACACAACTTTAACCAAACATATTATTTTGTGCTTAATTTATGCCGTTTGCAGTAAAGGAGCCAGCAACTATACATAATTTGGCAGAAAAAATGGTATAAGGTAAATATTTTGACATGATTTCGCACTGCTGTCTATCGTTTCGAAATTAACACTTCACGTGTCAAATGCTTTTTGCCTGCTTTATTAGAACAAAGAACATATGTCAAACCTGGTTTTAAAATGTTAACTCATAAAAAACTCAAAACTTAAAAGGAAGAGTGAATGTGTGCAAGGTATCGAAAAATATCGAATAAGATCTCAAAAGTTGATAAAAGAACAGTAGATACAGATAATGCCAATGAAAGCCGAGAGGGATCGAATAGAGTCGATAAATTTGGGAATAGCCGAGAAACATCGAGTAAAAACGATAAACATCAAAAAAAATCGATGAAACTCTGAAGGTATCGTGTAGTACTAAAAAATCGATAGCAGTAAGGGATAGCTTAAAAAATTTTCGAAAAATTTGAATGTATCGAGATATGTATCAAATCGGATGATACATTGAAAAAGTCTATTAACTTCAAATAACATTAAAAAAATGACGATCAAAGTCGAAGAGTAATGAAAAAGTAAAAAAACCTTGACTGAGTAGTAACAAAAAATAGCGAAAGGCTCTGCATATATTGTCAAAAAGGGTATTATTCTGACATCAATCGACTTATATAGCCAGTTAGTCATGGCATTCGTCTATTTGTAGCTTTTGAAGTAGTTTCTATTTTATATGAAAAAGCTTCATAGACCTTAAGCGGCCTATAAATATACGAATCCCGGAATTTGGTGGTGGATTTCTTTTTTATAATCGTGGTTTGAGTTATGTTGCCGATGACGCAATTTTTTCACCCAGGTGCCATACATCTTCGATGTTTTTTTGATAAGTTTTGACTTATATCGATGTATTTTGAAGACTTTGACTTAATATGATTTTTTCGATAGTTCGGGAACATCGGAATTTGTTCGATGTATCTTGATAGATTTCAAATTGTTTTTAATATTTTTTCACAAGTTTAGTCTTTTTCAGTGTTTTTCGTAAGTTTTTGGTTATTTTCGATATTTTCTGACAAATATCGACCTTTTCGATAGATTCGATAGTTTTCGACTGAATTCAAAGGTTATCAAGTTCTTCGATGATTTCCGAGAACTATTGATTTTTTTACGATGCTATTCGATAGTTTTTAACTTTTACAGTCTTTTTCGAAAAGTATCTTCTATTTTAACATGCGTCGATTGTGCCGATCTTTTCAACGTTTTTTGACCTTTCCGACATATTTCGCCATACTTCGACTCAACAAAATTTTCCGACTTTAGCCTTTTTTTAGCTTTTTAAGATTGTCGGACTTTTTTAAAAAAATTTCTATAAGTGTACTATTTTTTGAGTAATGAAATAAATACAAAGACAACATTAGGTCCTATACTATACTGAGTATATTGCTTCAAAATTTTTTTATTTTTTAAGAAAAGAAAGAAAACAACCTTGGCAAAATACCAAAAAAAACGATAACGTAATCCAAACAAAAAAGAAAATGTCGATAGAACTAAAAAATGACGGATATATTTGATCTAAAAACATAAAAAAAGAATCATAATAACAATTATTTTTGATCTATAAATATAAAATTCTAAAAGTGCGATTATTTTTATAGAAAAAAATAAAAAATCCAAAATAACTGTTATTTTTGATCGAATAATATAAATATCCAAAATTGCGATTATTTTTGATTTTTAAAATAAAAATCCCAAAATAAAAAATCAAGTCATTTATCTACGCTTCTCGTTAAAATAAACGCATTTGTATATTTAAGCTCTCATGTCGTCTTTTCCATCATTGGGAAAAATAAACGAAAAAAAAATTTGCCAAAAATAAATCGGTAAGTAATTCAGATTTTACCCTCAAAAATATTATTCAGTAGATTTTTTTTTAATTCATGTACGTTGAAAGAATTTCGCAGAAAAACCCCAGACACTTGACTAAAGCGAAATATTTAAAAACAGATTTTACAAACGTAAAGTTAGATGAAAACTGTGATGCACAACTTTTCATTAAAAGACCACTGTGCTCTTATAGTATATACATACATATTCGCCAGCTATGAGATTGGCCTTTAAACACATTTTTGGCTGGCGAATGAACTGTTGTATTTTATAATAAATAAATATGAAAGAATTTAAATAATTTATAAATAAAATAAAAACATTGAGCAGAGGGGAGGATTGTAGAAAAAGTGAAAGCATTGTTTGACACGCGATTCAGAATAATAAATTCTTAAAATATATATTTTGATTATTTTTATACATTTTTAATTTTTACGTTATTTATGAGTATAATAATGAAATGTTTTGTTTAAGAAAAATTAAAGAATATAAGTTCTGAGATTTTTTTACAGTTTTATTTTTAGAAAGCAATTTTCACGCTTTTACAAAGTACCCATAAATACATCCTTCCTTTGTTGCTTCCCCTTTTATTTTTCTTCTTCATTTCCTTCAGGCACTTAAGCTACTTTGTTTTTGTTCTTATTTTATTTTACTGCTTTTTAGTTTTCTTTCTGTTTTATTTCATACAAATCCTCGTTGAAAGGGGCTTCAAGTTGGTGCAACGTGTCTCATAGTCTTAGATTACCAATAGCACAGCACCACTTTCATGACTTGTAGCAACTAACAGTGTTGTTGTTGTCAAGTGTTGCATTTGTTGCACGTGCTGCATGCCATCGTATTACCCTTAGCATTTGAATTAGATTGGTGCAAAAAAAAACCATTTAATGCCAGTAGGCGTAACATGTGATTATTGTTTCAAATTGAAGAATTATAAATTTTGACAACAGCAATCCTACGATTCAAGCTTTAGCGCGAGCTGACGTGTATAACTATTTCTGAAGATTTTCAGCAATACTTTACATTCAGATATTGAGCGAAGATAACTAAAATGAGCTCGAGATTTTTATTTTTTGCAATATTCTAATGTGAATGCTTTCCTTATAACGGAAAACGTTGAACAATCCAGCATTTCTATGAAAGACGTTATTGAAAGAACAAAAAATGCTAAACGGCGACATTCAAGTTTGATATGAAATTGTAAATGTATTTAAAAACCTCTTACAACGATTTGGAATTATATGGCCATTGATAAAAGCAAATGCTAAGACTTGTCATAAAATTATTAATAGAAAATATTGCAACCATTAACTTACTATAAAGTTTAGAATTTTAAGTGCAAATGATATGATGTTCCCAAGCAATAAAATATTTAAAGTTTAAAATTCCATGATTGAATGTAAAATATTTTTGAAGAAACATTTGAAAATTTTCCTTCATACGAAGAATAACAGCAAAAAAAATTCTGAAAAAGTGAATAGAACATTTTATCTATGAAAATTTGGCAACAAAGTATAGTTTTTATAAAACCGATATTTATGTTTTCCGATCGCTACATTTTTACCATTCAAAACACACTATTTAGTGTATAAAAATAGCTGCTTTATTTATAGTTCAAAGTAATTCACAAGTCTAAGAAAATTGGTTTACACACTTAACATGAAACTAATTTTCACTTGTGATACGATGTTGATTACGCAATTTTTGGAATATTGTGGCAATACTTTCTTCTGATATCTCGTTCATAACAGTCTCATATCGTTCTTCTTGGCTTTTGCCACTATGCATAGGTTTCAGTGTTATCTGTTTTCTTATTTATTGTGTTTATTTTCTGAATTTTATTGTGTATTTTTTTTTTTAGTTTCTTGTTTACTATAAAAGTGCGCTTATTCTGGGAGCGAATTATTGTAACTCTATTATACATTTTTATAAAATTTCAATTTAAATTATTATGTTTTTAATACATTTTAATTTAAATACATGTTGTATTATCCACAGCTTATACGCTCATGTGCATGTTCATAAATACTCGTACTGAATAAAATTTTATAACATAAAGGCTTTTAAGAAGCTTAAAATACTCATACTTATAGAAAGTAACTCTTTTTTTTTGTGTGTGTTGCCGAAGATTTGAAATCCCATAAATTTTAAATTTAATTTATATTCTTTACACAAAGAAGTTTAAAGTTTTTACATGAAGTATTGATATGGCAAGCAAAATAATCAAAGTTTCATGCAGCTGCAACATCCGTTCTTATGTCAAACAAAAGAAAACTTTCATTACTCATACTTTGAAATTCGAATATAAAGTAGGTACACAAAAACTTCTTAAATTTGAAATTTTAACAAAAAGAAACCCATAGACAACAAGTGTCAGAACATTGCTGCCACAACAAAGAGTACTAAATGGAATAAACAAGCTATGTTCTGTAGCTTACATATCACATGCCATATACCACAAACCATATATGTACATATATATGTGGTATGAAACAGTTATGGAAAGAAAATAAAACAAAAAATAATCTACAACCGGCTGCTGTTGCTGGATCTTTTGTGTAAACGGAGGTAGTCCACCTTCAAATGGAACACATCATGCCACTTGTTTGCAACCATTTGATAGTTTTGTATTCCTCAGTTGAAAAGCTTTGATTTACCTTCATTTACTATTAGAGCTCGACCTAAATTTAAGTGTATTTTTTGCACACTTTGTTTTATGTCAGATATGTTTACATCATTTCATTCATCACCAGAGTTTTTTGTTTTGCTGAATAGCTGGAAGTTATTGTAGCCAGTTGAAAAATTACACACATAAATTAGATCACTGACTTAGTGTTACGAAATGTGCAGCAGTTCTGATTTTTTCTCAATTTCGAAATGTAGTGAATTTAAACTTGAAATTGAATAAAATGGGAAAACTTTTCAGAAGTTTTATTCTTTTGAAATGTTTGACTTATGTGTATTTTCTGTTTCTTAAGTATACATGGTTTCCTCTTCAGATTATTTACATAAAAATTTAACGATGTACTTTAAAAATAATTCGGTTTTTTTGTGTCGTTGCATGTTTTTGTCAACCGGATATTTAAAATTCCTCAAAACCCGGATTGAACTGAAGAAAATGGTACGCATTTGCAGAAGCAGAGCATCAAAATCACTCAAAAAATTGTTTTAGAGCTCTGGAACTTTTTTTTTTGTAGACAATGTAATTAAATGTTAATATTTTTTAAAATTTTTTAATAGCGGTTATTTTTTTGCAGTTTCAAATATTCAGTGTTATTATTAATATTTATGTACGTAAAACTGTATGACAGGTCCGAAACCTCAATCTGATAAACGGAAATACTTAGTTTATTTTACTGAGTTTACTGTTCATTACAGTGTGTGATAGCACCAAAGAAACTTTCAAGAACATAAACAGAGCAAAAAACCTGGGCTAAAGCTATGCATATTAGATTTATCCATTGCTAAGTGGAATCATCAGTGACCTTTGAGACTTTGAGTTGAATAGTAAAATTATTTTCTGTTACGATACACAACAAAAGGAAATATATATTTAATAACTTTAACAATTCTCGACCGATCGGCGTCATCAAGCACGTTTTGGAAACGTCAATTTAGTACAATTTTAACCATGTACCGATATAGATGAAAAAAAAAAACAATTTGAAACAGTGACGCTTCAATTCAAGTAAACGTTCGTTGTGTTAACTTAGCGTACATATTGAAAATATTGTCATCGTTTTGCGCCTAAAAGTGGGTTATTTCACACTCTGTGGCGCCGTCAACAAACAATATAGTCACTTTTTGGGCACCGATAATCTTCAAAAAATTCACGAAACATCAATATTCGATGAAAAAGTGACGGTTTGAACCGGTGTTTGCTCCAAAACCTACATCTGTCCATTCTTTTTCAGAACCGGTGAGACAGCGAATTATATTCGATATCGCTCGATGTTGGCACACTTTGAGTTATCTTAAATACGTTAAAAAGGCTGAAATACTACTGGTTTAACGAGACGGCTCAACATGCTACACTGCGCACTCAACGATGAACCTTTTGCGGTTGACGTTCCAAAGACGTTTGGTATCGAAAAACGGCGATATTGACTGGCCACCGAAATCTTCGGATTTAACTCCACCCGACTTGTTTTTGTGGGGATTTTTGCAGAGTAAAGTTTGACGCCAAAATCAAAAAAAGAGCTTAAAGACAACATTCAAGCCGAAATAGCAGCGATATAGCCCAAGAACGCTGGCCAATGTGATGGAAAATGCCAGAAAAGAGCTCGCTTTTGTCTCACCAAAAACGGCGACCACTTAATCGATTTTGTTTTCCAAGACTTAACTACCAATATACAACTTTTTGAAATCTATTGAGAATTGTCAAAGTTATTCAATATTTCTATTGACCAGATTCAGATGGAGCACCACCTGTAACATCTCTCTGATGATGAGTTGAACAACTCGAAGTATTAAAAATTTTACAAAATATATGATACTTTTTTTATTTTCTTGCTTTTAAAACCTATTCTGGAATGCTATTAAACAGCTCAATAAAAAATGGACCTCAATTATGATCTTGTTCTCGAAACATTTAAGAGCAAAACTACAATTCACAAAATGAAAGTTAAGTCCCATCAATTTTTTCAACCATTCCAAACACAGAATCTCCATTGATTTCAATCGCAGTGGGAAAAGCAAAAACACCTTAAATTGCCCACACTTAACACCGAAACATTAACCTAATTTCATTTGCAAGCGAAATTTTACCATACTGGCGGTTGGTGAGAAAGACTATAACGGACGTACATACGAAACGACAGACATTGCGCTTGGCATAATTTCTATTCAGATACAAATCAAGATGTTAGTTGTATTTGTAGTATTCAAAGCGCACGATTTATAAGTAAAATAAAATAAGTTAAAAAACCTTAGAAATACGATAACCTACACCTGCTCAAATTGCCGACTAAGATGAACTCTGATTAGGGACAAGGTATTTTTATTTGATCCCATGAATATCGACTTGCTTTGTGTGATATCCTTGCAAGTCACCATGATAGATATAAATTTATCGATACATTCAAGTGATATGTTAAAAATTCGTTTTAAGGGTGAATTAAGACAAGACTTTTCAAAGGCATGGAATCGGTAGTAGTCCAGCGGAAAACTTAAGGAGCAGAGCAAAGAAATTGAATGCACATTCACAGATCACAATGCATAAAATGCTTTTCGATTCCAAAACCAAAATTATAATTTTTCGCTTGATATTAATCGTACGTTTATCACTACAGCAACAGCTAAACAAAATAATCGCATCTAACGCTTGAATGCATTGGCGAGCACATTAGGCCAGACCAGGCTAGCAGCATAGATAGCAAGTCTATCTGGCTGGCATTTACCGTGGTAAGGTAATCAGACTCAACGCTGGCGGTGGTGATGTTTGTTGCTGGTAGTTGTGGCGATGTTGGTAATAGCAATGCAGCAATAAAAACTAATTTAATAGCAAGTGCTGAAACCCACACGCTTTGCTTTTGTAGCTTAGTTTTATAGGTGAAACGCTTTAAAAAAAGAAAGAAGTAAAAAGTTTGCTGAATTGTGCTGCAAATTCGTGACATTCGCTTTGAGGAATTGGTAACATGGTAATTTTTCAATGTTAAAAAAAATTAAATGCAATATTTATGTACCCTTTCACTGGATTCATATTTCGTGGCATTAATTAAGGCTAGAAAACATTGCGTGTTAAAGAGTTTGACAATTTTAAATATTTTCCGCTATTTCGGTTTCCGAATTTGTCAAGACTGTGTGACGACGATTTTGAGTAGAACAAAAATGGCTCCACATAAAGTAAAAAAATTAATTTTCATATTATTTGAACTAAATTGTTTTATTTTTTTCCCATAATTATTTTTTGGATATTATCAATTATCTCTTTAAAAAAAATATAATTGAACTTGAAAATTATCCGAAATAAAATAACTTACAGCTGGGTAGCAACACTGCGTAAGGAAGATTCAACGTGCTTATGATTCGCAACTGGTTTATCAATTATCAAATAACTAATATTTACCGTATTTAAGTGAGATTATTATTAAAATAGAGACGTTTCTTGAAAATCAAATTTAGCGTAATATACTTTACCGAAAGCGGCTTTTTCCAGCAAACTTTGAAAGTATAGTGCCTAATATAAAATGCCATGAAAAAAAAAAGTTTTTAAAAACAGTTTTGTAATAAATATCATTATTATTCATAGGAAGTCGGAACTTGTCTCGAAACTTCCAAAATCCATTTTCAACTTTTTCCATCGATTGGTGAATTATAATTTCTGTCGGAAATTGGGATGGTGGGGAACCCGCTGGAAAATTCATTTCCAAAATATTTTCCAATCGATTAGTGAAGTAAAGTATTTGCACATAAATGTGTTCAGACCAACTGCTGTGGAGGTCGGGCGGAACCCAGTGCGATTCAAAGTCTATTTTCGACCTTTTCCAATGCAATGAAAACATTAACAAAATGAGCCCGAAACGGCATCAAAGACCATCCAGGCAATGTTGAAAAGGCTTTTTGAAACTTTTTCAATTGATTTGTGGAAATAAAATGGGTCTTCCTTTTTAGAAAAGACTTTTTTCTATTTTTGTTGAAATATATGTAAGTGACTTATCTTTTAATAAAAAACTTTGTCAACTTAACCTCAGTTCAAAAAGTTTTAAGTCATTTATAATCATTTTTTTACCTTAAAAAAATGTTATTAGAAGTTTATTTCATGCTCTGGTATCAAGATGAAACACTAGATTTCTTTTCATCCATTCATTCAGCTTCAGTCACATACTCGTATCGATTCGTCCGAACAAAAATTAAAATGTATTCGCGTCTCCGTTCGAAAAGGTACCTTAATACTTTTAACGTTCGAAAAAGTACCTTTTTCAATAGACAATAGACACAAAAACAATATATGAGCGTGAAAGTAAACGCGAATTACGCACCTTTTGTGGACGAAATGATATTTCTTTTGCCCAGTTAATAGAAAATTTTAGTTTTTTTTTTATTTTAAATATAGTGAAAGTTAAAGACAGTACTTGACCCTGCATAAATGTTTTTTTTTTTTTTTTTTTTTTTTGAAAAAAAACCAGAGACAATGAATGTACGAGTTCCTCCAACATCAACTAATGGTAAGTGGTCTCTTATTGTCTGAAGTGATGGTAAAGTACCAAGTTCCACTTCAAAATAAAAATAGAAAAAATATGTTTTGTTTCCTCTTTCTTTGGCACAAAACTTCACATAAATTTCCATTTCTATTTGAAAACTTATGACGTATGAGCGTGAAGCCTTACATGAAGTGGAATCGAATAAAACTATTTCATCTTTCGAGTGCACTCACCCAATTTCAAGCAAACATGCATGCAGTGACGATTATGACGAGTCTGCCAGTCGTGAGGTGCAATCATTTACATTTTAAACACCCAAGAAAATACTTTTTTTATTTTTTTCTCCCAGCTTATGAAGCGTTCATTTCTTGGTCACGTGCCGCAAAACACTAAAGGATAGCGCAGCACTACGGTTGCGCTTTTACTACTTTCAAGAATCAACATCCGAGTACGCTGTCGAAATAGAGCTAAATTTTCCGACAAAATTATGAATCGTTTATTTTGAAAGTGGCCTTAGACCATTTATTTCGAATTCAAAATATTTAATGGATTGTGCTTGATACCATGATATATTTTTGTTATTTTACCGTTTTCTATTTCAAACTATGATCTTTTTCTTTGAAATATGGCGTTTTTTGAGGCTCTCAATAGACTTAAACTTTTTTTAGAGTTAAATAAATATTCAATTAATTACTTGTTTCATATTGAAATTTTGGTAATTCGATCTCTTATTATTCAGATTTTTTGTATGTTTGCATATTAATAGATTGGAAAGGAATTGTTCGCGTGCACGTAATTCAAAATAAATCTTGCTCTAGATTCGATTCAACAATGTTGCTATGTTGATCATTCTATAAGATTCGTTTGCACATTTCGAGAATATTGAAAGATGAAATGAAACAAAATATAATAATTTTGTTTCATTAATTGTGAACTTAGCTAGACCATTCACAAATCATTTCATGCAAAATTTCCAAAATTTAAGCAAAGCAATTTGAGAAATTGTTATTGTTGAAATGAGTAAAAATTTCATCATTTAAAAGTTTAGTTTTTGGCTGCTTAAAATTTATTTGTTTTACTGCTTTTGATTAACTCTTGCAATGCAATATTTAAAATAATTTGGACCAGCTTTTCATGTCAAATTATACTCTCGAAACATAGTCTATGACTTGCTATTGTTACATTTTTATTTCGCTCTTGGTCAGCTCTGAGGATCGTATCCAAACTGTCCTTAAAGCTGCCGGAGAAGTTATCATCTATGCTACCGTGTCGCACTGCAAGTTTGTCTAAGCGACAAAAAATTAGTTCAGGTATTTTGGCTTATCATCAGATCTGGATCAAATATTTCTTAATACGACCAACTGATCAGTTGCTGATCAGGGTACAGCTGTATTCTTTGATACGGTCTTCTGATCAGTTCCTCATCAAAATACAATACTAAAAACTTTAATTCGGTCCAGAGGCGACAATTGGGCAGGGCTGGGGAAGGGCAAAGGATCTTATATTAATATTAATTACATCGGTTCAATTCAAAATATCATCGATTCGATATGTTATTTAAACTCTCGCCGCCCCCCCCCCCCCTCCCCCCAAAGCTTTTGGTGAAATGATGCTACTGCTTCGGTCCCGATACGTCCTGAACTAAAATGTTATAAGAAATTTCGTTTTTTTCAAATTCAGTCCAGATAATATAATTTTTATTTAATTATACTTAAGTAGTTTATATAGTTATAGTAGTTTTATAAAACTCCGATGAGAATGATCCGAATCTCATCACTGATCGGTACAGAAAACCCAAGAAATCATAGAACCTCACTTATATTTGAAAACAATTTGTGTTTTTTAGGACTGTATTTGTTGAGAGGATCCGGTACATTTCATATGAGGTATGACGTTTATTGTCATTATCGTATCCCAAAGCGTAAACCGTTTTTGATTATACGTCAGGTTAATCTGATCCGAATCGGATCCAAACCTTAATTATTTTATAGTCGGGTTGTTGTCGAATGAATATTACACGATTGTGAACGCATCACATAAGATTGTTTTTGCGCACAACAGCATGGGCGCATATTGCGAGAAAATTAAAACAATTTTTTTTTAAACAGACGTCTGATTGAGGAATTTCTAATTGGTTTGTTTTTATGCCAACATTTTTGAAAACAAGGCTGTAAAATCAAAACGGAAAGTTTTTATCACTTAACTTGGAATTTAGTTTAAAAAATAAAATAAAACTAAATTCAAATCTGTTCATAATTTGCTGTTAATAAGTTTACTTTTTGTTATGATATTGTTATTCAGATGATAGGTTAAAATAATCAGTGAGAATAAAAATGTCATAAGAATTTTTCAATAAGAGGGTGGAGTAGCACGTAAAATTTCAAATGGAATGTTGTGGATTAGACTACAAGTTTTAAGTGGCATCCTCTTTCTCGAGAGCGTTTCTGCTCTACAAAATATTTCTCTCTAAGTGCTCTCTCAAACTCATCAAAATCAGTTTTTCACCATAGCTTCATTATTAAAGTACGATAGTGTAGTGAACTGCGACTTAAAAAATTATATACAGGTTTTATTAATAAAATATTGTCGAGGAAGTAATTTTTTAATTTATAAATGAAAAAGTTACAACGGATCAATCTTCATTCAGAAAAAATTCTTTGTAAACATAGTGAAATATGATTCGCGCCACTTTTTGTTTAGAAATCAAAGCAAATACTCATAGTTACATTACAAGAGTTTATCAATGAAACCTGAGTAAAAATTTAGTTATTTTATAAATGACGATCGTAAATCAAACAAAACAAAGCTATAATGAAAATTTATTTTGGAAATTTTTTACGAGTGCCTAGAGAGAAATGTTTTGTGGCGCTGAAATAGTTTAGTTCTCAATATAAGACTTTTAATGTGAAGCAGATCAAGAATATATAATTTCTATAACCGCCACTACCCTTTATATGCGTTACAAATGGAATGACAAAGTTATTATACCCCGTATATTGGGTATAAGAAAACGGAAGAAACGCATATGTGGGCGAAGCCACAAAAATTTTGGCTAATCGATCGAAGCATATGCTATAAAATCAATTGTCAGTCATATACTGCAAGCTGTAGTTTGACGGCTCTGTTGTTACCGAGCTTGTTGTTAACGGATTTCTGCTTACTTAAGCAGAAAAATAATGAAATATAAAACCACGACGGTGCGCTATTTCAATTATTCACACACAAAAATTTTTTATTTCTTTTTTTTTGTCAGCTCTGGAAAGCCAAATGCCAGCAAAAATGAAGTTTAAATAATTAATAAAAATGCCTTGGTTCTTTACTATGTTTCAACTTATTTAAATTTGACAAATCTACTCATTTCAGATAATTCATTTTTAACAAGAAAATGCACTTTGTTTTTCTGTTTTACAGTCATTTTTATTATAAAGCTAATGCAATCAATACAATGTACCCCCACAAATGTCCACTACCAAAATAAACCGGCTTGATTCAAATATCTTTAATAAAAATAAAAAAAAATACTCAGAGTCAAATTTGGTTTTATTTCAACTACTCTGCCGTACTGAGCGAAAAGGGCGTATCTCAAAAAAAAGAAATATCCGAGATTCTTATGACATCGGATAGCTTAAGAAATTACGCGTCTAATGAAATACTCCGAGTGCCGGAATCTTAGTTAACACATATATCAAATCTCCTAAGAGAATTTTCTCTATCCCAATTTTACAGGTGTTTCAACAAATTGATATAAGCAAAATATCAATTATCTCGAAATTGAGATACGCCCTTTTCGCTTAGTACGGCAGCGCTGTTAATATTCAATGCATTTTTCCTTAGTTTCGCTCTTGCTGTTACCACCTAAAATTATATGTGGTAAATTCTGTTGACGGTATTTTTGGAGCATAAACGACCTTTTCAAGTATGCAAACAACAAAACAGCTGAGCAAGCGAGCAAAAAATGCCAAAAAAAGCACTATCAAACGAATATTTGTAAAAAGAAAAAACGAAACAATGGAATGTTGTTGCGTTGTGCCAGTATTGCCATAGTTCTTTTTTATTTTTGTGAAGCAAAAGCACTTGCAGTAAATTTTAATTAAAATTGCAAATTAATAATAACACAATTTACAAATATTACAATGTAACAAATAAAGTTTTTGTGTTTTCCGCAATTTATGCATGAAAGCACTGAAGCCGAGTACGCTCCCAGTGTTAAATTAAAAACACCCAATTTTTGGTTTAAAGAAAATTTAAATGAAACGAACCCAATAGCTTAAGCGTTAGAGCGGCTGTTCGAATATGGAATGACCGGGGTTCAAATTTCACTTAGTAAAATAAACCAAAACAGGACTGATGAGGTTATGCATATACTTATGTATAGAAGTGCTAACTGCTGAAACATAAGGTACCCAATACCAGGTTAGGTTGATCCACCTATTGTCTTGTCTGTTTGTTTAAGAAAAAGAATTCATCGATTTGTAAAGTTTACATGAATGTCGCTGTTTGCTAATGTCTGAAAATTCCACTTGGCATTTTTCGGTTGTAATTAATAATAGCCAGTTGACAAAAAAAAATATAATATTACAAATATAAATATTAAGCATAATATCTACTAACTATTAACGCAATGTGTTAGTTCATTATTCTTCAATCTGCGGGTGTGTCATTAAAGAAAGACTAAGAAGTCATTGACGGCCGAACATAACGAAAGAATCCTAGTTACATACTCTTTATTTTTAAAGGCACATAACTAATAGTCTACATTTATTCGTCTATTTATCGCTGAAAGCACATATATAAAAAATTAATAGATATTCTTATATTCAAATTGCAAAATGTGAGTAACACTCCTTTAATAGTTGCCATTTCTATGTTACTAAGAGCACATACATTTCACAAAATTAGAACTATCATTCATCATAATTTTTGGACAGTTTCGTTTTATGTTGAAAAAATTATGCTAATAAAAGTTAAATAGGTACCCAAAGTAATACATCAAATTTTGGTTCTTAAGTTATTGTATGTTTTATTTATTGCGTATAAAATATTAAAATATAATAAGCTTTTTTATTAAAGATGTGCTCATTAGGGGTGGCAATCCCGGGATCCCGGGATTTGCTCTAAATATAGGCTAAAGTAATCCCGGGATTACAAAGAGACAATCCCGGGATTTTCGGGATTAGAAAAACATTTTATATTATATAATAAATATTCTTTTATATGACATATTTAAGTACAAAATCTGCAAAATAATTGTTTTCAATACATTTGATGTGCATGAAACATTATTGGATCAACCTGCTAAATGCACTTCAATTGTGTCTGAACCTTAAATTGAGTAAAAATATTATTTTTTTTTTCATTGTAGCAATTTTTTGTTTATTAAAAATGTCACATAGCAAAAAAATATCTTTTTTAATACTTTGACAAATTTTAAGAATTTTTTACTAAGTGCGATTTGTATTGATAATTGATAGTTCATGGGAAAAATGATAAAATGTGAAATTAAGTGTGTTTGTTTACTTTCCCAGTAACAATTATCCAGTAAAGAAATTTTAGAGAGTAAGAAAGTATTTGCTCACAGAGAAAAAAATTTTCATAAAAGTAAACAAATACAATTCAGTAAAAATTCGTACAAGCTGACAAGTGAAAAAAAATATTTAAGTTTTTCAAAACAATTTGCTTTTTTATTTATGAAAAAATATTGACAATTGTCAAAATCATATGTTTTTCTTTTTGAAAAATGTTTGCTGGTAAAATTTTATCCAGTAAAAACTAGCTGGCCCTCTCGCAACAAATTGTCACTTTATTCTCTCATTGCCTCTCTCGTTACTGGATTTTTGTAGTTCTGTATGCATTTACTACGAACTATCAATCCCGGGATTGATCCCGGGGGGATTGATCCCGGGATCCCGGGATTGGAAACTTCGATCCCGAAACTCAAAAAAGCTCCGGGATTGCCACCCCTAGTGCTCATATATTCACTGATACTTAAAAAAAAAACATTTGTAAGATTACTCTGAAGTAGTTTAAGTCATGTGTGACGCGAAATTGTAGATTTTTTTTATATGCAGCTACACATACGTTAGAGTCGATATTTAAAAAAATGTTTTCTTTTTTTTTTTAATTTAAAGGCAAGAAAGATTTTGTATGTAAAATTCAAGTTTAAATTTTTTTCGAAAATTTAAGGAACTAAATCGAAATGATTTTATAAATATATTATCACATTAGCTATTTTTAAATTATTGCTAAAAAGTATATATTGATATTTGAAACAGCGATTTCCTAATTTGCCTTTTCTAATGAGAGTGAAACTCAATATTATATATGTGTGTATGTAGTTTATATCATACTATCACATTTAAAAAATAACTTTCTTAAATTACCGCATCTACAAATGAATCATTAATTAATATTTTAATTAAGTTCAAGAATTTCAAAAAATTAGTTGGTGAGGGTTAGGTGTTACACCTTTAAATTGCATAACTTAATTTGTTTATTTAAAAACACCTTTACAATGAACTGAAAAGTAAAATTAAATAAATTGAGTTCAAAAATGTTAGTTAAACAATGAGAAAAACGAAATGAAAAATTAAACTCAATTAAAATGAAAAGCTAAAAAGGGGGTTGGGCATCTACAATATACTGCCGAGTACACAGGTGTGGTCAAAACGTTCACTGAAGTGCAGTAAATCGCAACGTAAAATCACTGTGCTGTGCTGTGGCAGTGACGCAGTTTACAAATAAATCCAAATGGGATAACTGAAGAAGAATGAAAGTATAAAAATATAAATGCAAACATTTCAAAATCAACAAATTAAATTTTGCTCTTATGTTTCATTTTGCTTTCATATGCGCATTGTAATTGTTTACAAAATCGTTACAATAACATACCACTACAAAGAAATATACTAACACAAATTACAAGTGCAAACTAACACATGCATACAGCAATGTAAAAACGCCTCCAGCTATATTGAATGCAGTCGATGCTGGACAAATTGTTCGCAATTTACATTCAAACGCTCGTAATGATTCAAATTGGAAAACCGGTGTTTGTGTTTGCGTTGTTTACTCATTCACGTCGCACCGCATTTTTGATTCCCATTAGTTACACAGTGCAGTATTAAATACGTTTTAAAATTGGTGGTTATGAGCTTGCATAGCGAATTTACAGTTTTCCCTTGTGACACAGAACTATTAAAAATTTTATAAAACGATATTTAATTTTTTAATAAAAAGTTTAAGTTTATACAATCAGACATTTTTTTTGCTATTTGCTACAATTTCTCGAATTATAGTGTTGCAATACGGAAAATATATTTAGAATAAAAAAAATTGATACCACGGAAATGCGGATGATATCGAAGAAGAAAACGGAAGGGATGTTTTAGGTAGGAAACTGTCATAAGTAATATAAAATTTTAAAGTTAAATAACGCCTTTTATTAGCCTTATATTTGGTGGTAAAGAGGCGTTCTTAATCACAGGAAGAGGGATGGGTCAGCCGTTGCATAGATGATAGCTTTTTAAGTTTCAGTTCCAAAAATCAATCGATTTAGATCAGCGATGCCCACCGATTTTTATTCCATGAAGAATGTGATTAAGCATTTCAGCTTGCTCTCTCGTTTTCAACGTGCATATTGTCTATATTTCTGAGCAGTTCCATTACTTTTCGGCAAAATCGTCCGCAGTGGGTTCTCCGATTTGGTTCAAATTTTGGGATAATGAAGTACATTATTTAAAACTAGGATACCTAAATTGTTGGCCCTTCAATTGCCCCTGGTCCAAAGATATAAGTTTTTTTAACTCAAAAATTGACGTTTTTTGCCCTATATTCGAATATCTGTATCTCAGGAACTTTAACTCCAAATTCAACGGTTTTTCTTATTAGAGGCGTGGTACTGCTCACTCAAAACAAATACCTTTACTCAGGATTCAATCTAGCCCCACAGCAAATTTCATCAAAATCGAAGAAGCGACTCAGCCGAGACAGCGTTTTTTCCTATTAAGGGCGGTGCCATGCCCTATTTAAGAACTCAGAGCTTCTAATTACTTTTCTGATGGTTCAGTCTATCTCCAAACCAAGTTTTATGAAAATCGGTCAATTATTTTCCCGTTCTTTCCCAATTCGCATTATTAATTTAAAAAACGGGACTCTAGAACCATGAGAAAACGCCCAAATAGTGCGCATGACTGTGCGAGTGTGCTTGAATGTATATATTTGTGTGTGTAGATGTATCTCTGAATGTCTGCATGTATTTCGGAGACAATTTTTGGGCTCGAAATTCGCGGTAAAAATTTAAATAAATACCAAACAAAATGAGACCTATAAAGTTGAATTTGGAGTTAAAGTTCCTGAGATACAGATAGATATTCGAATATAGACCAAAAACGTCAATTTTTGAGTTTAAAAAATTGATATCTTTGCACCAGGGGCAAATGAAGGGCCAACAATTTTCTTAGTTTTAAATAATGTACTTCATTATCCCAAAATTTTAACAAAATCGGAGAACCCACTGCGGACGATTTTGCCGAAAAGTAATGGAACTGCTCATATACATAAGAATTAAATTGGTTCATTACAAGATATCCACTAAGAACTTATTAATCATAACCAAGCCGTGCCTTGGTAACAAACGAGCAAACAAAGGAAATCTTTATCTATTCGCCCTAAAAGTAACTCCAATACATTTGCTGACAATTAAGCCAAATGAAAGCCAGCCACGTGCTCCCCAATTTTTCGGCTTTCGAGCCTATATGTCTAAATTACGTTTAGTTACGATCCGAGCAACACACGCCCTTTTGCCTTTCGAGTAGCACACTCTGGAGAACTCTTGGAATCTCTTAGCCCAGTTTAATTTTATGCAATGAAAGGAAACAGAAACATTTTGAGATTGGTCCTGAGCGTGACACTCGAAAACTCTATTAGTTTTTAATGATAAATTATATTTTAAAACAGATCCTCTTACAGAACCTCTCTAGACTACCGTCGACTTAACTTAATAGCTTCATATATTCAAAAAAGTTAAAGGTCAAACAAAATATGTTTCACGAAATGATCAAAGGGTGGAAAATGAGGAAAGTCGAAAGTTTTGAAGATATGTTCAATTGACATTCCTTAAAATGTTTAAAAGTTCGAGGAGGATTCAGGTTCCAGTATATGTAGAGAAAATATTACGGAGAAAACGTTAGCAAGCCGAAAATGTTTGCTAAGCACCTTGCATAATCGTCTGTCGTCATAATCTGACGGCTATTTTTATCAGTTTTTCACCCACTTATACCCAATCTCTCAGACGATATTCAAATATTAAGAATCCGATGTGTGTTATGCTCTATCACATTGGTTTGTTTTTTAAGAAATAAAATCTGTGTTTAAGAAAATAGCGATTGTGATGAGGCATACTCGGTGCCGGCTCCTTACTATACTCAACGATCTCTGATCTTGTAAGTAAAATATGTAAAATATTTGTGGCCCTGTATAATTGCCATAGTATAAATGATTTTAAGACATTAGAAAATATTTCGATAACACTAACGATATCTTTTGATTGACTGGGGAGTTTGAATAAGACTCTTTTTACTACAAAAGCATAATGTAGCCTATGTAGTTCGCAACAAATTTTTCGGAACACATGAAAAACCAGCTCAAAGTCTGCTGATGTGGAACAGTGTTTACTGAAAATATCGAGAGTACATGTAGTGCAGTAGGTACGCGAGTGCGACTGTATTTTTTTAGTTTAAATTTTCATTCGTATAGTTTTGATAAAAAGTTTAAGCGCTTGCACACTTTAATTGTTGATTTGTTTATTTTTAATTATATTTGTTTTATGTGTTATTTTGTTATTCTTCTTTTGTTTTTCAACGCACTTCGTGTAATGTATATTAAAATGCAATTCATGACACAAATACCGCATCAGTCGCCGCAACAGGCGTAGGCGGGTGGTCATGGCAATCACATTGGCAAATATTAATGCTAACGCATAAATTTCAGATAATACGAGTAAAATGTTGCAAAATATTAAAGAGTTAGTTGAGTGTGGTTTTAGTGAAATTCATTGGAATGTATTTTTTCACCAATTTGGCGTTATATCCGACAAAATGGACAGCACTTTGTAAGGTCTACTTATTATGTAATTAATGTAAATTATTTTATTGGTGAATATTCCTTTTTTAAAAAAAATTTATTAAATACAAATATAATAAGCTAATTGTTATTTTTATACGAAATTTTCGTAGAACAGCTAAAAATTACAATTTTAATTAGAGCAAGTATATTTAACATCATGTCCGCATTTGTTTTTTTAGTTACTGATAGTTTTTTAAAAATTATTAATATCTACTTATATATATTTAAAATGAAAAATCAAAAAATGCATCAAACAGTTTTCGCGAGAAACGTCAGTCTCCCAGTCTTCAAAAACACGATTTGTGAGCGGCCCAATATTTTACCATGTCAAATGAAGTCTGGTGATCAAACTTATGTTCAAAACCTTGTACGATCTCTCATATAACCATAAAAAATTGTTCTGCTGTTTGTGAATTGCTCAATTGGTTTACATATTTCCATCAGAAAAGATTATGTTCAGAATTACGCTACAAAAATACAATCGCTTTAACTTATTGGGTCTATCTATTCGTACTTTCATTTCCGCTACAAGTGAGATCATGTACTTTTTGTATCGTGTAGGATTTGAGTCGAAAATCTTTTTCAGTATTAAGTTCAATATAGCAAAAAAAAAAACCTTGCCCTACAAGACATTCGCCGTGGAATGTTTCATAGTTTTCCCTTACTTTAACAAAATTAAAAAACACCATCTCTCGGTTAGATTAAATAATCCGTACCACCTAAAACTACAAAAGGTTTGACTTCTTCCGTAAAACTGCCCAATTTTCTAATTGCTTATTGATTTTAAGAAAAAAAATTCACCCATTCTGAGACTCCGGGTGGTCTAAAATAAGATCATATTTAAGACGGGTAAGAAATGCGGTATTGTGCGAAATGTTAAGTCCGTCACCGAAAACGAAATGGGGAACGTTTTAATGTGCATTCGAAAGCCTTCTTCGTTTTTTTGGTTTTTGCACTATTTAAGGGGGATGCAGAATAATGAGGTCCGAAAAACCGAATTTTTTTTTATTACTTAAGTCAATACCTAAGGCATTTAAGAATAGGTACACAAAAGTACAGAGACCAATTCAAAGTATTTCGGCCGTAGTCAGATATGTATTTTCTACTTTGTTTTGAAAAGTTTTCCTATCGACAACTTTGAAGCGCGTTTCTTTAGTTTTAATTTTTACGATTATACGGAATTGCTAAAAATTTACTCCATTTAAAGTTTTTTTATTCAGTATTGACCTTTTTTTATTTCAATTAAAAAGATTGGAGAAAAGGTATTTTTAAAGGCCTTCTTTGTAGTGGGATAAAGTGTTATTTTTTCATTGAGTATTTTTTTTTCCAAACCTTCAAAAAGTTCGTTTTTTAATTTTCATGCTAGGATTTCTTACTTCACCCAGATAAAAATTATATGAAATTTAAAAACCTTTTAATTTTTTTGTTTCAGACAAAACATCTCATACAATAATTTTCACTTAAAAAATTAGTAATTTAGAAAGACCGTCAATACTAACAAACATTTAATATTCGCTTCAAAAATTAAGCTGCCCTTTATAGCCATCATTACTTTAGAGATTATTATATTTAACATATTGGCAAAAGCAGCAAAAGCATTTAGTTAAAAATAAAGTGGCAAACATAAGAGAAATATACGATACATTATACTAAGCTAAACTAAAGTAAATAATCGAATGCCGTGATTACCACTAAGCACGCAATGTTCTTTCTCTACAAACCAATAGAGAGAGACCCACATACATAAATTTAACAAATTCGTGGTCTAATCAACGCTGGGACGACGCCATGGAAAGAATCGTGTTCATTGACATTTCCCAAGATATCCAACAGTCAACGAATACCAAATAGCGCGAAACCATTCCTAATGTTCGACTGTTAACTGATCTGGCTGAATCAAGTTGTGTAATAGGGGTCTGTCTACCTTAGTCAGTGTCAATGCTATGGCAAGCAGTACATTAAAATGAATTGTGAGGGAAACAACTTTTTAATTACACGAATACATTGGTACAGAAAAAACAAAACCCAAATAAATAACTCCGAAGAGAACTTAAAACACGAAAACATGACAAGGAACAAAAAATTTAGCAAACATGAAAACTTTGTTATGGTATATTACAGCCAAGCAGTTAAGAACTGTTTGGGGGTAAATGTGGAGATGGAAAAGTCAGCGATAATAACCATGAACATTGAAAGTTCAAGCTGTTGCTGATGATTATCGATTATGTTCACTATTTGATTAAGATTTTAGTCAGTTATTATCTTTGATATTATGCAGCAAAAATAATGCTATGCAAAAACTGAGAAATACTAAATTGTAGAATCCATAATTTTTGGGGGAAAAAGTACTGACTAGAAAATCTTTACTTCTCATCTTGAAGCTGGAAATGATCTCACGGCAGTGCACTATAATTTTGTAATTTTTGGTGTAATAACAAAAAAGTAGGAACAAAAAATAACACAATTGCATTTCTGAATTATGAGGTCAGAAAGAAGCTGTTTTTGCGAAACGATTTTTGAAGAGAAAAAACAACTGGTCTCTGATTTGAGCTTATTGTTAATACAAAAAATTTATACAGAATAAAAAAATTTATTGTAATCCTAACTATAAGCCGATTCATAGAGCACCTCGCCACTGAATGAAGTATTTAATATTCTTGTCTGAAACAAAAAAACATTAAAAATATTTTTAATTTTCATATAATTTCCTTCTGTGTGAACTAACAAACCCCAGAAAAAAATTAAAAACCTACATTTTTGAAGGTTTGAAAATATACGTAAGTGTTTTTTGAAGAAAAAAAATCACTTCAACTAGCAATAAAAGTCATGTACAAATACCATTTCCAAAATCTTTTTAGTTTAGGGGCCGTTCAAGTATTACGTAACGCAATTTTCGAAGATTTTTGACCCCCCCTCCCCCCTATGTAACGCGCCGTAACGTTTTCCTCTACCCCCCCCCTTAAACGTTACGTAACACCCAAGTGACCATATTTACATAAAAGTCACAATTATGTTGCGAAAAGTACCGGAAATACATGCGTATGTTGTTTATTTTCTTTATTATACCCTACACCGAGAGTATATTCACTTTGTCATTTTGTTTGTAACGCATAAAAGAGGGCGGTGGTAGGTATGAAAAAGTATATAGATATATTCTTGATCAGCGTCACCACCTGAGTTGATTTAGCTATGTCCGTCTGTCTGTCTGTTCAAATCAGGTTTACGGAAAAACCAAGAAAGCTAATTGAATGAAATTAGCACACTCAGGTCAGACCTTCTTACAGGCATCTTGCCATTGAAAATGGACGTAATCGGTTCATGGACACGCCTACCGCCCATACTCTATGTATATTTGCCCAATCCCATTTTGAAAAAAAATGCAGCGATTTTGATGAAACTTGGTGATTAGGTGTACATTTGAGGTAAGATATCTAAGCTGTACAAAACTGAGGTTATGAAAAACTGTTAACACAGGAATTTCGAGCTATTTTCGAGCTGTCCGACAGTATTTTCGAGCGGTTCCAAAAGTTTTCCATTTTCCGGAAAATTGCGAAAAACTTTTTGTACAGCTAAGGGAATATATCTAAACATGAAGCTACCAAAACGAAGTACCTAAGCAAAAATATTTCATCATGTGAATTTCAAGCTATTTTCGAGCTAATTTCTTACGGAAAAAAATGTTCAGAAAACCTTTGAGTTTTCCGGAAAATTCAATTTTATGCTAAGATAATATATCTAAGCTGGAAGTAATTTTAATGAAACACTTATGTAAAAATATATTGCCATGGGAATTTCAAGCTATTTTCGAGCTATTTTCTTGCGGAAAAAAAATTTCGGAAAACCTTTGAATTTTCCGGAAAATTGAATTTTATGCTTAGATAATATATCTAAGCATGAAGCTACCAAAACGAAGTGCCTCAACAAAAATATTTCATCATGTGAATTTCGAGCTATTTTCGAGCTAATTTCTTACGGAAAAAAATTTTCAGAAAACCTTTGAGTTTTCCGGAAAACTCAATTTTATGCTAAGATAATATATCTAAGCTGGAAGCAATTTTAATGAAACACTTATGTAAAAAGATATTACCATGGGAATTTTGAGCTATTTACGAGCAATTTTCTTGCGGAAAAAAAATTTCGGAAAACCTTTGAATTTTCCGGAAAATTGAATTTTATGCTTAGATAATATATCTAAGCATGAAGCTACCAAAACGAAGTGCCTCAACAAAAATATTTCATCATGTGAATTTCGAGCTATTTTCGAGCTAATTTCTTACGGAAAAAAATTTTCAGAAAACCTTTGAGTTTTCCGGAAAATTCAATTTTATGCTAAGATAATATATCTAAGCTGGAAGCAATTTTAATGAAACACTTATGTAAAAAGATATTACCATGGGAATTTTGAGCTATTTACGAGCAATTTTCTTGCGGAAAAAAAATTTCGGAAAACCTTTGAATTTTCCGGAAAATTGAATTTTATGCTTAGATAATATATCTAAGCAGGAAGCATTCTTAACGAAACGCTTGTGAAAATATATTTTACCATCGGCATTTCCAACTATTTTCGAGCTATTTTCTTACGGAAAAAAAGTTTCGGAAAATCTTTGATTTTTCCGGAAAACTCAATTTTATGCTAAGATAAGATATCTAAGCGGGAAGCATTCTTAACGAAACGCTTCTGAAAATATATTTTACCATCGGCATTTCGAACTATTTTCGAGCTATTTTCTTACGAAAAAACAGTTTAGGAAATTCTTTTGAGTTTTCCGGAAAATTCAATTTTATGATAAAATAAGATATTAAAGCGTGAAGCATTCTAAACGAAATACTTTAGAACAAATATTACACACTGTGAATTTCGATCTTTTTTCGACCCATTTGTGGCTGGGAAAAAAAACAATTTTCAGGAACACTTTTATATATCCGGAAAATTAAATTTATTCTGACGCCACACGGGCGTTTTTTTAACGCGCGCTGTCCACAAATCGAGTTTAAGCATAACTTCGGCATTAACAAAACCAACGCACGTTGATTGTGTGGTCCATTTCTTTAAACAACAATTCCTATACGTAAATATCACAACCTTAAAAAGTAAAAATATAAGATTAGAAATCAAAAAGATTTAGAAAAGTTTAATGTATAAGACAAGAAAAAGTCTTCATGTGCAGCCCTGGTTATATTTGAGATTTTTTGCGCGCCTTTAAAACTAAAATTCCGCGATTTTTCATTTTTCTCCACGCATTGTTCTCAGAAAATAGCGTTAATAGCAAACATTCAACTAGGGTAACCAACCTTACATTCATAAGTAGAAATTCGAAAAAAACATTCTTTTGAATTTAAAATAGTTTTTAGTGTATTTTTATGCCAACGAATTTTGCAGACACAAACTTAAAGTCCCTTTATGATGATAAACTTTAAAATTATGGCCATATTCTTAAATTTAGCAGATAAAACAAAATCAAGCTCTTAGCAGCAGCATGTGTACATGTCCTTTCCTTCAGCAAATGTTTTCTACTTTTCAACAATATCAATGGTTTCTTAGACGTTCACTGCGGATCACATATATGTGTATCCAAAAACGTTTAATTTATGCTTTCCACAAATAACACTGAGCCAAGAAATAATTTTAAAATTTCTCATTATATGTAAATATCACATTATTTTAATTTTTGTGTAATTTTATTTCTGTGGCTTATGTTGTGTCTGAAATGATAATACAGTATTGGCCAAAACTTAAGCACCACCTTAGAAATTTTTTTTTCAAATCATGATTTTTTTTTATGAAAACTACGTTTTTAAAACATATTACGTATTAATTTTATTTATTTATACCTTTATTATTGACAAGCAAAAATTTAAAAAAATCTGCGTCTCATAAATAAAAAGTTAACATAGAAGGAACATTTTAAACCCAAAAACTTAACGAACATAACTGAAGCACCTCCATTTTTATGGTAAATAAAAACTTTTAAGATTAGTATGTACTTAGTTGCGAACCCTTTATTCTTGACGACTCGCGCACCTCTTTAAGACATAGAAGATATTAAATTATTAATGATATCCTTCCCCAAGGTGCTTAAGTTTTGGCAAATACTGTATATGTACATAGGACACAAGCTATTTTTCGTTTTCGCAAAGAAAAATGTCTGCAAAATGTACCATCATTAATTTTTGCAAAGCTGGCCTCCCTATTTTTGTCAGGGAGATGAAGAGCGCGGAAAATAGAATGAGGGGTAAATAAGATATGCCAATAATTTTATGATCACGCGTCTGTTTTACAGGTAACTTTGTTATTTTCTGTGTGTTTGTGGATCCTGATTTCGTACTCATTTTTCCTTTGTTGTTTTTTAGTATACTATTGCACTTAACCCAACGGTACACAAGGTGAAGTTATGCTTTCTAAAGTGATTTATAAATTCAATACACATAATACATCTGTATATACAGTTGCGGTAAAAAGAATAGCACCGCGGTGTCATTTATGAATTGAAAGAAAATATTTCGAACAAATGACGTTTTTTTTCTTCTAATATTTTAAAATATAGTTACTTGATAAGTACACAAGGCACTTTCTAGGTTTGCTATTGTATTGAGTTATTTGTAATTTCAAGCGAAAAAATAATAGCACTGTTCAACTCCTTTACTTCTCAAGATTAGGTATTTACTCTTATTATAAAAATTTGATTGTAACAAATAAGTTCCATTATTCTTGTATAATACTCCAATGATTTTTTCGAGTTTTTGCATTTAAGTGGGCCGTGGAAAGCATTCTTCGACAGAGCAAAGTAAAATTATTAAAAATTCCCATTCGTAAGGTTAAACTTTAAATGAAATTTAAAATTTTATCAGATGTTCTGCGAAAATGGTTTCGGATACGTTAAAATACACAAATAAACGAAAAACACGAGGCCGAATGCCTTCCATGTCTCCCCGGGACGATACATAATCCGTTTTTGCCTGCTACGGAAATAAAGAAAGTGCGCAATATAGCAGTGTGTGTAGAAAACGTTAAAAGACGACTCAGGGAAACCACTGTGAGTGCCCAAAATACACGACGAGTATCGTTGTTAAAAAAAAAAACCATATCACAAACATACCGAACTTTGCGCACGGGTACTTAGTATGGTCGAAGAATGCTTTCCACGGCCCACTTAAATGCAAAAACTCGAAAAAATCATTGGAGTATTATACAAGAATAATGGAACTTATTTGTTACGATCAAATTTTTTTAATAAGAGTTAAATACCTAATCTTGAGAAGTAAAGGAGTTGAACAGTGCTATTATTTTTTTCGCTTGAAATTACAAATAACTCAATACAATAGCAAACCTAGAAAGTGCCGCTATTTTTTTGGAACAAAATGTCAAGTGGTTATCTTGTGTACTTATCAAGTAACTATATTTTAAAATATTAGAAGAAAAAAAACGTCATTTGTTCGAAATATTTTCTTTCAATTCATAAATGACACCGCGGTGCTATTCTTTTTACCGCAACTGTATATACAGATGTATTATGTGTATTGAATTTATAAATCACTTTAGAAAGCATAACTTCACCTTGTGTACCGTAGGGTTAAGTGCAATAGTATACTAAAAAACAACAAAGGAAAAATGAGTACGAAATCAGGATCCACAAACACACTGAAAATAACAAAGTTACCTGTAAAACAGACGCGTGATCATAAAACTATTGGCATATATTATTTACCCCTCATTCTATTTTCCACGCTCTTCATCTCGCTGACAAAAATAGGGATGCCAGCTTTGCAAAAATTAGTGATGGTACATTTTGCAGAAATTTTTCTTTGCGAAAACGAAAAATAGCTTGTGTCCTATGTACATATACAGTATTGGCCTAAACTTAAGCACCTTGGGGAAGGATATCATTAATAATTTAATATCTTCTATGTCTTAAAGAGGTGCGCGAGTCGTCAAGAATAAAGGGTTCGCAACTAAGGGATCGTTCAAGTATTACGTAACGCAATTTGTAAAACGATACGATGCGGTACAGGGGCGGGAGGAGGTGTCGAACAACGGGTGTTTTGAAATTAGGTGTGCATAATGAAACTGTTTCTAGATTAACTACAGCAATAAATATTATATTTATTATATAAGTAAATAACAGCGCATTACTTTCAAAGATCTTCAAGAATTGCGTTACATAATACTTGAACGCTCCCTAAGTACTAATCTTAAAAGTTTTTATTTACCATAAAAATGGAGGTGCTTCAGTTTTGTTCGTTAAGTTTTTGGGTTTAAAATGTTCCTTCTATGTTAACTTTTTATTTATGAGACGCAGATTTTTTTTAATTTTTGCTTTTTAATAATAAAGGTATAAATAAATAAAATTAATACGTAATATGTTTTAAAAACGCAGTTTTCATAAAAAAAATCATGATTTGAAAAAAAATTTACTAAGGTGGTGCTTAAGTTTTGGCCAATACTGTATATTCATTTCAGACACAACATAAGCCACAGAAATAAAATTACACAAAAATTAAAATAATGTGATATTTACATATAATGAGAAATTTTAAAATTATTTCTTGGCTCAGTGTTATTTGTGGAAAGCATAAATTAAACGTTTTTGGATACACATATATGTGATCTGCAGTGAACGTCTTAGAAACCATTGATATTGTTGATGAAGTAGAAAACATTTGCTGAAGGAAAGGACATGTACACATGCTGCTGCTAAGAGCTTGATTTTGTTTTATCTGCTAAATTTAAGAATATGGCCATAATTTTAAAGTTTATCATCATAAAGGGACTTTAAGTTTGTGTCTGCAAAATTCGTTGGCATAAAAATACACTAAAAACTATTTTAAATTCAAAAGAATGTTTTTTTCGAATTTCTACTTATGAATGTAAGGTTGGTTACCCTAGTTGAATGTTTGCTATTAACGCTATTTTCTGAGAACAATGCGTGGAGAAAAATGAAAAATCGCGGAATTTTAGTTTTAAAGGCGCGCAAAAAATCTCAAATATAACCAGGGCTGCACATGAAGACTTTTTCTTGTCTTATACATTAAACTTTTCTAAATCTTTTTGATTTCTAATCTTATATTTTTACTTTTTAAGGTTGTGATATTTACGTATAGGAATTGTTGTTTAAAGAAATGGACCACACAATCAACGTGCGTTGGTTTTGTTAATGCCGAAGTTATGCTTAATCTCGATTTGTGGACAACGCGCGTTAAAAAAACGCCCGTGTGGCGTCAGAATAAATTTAATTTTCCGGATATATAAAAGTGTTCCTGAAAATTGTTTTTTTTCCCAGCCACAAATGGGTCGAAAAAAGATCGAAATTCAGTGTGTAATATTTGTTCTAAAGTATTTCGTTTAGAATGCTTCACGCTTTAATATCTTATTTTATCATAAAATTGAATTTTCCGGAAAACTCAAAAGAATTTCCTAAACTGTTTTTTCGTAAGAAAATAGCTCGAAAATAGTTCGAAATGCCGATGGTAAAATATATTTTCAGAAGCGTTTCGTCAAGAATGCTTCCCGCTTAGATATCTTATCTTAGCATAAAATTGAGTTTTCCGGAAAAATCAAAGATTTTCCGAAACTTTTTTTCCGTAAGAAAATAGCTCGAAAATAGTTGGAAATGCCGATGGTAAAATATATTTTCACAAGCGTTTCGTTAAGAATGCTTCCTGCTTAGATATATTATCTAAGCATAAAATTCAATTTTCCGGAAAATTCAAAGGTTTTCCGAAATTTTTTTTCCACAAGAAAATAGCTCGTAAATAGCTCAAAATTCCCATGGTAATATCTTTTTACATAAGTGTTTTATTAAAATTGCTTCCAGCTTAGATATATTATCTTCGCATAAAATTGAATTTTCCGGAAAACTCAAAGATTTTCCGAAACTTTTTTTCCGTAAGAAAATAGCTCGAAAATAGTTGGAAATGCCGATGGTAAAATATATTTTCACAAGCGTTTCGTTAAGAATGCTTCCTGCTTAGATATATTATCTAAGCATAAAATTCAATTTTCCGGAAAATTCAAAGGTTTTCCGAAATTTTTTTTCCGCAAGAAAATAGCTCGAAAATAGCTCGAAATTCCCATGGCAATATATTTTTACATAAGTGTTTCATTAAAATTACTTCCAGCTTAGATATATTATCTTAGCATAAAATTGAATTTTCCGGAAAACTCAAAGGTTTTCTGAACATTTTTTTCCGTAAGAAATTAGCTCGAAAATAGCTCGAAATTCACATGATGAAATATTTTTGCTGAGGTACTTCGTTTTGGTAGCTTCATGTTTAGATATATTCCCTTAGCTGTACAAAAAGTTTTTCGCAATTTTCCGGAAAATGGAAAACTTTTGGAACCGCTCGAAAATACTGTCGGACAGCTCGAAAATAGCTCGAAATTCCTGTGTTAACAGTTTTTCATAATCTCAGTTTTGTACAGCTTAGATATCTCACCTGTACATTTGAACTAAATTAAGATTAGGCTAGGTTTCAAGTTTCCAAAGATTCGCGTGGCACAGTCCTAAATTTTAACCTCTATATCACCATATCTTGTAAACCGTGCAAGATATTGTAATGAATTTTTTTTATTTTTTGGACTTTTTCATCGATTTTAAATTGTTTAGACTTTTTCAACCTCTCTCAACATTAACATTTTGCATATATTTACGACTTTTTCAACAGTTTTCAACCTCTTAAACATTTCACACTTTTTTCGAATTATTTAACCTCTTCACCGTCTTTTTTTACTGAAATATATGTACCTACTTTGAGTGCAGTGTAGGGTATGTGAGTTTCGGCCTGACTGAAGATAACACCTTAACTTGTTCATATTGTTATTTAATAAAAATCACACATAATGTAATAAACATCAGCTTAAAATATGTTAAAATGGCGAAAAATGAGACGAACATATTTTATTAAAATGATAAAAGTTGATGGGATCTAGAACAGCTACAGCAATAAATGAGAAAAATAGGAAATCTTTCCACGCTTACATCTCTGGTTTTGGTTAACCAATCTCGAAGATGATAGTTTTAGGACATTCTGCTTGATAAGTGTTTTAATTTAACATATCATTTATTGCTGTAAATTATCTAGATCCCATCAACTTTTATCATTATAATAAAATTTTTTGGCTGTAGCTATTCAATAAGCATACACATAAAGAAAGCGTTTCATTATACTTACATACCTCATTTCAAATCACCACCCGCTAAAGTAGTTTCACTTCTAAAACAATGTTACGTAACGCGTTGTTCGAACACCCCCCCCCCCCCCTCCCCTTTAACGCATCGTAACGTTTCACAAGACCCCCCCTCCCCCCCTAATTGCGTTACGTAATACTTGAACGGCCCCTTAGAAGAAAATACAAAGTGAAGAAAAAAACCTGGAATGAAGTCAATAGGTTCTTTAGATATTTTGCAATAACGCCCGCCAATTCCGAAAAATCGTAAGAATTCACACTAAAGAAAACGCGCTTCAAAGTTTTCGATGGGAAAACTTTTCAATACAAAGATCTGTAGCGAGACACACGCTCGACTGCGACCGAAATACTTTGAATTGGTCTCGGTTATTTTGTGTATATATTCTTGAATTTCTTATGTATTGAATTAAGCAATATAAAAAATCGATTCTCTGACTAAATAATTCAGAATTCCTAAGAGTCAACTCAACCTTAACGGCGTAACTACATACTTCGTCTCCTTTTTGAAACCATTTACAAACAAAAGAAACAACCTAAAGATTGTCATGTAGGATTACTTATTAAAATTCTTAAAAAGTTCGACCTATTTAAAGTTCGATCTCTACACTGAAGTTATTCTCAAACAAATTCAAAGTAAACTAGAGAGACCACTGTACAGACAGCAAGCAGGACTCCGTACAAATCGCTCATGTTAGAATCATATTGTCACTCTATGTACTCACGGTGGGCTTTTACCAACTTTTAATAAAATTGTGAGTTACAACTTACAACAAAGTTTTAATTGGGGATTATTTGGGATGTAGTTTAGAGATTTTTTTTTAATTCCATATTTACTGCTTTTTAATAAAATTACTTATCTATATAATTCGTGTGAAATTTAAAAACGATCCGATTATGTTCAAATTTTGAGACGTCAAATTTTTTCAAGAGGTAGCACCACAGCCAAAATTTCAGCTCCCTAGGTGGTCGGAGTCCTCAGAAACAACTGCCTTTAAAAGCATATACACAGTGCGGCAATTTTCCACCTAGACTTTACATGCTTCGCCTGAATGCGTAGCTCCATCGGCCGATATTATATATCGATAAAAAGGTGTTACTTTCTTTTTTTCAACGTGCTCAAGTTGGCTGCGCTAGCTAGTTCAATGGCTAAGTTTTGGCATTCCGCGTGTTAACACAAAAACAATTGGGGCTAACCGCTACAAAAACGTTTGACTGGCATCAACGTTTTCACCAAGGAGCTGCCTGAAAGATATCCGGATAACTGAAAACCCAAAAAACACGTCATATACTATCAAAAAGCAATGCTTAGCGCCTTCCACGTTAGCAAGAGTTTGGTTCATTACGAGTTTCTTTCAAGTGGCCAAACAATAACGGCAGTTTGTTCCTTGTTCGACGTGTGGCGGCCAAAATACAAGGATCCAGAATGACGGTGCTTGTTGTACTATAATGGACTTGCTCACTGCGCTAAGTTTTAGTGAAAAATCATGTCTGCGTGCTTGAGCACTCGTTCTATTCGCCTGATTTAGCATAGTGTGACTTCATACTACTCCGGAAACTGAAATTGGTACTTAAAGGTTTTTTTCGAGGACGTAGATATTATCAAAGTAATAGCAATGTTACAATACAAATACTGATATTTCTAATTCTGCTCAATGTAGTGCTAAACTGTACTCTTAATGGAAACCATGAAATTCGAAATGAGTTTTGGAGAAGTTCTGGTTCTGGAAGAACCGGCTTATGCCAACCTAGTAAAGCGGAGCAATCAAGCAACCAATGTTAGACTTCGTATTAACACTATTTTTAAAATTTAAAGTTGTGGGTGGGCTGAAAAGAACCATAGCACTTAGTTCAAAGGCCATTGTACTAAGACCCGTTAGAGGACGCGGAAGTGAATAGAAAATAAGTTAGAAAACCTCAAACTTAATCGTTTTTTAAGAAATTTCAGAAGCATCGGAAGAGGAAAAGAATGAGCAGAACTCATTTCCAAGACATCGGCACCCAACAATCTTTTCCTGTATTTAGCGAATGCCGGACAACTATAGAGGTTTAATACTATTTAATCTAAAGCGATACCAACAAGATAGCTGCTTCCAAACTTAAACATATACGGGAACAACATAATTGTCAATACTTTGACAGCGTTTTTTTTTTTTACTAAAGGTGGCGTACTAGCAAGAGTTACCAAAACAAGAGGAGTGTTGGCTCAACTCCATAGACCACAGAAATGAAACATCATCAAGCACACACTAAGTAAATTAAGAATATGTTAATCAAATGTTGAATCAGTGTTGCTTTGTTCTTCTGAACCATATTTTTAGCTATCTAGAATTCTACTGCACTAAAGCAGTAAAATCTCTATCAAATTATCGAATATGTTCCACCTTTACTACAAGTGTAAACGTGCAAGAAAAGTCGACATACTGCCAGACAGCATTTCTAAAGGTCGACAAACGGCTAAAAACGCTCGATATTAAACGGAAGACATTAATTTAGGGGGAAAAAAAATTGTCTACGATAAAAAATAATTTTTCTTCTGTTTAAAATTTCATTCATAGTGATGAGCATGATTTTGTAAAAATTCTTGGCCATGATTTTGAAAGCGAGAAAATAAATGCAATGTAAACATTCTCGGAGGCTGTAAGCAACAACAACAGTTACAACGTATCGTACAACATACGGGTATCGTGAGAAATTTTTCAAATCATTTTTAATTACATAAAAGTGTTGTAATTTGTTGAGGTTTCAGCGTTTAATTAATTTTATTATGTTTTTCTAGATTTAACGAAAGATTATGTTCATTTAATGGGAGAAAAATTACAATTTCTTGAAGCTTTGAGCTATGCGACAGCATTTTTTTTTTTTTCTTTTTTTTCTATTTTTTTAAAATTCGTTTTGATTTGTCGTCATGATTTGCTTTAAGCGCATTAATTTTAAAATTTAATTATAATGCTGATGATGATGGTTCGGCCCAGTGAATAACAACACACTATTTGTAGTCATGACCATAAAACCATTAAAATTTTGTTTTCTTACAAGCGATATATATTCAGTTAGAATGGCTTTTGTAAGCAGATAAGAATCACAGCAGTGATTTACCTTTGTCATTTAAAAATCCATGAATATCAGTATATAAAGTCATTACTATTAGGGTTTTCATAAACCCTGAGCGGAGTTTCAGAAGATTCAAGGTTGATTTCTACTGATCTAGCGCATGTCAACAATTAAAGCGTCCACTTACCCGAATCGAAAGATACAGATGAGAGCAAAAAACAATAGATAAAATATAAAATGATATATGTATGTTTGCCTCATAAGACCCAGTAGTATCAGAATTTGAATTAACCACAAATGTCAGTTAAAATTTTGCCAAGAGTATCGTACACAAAGATAAAGAGGCCGGTTTTTGACCGGCTTCATTGTTAGTTGTTAGTTTGTTTGAAAATCAAAACGTCTCTCTTATGCCAGAATCGCCTATATGCAAGTTGTCCTGTCTTTTGATCAGTATTTCTATATTTTTCGCTGCGCCAGAACTCTGTTAAAACAATCAGTTATCAGTATCAGTACCGTCAGCGACAGTGTTAAAATAATCATTTATGATAATTTGTTAAAATAAATAATGCAAATTATACGACAGAGGTTCATATTGCGCCAAGAAAACTGAAGCCAATTTAATTTTGTACGGTTCAATTCAACAGTTGTAGTACACAGCATTGAGTGCGAGTTGAGAACTAAAACCAATTGGATATAGTGTGGCGTTAAAGTTCTCTACACAGTATGTTTTTTAAATAACCGGACGTGGTTTTTCATGTCGATCATGGTGGCGACATCCACTGACTTTCGACTGATATTCATGGTATGGCACATTAACTACATTCAACATACATTGTAGTGTCAGTACGTTTGCCAACAAAAAGTTGGCGAATTGCGGAAGAAGATATTTAAGGGGAGAGACATTTTTTTTTATTGGCTTAAATCATGCCAAAACAATCCTAGAATCAAAATCTACAGCGCCTAAGTACCGATTTAAACTCAAAATTTTTTTAAACCAATTTTTTCCAAGAAACTTTGATGAAGATGTACAGCATTTTGAAACCTCAAACGCGTTTTTCTCGAAACAATGTTTTCAAAATCGACGAGCAGTTGAACTCAAAAAGTTTACATCCGATTGACTTGAAATTTTAACAGTATCTTCATTGTTTGATTATCTGTTGAAGTACACACAATATTAGCGATTAATTAACAAGACAAACATTTTTTAAATAATTTAAGTCGATTTTTTTCGTCGAAAACTCGATTTTTTGTTAAAAAATTCGCCATTTCGCTAAAAAAAATTCTAAAAATATAATCATGTGTATCTACTTCAAGAGCAAAACTTATGTAGATAATGAAAATTTTTTTTTTTTTTTTGTTATAGGTGGAGTTGGACGAAACTTCTACTGCTCGCCGCGGAAAACCTTTTTGAAAAAGCGGTTCACAGTAATCCCTGCACAGCCGCCATTTTGTAGAAAAAATATCAATAAAAAATGTATTTCTCTTCTTCAAGAGTTGCTTAATCCAATTTTATATTATTTGCATACCTTTACTCTGAAATGTCCTTAAAAAAATAATTAAAACAGCCTTGTTTTTCATGGCTAAGGGAGATATAGCCCCTTAAGTAAATGTTGTCAAATTCAATGTGGGTACGTTCAGTCAAATCATCCAGGGTGGTGGAAAAAATACTCTCTTAATAGAAATCTAAAAGTTACGCGCACTTTCACTGTTAACGCGGTGTAGGGTATTTAATTTTCGAGGAGGCCAAAGATAACGAATCGTCACTCCTTTAACATATCCCCGATTCTGTTTTCTTACTCCAAAATATTATTTTCTTAATAATCACATTTGACTGTAACTTTTACGTCGTTTAAAATGATCTAATAAAATATGAAGAATTTTTTACCACCAATGAAACTTTACAAAATTTCGCTGCCACTACATTAACCACTTTAAAATTAGAATTTTAAAATTTGCATTCAAACGCCGCAAGGTTGAAACAACCGTACCGAGAATTTGTTGCAAATAATTGTGGGTTTTCTTTGTAGTATGCGCGAACCACAATGCGGTGGAAAGCGTGTTTGTGTCAGTGAAGTTTTTTAATTGATTTGTTTTATTAAAACATACACTAAGTGTATTTCTGCGCTTTTTTAGTTAAATTTTTGGTTAAATCCTTTGTCAAATTATTTAACGAGAGCGCTTGTGAAAATGAAGTGAACAAGAATGAGTTAAAGCTTTGGTTGACTGAGTTAAGTGGGTTCAAAAGCAAGCAACGTTTTGTAATATTTTGAAACTTATCTCTATTGTTAGTGTTTGGAGCGATAACGTATCGGGCTTTTCACGCGAAGCGGACAGGGGAAATGGGGTTCACGTTTCCAATTTCAGATATATTTGAATATGTTGTACCCATGTTGAATATGTCCTTGACCCAGAAACAATATATTTTTAGAATGGCAACACTGGTTTACAAAATATGGATCTTTGAAAATTTGAGAAATCGTAAGGTATGTACTAATTCAAATGCCATTATTCAGCTTAAAAAAGTCTGGTAAAATGATTAACTGCTGAATTTTATACTTCATTTATTGGCCTTTTTAACCTCATAATTGGATTTTAAAAACAAATAAAAAATACACTGAAAAAAATGAGAAACATTTTTCTTTATCTTTTTTACAATGTTTGCCTAGCAAAAAATTTTTCAAAAAATTTTTTTTAAGTGCATTAAAAAAAAAGATTATATTATGTTAATACTTCGTGCCATTTGGAGCTAAGGACTGTCCCAGAAAAAACTTGCACTTTGTTTTTTAGTTATAAAAAAATACCCAATAAACTTTTTGGTCTTTTTTCTTTTTTTATTAATAATGGCTAGTGTAAAGAATATAAATAACTAAAAACTAATTAACAATTTTTTTTTTCATAAAAATTTCTGACGTTGTTCTTAAGGCCCTTTATTACATTTTGTACAGGTGTTTCATCGACAGTACGAAACGATCTTTTTCACTTAAGTCTAAAGTCTTGTAAGTTTTTTGTAGTCTTACCACTCTTAAGAAGATTTCTTTTCATCAGAGCCCAATATCTCCGAATTGGGCGAAGCTCTGGGCAGTTGGGCGGATTCGCTATTTTTGGTACAAAATTGATCTTTTTACTTTGATACCATACCATCGTAGCTTTAGAGTAATGAGAGGTTGTTAAATCTGGCCAGAGAATCATTGTACCTTCATGTGCACGAATAAATAGTAGAGCACGTTTTTCGAGGCACTCGTCTATATAAACTTTTGAATTGATTGTGCCTTGCGTAACAAAGAAGCTTCTTCTGAGGCCATAGGTACATATGACCTGCCAAACCATATATTGCTTCGAAAATTTTGAAATTTTTTTTTCTTTAAATTTACTAGGCATATGCCCCTTCTTCGGTGATGTATAATATTTGTGCCCAGATAGCGGCTTAAAATCTGCTTTGACTTAACTTCCGTCGCTCATAACGCAGTAATCAAATTTAGTCAGGTACCTTTCATACAATTTTCGGGCTCGCATCTGAGCCATCAACTGCTTTTCATCAGAACGGTCTGGTACTTTTTGAACTCTATATGTCTTTAGCTTACTTTTCTCCTTTATCCTTTGCACAGTAGATTTTGATGTACCTGCTCTAGCCGCCATATCTCGCACTGACGTGTTGGGATTCTGCCTAAAAAGGCGCTTCACCTTCGCCGCTACCTTTGGGTTAGAAAATTCTGGTTTTCTGCCTGAACCCTTTTTTCGTGAAACAGGTAGACCCTTCTTATATTTAGAAATAACCGTTTTGACAGTTCTTTCTGATGCACCAACTATTTTTGCTATAGCTGAATATTTTAACCCTGGATTTTGCAGGTATGTGGACAAAATCAGTTCGCGGACTTTTTCTTGCTTGCTAGACATCTTTGTCGTTAGAAGTGCTATCTTCAAGTGTTATGATATGATGTATCAAACGTCATTTTATATGGAATAAATATTTTGTCTTTTTAGACCTATAAGATTATCAGGTAGAGTATAATCTTAAAAAATAAAAGTGCAAGTTTTTTCTGGGACAGTCCTTATATGCATTGCAATGCCGAAACCCGAGTCGAGTCAGTTGATATGCCCGGTATGTATTTTTGATATCAGCTTGAGTCTTCAGTAAATTAACTATTAAATGATACCGATGTTATTAAAATCGATCTAGAAATTGCCAAATTGTTGCGATTTATTATTTTTCTGCATCATTTTCACATATTTAATTTTTTTTTTTTTCTATTTCAGCTTACCGATTGCTTTCTGAAAAATTTCTATGGTTAAAATTTGGACACTATTTTTTGGAGGGGAAGTGATCTGGCTGTTCTCTGTCCTCATTTTTCTAAGTTTTGTGGTACTGGAACAAAATATAGACTACTTTAGGTAGCAACAAATATCTTAAGGTATTATGGGGTATTTCACGCCTGTGACTTATGAATGATGTGTGGAAAATTTTGATATTCGATTTTACAACTTTAGTATGCAAACTTTGAAACGAGCTTTCAAAATTTTGGAAGTGTCATGTGTTATTATTTCGAGTCGCTGATTTGATGCAAATTTGCGATCTCTTGATTCAATCCCATTAGGATAATCTAGATGAATCGATGTCTGACAGCTTTAAGCCTTTAGTTATACTAGATTTCCTATGTTCCATAATAAATACATCACGAACCTGTGCAGCTCATTATTCCCCTACAAATATCATCAGTCCCTTAACGAGCAATATTGCCTATTCTTTAAAAAAAAAAATACAAAGAAATAATTGTCGTTTTATCACAAGTTTTTGTCAAAGAAGGCTCTATAACTAATATGAGTGTAAGTAAATCATATTTTTTACATGGGGGACTG
This sequence comes from Tricholauxania praeusta, assembly GCA_949775025.1. NCBI lineage: Eukaryota > Metazoa > Arthropoda > Insecta > Diptera > Lauxaniidae > Tricholauxania > Tricholauxania praeusta. Next base: position 34,377,870 of record OX459029.1, read on the forward strand.
TGCCCCTATTGCTAAGGACTACCAATATGGCAGAAGAGGCTGTCAGAATTAGATTAATATATTTGTTTAATGTAAGAAAACTTAATTATAACATATTTACGAATCGGACTACTGCTTCTATCAGGACCAGACAGGATTTCTTTAGAGTCGTTAACCCAGTATTTTCTGCTAAAGATATGCTTATCACTTTTCTGTTGTGCTTAATTTTAGCTTTCGCCTTTCAAACACGCGGAATATTTCGTAATATTAATTTCATATTTTGTACTTTCATTGTAACATCAATTTACAACTGTATGAACAATATTTTCGCACATTTAATATATAAAATATCATTCAACAGTGCATACGTTTACTGTCACTTAAAGCAATAAACCATACACGTGTCTGCCAATTATGCAAACAGAACAAATGAAATGAATATTCATAACGCACTTGTATCGGCGGAACACCCTGTAACCCACAGCTCACACTTCGTAAATAACCCATAATTAATTTTAAAGATAAATGAATGCTCTCCACGTAATTACCTAATTAATATTGAGATTCTTTTTATTATTATTTATACTTGTGCTTGCTGCAATTAAAATTAAAAATTAGAAAAAGAAACAAAAAAAAACAATCGTAAAATTTAAATGAAATAAATTTTAAAAACTATTGAACATTCCGCAGATGGATCGGGCAACGACGGCTACGTTTGACGTCACTGAGAAAAACAATTAAAAACCAAATCATGAAAAAGTATGCCAGTTGTTAATATGTTGGGTTAGAAGGGGCGGGCAGTTCTGGATATTTTGGGAAACAGCAACAAGTTGAAGACGCAGGCAAACACACAAATTGCCTGGTTAAATAAATAATAAAAGTATACATAAAAAATTTAAAATAAAAATAAAAATCAAATGGAAAAAACTACTCGGTACCAATTCAATTGAAACGGATTGCCAGCATTGAAAGCAAAACAAAACCAAAGAGGATTTTTTAATTTCAATGCACGCAGTGGCATCGGCTCGGCTCCATCTGTTGACAGCATGAGGTGGCGAGTGACGAACGCAGCTGCGTGTCAGTCGAACGTGTCGGTCTGAGGTAGATTTGACTTTGAATTGGAATCTGAGGAATAGTATGCCAGTGTAGGTAGTTTCTGGTGCTGCTGATCTGCTGCAACTAATGTCAGAGTATTCACTGACGCATTTTATGAAAAATCTAATTGAGGCAATTGAATAAACATTTCCAATCAAAATAAAATAAAAAAAAATGGGTTTAGAAAAACAACAACCCAGTTGGAAGATGTTCAGTACGTGATTATAACAGACTTTCTTTTCACCTTCTTTAGGATCTTTAATGCTTTTAGGCCTTCAAATCGCAGGCCACTTAACACGATCGACTCTTGCACGCACGTCCTGGACTTGAATTCAGAAATTCTGTCTTTCTATCTTTATTCTTATTAATCGTTTCTGTATGTAGTTCTCAAATAGTTTATGGAAATTTTGACAACCGACATTGAATTGTGACTATTAAAAAATATCGGCATACATATGTGCAAATCCGCCGAAATTAGCCTTTTAGCTGGCCTCGTTTTTAATTTTTTTTTGTTTTTGGAGCACACTCATCAACCATGGTTTTTTTTTAAGCTAAGACTGTCTTGAATTAATATTTAAGGTTGTTCAATTAAAATTCAGATAGCTATTTTTTTATTCAACTTTATATGTAACTTTTCATGGCTTATTTCGTCGGATTTGTACATATGTCAATATTATTCGAAATCAATTTAAATGAGACGATATTTCCACAAGTCGATGTTGCTTAAAAATGCATTTAAAATACAAAGTTGACTTATTTTGCTGCTTTGCTTTAAAGAGAGGCAAAATATGTCTTACTTTCTCCTTTTTTTTGGTGGCGGACGTGTTAGGCCTACTTTTCGTTATTCGAGTTGGAAGCGTGCGCAACAAACCTTCACTCTCAAAGACACCATATGTAAAATAGAAGCAACGAAAGAATGGAAGAAAGCATGACTACTGCTTCCTATTTGACTGTTTCATTCTTCTACTAAGAATTAGTACAAGAACAACACAAATAAATAAGAACATGCATTCGAATAATTCGTGTATGGTTGATAAGCGTCTGATAAAAAAAAAAATTGTGATTTTAACCCATTTTTGACCACAATAGTTTAACATGAAGTTAGCATACGATTCTTGTGTAGCTCTTACCTATACAGTAAGCTGCGAGCTGAGCTTTGCTAAAGTCATTTTGGTGATGATAATGATGCGTTTTTAAGGCGTTTGAGTTTAATGAAAATGTCGTTTCAAGTCTCACTTTTTTTACTTTTTGCTGAACACAATTAGAGTGCCCCCGTCGAATTTTGAAAATTTAATGGTCTAGAACCATTTCCAATGTCGAATTGCTCACCAGATGCCGTCAAAGTGCGATTTTTATTCAAATCAAATGAGGAATGTGGAAATAGATTCGGCCTACATTGCGGAAATCACCAACTGAAGTCTGCCAGCAAGCATTGGAGTACAGGAAATATTTGAGTCGGGAAAATGTTGAAGAGAGTTTAAGGCATTCGCTACGGATCATGCAGGTTGGAAGAGTTTTGTGATGGCTATATGTTCCGCAAGGAGATAACGGACACACAAGAAAAATACTGACCAGTCAGAATAAATGATAGCAGCGTATTATTTTCCAGGGTGTTTGTTTTTCTTTGGTCACTGATGATTCCAGTTAGCAATGGATGAAGCTAGTATAGTCGTTTTTTGTTCGTTCGTTGGCAAAAATTGGCTTCAACGATGCCAATGGAGCAATCAATATTTGAACTATAGAGTCATCAATGGAATCTTATCAGTTTGGAAGCGAGCAACCAGAAGTACACTTTATGAAGGATTTATATCCATCATTTTCTGAAATATGGTCATAATCACATTCTGAGCTCGAGGAGGGCCAAAGGCTTACCGATCGTGACATATACGAAGTGGTGATACTAATTGTTGGAAAATTCACTCCTCTCTACGAGTTAGCGGCGACGAATAACGTTTGTCAAATGAAATGACACAGAATTTCACACAACGCTAAATGGTAAAGCGTATCCTGGACTTATAACTTTCTTAGAATTGAAAAATCGTAATGCATCAAATAATGAATGCAGAGAAAAATGGGTTAGTATGAGTGGAACTTTAGTGTTCCAAGTGTTTCGAACATATGATACTCAAAAATATCTCGCCCCTCAGCAACAAGTTTAATTAGCGTATCAATGTTTACATTATTTTATTTTATTTTTTTTTTTATGTTGTACTTGAATCGTATCGATTATTTGTGGCAGATTGAGGTAAAACTCAAATACATTAGATGGCATACAAGCAAAAATAACAGGAAGGAGGTAAGACAAGGTGTTCGATTTTTATTACGTTCAGCATTCGATTGAAAGAAAATCAGAAGAAAATAAACAACCCCAATAGCACGCGAGTTTGGTTTTGTGGCATGTGATGGCGGCGTTAAAATTTTTCAAAGATTTTTTTTTTTTCGTATTTTATTTTATTTATTTGTTTAACTTTTAATTTGAAATGCTCGTATTTCGATTTAAGTGTGACTGTCAAGTACATTTAGCCTTAAGAGAAAACGAAGCGCAAAATTTTAATTTATTAAGATATAATAGCAGCAATTACGAGTAGAACAAATAAACAGTTTATTTTTAATATTCTGTAGAATATTGGTAATATTTTTTTACAGCTAATAAATGTCACTAATCAGACAAGTGTTGATGTATAACACTATGAAATCTATAAATTGACCTGTGCTCTACGATATATTGATTCCGCACATCTCAACTTCCGATTTGCAGACCGCGTCATCAAATAAAAAATTCACTGAAGAAAGAATTCATAGATTATTTGCTGTTAATAGAATAAAAATTATTATTTTATTTTTTGTTTTGTTTAGTAAATTTTTAAACCCAACTATAAATAACATACTAACTTGATTTATCGATTGAAAGTGATTGAATCACAACAAGTTCAATTAAAACGATTACATCGCAAAACGGATTCTGTAATTATATAAGCAAGCCGCTATTGCTCTTGCTGCTCTGGTTACAGCAGCAATAATTGCACACAGTCAAACATACTGCTTTGAACAGGGAAATTGTTGGTCGAACGACTGACTGACTGACTGATTGACTGACTAACTAACTCCTGTCCCCAGCAGACACTCATTCAATACAGCAAATGTTTTCTCATTTTGAATGTGCAATAATATACAATCAACTGCATTCAACAGTTTACTGCAGCAATTTATTTATTTTTTTTATTTACTGGATATAAAGAGAAAAAAACTGATCATCACTCGAACATATGAGTTAAAAATTTAATGGGATTTTTATCAGTTTTGATGTTAAGCATATTGCAGCAGCACCAAATGACTCAATCAAGTTACATTTTGGATATGACATATGATATATAACAGCATGCATTCATTAATTTGTTACGAGGGAGGTCGAAATAAATGATGTACTGAAATCAATCATACATAATAGTACACATAATAATTTTATTGCAGTGCGATTTCAAATTAGTCGGGGTACATCAATCAAATGTTCACAGCATCAGGGAACAAGCAATGGCTTCATTCGCTCTACTTAACTCATATTTCAGTTTACCATAGTATACAGCATAGATGGGCAAAATTTTGGAAGCAGGAGCCACCTACAACAAAAACAACAATACAGCGACAGAAAAAAAGCCCACAATAACTTTGATCTCGATAGCAAAAAAAAAAATTTAGCAATAAACCAAAAGCCAATTCCAAGGATCAAGCCAATCAACATGAGTGTAGAAATAAAAGTACATTGATCAAACGAAACGAGAGAAGCTGTCCTCAATGTTCGCATTGTTGTTTCCTTTTTCGCTCGCTTCGGTTTTTTTTTTTTTTTCTGAATGATGCAACAATAACAATAATAAAGATTCCGTGCATAGCTCGTATAAAAAAAAAACAAAAACAAATAAAATGTGCGTAGCAGTGGTGAGTGCATGTGTTTGTTATTTTGATTAATTTGCGTAAGAAAACTGACGTGTTTGTTGTAATGAGTTAGAAATGGCTCATTTTTTGTATTTTACCCATCGCAGTTGTTAAATTATGTTGATAAGTATGAAGTGAACTTGTGTTTTTTAAATAGAGTACAAGTATGTTCACTATATCATTTTTGTGTACTCAGAAATTGTTCAGAGCAGAAGGATGGATTCAGCATTGAATATTACAAAAGAAATAATACGGGGCAATCCAGGTCAACCGAATCAATGCTGCAGCTGAAATTTGAAGCCAAGAAAATAAACGTATGAGGGCTCAATTTTGAGCTTGAATTCGGAATTATAAAAAAACGTATACCCCTTTGCAAAAATCAAAATGGCGTCCACAATGGTTAAAGCCACGTACAATTTTTGAAGATAATAGCTTTTTTTTGAAATAATTTCTTTTTTCAATGACGTTAAAAAAAACACAAAAAAATGGCACAGTAAAATAATTAATAAATAATTTTTGTGTTTTTTTGACCAATAACAACTTTTTATAAAAATTACACTTTTTAACGAAAAAAACTTAAGACGTCATGGATAAAATAAATTTGTTAGAATAAAAACAAAAAATTTTACCGAATATTTTGACCGATTTCAACTTTTTTATTGAAAATTGATAATTCAGGACAAAAAGTGATATTGGGCCCAAAAATGTTTTTAGTAATAATTTAAGATTCGAAAATATTCTACATAACCCAGCTTTAAAACAAATTCTCTTATTTTTTTAACTTTTTTTTTAAATATTTTTAAAAAAGCGTACGTGATCCTAACTATGGTGGACGCCATATGTATGCCGTAATTTATCAGTTTGGAACAAAATAGCCTCATTTGAGGCCGCGTTTTGAAAAGAAGTATACTTTTGAAACCACTTTATAAAGCATTTATTTAGTGCATGGAATAAAATAACCTGCATCATTGGATTCCTGGAATGGTATACGTAAAGTAATTGTAGTTAAAATCTGTTGTAAAAAAAATTGATCAGGTCACGTTTTGAGAACAAATGATTTATTTGAAGCTTCTTAATTAGGGGTAGTATACGAGTACGTCTGTACTTACAGAAATATCTCACAGTACTTTTTTCATATCATTTTGAGAAAAAAAACTTTATATGTAAATATAGTTAAAGGTCAGAGTTGAAATCTTGAGTAAAAATTTTTTTGTTGTTATCAATTACCCGCGATTAAGCACGTTTTATGTTGCAAGTAAGGAACGTTTGAGGTTATGTATCGTAATGATTTTGTCAGTTGAACGCTATTGTGATACAACGCCAATGATAGTAACTATTTATGACATGTTACGGATGGGATGAGTTTTAGCAGAAGCTTGAAAAAATTAATATTAACAGTATTTTTTTAATAATATGCGTAATGTGTCCTTAGGAAATAATGGATAATTGTTTTAAAATTTACTGTGTTTCAAGTGTACAAAAAAAAATTTTGCTTGCATGTCATGATTTAACTGAAGAATCTCTTATTTTAAAATTTTTTTTTTATTTAGACTTGCATTTTAAAGTTAAATTAAAAAAATAAATGAATTCATGGGCGCTCATTTTGTAGCACAAATTAATAAATCGTTCAACGAACCACTCAAGCACAAACAAAGGCAATGAATAAATGATTCACGCGCTTTTTGTGTCATTTAAAAAAATGAATTAAAATTAAATGAAATTGATATATAAAAATAGAGTTTATTAAAAAAAATTAAAAGCGATACCATTTTGCATATAATTAAGAACAACAATAAATTTTTTCACAGCTTCCTTTGCAGAATTTCGAACGCAATACAGTCCATCTGTTTGTGAGTCAGAAAGTTGGTCATTCAGTAAGTAGATCTGTCTGTTTCAACCAGATACCAGAATTCGCCGCCGCCGCTGCCGCTACCTCTTCTACACACTGTTAATATATTTCATTGTGCAACAGCAGCATCAAAGTTTGCAAATTGACTGGTAAATGGCATGCAATTTAATTAAAATGCAGCCCTAAAGAAGCGAAACGCACAACAATTGTTTGCACTGTTATATAAGTGTATACATTAGAGTGATCCAAAATAATATCAATATGCTAGTATTAAAGTATAGCTTGAAAAAAAATATATCAATTACAATCAGACTTGGGTATTTTTGGATTACATTTTTTCAATTACAATTGCAAGTAATCATTCACTTGTAATTGAAAAAATAAATTAAAAGTAATTGTAATTGAAAATTTTTCAATTACAGTAATTTCAATTACATGTAATTTAAGATTACAATTACATGCAAATATAATTACTTTTGTAAATGGACTAGTAATCCATGAAAATAAAATCCCTTAGAGAATTGTAATCCATTACTTTTTCCAAGTAATTTGAAACAAAAATGTAATTGATTACTCATTTTTCTGCAATTGCATTTATAAAATTTGAAACAAAATTTTTTTGGAAGCGATTAAGTTTTATAAAATTCCCAAAAATATTTATTTTAATGCATATGATTTATATGGGAATGGAAAACAAGAACTTTCGTGTGACTGACTCATTGAGTCAATGACGTCGAACTCAGATTCCTCAAGCTATCGTAAAGAAGATTTGGTTTGTGGGCTCATCTTATAACGTGGAGGTGCATACAAACAATAACATGTATTTATAAGAATGTAATTCATATTTATATCTTGTAATTGATTACTTGAAATATTGAAAATTACAAGTAAAAGTAGTCCATTACAAACTTTGTTCAAATACTTGGCTTTTCGATTACATATTTTGGATTACAGTAATTTCCATCGAAATTACATGTTAATGTAATTGAAATTGAAACATTTCAATTACAAGTAATTATAAATGCATACGTAATTAATTACCAAATGTAATTGATTACTCCCAAGTCTGATTACAATCTACTCAAAGAAAAACGGCTTTGAAAATTTGAGAAGCCGAAAAATTTGATGTTGAAAATAATAAAAATAGCAATGCTTCCATTTATTTTCAACACAAACAACTTTAAATTAATTTTGTATTTGAAAAGTATTGAAAATAAAATTTTTCAACTTTACTTCAATCGTAAAAAACTTCAAATTGAATTTTGAAGTTGCAAAGTGTTTGAAATTATTTTTATTTTACATTAAATACTTTATTTCTTTGGATCGTATATGAAATCACATTAAGTCAATGTAAATTCTTTATGAATCCGAATCAAAAATGTTTCTCTTCAATTTAAACATTTTCGACTATGACGGGAGCATGATTGAATTAAGCGTTATATCATTAATTTTTTCCCTAAGATGCATTCGATTTTGGAACACTCTAAAGTACATTTTGTATTTCTGTTGTTTTTAATTTCAATTTATTTTTTTGCAACATTATGCTCTTAATACTACAAGTGTTTGTTGTTGCAAATAGCTTGCAGCTGAAAGCTTTTTCTTTCATTTTTTCCCTTTTCTCGAGTTTAAATTTCACTTTCAAATGCCACCAGTTGTTGTTCTGAACAAAACTTTAAATTAAAACTTATTGCATTCTCTATAAAAAAATACGCTGGCAGGCAACGGCAGAATCACAACAGCATTTAACCGGGAGCAAGGATTTTCCATTCATAAAAAAACAGATGTGGATGTTCACTACAGAAATATGACATTTTTCACGCAAGAAAAAGTATTGTCTGCAAAAGCTAAGCATTTTACTATATTTTTCGATAAAATTTTATCACGGTTGCAAAACAAATAAATAAATCGAAAAATTGCATATTTCGTAACGATAAAAGGCAGGAACCATCAAGGCAGAATCCAGAGATATCCTTGTTCAAAGCGCAAGAAATACTTATTTTGAGCATTGATTTTCGTTTCATATTCGAGGTATTGTGCAGTAATTAAGACCACAATAATCTCGAAATAGTTTCTTGAAACCATTTTTAATTTAATAGCTCATAGACAGTTGAACCGATTTTATTCGAGTTTTTATAAAATATTTTTTAAACAAAACCAAACAGATTATTGACTCGATTCAAAAAGTTTTAGTTTCTGAATTCCACATGCTTTTCCTAGAAATTTTTGTGCTACAGAACTGCGTTTTTATCAACATTTCATATTAATATTAAGACAATGTTGCTAGAAAGAGTACTGAAATCAGCAGCAAAAAAAAAAAACATCAAGTAGAGATATGACGTTTTGAAATTTGTCAGTCTATCGGCTTTTTTTTTTTTCTAAACAGCTTTTTGTGTGTTGGTGTAGCATATGTGGCATTCCACATCAAATCGGACACCATTTTGCTTTTGTTTCTCCGATTTTTTAATCCATGGTTTGTTGTAATTTATTCGCTCAAGCGATTCAGGAGATACCTATAAATTTTTGGAATATTACGCTCATAATTCATAAAAAATATTTGAACTTATTTTTGTTACTGTTACTCAAGAGATTTTAAAAATTTAAAGATAAAGCGTCATTTTTAAGAATGTAAGTAATGATCGATTTTTTTTTAAAAAATGTTTCTAGAGTACCTATTCAGCATGGTTGTTATTACAGAATCTGGCAGTTTTGTTGTTGGTTTAAAGTTAAAACTTTTGATTGAATTTGATTGCTTTTAAGAGAATGCAAATTTTGAACGCATTTAAATGAAACGACGTTTAATTCAATTTTCATGCTTTCACACTTGATTTACTTTTAATCATAAACAAAGGAAACCATTTGCTGCGCATGTTGAGGAAGACCATAAGATTTAATAAAAACTTTCAATGAACCAAAAATGTTTAGTACCAAAATGCATTCGAAAAAAGTTTTTGATTGTATATAATATATGAAAGATTAATTATGAGGCATGATAGCTAAATCCTTTTAAGCTCAAACATAATTTAATAAAGGAGTTAATACAATGTGTGGCATTCATCACAATCAAAATATCTCATTGAATTAATGTGGATTATACAATCAAGATAGAAAATATACATACATATTTTCAAGTTTTTTTTTTCAAATACATTTTTTTAATTAATCAAAACTAAATTTACTAAGATAGTATTTCTAGCAAATTTGGTTGCATTAAATGAATTAGTGAAATTTTCAAAATAATTTTCGGCAAAATAAGGATTTTCTTTTAAACGCAAAAAGGTTGGGTTATAAGATAATCGCTTATAGGATTCAGCAAAGTTAGTGCTCATTATCGGTACATTGAAGCCAAAGACCTTCGAAGATGCCTTTGAACTCTATAGGTTTTTTCAATTTAGAGATAAAAGGATACATCGAAGGTTCTTAACCTCTAGGAGTTATCTCAGAGTTTAATGGGCCCGAACCTAATCTAATTTTATACTAGAAATCGAAAAGTATTTTTACATTGGTTGCTAGGACATGGGCTACGGATGCAAAAAATATTGATCATCGTTGGAAAGGTATAAAAATGAGGTTTTTAACTAAAAAAATTAAAAAAAGAAAAAATTGTTAGGGGACGTCCATTAATTACATGAGGTGTTTTTTTATTTTAAGTTCGGACCCTCACTTCCGTTTGGAGAGATATGGCCAAACTCTTATCTCTCCCCTGCTGAGGCTTACCCAATAATTTTTAAATACATGATGAAATTTACATTATATGTTCATATATTTTGCTGCATGATAACTACTAATGCTAATGTCTTCTACCCACTCTGGATGTAACGTTTTAGAAACGTACCAGAAATGTTTCATTTGAATTTTTCAAACAGAAATCTTTCTTTTATATTTCAAATGTACTGTTTCACATGAAATCATTCTGTACTGATTCTGAATCTTTTTGACACCTTTTACTCCAACAAACTCTTTAACATGTAATCAATCTGAAGTAATTTTGTAAAGTGCGAGATTTGATATATACTGAATTTTTTTAATGAAATCTGAATAATGTTTTATGATTCTCTGTTTGATGCTATTGCTGATTGCTCAATCCCAAGAATCTTCTTCAATTACTAATCAGGGAATTGGAGAACAATTTCGAGGGATTGTTTATTCATGATTCACAGAAAATAGCAGCATATTAAGTATCAATGCAAGTGATGACGTGGTTAAAATAAAAAAAAATGCTTCATAGTCGCGATGACGCAAAAAGACGAACCAAATGTGCCAGCAAGGATTGATTTTGTGATACCAAATGTTATCTGTTATTATAACTTATGTATATTCTCTGAATTAAAAAGGTTGAGGTGAGATTTTCATTAACCCCTCCCATCCCCCTTAGTGAGATTTGATGAGATTTTGACGGACCTCCTCCTCACATATTTTAAGTCACGTAATTAATGGACGTCCCCTTATTGCCGTTGTACCACAATCCGTTTAAAACTGAATTTTACTATTTGACCGACTTTTTTGCCAATAAGCACGAAGTTCCTTTCGATTTTAAAAGCGCGTAAAGAATATTGCGGAAAATTTGCATACAAAATAATCTATTAATGGCTAAATGTTGCGTATTGAATTCAAAATTTCACGAAATTGCTATTTTTACCCATTTTTTGACAAGTTCCGCCCAAGTAACACTGGTATATGGAAAACGAGGTTTGATCTAGGAAGCTAAAATCGTGTAAGAATTGTTTAGGGTCCATTAGGCTAAAACATTGGCAAAAAATAAAATAAAAACACTTCTCAAAATATTCAAAAAAATAAACAGTTATTGACAGAATGGCCGGTATACTATATAGTAGGGTATTTATTTTGAAAATTTTGTAGTTTTTTTATATTTTTTCCGGTTTTTTTGTAAAATTTTAACGAAATCGGACACAAACTCTGTGCGCGGTGCTTAAGCTAGGAAGCTTAAATTTTGTGAGAATTATTTTTAAGCCCCATGCTAAAACATAGAGAAAAAAGAAAAAACAATATATATGTTTTTAGAAAGTCTTGAGACTTCAAGTAAAAAAGTTTTATACAAGAATAAAGAAATGTTTGGTTTTACTACATAAAATTAATGTTTTACAGATTATATTGTATAGCTAAAAATTTGACTTACCATTACGCGAAACATCTAATTCTACTAGATTTTCGAAATTTTGTATATCTGCAGGTAAGCGACTTATTTCATTGTCACTTAAGCCCAATTTGCGCAGACGATGTAGTCTGAAGAAATTCTGTAAGAAAAAGAAAATAAAATTTAGTACTAAATATAATCAATATAATTGGCACTACAGGAAAACTTTCTCGGAAGCTAGCAGATTGTTTACAGGAAAAAGAACACAATACGCCAAAATTAAAATAAGAATTCGTATTCGAGATGCAATGAAATTTTTCTTATGGATTTTGGCTTCGCTAAACACGAAAATCGCAATAAAATTTTATTTTTTGGATATGAATATGAATTTTTTGATATGAATTTATGAATCTTATATTAATTTTTTATTAAAAGTGGCATCATACATGAGTATTTGAACATATGTATCTCGATTTAGAATAAAGTTTCGGTTTTGTAAGATAACTATTTTGTATACCATTTTTATTTTTGATCCAATCGAAGTAGTAGAAGGAAACAGTTTTTTTCTATCAAAATTGAAATCGAAAATTCATTAAATTCACACTGAAAAATTAAGAACACAAAATATGCTCAGTTAACCATATTGAGGGTATTCCTGAAAACTGCGAAAACTGAGCACATTTTCGAGCCTCGTAAATAATTTGTATGAAGAAAAGTTTACTCAACCCTCGAAAACTTTCGAGGCAAATTAGTTAAGCAAGTAGCCTCGAAAAGTCGGAAAGTGAATCAGGTATAAGTGAATTGTTTATAGTAATTTCTTCAATAAATTGAATCAATTTATTTTGTTCACTATTTTGCGGCATTTTAAGGATTCTATTTTATTTGACAAAGAATTTGATTAATTTCCAACAAAATCAGCCATAACTGAAATAGTGGACGTTTTGACTAAAACACTGCAGCACGGCAGCACTGATCGAACTGTCAAATTGCCATTGCTCAATCATTTACGCGTTTGCATTGATTGAGGGTGTTCCCGACAGCATGCTCGTAAACTTTCGAGTCTTCGCACTTTTCGAGTTTTCGCGTTTAGAGGAATACCCTTATTGTGTAAGCAGAAGAAAGTTTTACAAAGAGAACAAGTTACTATTCAAGAATATCCATGGAAAAATAACGAAGAATAAGCAATTGAGGGATGATAACAAAATGCAACTTTTTTACCGGTTTTTTAACTTTTTTCTATTTTATGCCATTCAATTCAATTTTAATTCATTTGAAGTACTTTTATTCAATACTCGTTAGTCTTTGGAGCCGTCCATTAATTACGTGAGGTGTTTTTTTGAAAATTCGGGCCCCCCTCCCCATGGTGAGATTTGGTGAGTTCTGACAGGACCTCCCCTCCCTTTCGTAAAACTTTCCTTATTTTTAAATGTAATCTGCGATAGTAATATATGGTTTCTGCATTAAAAAGTTGAAGTGAGATTTTTATTGACCCCACTCCCACTTGGTGAGATTTTTCCAGACATGCTACATTTTCACATCAAACTCGGGATCTTCAAAGATATTATCAAAGAACTAGAAAAAGAATCATGTGATATCAGCATGTTTGATAACCATTTTTTCACATCTTACGCTGGAAAAAACCAAAAATCATTCAATGGATGGTATTCAGGTAAAGGTACAAGGAAATTGTACGTGAATTACTAAGGAATAACGCAAAGAATTGGTATGCAATAGCTATTCTTATTTAATTTAATTTTAGTAATTTTTCTAATGTATGTCTCCCATTTTTGTCATTTCTTACAACAGGTGCTACTATCATCTTCTCGCTTTCTACTTGGACTGTTTCCCAAGCAAACCAAAATCCATAAGAAAAGTATGGTAACATCTCGAATACAAAAACTGTGGCGCATTGTGTAGTTTTAAAACATTCATTAAGTGCCGTCAAAAAACAAAATTGATGACACTACGATTAAAGAATACAAAAAAAAAAAAAGTATGTAGAAATTTTTACATAAAGAACCCTTTCACATTGTTGGCCAGGATTAAAATTGCACTGCACGATTTTTTCGGCAACACAAATCGAACTGTTAAACACAACAAACTTCATTGCACAAATTAAACTAAACGAAGCACCAACCCAACAAATACGACTAATGCATTAATAATGGTAACAAATTCAAATTCCAAATGCATTTCGAATGCAGTCCCAGGTTCACAACAATTGGAATAATTGATATTGATCGCAATTTGTAGTTGAAACGCTACATAAAGTCATGCAAAGTCATCCTCTGCCTGCCTGCCTTCGTTGCCGTATGCTTACTTTGCATAAGAATTCATTCTGGGGTTAAAGAGAGTTTTTGGTAAGCAGGAGGTAAAAGACATAGGCTAACAGAGAGTTAATAATTTGTCAACTTCAATACAGAGATCATTTGGGAAGAAAAGTCAGCAACAGTTACAACAACATAACCCAAATGCAATAAAAATTGTTAGCACACCAAGGCACGATCAAAACATCATCAGAGGTCTAGTCTTTGTCGTCGTCTATTAAACCCGGAACAATCACAGCGCCCGTTTTTTTTGCTTTGTTTTGTTTTCTATTTTTTTAATCTGCCTGCTTGATTTAGCCCACTGTGTTGGATCCCTTCAGTAAAAAAAAAAATTGCAAATACTTTCACGCTTGCATTGAAATTTTATTAAAATTCGCGGTCATAAATTTAATCCACGGAGTCGATGTCATTTGTTAAAGAAAAAAATCAGCATAGCAGTCTTGCACAGTATATGGTATTTTACATTGAAAGGATTTGATTTATTTAGAATCGAATAAAGAAATATATTGTCTAAAAAGTAAAAAGAAGAAATCTTCTGCAAGGGGAAAACCAAATATTAGAAAATAACGGAAAAATCTGTCGCTGCTAGTTAAAATTTAAATAGCTGGTATGAGGTAAACTCTATACCGGGGTGAATCCGCAGATATAACTATGATATGTTACATGACGGTGACGCTAGTGTCACATTAAAGACTATTTTCGACTTGGTTGTCCTTACTGACATTTTTTTTTCAATATTTTTTGACTTCAACATTTTTCGAGTTTTTAAAAATTGTTCACTATTTTTCCACTTTTTCAACCGTTTTTGAGTTTTCAAAATTCCATCTGCTACTAGAGTAACTTCGGGTATTGTGATATGGGTATTTTTGTATTTTAATAAAAATTTTTGTATATTATACGTAACTTTTATAGCATAGCTTTTACTTCTTTATATATTATGTTTTGTTGATGCATTGTGCAGTATATTACGATTTCGGAGCTCTATAGCGTAAGCCAATCTCAAGCTATTTTAACAAAATGGAAAAAAGCCAAGTAACACCCCTTAATGAAATTGGCGGGTAATGTTATAATTATATAGCATTCGGATAATGTGATATACCATCATGAAAAGTAAAACAAGTATAAAACAGTAGGAACTAAAAATACAATAACATTACATCTTTCAATAGAATTTCCATAAAAAAGGAAACAAGATCTAAACTGAATCAATAAGCGAAAAGCAGAACATATAAAAGTCAAATAGATGACTCACATACACAAATTGCTTGCTGTCTTGAAAGACAATCATTGTGAGCCCAAATTAATTCGCATTGCAGATATTGAACTCAGGTCTGAATCTTTGTATTCCTATGGAAGGATTTGTTGAAAAAAGCACAGGTAATGTCCTTACAGGGTGAAAAAAATTGGACTATATCACATTACCCGAATTTTAGATTTAATACACTCAGGTTATTTTTATTAAAACACATTTCAGCAAATAAAGAACTCACATTATTTATGACAAAATTCATCCACCCACTAACGAATTTAAGTAATTCGGCTTTAATACTTACTTTTTTTTGGCTTAATTCACGCATGAAATGCACACAAATAAAATCTCGCCTTGTGGCTTAATCAATTTCACCACACTGATACGAAAAACTGTGAATGCGAACGCCCAAAACCTTGCAGCACGTATCTTTTTCCATTACTGCTATGTTGACAAAAAAAATTTGTATTGAGAGTGGTTTATTTAAGGAAATATGATGGCATATCACATTACCCGAACATATCACAATAGCCGAAGTTACTCTATGTCTGAAATTAACATGATGATATTCTTAAAACCCAAAAAAGCATTTTTCACCCTCAAAAATCTACTATCTAATCATTGAATTACTTCAAAAAAGCACATTTCCATCAAAAGCTTAGTAAGTGGTTAAGTAAGATTCAAAACGCAATATTTCCTGTAATTAATATTTTTGTAGAAAAACTTTTAAGGTTTTTTTTTTGCAGCAGCAGCCTTGATCGTGCCCAAAACTTATTTTTCGTTCCTTGTACATAGATCTTAAGGGCGTCTCTGGTTATGCCTAAGTCTAATTTCTACTCTCCGCCATCGACTGGAACAACATAAAATGGCTGATAAGGGAGCTTCAGATGACTCTGATCATATACAATATCGCACTTTTCCATTGATTGATATAAGCTTTTTTTTCAAAAAATTGGACCTAGCTCCCGGCCGCACACTTGGTCACGTTAAAAAACAATTCTCAACTTTTGTCATCGTTAGGTATTTCCATCAAGACAGACTTGTCACAAAAAATTCGTCAAAAAATAACAATAATAACATTAAAATTGTTATATTTAAATAAAAATGGTAAAACGACTATAAACCATATCATTTTCCACCACCCTGAACAGCTTTTAACACTTCTAAAGTATGTCTTCCTTTTGAGCCAAGGCATTTCCACTAACAAACCTGTGGCTTAAAGCTCTTGATGATTTTTTAAGCTATGACACACTTAACCGACCTGCGCGAATAAAATTTTCAGCAGTTCACAGCTCTGTTTTGAATTGTAATCAGAAACTCAAAAACTTTCAAAGGATCTATAAACGCCTTTTGAAAATTTTAAAACATGGACAGAATTTTCTTCTTTTTGATTAAGAGAACTTCGCCAGAATATGAAACAACAAAAATTTCGGATGCGACCGGACGATGAGCTGGGTAGATTCTATCAGGGTCAACCTGTTCTCAAATTTAATAAGTTAATTGTGATTGTATTATTTTTTTGTGAAATTATTGTTTTGGTGAACTTGTGATATCTCGCACTGTTCCATGCACGATGTGGCAGACAAAATCCCAGACGAAGAAGATGAAAATTTATTGGCGAAAAATGGCAAAACTTTGAGCTGAAAAGTCGATTATTTCTTTGTCTTTCATTTTTTGTGGTCGGGTCGCTGCTGCTTTTGTCCTCTACGAAAGAAAGTCAGAAAGTCATGGTCTTCTACCCTTTCTCTAGTGATCGTCTAACATTCTCCTAACATTTATTTAGTTTTGTAGCATGATTCAATTTATTATAAAAATCACGATTTTCCTTTTTTTTTTCTATCGAATTTTCATAAATTCATTTTTGGCAGCAAATGAATTGGCAACAACAATTCTGTTAGTATTTTTTTTTTTTTTCATTTTTTGCCTAAGAAGTTAAGGGGGGAGGCAACATAATAAGCCATCATTATTTGAGAGAATGTCGAACAGCAAATAATGTTGTTATTTTTTATACATAAAATGTAGAACATTCAGCGGTGACCTCACCGCTGGCAATATCGGCACTTAGTTTCTGTGGTGTGTGTTTTATTTTCCTATTTTTTCTTCGTTTTCATATTACTTTTTACATCGGTTGTAGATAATGAAGTCTTTCTTTTCTTCTTATAATAGGTACTCATTGGAAAAGGAAGAATTGAAAGTCTTATTTAAAGTTTTCGAAAGTCTATTAGATGTTCTAATAGGTTTTCTTATTTAGATTCAAACATTTTAGATAACTACTGAAATTAAACTCAGAAAGTAACTCTTTTCATAAAGTTTGCAGCAGAAGGTAATGTTTCGGTCAAGCGCATGTATCAAAGTCACCCTGATTTCAAGAGACGAATGCCAGGACAAGAATAAAAACAGGAGAAACTATTTATTAGAAATCTATTCAAGATTTGCAGATGATATTGACATCAACGCTGAATCTCAACGATATCTTTGCTAAACTTCTATTAGGATTGAAACTAGTGGGACTAGCAAATAGCGAGGACAAAGAATGTGGTCTAGTATAAAGCCAACATCTGACCACCGTTTAGGAGAAAATATTAGCACCTATAGCTATGATTTTATGATAGTCACGGTGTTAACTACCTTGGAGTAAATGTTAACCCCACAAACAAAGTGAAAATCTTAAGAAAGGGTATCCATAAGAAAAATTAAACTGTTTGAGCATTGGAATAATAAAACTTTTAAGTTTGAAACACCTCTCTCAAAAAACCGAAGTAATATTATGTACATTAATTCTGCCTGTTGTACTGCATAGTGCCCCAAGTGCTAGGCAATGAGCAGAGTTGCAAAACAGGTTCTGGATTATTTGGAAAGGAATGTCTTAAAAATTACCGGTTCGATTTTATCATCTCACGGCCTTAAATTAAAAAACCGACGGTTCCTCAACGCAAGTGACTACCGACGCCAAATTACTAAGGCCATGAAATTAAAACGAACTCGCCCAGGATGGAGGAAAATGGAAGGTTTTTTACGTCCATCTTTTAGTTGCCACATCTCCAATTAAAACTTTTAATCGCCACTACAAGTTGAAGCAAAAAATATTAATGTTGTTGTTTCATTTGCATTCATTTTCTTCACGTCAAAAAAATCCAATAAGGATGATTTTATTAAATGTTATAATAAAACAATGTGCTGGACGATTAAGTGAGTTATTTATAAAATTATATGAAGCTTACAAAAACATTGGGGCCAATGTAAAACAAGGTCAGAAAACCTAAGCAAGTGAGAAATTTTCAGCTTATGCGAAAATTATTTGATGATGGAAATAGAAGAAATATTAAAAATAAATGAATGGCAAAGTCAAAACTGGGTGTTAGATATAACAAATCGATATTTTTTGTACGAAGCGAATTACAAACATTGTAGATACAAATGAGTATGGCAATGTAGGGAAGACAGCTAAATGCAGCGCACACTTGTTTTGAAAAACGCTAAAGCACAAGAGCGAATATAAAGTTATGAACAAACACATAAACATAATATACACACAGTAAAATATAAATATATGGTTAGTAAACCACGAGCGTTAGGTGAAAAACTGGAACAAATAAATTAACTTCGTTTGTTTTTATTCAAAATTGTGAGTATAATGCGCGTACATGGGTGGTTCTATTTTTCAGATTTTTGTGCTTTACATTTAACATCAACTGGAAAAAATAATTCAACATAATAAGTAGAATATATTTTACAAAAAAATCCAAACTTTTGGAGTAATATTACATTAATGAATTGGATACACTGCAGCTCTGACTTCGTTTCATAGAAAACAATCAGTTTATGTTACTATATTAAGATTTTTAGCTGAGGTCAAGTTCAACGAATAACAGCATTATGTATAATTTCCAGACACTTATTTTAGTTTTTGGCACAGCAAGCTTTACAATCCAATAAGTTCCAAACTAGGAATATCATTGTTTATAACTACTCCATGTTGTTGCCATTAGTTTATTTAAAAGTAGCAGATTATTACAAGCGAAAAAAGTTGAAAAGGTCGAAAATTATTGAAAAGGTAAAGAAATATTGAGAGGAAGAAAAATAGTGTAAAAGTCGAAAAAAGTTTTTAAAAAATTTAAAAAGTCTAAGAATGTTGCAAAAGCCAAAAAAAAAATGGTAAAGTGGAAAATCGTTTAATTAGTTGAAAAATGTTGAGATCGGAAAATATTAGAATACCCGAAAAATCTCCAAAAGTTGAAAACCGGTAAAAATGTATTAAAATTCGAAATACAATAATGTCGGAAAATGTTTGGAAATATGACAAAAAGTAATAGGCATAGTAAAAAAATATTGAAAAATTTTTGGAAATATTGAAAGATTCGAAGAGTATTGAAAAATTTGGTAAAAAAGTCTAAAAAGAAATTGTTGAAAAAGTCTAAAACGTAACACCAGTGCTAGCTTTAAGCGGCCCTCACACGATCAGTATTACTGACAGTATTTTGCATACTGACAGTATTACTGATCGTATGAGGTGAGTACTGATGTACTGTCAGTATAGAAAAACGATACTGATGACTGATGAAAAAATCGGATATTACTGACGAAGTTTTTAAATACTGACAGTAATACTGATGGTGTGAGGTGAATACTGACAGTTCATCAGTATTATTTGCACAGAAAAGTGGCATGCCACTTTTTGGGGCAGATCCGGCTGAAAGTTGGTCAGAGGGTGCAAGTAGGCACGGGACGGCAAAATCCTGGGAGGGGGCGTGGCATGCCCCATTTTGTGGCAGATAGACGATGAGGCAGCGAAACTTGAACGAAACTTGGAAAAGTTCCTCATTCAGTGGCATGGAACATTGCGTCCAAGGGTATGGTCGTCCGATGCCTAGCTGGAGGCGTGGTGCAAGTTTGGATGGAATCTGCCCGAAAAAGTGGCATGCCATTTTTGGCTGTTGGTCACGTAGCCGGAGCATAGTTCGCACCTTCACCAGCCGAATGTCAAAAAAACTGATTACTGACAATAAACAATACTGACCGTGTGAGTGGTAATGTAATGTAAATACTGTCAGTAATATTGATCGTGTGAGGGCCGCTTTAAGTACAGTTTTTCTTTAAATCCGCCAGTAAAGATGACACTGCTTTTTAATGTTTTAAAGAATTTTTTATAAATAACGCATTTTTATGGTATTCTTTATGAAAACTATGTTCGTAATCACAATGACAAACGTTGGAATAAAACTTTGCAAAGTTAAGGTATTTTTTTTTATTTTTGTTTAGCTTTAAAATGGCGACACCCTAAATTACATCTTACACGCACATGCATATTTGTGTTGTATTTGTGATGAAATAAATGTGCAAATTTTCCGCTATATTAAGAAAAAAAAAATGTGTGAAAACTTATAAAAGAGCGTTGCCAGATGGTAGTTTTTATTCCCAAATTTTTATATCTTGGTTTCAGTGAATCTATTTTTCCTTTTTAGCATTGCAAATCTTTTAGCTGCACTTTACCTCTATAGGAAGGTAAACCTCTTAAATTTAAATCTTTATTTTATTAAATAATATTAGATATATTCGTTGATGTCATTTATCGTTTGAGTTTTGTTTTTCATAATTCGAGAAAAATCTTTTGCTTGGCATGGTTATGACTTCAGCGTTAGTGTTGATTTTGTCTTAAATGTTAATCTGGTAACATAGCTGGCTATGCAAATATGAATTTAGAATGCTTTAACTTAAGTTCGATGTTCGCTAGTAGCAATTTTCATTCCAGTTTTTATTTGGTACTGTATTTGCTAATATTGAAAAAGAGCGAACATATTTAAATGCCATTAGCGTCTTTGAGCGCAACAAATGACGTAATTTTGTAAGACCGATTATTTATTTTAAAAACTTTTTAAGAAGAGCCTTAGCTAGTCAAGAACTTAAGTTTAAAGAATTTTTTTTTTTTTTTTGGAAATGATTTCTTTATACTAACAAGACCACATAAGAAAATTAATGATACACAAA
This sequence comes from Tricholauxania praeusta, assembly GCA_949775025.1. Taxonomy (NCBI): domain Eukaryota; kingdom Metazoa; phylum Arthropoda; class Insecta; order Diptera; family Lauxaniidae; genus Tricholauxania; species Tricholauxania praeusta. Next base: position 34,399,376 of record OX459029.1, read on the forward strand.
AAAAGTTTTCAAGAACGTTTCGTCCCAAAAACAAAAACAAAACAAAGTCGATCGATTTTTGTAAACATTAAATTTTGTTTTATAGTTTTAGAAATGTTTGAAGTCAATTGAGTTGTAGATAACCCTTCTAGGTTTACGTCCGTAATACGATATCGTAGCTTACTTTTTTTCAGATTGATTATACCGGAGTTGTGCTCACAATTACAGGTCGAACCAAACAAAAGTTTGTATTTTTGTCTAAATATTTCACAGGAGTGCAAATCTATTGATTTCAATTGCAGCTGTGTGTAAAAATGGTATTTGGTGAGTTGCGAGCCGTAAGATACATCTCTGAGGGCCGCATACGGCCCACGGGCCGCACTTTGTGCACACCTGCTCTACACCAAACGGTATATTCACTTTGACATTCTGTTTGTAACGCATAGAAGGTTCGTGGTAGATATAGAAAAGTATATATGCTTCAACAGCGTCATGACCTGAGTCAATTAAGCCATGTCCGGCTATCTGTCCGTATGTATGTCCGTCGGTCTGCGTATATGTTTGTCTGGCTATGTGTCAGTCTGCCTATCTGTCTGTAGAAATCACGATTACGGGAGATTCAAGCAAAACTAGTGAATGAAACGCAAGCTACACAATCAGTTTACGGACATGCCTACCGCCCAGACAAATAAAACATTTAAAACACTATGTTGAGAGAGTTATTTGATGTACTGCAACCAAATTTTTCAAAAATGGTAGAAAAAAATTAGGTAAGCTCTGAGCAAAAAGTTGAAGAATTTAAACGAGGGCGTAGCACTTCGACACAAGCAACCAAACACTTCAAAAAGCTATACTCAGAGAATTATTTAAGGTAATAGGACCAAAATTCACATGGAAGGAATGATAAAGAAAAGCTGTGGACAAGAACTAGGTGAATTTTTGAAAGCGGGCGTGGCACTATTCAAAGAAATATTTTGAAGAGGAGATAGCAACTGCCATATGAGTGAAAACTTTAAACTTTATACTAAAAGAGTTTTTTAAGGTAGTGGAACCAAACTATACACTAATACTATGGATAGCTCCGAAAAGCTTGATAATTTTGACACGAGGGCGTTGCACCTCCCATACGTTATACTAAGAAGTTATGAAACCAAAATATGTATACGAAATAAATCGGTTCAGCATCAGACAAAAAGTGGGTGGGGCGACTCCAATACAAGCATAAGCTTCAATTTACTTAAGTAAATATTGTCCAATTTAAATTCAAAAAAAATTTAAGGCTCATGCGCACTTTTACTCTAAGTGCGGATTTTAATTTTAAAAGAGGCTATACCAGGTTCGGCAATTGAAATGATATATTTTAGAAATGAAAACAAACAGTTAATTTTCAACTTTATTATTTCTTTTTTTTTTTAAGGTAAAAGAGAAACATCCAAAGTTTGTATTAAGATTATTCATCTGGAATATACCCGCCCTTGGCCTTGACCACAGCCTTGTGCCGCTTATCGAACGACTGACACGATGCCCGTATGATGTTTTGGTCTTATATGTTTTTTGGCACATGCCTTTGCCTGCAAAATACCCCAAACACAGTAGTCCAGCGGGTTTAGGTCAGGAGAGGACGACGGCAAAAGTTCGATAGAACGTTTTTTTCCTCTGGCTTTATGCGACGGTGCCGAGTCCTGCTGAAATGTCCAGTGCTCCGAACCGAAATGTTTGCGTGCCCATGGTAGCAGGTCAGGCTCCAACACTTTTTCCCGATAAATTTGTTGATTTAATTTCACCTCATTGCGACCCATCGATAGAAAAACGAGTGGAGACTTGCCATTTTCGGTTACTGCCGCCCATACCATAATTTGTTCGGCTCCTTGCCGTCGAGTGACTCGTAATTCATCTGAATGGTCGCTGGAACGTCCCTTTAGCCATACCCTATCATTTTGCTTGCTTACAAACTGCTCGATGCAGAAAGTTTTCTCGTCAGAAAACACCAAATTGGGCAGCTCGTTCTGGCGGCGCATGCGAATCAGCTCTCTCGATCTCTTGAGGCGCTTGTCGCGTTGTAATGCGGAAAGGTCCTGCGACTTAAATCTTTTGAAAGGCTGGGTATTCAACTTGTTTTTCAGAATACGGCGTATACTTCGATCGCTTACTTCCATCTCTTTCGCCATTTGAGCTGCACTGCGCAGAGAGCTTCGAGCCAATCGCTTGCGAACAATTTCGACGTTTTCTCGCCCAGTTGCAGTACATCGCCGGACACCAACATAGCGTTTTTTAATGATGCCGGTCTCCTTAAAACGTTTGATGGTACGGCTGATGAAAACATCGGTCAATTTCGCTTTCGACAGCTCACACGGAAAAAAAGGTTTTGTAAAAAATAACGTGAGATATTCAAAAAAAGCAAAATAATCAGGAAAAATTGTCGTATAGCCCTGTAATTTCTAATTTCATGGAATACTCAGTATAAATTGATGCGCAAACTGCAATCGTTTCAGTCTAAAACTTTATTATTACAGTTTCAGAATGGAAAATATACAATGTAGTCAGGGAAAAATTTAATTAGCAAAAATTACTAAATAATTAATGAAAATTTCATATGATCGACAAATAAAAATTACAGGGTAAACTGTAAAGACTTCAATAAGTATCACATAATAAATTATTTATCTTATGATTCGATATAACTTTTTTGTCATCTGCGTTGTACAAATACGACATAAAATGTAGATATATGGTTACAAGAAAATAATTATATGAATGTTGCCAGGCTGGTTCTCTGTTTCGTGCTATGTTAAGAAATATGGTTAGGAAGTATAATGAAACATAAAATAAGAAAAAAATAAAATATAAAAATAAAAACAAAAAGTAAAATTTTCATTTTTAAAATTTTTTCGGAGTAAATGCTAAATTTTACAGTGTGAGCACTGTAATTTTTCATTGACAATCACAATCAATTATTACAGTTTTTCGCTTACTATCTGGGCATTACAGGGAAAAACTGTAATTATTGTCGAAAATCCAATGAATTTTTACAGAATTTTTTTTTCCGTGCACGACGAATCTCGACGTTTTTTTGTCTTCCAAATAGAGGCCAATCACTAAATTTCTTTTCATTTCCAAATTCTACAACTTGAAAACGTTTTCAAACACCACGAAATGCTTATGTCACTTGACAGACAATATATCAAAGACCAAGTCTGTTGAATTTGAGCATAGTGCGATGAAAGGTTTAGAAGAAACAGCTGTGTGAACATAATCTTTCATTTCAATTGCCGAACCTGGTAGATAACATCCTTACTAGTCTAATTTTTTTTTTTCGTCATAGTACCTTTTAATTTTCTATTTTGAAAACGTACCTACTTGTGGTGAACGTACTTCCTTATTCAAAAATTATTATATCGTTACTATAGAGTATTTAAAAAAAAACTTACGAATCAATTTTAAGATGACTTTTTACAATTTCCATTCTCTACTGCCAAGGCATTGTCATGTCTTTTTTTTTTTTTTTTTTTTTTGTTACAACATTTTTTCATAGTTGAAAAAGAAACACGAAATGAAAAGCCAACTTGATTGCAATAACCAACACAAGTCAACAAATTCGCATTGGAAATTAAGTTAGCTTGACTATATCAACAAAAGCCTAGAATTGTGTGCGCCCTCTATGTCACCACACTTTCCTGAAGATTTCACAGCAGCACGACTTGACATTGATGGAAAACCCATGTTTAACAAGACGGAACCCGCATTCGTTTATTTTCACTATTATCTGCAGTTCTCGTTTCATTTTCTCCCTCACAATCACTTCCCTCAGCTACAGTTTCATTCGGCTTCCAACTTTTGAGCAGCTTGAGACATTCAACGCATAAAATGTAGTAGAATAAAGTGAAGTAAAAAGCAATTTGCAACATCCTCATAATCTTTCTTTCCCACTTATTTGGTCACGGCCTTTTCGCTTCTTCAACTTCACTATAGGTGGTGAACACGACTGTAACTAACATCATCTCGCGCGCCCCTACTGCGGTTGCCCTTTTCCAAGCTGATTAGATGTTTCTTAGCCATTTAGCGCACCATTTAGTTATGTCGTCATGTTTGGCGACAATGGATGATAGTGCGCTGGTGAAATTATTTTATAAAAGGTTTGTGCTAATTGAATACTGTCGGCAGGCAGAGCTACTTAGTTCAGGCAGTATTGTCCCATTGGAAGCCTATTGTGCGAAATGTTTGGTATTTTCACTTTGTAGGTTTTGAATGAAATCTTGGTTCGTATTTTCGCTTGCTGCATCCTTTAGGGGTCGTTCACATATTACGTAAAGCAGCTAACGGGGATAAGCTCTTATGTTACGTTGCATTGAAGAGATATAATAAATGAAAGCTTTTTCTTTTTTTTTTACATTCAAATATATTTCGACAATGATATAAATTATTTTAGTAAGTCAAAATATTTACTAAAGAAAAAAAGCTCCTCACTTTCACATTCCGAAAACCCAAGCTGACTACATTAAGACCATTTTTGAAAAGAGCATTACAAGGGCACAAAGCACAATAGAACAAAGTAATAAAAGTACAGTCTGAAAAAGAGGAGCATTTGACAAAAATGTGTGGAACCTTCATTAGCTGCAAAGCTCCAAAGTAGATTTTTTTCAAAGCAATGACACGAGTACTATCGAAACGCAAAATATGTAGGCTTGAAAATAAGTACCATTGTGGCATATCTATATTTCACAATCAACTTCGATGCAGTTCATGAAGTTCGATTTTGAGGTGGAGGGGTTTCGTTACTTTGAAACATAATATGACAATAGGGAGAACGTCAACAAACATTAACAAATTATTTGTTTTAAAAATCATCGGTCATTGTTTTCGCATATTCGTATAATTCATATTGTCGGCAAGCGATGAAGCTGTCAATTTATTCACAACAAAAAAATCCATAGGCAATAATACCACTCAGTTTTTTTAGAAGAAATTTAAAAATAACATAAGTCGGTCAAAGTATATCGTATGGATACTTTTAGAGCAGCAATCGATGCGTTTTTTTCTCTTCTGTATGTTAAGATTTTGATTATTTTTCGATTTAGAAGATCCATCTCGAATTAATGTTCAAAAACCCACTTTCAACCAGTGATAACAGTCGCCAGTCCAGTCAAAGAAGAATTTGACTGCCTGCAACTAAATCAAGCAAAGTCAATAAGTTTTATTTTTCGTGTTAGTTTTTTTACGGGAAATTTTTTATATATTACACATTAATATTTTAAGAAATCCGAGAGAAAAGCCTCTACCGGATCGGAATTAATTGGGTACAAAAAAAAATGTTTTTTAACTTTTTTTACATCACTTAAGTTGATTTTTTGCCTTGGGAAGGAGGAAGTATTTATTTTTAGAAATACAACACCGCTGCGTACTCTTTCCATTTTGAAGACCCAAAAACTAAAGGTAAAGTTGAACAACATATTTTATTTTAATCCACGGCACACCACACCGTTTAGCACAATAGAAGCGATGTGATGCTTTAAACTTTGTGAAAAGAACGCATTCGAAAAAGTGGTTGAAATCATTTACTTTAAGTCTTTTTATAATTTATTTTCTTATTTGAAAACGCTTTTAAAAAGTCGCTTCTATTTTTTACGATTATTATTATACATATCTACGCTGTGTTCATATCTTATATCTTTGTGTAAATAACTGTAGTTTTTTGCGTTTTTTTTTTGGTTTTGTTTTTCTTCCCGTAATTTTTATTATTTATCTGAAGTAGGTACTCTTGAATGAGCGTTCATATTCGTAGAATTAATTTTTTTATCATTTTTTGTGGCGTTTAATATCTGTAGTTTATGTTGGTTAGTTGTGTCACAAATCTCTTCCAGCGAGTCAGTTAGCCAAACCGCGTTGCAGTCGAAGCTGCGTTTTTGCTCTTAAGCTGAAGGTGTTGAATTTATGCTTATTACCATTTTGAATCCGGTACTTAGAGTAGAAAAAAAGTTCAAATCAGGTCGACAATGTTGTGAACCATCAACTTATTTGCTAGCGGTGTATTTTTTTTTTTTTGTTTTTTTTTTTTTTTTTTTTTTTTTTTTGAAATCTGAAGTAGTCTTGTTAGCTCATAGTAATATTATGGCGAGCTAAGTGTTGTAGTTAATTCTACGGATAAAAAGCTGTAAAATGTTTCTCTACTTTTTTTTTGTTATGCAAAGTTGTGTGGCATTTTTATAGTTAATGAGATTTAGATTTTACTTTAAATAGTTCTGAGGTAAATGCAATTGTTTAGATAGATAGTTTTGATTACATTAAGGGCATTTTAATACAAATGAGTGATGTGAAATTTTAGACTAATACGTCTTAGACACATTTTTTCTAGTGCATATTTTGTAAAACTTTTTGTTGTTTGAGAAAAAGGGTTTTTTTTTTTATAAATATCATCCTTAATATGATTTTTGTTGTGCTCAACCTAAGTGCTGTAGCCTTATTATTCATCACGTCAGAATTTCTTTTGGATAATATAAACTTTTATTAAAATTGTATATATATTTTCCAAAGTTATGTCGGAAATTTCGATTTGAAAGCAGGAGTGGTATCCGCTAAGGTGGATTTTTTGATTTGCTTTTTTGACACTATCACATAAATGCAATTGATAATCAAGTTGATAATCATCTTACGAAGAGCAAAAGTGCGGATACCACTCCAGATATATTCTAAGGATCGATAATTGATTGAATATATGATATATCGAAGATATTTTGAGATACATTTTTATAAATAAAAAAAAAAAAATATGTTTAAACAAATTTATTTTAAGATTTTTTTATAAAATTAAAGTATTTTCATAGTTTTGTTTATCCTATTCCTCATATTTTTTAAGATATTTTGTTTCAAACAAGTCAAAAAAAAAATAGAGTGTGCAGATAACAACACTTTTATATTTGAAAAAGATGGTAAAACTAAACTGTTTTTATTTGGACTACTACTCTTTGAGGCTGGTTGCAAATTTAACTAACTGCAGGGTACTTACTGTTGCTTCATTAAATGTCAACGAGGTATTTCAGGTGGATTTGCATTTTGAAACCCTAAGTAAAATAATAGTAATATTTTTATCTTCATTTTTGTTCGTTCTACGGTAGAATTAATTTTATAGTTTAGCAGTCATGCAAAAATTTTCATTTTAAAAACCTTCAGAAAAACAAAACAAAACTGTATTATAACAGTATTGGCCAAAACTTAAGCACTCCCTTAGTACATTTTTTTTTTTTCATGTCATAAATTTTTTATGTAAACGACGTTATTGAACCATATTACGTATTTATTTTATTTATTTATACTTTAATTATTGACAAACAGAAATTAGAAAACATCTTCGTCTCATAAATAAAAAGTTAACATCAAAGGAACATTATAAGCCCGAAAACTTAACAGACAAAACTAAAGCACCCTCTAAGTAAAAACTTTTAAAATTAGTACTTAGTTGCGAGCCCTTTATTCTGGACGACTCGCGCACCTATTTAAGGTATAGAGGATATTAAACTATTACTGATATCCTGCGATATCCTTCCCCATTATGTTTTTAAGGATGGAATAGATCTTCCATGGTTTTGCAATATTCTCTGTTGATAATCATGTTAAATATATACCACAAGATCTCAAAAGGATTCAGGTCGGAGCAGACCAATCAAAAACTTCTATCTTATTGCTCTGAAGCCAGGTCTTACAAGCCTTAGAGGTATATTTTTGATGGTTATAATGCCGCAACTTCCATTTAAGTGGAATATCGTCTACATCGTCATATGGCAGCATCACATCTTATAGTTTGTCAACGTACATGAAGCATCTATAATTTCTGAAGTCCTGTGAATTGGCCTAAACCGTTGACCAGAGAAGCAACCCTAGGCTCCTCCGAATTTTACAGTGGCTTTGTAAGTCGCTGTCAACAGTGGAGTGGAACGTGCGGGAGGGGAGTACTTTGAATAATAAATGAAGAGTTTTTGAAAAATATTGAGTTATTTGGGTTTTATGAAAAAAGTAAGAGTGCAAAATTGTTGCACCGTGTAAATTATGAATTTAAATTTTTTTAAATATGGGATAGAATTTTTGAAACGTATCACTATTTTTCGACTGTGTTTAATTTTTTATGAAAATATGACATATTAGTAGCAATTCACTAGTGAAATCACTCCGCAAAGTTTTGGATCAAAAATAATTTTATTTTTCGACTTATTGTCAAAAACATTTTCAACCTGTTATTTGTTTCTTTTCTTTGTATCTCACGAACCGTTTAACCGATTTACATGAAATTTGAGTACGTTGTATATGGAACATGGTAGTTATTGTTCGAATTGTTTATAAAAAATCACCATAGAACTACTTTCTCCGTCATGAAAAAATTCGAAAAAAATCAGGAATAATGCTACAAGTATAAGTAAAAACATATCAAAATTTCAAAGTGTGCGGTTTTTTAGTATAGAATTTATAGCTATTTTAACTCAGCGTTTCATAGTATTTTGAAAAAATATAATGAAACTTGGGCTTAAATTTACTTTAGTAAAAAACTTTGCGGAGTGATTTCACTAGTGAATTGCTACAAATATGTCATATTTTCATAAAAAATCAAACACAGTCGAAAAATAGTGATACGTTTCAAAAATTCTATCCCATATCCTTTTTTTTAAAAAAAAATCTGAAAGGGTCAATATTTTGAAATATAAATTTCGACTGAAATACACCATACACTATGTATATGTAAGTCCATAAATATGAGTAAAGAGCAAATCAAAGCGATATATGCCTACGAGCTAATAATTTATCTACTAAATATTAGTGTGAATAAAAACGTTCATCATTTATGGATAGAAAAAAGAAGATGACAAAGGAAAATCAGTCAAAGGCAGTAACCAAGCTAGGCGCAGTAGATAACTAACAAAAGCAACGACCACAAGCATTGAGCCAACAACACGAACAATATCTAAAACAACAACAACAATGTCGCAAATGAAGCGAAAAGCTTTGGCAGCAAAAACGGCGAACCAAAATACAGACCACAAAGCAATGAGAACGAGACAAACGCATAGCGGGCGCAGTTGGAAGGCAATCGAAGAACAAAGCCAACATTAAAGACGTGAAACAATGGCAACATTTTACAAAAGGCTTTAAAGGTTTCACAGCACTACTTACACTGAGAAAAAAAGCATTTTCTTTTTTAAATAATTGGCATGCTCAAAACCATAGGCTTTTCATCGGCTTCTGGAAAGTAAACAACCTTTATGATCCACAGAACTACAGAATAACAATGAAATATCCTTACTTTGCTTTTAAGTTTTTAAATTTTTTGTAGTGTACGAATACATAAAATAAATATACCATAGCTTGGCCAGAATATAAAAAGAGCAGAATAACTATGAAAGAGGAAGAAAAGCGAACTATGCGATAAAACGTGCAATCATCTGAGGTTGCCGCCCGGCATGTAGTACTATCTACGAGTAGTTACAATAGAAAACTGCAAACTAACAAGCCATCAAGCAGCCAACTTACTATTGTAGATATAAAGTAATAGCAGTAGCAAAATGCAACAACTGCATGGCGACCATGTGGATGTGCTACAAGGTAAACACCAAAAGCATCTGCACTTAGACAATGGCAGCCAACCATTTTTACTATTGTATCTATTTGAAACCGGCGAACAGAAAATTGCAGCAAGTTGCTTTTTATCGACTTCTTGCCTGCTCGTTGGCTGATGACTGGCTGGCTCCGATTCCGATGTCTACACTGACTTCGACGACAAGGTGTTAGTGGGGTAGCGGAAAATCCCATAAAATGCGATTTAAGCCAAGAACAAAATGAATTTACAGAAAAATTGCATCACAAGTTGTAACGTTCGTAGCGTAGCGTCGAGAGCTGGTCTACGCGCATTTAGTGGACGTCCATGAAAACGACAATAACTTGGAAATACCATTGTCGTTGCTGTAGTTGTGAGTGGCCGCACGCCAAGATATGATGAAGGCATTCAATGCAAGCGAATGATGAGATGGCGCATGGAGTCGAAATTGTGGTGGCCATGACGATGACAACGACAGCAGCGACGGCGTCGACTAAAGTAATTGCATTACCAATTTTATGTTGGTAGCGTAATGCAATGCGATGTCGAAAAGTAGTCAGCAATACCAAGTGAACGACTGATTAAAGGTTCATAAGTGTTGGGTGAAATTTTTAAAATCTTTTGAAAAATCGGTCACACTATAGAGTTTAAATTATAAGTACAATGATTATGCATTTGAATTAAATGAAATTCTGTAAAAATTATTCCCTAATTAAAAAAACACAACTTTATTTAAAGAATTATTTTTACAAAGGAATACAACAAACGACTTTTAGCCAAACCTAGAGATCGGATGAAGACAAGGCTGCATCAATTTAAATTTCGACGAAAAGTCTGAGGATTATTATTTAGGCATTTAATACGAAAAACCATCACACACCATAAATCTGAATCTGAATCGAAAATAGATTTCGGACATCGCCAGACACAGTATCATACATTTAAAGAGCTCAACTTCGCACGATTTTTCAGGAAAATAAATTGTCGATGTGAAAATTTCCTAATCGACTACTGCAAAACAGTTTTTTGCCATATCCAACGAGCTTTTTCCATCAAATGGTGTCTACATTATTTTTAGAAAAATGAGCAATTGTATTCGTTTCTCTAATTCCTTAAAATATCAATTTTATACTTAATTCAAAACTTTGATTCCTAAAATGGATTATTCAAAGAAATTAATTTTTTTTTTTGTTATAGAATTGAAAAAGTCGATTCCAAACTCCAATCTCTTGGAATGGAATTTCAATTTCTTGGACTGACATTAAAATTTTTCCATTCGAAATGTTAATTTCGAGAATGAAATGGACAAGAGAATCAATTATTTTTGGCAAAAATAGTCGAGGAAATATATTTTTCAAAATGGGATCCGATAGTTAACCGACAATTTAAATGGCGGTCAGTTGCAGGCCGTTTCAATTTCTTTATTGGGGCCCAATAGTTTCCGACTATACAAATGTAGGTATAAATGGTGGCACTTAACAGTGAAAGATACAACGCAACTATGTATATTTCACAGAAACTTTTTTAGAAAAATTAAATTAGTTAAGCGAATACTATTATAATTCACAGTATTCAGTATATAAATATAATAGGGAAGTATATTAATATAATAGTCCAATAGGAACTTAATATAACCGGCAGCCAAGTGACGAAGGTTTTTATTTATGGTTCCCCCTCTCGCAAATCACTGGCAATGCTTGTAGAGTATAATTTGCCGACAAAAGCTTTTCTCAATTTTCGCTGTTCAGAGCCGGCATTAAACTGTGGGTCCTCACTATTTTATAAAAAATACAAAATGGAGACAACAAAGTTACGGTGAAAAATAAGCTACGCCTATATTGCGTCATTGCACCGAAATATTTAAGTTTCAATAACTATTTACTCTAAACTGACTGCTTTCTGAGGCTAGCTGCGATATTATATGACCGAAGTTTTCAAGTAATGCGTACTTCTTTAATGTTGATGTCGGGTACCAGAGTGTACCATCTTTCTTTCTTCAGGAGAATATTTTTCCTGCAATAACAATTTCTTTTTTTAATTTTTGTATTTTTTTCAGCCTAAAATAGCTCAATATTCCTGCGTTAACGAATTTTTCTACAACACTCGTTTTAGTTCGTTTCGGATATAAAACTTTACTCGACCAACACAATATATTCTTCAATTTTCTGAAAAATATCAACTTTTTAAAACAGTTCGAAAAAATTGTCGTATACCTCTACTATACTACAACAAATCATTGGGACAAAGCCTTAAATACACTTTTTGTTTGTGGAAAATTTTTCATAAAATTTACAAGTTTTCGGGAAAATTTTTTCATTCCGACTATAACTTTAACTAGAAACTGCTCCTGTGATAAATACTTTTCTGCAACATAACTTTTTCGTTCGTCCCTGCAAGGATATATTCCTTTAGCTGTAAATCAGGGATGCGCACAAAAATTTTTTCGCGAGCTGGCGGCTACAACAACATCAATTTAGATAAAAAAAAATCAAAAATATTTTGCGAAAATATTCCTAGTATTGACGAAAATTTTGAAATAGCTGCGGCTAGCTAATTGCATGTAAGCAAAAACAAAAATCTCAAGGTGAAGGAGCGAATGACTTGAAAACAAAATCACACAAACAATAAAGTGCGCTGAAGAAAAATTACAGTAACAAAATACATACGGTGATTGCGGACCGAAATAATTTAACGGCAAGAGTTGAACGAGTCGATGTGCTGAAGAAAAAATTACAGGAACAAAATACATGCGGTAATTGCGGACCAAAGTAATTTTGCTCGAATAACGGAAAGAGCTCGAGATGAGCTCAATATTTTTTGTTATTGTTGTCAGAGCTAAAAGAGCTAATTGAGCTATGGGTTGCGCATCCATGCTGTGAATTAAGATCCCCGTAAAGATTCAGAACATAGCTCGAAATTAGGTTAGGTAGGAGTGGCAGTCAGTTACAAAACCGACTCACTTAGACTAAATTTGGTCCATTGTGATACCACAGGGTACTTTACTATACCCTCTCATTGAGCCATCCAGATTTCGTAATAAAACTAAATAGCTGACTTAAGCTAACATGTCTAAGGTCCTCCAGGTCATCAAACAAAAACGAACCAAGTGTTTTGTGGCGTTTTCTAGCAAGTGCAGGGCAGGAGCAAAGAAAATGTTTAATGTTTTCCTCCTCCTCCACATTCTTCTACAGAAGTCAAAAGACCGAATACCTAAACTCTCCGCATGTCTGCTGATAAGCCAGTGGCCAGTTTTTACTGCAACAACTGACGAGACACTATGTCTAGAGCGGGATATCAGTTCTAGAGATCGCTTGGCGTTCCATTCCGGCCAGATTTGCCTTGTTATATTGCAAGTTGACCCTTGGGTCCATCTTATGTTAGCCTTTTTTATCATGTCTTCTTTAAGCAGTAACTTGCAGGTAGCAAGTGGCATGCCAACACCTTCCCTGTCTTGAGGAATTTGTGCAGTAGTCCCCTGCCTAGCAAGTTCATCAGCTTTGCAATTGCCATCAATGTTCCTATGCCCAGACACCCAGATGAGGTGAATGTTAAAATCCTGAGCCATCTCATTAAGAGACGAGCGGCATTGTTGGGCCACTAGTGAGTTTAGGAAGACTGATTCTAGGGATTTGATAGCAGCTTGACTATCTGAATAAATGTTAATACCCTTCTTGGATACTACATTTATAGTCAGCCAGGATGCTAGTTCTTCTATTGCTATCAACTCTGCCTGAAAAACGCTACAATGGTCTGGTAACCTCGCAACAATTCTTATCTTCTGTTCCTTAGAGTAAATACCATAACCCACTTGGCTATTTAGCTTGGAGCCATCCGTGTAGAAATTGATATAGTTCCTTCTCTCCGGGATTCCTCCCTTCCAGTCATCCCAAGATGGGGTATGGGTTACGTAATCTCTCTTGAATAGCTCGAAGTTCCTGTGATAAAGTATTTTTTTCTTTAGCAGTTTATTTCGTTATGTCCCAGCTAAGAAAGTTTCCCACGATACACAGCAAAATTATTCTAGAAACTGAAAAATTTTAAGAGGAACTCGAAAATAGCTCAAGTTCTCGTGTTTACATTTTTTTTAACCCTTATCAGCCGTTTCGAACATCTGACCTTATATCATTCTGTCACTCCCTCAGTCGTTTGCCATTATATGGAAACTTTTCGTTCAATATTTTTAAAAATAACAATATTATGAACGTTAGAAACATTTTTCATCACCACAAGTATAAATGAGGAATACCAACACTGTCATGCGATTTAAGACTCAAGTAGTTGAAGTTAGTAAATGAGTAAGTAAGGTAAAATTAAAATAGTAGCGAAAACTAAATAAAGACAAGATAAAAATATAAAAGAAAAACTGAAAAAAAAAAAACAAGAATTTAAATAAATCGCAGTAGTGTTACTTACTGCCAAAAGGCCATAACTGAACTCCCATTCCTGCCCAATAGCGCACAACAAATTGGCGCTTTTATCCAGTCTTAATGAATTTCCTTATCTTGCAGTGATATGATAATTTGTTAAGAATTTAATTATGTATACAAATATTACACAATTTGAAATAAAAGAAAATCTAAATTAGAAAACAAAAGCTGATAACTGAAGGTTGCTTGCATGGCTTAAGGCGCTAAAAAGTTTGTTATGACAAAACAAAACCTGATGTGCGACAGGCAAAAAATAAACAAAAAATGAAGACATAGACCAGAATGGTAGAATTCAATAAACACAAACACATGCACAGCAGTAGCAACAAAGTGTTAAAAGAATTTTAAATGGGAATTGGCAATGTATTATAACAACAACAAAAAACATAAGACACATACATATGTATTTTTTTTTTTAAATGACAGGCATGACATGTTGCAAAAGTTACTATGATACTAAAAGTTTCGAAGTGAATCTGGCTGGAAGCTGTGTTATTGGTGCATGGTGGTTGCTACAATTGTTGTCATCGGTTTTACTTTATGCATCGGGCAGGCGGGAAAAGTGTCACCTCTTTTTCATAAAAGCGTTGCAGTTGCACAGAACGTCATATAAATTGTGGTCAAAACTTCTGAGCAGTATGTTCTTGGGTCTTTTACTTAAATCTGAATAAGGGAGAAAATTCAACCCGGAAGCATACATATTAATCACTGTACAAAGAAGTTGTTATTGACGCTAGGAGTGATTTTTTGCCACTGCTAGCAGCTTCAGTCTCTATAGAATTCTGGATGAATTCCGCCTAAGTTTTAAAATTTGAACAAAACTTGATTTATCCAATAAGAGATTGTATGACTAACCAATTTTACAAAGCTCAAAGGTACGAAAGCAATTGTAAAGTTGGTTCAATTAACTGTCCGATAAATGCAACTTTTGACAATTTTTTGAATTCATTTCGAAGTTCGAAGCTTATGCATCACAATAAAAGTATAGTTTGTTGCCTACTTAAGCGAATGAATGTCTTCTGCATTAATCTGACTAACATTCACACTTTGCGCGGCAACGCCAACAGCTGGGCGTTCAGAAATAACTGAACCTGATGTTTTATCTTAAAAGCTTGTTATTATCCAATTGAGCAAGAAGAAATAAACATAAAAATTGTGAAAAACAGCAGCACGAGTTGAGATAAAAATTCTTGGCAATATCGTTAAACTAAAAATAGATTTAGTGAAATCTTCATTAAAAATAGAAAAGTGCAGCTATAAGAATAAAACGAGTTACTTACTTTTTAATATACCAAGCGATAAAGTAGGAAGATATGTTATTTACCACTTACATTTGATTTCCTTTAGGTAAACCAACACAGAAAACATTAAGAGGAACGTGACTTATAATAAAAGGAATGCTTACTTGAAAGTGCTACTTATTTGCAGTGAGTTTAATGTAAAATATTTATGAGCGGGAATAATTTCCCTCTCAATTTTACTTTAAAACTAGTAATTGTGTTATCTTTGGCCTTGCCAAAAATTAAATACCCTACATATTTGGAGATAAAGCGAAGACTAACTCTTGCTAATAGGTGTTACTATGGTCTCAGTAAGCAATTGAGTAGTAGAGACCTCTCTCGCCCGACAAAACTGACACTCTACAAGACGCTCATCTTACCCGTGCTACTTTACGGCGCAGAAGCATGGGTTGTGTCGCAGACTGATGCAGCCACGCTTGGGGTGTTTGAGAGAAAAATTCTTCGCAAAATCTTCGGTCCTGTTCACGTCGGCGACGACTACCGTATTCGAATGAACCACGAACTGTACGAGCTCTACGCTGACATTGACATAGTCAAGCGCATCACTATTCAACGTCTGCGCTGGCTGGGACATGTTGTGCGTATGGACGAAGAAGCTCCGGCGAAAAAGGTGTTTGATGCGGAAGCCGCTGGGCGACGACGAAGAGGAAGACCATGCCTCCGATGGAAAGACCAAGCCGAGGAAACCCTATCCACGCTTGGTGTGAATGATTGGAGAAGGCGTGCGCAAAGCAGAGGCGCCTGGAGAGAGCTTTTGAGGTCGGCCGTAACCCGGTAACGGGTTGTTATGGCCACCCAAGTAAGTAAGTAAGTACATATTTCGTAAAATTTAGTTCAATAGATCTCCTTGTAGCGTTTCGCAGCTTAGGCTTATACGGGAGTTATCACGCCCTCTTTTCGAAATGCTTTGAGTGAAATTTGGTTTCATTATTTTATATAATTAACTCAGTAAAGCGTTTTAAAGTTTTTGTTTTATGGAGGGTACCACGCCCACTTCTTCACATTCGCACATTTTTTGTCTAGTGCTTTTACGTATCATTCCTTGTATTTGTGTGAAATTTTGTTCCATTACATTAAATAACTCTATCAGTATAGCGTTTTGAAGTTGTTGCTCGTATGGGATGTGCTACGTCCTCTTGTCGAAATTTACTGACTTTTCTTCAGAGCTTGTCCTATTTATAGTTAACATTTGCGATGAATTTGGTTACAATACATTAAACATTTTTTCTCAATATAGCATTTTGAATGTAGCGTACCTAAGGGGGCCGAGGGGGCAGCCACCCCGGGCGCAAGCACTTGGGGGCGGCAAAATGGTCCTTGTGAATATCTTATTTTTCTAGGGTTTTTGGAGAAGAGGAAATGTGATTATGATTTTGCAATTGAATGCGAAGTAAGTCTCATATGTTAGGGTTTTTGAGGACAAAAAGTGAGGACCTTTTTTTTAGTCGCAAAATTTTTTGAATTTTGGCGTCAACTTACCTGTTCGCTCTTGGCGCCCAATGCGAAATTCGAATTTAATAGAAAAATCGGAAACGTAATAATTAAATAGGAAAAAACTTTATGCAAGAAGAATGAAGCGTTTCCTTAAAAACGATCAAAGCCAAAATTATGGCCAGTGATTCAGCCCTTATTTTACAATAATTCAAAGAAATTTTGCTTTCGATTAATTTAAAGCTACTGATGATTCATTGCAATCGGCAGAATAGGGCTGTCTAGAACATTCGAAATGATTAGAGACGCAACAATATACTTGAAAGTTTTTCGCTTATATTTTTTGAGAGTAGCATAGAATAGTATTTATTACCTATACTGGGCAAGGGAGAGAAATCGGTTGTTTGAATGACGAAAAACAGCCTAGCAAAGGAAATATTGCAATTTCAGCAAAATAACGAACCAGCTTAAAAATCGGTAAAAGTAATGGCTTAAGTCTATTAAATGAGTTTTGAATTGAATGATCATTCGCGATTTTTTGTTTGTTCCTTTCCTTTATTTGGAGGAATTACTTTAATTACTTGAACTTTTAAAGGCTTTTTTCTGGGCATGGGAGTGTCCACGTGACCGAACGTGCGCCATATATAGACGTATCACGAGGCCAACAATTGGCCGGTTTTCGTTATGATCCTATGATTAAGATTGGAATTCGAATTATAAAAAAAATAACACTTAAGACTTAAAGAAGTTGTCATAAGGCTGTTATGACTAGAAAAAATGTTGGGCATTATATACACGGTTAGAAATCTTGGAATAAATTTTAATACAAGCGAAGTATTACAAAGATTTTTAATGCAATTTCGATTAAATTTAATACTTTTGAATATATAACAATATTTTGTAATACATTTTGTATTAAATTCTAATACAGTTCAAACATTTTATAACATTTGGAATCAATTTGATGCTATCGCAAGTATTACATTTAGCCAACGTAAATATGATACTACGTTGGCTGACGTCGTTAAACTGTTCATGCAACCCTTGTATTGAAAGGGAACCAGGTTCGAATCCCAGTGGATACGACATATTTTTTTTTTAAATTTTAATAAAAACGAGAATTTGTATTAAAAATGAATTTTAATATCTAGACAGTATTGAATTTTAATACAATTCTGGTGTAGTCATATATGTAAGCCCAAAAGTATTAAAATTTGTTCCAAAATTTCTAACCGTGTAGGAAGCGCTACACCTATCGATTCAAAGCGCCACAGTTTTTCTTGAATAAAAGCTTATATTAGCCAAAGTTATAGTACTAAATTTTGTTATGATTGCTCGCTTTGGCATCAAGGCTTTTTTATGGGAAGTGCTTTGGTCTAGTGAAAGCTTATTAGAACAACTGTCCTTTAAATTTCATGGAGATTGCTGCAATAGTTCAGTAAAACCAGGTTTATTGTGTATAAAAGGTGCCACGCCCACTGCTACGATCTCACCCATTTTTGACACTGTAACATGTTATGAATTTATATTACAACACCAAATTTCATAATGATTGCTCACATAGTTTACAGAATATAACATTTAAGTGTATGGAATGTGCCACACCTACTCTTTAACTTTTCATTCAGAGACATCAAATGCAAGTTTACTTTTTATAATAACTATTAAAACAATTGCTGAAATAGTTCATTGATTATGACGTTTCCAATTTGTTTTGTGTATAAGCGGTACCACGCCCACTGATGCAACCTCATCCAGTCTTGATCCAATTAGATTATTATACCGAATTACACTAAGATTGTACGATCAATCTCGCTAAATATACCGTTCGTAAAAGTACCTTCTACAAAATGTTTGTATCTGAAAGGGGTCACTCCTACATTATATTGATTTCCAAAGCTTATAATAACTGACATTCTCGTACCAGGTTTTATTAAAATCGCTCTTTTAGTGCACTATAAAAGTTTTTTCCTTGTTTAAGAGTTGCCACGCCCACTCAAGCGTTTTCAACCATTTTTACTCGTATTTTAGAGAGAAGTTGTAGCAAGTACATATTAAATTCCACAATGATTGATACAATAGTTCACGGAAAATAAGGATTACCATTTTTGGATGTATTTGGGAGGTGACACGCCCACTGATGCAAACAAATCGATTTTCGTTTATTTTTAAACCAACATCTTCAGACCAAACTGTCTGAATATAATTGTTTTTTTTTTTTATTAGAGATAATTTTTCTCGGACATAGATTATTATTTAAACCGACATTTTTGGAATTTTTTTGGATCACTTAATTTAAATGAGAATGTACTTAGAATTGAAGTTGTTTTCCAGCAATAACTTTGGAATTAAGACTAGAAAACAACATAGATGGTCCTCATTAATAATATCACATATGTATTTAGGTGTAACAGCTCATTTTCTCACCGCCATTCCCTTTGAGCTCATTTAGATTTTACAGAATGGCAGCAACACACAATTTCATGCAGACTTCCAACGGCAAATTAGTAGGATTTCGAAGCCTTGCTAGTGACTTGCGGAGAGCAGGACGCATGAAGAAACTTTCTTCACTTGGCAGCAGTTACAGTCGAGCGTAAATTTACTGTGGGAAAAAGTACTTTTATCAAGTGCGTAGGAGAAAATTGTTCACTCTGCACTTACTTTGTGCTTTTGAAGTGTCTTTTGCTTAAGTTGATCAATTACAAAATGTTTAAAATTTAATGCATGGGTAAAAGACTCGCTGCATATGATTTTCAGTTTCTATATCATAGGAGTGAACGGCAAAATAAAAAAACAAAAAGAATATAAGACATGGAGAAAATTGCAGATTGCTTGCTCACAAACAACCACCGTGTATAATTTCAATATTAAATATTTATACAACCATATGTCTCTTAAGAACGTGTGGTTTCTGATTTCAAACAGTAGCAGATAAATAAAAAAATCTTTGCATATGCAACAGTAGTTGGCAGAGAAAAAAAACGAAGAAGATGAAGTACAACGAGTTAAAGACTGCAGACAGAAAAATGAATATTTTTTTTTCTTTGCTTTACTTTATTTATAATTTATATCTTTTTATGTATAAATGCAAAAATTATTTAAAATGCATTCGAAATACAAGAGGAAGATACTGAAAACAGCAGCAATAACATCGTGAAGATTTTGCCGCTTCTACAACGCGTCTGAAAGCCTGGTGGCTGCTGCTCATCTTCATTGCGACATGGTGTGTGAGTGTGGTGGAAACGTGGTTGCAGCAGCAGCAACCAACATGCAGCCACCGTATTTAGTGCAGATTGCAACGTTGTTGTGTTGTGTGAAGATTGCAACTGAAGTGCACATTGTGATACTTGACAACTTGTCGTCATCGTACATAGTCATCGTCGTCAGCATCAACGTTTATCACGTTGAAAATGCTAAAGGAGAAAATGCTACTTAAGATCTACATCGACATATGAGATTTGTTTTTAATACCGTAATACTAAATACATAAGTCGGATAAATTAGGCAACAGTTTTAATGAGAATGATGGCACATTTGAAGTAAATTTGTCTGCGTGATATGCACTAAGTATTACATTATGTGTGTAAAGATGAAGCGATTTGAATGAAATTGATTTTTGATAAAATCAAGAATATATTTTCTTTTTTAACAAAAGACGTCGAAATTTGTCTGCAACAGAGATTAATTAGGACAACTTGAAATCTGTATGTGACAGAATTCAAGCATTTCAAAATCGATCTACAATAAAGTTGAAACCGTGAAATTTTAAGTCTGTCTCCGCAAATACTGCAACAATTTCGAGTACAAATGTACGTTTAGACATAGAGATGGAGCCGATTCGGAAAAAGTAAATATCCGCAACACAATAAGCAAACCCAATGGAATTTTGAAAAAGTTAAAAGCTGTACCGAGCAATTAAAGCAAATGCATTCGAAAATGGTCCTAAAGACAAAAAATATATATACAAAAAAAAACTTTTTTATTTTAGAATGATTTTAAGATTATTTTCCATATTTTACTAACGCAAAAATGTACAACAACTAAACCATGTCTCAGATTAAATATCATGAAAAATAATCAATGTCTGCCACTGAAACTACAACAATATTTAATATTACCACGAAGAAAAACAGTAGGTGAAATGTAGGACTTCACGTTTGAAACTTTGAACCCACCAACCATATCGTTTCCAGTGAGAATTGAGGGTGGGGATAAATGGTTGGTTGGTTAGTAAGTTGGATGCACCATGAATACAGCGGTCATAGGCAGTAACTAGCAAACACGGTGTGCAGAAGCTAAAGCTATCGTTCAACTGATATCTGACACTGTTAACTAAACCAAAGTGGAAAACAACTACATGCACCAACAGCGACCGCAACAAAAAATACAACATCAACACGAAAAGTACAAACCACCAATAATCACAGCAACAGACCACAAACAAGCGAATATACGCAGTCATCCTTAATCCCTGCTGTTGATGATGAATGGCTGAAGAAGAGTTGTGCTGAAAGAGCGGGTGACGTACCGTGGAAGATTTTTATCAAAAATGCAGTTTTCACATTGCAGTATAAACATTTCTCAGACTGTTTGGAAAGGTATTTTTATTAAAGTAAAGCAGTTTGGCCATAAAAATAGAGTTTGTGAACTCATTGAAGCTCAGTACATATTTAATTCTTCCTACATTTAAGACTGAAATTTACTAAAACCGTGGAGAGTGTTTTCTTCTTTTTGAGTTTAAAATATACTCCTGTCAAATAATATGATAATAATTAATTCTATTACTAGGAAATTTTTATTAAAGTTAACTGAGAATCAGTACCAAAATTGGTATTCTTGTAAATTTATAAATCGTCCTATGCTTTTTCTAACAAATATGACAACACAGAATCGATTAAGTTTGATAGTTAATGGTAAAAAATGTTTCAATGTTTCCACATAAACGTCAAGAGACGAATTCGGTTAGTTCTTACTAGAGGTCTGCATGAGTGCACTCGAAACGATCATCATGTTAGCTTTCGAATGCAATAAACTTCGAGTGCTTGAATTTGTAGAGCATTTTATTCGCAACTGCAGCATTCGCCTCTCTTGCTTTGTGTTTCGATTTTTTTTGATTGATTTGTGGTTTTTGTGAATAAGAGCTCAATGGATTCTCAACGTGGAGAGTGGCTTGATGGTCGTTGCGAGTGCACTCATGCAGACCTCTAATTATTTAATAATTTTGGATTCGAGTGCTGGACTTTCAGTTTGAAGAGCAACCACTCTTACCATTGTGTAATTAGTCTCATAAGAGCTTAACTTCAATAGGGGCGCTTCCTGGTCCCCCTAGAATGCGTTTTACAATTATTTTCTAAAAAAAGAAACATTTAAGCATCAATCGAAGAAGTCGAAAGTCGAAAAAAAGTGAAGAGGCGCCCCCGTGCTGTTTAGAGCTCGTTTTGTACTCATTTTTGGAAAAAAATAACAGTATCAATCAGGTTCAGGTTGAAAAAATGTTTTGGTTTTTTTTTGAGTTTCTCATAATTAATATGCAATATTTTTTTAAAAAAATAACTTAAAGGGTTTTGATGTTCATTTTTGGAGAATGCAGTCAAAAGTCGGAAAATAACAGATCAGTGTAAGTTGTGGGCGTTATTTATTGTTTGCAAAACATGTCTTGAACACGAGAAACAATGGGTTAATAACCACAGCAGCCGAATGAGATTTGGAGTGCCACTAAATTGGAAGGAACAAAACACTTAGATGACTGTTACTTCTGTTGTGTATTTTTCAAAGCAAATAATTTAAGAAGAAATTGTTGTCCAAACTTGGAGTAGTATAAAAAACGAATGCACAGCTCGAAACTCCTTCAGCTCTTACAACAACAAAAAATATTTAAATCCTTTCAAGCTCTTTTCGTCATTCGAGCTAAATCATTGATATTGTTGCAACCAGCTCCCAAAGCAGACTTTTGTGAGCACCTCTGGTTTTAATAACTGTGGAAAAATTATGGGCTCAAATCTTTTCCTCTCCTCCACATAGATGAACTTAGCTTTTCGGCGAACCCTCTTCCGGCTGCAAGGTTTTGTGAACAACTCCTTAGCAAAGATCGATCATTATGTAAATTTACACAGCTTTCATTGCAATAGACAACTTTTGACGAATACATTCTCCTACTGTGACTCAATGATTTCTATCTTCCAAGTAAATTTTTTTTTTATATTTTTTTTATAAAGTTCACGAAATCATATAAAAACGAACAAGGGAAATGAAAAGAAGAACTGCTCTTTATAGAAAAATTTCCTTTGATAAACTAAAAATTTGTTCAAAAACCTTGCTATTTAGGAAACTAACTAGTAGTTATTAATAAAACTTTCTTTACCTAAATTTCTCCTAGAGTTTAAGGAAACATTTACATACTTAATTAAGAAAAGAAAAATATAGCTCAAAAAGGCGTAAAAAATTTCTGTGTCACATCAATAGTTTGTTTTAATAGAACTTGAACTCATTTTACGGGACCTATTTACTTAGGGGAAACTAAAAATTGTTAATAGTTATCTAGAAATATTGTTTTTTACAAAAACATAGAAAGCCTTGACCAAAAAACCTCGTGGTTCATGTTCAGTTCAGTGACATTTTACCACCTTGCAGCGCTCAGAAGTTGATATATAATTTATCTTAATTCTATTTGGTTGGATTGGATTAATGGTTCCGATATGAATATTGCATTAAATTATTAAATTTCCGCGTTCATCTCGGTAGAGCTTAAAGTCTTAGCAGTAGTTAATAGCTTTTCGCTTTTCCCACTGTGCAGCATTGCTGCCAGTATCGGTGCATCCATCGTGCGATTGTTATGTGGCTCGTGATGAAGAGGTGCTACATAGTAATTGGTTTTTATCTCAATTGTAAACCAGCAACCGACTGCATTTGTAATTCCTTACTGCAGTTGCAGTTGCAGTAAAAACTTTCGAATTGGCAAATCGACGATTTCAGTTGTTGCATTTTTATTACGGTCGTATGTGTGTCTTCTATTCGACAGCTGCATGCTGTAAGCAGATGCGCCTGGTACCAGCTGTTAATTCGCTGTCGTTTGCTGCTGCTTTACTGCGGTTCTGCATTGCATATATTCTTTAATTAATAATCGCATTCTCACTTTTCGTAAATGCAATGATAGACCAACTTCTGGGTAAAGATTAATGCACAATAATGCAGTTAAAAAGCTACCGTCGTCGATGTGAGATGCACGTTTGTTTTGCAGGCATTTGAGGTGGAATGTTAAATGAAGTAGTTACATACATGCGCGGATAACAGGATATATCAAATTTGTTAAGCTTCTGAATCAATTATTTGTTAATCTGTCGACTTAAAACAGATCTTAAATGAAAGTAGCAAATGTGTGAGGTATAAGACTAATGCATGGGATTGGTGAGGAAATAATGAGCGTTATGTTAATGGTTATCTGTTGATTAAGAATTTAAATACTAAATTGTTATTGCATTGATTGCATTAAACACATTTTGTACGTGGAATAATCTCATTATACGCGTGATATGTGAAACATATTAAAACACTCCGAACAACTTCTTTAATACCACTGGAAGGTGAAGACATTTTCAAGTAGTTATAGAAATGTAATGGCATTTTCAGGTATAAATCCCTCGAGAGTGATCTTGGATTATGCATTTTCTGCTGAAATAGAACTGAATCATTATTGTGCGCTCACGTATACACAAATGCTCTATCGGTACTCTTAAGTCTTACATCAATACCTTTCACACCGCGTTCGCTGTGGGCGTTCTAAGTTTGTGAAATTTCAACCAAAACTGCTCCATTGAGTTTTGTCTGATCGAAAAAGAGAAAAAATGCAGAAATTGCTTTTAGTACAGTCATTTGGTTATAAAAAAAAAGAGGTTACCTAGAAAGTTTTCCGGTAGTTTTAAAAATGAGTAAATTTATAGATTTCGATGTGCTTCTTCCGAATTTCAACTTTGCCACCTGGTATTGCAGTTTTTTGACAATATCTCCTTTCTGACTCAATTTACGATAAAAACATATGGAGACAAAATGAAACTAGAAAGAATTGCCTACAATTTCTGTTGTAACCTTTTCCGTAAAATCAATAGTTTTAGCGTAAGAGCGCCGCAAAGTGTACTTCCACACGCGTTTTGACCAAAACACTCATTTTCACACCACTTTGAGGTAGAGTAAGCGGCGCGTTTTTGTATCGTGGTGTCCCCAGTAGGATGTGCATTGCAAAATAATCTAAAAAGGAACTTGAAAATTTCCTTACGTACGAACTTGCTTCATTTCCATTACCCCATTTCAATGATGAAGGCATGCGCAAATGCATTTAGTCTTCTATATATAAAGCATTTGAGCAACATTTTGAAGATATAAATTTTGAAAATACAATGTATATCATCGACAGAGGATACCTACTACACCGAGCCATTTGGCATCGCGGTGCATCGTTTTCGTCCATTTGCAATCAATACGTTAACTACGTTCGATCAAACTATACATCCAATGCCATTATCCGGAAGACGTAGCAAACCGTAGTACCAAATATGCGGAGCGATCCCGACGATCACGAAAAGCTGCTTCAGTAGACATACTTTTTGAGGAGACAATGATCCCAACTGTGTCACAAAATAAATGATGCAAACAAGAACAGCCTTTTTGGAATGTTAAAGACAAAATTTGAAGCTAAGGACTTCATGGTCAAACAAGCAAAGGAAGATGCAGATACGATAATAGCACAGGACCACAAAAAAAAAGTCTTGTAGTTGAAAGTTGAGGTACCATACGGTATGTATTTTAGGTGCCAAAAACGAATCCGGGGTCAGAATTTAGCCTTCACCTTTAGATTTTGACATAACCTCAAAGTCACACTTTAAAATACGTTAAAAAGAAAGTCCTTCAAAAAAAAAAATAATCAAAATCCAGAAGGTAGACCTTACTTATATTACGTATTTAGGTGTAGTAAAATAATATCTAACAATAAAAATGAGATCTAGCTGTCCACTTTTCCCCCAGCAACCCGAAAGGGCCAAAAATTCATTTCTTATAAAAATTCGATGGTTTTTTTTGCTCCAAGCAATTCGATCCGGCCAACATATATTTATAAGCTTTATCATTTAGCATACTTCTGACGCATTATTATCTTGTTTGCATTCACAGAGGAAACTTGAAAAGGCAGTAACAAGAAAACCACGAAAATAAAATTTTTTGCAGTAACTAATTGATAATTTAAACTGTTTAAATATTTTCGAGATGGAATATATTTTGTAAGATCTTTGAGCATTTATATACTTTATGTAAATTTATGTTATTTGTTTACGGAATTAACATGACTTCTTTAACAAATGAACGCTATTTATTTGCAGTTTCAACTTGGTTTATTTGCACATAAAATGTTTAGTATTTTCAAATACTGTTTCTAATTTTGGAATCATATTACAACAGTTCCAGGCTACAAGGTGCGCCATACAAGCACTTTTGATTTTGTTTTAGTTTTTAATTAGTTTTTGTAAAATTTAAAAAAAAAAATATGATGCGTGTAGCAAATAGAGTTACAAAGTCATAAAACTCCTTTGATATAATTAAAATACTTTGTATGGTAAGATTTATATCACTATTTATTCCGAGTTCGCGATATTAATTGCTGACATACATATGTCTATATTTTATACAAATTAGTCTTTCTATCTAAAATAGTTCATAAATATGTCATAACAAATCAACTGAGACCGCAAATTAAACAGGTGGAAAACCAACTTTTAAAAACTTTCCCAGTGGACTCGAACATAAAATTCTCATTTGCAAAAAAAACATAACAAATTGTTTTATATTTACACAGAGCTTTCCAATTAAGACTTGTAAAATTTATGAGGAAACTCAGATGATAAACTAAACAATAATACAACAACAGCAGCATAAGGAACATTAAAAAATCGACAACAGCTCATAAATCTCATTTTTCTCCACCGAGGGTATTCCAGAGAGAGAACGAAAAAAAAAAAGTAAATGAAAAATAGAAAAATAATAAAAATGGCGTACGATGATGACAGTTATGATGATGATGATAATACGAATTTAATGCCATGAGTTCATTAATTCTCGAATTACTTGAAAGACTGCCGACCAGAATATATAAGAAAAAAAAATTAATTATAAATTTTTATATGTATAATAACTGCAAGTATTGATGAGTTGTTAACTGAAAATGAGGTCATATGGGGTCGATTCACTCAAACACGCAGCTACGACAACGACAACAAATGTGTGTCGCTATGTCAAGTACAACACCAATTACTCATGTTAGTACTCATATGAAATTATATAGATGATAACACAAACGAAATTTATTGCGATATAACGCACATTGACAACCAAAGTGTCATTGCTCTAAAAAAGTATATTTGTCATGTTGAAACGGTAGCTATACCGTAACGACGAACTAATAATGCAAAAACAAATTCACGGAGCTCTATCTTTGTTGTGACAAGGTATACATAAGACATATCAATATTTAGTTCTTTTTTTAAATTCACTTTATACTGTAAATATGTAAAAAAAAAAAGCACTACACGCCAATATTGTGAGCTATATATTTAGAAATTTTAACATGTTAAGGAAAGCATTACTTTTCAATAGAAAGCATTTCAAATCGTTGACTTAAGTTTTGACATTCCTACAACTCAAAACTATTTATGAGTTGTATCACTCTGGTAATAAATGTGTGATATGATGTCTAATATAATAAAATATCAGAAGAAATTATTATCATTGACAACTTAAAAGACGAAAAAATAATTTTCAATTAGAAGACCCAACGGAGCCAGCAACACTAAACACAGTATGAGATCTGCTCTTAAACAAAATAAAAGAAAAGGAAAAACGTAACCGATCGATTGCAACGTCATTTACTGTGGGGTATTGAAAAAAAAATTATGGACAAAAAGTTCCATCATAATGAAATAGTTCAGTTAAAAGTTTCGTTAAAGATCAACCTTTCTTACTTGATTATTCTAGCAACATTTTTAGTAAAAATTTACTAAACTTCGTGGGCGGACAATAAGAAAATATGGTTAAAGCAGCAATTTCATGATATATTAACTTCAATTCATGATATCGCTCAGTCAATTATACATACTCGTTTTATTACAAAAGACATTTTATACAGTCGAACCTCGATTATACGGGATGATCGGGACCGGAAGCATTCCGGATAATCGATTTTTCTTGGATAGTTGAAGTAAAATTTTCTATAGGTTTTTAGATGAATAGAAGAAAAAAACAACAATAAATTTCCAATTACATACTTATATATGGGACGTTCCACGTCAACCGGGACAGTGGGCTGCCCAAAATTGAGAGCATCGGAGAAATTTTTTCGAGATGTCAAAATGTTCGTATGCTCAAGAGCTTTCATATGCGAACAGGTGTTTTTGAAATTTTGTTTTTTTAAGAAAATGGCGACCGTAAAACGACGCCGTATACGTATATGTATATATGAGTATTTTTTTAATTAATTTTAGTTGGGAGATTAGCATGCTAAAAATATTTTAAGAGTATAATTGATATTTTTTTCATTTGTTAACAATAAAAAAAAATTTAATATAACTAAATCGAAAGCATTAATCCGATCAGTATAGCTTGAAATAATAAATTTGAAATTTGGTGAAAATCCAGGAAATTATCGAAAATTCTTATTTGGATATTTTCAGCAAAATCTTGATATACGGTCAACTAAATTTGTTGAAAGATGCGAAAAAAATTCGAAAATTTGATTGCATTTGAAGAAGTCAAATGTCAAATGACCGATGTCTTTAAATTAATTTTTCATATTATAAAATTTTTTAGTTTTTTTTTTTTTTTCAGCCAAAAAAATAGAAGTAAAAAAGATACACATTCGATGAACAATTTCGGGGACTAAGATCACATTTTTTCCGAAATTGGTTTTTTTTTAACGAAAATTTATTGCTGGGAAATTTAAGTTTTTTCTATGTTCTTTTAGGTCAATACTCTTTAGCACTTTAATATCTTGAACATTTGATGGACATTCGAAATCCCTGAAATATAATATAATAAGGAACTTTATCTTGTGAGAGGTTAATATTGAGAATCACAAACGCCAAAAATTGGCACGTTCTCTTTGTACTTTTTGTAAAATAAAGAATATTTAAGCAATGTATTAAGTTAAGATAGTGCATTTATTCATGCACTTGATATAAATTTATTCGAAACTTTTAAACGACAAATTTGAGAAATTAAAATTTGTCCAGTTTAAAAAATAAATACCAAAGTGTATGCAGTTGTGAGCACTAATCATTGCTTCATGTGTTTTATTATTTGAGCTTTGTGTTTTTTTCTATGTTTTTATGGCAGTTTAAGCTTGTGTGGAGTAGCAAATGTTCATCGAATGACATCATTCAAAATATTTTATTTAACTTTCCTGGCTATCGCCGCTATTGTTTACAATTAGTTACCTTTTTTATTTGTTTTAGCAATATACGACAGCGACACAGAATACCTGCTGTTAGAAAATTTTCAATGTACGTTTTTATTTCTTTTTTTTTTCTAAGCTAAGGTGCTTTGGTTTTATTTTTTGCGAAACAATTTTTTACTTGGGGTGCAGGTACTATGAATAATAATTCAAAATGCATTATTGGTAATCAACTTAATTTTGGAATTGGTTGGTTAATTGATTGTCAATGCAATCAGTCATGAATAAAATATTTATCAAAATATTAGTCAAAGTAGTCATTAATTCGATTGAAACTTTTAAGTCATTTCTTGAAAAAGTTTAAATCAAATGTTTGACAGTGTAAGCTATCACTATTCTAGGACTGTAACAAGATCAGTGACGCAGCCCATGTTTTCTTTCGCTAGAAATAGCAGTCATTTTACTAGCTAGATAATTTTTAATAGATTCTTCTCCATGTCTATACAACATAAGACTTACAGAAACAATTTGTTTTAATGTCAAAATATAAAATGCATTTCCACTTCCGTTGTATGACTTTTTGACCAAGTAACCCCCAGCTATGGATAACTACGCTAGGGGCACAAACATTTATTTATATGATCTTAAAAGTTTTACTACTCCGTGAAGCTGTTGCAAAAAGCGACGCTGATGATCTCACTTAAGTGATTGTAAACATCATAGACTTTGTATTGTTACTCTTGTACCTTCATTTTTTCTTTACCAAAAAAACAAAAATGTTTTCGCTATACGTTTGTATGGGAGATTTGACCATTTTACCATTGGCACAGCAGTACAAATTCTTCCAACTTTTTCGCATATTTCGTTTTTATTGTGGTTTTTTGCTCTCGTGACAACAAGGAAATTGTCAACTTGTACTGATGAAAGTCAATGTGTACGCCGCTGCTCGTTCGTTGTCTCCACCGATGGGCCATCATTTATGCGACTTCTGACATGATTTGAATTGAATTTCCTTTCCAGCTGTTGTCGGTTTTGTTGTTGGTGTGCTGATGCTTATCCGGCCGTTGCCTGTTGCTTGTTGCCATACCTAATGTTGATGCTTCTTTGTGATATGAAATGTTTTATGCATAGTGCGCGTGTGCTGCTGCTATTGCTGCAATGAGAAAGCAACATGTGTGCGCTGTTGTCCCCAAGTTTACTAACAACAAATTGCCGTTGGTCATCATTGACGACGCACTCATGTTGTTCCATTTAACTTAATGAATTTTGTCGTTAGCGACTTTTCTATTACACGTAGGAAGATGATACGACAACACAAAAACCACGCAGATATTTGCAATAAAAGTTCATTAGTTAGAGGGGTGAATTGCATTGAGTGTGATTTGCATGTAGCATCGGTCATCGTAAAGGATTCCTTTTTTTTTTGGTTTGGCCTTTACACAGCGCTTTCAGTGACGAAATAGGTAACAAAATATGATTCTATACAGTATTTGAAGTATTCGGAAAGATTTTTTTTTCGAATTTTTTAATGTTCTTGTGGCGAAATTCTTATTTCAAGAACAAATCAATCTGCCCTTTTTTAACAGTTTTTCATTTTTTGTTGATATCTTTTAATTGTAATTTTATATGAATATTTCCACTTAGCGCAGTCTTCAGATAGTTTCTACCCTGCAAAAGGTCAAGGAATTTTTTTTTTTACTTAGAGTTTCTGATCTTGGGATGTTTCTGGTCGCGCCACCATTTTGGAAAAATGGCGGCATAATTCACTTCTACGTAAATATTTTGCTTACGGTTCGAATAAGATCAGTTAAATAAAATAAATTCATAAAAGTGAAATATGCAGCCATTTTTCCAACATTTTTCAAAAATTCAAAATATTAAAAACTACGTCGTACTTAACATTCCCGTCAATGAAAAAAAACTAGGAAAAAACCGTTGGTCACACCTATGACTTAGAAATTTTAATTCTTAAATTTTTTTTGAAAGCGAATTTGAAATTATATAAAATGTATAAAATATATAAAATTCTTATTCAAATAATAGGATTATGCAACGAGCGCAATTCACTCGAGCCAATTCGTAGCTCGAGCGCTTTTACCGCATATTTCAGTTCGAGTTGTAGCTTGAATTCCTCGAGGACGCAAACGTTTGGATCGCTCGAAAGGCTCAACTGCAATGTGTGTATTACATTTAACGTTTTGAAGCTGTTGTGTGAAGGTTACTATCTACGATGTCACTATGACATGACGGTGTTCTACGAGAGGTTTAGAATGATAGTGGAGTAACTTACTTTTTTTTTTTTGAATTGTGTTAAACCTAAAAATTACTGAGAATTTGTTGCTGTGCTTTGTAGACGGCAGCACCACTTTCCCTACTAATCAAAACAGATCAACTAATCTACTGAACCCCTTATTTTGAAAAAATGTAGCCGCTTGACTTACTCTAGTGTCATTCTAGATCTCTCATATATTTCTTGGTGGATGACATTATTTAAAATCATTTCGTCTCTTATATTTGCCTGAAGATATTTTCTGTAGTGCTAAGATGTTATGAAAAAACAATTTACATTTATACTTCACTAGCGCTATATTTTTAGAAATCTACACCATACACAAGTGTATGTGACTGTTTTTATTGGAAAACCTTTAAAGATAAAATTGGAAATTCGGACGTTTCATGATGTGCTTATAGACAAAAAGTCAACATTTCAAGCGTAAGAAATATGTACCTTCATCCACTCTTGTCTGCATTTATAAATATCTATAAAAGGATTCCAATTTTTTGACAATTTAAAACAACAACAAAAGAACACGTTATGAGTTTAGGTCTCACAGATTCCACATCTTTTCAAGAAAACTAAAACGTGACATTACGAATCGACGAGTTAA
Source organism: Tricholauxania praeusta (assembly GCA_949775025.1). Lineage (NCBI taxonomy): Eukaryota > Metazoa > Arthropoda > Insecta > Diptera > Lauxaniidae > Tricholauxania > Tricholauxania praeusta. The sequence goes on from OX459029.1 coordinate 34,431,403, forward strand.
AGCTACAAATATGTGGTTTATTTCTGAAATTGACAACAAAGACGGAAAATCAACGTGAATCATTGGAATTGTGAGTGAGTTAGAAAGTCGGGTCAGTTGTTGTCATCAGTATAACTAGTCGTTGTGGCCGTTGTCGTTGATGATGTGAACAAAAATTGTTCATGGTACAATTGCGCGAAAGAAAGAAAATGTTGCAAAAAGCAGGCGGTCATGTTGACATTTTCTCAATTAGTCGGAAAAGCCTCTAAGGCAAAATTTTGTACGCATGTAATATACATCACAAAAAAAAAAACAGAAAAACCAGTAGAACGCTAGAAAAAGACAGTTGGGCAGGCAAATATTGCTGCAGGCAAAGTTGTTACAAACTTTAGTGGATGTCATGCCGTTGTCAGTGGACACTTTTGTTTGAGTGCTTACAATCGGCATCATGGCACGTTGATGACAGCGTTGTCATTTACTAACAAAAGTTGTTTGTACTCACTTCAATGTAAAATTTATTAAAGGATGAATTATTTAATCGATAGCATAGGCAGATGTAACTTTTTTGTTAATTATCATATCGTTATCTTCTGACGTGTCTGTAATTTGAATAAAATTGGTACTGCAACAAATTAAGTTGTAATACATTTGGTTCAATAGCCGCGGACTTATGTATGTTAGTCATTTTTCTGAAAATTTAAGTAAACTTACTAAGTTTATTTAAGTAAAAAACTCATAATTTTAAAAAACAAAATGTCTTCATTTATTTCTATGCCAATTACCCCAAATATAAGTTTACGGAGACTGGACAGCATTCAAAGAATTTCGGATTAAGTCTAGATAAGATAGCCCTGCACGAGTGTACTTATTTCAACGTTCAAGGCACTCATTAGATTTCACACTCTTACTATACTAACCCTTAGTTAGTTCAAGTAACACGTGACAAGAAAAAGAGTCAATAAAAGCGGTAGTGAATAACGTGAATACCGTAAGTGTTTGAATAAACACATCCTTAGATAGTTATGTATGAAGATTAATATGCGTAAATACAAATAAGAAGACAAATCAATATGAATAGCACGATCAACGAAAGCAAAACAATATGAGTAGTAATAATAAGGATAAGATAAAGTAATAAGTAGCACAAGTACTGGTAAAAGCATTCGAATACTTTGTGACGAACTCATGACGCTGACGTAGTCCAGAAAGCACTTCACAAAAATGACTTATCTGTGTATTTTTCTGATATGTTTATTTTGTTAGTTCATCATCTTCAGTTGATGGAACAGGATCAAACAATGAGCCCAAATTGTGTATTTTTGGATAAGTTTATTCCCCATCTTAAGTAAGCATTCACCAGTAAACCAAAACAAATCACATTTTGAAAGAAATTTAATTTGATTTTCTTTATTATTGATTAAAAATAAATAAAAAACGTTTGCTACTCGAAACCACTTACAAAAGAATAAATACAGCCCGCTTTGTACATTTTTTCTTGTTAGTGCAAAAAAACATAAGGGAAAAGAAAGCAGTATTTTATACAGATATTCACTATAAGCTAACGATAGCTACGGGTGAGCGTACTCGAGTACATTATTTACAAAAATAATAATTTTTACTGGGCTCTTTTAAAAAGTATTCAAATGCTTTTATTTTTTGCTCTCCTTACTAGTATCACTTATATTCATTTGATTTCTTTCAAGCACTACTCATATTCCTTTGCTTTACTTGTTTACTCTATTAATTTGCTCTCCTTTCGTTTTCTACTTATATTCATCCCGACTAGTGCTTTACGCATGCGCAAGACTTACGCACCAATAAATACAGGTAAGTAAATAAATAAGTACGATTAGTACAAGGTGAGGAAAAAAGAGGCAAGGAGTCATGACCTTAATAGATAATACTGCGCACAAGATTATATAGTTAATAAAATTTTATACTTAAAGACACAATTCTGTTTGCAGGCCTACAAGTTTTGAGACAAAACAGTAGACATAAGAAAAAAACAAAACAAACTCAATTATGTTTTTTATAGACATTAATTTCCATGGTCGTGTCAAGGAGAGTAAAACACAATATAACGTCATATGTGCGCTACCGTCTATGTGTTATTGTTTTTTTTTTAAGTTTTTTAATATGAATTTCATAATTTTTATTTTCGTTTTCTTTCTTATTTTTTTTTTTTTTTTTTTTGGTAATCATTTCATCTTAAGCGATTATGTGAGTGAACAAGCACCCAGCCATGAACAAATAAATAAACAGACAACATGAACGATTCAACGAACCAGCCAAGCAACCACACCCTTTATTACCAAAAACATAAATAAAACAACAGAAAGACAGCAACAAATTCAACAAACAAAATAAAGTCGGACAATTTTATTAAATTTTTTAGTCATTGAAAAAAATTACTGCAGCCATACATTTGTCGTATGTGGGGTATATTATTCGAACCTATGTGGCGTGGAATTTATTTTCGATGCAATAACAAATCAAAGGGTTAATGGTGACACTTTTAGCAAAAGCAGTAGAAATGTTGCAGTAGAATCCTAAAAAACAGCGATTTAAAATGATTACCTACAATTCGGCTTTTATATTTTTGAAATGTAAATTCTGCCCCAATTTTGAAATTAGTTAGCTCAGAAACGAAAAATTACTATCAAGTGGCATTGACATTTCGATTCTCCAAAGGAATATTGATGACTTATGCACACTCTGTAAGGAAGATATGCCGAAAAAATTGAACCGGAACCATTCTGCTCTCGAACCGTTTATTTGAATAGCGTCAGTATTGGAATAATTTCACTATTTACTTTTTAATTTATTTTTTCTGAAAAAAAACTTATTCTGATATACATACATACATACATAGTTTCCAGCCATTTAATAAATATTTTTCGTTTTTGGTTTAATTTAGACGGTGTGTCAGAATTCCCCAACATTTTTGGAAATATCAAAAACGTCAGACTTTTTAACTCAGCAAAGCAAAGTTAGCGAAATACAACTTAACCTATGCCATAATTTAGTGCTGCAAAATTATTGTAATATAAGCCTTGCAAACAAATTTTTTCGAAAGTTTTTTAATACATAGCTTAAATCACATCTAGCAGAGCATAAAGTTTAGAAACGTTAGCAAAATACAATGTTACCTATGCCAATATATAATCCTTAGTAAGTGCTAACTTAGTGTTGAAAGAAAAAATTTTTTGCTACATGATTTTTAAAAAAAATTTAAGAATTTTCTCAGCCGAAACCATCTCCAAACTTTTGGAAATTGAAAAATAGTAGAAAAGTACAGTAGAAGCTGTAGTTTTAATTTTGTTCACATAATATATTTTAGCTATCACATTTCCAAAAATATTTGATAATGTTTCAAAGTAGTGAGTACTCTACTACAAACCGTTTGAATAGCTTCCGGTATGGAAGGTAAATTTTTAAGCATATTATGTTTAAGGCAGCTTTAAGTAATGAACACAATTTAAATTACTGCAAATTGCAATCTACATTTACGGTCTTTGAAAGTAAAAATAAAAAAATAGTAAAAAAGTCTAACATTAGGGCTTTGGTCAAGTGAGTGAAAGCTTGGTCTTTTCTGATTGTTAATTAATTCGTCGGTTTTCAGTTTATGTATGTTAACTGAACATCTAGTGTTTTTTTTGCGCATGGTTAAACACTGAATAACTAAATTTCTTCTTGTTATTTTGCATTGTTAATTAACAGAAAAACGATGTGTAACAATGAAACTATAAAGAAGCGAATATTACACATTTACGACAGTGTGAAACTTTAAAAAAGAAAAGATTTTTTGACTTATTTTCTAATTAAATTTTTTGCCAAACATTAATGCAAGTCAAAGTTCACTTAGCCACTTCCGCTAAACATGAAAGCATTTCGCGGGTTATGTTTATTTTGCTGTTTATTTGCTCCGTATTTCTGATTCGATGAAAAAAATTGATTTCTCGAAAACCACAATGCTTCACATCCTACAAAAAATTTCTTAATTACTGTAAACGATGTTAGTATATGCAGAAAACATTATAAAAATCAAAAATAAATTTTATTTTTACTGTTCATTTAAGTAGTTAATCTTAAAAATCTGTACTACACCAGTAAAAAGTTGAAGAAAAATGCAAACTTTTGAGTTTAAGTAACTTTTCGTTGGTTACGACTTCTTCATTTCGAGTGATATAATATTATGTAGTTATGTTTGAAAATCAAAGTATTTTGCGCCCTTGACACTTTTTAAAAATATAATTATCAATAATGAATTTGTTTTAGCGACCTTTATAAAAAACAACAACCAAATATAATTATCTAAAAAAGGACTAAAAAGGAATCATAAAAAAAAAAACTATGTAATAAAAGTTGAATGCAAAATGACTCATACAATATATTGAATTCAGAAAATTTTTCAGTGTAGAATTTTTTGCCGAACCACCCACCTTTCGTTCCCTTTCAAATTACACTTCGGATATTTTTCTGCCTTATGAATGAGTAAGCAGGTATCCATTTCTTTAGATCTTACCAATAAAAACTACCAGCAATAATGGCCGCTAGGCGGAAAAACTTAATTACATAAAAAAATGTTTTCATAATTTTTAATTTCAAACGAAGTTATAATGACAGGTATGCACCTACCTTCATATAAAAAATATATAACTATAGAATATTTAAGTCTGTAGTCTAGGAATTTCAATCAAAAAATCTACCTTAATTTATGGTCGCTAATCGGAAAAATTAAATAAAATATAAAATAAAACGATAAGACATACCTAACAATTTCAGACTATCAGACATTTTCTATAAGGTGTTTAAATTTGAAGTAACGTAAAGTGCCCTATTTCCGTCCACTTTTGGCAATTTTTTTAGTTTGTGCAATACTAAGCTATTGATAGATCATATAAAAAAGCTTTAAATGTCATATGCAAGGTTTAAATCTACCCTAATTGAATATAATAAAGAATGTTTTTATAAATAAACAATTATTTTTTTATTATCAAAAATATAACGCCACATCAAAAATTTTTTATGTTCCTAATTCCGTCCACAAAAATTGCAGTTTCCTAATTCCGTCCACTGACATGCCTAATTCCGTCCACCCACATTTTCATTCAGATTTTGTGTCTTTACAAAGACAAAAATAAAAAAGGACTCAAGATTAAATATGTTTTTATTCAAGCAATTGTTTAATTGTTTAAATATACTTAAATAAAAATTGATAATAAAATTGAATAATAATAATTAATAAAATCGAGTTTTATTAATTTAAGGACTTCAAATACTATTTTGTTAAAAAAAAAGGATTGCCATAAAAAAAAACAAATTAAAAATAAAATAATTTCATAAAAACATAATTATAATTAAGATTTTTGTTATTTCAATAGTTGTTGAGATCAATTATCCGTATCTATTATATAAAATTCATTTTTTGTTTGTCTGTATGTCTGTCTCTTATGCACGCGGAAACTATCCAGCCGATTTTGATGAAATTTTTACAGTGTGTGAGCATCAATCTGGCGGGTGTCATAGGCTATAAAACTTTTATTTAGGGTGCATATTTAGGGTGGCCCTCACACACAATTATTTTAAAACTAGCGATTTTTCAAAGACAGGTAAATCGATTCTCATGAAATTTACTCAGTATGGCTTTTATGTTAAGGGGCACAGATTGGATAGTAAAAATTTTATTTAGGGTGCATACTTAGGGTGGACCCCATACAAATATATTTTTAAATATCATTTTCACGAAGAAAAATTAATCGATTCACACCGAATTTACACTAAATACGTTTTAGTTAAAAGTACGTTTTAGTTATTCTAAACAAAATGAAAACCAACCAAGTTGCTAAAAAATTTTCCTATTCTATGTAATATTAGCATTATACCACGTGGTCGGAATTAGGAAACATTGCAAAAATAAGTGCCTAAGTCCCGACCACTTTTAAATAATGAATATCTCGGAAGCATCGCAAACATTTTGAAATATTTTTAAATAATATCAATATTTACATAATGCCTGATAAAAACTTAATTTTAAATTAATTTTCAACAAATGTTATTTATTAAAATACACTTAAGAACCATAGTACTTTTCTTTAAAAAAACATAGCGAATAACAAACTTTGCAGACACAAAAACCATTTTTTTATTAATTTTTATTTTGTTAAAGGTAGGACGGAATTAGGTCTTAAGATAACGACATATGTAATTTAATAGCTAAAAATGTTTTGAAGCCTAATTAATGGCAAATAATATTTTTTTTATCAATTAAATTGCATGTGTGATTATGCCCTAATTCCGGCCAACGGACGGAATTAGGACTCCACTCATTTTTCAATGTTCCTAATTCCGTCCACTTCTTTTACTTGTTTTATTTCCCGTATTTATTAAAAACTATGACTAATATTATATTTAAACCATGGTTGAATAGTACATATATAAATAGAACAACTTATGCTCACCTTTAACCGAAACGGTTTTTTAAAAAAAGCACTTTTCTAAAATCGCGATTTTGACAATTTTTCTGTGAAAAAAACGTCTTTTCACGTAACTTCGCGTTAAATGACAAATTGCTACTGAATCAAGGTCACAAAAGGTTTAAACTACTAAAAACTAAGAAAAAGAAGAGTACAGCTATATATTTTGAAAATTTTTGATTTGAAATTGTTCGTTACAATTTAAATATTTGGCATAAAAGCTACTGGACGGAATTAGGGTGTGGACGGAAATAGGGCACTTTACGTTATGTTTTAAATTTTATATATGGGCAACCATAATTTTGAATAACATTTTCGCATATTGATGGTTCAATTAGTAAGATTTTCTCTATTATGTTGTCTTTGAGGTGTTGAACAGTTTGAGGATTATTCGCATAAGCTCTATTCTATAAGAAACACCATTAGAAAAAATTCAATGCTTTTAAATCGCATAATCTTTGTGGTCAATTACCTTCATACTGCAAAGAATAGTGTGAGTTTTGAGTGATTTTCAAGTAGAAATTTTTGTAAATTTCCACAATTGTTGTTCACTCGTGGAGCTTTCCATTTTAACTAACCGGAATGTATTTACTTCACACCTGAAAAAACGTCGGTGTAATCTAGTACCTGTAACCTGTACCTGTGCTTAAAAAAATTGATAAAATGCTTATTTAATTCCCAAAGACAGGTGTTAGACCGAAAAACCTACCCTATCTCATGACCACTGAACATAAAAGACGAATTGTGACTGAAAAACTTACCCTAACTCTTGGCCGTTGGTCGCAAAAATTTATTAAATTAAAAAAAAAGAATTTCGTAAAAAAAAGTTTAAATATTCGGCATGAAATATAAAGAAAGTGCGTCAATTCTCAAATAAAATGAAAGCAATTACAAAGCTAAATCCTCTTATAATTATGTAGCGCATATTTTATTATGCATCTTAAAAATGCTTTAAGAAATATTTAAAATTAATATGTAGGTACGTGAAATGCCAGTTCCATTTATCGCTGCAATTTTCGCACATTTCAAACAAAAGAAAGGGGTCATTTTAATTTGCAACAAGTTGTCGTTGCGTTCCATCACATTAAATGACAAAAGCAAAATCACCACTATACGTCAACCAAGAACAAACAAAGGAACCAAGATTGCTGCAGCTTATACAGTATACTATACGTGTGTACATAAAGCACAAAAGAGCCGACCCAAACAGCATTAGGGAAAATTTAATTATGATGCCACATGCAAGATAAATCAAAGGTTCCTCCAACAGCCACCGACGACAGAAGAGAGAAATTAAACACTCAAAGGCAACAAAGAGGCTGTTTTCTTGCAGAAAGTGTATGGGGCAAACGTTTTTAATTAAAGACTTCCGGCGAGTTAAGTGAGTATGAGAAAAAAAAGCCTGAAAAAAAAGATAGACAAAGAGAAATACAAAAAGAAAAAGCGGGGAAAAGTGAAAGAAAACTGGGAAAATGCTTGAGGGATCATTGAACTATAGGAAAGTTGCAGAAATCGAAGGGAAAAAATGTTAATGCTTGCACCCACATACTGATGCCAGAAGACGGATTCAACCAAACCTTTTGAGCATAATAACATAACATTTTAATTGAATTGTTTGCAAAGTGAATAAATAGTTTATAAACAATTTAATGTAACACCATGCTAATATATCAACCAGCTGGAAAATGCATATTTAATTGAAGTAGATTTAGCCCCGATAAAAACTAAAAAACTTATTAATTTCATAAATTTAAAACTTAGAAAGCATTTTCTCGATGAAAAACCACACAAGTATTGGCACATGGAACGTTTGCACACTGAACGATATTGAAAAGCTGCAACAGCTAAAAAACGAGTTAAAGAAACTCAACGTCGAAATATTAGGGATGTCACAATGTAGATGAAACGGTTTAGGTAAACTCACAATCTGCTTTGGTCAAAAGCTTTTACACTGCGGCCGTTTAAAAAATGACTTAGACCACGACGGAGTCGGAATCCTTATCTTATGATCAGAGGATCATTATTTCAACACAAATCTGGACATAAAAATATATGGGTTTCTCACGCAAGGTCTTGACAAAAATTCTCATTAGACTCAGTGAAAAAATTAAACCACTTATCTGATACGAACAAATAAAATTTCGTCTGAACAGTTTACGTATTGATCAAGTTAATATCCATCACATGACCATGGAGCAGAGAAATGTGTAGCAGACTTCGTTAAATTTACTCTTCATCGATTACAGTACCGCTTTTGATAGTATCAAACCGCTTTATTTTATCGCTTTTGAAAATTGAACAGTGGCAGCGTTATCGGTAAGCTTTGTAAAATTGATTTGCATATTAGGCGAACTTGGTAGTAGAAGTGCCATATCGTTGTCTTAAGTCAGTTCTTCCAGGTTAACCGTAGCAGTGAGTCTTATTAATGTTAATAAATTTTTTAGGAACATTCTTTGTTTTCAGAACCTTCCAAATCGACTCTATATTTGCTATCGAAGGTTATTGTGCATGCAGGCTTGTTTTGCGTATTATCCAAGTGGAAATCTGCCACCTCTTGGATAATACGTACACTGAAGGTAAAGAATCATGATTTTTTTAAACAGACGGCTTGAAAATTTATTTCCAGTTGATTTTTTTTGTGTTTCAATATTTTCAACAAGGAAATTTGTAAATTAAACAGGAAATAACTACAACGCTAGTAAACATTGATTTTTTTTATGGAAATATATATAAATATGATGCTTACATATACGATTCTGAAAGCAAAAAAGTAATAATGAATTATAAAACATTATTTAGATTTCATTGTAATGACGTATCATAAAACATTATTTAGATTTCATTCATTAAAATTTTTTATGATTTGTTATTACTTTTTTGCAGAATTCAGAATTGTATATATACGGCATCAACTGTACACACATAGTTAGTAAAGATCTGTAAATGCTGATAGGCTGGCTCTCTGGTGCATATGTGTGTGGAGCAAAAGTTCAGCTAAGAAGGGACTTGGAAACATGATCGGCCAAATGTATATGGGAAACTAAAGTTGAATTAATACGGACAAAAGTGGTGTCAATCGGTGGGTTGTAGAAATTGTCATAGAAACGGCCAATTAAATGAAGTACCTCCTCGGGCTTGGACTCCGAGCTGTTCGAGAAAAAGTGAATAAGTTTTTTAACCATATATCGATTTGAAATAATTAGATTAATTTTTGTTATTTTCAATCATATTTCTGGTAGAAATAACTAGATTTTAACTTGGCACCAAAACATTACGTTTCCTAGTTGAATTAACCAGGTCCTAGTTAATTTTTTCTTCAGTGTAGAGTTGCTATACAATTCGAACATGAGCGATTTCTGAATTCTCTATAGTTACAAAGGAAAAAGATACCTACTTTAGAAATTGAAGAAGTATTTCTTCAAGCTATTCGTTAGCTAGTCCCTCTTCTATGACATCGAAAAGAAGAATAAGATGCGCCATCAAAATTGGTTCGAGTTTTAATCAGTTTTACTCATATCATTGGATTTTTGCAACAATTTCTGCCGAAATGAAAACACATTCGACATATACAGTGGACGTCCAGTATAACGAATTATGTAATGCTAGAGTTCGTTCTTTATAACGGAAGTGGTCGTTATATCGATAGATTTCTTGAAATTTTTTTTGATATTTTAAACAAATGAGTTTTTCAAAGAACGCGAGTTGAGAATATAACGCGGCTTCTTAGCTTTACCAATAACCAAAGGCTTTAGTTTCCGCAGTTCAAATGCGTATATTTGGTAGCAACTTCCAGAAAATTCGGGTCTCATCAACAATAAAAATTATATCTATTGTCAGCTCGTCACTTCCATTAGCTCCTTTTTGAATAATTCAATTTATTCAGCGGGTGATGATAATTTTTCTCCAGATTTCTTGTGAATACGAACAATTTTTTAAACTTTGCATTTAAGTCAACCTCATTAATAACAAAACATAAGATATTAAAACAAGAATAGTATGAACTAATTTTGAAGTTACATTTAAATATTTCGAGAGCTCTTATGCCAATAATTCATGTGTTCGTTATATCGGACAGCATTTCGAAAAACTAATGATGAAGCTTTAAAAATTTTTCGTTACATCGAAAATTCGTTATATCGCAAGTTCGTTATACTGAACGACCACCTTTTGCAAAATTTTGACGCAATACTTCATAAATTTTATTGATCGAGCTCATTTTTTACCTGTACATGGTATAAACATACATATAAACGTATGTTTGTAGGTTGAAAAATTTTACCACTGTTTATAAAACTTTTTTAAGTAATACATAGATACACCTTTCATCTTGCCAGGCTGATAAAATTGCAGGACACATAAAAACCAATTATTTCACAACCGTTCTATGTTAGGATATATTATGGTGCAGTTTTTTGCATCAAAACAAATGATGATGTAAAAGGAATTGCAATACATTACAAGCACTACATAAACAAAGTAATTTACACCTATTTAATGTTTATATACAAAAACAAAAACGAAGAGCAAAGAAAAGATAAGCGAAAGGAAGAAAATTTACGAGATACAAATTAAGTGCGCGCGCACCATTTGCACTAGTCAAGGGCCAAGGAAAAAGAAGTAAAAAAACCAAACCTTTAAGAGACACTGACGTACAAATAATACTTTATTTTGAGGTTGTTTATGCCAAAGTACGCGTTACCTGGCAGACAAACAAACGTGAAAATTAGGAAAGCATAAACGTAGTGGAAACATGTTACGATAATACAGAATTAACACAAAGCGGAATAGACAGCAAACCGAGACAAGGACGCGAACGAGAACCTATTTAACTTCAAGAAATGTTGCTATGAAACAATAAAAAATAAACAAAAATAAAGCAGTAACTATATGAGTAAAATGGATACATAAAAGTAAGCAAATAAAAGGAAAAATCAAACGTATGGACATAAACGACACGTTTTTTTTTTGCAACTACATTTTTATTCAATGGGTAAGAAAGCGACGGTTCAAGGACATTATTTTACTTGTCAGTACTATCCGATGAGATTTCAAACATTTATGTGAAATAAATTTTTTTAAAAATTAAAAAAAAAGTTTTATTCAGCTATAACTAGTTAAATATTTATATTTCAGAAGTGTAACATACGTGATATTCCTTAGGACACTAACTAAACAATTTCACGCGTGGCCACTCAAAGTGGTGGAAAAATGGTATGTGACTATTTACTCGAAAAGTTTGTTCTCGAATCGAAAAAAATAGTTCAACTTAAAATTTTTCGAGTAACTTAATAACTGCTGACAGCTCACTAAATTTATGACATAAAATGTTTAAGAGGATAGCTTAGGAAATGAGCATAAATTCATTTTGATTTGCAAAAACTGGGCCATATTTGACATGGAAAAACCCGAGACGATGAGCGCAAGGATACATTAGGTTACGCAGACTCCAAAAAAAAAAAAAGAGTAATAAAGTCAGTATAACTATCTTCAGTCCAAAATATATCCCATACAATTTTGAACCCATCACTATGTTGTATGTATATCGTTTCAAATCTATTTTTTAGCAATATAATTTTTACACTAAGGCTAAAATTTTAACTTTAATTCGCCAAAATTTATGGATTTAACGAAGTTTAGGAAATATTTTAACCTAGGTCTGAAGACGATTGATTTCTTAAATGGTATTCCGAAAAGCTCAAAACTAGTAGTTTTATTTTGGGCTATGTTTATATATATATATGTGATAAACATTAAGACCTACAGCTTTGACAAAGACAAGCAGAGTGAAATGGCAAACGCTTTAGGAGTTATAAACATAAATTTGGTAATGGAAAATCATTGCACGCTGATCTATTGTACAGACATAACATAGCTCTGAAAACAAAATTAGAAAAAATGCTATTCTTTAAATCTCTACATACAGTAAAGTCTTTTGTGCAGAGTGAATGCAAATCAATATGAGGAATTTTTAGAAATATAAGTCTTAAGAAAGCACAATTTTTTCACAACCTCTCAGAAATGAAAGATTTCACAGTATCCATATAAAAAAAAAAAACATACTTATAATCCCTTACTCACTGAATAGGATTAATCGTACCGATCAAACTGATTATATCAACAACATTTTCCAATAGATTGTTATAAATCTCGAAACAAGGAAAGAAAGTTATGCACGTAAAGGGTTTTTCAATAAGAGCGCTTCAAAAGTTTTTTTAAATAAAACAAAAACGGTTTGGGATATCAATGAAATTCTATATTCTTGTAAAAGAACATTCGATGCCATTATGTATGGAACTCAATTTCTTTTGCATGGCCACCACGGGCACGCCTGCAGAAGTTTAGACGCTGAACCCAATTTCCGACAGTTTTCAAGCATAATCGGCCGATACTGCTGCAATTTCACGTCCGATATTCGTACGAAGTTCATCAATCGTCGCTGGCTTGTTGGCATAGACCATAGAATTGACGTAGCCCCACAGGAATTAGTCTAACGGCGTCAAATCGCACGACCGAGGCGGCCAATTGACTGGGCCATTTCGTGAGATAACACGTTCACCAAACTTGGTTTTCAATAAATCGATTGTGACATTCGCTGTGTGGCTTGTGGCGCCGTCCTGTTGGAACCACATATTGTTCAAGTTCATATCATCCAAGTTGGGCCAAAAATATTCGGTAATCATTAAGCGGTAGCGATTCCCATTCACAGTAAGGTGCCGGTCTTGATCATCACGGAAGAAGTACGGCCCAATGACGCCGCCGGCCCATAAACCGCACCAAACCGTAATTTTTTCGGGATGCAATGTTGACTCATGGAGTACGTGTGGATTGCTGCCTGACCAATAACGCATATTTTGCATATTGACGAAGCCATTCGATGAAAATCCGGATCATTTTCAAGTTGTTGCTCAGCCCAATTCATGAACATACGACGATTCTGGTGGTCAAGCGGCTTCAGTTCTTGCGTCAATTTGATCTTGTGAGGATGTAGGCCAAGATCTATTCGCAAAATTCGCCACAACGACGTCACAGAGATGCCCAACGCTTGAGAACGACGCGTGAGAGACTGATTTGGGTCTTCCTCAATTGATGCGCTATCGGCAGCAATATTCTCGACACTACGGGCACTTCTTTGTCTCACTGGCACGGCAACAATTTGTACTGTGCCTGTGGATTCAAATTTTTCCACTAGACGCTCAATTGTTGATCTGACAGGACGATTATGACGACCATAAATTGGACGTAGCGCTCTTAAAGCTGAGGCCACTGACTCCGAATTTTGGTAGTAAGTTTCAATAATTTCGAATCGTTCTTGGATCGTATATCTTTCCATGATGAAATGGCAAACCTTACTGAAGAGAAATGTCAAAAGAACGGGAAAAAATATGGCGTCGTTTGCTGTCCCTATTGGTCTACTTTTGTAGCGTCCCTATTGAAAAACCCTTTAGTATCACCTCCCATAGTTGCAAGCTAATAAGTAACCACATTAAGACAATTTTCCAAGTCAATATCATGAACAAAGACATTAGACGACAGGATAGCTTTTGAAATGAAAAGTTTGAAATATTTTACTTTGGATTTATTTAATTTACTTATTTTTAAGACAAATAACTTTTTAAATTAAGATTAGATATGTGTGGCATGACTAAGGGTGAGAGGTAGTCATTATGTGATAAGCGGGGGTGAGGTGTCTAAAAAGACCAAAATCGCTTTGTCTAATAAGTCAATGTTTCCTTAGGAGTGACCTTACGAGGTTTGTTAAAATATAAGAATACAACCAATTTAGTATCCACAGTTCTTTAAAAATTTTTGAAACATCTTTTTTCATACACTAGTAAATGATGTGATCTTTTTATTACTAGCAGACATGGCAATTTTTTATTTTGTACTTTAGCATTTTCAATATGACGTAAGTGCAAACGCCGTTGCCCTGCTAATAAATTAAAACAATCTTTAAATTTAAAACCATATGATAATTCAATCATATCATTGCATTGTTACAGTACTCACCTTTGGCAAGTCACGTATGTGATTCGCATCCAATAACAATTCCTCCAGTGTGCGCGAATACCGCAAAATCTCCTCTGGAACGGTGGGCAGCGAACAATGGCGCTTGTCCACAAATTCCACCTGCCGATTGCAGCCCTTAAAAATTGGAATGCACTTGAACATGACGACGGCGACAACAACGATGATGGTGATGGTGTGACTGATGTTTCACAACATGCAACAGCATACGACGTTATAAAGCGAAAACTGTTGCTTTTTTTCGTTTTATTTTCAATTTTTTTGCACAAAAATATTTAACTAAGGAATTTTATTTAAAAGATTTTAACGTTTTTTTTATTTTTATAAATATTATCGAAATAGCAAAAACAATAACATCAATAACAACAATTATTAACGCGACGCGTATAAATGTATTTAAAATCGTAGTAACAATGTAGTTAACTTAGTAAAGGCTTAAATGAGTAAGATATTTTTTTATTGGAACACTTATTTTCTGGACAAAGCCACACTTCGAGGAATTTTATATTTTTATTTTCTTGATTTACGATCTACACAAATATGAAGCCTGCATAGTAATTAAGACTTTTCGTGTAACTATTTAATTAAAATATCAAAAAAGATACATTTAAACAAGAAAAGAATCACACGAGCCCGTAAAGCAATGTTGAGCTTCGTTTATTTCGTTTAAACTTTGCATCCGTAATCCGTCCGAGTTTTACGTTCGTTCTTCAGCGCACTCGACATTTCACTAACGCGACGACGACGACTATGGCTACGATTAAACAACTTGGAACAACGACCACTCTGAGATGAAACTACATATAAGTTAATACCACAGCTCGATACAATTTTACGCTTCTCTCTCTCTCAGTTTTTTACGATTTTTTTTTTTCTTCACTTTAGCCTTTGAATCTGTGGCGCTTCACAGAGAACCGTTTCAACTACCAGCACTATGAAGACGAACGAAGGTTTGGCTGGGTTGAGTTTGGTTGGGTTGTTCCTTAGTCTGGTTGTTTGTACCTATGCTTTGCCGGCGGTGCCACGGTTCGTTACGTTCTGGTTTTCGGTTTATTCAGCTCTGCTTCTGTGCTATCATTCCGCAAGCTTTACAATTTCAACATGCGGCGAATTTCCATTATGAAGTCACAAAAAGGGTGCCATTGAGATAATATGAAAATAGAAAAAAGCGGAAGAATGCATTAGTTAAAGGTGGCAAATTATAATAAATGTTATTAACAATAATACTAAGTAAGTTGTTATGATGATACATTTTTGGGTTCAACCAGAGTAAAGAAATACTTCGTGTAATTTTCCAACGGCATACATTGAAAGCTGCCTTCAAGGGAACTAGATTTGGAGTATCAATCTACTAATACACTAGTGAAACTTAAGTTTTTTTATATGACATTTTATTATAATATAATTTCATTAAAATCATCAAACACGTTTGTTATGTTCTTCCCCACAACATCTAGTTATTGTGATTCCTTTAATACGATTTTCCATGTTGATATGTTGTGTTCAAAAATACATAAATGCAGTGCATGGAAATGCTTTTATTTTGCATTGGGTGCAAAGACAATATTAGAGTTTATGGTTATATAGAAATTCATGATACCTACAGAGATACGTTTGTCAAATTTCGCACTTATCACAAGACCGCGAACATTTCTAGAAAAATTATTTTAGAAATAAGATTATTTTAAAAGACAACCTTCTAAAACTTCGGTATATTGAGCAGCCATCAGCTCGATGATTCCTCAGTCGAATCTTCATCTACATACGCCGTTCTACCATACAGAGCTAACAAGAGCCTCGAAAGGCCTACTGTGGGAATTGAGCAAGACATATTTCATGTAAGAAACCTGGCCGAACATGAAAATTATAACTTTGTGTCTAATGCTGAGTAGTCAAGCTAGGGCCAATATTGACAGACCTTAATAACAAAGTATTGGTACAACCAAACATCAAAATATTGTATCAAAAATTCCTATTGTAAATTTATATGAATCAATGCATAAAAATACAGATTTTTGAAAAAAGTAATACCAATTTCTCTGTATGGTATGTTGGTGATAGAAAGGAAGCAGGTTCGAATCTCAGTCCATTCAAGCTGTGTTATTCAAATCATTCTATAAATAAAAGTTGTAAATAAAATAAACTTAAAAAGAAGTATCTGTTCCAGGTTTGAAACCATGATCCCCTACAATCCAATAATTTTTTACCATAGACCAAATCCATCTCAAACCATGCACGCGGATTATTTCATGCTACGGAATTGGTTGTCGATTATATATGTTGTTTTTCAAGGGATATAAGGGGACCCATATTTCCCCGATTTGATTAAAAAAAATTTTTTATGAAGGTATGGCCATTTTAAGTTATACCCATTTTAGGCTTAAAATTGTTTCAAAAATGGTTAAAAGTTTGCAGAAGTATAGCGATTTTTATGAGAAAAAACAAAGCTAATTTTCTGAAAAACCCCACCTTTTTTTTCGCTTAAAATTTTATTTTGGACTTGTACTAATATAAGAAAGAGATGATATGAGTTTAAAGAGGCATTTGAGGTGAGGAAAATTTTTTTTACAAAAAAAATAGTTAAATTTTTGTTTCAACCTTGCCAGCCAGCTGTGATACATACTACTACTTTCAGCTTATTTTGAATAATAACATCATGTTTCCTCGCAAAAGTTACAGCCATTTGAAAAAGACATGAATTTTATCCCCTACGATCAAGATGAAATAAATTTTTAGCCGTTTGGCTAATATTGTTTGGTCAAGTCCAAGTTTGAGTGGTCAAGTCCAATTTTTTTTCTCTCAAAAAAAATTTGTTGATTACTGTGTTGAAACCGGCCAAGACTGGCTCAACAAAAGAACATTCATTAGAGAAAAAAGAGATTGAACTAGGTCGATTTTCACGAACCCCCTTAAGATCGAAACAGTAATAAGGAATTCAAGTTTTCGACCTAATGAAAGGTGTGCATATTTTCCCACGCCTCAAACTGTTACTTCGATATAACTCCTAGACTGATGATAGTGGCAGAAGAAGGACGATCGCAAACTTGAAAAACCCACATTGTTTGCTTGGATTTTATTTTTTTGCAAGCTTGATGTGTAACGCATCACAGCAAAAATTGCTTAGAAAAACTAAAAAAAAATTAGGCCGAATTCACTTATATTGATTTGTGTTGCTAAGCATATTATTTCGAAAGAAAGATTATAAGACTGCTAAGCAGTCCGATTTAAGGTTGGCGAATCATTGTCTCCGTGACAGTTTCTGCAAGGTGTTTTTCAAAGGGTAAAAAATCAGTCCATTTTTGCTTAGATTAAACTATCGTTAATTTACAGTTGCTCACAGCTTATTTGACCCACAACACTTATAAAATTGTTTTTTTACACAAAACGGTATTTTTATACAAAACGAAAAAAAAAATTGAATGCAGTTTTTTTTATTGAAATATTTTCATTTATTATACACAAAAAAAAATAAATGTATTCAGTTTTAACAAAGTTACATGAAAAAAACAAAAAACTTAAACAAAAGGGCTTAAAGGAAAAGCAAAATCTGATTTTCGGAAATATGTAACTGGAAATCGGTAAACTTTCCAAAAATTCATCTATTACGAATTCGTAGCTGAAAATTATGCTTCAAAAAGGGAACACTAATTTTTTTTCGTATGAGTAATCATTCTTGGGTAGATTTGATCCGCTGAATAGAAAACTTTATCTTGTTCTTTTGTTTTTAAGGTATTTGAGATTAAACATGGCAAAAATCTCATTTTTAGGCAACCTTACATATACATCTCTTTTAGAGGTTCAAAATTTTTTCAAGACTTTTGACCACATAATCCTAAATAAACGGACTTACTCTTTAAAACTCATTTCAAATCGTAGACGCAGAATTTGGCTATGTGGCCTAGTTTTTGATTTTTTTTTTTTTGAGTACATCGTTCAGCCATAGTTTTTCTTGAAGCTAAGGCTATCTTGAACTCATAATAAAGGTTGTTCAATTGAAATTCAGATAGCTATTTTTTTTTATTTAACTTTATATGTAACTTTTCATGTTTTTTTTAACTTAGATGCAATTTTAACTATGTCTCTCTTTAAATTTTAATTGTTCCTCCTTGAATATTAATTCAAGATAGCATTAACTTCAAGAAAACCCTATGTTTGAAAGGTGTGCTCCAAAAAAAAAAAAATCGAAACCATGGCCGGGCTAAGATAACAGTTTCGGTTTTTTTTTTTTTTTTTGAGCATAGGGTTTTCTTGAAGTTAAAACTATCTTGAATTAATATTTAATGAGGAACAATTAAAATTAAAAGGGAGACATTTAAGTTAAAAAAACATAAAAAGTTACACATAAAGTTAAATAAAAAAAATAGGTCCATGAATTTTAATTGTTCCACCTTAAATATTAGTTCAAATAATCTTAGCCTCAAGAAAAACCATGGTTGAAGAGTGTGTCCAAAAAAAATTAAATTAAGATAAGTAACATGTCAAAATTTAATAATTAGTCCAGGAAAAATCTCGTGAAGTTTTAATAAAAGTATGTCTGCATGAGCTCTTCTCACAAGGCAAGTTCATCAGATACTTTTATGTATTTTTCATAAAATATAAAACATGAAATGGCGGTAATTTTTGCATAATCAACTCGAAAATTTGTTTTCTTGAGCTAAGACGGGCGATATATATCAACTATTATTTAAATTTTTATATTATATTTTATTTATAATATATACCATATAAATTTTTTTAGATACAGAAAAGTTACAGATGGTTTTTTAAAAAGGCTTATCGGTATTCGCAATAAAAACGTTTTTGTGACCTATAGATTATCTCTCATATATTTTTGAGAACACTAATACCAAGGTGTGTGGAAATAAGTTTAACCTGTTCAAGTTTTTATTTTTTTTTTTTTTAATTTTTTCTAAGCTAATTATAACATTTGACATGGAATTATAAATAATAATTAGTTATGTACTTGGAATTATTTTGAAATTTCGCAAGAGCAAAATTTCGATTTGAGCAAAAAATGATTAACTACTTCGCTGCCGAACATTTCTAAAAATAAAGAGCTAACATTTACTGAAATTACCATTTAATTAAACATTAATAGTACACTATAAAACAAGATCGTTTTCGGAGAAACATAATACTCATAGAACAAACAAACAATTGAGCATACTTGGATATAAAAAATATATTTAGATACAGAACATATTGCAGCGTAGCAAAAGACCAGTTTCAAGCCCCCTTTGTAACAAAAATAAAACGTACAAATCTAAGCAGCAATCACAAAGAATAAAAAGACTAACGATAATGGAGTTTTAATGTAAAGTTGTTGGAAAAGAAAAAGGTAGATAACCAAAGCAACAATGGAAGGAATTTAATAATTGTGACGCATACACTGCTATGGACTCTAGAGGACAGACAGGCAGCAGAAGTCAAAAAACCCTCTTGTGAAGAAAAACCTCTTTTGAAACCAAAGAAAGGAGGGTTTAATCCATTCGAGCTAGAATCATACGGTGGAAGCTGCTCTGCGGCGACACGCCCAAGCAATGAGTTTAGAATTTAGAGAATTTACTGTTGCTGCTCTGACAGAGTTGGTTATATAAAGAATTCTGGACGGTTTTAACATTAATTTGCAAATGAAATTTAAAATTTAACGTTGTAAGTATTTTTTTTTTATTTTCGCATTTTAATTTTCTCCCCATAAACCAAATGAAACAAAAAAAATCACTCACCTTCAACACAAACACACACATAGAAATACACCAACACCAATTCACGCGCGTGCACACGTCAGGCTGCGCAACAACAATTCACTTGACGTTTAGAATTTTTGACAGTCGCTGGCTTGTTCTGCTGGGAATTCGCGCAGACAAAATTAAAAAATAAACAAAGAAAAACATAAACGAGGGGTGCGACAGAAAACGAACGCGACACAAAGCAGAAAGCGCTATAACACACATTCACACACGCTTGCACTTGACCAATTTGCTGTCGTTTTTTTTCACAAATGCCTTCGAAACTTTTTTTGTTTCGTGTAAGTTGCAGTATTTTTTCTTCACAATTTGAATTAAATTTTCTTTTCTAAGTTATTCATTGGTTTGTTATACATTAACAAATTATTAAAGCAGAGGATTGTGAAAAATTTACAACACAACAAATTATAGAAAACGCGCGGCGATTGATATTTTTGTGTTACACATTACAACAAAAACAAATTCACAGGCAGCGTCCGACTGACTATTCACAACTTTACGGCTTCATACGCTCTTCTCAACTGAAAATATATTTTATGATATTCATCGTTTTCTTTTTTGTTGTCTTCCTTGGTTGTCATTTGAATTTGTGGTTGGTGGCAAAACTAAACTGACATTTAACGGACATGACTCAATAGTCTCTTGGAATATTGTGGGATTATTGGCGATTATTTTCAATTCCTTTACTTTTTTATTAAATTTCCACAAGCGTTGCGGTTTTTAGTTCAACATTTCGAATTTTTGTTTAATTTTAACAAATTTATTTCTGCCATTGATATTGTATCACAATAACTTATATAAGGATGTGCACATTTATTATTTTTATAATATAATTAGCAAAAATAATAAATTACAAATACAGTGAACCCCGGTTAAGTACCTCAACTCAAGATGTCTGGTTTTTGAGGTAATTAAGCGGGAAAGGTACTTAAAAAAATCCCGCTTAGTTACCTCAAGGTACATGAAAACTCCCGCTTAAGTACCTCAAGGTATTTAAGAATATCCCGCTTAGGTACCTCAAGGTACTATAAAATAAACCGTTTAAGAACCTTAAAGCTCAATTTCCATGTGATTTTTCTTGCACTTATCTTATTAAATTTTTGTAAAAAAGAATAAGCATGCGAGCACAACCTAATTCGCTCAGAGAATGCGAGAGTGAATAGGCACACATGTGCTATTTTTTATAGCATGTAATATTCTCCGTGATTTCGGAGATCAGAAAGTTCAAAAAGTTGAACTT
Source organism: Tricholauxania praeusta (assembly GCA_949775025.1). Taxonomy (NCBI): domain Eukaryota; kingdom Metazoa; phylum Arthropoda; class Insecta; order Diptera; family Lauxaniidae; genus Tricholauxania; species Tricholauxania praeusta. Next base: position 34,452,870 of record OX459029.1, read on the forward strand.
TTTTATTAAAATTGATTACATACTATAAATTTGGCAGTAATTTTTATAGTTGCGCTATAATTTTATGTAGTGTCAAGTTTGACAGTTTTCAAAATAAAAACAAAAGTCAATGAAAAAAGGTTATAATGTGCTGAGTTTCTCAAAATTTAGTTTAAATTGTTGAAAATACAATTTCAAAAAATAAGATAAACAAGTTAAGTAAGTAAAAAGTAAGACGATTGCTATTTTAACAAAAATTAACATATTTCTTTTGTCAAAGTCTTTCAGCATCAACACCAAAATCAGCACCATCATGAACGACAATCAATTGTTAGTGGAAAATGGTAGTACTATTTAATTTCCTTTCACGATTATTATTATTATTCCATATTTATTTTTTTATGAAACATAGAGCAGCTTATTGAAGCAGTGCTGTCACGGCCTGCACTTTGGAATATGTCAACAATGAGCTACAGGAATATTCAAAAGCGACAACTCTTGTGGATGGAAGTGTTGGCAGAAGTTGGTAAGATAACATTTAAGGCCAAAACATTGCCCATTACACTGTGTCAGTTATTCTGTCGTTGCCGTTGTTTATTTCTGATGAGGAGCTTGAAAAAACAAATTCCATAGCTGTCATTTCTGCTTTTTCAAATTAGTTCATTTTGAGTTTTTGTTTTGGTAAAAAAATTGTCATTTGTTTACAAATAAACAAACCGAATTGTCAAACTTTTATAGCAAGATTGAAGTATATCCATCTCACTCTTTATGGCAAAAAAATTTGTGAAATTTAATAAGATAAGTTCAAGAAAAACCACATGGAAATTGGGCTTAATGCACTAAGGACAATCTCATGGAAGTCTCTCAATTTTCTTAAGCAATAATGCTTATGTACATACATATACAACTTACTCAAATCGGTTTTATTAATCAAATTTTATTGAACAAAAATTAAAAATTTCATACATTTGATACATATGTACATTAAAATTAACGGTAAACTAAACTGATAAGGTATTGCATTCATATACAATGTATGTATGTTTGTGCATGGATTGCATTTTATTATGAGATCACTCTTAAAAAAAACATAGTTTTTATTTACTAACTAGAAGTTAATGATTTCTTTGAAAAATCAAAAACAAATTTAACCGCGATATTTCTATCATTCATCGCATTTCAAGAAACCGCAAAAGAGTAGAGGCGGCCGCAACTGAAAATAATTTAATTTAGTTTAATGTTTTAATAAAAAAATTTGTAATTTTTTTCTGACAACTATTATATAAGATAACTTTTCACTGTTCATACTATTAGAATCCAAAAAATTGTTAAAGGAATTTTAATAACAAAAAATTACTAACATTTTTTACTGGCGTCAAATTGACTGAAGTGCATAAAAAAATTAGAAAAACAAAAACCATAATAAAAATTAATTTTGTAATTTTTAACCTAATTTAATTAATTTCTTTATTTTTAATCAGCTCGAGTAGTAAAAAATTAAATTAATTAACGCTAAATTTTGAATACAAACAAACACACATACCGTCTATTTGTTAGCTCCCTTGAAGTAATTTTTACATATATATAGCTAAATATCAAATCAATATTCACTGTAATTTTCCTTAATTTTTGGTATTAAAAGTAAATTATAATTTATTTTACTGTATTCTACCATACTGTAGCGAAATTTGGTTTATGCTAGAAGACTCTTGAAATAAATACCAACGAAAGAAACTAAACGATATTAGCACCATCTAGCGCAAAATGCTAAAAATAATAAGCCGAACAGACGCTGCAGTAAACAATAAAAAGTCAACAACCGAGAGAAATTATCGCCGTCGTACAACGTACAACGCCATCTAACATCTAGCATAATAGCTAGCTCAACGTCAGTGCGCCATGCTGGTGAGTTGTGGTGGGTTGTGGATGGTGGTGGAATGCACGCTACAAAGTAGCACTGGTGGGTTGTAGATAATGGTAGAATATACGCCACTTAGAAGGTACTGGATTATTCGAGAGAGTGATGACTGCAGTATAAAAAGGGTTGTCATCTGAGCTGAACAGACAGTTTGAGTTAGAACAGCGAAGCAATAAGCAATAAAGTGAATACAGTGTGATCCGTAGTAGAACAAAACAGTTTTCTATACAGTGTTAAATTAATATTAGAATTTGAACGTTAATAAAATAAACCATTTTATAACTAAATAAGTTTGTGTGTTTTTAATTGTTACACAATCCAGTGATCGAACTCAGAAAAGTGTGAGAGATCGAAATTATCGTCAAAGAGACAGAAATTTCGTAACAATTGGTGTCAGAAGTGGGATTGTGTAAAAAGAATTAACAATCAATTAAAAAAAATAAATAAATAAAAATGGTTAAGTTTGACGAACTGAAAGTGGACCAACTGAAGAAGGAGTTGCAGCAGCTGAATCTGCAATCTACTGGTGGAAAGGTGGAGTTACAGAAACGCTTACGGCAGGCTCTTGAGGCTCAAGGTGTAAACCTGGAAGAGCATGAATTTTATAGTGATGTATCAGAATCAGCAGCGAAAGTGGAAGAAGCTTCTGGATCAGCGGCAAGTGGTGAAGTTGTGGATATGTCAAAGTTCGAGAAAATGTTAATGGCGATGACGCAGACAATGAGTCAAAATGCACTACAGATGAATAAAATAGACCAGAAGTTAAGTCAGAACGCGCTGCAGATCCAGGCGGTTCGAGAAGAAATTGATCAGAGCTTAAGTCAGAACGCGCTGCAGATCCAGGCGGTTCGAGAAGAAATTGATCAGAGCTTAAGTCAGAACGCGCTGCAGATCCAGGCGGTTCGGGAAGAAATTGATCAGAGCTTAAGTCAAAATGCACTGCAAATAGACCACAAGTTAAGTCAAAACGCGACGCAGATCCACGAGACTGTTCGAACGGAGGTTGCCAAAATGGTAGATGGCCTCGATGCAAAAGTGACTGAGTTACGAGATGACGTTGAATCATTCAAGGAAGAAGTTCAAAATAATCTTAAAAAAGTTCAAAATAATTTTGAAGACGTTAATAAAAGGATTCAACAGTTGGAAATAAGTGAACCAACCACTCAAGTAATAAGAGAAATCAGCGCAGAGAGGCTTAAGGCACCCTCGTACGATGGAACAACGCCATTTAGTGTTTTCAAGCTCCAGTTCGAAACAACATCTGGTCACAATCGTTGGGATAACGAAAGTGCAGCTGCAGCACTAATTGTGGCATTAAAAGGCGCAGCTGCAGAAGTATTGCAAACAGTTCCAGTGGCGGAGCAGAAAAATTACAAGGCGGTGATGGATGCCTTACAGCGAAAATATGGCAGTGACCACATGAAGCAGATTCACAGATTGGAGTTGAAAAGTCGTATCCAAAAATCTGGTGAGTCCTTGCAGGAGTATGCTGCGGATATTGAGCGATTGGCACACCTTTCCTATCCTGACGAGTTAAGTGTCGTAGCTGAAAAATTCAAAATAGAGGCGTTTATTGACGGCATACGTGACTCAGAAACAAAACGCGAGACAATGAGGAGCCCGAAGACGACATTTAATGAAACAGTAACGGTTGCCCTCACGCAGGAGACGATTGCGTTGACATGCCGCACATCACTGAAAACTCGTCGGATGGAGGCGGAAAATGCTACAATTGTGGTAAGCAGGGACACATGGCACGTGACTGCAAATCACGTCGTAAACGATCTGCATCACGCTCACCAAAAAGAAGAATTGGAAATAGGGTGAACGATGGCGAAAATGTTAGCGATCAGCAGTCGTTAAACTAAAGAGAGTCAGTACAGCGGGGCGTGAGCTGACTCTTACAGATGATTGCCCCATAGTCTTGGTTTCGAAGCTCTGCCGAAATTCCAACAGCCTTACCATCGGTGGAAAAATCAACGGAAGACCATGTGAGCTTACTTTGGATACAGGCGCATCGCATTCAATTGTGAGGAAGGACTTATTTGATAGACGACGAGTAACGCCATTAAATGGGATCCAATTGAGAACAGCGACAGGAGAAATTGCGCAAATAGTAGGAAAAGTTACAGCGAGTATTCTTATCGGCAACAAAACTGTGGAACATGATTTTATTGTTGCAAACATCACTGATGAGGTTATCATTGGCGTGGACTTCATGATTCGGCACGGGTTCACTTTGGATCTTAAAAAAAAAACGTTAAGGTATGCCAATGTAGAGTTACCTTTAGACATTGGCTGTGGACAAAAGTTAACAATTGCAAGAGTCTACATAAGTGAGCGCTGTCGAATCGAACCCAACACCGAAGAAATTATTTGGGCCACAACAAATGAAGACTGTGGGACAAGCCATCTGTGGGTAGTGGAAGCAGATAAGAAAAATTTTAAGAAAGACCTGATTATTGGAAAGACCCTAGTAAACACAAGAATAGACAGAAAAATACCGGTGCGAATTTTGAATCCAACAAATAAGCCGAAATGGATGCAAAAAGGTGAACTTATAGCGCAATGTGAGAAAGTTACGGCTGTGATAAATTGTGAAAATAACCAGCAGAACACACAAGGCCCAACTTTAACGAAATCGTCGGCCATGGAAGTATTGACGAAAGAATGGACGAAGGAGTTGTCTGCCCAGAACAAAAATAAAGCAAAAAGGTTTCTGCAAAAACATTGGCGGATATTTGCGTCCAAAGGAGAAAAAAATGGCCGAACATCAGTTGTCAAACATCGTATTGATACAGGTGATTTTCAGCCGATTCGTCAACCTCCAAGGAGGCAAGCACTCGCTAAGAGAGAAGAAGTGACGGGCCTTATAGAAGATATGGCGCGAGAAAATGTCATTGCACCATCAGAAAGCCCATGGAGTTCACCGGTCGTACTTGTGAAGAAAAAGGATGGAAGTATGCGATTCTGTGTGGATTACAGAAAATTGAATGACGTCACCAAAAAAGACAGCTACCCGTTACCCAGAATCGATGATACACTGGATACGTTATCTGGAGCAACATGGTTTTCCACCCTGGACTTACAAAGTGGATATTGGCAGGTGGAAATAGATGAAAAAGACAAAGAGAAAACTGCCTTTAGTATTGGGAATGGTCTATGGCAGTTCAACGTCATGCCGTTTGGTCTTTGTAACGCTCCAGCTACGTTTGAACGGTTAATGGAACGAGTTCTCAAAGGACTACATTGGAAGACTTGTCTTGTGTATCTCGATGACATAATCATCATGGGTAAAGATTTTGATGACCACTTGAAAAATCTGGAGGAAGTGTTTGAGCGCTTGGAGACAGCTGGACTAAAATTAAGTGCGAAAAAGTGCTCACTTTTCCAGCGTGAAGTCAAATATCTGGGGCACAAGGTTACGTCAGAAGGAATACACACAGATGAAGATAAAATAAAAGCTGTGAAAAATTGGCCACGTCCATCTAATCTTCATGAGTTGCGAAGTTTTCTGGGTCTATGCACTTATTACAGACGCTTTGTTCCTGGTTTCGCAAATGTTGCAGGCAGTCTACATGAGCTGACACAGAAAAATCGAAAATTCGAATGGAGTGGGGCACAGGAAACTGCATTCCAAAAACTGAAAGAATTACTGTCCACAGCGCCAATACTCGCGTACCCAATACCCGGCAAAGAATTTGTATTGGACACCGATGCGAGTGGCCATGGTATTGGAGGAGTTTTGTCCCAAATCATCAATGGTCAAGAAAAAGTCGTCGCATATTTCAGCAAAATTCTGTCGAAACCTGAGAGGAATTATTGCGTAACTCGGAGAGAGTTACTGGCAGTAATGGAATGCGTGAAACACTTCCATAAGTACTTATATGGACAGCACTTTCTCCTGAGGACAGACCATGCAGCATTAAGGTGGCTACTTCAATTCAAGGATCCTGAAGGTCAAATCGCACGGTGGATAGAACGCTTGCAGAGCTATGATTTCACCATAGAGCATCGCAAAGGAAGCCAGCATGGAAATGCGGATGCACTTTCCCGTCGTCCATGTAAAATTGAATGCGGTCATTGTTCGCGAACAGAAAATAAAGCTGGAACAATTGATGTGCGCCTTTTGAACGTTTTGCCTGAAGAAAAGTGGACAAAAGAGGAGGTAAAACGAGATCAGCGCAATGATACAGATTTGGCAATTATAATTAAGTTTAAGGAGCTGGGTAGGAAACCGGCGTGGCAAGAAATTTCAAATGAAAGCCAAATCTGTAAGGCATACTGGGCGCAATGGCAAAGTTTGGAGTTGCATGATGGTTGTCTCTACCGAATCTGGGAAAGCGAGGATGGTAAAACTCGCTCAAAACTGCTGGTTATTCCAAAGGCCAAATTTAAGGAAATAATCGAGGATTATCACAATGGATCGAGTGGTGGACATCTGGGCATAACGAAAACCACAGAGAAAATAAAGAAACGGTTTTATTGGGTAGGATGCCAAGAATCAGTTGCTGACTGGATCCGCCGTTGTGACCAATGTGCAATTGCTAAAGGACCAAGGCAACGCACTCGGGGAAAAATGCATCAGTATAACGTTGGAGCTCCCTTTGAGAGGATAGCCATGGATATAGCGGGACCTTTTCCAATCAGCAATGCAGGAAATAAATACATCCTTGTGGTAATTGATTATTTCAGTAAGTGGCCAGAAGTATATCCCATTCCCAATCAAGAAGCAAAAACAGTGGCAGACATTTTCATCAAAAATTGGATTTGCCGATATGGAGCTCCACTTGAGTTGCATTCCGACCAAGGACGAAATTTTGAGTCGACACTTTTTAAGGAGGTTTGTGACATGCTTGGAATACAGAAGACACGCACCACAGCTTTGCATCCTCAGTCCGATGGCATGGTCGAAAGGTTCAACCGTACTCTAGAGGAACATTTAAAAAAGGTTGTCGATAAAGGACAAAAAGATTGGGATGAGCATCTACCAATGTTTCTGATGGCTTATCGGTCGGCAATACACGATACCACTACAGTTACGCCAGCAAAAGCCATTTTTGGTACGGACTTAAGGCTTCCAGCAGATTTGAAGTACGGAGTAAGCGTTGTCCCAGAAACGACCCATGCTGACGATTACATGTCGCGGAAAAGAGAAGAATTAGCAGATATACACGAGCTTATTAGAAGACGTACTCAATTGGCTAGCGACAAGATGAAAGCTCGGTATGACCTGCGAGCAAATACTGAAGGGTTCAAAGAAGGTCAACTAGTGCTGCTACATAACCCACAACGAAAACGAGGCTTGTCTCCTAAATTACAGACTCATTGGGAGGGACCTTACCGGATCGTCACAAGGATTAATGATGTTGTGTATCGAATCCAAAAATACCCCGGGAACAAAAGTAAATTAAAGGTAGTCCACATCGAAAGGCTGGCACCTTATACTAGGGACGGAGAGACTCTTGTTCGGGACGAACAAGTTTAAGCGGAGGGCAGTGTTGCGAAATTTGGTTTATGCTAGAAGACTCTTGAAATAAATACCAACGAAAGAAACTAAACGATATTAGCACCATCTAGCGCAAAATGCTAAAAATAATAAGCCGAACAGACGCTGCAGTAAACAATAAAAAGTCAACAACCGAGAGAAATTATCGCCGTCGTACAACGTACAACGCCATCTAACATCTAGCATAATAGCTAGCTCAACGTCAGTGCGCCATGCTGGTGAGTTGTGGTGGGTTGTGGATGGTGGTGGAATGCACGCTACAAAGTAGCACTGGTGGGTTGTAGATAATGGTAGAATATACGCCACTTAGAAGGTACTGGATTATTCGAGAGAGTGATGACTGCAGTATAAAAAGGGTTGTCATCTGAGCTGAACAGACAGTTTGAGTTAGAACAGCGAAGCAATAAGCAATAAAGTGAATACAGTGTGATCCGTAGTAGAACAAAACAGTTTTCTATACAGTGTTAAATTAATATTAGAATTTGAACGTTAATAAAATAAACCATTTTATAACTAAATAAGTTTGTGTGTTTTTAATTGTTACACAATCCAGTGATCGAACTCAGAAAAGTGTGAGAGATCGAAATTATCGTCAAAGAGACAGAAATTTCGTAACAATACTATAAAGTTATTCGACAATTATGGATTTACCAAAACATTAGGTTGAATTCTATTTCATTGGAGAACTGTCCCGATATTGGCCATAAATACGAATCAAATTTACCAAAAATAAAGGAATGGAGCTTACAAATACGTCAGTGATATTTGATGACGTGTTGACTTACATTAAAATTATCAATCGCGGTCTTGGTATTAAAATTTAATTTTTAATTTTTTTTTCTGTGTCATTTAGTGAATTGAGTGAGGAGCTTGCTAATTGGATTCTAAATGTGTATTTCTTAATGAACTTCATTATAACAAAAAATTCCGCGCTTGCTTGTGAAGAAGACTAAATAGTAATAAATAGACAATTCTACAGCAATTCCGTTATAGCTTTAATAAGCAATGGCAACATTTACAAAAAAAGCTAGTTGAGGTGTTATCTTTATTAATTCCAAAAAGCTTGTTAGAAAGTGTGACCTATGCGCCAAGTTTCATTCAATTAGCTTGCTTGGTTTTGGTGTATACGTGATTTCGACTCAAGTGTTGACGCTGATCATGAATATATGGGAACAGGTTTACTTTAGCTGACATTGTCCAATTTTATTTATTATTGTAAAAGGGGGTTAAAAACAAAAAAATATAAAATTATCAAAAAAAGTCGCTCGGATCTAGTATCGGAGATATAGACATCGGAAGTTCCGAATACAGCTTTTATAAAAATGGTTATAAGTTGGGAACCCCTGAAAGGAAAATAAAAAATATGGGTATCATAAGAAGGATAATTTAACGGCCTACAATAATGGTACGTAAAGTTTGGAAATTTGACCTATAATTTTGGAGATAATACATATTTTCTGAAATTTTGACCAATTTTTTTTTGAAAAAAATTTTTTTTTTTCCAAAAAATGTGTTAGTGACTTAAAACTTTTTTAGCATGATAAGAAAGCTTACTTTATTCCCTTTAAAATGGTATATAGTTTGCTGTAAATTTTTGCGAGTTTAACCCCTTTTTAAAGAAAAACAAAAAAAATTATTCAGTGAATTCTTATGAAAACTATGTTTTTGTGGACAAAAACAGTGGAAAACAACAACAACAACGATTAGTACACCTACAACTATTATTATTTAAACGATTCTCATAATAAAATAATATGGTTATCATATAAATTAAAAATTTTTTAAAATGTGAGGTTGTGTTGAAAGAAAAGAGCGCCGCTCGATTTTTAATAAAAATTTTTAAGTTTACAATGAAAATGATCTTATAATAATTGTTGTTGTTGTTGTGGGTTTTTTATTGTTTTTGTCCATAAATAGAGAATTTTCATAAGAATTTATTGAATATTTTTTTTATTTTCCGGCAAAAAAGGGGGTAAATACGCAAAAATTTAGAACAAGCTATATACCATTTTAAAGGGATTAAATTAAGCTATCTTAATATGCTAAAATAATTATAGGTCATTAACACATTTTTTGGGAAAATAAGGTTTTTTTAAAAAAAATTGCTTACCATTATTGTCGGCCATTAAATTATACTTCTTATGACACCCATATTTTCCATTTTCCATTCAGGGGTTCCCAACTTATAATCATTTTTCCAAAAGCTATATCCGCAACTTCCGATGTCTATATCTCCGAAACTAGATCCGAGCGACTTTTTTTGAAATTTTTATATTTATTTTATTTTTCATCCTCTATTACCCATAAAAAAATAAATTGATTTGGAGAATGTCAGCTAAAGTAAACTTAATCCAATATATGTGACCTGTGCCCAAGAAAGACGGTTAGTGTCTGAAAATTGCTTTTTTTTCACCTTATAGAAAATTTCGTGTTCTTTCACATGGGAGTGGTCTCAAGTTGATCCCAAGCTTCCTTTTTGAGTTATAGGCGTTTTAAGCCTGAACAACAATGAAAATAACAAAGGAAAACACATGCAACGAAAACTTTAAGCGTGTTTTTCTCTAAAACCGGTTTAAGACACTAACCGCCTTTCTTGGGCACAGGTCACATATACACTTTCCTATATCTGCCGCGCCTACTTCAATGTGTTACAATTGGAATGACAAAGTGAATTTACCATCTGTATAGGGTATAAAAAGTAGATTCTCTTCTAAAAATGATGGACAGCTTTAAAGTGTGTCAACCCTTTTTCTAACTTTTTTAGTACCTCGCCTCCATCAAAAGTGAGCATACAGTTGGTCTGCCCCGCCAAACTTTGTAAATTTTGGTTTTCTTCACATAAGAGAGGTGTGTATCAAAATTCATTGGTCTATTCTAATTTTTACAAGTGTTTTACTAAGATCTGAATTTTTTGTTCATGTGTTTAACCACGTTTTTTCGAAAACTGTAATTTACTTGATGAAAAACTTTATTGTGTGTATGATTGATATTTTGAAAAATAATAAAATAAAGTGAAAGTGAAGAAAAATTTCTCTCCAAGTTAAAAATATATACTTTAATTAGATAAAGAAATCCATTGTGAAATATTAGTTGCGTTCCCGTACAATAATGCATTAGTACAATTTGCAGGCTTTTACAGGATTTTACCCAAAAAGCGTTCCCGTACACGAAAAACCTGTAAGTGAGAACGAAAATTAGAGAGTAATTTATGTTCTCTCTTTGTAAGAAGTTACAGGTTTTTACCCGAAGAATTTTTGCGTGTAAACTCATTAAAAGTGTCAAACTATCAGCTGTTCTATGTTGTGCAAGCTGAATTGTAAACATTGAGTTTATTTTGACTATTTTTTTTTTTTTTCATTTTATGCATTGCGTTCATAGAATTGAATTTATTGTTCAACTACATTCAATTTAAGATGTTTATTTATTGTCTGGACTTAGAAAATTAACTTTTTGCACTAATTACATTCAAAAATTTCTATTCTTGTGCTAAAAAAATGGTTTTTTCCGTTCCTGTACTTTTTACATTATTTCTCTTTCACAGAGCGCAATTTTCTTATTCTCTCGTGTTTGAAAGTTTTACAGGATTTTACCCAAAAAGTTCTGGAACGAACCTATTGTTTATACCATTATATGGTAAAAGAAAATTGTCAAAAATTGACAACTCAACGCAGAGAGCGTCCACTTCTTATGTCAAATCATAATCACAACAAAACAAAAATTTTACAATATGGCCAACACAACGAGCTTTTGCTTAATTTGCAAGAGGGCACGAATTTCTACAATAATCTGACGTAATTATTGGTTGTATTCCAAAATAAAATAGCTAATTTTTTTGCTTTGCGCGTAAGATGAAAACGGAGGAGCTTCTTGAAGACTTAACTACCGAGTCAAGTCGACAGGCAACTGGACTGACGCCGACTATGCCATCGCATTATGCATCAACAATTGGATGTGAAAAATAAATCATGGTGAAACCTCTATGCATGTCATAACAACAAGCACAGAATCTGAAACGTTTGGCACTTGGACGCTAGTTATTGATGCAAACAAAAAACAGCTCATTATGGGTACACCTGATCTTGCAACTGTTTCTGCTTCTAAAAATGCTGAAGAGCTTTGGAAGAGCTGCAGCAAGATGAACACGATGAGGCGGGCGAAACATACGGAAATTAAGAACAGATATAGGAAACGTTTTGCTTCCATATCACACTCCGATCTAGTCGATTCATCACTGCAACAACAAAGAGAACTTTATGCTGCAGTCACACCTATGGAGTTTCATCCAATTATACGTACTGGCCTTACAAGCGTGGACGTATTGCTTGCTGCTTTGGCATTTATTTGAAGATTGCGGTATTCATATGTATACATATGTACATATTATCTAAACAAGTCAATTACTACACCAATTTAAAAGGCAATCAACTGCAACGTGTTGGTAAGGATCAAAAACCATACAAGGCTTAGCCACCACTTCCACAAGATCATATTTCAATATAATTCAGAAAAACTTATAAATGCTCAAATAGAAAATATGAGATAATGCTGATTTATGCATTAAAGAAGTATCTCTAACCGGAAAACTTTTAGACATAGAAGTCAACAATGTATTGTGTATGTTTCTTTTTGATAAATTGCATTGTGTAAATATGTAAATATTATGCCTCTTAACTTTAATAAAATTGAATTTTTCTTACTAACCATACAAAAAGTAATTTTTAAATTTTGGCCTTAGGGATTTATTTTTTAATTTAAGACTGCAATAATAAACAAAGACTTATGTCGTTTTATAATAAATTTAACAATACAATAGGAGTGTAGTATACAGTGGTATGTTGCACCTTTGTTCTTGAGTAGATTAGAAACAGTATGTAGTTCTGGTGAATAAAAATTTTCCGAAAAGTAGACGCTGTATTCTTCATATGATAAGCGTACCACAGACAGAGGTGTGTTTGGCGGGAACATTAACCACGATTTTCTGTATAAAAAAAAAATTACTTCAAAAGTAAATGTAATAAACCAAAAACAAACTTTACCACAAACTGCACTGCTATGAGCAGATCCTGAGAAATGACTTAAAAATCGTATTGGTGTTGCATATGACATCAGTCTGGACTTTTTAGTTCCAGGAGGATTGATAAAATCAACTTGGTTGAAATGCTTATACCAATCACTGCTACAAGTTCTGGCCACAGCTTTCGATCCACCGTCGACGCCTTCCTCCATGCATAGGAACAAGAAATAAGCAAATATTATCCTTCGAGGCATCCACGCGGCACAACTCGCAAAAATTCGGCATAGTATTTTAACAAAATTAAACTTTTTAAGAAATAATCACGCTAAACTACTTTTTTTGTTGACAAAATTATGACGTTTTGTTTTGCTCACTTTTGACATAAGTAGTGTATGATAATAAACGAGAAAGAGGCGACATTTTTCAGTGCAGTGTTATGCCATACATGCATGTCATTTTTTGCACTGACTGCTGCTCCTCTGATCTGTTGGTATACAAAAATAAAAAGTACTGGAGAAGGAATGAAGGTGTTTTTTGCATTGCATTAGAATTTTTAATTCGAAACTAATTTGTTTGTAATCGATAAAATTTTGCTCAATTAGAAGACCAAAAATTAACGAATCGCTAAGTACTTTTTATTTATTTGGTTTAAACTGAATTTATAATAAAAATCAAGTGAAATCGGCGTGTTTTATGAGTCACGAAGACGTCGTGAAGCAATTACAAAGATAGCACAAAGATAATTAGTAACAGCATACGAAAATTTATCTCGTTTTCAAGTACAAATCAAATATAAAAACAACTTAAAAAGTGAGAACAGGAAATTTACCTAAAATGGCTACCGACAACATCCCTCGTACTGAATTGCAGGAACTGCAAATAAAATCAGGTCAAGTGGCTGATGAATCATTGGAAAGTACCCGGCGTATGGTTGGCCTTATGGAAGACAGTAAGGAGGCTGGCATTCGTACACTGGTGGCATTGGACGATCAGGGTGAGCAGCTGGATCGGATCGAGGAGGGTATGGATCGCATAAACGCTGACATGCGTGAGGCTGAAAAGAATCTCAGTGGCATGGAAAAGTGTTGTGGAATCTGTGTGATGCCCTGGAAGAAGGTTAACATTAAAGATGATGGAAATAGTGCTTGGAAAGGTAATGACGATGGAAAAATTGTGAATAATCAGCCGCAACGTGTGATAGATGAACGTGAACGTATGGGCATGGGCGGTCCAGCGCAATCTGGTTATGTGGCACGCATCACTAATGATGCACGAGAAGATGAAATGGATGAGAATCTGGGACAAGTCAATTCAATGTTAGGAAACTTACGCAATATGGCGATCGATATGGGATCGGAATTGGAAAATCAAAATAAACAAGTTGATCGCATCAATGCCAAGGGAGACGCAAATAATACACGCATGGATGGAGTCAACAAGCGTGCAAATAATTTGCTCAAAAGCTAAATTTAATGTTAATCCACTGACGGGGACCAACGTAACCAACAACCAATTGATAACAACCATAGCACAAATTTGCACGCAAATTCGCGTTGTCCAAAATCAGCACAGAAGCGTCAAATTAAAATTTTCTAATTAAAACAAATAATCAAATAATACCATACACTACTTGTTAACATGCGGAACATTCTATAAAAAACCGAAAAATATGATGCTTAATTGATTAAGTAAACACCATGGTCATGCAATGCAAACTTTTTATCACAACTTCATTACAATCTTAAGCATTTCAAGAAGGTATGTTACATTGAAATCTTTTAAATTTGGATGTTGACATTATTATTCATGAAGTATGAATCAAATTATCTCAAAAACCAAAATTGTTGAGGGGAAATTGAGATTTATCTAAAATATTACTTATATTAACATTACTTATATAAAAATTCATTTTCCGGTAAAATCAGACCCCAGTTTCACTATCGAATCAAAAACATTTTTGAGAAGGAATTAAATGTTTCCACGAATGAAATTTTTATTGAGCTTGAAAGTCTCGTAAATTTAGTCTCTGTTATTAGTTAGAAAGATCTTACGGAAGTAATGGAAGCTGCTATAAGGGAACTAGGTAAAAATCATGATAGTATCGATCTACTATCGGCAAAATATGTCTTATTTTATGTAAAACCAGAATTTCGTGTTTTGTTATATAGTAGAATAAGGAGTTGTGTTCCATTCGAGCTGGTTCAATCATTGTTCCATTTTCTTTTATAGTTTATTAAAACTATTATGAATTTTTTATATAGAAATCGCTTCATTATCTTTATAAATGGATTTGTATTTTTTTTCGATCCAAAGTAGCTAGTTAATCGTATTTTGAATTTTTATTTATTTCGATACAAAATAATTGTTATTTTGGATTTCTATTATTGTTTTTTTTTTCGATCAAAAATAATTATGGATCTTCATGTTTTTAGATCAAAAACAACTGTAATTGTGAATTGTTATATTTTTTATATCAAAAATAATTGTAATTGCGAATTGTTATATTTTTAGATCAAAATTTATCGTATTTTTGGATTTCTATCCTTTTAAATGCAAAATAATTTTGGACTTTTATTTTTTCTACCACAAGACACTTTTCGATGTTTTGTTGATAATTTAATCTGGTTGCTGTCTTATTTGTAGTTGTACTTGTGCAAAGGTGTAAGGATTAAACATTTTTTAAAATATTCAATAGTGTGTAGTGTTAGATTTTCAAAAATTTTTCGAGTCTTGTACAGGACATCTCCGATCTATTTTGATTTTACTAACTGATTTGTGCTTGAGAAATTTTTTACAGGAGGAGGGATCATACAAGAATGTGACCCATTGTTGCAGTTTTCGCAAAACTTCCTTATAAAAGTGCAGGCATGTCTTAATATAACCGCACCTTATTTTGTGTGTCCTATGCGCAGGCACCCTCTGCCCGTTTCATTTATTAAATTCTGGACGACAGATCAAATCAAATTTTACAATCGCTGCATCAGTTGCAGTGACTTACCTTTTTTTTATTTTTTTTTTCTGCTAAAGAAGAGGCAATGCGATCTGATATACTTATAGCGGGTACCTCAAAGAATTTTACTTTTATTAAAGACTTTGCAAGTTTGCATCATATACAAAAAAAAAAAATATCAGAGGTGCCTATTTTTGTTCTTAGTAGAAGTATTAATCGAAAATAAAGTTGTTGTTATTATTTTTAGTAGAAATTATCATTTTTGATGAATAGTGTTGTTTTTATTAATTTTAGGAGAAATTATCATTTTTGATGAAAATTAAACTAAAAATTTTTGGAATAAATTGTTCTTAGAGGGGTCGAATATGGCCCTAACCGACAACCTTCCATGTTTATAAATTATGTTTTTTTTTGAATTTAGAAAATCAAAAGCGCTACAACTTTAATAAGATTTATCACGCTTATTTATTTCAGAAAATCAAAAGTACTAAAACTTTAATTGATAGCGTGACAACAATGAAGCTTAAACTCTGCCAACAGTTCCACATCAATCAGCCATGTTTATTTCACAAAACATGTAATCAACTATTTTTTATTTAATGTTCCACGAGTTTAAAATCTGTAACTGAACCCAACTAAATATTTGTACTTTACATACAGTTTTTACAATATAAATGTTTCTACGTACCTATTTGTATATAAACTGTATTTACTTTATACTTTTGTATTGTATTAAAAAGAAAAAGAAAAAAAACATGTTTGTTGTCTTTTTGATGAAATTTTATTGAAAATATAAATGCATTTTAAAAAAATTGTATATCGTATAAGAAAAATTAACACAAAAACTTTACTACCTACAAATGTTTACAATTAAAATTGTAAAAAAATACAAAATTTGTTGTCACTTTGTATGAAGTTTTCTTCGTGTACTCAATTACAATAAAGAAATCACCTGTTTTACTATGCAAGCCACTTAATCTAAACCTATATGTATTTAAATTATTATAATTATAAAACTAAATTATTTATACATAAATCAAATAAATAAAATATATGTTCTTTATATTATGTCTGCGAGAGATTATAGTTAAACGGAGTCAATAAAACTATATTGTTAAATTATTATGTAATGAGAATAAGTTATGGAAATATATACATACATACATACTAGAAATTTTGTTTGCAAGTACAGGTTGAATATTATGCAATAAATAAAAATACAAAAAAAGAATAAAAAAGGTTTTTTTTCAAAGATCGTGGAAATATGTTAAGTCTCTGGCTTATGCGAGTAAGAGGCCATTTAGTTGTCAACGTATGACTGCCGAGACACGGATCCAGATATCAGTTTTTATTACAGGATTCTAAGTATCTAGTTTAGAATGCTTTATGCTTGCTGCTTTTGAAAATGTGCACCATTTTGCCCTGTCAGCTTTTTTATTTATTTATTTTTAATATTTTACAAATTATTTTGTAAAATATGTCTAGAGGTGTTGGGCAGCTAGGCCATTACACATCGGTCGATGGAATACAAGTATGTACATTATTTTATTTTACATATTACAAAGTAATTCATGTTTATTAACTGCTTAGGTTATCAGTTTTATTGAGTTCAAGTTGTGGCAGTCAAGAAAATTTTGATGCAGGACATTCCATAAATATATGGTTAGTGCATATCGATGTTTCGCAATGACCGCACATTGTGGGGCTTGTTCTAGTGAAGTAATGACTAGAGTCGAAAACAGCTTTTTTATTTTAAAGATGTTTAAAATTAACAAAAATGTCATTTTGATCAACTTGGCGCAATTATTTTCCTCCTATCAAATGGTCTTGACAAGACCTACCAAGGATATGCCTATATTGAGGCGACCTAAAACTAGAATAAATAAACGATCTAAAATTGTACATCGGTCATTCTTCAAATAACTGCCCACTTTGTGTTTTTACTTTGAACATTTTTTGAAAAAAATATCTAAAAAACTATGGAGAAACGAATAAGAAAACAAATTTTTTTTTTAATTTGATTTTCCTTATATAATAAAAAAACAAAATTTTAAGCCTATATAAGGACAAAATTTAAACACGTTATGGTAAGAAAGTTTTCTGATGAAGATCTAATTGCTAAAAGGTATCTCCAAACTAAAATCGAGCAGAACACTTCCAGTGGGCGTGACAATTCTTATGAAAATCTATATAGGCTGTTCCCTCTGTATAAGGTGTCCCTGAACTAAAAGTGTTCGAAAATGTACCAGTTGACGTGGCACCTCTTATTCAACAATTGTAAACGTTATTTTCAGTGAACCGTTATATCAATGGTTATAAGATTAAACATACATAGATGGCTTACCAACCGAGGTATGTTTCTTCCAAAATTAGCCGAAAATAGCCAATTGACGTAATACCATTCATACATGAAAAAACTAAAGATTACGTTAAATAAACTGTAAGAACAGTCTTAATAATATACAGTATGATGATGTTAGTTATTATAAACAGTGGGCGTGGTGCCTCATATATAAATATTTAGAATCTCTGAACGCAAAGTGAAAAGGGTTGTAGCAGTAGACGTGGCACACCTCACACACATATAAAACCTAAAATGTTATATTGAGTGAAATATGTTATATGTGAGGAGCAGTTATGGCATTTTCGGTATATTTGTACTTTTTTCAGTACATTTTCGTTGTGAAAAATGTGCGTCAATATGCTTAAGGGCCGTCCATAAACTACGTGAGTCAAAATAGGGGGAAAGGGGTCCAGCAAAGTCTCACCAAATCTCACAAAGGGGGATGAGGGGTCAACGATAATCTCACGTCAACTTTTTAGTGCAGAGAGTCTACATTATTATAGCAGATTACATCAAAAAATTATAAGGCAAGTTTCACGGAAGGGAGCGGGGCTAGAACTCACCACATCTCACCAACGGGAGGCAGGGGGTCCAAATTTTCAAAAAAAAAAACACCTCACGTAATTATTGGATGTCTTCTTAAGACAAATTTTTAGTGCATTTGCACTATTTATTTCTAATGGTTACCTTTTTTTTTTTGTTTTTTCTAGAAATATGTGTAAAAAATATTTAGTGCCATTTTTTTAAAAAATTTGTATACACATTAGAAAATTTTGGTGTCCATAACAAAAAAAAAGTACTTCCTTTGTTTACGTTTTTGGAGCAGATCATATTTTAATATTATATTTTTTACTGAGCTTCCTGTTCAGTAGTTTTAGTGGAAAAAACACAAAAAAATCTTAAACATCGGCTAATAAAACTTACTGATGATACCATGCAGCAGTGGTTGAAACTAGTATAAGGAGATAGGTGCCCATCAACCTGCAGGCCGATATCATGACATTGCAAGCTTTTTGATACCAGAACTGCATCTTTTGGTTTTGATTAACATGTGACTCCAACAAAACGGTGTCACATTGCATGAAATTACTGCGAGATCTCTTTTCACTACAAGTTATCGTAAAAAAATGGTAATTTGGATTGGCCACCATGGTTGATCGGTGCCCGTATTGGAGGCTAGCAGAGACGGCATTTATCTAATTTGACAAACCATTTATTAACATTCAACAATCTAACAAAGTAGTGCATCTTCACGGCGGACACCCTGTACTTTTGGAGTAAATAAAAAACTATTTTAAGACCTTAGGTATAAAGGTAACTTGATTCCATCAAGTTTCATTCTTTGAAGAGTTTTGACGATCTAAAACCTTTTATTCATTGGACTAATTAGATTTTGTTTTCGATCAAATGGAAGTGTTGTTGCAAACTGAAATTTTTAATCTTTTTTTTTTAATTTTGGGGTATCTTCTGATCGGTGCGAACGCTCATCAATAACAACAACCCTCTCTGGTAATTAACAAAAGCTTATAATTTTTAAATATTTTTTTTTTTATTTTTTGGTTTATAAAATTCTCAAAGTGGAAATCTTTACATTTATTTTAATACATTTACGTATAATTAATTTTTGAAATAGTTGTACATTGCCATGTATCCTTTAAAATCTTCACACACTTCATCACTAGTAATGAACTCAATCTCCGGCGACGCTTCCGGTGGAATGTAAACAATTGAACCTCGTTTTAATTGTAAGTCAGGCTTACCACTTAAACGTAGTAAGCGTTTGCCCTGTAACACGAGCAATATGGAACCATAAGCCTGTACTTGCAGTTTATATTCTCTTCTGTCAGCAGACAGTGTAATTTTTACCACAGCAAAATCGTCTACTGGTGGCACAAAAATTTGCACATATTTATCGATAACATGTGGTTGAAAAAGTTTTTTCGATGGCGGCAGTCCGATGTAGTTCAGGCATGAAATCAGCTGTTGTACATCTTTATATTTAGGTGTAAGCCCAGCACGTATGACATTGTCCGAACATGCCATACATTCGATACAGTCACCTGAAAGATAGGCATGAATTTCATTGGCACCCAAAAATATTGCCTGTCCGGGCTTCAATTGAATTAAATTGAGAAAGAAAAGCGACAGTATGCCGACATCATTAGGAAAATCACGATTGATAGCGCGGAATGTTTCAAGCAGTTTATGTGTTTCGAGCACTGAAATTTTGAAAAAATAAAACCTTAAATTAGTAAATAGTACAAGAATTTGAATAATATAGAATATAACAATTTACTGAGTTTTTACAACGAAGATTTGCTAGCTTTTTTATTTATTTAAGGACCCCTGAGAAAACCATCTTACAAACTTATACATACCGCGTTTGGGTTTTGAGAGAAAGGACTTTGGAGTATTCAAATTTTGTTCTTCTTAAAAACGGTACATTTGACATTTCGTTAGTTTCCGAAAATTAAGTTTAGGAATATATATATGTATATATAAATCCAACAATTTTGGAGTGTATACTCTACATTGCGATTCCTTTCATTTGTAACTATAAACACATCAAGGGCAAAAAACATAATACTAAATAGTATCGAGTTAAATTAATAGTAAATAATGATTGCAATGAAGTAAGCTTAATTTAAAAAAGTAAAAAATAAGAGTAGGGATTTCTTTTACCTTTTTCATAATTTTGAATAATAGCATCAATACATTTTGTGGTATCGGATTGGTTGGAGGTCATTAGAGTTTCGTAGCATTGTTTAAGCACCGCCGATGATCCACATTTCAATTCTTCTATGTTAGCCTTGTCACCAAGCAGCGTTTTAAGTGGTGGTAGCTCAACGCAAAAACCTGCAATTTCTTCATATGGACGAAAGCCGCAAAGTGCTAAAAATGGTGTAAGGGCAATAGCTAACTCTGGTTTGTGGTTTGGATCCTTATAAACATCCGGATACTCTTTGTGCAAGCGTTCCGCTTCACTCTGTTAATAAACAAATTAAGGTTTTCATTTTTAAACTGTTATTCCGTTTGGAAAATTAATGGTGATAATTATAGTATAATTCTTGAACGGGACGTTGTGCTAACCATTTTTTCTGAATAAAGTTCTGTAACCGAATTTTTTCTTATTGCGTTTTAAGATCAGTGGAGCCGTTGCACCTCAATTATGTGAACTTGAACAGACCACCATTGAAATCAAAATGGGTATTTAAAATTAAAGAAAACGAAGATGGGAAACCTACAAGATATAAAGCTCGTTTGGTAGCTAATGGTTTTCTTCAGAAATATGGGATTGACTATGAAGAAACTTTTGCGCCCGTAGCTAAGTTGACCACAATTTGAACAGTGCTGGCAGTAGGGGTGCAAATGCAATTCTATTTTTACCAGTTGGACGTAAAAACAGCATTTCTTCATGGACAACTAAAGGAAAATATTTATATGGAAGTTCCGAATGGATTAGAAGTAAAGGAAGATAACGTTTGCAAACTGGAAAAATCTTTATACGGCTTAATACAAAGCCCTCGCTGCTGGAACGAGAAGATAAACGAGTATGTATCTTTTTCAACTTGGATTTAAGAGATCAAGGCATGATTATTGTTTGTACACTAAGAAAAACAATGATGACCACATCTTTATTTTACTTTATGTTGACGACTTACTTATCGCTGGAAATTCGTTATCCTCAATTCAATTATTGAAGAAGAGATTTACAGCCCTATTCTGGCAGCTTAACAAAGCTCACCACATTAACAAAATATTTAATATTAACACGTTGTTAATGTTCCGTATTCTGGCAAAAATTTAAAAGCTCTTTTCTATACTATTTTGTTAATGACAGAAAGTGTCTTAACAACGAGTGATATTTCAGTATTGAGCTAAATAAAATTATATTTTTTTATGAAATTTAAAAGACAGGACAACGTGGTTTTAAATATTTACAACCATGTCTTAAAAAAACATTTATTTTCATTGATATCAATAAAAAAAAATTTTTGGATTTACGAGTATCGAACCCACGCACGCGAGCTATGAGTTCAAAGTCCTAACTACTTCGCCACGTTGCCTTGTATATCCAAGTTTTTTATTACTCTATTTGTTATTTTATTAATTTAAATTTAAAAAGTCAAAATTTGACAAGTTTACCACGAAAGCTTTTGTGTGGGGAATTCAAAAGCTTTTATGTTGTTAATGATTTTTTAGAATACCAATATTTACATTTCATAACAATTAGATTAACACGAGCACCTTTATTATTTCTTGTTAAGTCAACAAGCAGAATAGGGCTGTAAGTGACAAATTCGAGATGTCAGACTGTGGTGAGTTAAAACACTTTTTGGGGATAAAAATTGTTTACGACCAGAAAAATGGTCATTTGGCTCTGTCACAAGAAGTTAACATTGACAAAATTTTGAAAAAGTTTGATATGTTAAACTGTAACCCAGCAAAAACTCCTATGGAAAAAGGACTTCAGATACCTGAATCTCAAGAAGAAGCAACAAATCAGTCATATCGAGAACTTTTGGGAAGCCTTATGTACTTAATGCTTTGTGTAAGGCCTGATATTTGTTATCAAATAGGATACATGGGACGTTTTCAGCAGAAACCTACAGAAACACACTGGAAAATATTGAAACGTATATTAAGATACCTAAAAGGTACGAAGAATCAGTAAGTGGCTATGTTTTCAAAATTTTTGGAAATATCATCTCTTGGTGTAGCAAAAAGCAAGCTACAGTTGCAACCTCATCCAGTGAAGCTGAATACATTGCATTGAGCGGAGCCGCACCTGAAGCTATTTGGTTAAGAGGAATTTTGGAAGACATGGATGTAAAAAAGAAAAATTATGCTGTTCCAATTTTCGAAGATAACCATGGTTGCATATTTATGTCCAAGAATACGGAATGCAAACGTTCCAAGCATATAGATGTGAAATATCACTTTCTGAGAGACCACGTTACGAGTGGGTTGTTGGATATTTTGGCAATAAACACTAAAAATCAACTAGCAGATATTTTTACGAAATCACTTGCAACTGTACAATTCGAGAAATTTCGAAAACAACTACAATTATTAGATTGAGAAGGGGTGTTAAAATAACTGTGTTCAGAAACACTCTAATAATTTGTATCATCTAAGTTTTGAGTTTTGTATTATTATTTTGTAAAACGAAAATAATTTTTTCTCAGTCAAAAAATAAAAATTAAAAACGAGCAGCAGCTATTATTTATTTCAAATTGCTAAATATCAATATTACAAGAAATTTTAAATCCTACCTTGTTTGGGTGCACTTGTATGCTGAGCGCCTTGCGAATGCTCAGTACCTTAAACAAAAACGGTAGCCTCTCGCTAAGCACCGTGCTTAACTCTTTTTCATTAGATTTTATCAGCGATGGTCCACTGGGATGATCGCCCATCCATAATTCTGAATATGGCATTTGTTCATTCACTTGAAATTTAGTGGAATTTAGCAACGACAGTTTTGCAACTTCGGAGTTCGCACCCAATTTGCCCCAATCATAGTTTTTGACATTGCCAACAATTTCCATTTTTAATTTGGTTATTCAAAGTAAACTTGTCTATTATTTTATTTTTTTATCACTTTTTTTACAGGTCAACACTGAAGGTTATTTGTTAACTATGTCAGTCATTCTGCAGTTACGTCGACTGAGAAAAGTTCCAATATTAAAATCGGCCTCTGCTGCCGCTTATTAAAAACCTTTGGTCTCCATAATCACAGCATTTGCTTATTTATGTTTGTATTTTCTTAGTCACAGTTCAGATGAATCAACTTCGCTAGAATGCTTTCTGACATTCTCTTTTGATCTTGCCGTATGTCAACGTTTACACAAAAAAATTCGGTGATACAAATTCTGTGTTGTGAATTTGTTTTGCGTTTACACACGAAAACTACAGTTTCTTTCTGCTTGTAAATATCAAAGCAATTCCCAACGGGAAACGGAAGCGCGTTCAAAGGGCATCAGATGCGCTTCAAGGGAAGCAGAAGCTGCTTCCAATGCGCTTCTCACTGCTTATCTTTTTTAACATACGATGTCATTGCGGCGATGCGCATCTTTGGAAGCATATGTGATGCGCTTCCTTGGATGTTGAGTAGTTGCACATCTTTGGAAACACATGAAATATGCTTCCTTGGATGATGAGTAGAAGCATATTAAGCTTGAATTGAAAAAAAAACTATTTTTTTTTTTATTTATTTATTTATTTATTTATTACATGAAAAGTAGAGATAAATCACTAAATTACAGAAGAAAGGAGCACTAGTTACCAGGACCTTCGGCTCTCTAGATATGTATATAAGTATAAGAAATACAGAACTAATATTTACAATGGTATAACATGATTTGGTTTGAAAAAAGATTTTACATTATAAAATGATTACAAATTCAGAGTTATACTACAAAATAAATACAATAAATCACAAATTATGTTTAAATTAAATTTTTTAAGTTGGTTTCTTGCAAAAAAATATTGATTTTTGAAATGTTTTCTGTAGTGGTAGATTGAAGTAAATTTGACGGAGTTATATTTTGAAAGATACTTTTCCTAACTATTCCAAAAACTGGACAAACGTCTAGAAGATGGATTACTGACAGAGAATTAGAGTTGCAATACGGACACTGTTGAGCGGTGGATCCATTTAGTAGATGACTGTGTGTAATAATTGTATGTCCAATCCGTAAGCGAACAAAGGCTTTTAAATCGTTACAGAACGTTGACGAAGGGTAGAGGGCTTTGTTTCCATCTGGATTGAATACCTTGTAGAGATGATTAAAATCCGACCAGTTGCGTTGTTTAAGATCAGACAGTTGGTTGCCAATCAGACGAAATATATCCTTTTTCTCAGCGAAATTCAAAGTGATGAGCGGTTCTAACGAAGCAGATTTTGCTCTGAGGTCAGCGGCTTCATTGCCTTTTATGCCAATATGACTTGGGATCCACATAATCTTCAGGCTTTCTTTATTTTTTCCGAGTATGCTGCGTATTGAATTGAGAAGCTGAGAGTTATAATTAGTATTCAATAAAGCTTGGATTGAACTTAGGCTGTCTGTGCAAATAACAAATTTTCCATAAGTTTTGCTTGCAAATTGAGCTGCGTGTAGGATAGCAGTAGCTTCAGCTGTAAAAACTGCGCAATATGGATGCAGACGTCCGACAGATAAAGTGTTGCTCACATCATCAACTACAGCGAATGAAGTGCCAGAGTCAGATTTAGAACCGTCCGAGTATATGAATTTCCAGAAACTAGATTGTAAAGATGCAGATAATTCATTGTAAAGTTGACGGAAAACCAGTGGTGACGTGTTGTCTTTTGAGTAATTTGCTAACTCAAGAAGAAAGGAGTTTTTAATACAATCCCACGGTGGAGTTCTTTTAAGTTTGGACTTCGCTGTTACTATGGGGATATTCAATTCACTTGCAAAAGAAATACATCTTACAATAGTAGATTTTTTTCTCAGGGCTTTTTTCTGTCGCACCCTTGCTTTTACCACGTTATTTATTAGAATATTATTGTTACAAGAAAGTTTTGGAATGAGCCTCAGAGTATTGTATTGCAATCGTTCTTCAATAGATGGTAAGCCGGCTTCTGCAAGGATACATTTCGTGGGAGATGTTGGAAATGCACGAATGCTTCTTCTGGCAGCGTTGTGGTATGGAGCGTATAGTAGTTTTAGGTTTGTTTTTGCACAGTGTCCGTATATCGCTAGTCCGTAATCGATCTTCGACAATAACAAAGCCTTTGTGATATTTACAAGAATTAACATATGAATTTGACAATGCTTAGAAGAGAGATATTTTATAATGTTAAGTCGAACAACTAAGTTATTTCTAATATATTTACAATGCTCTTTAAATGTTAATTTATTGTCAAAAATTACTCCTAGGATTTTTAATTTGTCACAATTTGCAATAATTAAATTTTGAATTGTTAAATTAGGAGGAATACATAGTTTTTTTCTACAAATGTGGAGAGTTTTGCATTTGTTATATGATATATTAGCGCCTGATGAGTTAGACCAGTTAGAAATGTCTGAGAGAACTTCAGTGAATTTGTCATAAACATGAGTCAAATCCTTACATTTTGTGAACAAAAGCACATCGTCAGCGTAAATTACATGAGATATACATTTGTGATTAAGCAAGATGTTATTTATTTCTTCAAAGGCTATTACAAACAGGATAACTGAGAGGGGAGAACCTTGTGGTATACCATTGTAAAGATAGTGAATGTCTGAATATGTATTATTTACTTTCACGCAAAAGGACCGGTTTGTTAAGAAGGCTTTGACAAAATTATAAATTTTTATTCCAACTTTCCATTTAGATAACTGTCGTAGCACGACATGAATACCAATTCTGTCGAAAGCCCTTTCAAAATCCAGGCTAAGGACAGAGGTGTGATTTTTTGTGGCGAGTGCCGTAGAAGCATAGTTTTCAAAGTATAAGAGGGCGTCCATAGTACTGTGGCCTTCCTTAAAAGCAGTTTGATGAGGGCTTAGAAAGTTGTTTGATAGTGCAAACCACATAATCCGTTTAGCAATAATTTTTTCCAAAACCTTGCCTAAGCAAGGTAGTAAAGAGATAGGCCTATACCCAGATAAGGAAGATGCTGTGTGGTTGGGTTTTAAAATTGGAATAACGGTTGCCTGTTTAAAAGTTTGGGGATAGATTCCTTTTTGTAGGATGCTGTTGAACAGAGTCACTAGCCTTTTTTTTAAAGTTGTCGATACATTTTTGAGCATTGGGTAAGAAATTCTATCTTTACCAGGAGTTTTACCTTTCAGCGATGAAATAGTTAGGTCAAATTCGAAAGTGGTAATTGGTATTTCAATTTGAGTAGCAGAAGGTGAGGTAGCAGTATTTGAATAATTGTTGGCCAGTGATTGTAATTTTTGAGAGTTGAAAGTGTGGTGAAAGTTCGAGTCATGGGAATAATTTGACCAGTAAGAAGCAAAATGATTGGAAATTTCTATTGGCGAAAAGACAGGTCCATTGGATGATTCTAAAAATTTTATTGAAGATGGAGTGAAGGATCCTGAAAGCATTCTAATTTTAGACCAGACTTCTTTGGGGTTAGTTGTTGGATTTATGGACTTCGTTAGATTTTCAAGACTCTGCCTTTTAGCTTCTTTTAATTTCTTTTTGAAGAGGGCATTCGCTTTTTTATAGGAAATTAAATTTAAATCAGAGCGGGTTCTTTTGAAAATATACCATAATTTTTTTCTTTCTTCTCGCAAAAATGACAAGTTTGAATTCCAGAACGGCACAAAGTATTTTTGTGGCTTGTAATAAGTCTGGGGAATAGAGTTATGGGCTGCAGAGCGAATAGTTTTTAGTATGATAGCAGTTTCTTTGTTTATATTTTCAGATAATGGATATTTCAAAATATACTCTTTTGTCAGATTATGGAAACAGTTCCAGTCAGCTTTATCAGTTTTAAATTTAGGCGATGGTATACCCACTTTAGAGATAGGTGATGACATACTGGTTAAAAGTGGAAAATGATCGCTTCCATAAAGGGATTTAAGTGTACAACAGGAAAATTTGGGGGAAATGTTAGCAGAACAGATTGAAAGATCTATGTGCGTGAAGGTTCTGTGAGAGGAGAAATGAGTAGGTGCGCCGTCGTTCAAAACGATAAAATTATCAGAAATAATTAGATCTTCTATAATTCTACCTCTTTGGTTTGTAGACTCGGATCCCCAAAGGGAGCTCCAGGCGTTAAAGTCACCTATGAGGAGAAGAGGGTTGGAAAATTTGGAAGTAATATCTTGGATTTGTTTGAGGTTGAAAATCTGTTGGGGTGGAATATAAAAGGAAATAATTGTGAACTTAAGGCCGAGGTTAACTTCAATAGCTATGGTTGCAATTGTGGATTGAATTGGAATAAGTTTTTGCGGTATATCTTTTTTTACGAGTACTGCTATGCCTTGTGTGTTTAGAGAATTATGGGGTAGGTTATGGAAATAACTATTGTATTGGTAAGGAGCTGGTGCAATAGTGTTATAAGCTAAATTAGTCTCTTGAAGTGAAATAAAGGAGGGGGAAAGATCTTTAATGATCAGCTGTAATTCATTGTAGTTATTGTAGAAGCCTTTCATGTTCCACTGCAGAATGTCAAAAGTCATTGTTTAAGCTTTAAGTCGAGAAGAGTATATAAAATTTATTATTTTAGAATGAATCTGATAAAGAGTCATTTGTGTCTTGGTTATTAGAGGTTACAAAGTATTGATTTTTAAGTAGTAATTCTTGTGTAAGTTTAGTTATTGGAGATGTTGCGGGAGGTATGGAAGATTGAATATTTGAATTCAAAATTGAAGTGGTACTAGGAGAGGATGTAGTTTTATTATTATCTTTTGCGTCTTTATTGTTGATGGATGGTGTAGGTTTTTCTATGATTGTATTGACGTTAATATTTTCAGAGGCTTGTGAGCTTACTGAAGTTACTTTATTAGGTGTTGGAGAAATATCTGTAGGTTGTTTATTAGAATTGGGTTTGTTTTGAGAATTTTGTGAAAGGACTCCTGAATAGGATGAAGAAGAAATTTGTGGAAGTTGAGATTTGTAGATCTGTTTGGCATCGCGCATTGAGCATTTCTTTTGCGTTTTGATCTTTAAGATTTCCTTTTGCTGTAAAAATTTTTTGCAATTGTTAGAGTTGGACGGGTGGTTTTCTGTGCAATTTGCGCATTGAATACGCGTACACTCAACGTCGGTATGGGGGGGTAGATTGCAGTTCACACAGGCTGGACTATTATTACAGCGCTTCATGGTATGCCCTAGTATCTGGCACGACTTGCAGCGCATCGGGTTTGGGATATATTCACGCACCTGAACTTGATGCCACGAAATTTGGATAGTGGTAGGTAAGTGATATAAATCGAAGGTGAGTAGGACCACGCCACTCGGCTGAGGTTTATTTTCAACTATCTTTGTGAATTTGTGAATACTAACTAGGCCTTGGGAACCCAATTCACTCACAATTTCATCGTCAGGCACATTATTCAAAAAAGGGGCAAAAACCGTACCTTTCACAAAATTCAGATTATCATGGAATTTACACTTAATGTCACACAGGCCAAGTAGTTGCTTGGCAGAAATAAATTTATCAGCAATAATTTTATTTTTTACGAGCAACAAAAGGCTGCCATCACGAAGTTCAGAAATACTTTCAATTTCTTTACTAATAAGATGGAGTGATTTTTGAACTGCAAAACATGAGTAATGCGATAAAGGTTTTTCAGTGTTTGTAGATGAAACCACTACATATTTGGGGTTAGGTAGAGAGAGTTTGGGAATGGGCAGCTCAGGAAAATCTGACAAAGTTTTTTGAAAGCGTTTCTTTTTTGCTTTAGGACTATCTGCTAACGGCGCAAACCGATTGTCCCCTAAAAAGGGGGCCCCAGGGGGCATATTAACACAATATAATATACCGGATAATATAAAAATGTGTTACACGAGCAAAAGAAAAAAAAAAACCAAAGCAAGATATGCCAAAAAATACAGTGATAACGGGATATCACAATAACAAGAAAAAAAGGTAAATCGCAAGAAACAGACGAACCGCACTCAACGAGAGATAGTCGGAGACTGACTATTTTTTTTAATCTGTCTCCTCCGATCAGATTCGAATCTAGGCCTCCCGTGTCATGCTACTCTCTTACTGTTTTGAAATGCGCACATCTTAACCAACTGAGCCACCCTTATTATTAATGTGAAGTAGACTAAAACTCAAAAAGTCTTCTCTCAAAATGAATTGTTAAGTTTTTGATTTCTATAGTTGCAATTTGATAATTCAAATAATATACTTTTAGAAGCCTAATTATAACAACAAGCTTGGCTGATTTCGTTAAATTTTACGTAACAGCACGAATGCCTAGGTTCGAGTCCCAGTGGACGCGGGATAAAAAAAGTTTTTTTTTAAATTAAATTGAATTACAAATTCAATGCATCCGAAGAAGCACATCTGACGTGCTCCCCTTGGAAGCTGCTTCCAAATTTCCCGTTGGGTTACTGCATCAAGTTAACACAACAAACTTAAAGTCAAAGCATAATATAAGCTAACGAACAGAACGAAAGCGAATTTTCGGGCACGGAAAATACTGTATACCTCTCTTTCGTTTTTCCCATCTTGTCCAAAACAAGAAGAATTTTCGGAAAAGTTTCTGAGTGTAAACGTTGACTATGCGTTAAATAAAACAATGGGCCTGTTCAGCCAAGATAAGCGCTTTGATAAATTGCAGCACTTGAGAATCGCTTGAAAATTCCATTGCAATCACTTAAACTCTGAAAAATTAAGTTGCTGTTCTTGTTACTGCAACAACATAAAAGATGGATCGCTGTCAAATTGAAAGCCGATGCACTTTATAAGCGCTTAACAAAAAACGGTATTCAGTACAATCTTTAAACTTTTCAAAGATTTTGTGAATAGCTTAAATTGACTAAACAGGCCCAATGATTGCAATCAAGTTCTTTGCCGCTTTGCTGCTCAGTTTTGCTATTTCTTCAATTTGTAATAAAAAATATATATTCTTACTCTATATTTTTTTATTACGAAAGTTAAAATTAAGCTGAATAGTGTGTAAAAACATATTAAAACATAAAATTAACAAAAAGATCCATTCGCATTCATATATTACATCTTGATGTCAACATAACACAATACGAAATTATAAAGCCTAAACTAAAATAGACGAGAGAGTAAATTCGAGCCCAATGTCGATAACCAAAATAAACCTACGTAATTGGTCGAAAGTGAACGAAACATTATAACGAGACGTAAGAACTGAATTTCAAAACGTTGCTACTCGTCATAACAGGTTTTTCGGCTTGTTGGCTAACATTTTGGGTTAAATGTCAAAACAGACGAAACTAGTGCAAACGTTCGTTCAATTGCTACCGTATTGTCATGTCTATTTTGGTTAAGGCTTAACTTGTGAAGACCTCAACGCCATGGAGTCAATTACGCTATTTACATACACCGAAGTTGAGTGCTGGCGTATGACTTCGGAGTAAATATTTAGTGGTGTGAATGCAAAATACGTCGGTCAAGTATGTAGTTCGGTAATTGAACGTCGGTGTTACCTTACAATTATCGCAGGTTTATATATGCTCGTGCTTAATTTTTTGAATAAAAGACTAGTAGAATAGTTTTCTAAATAAACTTTTAAAATTTCAATGAACTTTGCAATGGTTTCACATGGTTGGCTTTTAGTATATACTAACACAAAACTGTTATGTAATAGGCACGCAACTTTTTTCCTTCTGTTCATAATCTCCAAGTGAACGTAATCACTTAAGAATATGTCAGTACAGTACATATGTGCAATATTTTACCCTATCCAATTTACACTCTTTTTGCAAACGTTTGACATTCGTAATATCAAAAAACATCAGTTCGTATAGTAACACAATAGTATTCGCGCTCTTTAATTTTAATTTAAGCTAAAAATCTATCCAGCACATAATTTTGCTTAAAATTTTGCAATAAAATTGTCATTTGGTATAAAAACTTGTCCTATTATAGTGGGAGCAAACTGGTCGCAACGAAGAAATGCAGGTGAATAGTAAGAATATCTAGTTTGGTTATGAAACTTTTAAGCGATATTTGCGAAAACTTATTGTTGTCACCACCAAAATGCTCATTTGTGTTTTTGTTTGCTTTCAACTGTTAAGTTAATCCCCTTACTTTGATATAAAAAAGTATTTTACTCATTTATATCAACCTCAGTTAAAGTTAAGTTAAGCTGCTAATAATTTGGCCCCAAGTGCGCTTAGTTCTGACACTGGATACCCGTTGGCGACTTTCTGTCGTTTGTGCCAACTGTGTTGGCTGTGTTTTAAGCGAACGCTACTGTATATTGAAATGTCGAAAAAATTGTTTCGCCTGAAAGGTGACGAAGTGTGTTATGAAAACTGCTATGCAACCTTTTTTGGCGCTTCTAAACGAAACTAATGAAAGCCAAACTAAAATATTAAGCCTGGAGAAAGAAGGATATAAAATCGAAATACAATATTTGGAAAGAAAAGCAAGGACAACGAGGAGCATTAGATGTATATTGAAGCAACGGAAAAATAATGGATACTGAAGAGATTGAAATTAAAATGCAAGAAGATGGTAATTCACTCTACTCATATATCATAAATTTGTAAATACATAGTTTACTAATTCCTTTTTAGAAACGATGTATTTGAGTGATATGGATGTGCATCCAGAGGAGGAAGTAATAACATTGGTAGAACTAGGAGTAGATGAAGAAGACGAATATGAGGAAGTCGATGCACAAAATGGTACGCAATTTCAAGTAATTATGTGTAAAATGAAATTAATCCATATTTATCTAGTGCAGTCACCAGCAGCAAAAAATCTCGAAAGTTTAGATGGACTACAAATAATACTAAACTCTTAGTCAAAGCTTACTTTGATAGAAGGCATCGATTTAGAGACCCTAAAACTAAAAAAATGGATTTATGGGATGAAATATCCGCGGAGTATGGCTTTCCGGTTAATATGAATACCATAACCATGAAATGGCGGAATATGAAGAAAACATATTCACTCATAAAAGACAAATTGTACGAAGGAAGCTTAGGTTGGTAAAAAGAACATGTAAATTTTCACGTAATTCATTTAAGAGAACTAGGATATTTGACAGTATAAAAAATTGAGGCTTAAGTTTACCGTGACTCCCATTGTCCAATGGGAATTAAACTAAACTTTTCTTATGTGCTTTTTTATTCTAAGCACAAATGTGTAAGCAAAAAAAGTCGCTCGGATCTGGTTTCGGATATATAGCCATCGGAAGTTGCGGATATAGCTTTTATGAAAATCCTTATAAGTTCGGAACCCCTGAATGAATATCAAAAATATAGGGGTCATAATATAGATAATTTAATGGCCTACAATAATGGTGACTAAACCTTTGAAATCTAACCAATAATTTTGGAGATATGACGATTTTTCTGAAATTTTGATCAATTTTTTTTTAAGAAACCGTTATTTTTTCCAAAAATTGCGTTATCAACCTATAACTTTTTTAGCATGATCAGAAAGCTTAATTTATTACCTTTTAAATGGTGTATAATATGTTGTAAATTTTTATATATGTACACCCTTTTTGACCGAAAAATAAAAAGATTATTCAATAAATTCCTATGGAAACTAGGTTTTTATGGTCAAAAACAATGAAAAACAACAAAAACAATAACTATTACAACAACAACAATTATTAGAAGACGATTCTCATTGAAAACGCGCGCGATTTTTAATAAAAATTTTTCGTCTGCGGCGCTCTTTTTTTTAACATAACCTTACTTTTTATAAAATTATTAATTTATTTAATAACCTTGTCATTTTATATTGAGAATAGTCTTATAATAAATGTTGTTGTGTAATAGTTGTTGTTGTTTTCATTGTTTTTGACCATAAAAACATAGTTTCCATAGGAATTTATTGAATAATTTTTTTATTTTTCGAGCAAAAAGGGGGTAAATATTTAAAAATTTACAACAAATTATACACCATTTAAAAGGTAATAAACTAAGCTTTCTGATCATGCTAAAAAAGTTATAGGTTAATAACACAATTTTTGGAAAAAATAACGGTTTTTTAAAAAAAAATTGGTCGAAATTTCAGAAAAATCGTCATATCTCCAAAATTATGGGTTAAATTTCAAAGATTTGTTCACCATTATTGTAGGCCATTAAATTATCTATATTATAACACCCATATTTTTGATATCCATTTAGGGGTTCCCAACTTATAAGGATTTTCACAAAAGCTATATCCGCAACTTCCGATGGCTATATATCCGAAACCAGATCCGAGCGACATTTTTTTTTGCTATTTTTATTTCCATTTTAGGGGGTAAAAACACAGAGAAAAAAAAAAGATTGGAGCATGGGAGTCACGGTAAACCTGTGCCAAAATTGAATTTTGGGTTTTTATGACATAATTATGTTAGGAAATGTATTTATCAACAAGGAATGACATCTTAAGTAGACTTAAGAAAACAAATCAAAAGCATAGCTATTGTTTTATATACATATGTATGTCATCCATTCGCTTCTTCAATATTAAGTTCCAGAGCTATTGAGAGCTAATGCTTTATTTCGACTTTGTCTGAGCTTTTTAAAGTATGACCTTTTGTTCACCAACATATTCAATACTTTTTTTCTTTATAAAGGGCTGCGGTAACGAGCGAATAAAATAAATAGTTGTGGCATTAAGTGTCACCAAGTAACTTTTAATGTAAACCAGTGATGGGCACATAGTGGCTCTATTTGCTCTCATTGCTCTCACCGTTATTCGACGCACAAGCAAGGAAAAAAAATTCGCAGAACTTCAACCCTATCAAGGCACAGCGTTGACTTGAATTCAAATGAAAACAAAAACAAAACAGGCATAAACGACTGCGCCGCATTGTGTCTTGACGAATGTAGCAATTGTTTTTATTTGTAGTGCAATTTGGTTTTTTTTGTGCTAATGGCAAATTTGGAAATGAAAGTAAAAAAAACTTTAAAATTTCGTTTGCTGTTGCTTGATGTTGTTGCTTTGCTCTTTTCTTAGATTTCTATGCCCATTGCTGATGTAAACTATTAAAGTATTTTTATTTTTTATCGAGAGGCTACAATGGCACTCAATCGGCACATTTACTTAGTCTCGTTAAAATCCCGAGTGGAATGAATGCGAGTCACTTGATCAGTAAATTTCAACATTAACTATTCAAAGTGTTTTTGAGCGTTATATGAAGAGGCCACAATTGCACTCATTCGCATGTATGCACTGGCTCTAATTGTCCAAACTTTACGATATGAAAAAAAATTGTTTAAAAATGTTTCATACAAAAAATTAGTTCTCGATCGAAAGGCAGTGTTGTGACATCGTATCATCTCGTTTGATTTCTGTTTTAAATTATTCCTTTTATATGATTTAATTGTGAGGCTGAGAAAAAAATTTTCGCAAATACATACCTCGCAAAGTAAGCCACAAGCAGAAAATATATTAAGACCAATCCTATGAGATAAAAGCACATCAATTTCACGGCCGCAAAATCTCCATGCGACAAGATTTGACCCACCTTTCACCGTTTTAAAATTTTCTACACACTAATTTTGAAGAAAAATAAAATTTTTAAAATTTTCAAAAAACCGTATATTTTCGAAAATGGCTATCGTTATTAGTAATTTTAAGTCTATGAATGATTTTTTTTTTTTTTTTTTTGAAAACCGACCCCAGCATGATTCTGACAACTGACGCTTACTGAAATGACCATCAAACGTGCAGCGCTACCTCTGGCTTGCTGGCATAATTCATATAAAAGAATATAAATACATACATATGTTTAATTTAAAATATTGAAAAAATTATTTAATTAAAATTTTGATTGGAGTGATTTCGTGAATATTCTCTCCATCATGCGGAAGTGTTGTGCTTGAGTGCAAAGGCCAATTTCTGTGTTCATAGTAAGTCTCTTTTCATCAACTGATTCACATAAATTTTAGAGTTTACGAGGAATCTTTAAAATCTTCAAAAACTGACACCATTAATTACCGGAAGACTTTTATTTATCCTAAAATTTTTCCACTCACTATTATTTGCTCTTCAGATTTTAGGAAAAATTGATCAATGAATATAATGGGAAATTTCCGTTGTTATAGGAATTCAAACCTAAGAAGATAAAAAAAAAAACATTTTTTTAAGAGAACGGCAAGGTGTGCATAATATAATAATAGTTACCTTAAAAAAACAAAATCCTGCCTTATGGAAACATAAGGTAGGGGAACTTGAGTACGTACAGAACAGGAATGCATGCTAGTCGTTCCGTGTCTAAACTAAAAGACTTCATGCACAGGTATTCAAAAATTAAAACCATGCAGTAAAAAAACAGGATCTTCGAATAAAATCAATATGTATACGCGGCAATAATTGGTATACTAATCAAGACGAAAATAATACCGAATCGGAACAAAGCAAATAGCTAAATGCATTGTAACCAAAATGTATTCGTCTTATGGATACATATAAAGTTTTTCGCATTTTGAGTGAGAGGCAAAAGATGTTGCTGCTTCAGGCACTAACCCTAACCCACCCATAGAATGAGAAACTTTTATTCTCTCCCAACCCATCCAAAACTACAAACTAGAATGTGTGTGTCATTACCGCAAGATGCAAAATATATAAGAAAAACAGTTTCCATTAGGCAAATGTGCATAAGATTAAGAGGAAAATTGTAACAAATTTAAAGAAATAATTTTAGGCTTATCTCAAATAATAATTTGACTAAAAAACGTTCCATAATTCAAAATTTACGTTTATACATAGTTGCTAACACTGTTTGTGAAATAGTGCAAGAAAGTAAGATTTAAAAAAAAAAAATATTTCAGTTAAACGAAACTGAGAAAGTGTGTGCTTAAATTTGCATTATATTTCGTGAAACGCATGAAGATGGAACAATAATATGCAAAAAGCGAGCGATTATTATGAATGCTCAATTCATTTTTTTTATCTAATTTCTTTCAGTGCTTAACTTTCTGCACACTTTTTTTTTTTTTTGCTTATCTGTGTCGAACTTTTCAACTTACGAGTGTAAGGAAAAAAAAGTAAGTGCACTCACTTACTGTTTTAGTGAGCACGAAAACAGAATTTGTATAACAGTTTACGCAAATAAGTTTTGCGTATCTCTTATAAATTTTTGTTTGATATTACAAACGTGTGTCGTGAAGATTAGTAAAGAATTGTATTAAAATCAGGGACATAACTATTATAAGATTTATGTCAAAAAGTTGGTTTATAACTATTATGAATAAGAGATATTTTATTAGTTGTCAATAACTATTATTTTTCAATGGATTCTTTTTTACGTTGAGTCATAACTGTTATGCATAAGAGATATTTTATTAGTTGTCAATAACTATTATTTTTCAATGGATTTTTTTTACGTTGAGTCATAACTATTATGCATAAGAGATATTTTATTAGTTGTCAATAACTATTATTTTTCAATGGATTTTTTTTACGTTGAGTCATAACTATTATGCATAAGAGATTTTTTATTAGTTGTCAATAACTATTATTTTTCAATGGATTTTTTTTACGTTGAGTCATAACTATTATGCATAAGAGATATTTTATTAGTTGTCAATAACTATTATTTTGCAATTGATTTTTTTTACGTTGAGTCATAACTATTATGCATAAGAGATATTTTATTAGTTGTCAATAACTATTAATTTCGAAAAAATATTTTTTTACGTTGTTTTGAAAAAAGTGTTCAACAGATTTTCATTTTTGTGAATCTTTTTGCACCAATCGATGGGGAGGTGGTTTTTATGACATCACCAGAGGTGGTCATCGGTTCGAAAATGTACGCGATTTTGACTCATTTTTGAAGTTTTTTTTGCTTCAATCAATGAAAAGAGGTCTAAAAAGGATATTGGCCATCACTAGAAGTGGAACCGATCCTTGAAAGTGCTCGATTTAGGTCCGTTTTCGAAATTTTTTTTGCAAAAAATTGATGGAAAGAGGTTGACAATGGGCTTTGGCCATCACCAGAGTTGGTCCCAACTAAAAAAGTGGTCGATTTTGGTCCGTTTTGAAAAATTAATTTTGTACCAATCGTTGGAAAGAGGTCGAAGTCGAAAAAAAAGTTCGAAATTTTGTTTGCACCAATCTTTGGAAAGAGGCCGAAAATAGATTTTGGTCATCATCAAAGGTGGTTTCGAGTACCAAAATGTGCCCGATTTTGGTCCATTTTCGAAATTTTGTTTGCACCAATCTTTGGAAAGAGCTCGAAGTCGAAAAAAAAGGTACCAAAAAGTGCCCGATTTTGGTCCATTTTCGAAATTTTGTTTGCACCAATCTTTGCAAAGAGGTTGAAGTCGTAAAAAAAGGTACCAAAAAGTGCCCGATTTTGGTCCATTTTCGAAATTTTGTTTGCACCAATCTTTGGAAAGAGGCCGAAAATAGATTTTGGTCATCATCAAAGGTGGTTTCGAGTCCCAAAATGTGCCCGATTTTGGTCCATTTTCGAAATTTTGTTTGCACCAATCTTTGGAAAGAGCTCGAAGTCGAAAAAAAGGTACCAAAAAGTGCCCGATTTTGGTCCATTTTCGAAATTTTGTTTGCACCAATCTTTGGAAAGAGGCCGAAAATAGCTTTTGATCCATTTTCGAAATTTTGTTTGCACCAGTCGTTAAATAGAGGTCGAATATGAATTTTGGACCTCATTTGAGGCGGCTCCGGACACTGGAAAGGACCGTTTTTGACCCATTTTCGAAAAAAAACTTCTTTTTTCTGTAATAAATGGGAAAAGGTCGAAAATGGATTTTGGACATCACTTAGAGTGGCTTCTGAGTCCGGCCCCGAGAAAGAACCGTTTTTGACCCATTTTCGGAAAAATTTTTTTTTTCTGTAATTAATGTGAAAACGTTGAATATAAATATTTGACATCATTTAGGGTGGCTCCGGGCCCTGGAAAGGACCGCTTTCGATAATTTTGGTAGTTTTCAAGTTCCGGAGCTACTCTAAAAGATATCCAAAACGCATTTTCAACCTTTCATAATCGATTGGAGCAATAAAAAATTTTAGGGTGGTTCATAAAAAATTTTTTTTTTTGTTCAAATCGATAGGGAAATGTCGACAATAGTCATTTTCGAGCTTTATCTATGAATTGGAGCAAAAAAAAAATTTTTTATGAACCACCCTAAAATTTTTTATTGCTCCAATCGATTATAAAAGGTTGAAAATGCGTTTTGGATATCTTTTAGAGTAGCTCCGGAACTTGAAAACTACCAAAATTATCGAAAGCGGTCCTTTCCAGGGCCCGGAGCCACCCTAAATGATGTCAAATATTTATATTCGACGTTTTCACATTAATTACAGAAAAAAAAAATTTTTCCGAAAATGGGTCAAAAACGGTTCTTTCTCGGGGCCGGACTCAGAAGCCACTCTAAGTGATGTCCAAAATCCATTTTCGACCTTTTCCCATTTATTACAGAAAAAAGAAGTTTTTTTTCGAAAATGGGTCAAAAACGGTCCTTTCCAGGGTCCGGAGCCGCCTTTAATGAGGTCCAAAATTCATATTCGACCTCTATTTAACGACTGGTGCAAACAAAATTTCGAAAATGGATCAAAATCGGGCACATTTTGGGACTCGGAACCACCTTTGATGATGACCAAAATCTATTTTCGGCCTCTTTCCAAAGATTGGTGCAAACAAAATTTCGAAAATGGACCAAAATCGGGCACTTTTTGGTACCTTTTTTTTCGACTTCAACCTCTTTCCAAAGATTGGTGCAAACAAAATTTCGAAAATGGACCAAAATCGGGCACATTTTGGGACTCGAAACCACCTTTGATGATGACCAAAATCTATTTTCGGCCTCTTTCCAAAGATTGGTGCAAACAAAATTTCGAAAATGGACCAAAATCGGGCACTTTTTGGTACCTTTTTTTTCGACTTCGAGCTCTTTCCAAAGATTGGTGCAAACAAAATTTCGAAAATGGACCAAAATCGGGCACATTTTGGGACTCGAAACCACCTTCGATGATGACCAAAATCTATTTTTGGCCTCTTTCCAAAGATTGGTGCAAACAAAATTTCGAAAATGGATCAAAATCGGGCACTTTTTGGTACCTTTTTTTTCGACTTCGAGCTCTTTCCAAAGATTGGTGCAAACAAAATTTCGAAAATGGACCAAAATCGGGCACATTTTGGTACTCGAAACCACCTTTGATGATGACCAAAATCTATTTTCGGCCTCTTTCCAAAGATTGGTGCAAACAAAATTTCGAACTTTTTTTTCGACTTCGACCTCTTTCCAACGATTGGTACAAAATTAATTTTTCAAAACGGACCAAAATCGACCACTTTTTTAGTTGGGACCAACTCTGGTGATGGCCAAAGCCCATTGTCAACCTCTTTCCATCAATTTTTTGCAAAAAAAATTTCGAAAACGGACCTAAATCGAGCACTTTCAAGGATCGGTTCCACTTCTAGTGATGGCCAATATCCTTTTTAGACCTCTTTTCATTGATTGAAGCAAAAAAAACTTCAAAAATGAGTCAAAATCGCGTACATTTTCGAACCGATGACCACCTCTGGTGATGTCATAAAAACCACCTCCCCATCGATTGGTGCAAAAAGATTCACAAAAATGAAAATCTGTTGAACACTTTTTTCAAAACAACGTAAAAAAATATTTTTTCCAAATTAATAGTTATTGACAACTAATAAAATATCTCTTATGCATAATAGTTATGACTCAACGTAAAAAAAATCCATTGAAAAATAATAGTTATTGACAACTAATAAAATATCTCTTATGCATAATAGTTATGACTCAACGTAAAAAAAATCCATTGAAAAATAATAGTTATTGACAACTAATAAAATATCTCTTATGCATAACAGTTATGACTCAACGTAAAAAAAATCCATTGAAAAATAATAGTTATTGACAACTAATAAAATATCTCTTATTCATAATAGTTATAAACCAATTTTTAAAAATAAGTGTTAAAATTGGGCAATTTTTTCAATCTGAAAAAAGAAAATAACAGTTATTTTGGGTCCCTGATTAAAATACATTAGGTTAGGTACATATTTAGGGATATTAAGGTATTTTTTTCGACTTCGTATAAAAATGTTGATAAAATTGCATTTTATAAAAATGGGCATCACAGTCGCTTGATTTTGAAACATTAATTGTGAATTATAACGGACCGAAAGTGCGTTGCTTACCAAATTTTAACTTTAAATATCAAAATTTGAAATCGCTCTAGCACAAAGGATTGCAATAAAAATTTGAAGTTTTTTTAGACACTACTTGAAGTCTAAAACAACAATATTTTACAAAAATTCTAATAAAAAATTAAATGTTCTTAATAAAGGATAACTATTATCTCTTTCTATGAATAAGTTCTTTTTCAACTTTTTTGTCGAACTTTTCAACTTAAACATGTAGTTTTTTTCCAAAAAGTAAATATTTTGCTGACTTAAAAAATCGCTTAAGTATTACAGACTTAGCCCTTAGCTGATATCCTTTGTCATGTTTATATTCTATCCATTATCTATTCCAAATCTGTATCAATGCACTGATCCCGCTGTATTTTGTTATTTATCCACTTTTATACAGGCAGAACACTCAATAGGTGTGCACGAATTGTGACTATGCATTATAAGGACTGTACCGAAAAGAAACTCCACACTTTCAAACATAATTTTCTCGCAGCGTATGAATTTATTTCAAATTGGAAAAGTACCCTTAGCAAACACGATCAGTTGTGTTTTTATTATTTTTACTATCTCCGTTATTATTCTGGTAGTTGTCGCGATGCCGCGTATTGAAAATCATGTCCGCAAGGAAATTGTGCACAATTACTGTACTAAAAAAATATTTCGTACAGACAATTGGCAAAAGACCACAAAATTAGTGTTAATGGTGTAAAAAATATTATTATTAAGTATGGGAGTACCGGTTCTGTCCAAGATTTACCAAAAAGTCTACGAAAAAAAGGTTCAAGTGACGCAAAACTAGAAGCAAAGACAATGACTTTGATAAACAGAAATAAAAGTATGTCCGTTCGCGACTTGGCAAAAAAGGCTGGGGCCAGTGTATCAATGATTCAAAGAGTTAAGCGAAGACATAATCTTAAGACATACAAAAAACAAAAAATACCCAATAAAATTGAAAAGCAAGGGCAAGTGGGGAAAACAAGGTTTCGAAAATTGTATGACCGTTTACTTAAAGATATTGTTGAATGTGTTATAATGGATGATGAAACCTATGTAAAAATGGACTCAAGAGCATTGCCGGGTCCCCAATTCTACACAAAAGAGAGAGGTAGTGTTGTCGAACAGTCAATATCGACAATTGGAATCGAAAAATTCGGCGAGAAAGTTCTCATCTGGCAAGCTATTTGCTCTTGCGGCCTTAAGTCCACTCCGTTTTTCACAAAGGGCACTATATCCGCTGAAGTTTACAAAAAAGAATGTCTAAAACTCCGCCTTATACCATTTTATAAGAATCACAATGTGTCAAAAATATTTTGGTCTGACTTAGCCACGTCACACTATGCCCGGTCCACATTGAACTTGCTCGAAAGCCAAAACATCAATTTCGTTGCAAAAGAGGAGAATCCACCAAATGCTCCGGAATTTCGCCCAATAGAAAGGTACTGGGCCATTGAGAAGCGAAACTTGAAGAAAGATGGTCGAGTTGTTGATAACGTAAAAGAACTGAAAAATAACTGGCTTAGGTCAAACAGGGCCGTTACAAAACAAGGTGTGCAAGATTTAATGAATGAATTTAATGATTTTTTTTTATAAATTTTATTAAAAAGTGAATTTAAATACTTTTTTTTATCAGTATAAAAAAAGTTTCATTAAGAAATTAATAAAAACTGATATTTTGCAAGCAAATGAAAATCTGCAGTTTCTTTTCGGTACAGTCCTCATAACATGCGTAATTAACCAATTAAATACTAAATTCAATCAAGTTTTTTCTATGAGTGATTTTATTTGAATTTGGCTTATATGTAGTTGCGTATAGGGTACATTCATTTTGTCCCTCCACTTAAAACGCATTGCAGGGGGCGTGACAGTACAGAAATGTATATACATATATTCTTGATCAGCGTTACCCCTTGAATGTAAATGGCTGTTTTTTTTTTTTTTTTCAAAATAAAAACATTCGCGATTTAGCATATACTATTGTCAAGATGAAAACCAAGATCGATTTTATTTTAAAATTAATGAAATAAACATTTATTGAAAGAAATTCTGTGTTCGACCATTTTGAAGATACACGCGTCGCTTAACGTACTAATTAAAAAAAAAAAGGTACCAACATCAAAAAAAGAAAATAATAATTGTTTGTCTAGCACTGCCAGACCTTAATGATTCAAATAAATAAGAAGTGTAGTATACAGGGATGACAGCTCGGCTTCTCCTGACTACCTACTCGTCCCGAGTATGGTCATCACAATTTTCGTCTTCTGGAACATCATCATAGTCATGATCAATTTCCGGAAACAGCTCGCACCATGGCTTAATCTTGTCGCTACTGACCACAGTGCTGAATTTTCTCTGTTTTCGCTGCATTCCATCTATATCCTCGACCACGTATCGATCAAAACGCAGGACCTTTGTAATGATGTATGGCCCTCGATAACTAAGTTCCAATTTTCGTGATTCGCCTGTACTTGGCGGTGGACACTCGACCAACACCAAGTCACCTTCGTTGTATACTCGAGGCTTAGCATGTTTTGCATCGAATCTTAATTTCCAGATGGTTCTTGCACTTTCGATATTTTTTATAGCGTCGTCTCTCCTTTTATTCATGTTGAGATCTATATCATCGTCATGCAAGGCGGCAAGAATTTTATTTCCATTTTTATCTCGCAAAGGAAAGTCAAAGATAAGGTCGATCGGTGAGAATTTCGTTGTCGTGTTGATATTTGTGTTAATCGTCCATTGTAGATCGCTCAATTTCTCATCCCAGCACTTAGTGTTTGTTGTCGATGCCTTCAGGAACGAGAGAACTGACTGATTAACTCTTTCAGCAAGTCCATTAGCACGTGGAGTACGTACAGCCACTTTTACATGTTGAATCGTATTAATTGCGCAGAACTCTGCAAACATATGTGACGTGAAGGCGGTGCCTCTATCAGTAACTATGCGCTGAGGTGACCCAAAATACAGCATCAAATTCTTTAACGCGTCGATAACTTGTTTTGTCTTCGTGGACCTTACAGGCACTATGTTGACGTAGCGCGTTAACGCATCCACAATTACCAATATGTGCTCGTTACCTCGTCGACTCTTTATGAACGGGCCCAAGTGATCCATGTGCAGAATTTCAAATGGAACTTGTGGTATCTGCATGCCATACAGCTCACACTCCTTCCTCATAGGACTTCGAGTAAAACTGCACTCCACGCATGACTTTATGTAATTCTTTGTAAAATTTCGCAAACGCGAAAACCAGAAGTGTTGAGACACTCTTTTTACAGTACCGTCTGCAGCTGGATGCCCTGCATCATCGTGACATAGTTTTATAATCCGCCATCGCATACCCTTCGGCACCACCAGTAGTAACTTTTTGTCTGGACCATGCTTAAATAAGCGATTTGCCTTCAGAATATATTCGGATTCATATCTTTTCTTTTGATCAGATACCAGCTTACCCTTCATAACGGAGATTATATTCTTAATGTATGGATCTTGTTGCTGCATCGCTGAAAGCCAATCTTCCGTTGTTAAAGTAATATTTAATATTTTTGAACTAACATCCTCAGGTTCCGTCGGTGCTTCGACTGGCGCA
Organism: Tricholauxania praeusta; assembly: GCA_949775025.1. Taxonomy (NCBI): domain Eukaryota; kingdom Metazoa; phylum Arthropoda; class Insecta; order Diptera; family Lauxaniidae; genus Tricholauxania; species Tricholauxania praeusta. The sequence continues at coordinate 34,496,930 of OX459029.1, forward strand.
CGACTAAGTGCGTCGACGTGCTGCATCTGACTTCCTGATCGGTGCAGGATCTCGTAATCGTACTCAAGGAGCTTAAGGAACCAACGTGCGATGCGTGGAATAAGTGGCTTCGATATTTTTGCGCTGACTACTGCCTGGCAATCGGTGATTATAGTAAAAGGTTTTCCAAGAACGTACATACGAAAGCGTTGGCATGCTTCGACGATTGCCAAAACCTCAAGTTCGTAGCTGTGATAATTTCGTTCACAGCTGTTGCATAACCGACTATAATACGCAATCGGCTTCAGGACACCATCATCTTCGATTTGAAATAAAATGGCAGCTAATCCAGTACTGCTGGCATCAGTGTGTATTTGATGCTTTTTGCTTACATCATAAATTCCTAATACTGGCTTTTCTGTTAATATTCGAATTAATTCATGGAAAGCATTGTAGCAATCGGCATTCCATTCAAATGTAGCATCTTTCTTTGTTAATCTCGTCATTGGGGCAGCAATACGTGCATAGTTTGGCACAAATTTACGGAAGAAGCCCGTGAGTCCCAAGAACCGGCGTACTTCGAGCGCTGTTGTTGGAATAGCAAAATTATTAATGGCAATGGTTTTGATTTTACCTGGTTTTATTCCGTTTTCGTCAAGCTCATGTCCAAGGAATGTCACGGTTCTTTTTAGAAACGAACATTTTGATAACCGTAGTGTGAGACCTTCTCCTTTAATGATGTCAAGGAATTCCTTCAAGTTTTGAAGACCTTCTTCAACACTCGTTGAAGCAACAATCACCTCGTCGACATAGCTGACCACTTTACCGCCCAATGGTTTAATAACGTCTGCCATCATTCGTTGGAACGTACACGGCGCGTTTCGTAATCCGAAAGGCATTCTGTTGAACTCGAAATGCCCATTGTGTGTTACGAAAGCCGTATATTGCCTCGATCGGTCGTCCACTTCGATTTGATAATAACCCGACATAAGGTCTAGTGTTGAAAAATAAGTTTTCCCCGCGAGTGTCGATAGCACGCCATCAACGGTTGGCATCAACCAAGGTTGTTTTTCAGTTACTGCATTTAATGCACGGTAGTCGACACATAGTCTGTCTTCACCATTCGATTTTCGAACGAGTACAATTGGTGACGCGTATAATGATGTTGATTCCCGTATAACACCAAGATCTAAAAGTTCTTTTATTATTCGTTCGACCGACTGTTGCTTCGGTATTGGTATATTATATGGTTTTTTAACAATTGGCTTTGACGTAGTCAACACGATTTCCATTTTACCGCGATTACATTTACCAATATCATGCAAATTTTCGCTTAGACAGCATTCGTAGTCACTCAACAAGTTTATTAAATTGTTAATTTCATTTGCTGGAAGATTTTCGTCAGTATCCAGTCTTGCTTTATCTATCGCGAACACGTGACACTTTCCGTTTTCTAAAATAACACGCGCCTTTGACAAGATATCAGTCCCAATAATAACTTCATATCGCATTACATCATCTTTAACTAAAATTAGATCGCATTCATAATTTTTTTCATCAATTGTTAAATTCGTTGAAAGTTTTTCAAGGCAGCAGATACTACCTCCCGCGAAACCTTCGAGAATGTCCTTACACGGCGTTATTGTACCTTCACACATATTCGATATTGATTTTTTTAAAATCGATCGCGCACTACCCGAGTCTATCAATGCATTTAATCGTAAACCACCAACCGCTACTTGCTTCGTTATAGGCTCACTTTTAGACACGATTTGTTTATTGATCACTGCATTAATCGGGTCGCCGTTTATGCAACTTTGTTTTTCTTGCACTGTATTTACTTGTGTAGACCGAGGTAGATTTCGTGATACACAATCTTTTGCTTCATGCCCAGTGGCATTACATTTTTGACACCTTTGTTTCTTTGGTGGCTGTGGGCAATTCACCGATATATGTCCGCGTGCCCGACAATTATAGCAAATTGGACCACTTTTAATTTCATTATCCATATTATTTGTTTTTATTTGCGCATTAACCGGTCGCGCATTCACTTGTACAAATGAGTGGCCTCCCGAGTGGCTTCCCGACTGTTTTCCTTTCACAATGTTCATCAACGATTGTAAAAGTTCGGAACACTTTGAAAAACACATCGCAGTCAGAGTATTGCGAAGACCGTCTTCATTGAGACCATTAATTATATACCGAATTATTGAATCATCATCAACTCTACCACGTCGTCCCAATGCCAAAATTCGATAGTAATATTCAAGATAACTTTCACCTTTTCTAATTCGTGACCTAGTCAATTCGATGTGAATGTCTGCAACACTTGTTTTGCACGGAAAGTCAGCGACGAAAGCTGCACAAAATTCTGCCCACGTACGAAAGGCAAGCTGTGCGTCGGCCCATGCTTTTGCTGGACCTTTCAATTTTCCCAGAATAGCAAAAAGTACAATACGGTCGTCCCAAAAATATGCCATTTTCAACTGCTCAACGCGTTCAATAAACTGTATTGATGTGACGTCACCAACACAGGGATCAAACTCAGGCAAGATTGCCATAATGTCGCGCACATTATTTGTATTTGATCCCAAATTTTCATTTAAATTATACGGAACTTGCATATTTGGCCACGGATGTGGACAACCACTATTTGTCACAATTGGCGTTGGAGCATGCGTGCTCATTCGTTGCCAACTCACCGGCTGCGGAGCGGCAGCGTATGTTGCATAGGGATTTTGAAAATTATTCGGTTGAAAAACATGCGTATTTAACGGCTGGTAAACAGTAGTGTACACCGGCTGTACACCATACGGCTGCGAAGCGGCAGCACATACATTTGCATATGTATATATCGACTGCGGGACGGCAGCACGCACATTTGTGTGTGTATATGTCGACTGCGGGATGGCAGTATACACGGGTTGTGCATTAAGCGACTGCAAGGCGGCAGTGGAAAAATTTGAATTTGTGTATGTCAGCTGCGGGGCGGCAGAATATACTGATTGAGTACTTGGCGTCAGCGTCAGTGTGTCGGCATCTGAAGAGTTCTGCATGGATGTGCTTGCATGAACATGCACGATTGATGCCTCCACTGTTCGCCGCAGAGCACCAATATCGTCGCGCATTTCATCACCAACCACGCACTCCTCAAATACTTCCTCTTCCAGATTACCGGGTGCTCCATCTCTTGACCGAGACTCCTCCACACTCACACCCGCTTCCTGCAATCGTGCAACGATTTCAGCCTTGGACCCCGATATTCTGAGGTTCATTTCGCGGCATTTATTCTTTAATTGTTCTACTGTGAATACGTTTAAATCGATCATCCCACTTCTGATTATGTCAAGATGAAAACCAAGATCGATTTTATTTTAAAATTAATGAAATAAACATTTATTGAAAGAAATTCTGTGTTCGACCATTTTGAAGATACACGCGTCGCTTAACGTACTAATTAAAAAAAAAAAGGTACCAACATCAAAAAAAGAAAATAATAATTGTTTGTCTAGCACTGCCAGACCTTAATGATTCAAATAAATAAGAAGTGTAGTATACAGGGATGACACTATTTTTAACATATTTTCGGTCCCTTTTTATTAGGATAGGCTTTGGCCAAAAATAAGTATTAAAATGCTTTCATAAATCCTTAGGTGACAAATATATTACTTTAACCTCTTGAGATTAAAGCACCAATAAATATATATACATATTTTTAAATCTTAGATAATGGCATAAGGTGGGAGCATTATGAAATATTCGATTTTCTTTATTCGGTGGACGAATCTACAATGGGTAAATAATTGCATATAGTTTTTTTATGAATCTTGTAAAATAATTTTTAAATTTTTATTTCTCATCGTTAGATTCAAGTTTTGTGGAAACATATTTTTCAGACCTGGAACCAATGAATATAGCAGAAAAAGCTGAAGAATTTGACGATGAAGAAAGAGAAATAAATGGTATGTGATTCCGAATTGATATAGAAAAACCAATAAATAATTTTTGAATTCAGAATCAAACTCCAATAACTCTCAGAAATTTGAATGGACTCCAACTCTTGTTAAAATTTTATTCAAAGGCTACTTTGAAAGAATACACTTATTTAAAGAACCAAAAAAGCACCAAATTAAAAAGAAAGATTTATGGCATGAGATATCTCTGGATATGAATTCGGCCGGCTATTCGATAAATGAGGATGCTCTAAATACGAAATGGCGAAATTTGAATTTTAGATATAGAATTTTAAAAGAAAAATGCGATAAAGGAAGCATCGGTAAGTGAAGAAAATATGAAAACTACACGGTTTTTACAAAGGGAAACTAAGCTATCACCTGTACAACAAAATATATGTAAAAAATTATTCTACTACTTTTATATGCAGTAACTAATGTAGAAACTTGATGGCACCATAACATCATGAGCCAATGCTCAGCGTTTTATACAACCATGCCGTTGTGCCAATTTTATTTTTACTATGCTTGAATGGCATATCAATGGCAAAGTTAAAGCCTTTTGAGGCAAATCATATGTCTAGGAAGTCATTTCTCAGGAAAATAATGCTAATAAATATAAATTAGATATGTATTTAATAGCTGTGTATGCACACTTTGCCTGAACCGAGCAAAAGTTCGACTAAAACGAATCCAAAATCTGTATTTCCACGGTGGTTCCATATCATATCCCGAATTACGTAAAATTCAAAATCGGAGCTGTTCTTTTCTTCGAGAAATCAGCATTTTAGTTTTCCACGTCCGTAATACATACAGTAAGGTGACAGGAAAAAAATTGATTTTTTGAAATTTGTATGTCTCCTAGTCTGAAACGGTTTTATAACCTTAAGTGAACCTCAGTAAAAATTCAACCCATTCTAGTAAGATTTAGAGGTCGCGAGATTCGTTTGAAGTATTTTGAAAAATGTTTATCTTTAAGTGCTTGTAAAATTAAGCGAAATGTAGTTTTACTTTTAAAATACTCTCTGACTATTGTTTTTCATGTATTTTGAATTACTGAACACGATGAAATCACTAATTTACCCAAAATAACTACGTTTTTGTCTTAATCGCCATTTTCCGGAAAAGAAATAAAATTAAAGTTAATTTTTTTGATTTACAACTAACTATTTACGTTTTTGACACTTGGCAAAATTTAACAACAGAATTTTAGGGAATTTTTGTTAACTATTTTTCGGAGAAAGAGTGAACAGTTTGTTTCCCTCATTTCTACGCTATCAATTAACTACATTTTGGAGAAATCAGACATGAGTTAGGCATATTTAGGGGAAAAAAAGCGTCTTAAGCTTACTTTAGGCGAGTAAACAGACACAACTAATGTGTTATTAGACGTCAACTCAAGTTTTTAGGAAAACTTACGGTTACAGCATTTTAAGGAGAAAAAACATTTATTTTGATTTGAATTTGTTTAGTGTCAAGGGCTAGATTGCATTAAACTTATATGAATTATTAAAAAAATAAAATATATGGGACGTTTCACATCAACCGGATCACCTGCGCGGACAAAATTCGTGTGACCTATTTGTGACAGGTCCTACACAAAAATCTTCTTCAGAGTCTAAACTTTCAAATGCCGTTGGGAAATTTTGAAAATAATGGCGTTCACAATGGAAGAGGTAAAATTTGTTGTAAAATATTTTAAAAAAATTTTTTTATGGACTGAAGACATAGATTATTAGATGATTTAGATTTAGATTATTAGATTGGATTAAAATTTTCCGAAAATTTTTAGTTTGTGCGTTAGTGATAAAAACAGTTTTTGTCTAAAGTTCATCTTTTATCACTTTTTTCTTCTGCACTATCAATTTTCAGAAAAAAAAAATGAATCTCATACTTACATTTCTTGCAGTAAAAAGTTGAACCACTTCGTGTTTCACTTAATAATGTTGGATATGTTAGTATAAATGAATAGTTGCGTCGTGGCGCCATATGCCGATGCGTTCTATTTAACTTTTTGAGTGATACAAAAATTACGGGGAGGAATTTAAGAAAGGTAGGGAAAACTAATATTGTAATTTTTAGTATAAACAGTTCAAAATTTGAGAATTAAATTATGATTCGGTTTAGAAGACTAGGCATGGAAAGAAATATTTTTATTTTAATTTAATTTCCTTCAAAAAGAGTGGCGCTAAAGAATGGCTCTCTTAGAAAAAGCTGAAGTTAGCAAACATCCACTATAATGAATACAAAAAAATTATTCCTAAACAGTTGTGATAAAACGCAATATCTGTAACAGTTAATGTCTGCAGAAATCCTACCAGATACCATTGCTATGTCGTCGCTTAAATACTTCTGAAGGTCTTATCTTAAGTAGGCAAATCTTGTGGTACAGATTAGGGTTGTAACGGAGGTCATCTATGCGGAAGCGGATATGGATGCGGAGTTCAGAAATTGATCTCCGCGGATGCGGAGTTTTAACGAAAGCGGAAGTGGAAAAACCAATTGAAAGTATTTAAAATACAAGATTTTATAAAAATGTTAGTATTAAATAAACATTAGGAGGCAACCTAGATTTCCAGCCGAAGGAGCTATTTTTATGAATTGATTATTCCACCACCAGTAAAAGATATGATTATAATTCTTTTCAGGATCAATAAATACACTCTTGCAATACACGAACAAATTTTTTTTTAATTCATTTAAAATTATATGTATGCAAAATATTGCCATCTGCGTTGTCATACATAAACAATTGGTGTCAACGGAGCCAATGAAACACAAAAACCAAAAAAATGTAAATTCAGCATGACAGTGGCTATCGCCTGAACCAAAATTATTATATTTTTTGCAAAAATGACAAAATGGCGACTGTTTGAGCAAAAAGTGTTCGAAAAATAAGAAGTCTGTTTAAAAAAAATAGAAAAAATTAATATTTTGACTTAGTTTTCGTTCATGCGATACCCATATATGTGACGAATATGTGGAAAAAATTTTCTTTAAGATCAGCTCAGTAATTTTGGAGAAAGGACTGGCACCGTATGAAAAAAGTGAATTCGAGAGAAAGGAGAGTGGAGAGTGCGATCAAATAAAGTGCAAAAATATACTTAGAGAGCTTGAATCTTAATAAAATTTCAACCACGAAGTGGTCTTCTTCAAAATCTATACAAACGAAATTCATACTAGGTTGTACCCATAACCGTTTCTCATGGAACTAACTAAAAAAAATAACTAGCTATGGTCGAGCTAATCTTATTTTAGCCACTTACCAGCAAAAAAAAATAAAATGTGAATTAACTTAAACACCGAATTTTTCACTTTGTAAGCTCTAAGCTTACTTACTTACTTGACTTCCGTTATACCTCCGATTTACCGCATTAAAATTTGCGGAGGCGGAGGTACGATATCAAGCGGAAGTTCCGCACTTGCGGATGCGGATACAGAGCTCCGTTACAACCCTAGTACCGATACATGTTTTTGACCTAACAGTATCAAGTATATGCTTTGTTTTACTCTTTACCCCTTTCTTGTATCTACCCTAGACCATAACCTATGTAACTCAACATCATGCAAGGAATTTAATTATTTTTGAAACTTGAATTCACATCTATGTAAATATATTTCAATCATACTTTCCCGTAATTTCTATACAAAACTTTATGCGAGAGAGTGCATAATGTATTGTCTTTACCTTTAAAGAATTTAATTATTTGATATATTCTATTTTTTTAACTTAGGTCAAGGTGTAAGGTGGGAGTATTATGATTTATTCGAGTTACTTTATGCGGAAGACGAATCTAAAATTGGTATATAAATATTCTACTCCTTAATAAATCTTATTATATTTTGGTAAAATTGTATTTCTATTTAGATGCAGACTTTATAGAAGAATATTTTTCAAAGCTTGAAGCCGAGATGGAAAAGGAAGGTATAGTTAAACTTATAAGAAATGGTACTCATTCAGTAACTTAATATCAAAATAAATTAAGTTAATTGTTCTTTTTTGCAGATGAGGCTCAACACTTTTCTTGGTGTCCACGATCAACCGACTTTCTCCTTAAGAGCTATTTAGCTAGAAAAGAGAGCTTTCGGGATCCGACAGTAAGGAAAAAAAATTTATGGACTGAAATGTGGAAAGAGATGATAATGGCTGGTTTTCCTGTTGAAGAAAAAGATACTTTAGATAAAAAAATGCGAAATTTGAAGAAAACATACAAAGATTATAAAAAATCTAAAGGTACATATTCAATGTCTAATATTTTTAAAAATAAGTTAATATCCGAAGGTTTCAAATCAGTCACGTTGTATCAGAAATAATGAAAAAAAAACTCAACATTTTCTCAATTGCTCGATTGATTTAAATAATAAAGGGATCAATTGAATAACATTTTTTGAGCTATCAGACGAAAAAAGTTACAAATGTTGCAAAAAGAATTGAATGTTTTTGTATCCCACTTGTGACACATAACTCACTTAACTATATATGTAACTAATTCTTTTTAGCTTCAAAAAACTGATTAATTTTGCGATAAAATAGTGTTTGCTAAGCCCCTTGGTAAACATGGTGCAACAGATGTAAACTTGTTAGTCCATTTTAGCGTTATTTTATGAAAACATAAATTTTCCTAAGATTTTTTATTTAGATAAAATATAATGAAACAGAAGCAAAGAGCCCATTTCAAGTCAAAATAAAAGACGGGTCTGCTACACTATGTGTGATTTTCGTGAAGTTTTGTTCATAAACTTGAGGAAATATAGGAAAAACTAATTTTTTTTGATTCATTAAATCTGTATTTTGTGAAGTTTCACAAATTCATAGCATTTACATTTTTGAAAATGTAAAAAAGTATTAAAAACAACTTTCTTTAATTGTAATGTTTTAGTGTTCATGTGTTTAATGGTAAAAAAAGCCAAACAGTTTTGGTGGTTGTAAGTACGTGCCAGATAATGGTAAAGTTGTTATTGCGATTTTACTTCGCATCGTACTTTGGAAAGGCTGAAATTTTCAACCCTTATAAAGTCAGGACATTTCTATAGCTAATCAAATCAAAATGGGCCTCAGAAGCACATACTTATTATTAATTTTAAGTTAGATTTACAAAAGATTACACCGGGTCGATTTGTATGAAGCAAAATTAAGTCAGCCAGACACCGACTCAAAAGTTAGAAAGACCCTTAAAAACGAAATCTGCATATTTTTTTTTTTCGTTCCGAGAAAAACCAATGGAGCACTTTTTAATCTCCTGAAGGTCCTTTTTGGCTCGTAACTTTTGTTTCTTCACAGAATGGATACCTGAATTTGCTTGAAAAATAAAGATTGCGTTCTTGCAAAAAAATTTGACGTTAAAAAATTTTAAATTTTTTTTCCGTTATGGATAAAATTTAGTCCCAAAACTTGATTTTTTCATATTAAAATTGTGAATTGTTAGCACGTGAACAGCGTACAAACGTAGATAATATGTGAACATTTTTTATAGACTTAAAATTTATTTTAAAAAATCTTAATTTTGTAAAACATATGAATCTAATTCTATATTTTTATACAGGTTCTGCACCTATAACATGGGCTTATTATGACAGGCTTGATAAAATTTTCTTTGATGACCCTGCCGGTAATTATGAATGTGCCTTAATTCTATGTTTTTATGAAATAACTCAATTATTAAATCGTTTATATTTTATGTTTTCATTGATAAAATTGTCGAAGAACAAAGCAATTTAAGTTCCGCTATATTTTTATTTAAGTTCGTAAAGGGTATACATATATAAAGGGAATTTAAAACTAAAACTAAAATTAAATTAAAGCTCATGAGTAAAAATGGACATTATGCTTTGATAATTTTGAAAATGTGACCCTTTTTTTAATTTAACTACGTCATATACAGACCATTAGTAAAACTAGAACGCAGTCTCACGCCGCGGCAGCCTGATAAATTGGGTAAATTTTTATTTAATTTTGTCATAAAATTAAGACGGTGAAAGATGCTAGACCATTAGTAGTTCTTGAAAAACAGTCTGGTACGCCCAAAAACCGTGTTTCGTATCATGGCGCCACATGTGAATATATAAAAAAAGGAATTTTGATTCAATTTAACTTACTAATTTTAGCCTATCCAATAACGTTAGAATTTTTAAAATTGAACTTGCCATATCCGAGATATTGCAAAATCTGAAATTTCATTGCAGCGTCCCATGTAAGGAAATTTCAAAGATTTTTTAAATGCAAAACTATAAGTCAAATTTAGTTATTATTGAGAAAAATTTAACCGAAATATCGTTTCTCTTTCTCAATTAATTGGGAAACAAAAAATTGTGATTAAACTGAGTGCACAGTTTTACTAAACCAGAAGTTTTCAAACTCCATCTAACCGTAGAACAGAGGATCCCAATCGTTTTAGGTTTGGTGCCTTCCTAGAGATGATATTTGAAATAAAAATTGAGTTTTTGGCATTTGAAAGTTAAATACTATATATCTCAAAATAAAAATGACGGAAAAATTGTAACTTCTAATTCAGTTTCAGTAGCTCAAAATCCATAGAACTACGATACTGACATTAAATGCATGATTTTTTTTCCTTAACTTGTGTAATTAAAGAGATGGTAGAACCTGATGGTTATCAAGAAATTTTTCATATTTAGCTTCATCGATGTGAACAACAACCGCAAAAGGTGGGTAGAACTAAAAGCCCTTTCGACCACAATTAGGGCACAACATCCAATTTGTAATTAAAATTATTTCAAATCTTATTCATATTTAAAGTTCCAACTCTGTATTATATATCAAGGTATATTCAAAACGAGATGTAAAATATTTTTGAATGCACAACATTTAAGCCAAAAATAAATAACACGGAAAACATTTATGTTAAACAGTAAAAATATAAATTTAAATTGATTTTAATGAAAATTGATATTGCGTACTAAAAAATTGAATTCAATGAGTATGACAAACAGTATAAATATTTGAAAATGTAATAGTTATGTATACCCATAGTTTGTTTGAGAAGAGTGTGTACATAACTTAGGTTAGGTTAGCTTATAGTAGTGAATTGGAAGTCCTACATAGACACGTTGGTCCATAGTGATACCACAACTCTCAGGACTTAATCAGTTAACATTAGTTGTTTGATTTATGGTAAAAGTATTCGTCTGCCTGGCGAAATCGTAAACTCAGTGGAGTTTTAATTTTGTAACATCGTGCAATGAGTAGAAGACAGCATGTCCAAGTGTTCTAAGTCTTGTCTGAGCGAGTGCAGGGCAGTCGCAGAGTAAGTGCGCTATCGTTCCTTCCCTATTTGGTTTCATGCACTTCCTGCATGTACCATTTTCAAGCAGTCTCATTTTAAGTGCATGATGACCTATAAGCCAGTGTTCAGTAGTAACCCCTTTCATGAGGCGGCAGTTATCCCTGGATAAAGATAGTAAGAATTCTGATTTGGTCCTATTAACATTAGGCCAAACTATTTTTGTTATTAAGCTAGTGTCCATCTGTACCCAGCGTGTGCTAGCTTTTGTTACCATGTGGCATTGTTACTTAGTGGCATTGTGTCCAGAAGCGCTTCTAGTTTCGCTTATTTCACATAAATGTTTGGGGCCGTCCATAAATTACGTGACTCAAAATAGGGGCGAGAGGGTCCGGCAAAGTCTCACCAAATCTCACCAAGTGGGAGGGGGGTCAACGAAAATCTCACGTCAACTTTTTAATGCAGAGAGTATACACTATTATAGCAGATTACCTCTAAAAATTATAAAGCAAGTCTCTCGGAAGGGAGGGAGGTAGGGAGGTCCCGCCAGAACTCACCAAATCTCAACAAGAGAAGGGGGGTCCGAATTTTCAAAAAACACCTCACATAATTTATGGATGTCTCCTTAGACGTTGAAGCCTTTCTAACTTTAAAAGTACAGTACAGTAGTACATGAATTGACAAAAAGAAATAATATTTCAATAAAACTTTTCTCAAAAATAACCTAAATTTGCATTTGAAAAATCTTTAAAGCAGTGAACTTTTAACTCCAACTGTTTTTTACCGACTTTTGTTTCTGCTGGATATTATATCTCGTACGAACAAGACTTGTAAAGAAATGAAGTCCCGATTTTAAACTGCCGATAGCACCAGTCGAGCGTAAAGTTGGGTCATCGAACAGGTACTAACAATTGTTTTTAGTTTTTGCACCTTATCACGTCTGAGGTGATAGGGCAACCGGGCACCACATTTAAATTCAGCAGTCAATAATCAATAAACTATATTTTGTTTCAAGAATATAAAAAAAAATTACAATATTTTTAAGATCCTTTGAAACAACATGAAAATTTTAATTTTTTTTTACTTGGGCCAGATTAAGCATTTCGAGCCACTTAATTTGAATACTCATTTAGACCCTGAATTCAAAAGCACATAGTTTACTCTGAGAAAACAAAAAAAGTATTTTTGTGAAGCTGTGTTGTTTATGTGTATCTATGGCTTAAATTATAGCTTCAGATTAAAAAAATAAACGAGACAAAAAAATAAAATTTGATTTTTGGTCCAAAAACTTTCAAAATATTTTATAAGCAAATAATTACAATATTTTGCTTCAATAATTAGTTACTCTTACTAACAGACATTACTAACTGCATGATAAGTTAAAAAAAAAATGTTAAAAAAAATAAAATTTTTATAATTTTTGGACCAAATATGAAAAAAATGTTTCTCTGATTAATTTTTTTAATGGAAATTCATGTAATGTTTGACAATTTCAAGTTATATTGTATTAAGGTGAATGCAGTAAAAACAACAAAGGATTTGCTCTATTCGCTGTATAGGCTTAAAAAATAGCGGCAAGTTCTTTTTCGATACTTTCTTATGTGTACATAATGAAAATCGAAAAAATATTCAAAAAAAAAATATTATAAATAAGAAAAAAATTAAATTTTCATCAATCCAAAAAATGAAAATTTTGCAGCTCTGGTAGCAGCTATAGGATTAATTTTTTTTTATTTTTTTAAATGAGGAAATACTCGAATATGAATAAGTTTTCGAAAATCGAGTGTTCTTGGAGTATTCTAGAACATGACTTTTTTTTGGACATGTCTAATGTACATACTTATATACCTGATCCCTTAAACTTTGTTTATAATTAAAGAAACATGTATTTAATTTTTATAGTTTTAGAGGAAACCGCTGAATACAATGCCAGGCCGGACATGCAGGAAGTATGTTCTTCTGAATCAGAATTTGAAAACGAAAACGACAATACCGCTGAAGAAGAACGTATGTTATTTTAAAATGTGACTTAAAAATATTTCTTGAATTTATCTTATTTTTTAATTTTAGCAGCCGCTTGCCACAGTTCACAATATCATTGGTGTCCAAGGTCTACAAAATTTTTTTTGAGAAGTTGTATAAAAAGAAAAACTAAATTTCATGATCCAAACATAATAAAAAGGAAACTATGGAGTAGAATTTTGCAAGAGATGAACTTAGCTGGCTTTCCCATAAAACATATAAACGTTTTAGAGGCAAAAATGCAAACAATGACTAAAACCTACGAAACTATAAAAGAAAAAAATAAAAAGAACGCGACAGGTAAGTTATTTAAATAACTGTCACTCGTGAAAACTTCATATAAAAAAAGAATGAATATTAACAATAATGTTGTGATTATTAGACACTATTGTCAAAGATATTGTACATACAGGAATGGCCTGCGTAATGCCATTAGATTAGTGTCGTTACAAAAAGCGGCGTCGACCAAATCACATTGTTCAGGGTGAAATACAATCTTAATAGAGCAATTGGAATACATTACTAACAATACAGCGGAACGTCGCTGCACGCGGAAAAGTAAAAGTAGGGCATTCCTGTACTTTTATTTATGTATAACACTATTTTGCACTATGTACCGTCATAATTTTAGGAAAAGTAGGCAAGGCTAAAATAAAAATTGAACTATAAAGAAAAAGTCAACTTAATTTCGAATCACTCAAATATGCTTCAAAAGAATTGGTGTTCTTGGTAAAAGTGCACGAAGAAGGTCAAAATCTATGCTTCTGACACATTTGATCACAATTATCTCAAAAATATGACTTGATGGATATACAAAAAAAATTTTCAAAATTCATGTTTCAAATAAATTCGTACAATTTCAAAATCCTGAAGCCCAATTTCCATGTGATCTTATCTTATCCCATATCAGGGATATTAAATCAAATTTTTGTAAGAAAGAAAAAGCATGCGAACAGAACCTAATGCGCTTGGAGTATGCGAGAGTGAATAGCATACATTTGCTATCTTTAAAGCATGTGATGTCCTCCCTGATATTTGATAAAATAAGATAAGATAAGATAAGATCACATGGAAATTGGGCTTGATGCGATAGAAAATTCAGGGCGCTTATCATGATTCGCGAATCGAAAGTAGATGCGATACGAAAGTGATATGCGAATCGAACGCAAAATGGTATTTTGTAATTAAGGTTCAAACCGTCAAATTATTTATCAAATTGTTTGTCAAACAAATTGACAGCTCAGCGTACACATGATCAAATTTTTCGTCAAATTTCAGTTTTCTTCCGACCACCGAAGGGAAAACATCGTGATGGCGGACAAATTATTATGTTAATGAAAGTAGATGAAGAAATAGAGAAAAAGATGAAATAGAAATTTAATTTTACATAACTTTAATGTCATTTTCAAGACCATAATAACAATCCGTCATTTTTATGTCCACCATACCAATTAAACAAAGAGATAAAATTGTACATACAAACTAAAACGTTTCCAATAATCAAAATAATTATAGCTTAATTGGTTCCGTCGTTGCTTGAGTACAAAATTTATTTTAATTAAAATTTACATCCTCTGATATTGTCAACATCGACTCCTTTAGCGATATTTAAAAAAAAAAAACAATGAAAACACCCTTCTAGTATGTAAAATAAATAAGAGGCATATAGCATTTCATCATCCGCACGATGTGCACTCGTTGAAATCTTTTTTCAAGTGACAAAAATGTACTAGCAAATTTGACGAGCTTACACACCATCAAACAACTCATCAAATTGTTTGTCAAACAAGCAGAAAAACAAAATTCTTTGTTTTCCATCAAACAATTCGACCAACAATCACGTTCACATCTTCAAATTCTCATCAAACTCCATATATTTTTTTGTTGGTCAAATTGTTTGACAAACAATTTGATGAGTTATTTGATCATGTGTACTCCCCTATTCGTTCGAACTCGTTCAAACGTCTGAACTTTTACACTGTTTTTATAAGTGAGGGAATTCTACGTTGGTAGGCATTACTTGCTTTAAACGTCAAAGTATGAAGGCAAAGTGACAACACAACAACGAAAAAAGTGTAAACAAAAGTGGAAAGTAAACAGTTTTTTAAAAAAATATATAAATAGAAAAATAAATAATAAATATATTTGATAATGGTGAACGGTCTTCTTGGCTGATAGGTAAGGCTGAGTAACAGAAAGCTTATAGCTTTTATTAAAGTTTTTTTTTTTGGAGATTCTGGCTATCCTCTTGAGCCATAGATCCTGACGCCTTATAGAAATGCTCAAGAAAATTCCGCAGAGTCACTTTTTAATAGAAAATTGTCGAAAGGAAGATCTATTACAGAGCGGATAATTGGAGTCCTAAAAGGTCCACTTAAAGTAATAATTTTTGTTTTGCGTCTGCACTGATCGATTGATATTTTGTTGTCGAATGAAATTTACGAAATTCGAACGTATTTGACAGATTAAAACGCGAATCAAAATATAACGAGTTCTCAAATTCGAACAGGGCAACAATGAGATGCGCAACTCGCAATTATCACGGTTGCGTTTCGCAAAACAAAATACTAACTGCTCGGATTCGAAGAGTTTATTTGCGTTTTCGTGAATCATGATAAAAAAACCATGTTTCATGCATACTCGTATTCGTAGAAAAAAGGTTTTATTTTTTTAAAAAAAAAGTATTCTCGATTCAACTGGACGTAAAGCCCAATTTCCATGTGATCTTATCTTATCTTATTTTATCCCATATCAGGGATATCAAATCAAATTTTTGTAAGAAAGAAAAAGCATGCGAACAGAACCTAATGCGCTTGGAGAATGCGAGAGTGAATAGCATACATTTGCTATCTTAATAGCATGTGATGTCCTCCCTGATATTTGATAAAATAAGATAAGATAAGATCACATGGAAATTGGGCTTAAATATTCCAAAAATAATAACATTATTAATAATTACTGAACCTTTCGTTAGTGGTATTCACATCGGCCTCGTTAGTTTGATAAGTTAGTTGTTAATTCAGTAAAACTTTTAACTGTGAAGGCTTCATTTTTGTTTTGTTTCGTTAACCTGACTGCTGACTTCTTTAACTACTGCTTTTGCGTTTTCAAACTGAAGAGTAAGTTGATCGATTTTTTAAATTTAAACACGAAAATGCCACACTGGCACAAAATCTAATAGAATTTTTTTCTTTTTTATGGTGGCACAACTTTTTGTTTTTTTGACATAATGACACCTAGTTACTTCGTTACTCCAATAGTTCGATAATTTTACAAAAACAAATTCACATAAAAAGTAATGACTAACGAGCTAACGAAAATACACACGACTGCTTCATCTGAAATCAAAAAACAAAAAAAGATTTCTTTAGTATATAAGTTCATCTTGGATTTGATCGAAGGAATAAACAAAATATTCATTTTTGGTACAGGTTTAATAAAAAAAATCTGATTTTTACCAAAAATTGCTCCTTTTGTTTAATTAAAAAATAAGTAGTAATTGAAGAAAAACAAAATCCTTCGTTCAGATCCGAGTATTTAGATCAAAAAGAAGTATGTAAAATTTTGGCAAAATCGATCCACAAGTTTTCGAGAAATTTTGACTACCGACTTAAAAAAAAAGTTTTGAGAAAAACGCGATTAAAGTTTATATATGATTACTTTTTCATATGGCCGCTCGGACTCTATTGTCTGGAACTCAAAAAGTTTTGCTCCTAATGACTTCAAATTTTCTGACAATATTCTTTATGAATAGTATCAGAAAACAGATTAAAAAAAATTGGTTTTTTGACCCTTTTCCTCCTTTAATATATAAATGCTATTATGAGAACACCATTGAAGCGATGATGAGACTTAATTCGGTAAGGGAATATTTTCGTTACACAAACAAGTATTATATAAAAATTTGGTGGAATCGAACAAAAAGACGTGGCACCTACCATAAAAGCAAAACAATTTAATAAAACATACTTAAGTAAACTATTCACACAATGTTAATAATTTAAGACTTTGTAATTGCTTAGAAAATGTTAATTTTTCTCTCTAGATGTGGTTGTATGTAAGGAAGGAAACGTGTCTAATCTGTTTGACAAATGAATGAATGAATCTTCCTGTAAATTGAGAATACATACATAGGATAATGCCTAATTTCCATGTGATCTTTCTTGAACTTATCTTATCAAATATCAGGGAGCACATCACATGCTATAAAGATAGCAAATGTATGCTATTCACTCTCGCATTCTCCAAGCGCATTAGGTTTTGTTCGCATGCATTTTCTTTCTCACAAAAATTTGATTTGATATTTCTGATATGAGATCAAGAAAGATAGCATGGAAATTAGGCTTAAGACATTTCGTATCATATCATGTCGTTATCATTGGTCAAAAATTGGGTGTTACACCTTCAATACAAGCAGAAATCGGATTTCAATAAAACACTTTACTTAACTATTACAAATTTAGAGAAGCGTGGACGGTAAGCTTGTCCCTTATAAGTTTGAAAAAAATATCTGATGTAGACATTTACATATAACTTTTCTATTTTATTAGAGACTTACGAATAAAAATAAAGAAGTGACTTTTTTATAAGTATGAAAGGTCTGTCTTGTAATTTCTTTATAACAAAGAACGGCTTTTGTTACTTTATTTTGAAAATGTACTTTCAAACACTGACAAAAACTTGTATGCATTGAATATGTCATTTCGTGGGCAAAAATGAAAAAAAAAAATAAAAAACCGTACATTTTGTCTTGCAATATTTTTTTTGTAGATACTATGGAAAATATGTGGTACACATATGAATAAAATCGCTTTAGTAGTTTTTGATATATTGGAATCGAAATAGTTTCAACAAATAATATAAATATAAGGTTCATCTAACCCCTGGTAGTCTCCATTGGCGTGTTAATTTTACTATTTTTGATAAAACTTTGTATCATAATGGCATTACTTGTAAAAAGCAAGGAGGCCCACCTAAGTACCAAAAAACCATTATCATGCTTTATCCCTCCTTACTTGCAACCTCTCACTATTATGAGATAGGAATGGCTTGTTGTATGTCTTGTAAAATAAGAAAATTTGGAGATGACCCTGTTTCAAAGTTACCGGTTCAATATAGATATAAGTCGTTACTCAATACTTTTAAATTTACCATGAATTTCATGTAAAAAATAGGTCTTTTATAATAAGTTTATTTTATTTAAATCACCGATTAGTTAAATTGCAATTTCCTTGGTTTCTATGGATTAATTGTTATTAAAAAAAATTAAACAAATTGATAAGTAAACTACGGAGCTTTCATAGGAAATTTGTACTGATTCTACTGCAATTTCATCTCCTACGTACTTTTTAAATCTTGAGTTGGCTTCGTTGATAGTACCCTTCTTACCCGAAATTCACCCTTTACAAGGGCAGTGACATCCGCGCGACGCCATTACTTATTTCATCTACAAAGGCAGCGACAATGAAAGGCTTTCCGATCTGCTTTGGTCTGTGATGTAAGATATTTTAAATATCGTCATTGAAATAAACAATATTTTGTGCTATTAATTTTTATGTGTCGATATATTCATTAGGCCGGGGCGATTTATATGAAATAAAACTTTTCGATACCGCGCCATCGAAATTATGATTCCTCTTGTCATTACGAACAAAAAGTTATTCTACGATTCATTTTAGATCTGTGTCGTAGGAGAACATTTTGTTCGTAATGACAAGAGGAATCATAATTTCGCTGGAGCGGTATCGATTGCCAAATCGCCCCGGTCTAATCTTCATGTATTGATTTTTAAGAAATCGTGACTAACAGCCCTATTCTGCTTGTTGACTTAACAAGAAATAATAAAGGTGCTCGTGTTAATCTAATTGTTATGAAGTGTAAATATTGGTATTCTAAAAAATCATTAACAACATAAAAGCTTTTGAATTCCCCACACAAAAGCTTTCGTAGTAAACTTGTCAAATTTTTGAAATTTTGACTTTTTAAATTTGAATTAATAAAATAACAAATAGAGTAATAAAAAACTTTAATAAACAAGACAACGTGGCGAAGACGTTAGGACTTTGAACTCATAGCTCGCATGCGTGGGTTCGATACTCGTAAATCCAAATTTTTTTTTATTGATATCAATGAAAATTGTAAATATTTAAAGCCACGTTGTCCTGTCTTTTAAATTTAAAAAAAAAAAAATAATTTTACATAGCTCAATACTGAATTATCACTTGTTGTTAAGACACTTTCTGACATTAACAAAATAGTATAGAAAAGAGCTTTTAAATTTTTGCCAGAATACGGAACATTAACAACGTGTTAATATTAAATATTTTGTTAATGTGGTGAGCTTTGTTAAGCTGCCAGAATAGGGCTGTAAGTCTTCTTACTCACAGCTATTAGGTATAAATTATTATGAAGAAGGTTATATATAGGTTTTTACGCATAAATTATGTTATATTCTAAACATATATTTTTTTCTTGACACAGGTCGAGGTCTGATACGATGGGAACATTTGGCAGCACTTGAAAAACTTTACACAAATGATGCCAAACCACGATCTAGTGCTCCCATTAAGCCCGAAAACCCATGTTCGCCTGTTCAGACATCACCAACGCCAATGCAGGAAAAGAAAAGGAAAAATTCAGATCAAATGACTGAGCTGCAGAATATGCGCAAGAAGCAGTTGCTTGTAGAAGAAAAAAAAGCACAGCTTACTGAAGAAGTTCATGAGAGTTTAAAAGAGACTAATCAACTTTTGCGAGAAAGAAATGAGTTACTGCGTAAGCTTATCAACCAGCGCATGAAAAAAAAATAAATGATTCAGTAGTTCAAATTCTTATTAAAAAGTTTTTACGAGAAAAAATACAAAAATGCTGCTAAAATAAAGTCCTTGTTTATTTTATTTTTAGTAAATACATTGGTAAGAATACTGACATTGACCAATGGTTTTAATAAAAAACTCAAAAACTTTCCATTCAGTTATATCCGAGACTTCAGAAAAATTTTAAAAATAAAATAAAAAGTCGAGGTCAGTTCGTCTTAAGGAAACTCATTAACTCATCTCAATGACATTTTGGCACATTAATGGGGAAAATTGAACTTTAATTAATCGTTTGGAAATTTTCAAAAAAATATTTTTCCATAGCTTTTAAAAATCTAAAAAAAATATCAATACATCAAACCCATACAGAATCCAAACCGTTGATAAAATTTTAAAATTTTTGGTCCGCAATTATTTTAGAAAAAGTATTGAAAAACAATGCTTCGTGGCGTGGTGCACCGGCATACGTATATAAGATGTATTGTTGCGTTACACGCGCATACATTTTTTTCATCTTAATTTCTAAAATATACGCGAGTCGTGACCTTTCTCAACGTATTTGGACTCCTTAGTGTTTTTATGTATGGCGATATTTTTTTCAGATCTTTAAAAAGTCAATTGTTTTGAACAAATGTTAGGCTACTATCTCGTCATTTTAGTCGTCGAGTACGATTTGGCTTTATGAACATACAACCAATTCTTACTCGGCGACTAAAACACGAGATAGTAGCCAACAATGAAAGGGGGTATGATAAAATTCAAAACTTCCAAACGATTAACTTAAGTTCATTTTATTGCCTTCGATATGCCAAAGACTTATTCAAAACGGCTGAATTCTTCAAGAGCAACAAGCTTTTGTTTGTGAAGCTACCGATTATTTAACTTGCAAATGCCGTGTTAAACCTAAAAGTGAATAAAACGTACAAGTTTAATATTTTATAATTCTGCTATTGTCCACTTGGGAACCTGAGGCTGTTTGACAGAACTTCCGTTTTGAAACCAAACCCGCAAACTTGTGTGGTTGCTCAGGGCCTAGTGCGGTACGGGGCCTCACTCGCCACCAAGAATGATAGAATATAAGATTACGCATTGTGCATCTCCGCCATATTACGATGTCGTTTTAGAGCGTCATGCAGTGGACGGTGAAATATATAAACATGTTACTTTTTTGCTACTAATGTTCAAAAAAAAAAAAAAACACTAATTACAACTATATTATCATATGTATATTTATGAACATAATCTTACTTACTTACTTGGGTGGCCATAACAACCCGTTACCGGGTTACGGCCGACCTCAAAAGCTCTCTCCAGGCGCCTCTGCTTTGCGCACGCCTTCTCCAATCATTCACACCAAGCGTGGATAGGGTTTCCTCGGCTTGGTCTTTCCATCGGAGGCATGGTCTTCCTCTTCGTCGTCGCCCAGCGGCTTCCGCATCAAACACCTTTTTCGCCGGAGCTTCTTCGTCCATACGCACAACATGTCCCAGCCAGCGCAGACGTTGAATAGTGATGCGCTTGACTATGTCAATGTCAGCGTAGAGCTCGTACAGTTCGTGGTTCATTCGAATACGGTAGTCGTCGCCGACGTGAACAGGACCGAAGATTTTGCGAAGAATTTTTCTCTCAAACACCCCAAGCGTGGCTGCATCAGTCTGCGACACAACCCATGCTTCTGCGCCGTAAAGTAGCACGGGTAAGATGAGCGTCTTGTAGAGTGTCAGTTTTGTCGGGCGAGAGAGGTCTCTACTACTCAATTGCTTACTGAGACCATAGTAACACCTATTAGCAAGAGTTAGTCTTCGCTTTATCTCCAGGCTGACATCGTTTTGAGTGTTCACGGCGGTGCCAAGATAGGTGAATTCCTTGACAACTTCGAAAGTATAGTTGTTCGCAGTAACAAAGGATCCAATACGCCGCGTCTCTCTGTTTGTGGACAGCATATACTTTGTTTTGCCCTCGTTCACCGTCAAACCCACTTTCGCTGACTCTTTTTCGATAGCAGAGAACGCAGCAGTAACATCTCGCTTACAACGTCCAATGATATCAATATCATCGGCATATGCAAGGAGCTGGACACTTTTGTAGAAAATAGTGCCATTACGATGTACACTGGCTCTTCGCAACACCCCTTCCATCACAAAGTTGAAGAGGTTGCAGGATAATGGATCGCCCTGTCTGAAACCTCGTTCGGTATCAAATGGTTCGGAGAGGTCCCTTCCTACTCTGACGGAGCTGGCTGTGTTGCTCAACGTCATTCTGCAAAGCCGCACCAGCTTCGCAGGTATACCGAACTCAGACATGGTGGCATACAGGCAATCCCGTATCGGGCTATCGAAAGCTGCTTTAAAATCGATAAAGAGATGATGGGTATCGATCTGTTTTTCGTGGGTTTTTTCCAGGATTTGACGTAGTGTGAAGATCTGGTCTATGGTGGACTTACCAGGTCTAAAGCCGCACTGATAAGGCCCAATCAGTGTGTTGGCAAATGGCTTAAGTCTTTCACACAGTACAGTCGACAGGACCTTGTAAGAGATGGCAAGAAGACTGATTCCCCGGTAGTTAGCGCAGATTGTCGGGTCACCTTTCTTCAGTACAGGACAAAGGACACTGAGATTCCAATCGTCGGGCATGCTTTCTACTAGCCATATTTTGCAGATGAGTTGATGCATACACCCTATCAGCTCATCGCCGCCGGTCTTGAACAATTCAGCAGGCAGGCCATCGGCACCAGCCGCTTTGTTGTTCTTAAGTCGTTGGATCACAACTCGTACCGCGTCATGGCTAGGTGGTGGTACGTCCACACCATCGTCGTTGATTGGTGGCATCGGGTTAATTTCTCCAAAGGCGGGATTGGTGGAGTCATCGCCAGCAAGCAGCTTGGAAAAATGTTCCCTCCATAATCTCAGTGCACCCTGCGTATCCGTAACCAGATTTCCATGTTCATCTTTACAGGTTGATGCTCCGGGCTTGAAACCTTGGGTCAGACGCTTGACTTGTTGGTAAAATTTTCGAGCATCATTCCTGCCCCGTAACACTTCGAGTTTCTCACGCTCGTGCCTTTCCTGCTCTCGTTTCTTGCGTCTGAAAAGGCGCCTCTCATCCTTTCTCTTTTCCCTGTAGTTTTCGTGCACGGCTCGCGTTGCTGCTGACTGCAGGGTTCTTTTGTAGGCGGCGTTTTTCACTGCAGTAGCTTCGCGACACTCCTGGTCATACCATTGGTTTCGCGGAAGTGGGCGTTGGAAACCAATGACTTCCTCAGCGGCAGAGCGCATGGAGCGGGACATATGCGCCCAAAGTCCACCGGCATCATCGGGTAGAGAGTCAGGTTGAAGGAGCAGTTCTGAGAGGCGAGCGGAATAGGCTTCGGCCGTCCGATGTGATTGCAGCTTAGCGACGTCCAGCTTTCGTTGCGTACCAGAGCGTACATCCTTTGCATTGCACAGCCGCATGCGTATCTTGGCTGCAACAAGATAATGATCGGAGTCAATATTGACTCCCCGGAACGTACGAACATCTAGCACGCTCGAAGCATGCCTTCCGTCGATCACAACATGATCGATTTGGTTGCGTGTTTTCTGATCAGGGGACAGCCAGGTGGCCTTGTGGATATCGAGGTGTTGAAATCTGGTGCTACTTACTACCATGTTTCGCGCCGCGGCGAAGTCGATCAGCCGTAGACCGTTGTTTGAGGTGGTCTCGTGAAGGCTGAACTGACCGACAGTGGGGCCAAATATACCTTCTCTTCCGACCTTTCCGTTGAAATCCCCGAGTACAATTTTAACGTCATGGGCCGGGCAGCGGTCGTATACTTCCTCGAGTCTCGCATAGAAGGCATCTTTGACAGCATCGTCCTTTTCTTCCGTCGGGGCGTGCGCGCAAATCAAGCTTATGTTGAAAAATCGAGCCTTGACGCGGATCGTAGCCAACCTTTCGCTCACAGGTGTGAACCTGGAGATATGGTGGCGAAGTCTCTTGCTTACTACGAATCCGCATCCCAATTCGCGCCTCTCCGCATGGCAGCTGTAGTAGATATCGCAACTTGCTTGTTTAGAGCAACCTTGTCCTATCCATCTTATTTCCTGGATGGCGGTGATGTCAGCCTTAATTTTTCCGAGCGCATCCGCCAATTCGATAGAGGCACCTTCCCTATTGAGGGTCCGGATATTCCAGGTGCATATCCTTAAATCATAGTCCTTTTTTCGTTTGCAGTGGTCGTCAACGTTGAGGGGTTCATTATCCGAGGCTTTTTTAGTCTTCATTGGAGTGTTTTTTTTACGTGGCGGGTACCAAACCCTGCGCACAACCCAGTTTACTTCCAGGGAGGACACGCTGCACACATTCGCTCACTATCTCAGCGGATGCGGAGATAGCTACCCAGATGGAGCCGCGGGGAGGCTGTGTGTCAACTTGCTAATGGTTGGCTCAGAGATCGCTCTGGCAATCCCCAGGTGGAAAGCAATCAGAAACTTTACTCTGATCAACCAAAAGCCAATCCATCCATGAACATAATCATGTTTTCCTATATTGGAACTACTCTGCTGATCCTTCTATATTTTGTTATTGAAAAATTAGTTCAAACTAAGAATTCAAGAAGTAGATGTGAAGACAAATGTATCGGAAAGTGTCTTAAATAAGACTTTTAGATGGACTTAGGCATGATTGGTATTTATTGTATGGAAATTTTAAACGAAATGTTAGAATTAGTTTCAAATGTTAGAGTTATAGGCAAAGCAAGTTTACTACCATTTCAAAAAGGTACATATTTTAACCCTTAAATGCATTTTGTAGCCAAACGGCAACATACCATTCAAACCGCCTCGAAGTCTTCGGTATGTAATCAATCCGTGCTGTTGTAAGGTTTTCACGTTTACGGACATGTATTCTATCGAGTGGCGACACTTTTTTTTTTTGGCGAGAAGTTAATATATGAGTTATACTTTGACAAAGAGAAATTTCGCAGAAGTTCGTTGGATATCAGAATTACAGTTTTTTTTTTTTGATTTGTAAAATGTGATTTTCTAAGTTAAATGCATACATAATATAATTTTTTTTTTTGTAAAAGCTCTTCTATTGTTCACTACAGTTACTAGTTTTGAGAAATTTTATTAAGTTATTTATATTAATATATACTAAAAGGCATGGTGTTGCATATCCTCAACAGGTTGTTTTTTTAAATAAAAAGATATTAAATATTAAAAAAAATTTTTTTTATTTTATCCTGCATTAACATGATCACGTCTACCAAATATATTTTTTTCACCTAAAAAAAAAAATCGTGCACTTAAGGGTTAAGACTGTATAGTTTTTCATGATTTAATAAATATCAATTTCCAGAAATTCTTCAAAGCAAAAATGTGTTAAAATTATTGTTAGAAGATCTCAAAAGTCGTGTCGTTTAAAATACATATTGACTTAAAGATTAAGTCAAGACATATTAGAAAACATTTTCGGAATCCTTCGGTCTACCGGCTGCGTCGGATTTATTTTGCTTAGGAATAATTTTCAAACCAATAAAACAGCAGAGAGAATATTCTCCTGAGGGCGATAACAACAGTGAAGATTAAGAACTTGGATCACTAGCTTACGATGACCTAGAAAGTCTTGCTGGTTATATATGCGATAAAATGCACGAAGAGGTTTCCAACATATCAGAACAACAACAACCAGATGACCATATGGGTTATCCATCTCAGTGAAGGTGGCCCATCAAGGCCAACTAAGGAGCTAATAACTCATGTGAGACAACTCGATTAAAATTTTCTAAGACCTTAATGAAGACGGAATACAAGTAACCGAAAAATATTTAGAAAAACTTTTAGAACAGGCAAATGATGTAAACTGCAATATTAAAATAAAAAAATTGTTTTGCAGAGCTAAGTTGGATTTTAAAATAGGACTTCTTAAGGGGACATGACACATTCAAATTTTCAAGAATTTAAAAAATTGTTTTTGACTGTTTCTTGTTTAAAAAATATTGGAAATTACGTTTTTAATAAAATAAACCTCAAACTCGGCTCGTGTCAAAGTTATGGTACTTGAAAAGCTATAGTTAAAAAACTTTAAACGCGTTTTTCTCGAAACCACGTTTTTCTCGAAACCACGTTTTTCGAGTTGGCGGGCATGATAAAAATATAATTACTGGACCGATCTTTCTGAAGTTTTAATATGTTATTGTTTACATATTATTGCAGGGAACGAACTACGGACAGAAAGGTAGGTTTAGCAGTTAAGGCCCAACTAAACCATGCATCGCCTAGCGTAACCTACTGTCAAATTTGAACGAAAAGCCTGTCAGATGCTTAAGAAACTCAGAGTAGACTTTTTAGTGGCTATGTTGTACTTCGTTGAACTTAAGAAGAGATGTAGCCATAGTTGGCAAGCGTGAGAAAAATTCCCACAATTGCATAAATTTTATTTCTTATATTTCCTAAATAAATTGAATTCATTCACAAAATGTTATTCAATGACATTAATTTAGATTCTTAAAACCATGGTACAATAATATAATTGTACCATTCTTAAAACAATAAATATATAATCCAGATATTGTTTTTCCTAATTTTAAGAAAAAAATAAGAAAACAAAATTGCTTATTTTTTACTATGCGTGTAGATTGTGGGGAAAAGTAATGCCAAATGCAGCGTGTGGCATCACTGAATTGTCAATCATATTGTTGAATGTATTGTGTGTGTACATTAAAATGCATATTTCTGCAACTGCACTCCAAGCCGTTTCCTTTACATTTCGATTACAATAAAATGCGTCTATTTTACTGTTTCATTATCTTCTTTTTTCTCATTTTCTATTTATTTCAAAACAAAAGTATTTTCCACTTCAAGTTCCATTGCAAAAATTTTTTCTTATGTATATACGTACAATGCATAAACCAAAGAATATCGAAAGAAGCGAAAGTCTCGGCAGAATACTAATACCAGCGTAAAACAAAAATAAATTTTTTATGCACATTTTGAAACTCACCCCATTGTGGTGAATATTTTATATGTGGCTTTACCACTTAGGGTGTTTTATTCCAAATTTGGAATATACTTGAAATTTTTTTGGTTATAAATGAAAATTTCATTACTTTTTAGACAAAATATATGATATTATTAAATAAAATAGTAAGCGATACTCTCATCGTTTTTATATGTAATAATCAATTTAGTTTTTGATTTTTCCTTAAATCATCACATATGGCAACTTACTAATCTGTCAAATTCGACATTATAATTATCGTTGTTGTAATAGTCATTGTTGTTGATGGTTATCATTGTTTTTGTCAATAAATACATAGTTTCCATAAGAATTTATTGCATTTTTTTTATTTTTCGGTTCAGAAGGGGGTAAATTATAAAAATTTACAACAAACTATATACCATTTGAAAGGAAATAAGTTAAGCTTTCTTAGCATGCTAAAAAAGTTACAAGTTATTAATACATTTTATGGAAAAAATAACTGTTTTTGAAAAAAAGTTGGTCAAAAATTCAGAAAAATCGTCATATCTCCAAAACTATGGGTTAGATATCAAAGATTTGCAGATCATTATTGTAGGCCATTAAATTATCTATCTTATGAAATCCATATTTTTGATATCTATGCAGGCGTTCCCAACTTATAAGGTTTTCTACAAAAGCTATATCCGCAACTTCCGAGGGCTATATATCCGAAACCAGATGCGAACGTCACTTTTTTTTCACTATTTTTATTTCCATTTGAGGGTAAAACAACAACAAAAAAATTGGATTGAAATTCGTAACATAGTATATTCAATCATAAACAACAAAACAATAAAATCAAATTAACTTTAACTTTTATCAATGTTTTGTCACATAAAACTGCACATCATTTACATTAGTTGAAGTAGAAACATTAGTAAAAGCAGCAGCTCATTGCGGCGGCGCAATGGCGGTGATTGATTGCAGTAGCTATTGTATGTGGTGGTTTGGCACCAGCTCTTGTCGGCAGAGATGCGTTATTTTACTGTTGCTTGCAGCAAGTATGACCGGGGCGACAGAAGGTGCCCGTTACTGTGGTTCCGCCACCAACTGTGGTGGTTATGGCACTGCCGTATGTGGAACTTGACGAGTATGATGATGAGTGTTTGTTATTCGTAATAGCAGCAAATATGTTGTTGAATTCGCGCACATTAATGCCACTGGCATTTCGTTCACCTTGAGCATGATGATTTCGTTGCTGTTACTGTTGCGATTGGATTCAGGTTAGTATTCTCAGCAAATGATGATGGAATTACGCCAAGCGCATGAGTAAAATCACGGAAACAGTATGCGACAACAACTTCTGATGAATGGCAGTACCCACGACCATCGCCTGAAAGCCACAGTTGTAGAGAAGCAGTAAGTCCGTGTTGTAGCTACAAGGAAACCAAATTACTTTTAATTTAATTTTATTGAAATTTTAATAATAAAATAGAATTGAATTACTTAAATTCAATCATTTAAATTATGTGATCGCTTACCTTCTTTCACGCTGTTTTGATATTTTTCAATTGTCATATTTGGAGAAACTTCAAAATCAGCTGTCCTTATTCACCAAAGCTAAAAAAATTTCACCAAACCTACGTATGCATTAATCTTTTCCTTTTCCCCCGCTCTAGTGCAAGTTTGGACTAAATTTTACACCTCACCGTTTCAGAAAAAGCCAGCACCAACAAATGTGAAACTTTTTCACCACACTTTTTTCACAAAATTTCTTAATATTCTACCTCCTTTCATAAGCTTTTTATGCAAAACTCTGAATAATATGACGATTTTTATAGACACCCAAACAATCATAGAGATTTTTAAAAATCAAAAATGTACCCAAGTTCTCTTGCAAGATCCAAAAATCATTGAAAATCCATTTTGAAATCTTCATATTTTTGTATATTTTTCAATATTTTTTCGTTTCACTACGGTGTTAAGAAGTTGCCACTACTGTGAAATACATATCGTCTGTGCCGTAAAATGTGTGGAAAGGTATTCTCGTTAAGCAATTCAATTACCCTGAATGAAAAATATCAATATTATTGTTTTTGCATCCCATTAAGATTTTGAAAAATAATTTCATATAATTATTCGAAACATAAATTCTTGAGAGATTACTACTATATTTACTTTTATACAGAAGGCCAATTTTTAATTTCACTGGTATCTATTATATGTTCAGTTTGAATGTATTTTTTCTTTCGTGAAAATTAAGTCCAAACTTTCGTTTTAAAATTTACTTAGTGGATGTTTATCATCAAATGTTTTGAGTTTTACATCATCATTATAGAATTTACTCTTCCAATATTGTTTTTCATAGAACTTAATATTTGCACCAAAATCTTTGTGTGTCTTGCAATTGCTCGGATTCCACTATTTGGCATGTTGTATGCATATTTGACAGGTCATCCATTTATTAATAAGTCAGTGTTTCTGAATTAAGAAGACAGCGGTGAAAAAAAATTAAGAATCTATTTGCTTATAATCAAAATCGTATATAGACGTAGCAACAAAAGCTAAATTGCAAGTTGAAATTGAATTTGAAAAATAAAAATGCGACCATTGCGATAATCCCCCACATCAGTAATTTCATACTAAAATCTTTTTTTTTATTACGCGAACATAGTTAAGGAAGTTATTTCAGCGGCAAAGAAAAAACTTTCATTACCGTTTGCATATTTTGTAAAACAAATATAAGGGACTTTCAAAGCAATTCTTAATTATGAGAATAAACCATATATATATGAAAAAACAAGACACATAGATGGTGATACATAAATTTTATTAATTTACAACATATGTTCGCATTATCACAATTAATCCATGTAAGAACTAATTATTGTGCTATGTACATATTAATATTTTTTAATTCCCCAAGCTTTTCCTTAATCGCCCAATAATGCCCAAAATCAGAAATAAATTTCCAAAAAATTTAGTTTCCAAAATACGGTTACACTGTTTTTAGCGGACTTTGACAATCAATAGGTGAGAGTGAAAAATTTTGGCGCAAAAGACTTTCACTTCTTTGGATATTCTTTGGCATAAACAGCTGATTCCGTACAGAAAGTGCGTTCAGTTTCGCTCTTTCCTTAAGGAAATGACATTTGTGGAAATTGAACGAAACTTTTTGTTAAGTACGTTATAGTTTTGATATACGATTTGTGTGTATTCGCACTCTTGCATCAGTTGACTGCAGTCAGAGCGTGCATGGTTTAGTTGGCCCTTTAGTGGTGGGTCAGTCAACATACGCAAATGCGGCGGCGTGCGGTGCATAAAAAAATTCAATATGGCAGCAAAGTCACATGAGCACTCGCATAAAGCCCAATTTCCATGTGATCTTATCTTATCATATTTTATCAAATATCAGGGAGGACATCATATGCTATTAAGATAGTAAATGTATGCTATTCACTCTCGCATTCTCCAAGCGCATTAGGTTCTGTTCGCATGCTTTTTCTTTCTTACAAAAATTTGATTTGATATCCCTGAATTGGGATAAGATAAGATCACATGGAAATTGGGCTTAAGAGTAGAATTTAATGGTAGGCCCAGAATTAGAGCGGTGGCGGTAAAGCGGCGACGAATATACGCTGTCAAAAAAAAAAAAAAAAAGTGACGAAAAATCGTTTGAATAAACACAATTGCGGCGGACGACTGATTTTCACGTCTGATTTCTTGTGAGAGAATCGTAAAGGGAAAAGAGAGTGACAAAAACAAAATTTGTAAACAATAAATTTTGCTGAGAAAATCGTAAGTGCAAAGAGAATGACAAAGAAATGCGACACTGATCGGACGGTGAAAATAGAACTAAATCTAAATCGACAGCAGGTCACCAGTCGTACGCCGCGATTCTGTTCAATTTCACATGATCAAGTATGTTATAATTTTTGACAGCGTATATTCGTCGCCGCTTTACCGCCACCGCTCTAATTCTGGGCCTACCATAAGTCTCTGCTATAGTGATGGGTGACGCAGCGTTGCGTTATTGCGCTATGCCCAGTACTGTGTTACTTGATCTGATTCTAACTACTTAGAGAATTTAACTCGGGTAGAAAATTGTGTATAAGCGCAAGTAGAAGTAGTCCTTATACCAGCTGTCAAGTGTGTAAATGTAAAAATGCGCTTAAATAAGTGAAAAAGTGATAATAGCTGCCCAATTTAAAACTATAGCAATACTTATGGTAAAAAAGCTACAACTGGTTTAACTTACACTTTTAGAAGCGTAGCATATGTTAATATATGTCGTAGCAATTTAATTTTTTTCACAACTGCGACGCTTGAACACCGACGTGCACGGCGAACTATAATTTCTAAACACAATAAATGCGAGTGCGAGAAAAAACAGAACGAGACAATTTAATTTTTCCTATACATTAACCAAGATCAACAATACACCTTTTTTGAGCTATCTTTGCGCATCTTGCTCTTACATATAAAAAAATAATGTTGTCTCGTTTTGTTTTTTCTCGCACTGTATCTCTTAACAAACTTCTAAGCACATTGGATGCGAGAAGCGAGTCCGAGAAAAAAAAAACAATGAGAAATGATTTGTTCCATGATTCAACTATAAAGGTTTTCGCAAGCTGTCAAACTCAAAAAAGTCATTAGTCAAAAGTCAGATGTATGAATGTCAGAATTGTTAAGCAAAGCAAAGACACGAAAAAAACAATTACAAATCGTGTCACAAATCTGATTTTCTCAGACGCTTTAATGGAACCTCATGTTGCGACAGCGCTGCCACAAAACATATTTAGTGATGTTGAGTTTCATACTAACGCTGAAGCATGATTAGCTTCTTATGCTTATCGTCTGCAACGTTCTTGGGTGGTAAACAAAAAACTTAATTTTAAGTTTCGTAACTTTAATCTATTTTTTAGTTTATTTTATAATTAAAGTTGAAATAAACTATTTTGTTTTTGTTAAAGAATTAAAGAACTGAACAAATTTGCCGTTTTCTACCTATAATACGATAACACATGTCGTCCCTTAAGTATCCACTGCATTAAAACATGACGTCCCTCTGATGCTTCCCAGCCATGTACATTTATGCGCTTTACTTCGCGGGCTTAGGAAAGTGGCAGCGTACTTTAGTTTTAATTATATCGCGATTGAATATCAGCTGCGCAGTGTTAAAAGCAGCCGTTAATGTTCTACAAATAAAAAGATGCAATGAACAATTTATGCGTATTTTGCAATCATTTAAGTAAACGAACCTTTGCAATATATTTTTTCCTTCGAGAAATCCGCGGAAACAAATTAATTTATATTTTAAAACAAATTTATTCAAATTTTAATGAATTTTTGTTAAATATTTATTTTTCACAAAAAATTCAAATCGCATAAAAACGTTATCACTTTTTGTTGTGGTTGATCAATTCTGACATTAAACCAACTATGGAAGAAGCAGCATTTGACTTTTGCATAAACCTGTAATATTCAATCATGGATTTGTTCTATATGTTAGATCAAGATGCGTAATGGAAGTTCATATAAAGCGTTTAGCTCTTCATTGTGTTTAGAACTATAGATTCGGCGTTAGAAGCTGATGCTGAGTGTAGACAACTTATTGTAATATATTTTCTTAATCCCTTTACTTCTTTTGACATCTTAAAAATTAGGCCTTTTGTTTTGATAAAAAAAAAATTGGAAGATATGAGAAAAATTGCCATTAAGTTGTTGGTACAGATGACTGTCGAATGTCGCACTTGCATTTAAAAACTTGTTTAAGAAAAATTGCTCGAATATCGCTACGTGTAAAGGGCCAACTAAACCATGCACGCTCTGACTGCAGTCAACTGATGCAAGAGTGCGAATACACACAAATCGTATATCAAAACTACAACGTACTTAACAAAAAGTTTCGTTCAATTTCCACAAATGTCATTTCCTTAAGGAAAGAGCGAAACTGAACGCACTTTCTGTACGGAATCAGCTGTTTATGCATTGTACGTATATACATAAGAAAAAATTTTTGCAATGGAACTTGAAGTGGAAAATACTTTTGTTTTGAAATAAATAGAAAATGAGAAAAAAGAAGATAATGAAACAGTAAAATAGACGCATTTTATTGTAATCGAAATGTAAAGGAAACGGCTTGGAGTGCAGTTGCAGAAATATGCATTTTAATGTACACACACACAATACATTCAACAATATGATTGACAATTCAGTGATGCCACACGCTGCATTTGGCAATACTTTTCCCCACAATCTACACGCATAGTAAAAAATAAGCAATTTTGTTTTCTTATTTTTTTCTTAAAATTAGTAAAAACAATATCTGGATTATATATTTATTGTTTTAAGAATGGTACAATTATATTATTGTACCATGGTTTTAAGAATCTAAATTAATGTCATTGAATAACATTTTGTGAATGAATTCAATTTATTTAGGAAATATAAGAAATAAAATTTATGCAATTGTGGGAATTTTTCTCACGCTTGCCAACTATGGCTACATCTCTTCTTAAGTTCAACGAAGTACAACATAGCCACTAAAAAGTCTACTCTGAGTTTCTTAAGCATCTGACAGGCTTTTCGTTCAAATTTGACAGTAGGTTACGCTAGGCGATGCATGGTTTAGTTGGGCCTTAAGTCCCATTAAGTAGGGTTACCAAATGACATACTTTGTTATAAAAATTTCAAATTTTCCAGGTGGAGTACTCTCGTTGGCAGGTAATCTGGTAGCCCTAACACTATGTGACAACAGCTGACAATTGCGTCTGCAAAACGTTGACAGCATAGAATTGACAGTTTGCGGTAGCAGCAGGATTGGAAGCTTAAATTTTTATGTGAAAATTTAATAAAGTTTAATAAAGTAAGTTTGAATGTTGTAAAAGTAAAATGGACATTTATGAAGAAATAGTTGAATACGAATATGACGGCGAACACCTGGATACAGCTGAGATGGAAATGAAGATGCAAGATGATGGTAAATCTTTTCTGCTCAAATCAAAATTGTTTGATAATACTGTTGAAAGTGATAATTATTTAAATTTTTTTTAGAATCAACATATGCGACGATAGAAGAAGTAGAAATAGAAGAAGTAGAAGTAGAAGAGTTGAAAGAAGATATCGTTTCACAAAATGGTATGTATTTAAATACATTCTCTGAAATCACCTGTATATAATATATGTACTTTTAATTCAGTTTCAAGCCGCAACAGATTTCAAAGATTTAGATGGACACCAACTTACGTAAAACTTTTGATTAAAGGTTACTTTGATAGAAGGGTTAAGTTTAGAGATCCAAAAACAAGGAAGAAAGATTTATGGCATGAGATATTCTTGGAAATGCGTTTGACTGGCTTAGCTATTGAAGTGGATGATTTAGATAAAAAATGGCGGAATTTAAAGAAAACCTATAGCCTTATAAAAGAAAAGAAGGACCAAGGACACTTAGGTTAGTGGAGACAACTTATAAGTACACGTTTTTTACTTAATATAATTTGGCCAGTAGTCTGTTACTTCCAGTAAGTAGAAATTTTAACCTAGCAAAGTGTAAATGGTCGATTTTTATACATTTACCAGCAGTGCCCGGGATCTTGTACGTGTAGCCTGTTTCAAAGCTTTCCATATTTAAATTTTGAAACCTTATAATTTTTATTTTTGTACAGCACTGCTTTTCTTCTGTAGATACTACTTTATTTTGATTTTTTCAAAATAAACCCGAATTCTCAAAAAAACTCAATAAATGTGATGCTTGAAACACAATTGGGACAGAAACAGAAAATCTGTCAACATAAAGACTATAGAGCAGTGATTGGCAACACATATGGCCGCGGCCAAACGAAGAGAATTAGCATTTGCTCTTGCTTAACGAATCCAGCACTTCAGTTGTTTCTATTAAAACGTTGAATAAGTAGGTTCGCGCTGCGCATTTTGTTAATTGCACTGCGAAAAGTGTAAAACAAATGGGAAGACATTTTTTTTCGATAAACATTTTTTTTGATTTGCTTGCGCGTTTTAATGGATATGCACAAAGTGAAGATATACAGACATTTCATGTTTCTTCACTAAGAATTCGATCCATGAAAAAATTACTTATTTATTTATTTAATGTACTTAGTTACTCGTACTTATCATGAATTCCCTTTTCGTGTGCACGAAAAGCCAATTTCGATTGATGTATGTAATTTTCTTAAATTTTTATAATTTTTTAAAATAAGCTGAACTTTGATTTTAATATATTTTTTTTTTTATGAAAAAATCTCGTTTTTTATCCCAATAAAAGTAATAGTATACAGAGGTCGTTTTTAGATTATTTTTCGTGAAAACTGAGTTTTCTTGTCTTATATCCAATTAAAAACATAAATACATAATTTTTCATAAAACTGCTTTTTCTTCAATTTATAAACTTTGAACGAATTTTTTTAAATAATTTGTTTCTATCCACCCGGTGAAAAATGAATTCAAAATAATGAAAACGAAGAACTGCAAACGCAATATTAAAATTGTAAGAATGTATGCAAAAAAAGAAAACACATGCATTTCTCTCAGAGCGCTTTTGATTTCCATCTTTTTTGAACGTAAGAAAAATTTGACTTTCGCTCTTTGCCGATCACTGGTCTACAGTATTAAGACATAAGAGACATGCGGTCTCTTTATCATGATCGGTGCTGCCCAGAGAACGAGCAGGCTCTCAAAGAGCGTAAAAATGAGAACGAGAAGACGTTTAAAGAGCGTAAGAAAGCGTGCACGTATACAGAATTGATAAGCAAATCATCAACACATGCTTATCGTGAGCGCGCTTACATGTAGTAGTGGGCACCACTGATCATGATTTAATATCTTGTTCTAGCGATATATTATAAAACCAAATTTCGCTACAAAGGCAAAGTACATATCTTATTAATTCCGATACAAAGCTATTTCAAAGACATCACTGTTTTGTAAGCTGGATTTTTGTCTACATAACTTCCCCTGATGCTACTAGGGCGTTTACCCTTAAGATATTGAAATTTCATTCTTTGAATTTGTTTTTTATTTTTCAAATTCAGGCCGTGGAGTTAGATGGGAGCACTATGAAGTATTCGAGTTGCTTTATGCAAAAGACGAGTTTGAAATTGGTAAATAAATAGGGTGATGACTCCAGTTGCGGCTTCGCATCCAGTAAAATTTGGAGCTTAAAATGTGTTAATAGGTATAATACAAGTCACTTTTTATATAAATGCTTCGTACGAAAAAACTTCGAAAACTGTGACACTTTCGTTAGCTGACCGCTAACTGAAGCCATCACCCTCTATTTATCTTACGAATCTTGTTGAATAATTTTTTTAAATTTGTTTCTTCTTAGACACAAAGTTTTTAGAAAATTATTTCTCAAACCTTGAACACGGAATAGAAGAAGGAATAGGTGAAGTTCAAGGAAATGGTAAGCAATTTAAAATTTATTTATAAAATACATTGAACTTACCATAATTTTTTTGCAAAAGATGATTTTCCTCACCCTTTTTCTTGGTGTCCTCAGTCCGTGGACTTTCTTCTGAAGAGCTATTTAGATAGAAAAGAGCGATTTCGAAATCGAAGAACAAAGAAAAAAAAGCTGTGGTCTGAGATTTGGCAAGAGATGATGTTGGCTGGTTATAATGTGGACAATGAAGATGTCTTAGACCGAAAAATGCGAAATATGAAGAAAACATACAAAGACTTAAGAAAGACTAAAGGTAATTTAAGATTTTAAAATTGTAACTTTAAAACGACGTTATTGGGTCAAATCTACAAACCGAATTTTTCGCTAAATTCAGTGGCATCGGGTCCGCATCGGATAACAACACCCGAAATATTTAATTTTGGCTAAGGACTTTTGAAATTGAGGTATGATTTGGTTTTTGTGATGCAGGAAATATTTGATTTTGCTTGGGTTTTAAAGATGTAATATGTTTCTTTTGCCCATCACTTTCCTTTTTGTTCATAATAAAATTTGTATTATTCAGTTTAAAGGGTAATACCATAGTTTTCCACCCCGGTCGTCGTTTATTTGAACTTAAGCTAAGTTAGTTAGGTTAAATCTAATCGGACAGAAGTCGATTAAGAAATCGATGTGTAATTATCTCTAGAATATTTACTTGAGCTAATTTGCAAAAACAATATTAAGGGACCTTTGACTCCTCGTAATTGATCTTAAGGTTCTCGTATTGGTGAAACTCTTACACATTATTAAAAATCCAAATACCAATGGACTGACTTATAAGTGTTTTTCCTTATATGAAGTCAAAAGTTTAGTTAGGCTTTGTCTATAAAATCAAAAGATTAAACTCGCGTTGAACAAAATCTTGGAAAATAGTTTTCTGGAATTATTTGACAATTTGAAATTATTGTGGTATCGCTCTAGGGATCCTATGTTGGCGATAAGAGTGCAATCCAAGCTCCAGGCAGCTCAGCCCAGTTAGAAAGAATTTCATCAACGGGTTCCTAAATGACTGTTTTTGTTTCAACTACTCAATTCTATTTTGATTCGAATTAGCTTGTAGCCGGAGTTTTCAAGCATTATGTGGTTTTCAAGTCATTTCAATAAATGTTGGCCTTGTGGCACAGTGGTAGTGTGCTGCGCTCACAACCCAGAAGTTCCGGGTTCGATTCCCGGTTCAGGCATGGCAATAATTTTTCCTGATTTTCCTTTCTCTCCAATTATTTCCTCCTTAATTTTCTGGAGTTTTTTTTTCGTGCTCTTATCAAATTAGCACCACATTGAGCTTTTCAGCTGTGGTAAGAAAAGTACATTATATCGGCAAAGCATCAAAAACGGAAATGTAATGAAGTTCATAACACTTACTTCAGCTTACTTTCAATAGGTTAACCTTATTCCTATTCTACTCTACTCCAAAAAACATGCACAAATTGCATGCAAGTCCCACGAAGGTCCGTGCAGACTTGTTGGTCATCGACTTCATAATTGTCTTCGAGCTGGCGAATATGATGAAAAATTTCACGGAATCGAATCTTAACCGCTTATAATCGACTTTACATATCTTATTTGTAGAAGTCACGGAGGTTCGAGCTAATCGGTTGAACCGTTTTAAAATCCCGCATCGTTAAAAACGTTATAAGTTCCAAGGTACCATTTCGGCAAGGTACGCAGTGATTTTAGGCTAATCTCTCACATGAAACACCTAATATCTGGAAAACGAAATGTGAGAAATATTTTAACTCTTTTTGCAGATAGTTATTGGTGTATACCGCATCATTTTACATTAGATATTCATCCGGAAAATTTTGGTTTTAAACTTGTACTATTGAGTTCTTAAAAATCTGCTGTTATTTTAATATTAAAAAGTTTTGTTTTTATGTAAAAAAAGTTTATCCCCATTTTCTAATTCGAGCCATTTTTTGAACAAAAAAAAAATTACAAACACAAAATAAAAAACTTGTAACAAAATTAAACAAACAGATTTGCAATTCCGATCTTATATTTTTAAATGAAACAAAAATTACTATTTTTAATTGTTTAAGTCTGATTTTTTGTCATTAAAATATTAGTAGCGATCTCTAAAATTACATTTATTATACATTAGGATCCGCTATAAATTAAAATAAATTTTTAAGTAAAAAGAGTGTGTGAGAAATTATATAATAGTGATTTGACTTAAGCTCTGATCAATTTCTTCCCGAACCGCCTGGATCTGCAGCGCGTTCTGACTTAAGCTCTGATCAATTTCTGCCCGAACCGTTGGATCTGCAGCACGCTCTGACTTAACTTCTGATCTATTCGCAGTGCATTTTGACTTAACTTCTCGTCTATTTTTTCCTGAACGGCCTGGATATTGCTATTTATTTGTAGATTTATCGTCATCGCCATTAACATTTTCTCGAACTTTGACATATCTAAAACTTCACCACTTGCCGCCGGTCCAGAAGCTTCTTCCACTTTCGCTGCTGATTCTGATACATCACTATAAAATTCATGCTCTTCCAGGTTTACACCTTGAGCCTCAAGAGCCTGCCGTAAGCGTTTCTGTAACTCCACCTTTCCGCCAGTAGATTGCAGACTCAGCTGCTGCAACTCCTTCTTCAGTTGATCCACTTTTAGTTCGTCAAACTTAACCATTTTTATTTATTTATTATTTTTTTTTTTTTTAATTGATTGTTAATTCTTTTTACACAATCCCACTTCTGACACCAATTGTTACGAAATTTCTGTCTCTTTGACGATAATTTCGATCTCTCACACTTTTCTGAGTTCGATCACTGGATTGTGTAACAATTAAAAACACACAAACTTATTTAGTTATAAAATGGTTTATTTTATTAACGTTCAAATTCTAATATTAATTTAACACTGTATAGAAAACTGTTTTACTTTACTACGGATCACACTGTATTCACTTTATTGCTTTTAATTCAAGTGTTCCACTTCACTGTTGAAATACTACTGTACCCGAAAACTCAAATGACACCCTTTTATACTACAGGCATCACTTTCTCGAATAATCTACTAGCTGCCAGATGGCGTATATTCTACCATTATCTACAACCTACTAGTGCTACTTTGTAGCGTGCATTCTATCACTATCCACAATTCACCACAATTCACCAGCATGGCGCACTGACGTTGAGCTCACAATTATCCAGAATGTTAGATGCTAGATGCTAGATGGCGTTGTACGTTGTACGACGGCGATAATTCCTCTCGGTTGTCGATTTTTTTATTGTGTACTGCAGCGTCTGTTCGGTTTATTATTTTTAGTACAAAAACTGCACTTTGCGCTAGATTGTTCTAATATCGTTTAGTTTCTTTTGTTGGTATTTATTTCAAGAGTTTTCTAGCATAAACCAAATTTCGCTACAATAGATCCCAAAAATATGTAAATAAATAAATATATGTTTTTATTCAGGTTATGAGCCTATAACATGGGAATATTTTGATAGGATTGACGAAATCTTCGCAGATGACCCATCTTTAATTGGTAACTATACTATATATGTGCATATGAATATATAATAATAATGATTTCACCTCGGCATACAATGCTTATTTTTTTAATCTCTTTATAGATGAAAATGATGCTTTTGTACATGATGCATTAACGGATACACAGGGAGTATGGAGTTCAAGTTCAGAAGAAGACAATACTGTTTCAGAACGTATGTAAATTCCAACGAAGTACATATTTAAAAACTAAACTAAAACTACTAGTGAATGGCTTCATATTAGGTTATAAGCTAGTTATTGCATTTGCGGAACCGATTTTATAGTATAGGCGGAAAATTGATTGAAATTTTTTGTCCATGCATGCAAGCTATTAGCCGCGGTCCAAGGCCGCCCACTTACACTAACATATGTAAAGTAAATAATTACCCTAGTTTAGTGATGCCCATTTCAGCACATATGGGAAAAGAGCACGCATGATTTCAGGTGAGCACAGCGGGGTTTGACGAGGGGAATTTTTATGTGCAGAGGAAAAGAGTATGAAGTCTTTAGTGAGTCTTATATGTATGTGTTCAATTTTGAAACGAAAACAAATGCCAAACCGGAAAAAAGTACAAATGTATATATTCTTGTTTTAGATTTTATCAATAAAACAGCTTTTCCGAACGGGTACTAAGAGCAAGAGCAAACATCGAAATAGTGAAGAGCGTAACTCACAAAGTGATGATAACTTGATCAAAAATGACGGGGTGTAGTGGCTGCTTGCGGGGAAGTAATCTTTCCGATTCACAGCATTTTTGCGGTTGATTTGTTTATTTTCGAGAGATTTTGATTGTTAATTTGAATATAAACTCATTGTTTGCTACATAAATTTGCTACACAGATAAGGTTTTCTTCTCTCATATTAAGTTCACGTTCTCAATTCTATGCTTGTGTTGTGTAAGTGTACTATGATAGCAGCCTCTCGCACGTTTTATTTGAAAATACCCCTCGCCTTACACTGTTTGACTCCCAAGTATCATTTTGTGCCGTTAAGCTGGACATCACTACTCTAGTTCATCCTAGCACGCATCGGAGGAACTAGTTTGACCTAGGAACTATCTTTTACCCCGACTGACTAAAAAGTCGAACCTTCTTCTTTCTTAACATTTTAAAAATAAATAACAAAAATCACTTCAATTTATGTATATAAATCGGGGACATTTACAGGCAAAAACCCTCAAATTAAGAAAATTTACATCGGAGAATACTTCATTAAATCAGAAGATACCCAACGGGAAACGGAAGCGCGTTTGAAGGGCTTCGGATGTGCTTCAAGGGAAGTGGAAGCTGCTTCCAATGCGCTTCTCACTGTTTATCTGTTTATCTGTTTATTATTAATACTTTTATGATCATGTAAGCATGAAACTGTCTAACATTGTTCCAGTTTTGCTCGCTACTGTATTTACATGTGTACGTGTTAGCTATTTCATAAATATATTAGGTAAAATTGATCCATCTGTTACCATGTATTATATAATAATTTTCAATTTCAATTAAGAACACAGTCCAACAGCAGTTTTGCACCACAGTAACGACGGTATAATCCGGAAATAGGACGTTGTCCCGATAAATTTTTCTTTCAATTTGAAAGTTAAAAAGGTTATGAGGCTATTTTTTTTTTCAAAACTTTAAAAAAAAAGCTTGAAAAATGTCTACTAAGTTTCAAAATGAGATGACCAGCAGTTTAGAAGCTATCGATTTTTTGCGTTTGTCCTTTTCGCTTGAAAATGTTACTTTTCATATGATGTGCTGTATGAAGTTGAAATATAACATTATATGTATGAGAAAGCCATGACGTGTTGGACTTTAATTTTGTTCGTCAAAATTGTTTAGCAAAACGTTCTCTTTCAGGATTATATCGTGGTTACTTTGTTGCAACAAAAAGCTTCAAATTTGTTGGACTATGTAATAGTCGATAAAAAACAAATAATCTAATTATTTTCAAAAAAAAAATATTCTTTCACACTATGTATAAAGCCTTCGAAAATGAAACCAACAATCCAAATCACAGTCAAGAAGAATATGATTGGTATTCAAAGTCAACAGAAAACCAAAATGGTAACTCAAGTTTTTCCCAATTTCTTATTTATTCTTAGTCTTGAGACAAATGTTCTTATTGCAGTGATCCAAAATGAAGCCAGTCCACAGCGAAATAATTGGTGTCCTAATTCAACAAAAGACCAACATGGTAACGCGAGTTCTATCCCATTTTATTTCTTTTTTGTCTT
Source organism: Tricholauxania praeusta (assembly GCA_949775025.1). NCBI lineage: Eukaryota > Metazoa > Arthropoda > Insecta > Diptera > Lauxaniidae > Tricholauxania > Tricholauxania praeusta. Next base: position 34,539,068 of record OX459029.1, read on the forward strand.
AAAAATATATATATTTATTTTAGAGATCCAAAAAAATGTCCATAATTCAATACCCAGTCCACAACAGACCAACCGAAATACAGCCCTCAGCCCAATACACAGTTCATCATATAATTGGTGCCCAAAGTCTACAAAATTTTTTCTTAAAAGTTATATAAGAAGAAAAAAAAAATTCCGAGATCCAAACGTATTAAAAAATAAATTATGGATTGATATTTTGCTAGAGATGAATACAGCTGGGTTTCCTATACAAAATATACAGGTTTTACAGACCAAATTGCAAAATATGACTAAAACCTTTAAAACTATAAAGGAAAAAAACAAAAAAAGTAGCACAGGTTAGTAGTTTATGTAAAAGAAGAGCAAACATTAAGTGCCTCTTTCATAACAACGGCCTAAGTAGCGTTACTCATTGTCAGTATAATTTATATTCTATTTTCCCTTCTTGATACAGGTCAAGGTCAGATAAGGTGGGAGCATTTGGCGGCGTTCGAAAAACTTTACGCAATCGACAATGAACCAGAATCTGCAGCTCCAATAAAGTTAGAAAATCCATTGTCACCTATTCAAACATCGTTAAATCCAGAAGAAAAAAAGACTAACAATTTAAATCGAATGAGTGCGCTGCACCTTATGCGCAAGAAGCAGTTGCTTATAGAAGAAAGAAAAGCACAACTAACTGAAAAAGTTCACGAGACTTTAAAGGAGACCAATAAACTCTTGCGAGAAAGAAATGAGTTACTGCGTCAGCTTATCCAGAGTAATTATAAATAATGTGAATAATTTAAAATAATTATTTGTATTAAAATTTTGTTTCTTAGAAATGTACAAAACATTTCTTCGCTTATTATAAAAAAACAAAATGACTTATACCGAACTTGCGTAAATTTGTGGCTCTTAACTCGATTTTATTTGTAAGCTTATTTTGGTAATAAAGTCAGCCATACGTGCTTGAGCACGGCAGTATAAGTAAGAGTAATTTTTTTTATCAAATCAAATAGGTTCATAGATATTATGCCGTATAGGCATGAATTTTCGAATTTGAAGCGTTCCCGGAGAATTCTAGAACATGAAGTTTTTTAAGTAGGTAGTAGCATATCTTAAAAAATTAATCGAAATCGGAGGGACGACTGAAGTTTTCTCAAAACATGCCATATGGAGTGAGTTAAATCTTTTTTATTTGAAAAAATTTTTGTTTCAGTATTGCATAATTGACCAATAATTCTTCAATATTAGTTTTTTTTAATAATTTTTCTTCACTTTAATGCGCCGCATTTTCGAGGTTTTTACATTTTCTATTTGCACTTATGTACTCGTATTTAAATTTTTGAAAAATACAATAGGCTTAAAATGCAATTAATCAATTAATCAATTTTTAATGAAACATCAAAAAATGCCGTCTATTGCAAAATGTTGATTTATTTGGTGAAGATTTCTTTTCAATTTTAATAAAGCCTTTTTGATTAATTATGTGTATGAAACATGTGATCTTATCTATAAATCAAAATTTTAGTTCTTAAGGATAGCAAATAATTTTCATCATCTAAGTTTTTTTTGTTTTAAAAGTAGCTGAATTATGTTAAAGAATCAAGGGCATTAATGTTCAATCGTAAACAAATCCAAGAAGACAAATAGTTTTACTTTTTATAGACGTCAAGTTTTTACTAAAAGCTTTATTAATCTTTTGTAACTCTGCATTAGTTCAGAAAGTGAACAATAGCACATGTGACCTTAATATAGATATTCAACCTTATCGTGAGTTTCACCAGAACAGCATTTCACCTGTGATTTGCCGTTCGCCAGAAATTAAAATAATCACGGCGGGCGCTTTAACCAAGCTTAAATGCGAAGTTAAGTTACAACAAAAACTTCAAAGGGGAATTATTTGGGTTGTAATTTACAGTCGATATACATCAAAAGAAAAAAAAAAAATGCCATAGCTTTTTTTTTAATTGCATATTTTCTGTTTCTAAGTATGTAATATTATATATATTCGGCTTACAAGCAGAATTAACTATCTGCAATAATTGGTGAATAACGCTAATTATTATTTGAATTATGCTTAAATCCTCTTAACTTTGTGATCTATTATTTTCGGTTATTAAAAAGAAATGTATGTACCTGTAAGGTGTGTTATAAGAGTACATTCTTACATTAACAATTAGAATTTGTACACTTTCCATCAAAATTATATTTTTTGCAGATGATCAATTCTGCTTGTAAGTCGACGATATGTATTAGGGCGGATTAAATTGTATGGATAAAAATTTTTTAGTCCGGAAACTCTTTTTTTTTTCTGAAAATTCGTCAAATTTTAAGCAAAAAAGTCCACTTCACCATATGGTTACAATGAATTTCGAGTTTGCGAGTTTTTATTTGAAGTATTTCAAACTATTTAAATTGCTTATAGCGCCATCTGGCGGTAGTTTCAGAACTTTAAAATTTTCAACAGTTTTGTTTAAACTTGAATAACTCCAAATATAATGGACCGATTTGAATGAGGAAAACGTAATTTTATTGCTTATGAGTTGAAGAGAGTTCTGAAAACTGCCACCGGATGGCGCTATAAGCAGTTTGAATTAACTACTTCAAATAAAAACTTGCCAGCTCGAAATTCATTGTAGCCATATGGTGTAGTGGACTTTTTTGCTTAAAATTTGACGAATTTTCAGAAAAATAACTTTTTGTTTAATAAGCACTGCACTTACTTATAAAAAGTTATTGGCACCATTGAGAAATATTGTGCAAATATTGACTAGGGTCAGCTCCAATTACGACGACAAGCAGTGCAACATCAGTTACCGCTGTAGCAGCGACAACAACAATAATTAGTGCAAATGAATTCGCTAAGAACGATACAAAGTCTCAGGACATCATCACGAGCTTAGTCTACGATCACTATCTCGAGTATATAAGAGATAAGTGCACAGCAAAAGAAATGTGGAATGAGTTAGTTTCAACATTTGCTCGAAAATCGCCACAAAATCAGACGCTTGTGCGCAAAAGATTGCAAAATCTCAGGCTAAGAGAAGGCGATAACTTGAGTAAACATCTCTTAAAATTCGACTCGCTGGTGAGACAGCTGAAAACTGCTGGTTTAAAACCATAAGAGGCCGATAGTTTTTCAGCTATTTCTAACGCTTTCAGGGCCTAATATTGTATACATATAATAATAAATACTTTTATAATTTTTTTCATTAAAATATTTGTAAGAACTTAATATTGCTTTTTTTTAGCTAATTTGGGTACGCATTCCGCATTCTTCAAGAGAACCAACACTGCTATTGAGATTTTTCCGATCGAAATAAAATATGTTGCAGAAATCGTTTTCAAGAGTCCCTCTAAATTAATAGATACAGTCGGGCTGAATCTTAATTTCGATCGGGTCTATCATACATCTACGGTATTTTTAAGCAAATTTTATATCTTTTCTGCTGTAATTTGGTACACATCAACTGAAGTGTATTTGCAAAAAAAAATTTGGGAACTATGTCTTCTTCAAATTTGCTTCAGTAATTTTTGTAGAATCTTGAATTTAGTAAAAAATGTATCGAGCATATCCACATTTAAAAAAATAAAAAAAAAAACCTCCTAGGGTTGCTACCAGAGCTAAAAAATTTTCATTTTTCGGAATTTGGCCAAAAATTTTAACATTTTATTTGTTTCTCATTTATAACAATTTTATTTATTTTATTTTTTCGATTTTCTTTATGAACACATAAGGAACTACCGCAAAAAAATGCACCGCTATTTTTTAAGCCTATATATAATGAAAAATGCATTGTCTCTGCGCGAGAAGAGCTTTGGTAATTCGTGTGTAGCAGCTCAAATCCTTTGTTGTTTACACTACATTCACCTAAATACACTATGAATTGAAATTGTCAATGCCACTTCATGAATATTCCTTAAAAAAATATATGAGAAAAAAAATAAAATTTGATTTTTGGTCCAAAAATTTTCAAAGTATTTTATTAGCAAGTAATTTCAATATTTTGCTTCAATAACACTAGCTTACAAATTTGGGGTTCATTTCGAGATCTGGTTACTCATAGACTTTTTCCATGTATTTTGGGGCGTAGATTCTAAAAATGGCAACCATTTTTCTTCTCTTAAGAATCGTTTTTAAGATATCCTCAAAAAACCCCTTTTTCGGCACTTTTCATTTATTTGGCTATATCTCGATTAATTCTTTTACGACTCAAAAACGCTTTTCAGCACTCTAAAGAATTTTTATTCCCTTTCTAACGGTCTTTCTAACGGTTCGCATGAATTGAATAAGATTTGATGGAGTTACAAGCGCTCAAAGTCCAAAAAAACTGACTTTTTTGGTCTTTTTTAAAAATCACTAAATCTCAATTGCTCCATTTGAATGAAACAATTTTTCTTTTTCATACTTTTAAAACTAAAAATTAAAGGCTGTTCTTTTGCCAATATTTTAAGTATGATTTTGCCGAAATCGGACAAAAAATGTAGAAGTTATTCCAGTAAACAGTAAAAAATTTGCAATAAAATTGAAAGGAAATACATACGATTGTGTATGTATGTGGTTCTTTAGTTTTATTCTCCGTTTCTTTTCAGATAAAAACATATGTATTTTCGTTCGCCTGTAACTCCAGCAAGAGATATATTCAAAACGATTCTTAAGAAAAAAAAAAATAAATGGTTGCCATTTTTGGAATCTATGCCCTAAAATACATGGAAAAAAGTCTATGAGAAACCAGATCTCTTTTCTTGTAAACTAGTGTAATTAGTCACTCTACCCAGTGTATGTATTACATACATCAAAATACAAAAAAACTATCCAAAGGGTTGAGTTATGCTTTGGTCGGAAGATAATTTTATAACGTTTATTACTTAAATGAAACTTTGGGCATATGAGTACCGCCATTGACCCTAATATAACAATTCCAAGGTCCAATTTTCGAGCAGTTGAGCACTTGTTTCCGAAATAACATGTGTTGTGTGGGTTTTCAATGCGCTCATTATTTCTGGTTTATCAACACAAGCCAAAACCTACACAGATTCTTACAAGAAATAATCCATTGGTATCAAATTACAAAAAGCTTTGCCGACAGAGTCCATCACCGCATTAAAACAACCAGACTTTCCTAATTAGTAAGGCCGATTAAACTACATAATTATGAAGTATCACAACGGGCCTCTGTGGCATTTGAATTTTATTGCCACTTGAGTAAGCTACCTAATCTATCGTTACTTAACTAATCGGTATACCGGAACTGATAGTTTCGTCATTTATTTAAATTTTTGCGAATGAGGAATTATTTACGGTCCTTATGGCATACATATCTTATTTAATAAGATACATTTACATTTTCCTATAAGTTTAGCTTAAAATAAGTTGACTGCTACGGATCGTAGTTACGTCGTGAAAACTTGTTGCAGATGGTGCAGGAGAATTTGATACGATGTCGCAAAATATGTACATAGAGATATTTGTGAAGTAACTGCCTTTATAGTTGTGTCTAACTTAAGACTCCAGTTGCTATGAACTATACATTGAAATAAATAACTCAGAATTGAATTAATGTAACAAGTGTATAATTTATTTCTTATGATTTGTATTTAAAATTACCATTTCATTACAATAAGGACTAGTGTTTGTCGTTACAAATTTATTTTAATAGTACTTATGCTAGTTTTTAGGTTTCTTTGACGTCTTTAACATTCCTAAATATTATGACACAACGAAGATAAACGGTTTGTTCGATTTCTTAAGCTAAAAATAACTTGAAATAAAATATACAATAAAATATGGCTAGTTATCTTTAATAAAATTACACAAAAATAAGGAGTGTGCCTTAAATTAGCCGATATACATGAAATTTCCTATAACATTGTTTTTGAAATTTTTAGTTGAAATAGTGATTAAGCTTAAGCGTACAAAATAAATTAGTTTATGATAATAAATATTTATATACAAATTGTCTTCAATCTACATATTTATTTTTGTGTTTGTTTTGAATTAGTCGTTTTTATTTGATTGCTATTATGATTTTAAATATTCTGCAAAATTTTGCTAGAAAACCCTGAGTAAAATTGATTTTATGTTAATTGTACCAGTTGAACATCTGAAAAAAGTTTTCAATTAAAAAAATTCTGGTGATTTGATAAGTGAGCGCTGAACTTAGAACCACGTAACTTTCATAAAAAAAGCCCTGCATAAAAAAATGTAATGAATAAAAATTAAATCAAAATTATAACTGAGGCAGGGATCTAACCAGATAACAAAAAATTTCTGAACGACGGGTACAATAAGGCTATAAAAATCTGAAATCTTTGTAACGCTTTTGGATTATATTTCCTTCTACAATGGTTTCAGCATTGACATCCTTCACAGTCATTAAGAAAAGGTGGCCAACAAGCAACTAAAAATTTCGGATTCTTTGTGAAAAAAGTGCGTATGCGGAATTTTAAGGGAGACTGTATAGAATAAAAGTCAACGCGAAATTGGACCAGAGAAAATAAGTTTTAGTATAAAAATATCTAAAAGAGGTGCATGTACATTTTTGTTTCCCAGTTTGTTTTTGGAAAGGCTAAAAACCACCAACCTTAAGTCCAAATCACTTCCATCTATGTGAGAGGCACAGCAGAGGTTAAAATCAAAGCTGGGCATTAACTCGTTAATGCATTAATCGTTAATTAACGAAGTTAACATTTCGACTTACGGATTAACTTTTAAGGTAACTGTACAAAAATTTTAACGAACTCGTTAACTTCCGTTAAATTTTCCCAAGTCCGTTAATCGTTAATCCAGTACCTACTATTTACCAAAAAGATACAGCACGTACTGCGCCACTCCGCGAAAAACACTTCTGATAACAAGTACGTTCCGGTTGATATGGCTGGAAACATATGACAGCAGTTTAGTAGATGCAGTAAAAAAATTCATGAAAAAAAAGTTAGAATAGGCGTTACGACAAGAAGCTGTCCGAAAAACAGAAATAGTTTATGTGGCATAGGCAGCAACGCGAGTAACAACGACGATGATGAGGAAGACTTTATCAATTTTGTCATTCAGTCTAAAGAAAAACCTAAGAACCACAAATCTTTAAAAAGTAAACCTCGAAATCTCGTCAAAATGTGCCTAGACATGGAATCAAAAAACTTATCCGGCATCCCGGAACAGATATTCATAAATCTGTTTATTAAATATAATACTGCTATATCCTCAAGCGCTGCCGTTCAAAATCTTTTTTCCACGGGCAAAGATATTATAACGCCGAAACGAGCATCACTTTCAGACAAGAACTTTAACATGTTAATGTTCTTGAAGGGGAATATCCACATTTTGTTAGATGATCCAGAACCCAAACCAAGAGTTTTTATATGAAGGTCACTAACGCAACGATATAAAAAATGCAATTTTTATCACGTGTTAACGGATTAACGATTAATTTTAACTTGCGTTAAGTCTTCCAAAATGTAACGCTTTAACGTTTAACGAAGTTAACGTTTTTAGTAACGGATTAGAGACTAACGAAGTTAACTATTTGATTAACGGTGCACAGCTATGGTCAAAATATATCGCATGAATATAAAACTCGCAGCCTTGGCCAAATGCAAGTTGAAAATTTCAAGGATGCTAACGAATTGCGTTTAACTAAAAACGTCTTTCTCATCACTAAATTTTTCACTCAGAGACCGATTTCGTCAAAGGTATGTAAGCCCTATGATGAATTTTAAACACCACTTTCAGAAGTTAAATAGACATATTTAACGATAAGTCAATGTTACGGTCACAAAACACCATCGGATTGATATCTTAATAAAAGGCATATTACGGCGAAATTTCTTTTAGCAATTTTGTACACGTTGGCATCCTTGAAATTATTTTATTAGGTACATATTTTAAAGGGGGTTCTTCTGTTAGAGTGTGATTGTTTTTGAAAAAACTAACTGACAGTATAAAAAAAACAGTTTCTAATCGGTGCCGCTCTTAAGCAAAGGCGGAATAAAAGGTCTTCTCCAGTTTTTTGCTCCGGGCTCTGAAAAGATTGAAGACGACCATGGAAACAAAAGAACAAGACTGCATTCTCTTTTTTCGCCACCACTTTCATGAGCTTTGAGATATGTTGAGACTCGGTGTGCATAGAACGTAATATTTTTGATGTGCAATCTTGTAGAAGTATAAGTCTTATAATATAATGTAGAATGACTAATACTCCTAGGATCCTATAATCGTTCGTCAAACCTTTAATGCCGTTTATTTGAACAAAAGCACAATCACTCACTATCAAAACCCTCAAACAGTTGTTAACCAATCACAACCGTTCAGACTTTCGGTTGGTATTGATTTCCAAGGACTGTACAATTTTCGCATTAAAATACCTACAACCCACTAGGCATTTTTGCATTTATTAGGCTCTTCAAGAGTTCTATATAACCATTCTTTAAGAGCAGAACTCTTGGAAATATTCGCTTAAGAGGTTTTAAAACACAGAATAAATGCTACTTAAGACCAAAAGGGCACCTTCTATGGGGACCTTCAAGAGGTTTATGTAAGAGTTAGCTATGACGTTTTCAAAACCTATTCAAGAGTTTAATGAATTAATACACCTAGAGGTCTATAAATATTTTGTGCTCTTGGAAATATTTATACACAATTTTTTTTCGAACGGAATTTTAATTAGGTTTATTTTATTTTGACGAAGTTTTAATAAAGATTTTGTTTTTGGTATACATACTTTTTGCAGTATTAAATAGATAAAAAGAGAATAGCAAATGGAATTATAAAATGGCAATATGAAAATAATGCAACGAATAATTATGATTTTCGGCACAATTATTGACCAAAATTTACGTGCGAGCAAAGATTTATCGTGAAGTTTGGGGTTTTGCTTCGAAAAACTTAGCGCGCTTCTGAAATATTACATATTAGAAAAATAAAATATTTGGGCTAAAATTAATTTTTAGGTTTTTCTTTAATATTTATGTCTCAAAATACGTTTAAGTGATTTTTTAGGTAAAAGCAAATCGAAATAAAATGATTTACTGCACAAAAAATCATTATTTAGGCAAAAAAAAAAAGAAACGCATTTATTTTTTTGTTGTTGTTGCTATTTCGTCGGCATGTATATTAAAAAAGATGGCCGACGACGCCAAGTTTTTAAAATTCCTCGATAAGTGGCATATAAAACTTAAGGATTATCTCTAAAGCTTCATAAGAGGTACTTTAAACTTAAGGATTATATTAAGGGCTTAATAAAACTTGACAGTTTTAATTTGCTAAAATTGTTTATTTAAAATAATTTTGTGTCCATTGTTAGGGTTACCATATGAACAAGTGGCAAATTAAGAAAGAGATGTTTTATGAGCTATTTTCTTTATAGAAATACGAATTATAACCCAAATTCGAATAAACATATTTTGGGCCATCTTGCGTTTATTTTTGTTTTCTCAATTTAGTTTTGGTAATTTGTGCCTCATATTTTTTTATTGTCCAATGCCAAGATCTGGATAATTAAAGAGGGCGAGAAACGAGTTTTGCTTAATATCTCGGAAAGTAAGCTGCAACAGAAAAGTATATTAAGGCCAATGTTCAAGAGAAGATGAAATCGATTTCATATCAAGTCTTCGTATCACAAGATTTGACCCTCCTTTCATAGCTTCCGAAAACTAAATTTTTCGCCGTAAATAATTATTTCTGTTCAAAATTAAAGTATTTATTGTAAGTTTTAATCAAAGTTGGGTCACTTGTCACATGGAGATTTTTCGAGCATGAAACCGATGTGTTTTGATCTGCTCCTCTACAACAGTGGCCTCAATATATTTTTCTGTTTGTGGCTTACTTTCCGAATTCTTGAGTAAAACTTGTTTCTCGTCGTCTTTAATTGATCAGATCTTGCCATTGGACAACCAGTGTACGGGTAGGCGGCCATTTTTATGATGTACTAGCATTGTTGAATGAAATAATATTTAACTTTGCGAAAATGTGAAAACGGAGTAAACAAGTCAAAAAAACGGTACTACTTTTGGAGACTTGAATCAAGAATTTATCAAATTCCAAAACTTTAATTTTTAAGAAAATGTTTAAGTTATAAGCTATTTACTATTTTTATAAGAGTACTGGTCATTTAAATTTTTTTATTGAATTGCGGACGTTTGGTAACCCTACTTTTCGATAAAAAGTTTTATGGAGCTCTTGTGAAGAGTTCTATAAATAAATGAAACCAAATAAAGTTTTATAAAGCTCTTGCGATGAGTTCTATAAATGCATGAAACCAAAAAAAGTTTTATAGAGCTCTTGGAAAGAGTTCGCGTAAGAGTTGAAGCTTATATTGGCACTTATATAGAACTTAAAAACTCAGAAATTGAAGAGCTCAATAAAATGTATGGCTCTTAAAGTAAAAAATAAATTTTATTTATTAAAAAGCTTTTATCAAACATTTTTTAAAGATCTTGATAAATATTAAAATGTTTGAATACAAAAATATTTATAAGCGTTTTATGAAGATATTCCGAATCCTTCTTAAGACCTTATAAATACCTTAGCTCTACTTAAAAAAGAAACTTTTACAGACGATTTAAGAACCTCTCACAAGACGTTGTTAAAACTTTGATAAATACTTTTAAAATTTTGAGTATTTTTTGTATTTGTAAACATCTTAATTGGGAGTTTTGAAATGCTTTATAAATAATTTTGATCGCAAGATTTAATTTTATTTTTTTAAGAGGCGAATAAATACTCTAGTATAAGTTAAGAGCCCTATAAATGTTTATTAAATGCTTTCGAAAATTCACAAGAGCTGTGGATTATTTTAATGCCCAGTGGGAATTTATAAAAATGACAATGGAACAGTAGCTCAGTTGTTAGAGCGGCCGTCGACAGATATGCAATTGAAATGCATGTACGGTCAGGGGATCGACTCCATGTACAACATTAACCAAAAAAAAAAAAAAAAAAAAAAAACTGGTCTGATGAGGCTATGTGGTAATAGCCGAAACATATGTCACCAATTACCAGGTTAAATTGTTCCATTTGTTATCTTTGTCATGTTTGTTGAATAAAAAATAGCATTGATCAATAAGTAAAATTTACAATATTGGTCTTTGCTAAAATGATGTTTAATTATAATAAAAATAACCAGTCGCAAAAATCAACTTTCTTAAATTTATAAAAATGTTCATAGATCTCTGTAATCCAAGAGTCTTACAAGACTTCCATCAAATCACAGACCAGTTAGCGTTTCAGCTGTACATTTGGTTCCATTACAGGTAACTAGAATTAACCGTTGGTCTCAATAGAACACTGCTGTAAAATTGAAATCACTTTTTGACAGATCCACTGGTCCTTTATAATTTTAATGATTATTTAGTTATTTAATGTACAATTTTCTAATTTTTACCTTTACTAAGCTTAATAGAATTTTATGCATTTACTATTCCTTTGATTTACATATGTATGTATTTGTACAAACCTTAAAAAGAAGTAAATAATAATCATGAAAATTTCTATACATTTTCTGTTGATCTTTTTATCACAGCCAAATGGAAAAAAACAACAAACAAAAACGCCCACTTCCCATTTACATTTACACACATATACATATACAGCATATGTGCACATTTTTCTATTTTTTTGTCATTTGGCAACACTGTCTATTACATTTCTGGTAAAGTTCCGCTCAGTTCGATTCACGACTGTTATCGCTACTTCCCGCTAGAGTGCATTCTGTTAAGACACTGTTAGCATTGCTGTTGTTACTACCGCCGCTGTTGCTGCTGTTCATCGATTGCGTAGTCTGCTTACAGCCGCTATTGCTGCTGTTACTAATTGTAAGTGCGGTTGTACAGTTTCCGGTGCTGGCATTGGTGTTGTTGTTCGTAGCATTTGCCGTGGTTGTTGTTGCTGGCGATATTATTGTGACTGTTGGTTGTGCAAGTATATCCGATGGTATAAGTCCTTCTTTTACGCGTTTCTTCTGTTTCATGCGGCGATTTTGAAACCAAATTTTAACCTGAAAAGAAAGGATTTTTTTTTTTATGGATTTTTTTAGTGTTTAAGTAATAATTTCTAATTATATTATTAAGGGTATTCCTCTAAACGCAAAAATCGAAAAGCGCGAAAACTCGAAAGTTTTCCAGCTTGCTTTCGGGAACACCCATATCAATGCAAACGCGTAAATGATTGAGCAATGGCAATTTGACAGTTTGATCAGTGTTGCTGCAGCCACACGAAAAAGAAAAAATATGTAGAATTAAGTTAAAAATAACAAGAAAATTTCAAACTGGCACCAAATTGGAAGGAAACATCCAGATGACCACTTGAAAGCTCATTTTAAAGGGAAAGAACGGATACAAGATACAACTGATGCTTTTATTAAAAATAAGCTTAACAAATTTCTCCTATACTTGTCCTCGAAATTAGGCAAAACCCTAATTTTTTAGGTACTTAAGCTCAAATATTTCAGAACTCTGATGTGATGGGTCGATTTTGAGGCTAAATTCAGATTCAACGAAAAAAATTACTTCGGAAAACGATCTTTAAAAAATATATTACCAGAATTTACTTCATTTAAGCTTGAATTTTTCTATTACTCTGGTCTTCTGATAAAAAATACTGGAACATCGGGACTAGCCAGAATCTCTTCGCCTGTTTTCGGACTACAATCCTAAAGAATGTTAGATTAAAAAAAAAATTGATTCCTCGAGTTTACCTCACTTAAACCCAAATATGCGCTGTTTTTTCGATGTTTTCCGATGCTATATAGCCACTATATAGCAAAATAACTACCACCATCGAGTTCAGCAGACCTGAAAATTTAAGAATCAATGCCAACAGCCTATATCTCATGCGGAATTGTCTTTTGGGAAGAGTTATAATCACTCGCAAATAAAAAGAATGAATTTAATTCATAAATCGGACACTAGCGACCTCTATATATCAATTTTTTAATGAAATTTTCAGGGCTTTTTTTACATAACACTTACTACTTTTTATATTATATATAGTAATCGAAAACTCGATTTTTTTTTGTCACTCTATTTACATCAGTAGTGCTCTCAAAACCACATTTACTGACTTTTTGGAGGTCCTCTTTCATTTCATTGTTTTTAAACTCCGACATTAGACTCAAGAAATCTTTCGCTGATCTTCCATAAAAATAAAACCAAATTTCTCAAAAGTACTCGAAATGGTTTGAACTAGACTATTCAAAAAGTGGGCAAATTTTGGCGACAAGGCGTGGTATCTGCGAAACAAGCCAAGCCTTCAAAACACTATATTAAGGGAGTTATTTAAAGTCGTGAAACGAAATTGCACACAATACAACGAATGTTTCGGTCTAGTACCAGACAAAAAAAAAACAAAGAAATGACTAAAACTAGACAAAAAGTAAGTGTTGCCAAATTCAATTTGGTCAAACCAGACAGCACGTGGCGTGTTAGAAAAATTTCACATTTAGTAAAAATTTAAGACTTACGTGCACTTTTACTGTTTATGCGGTGTAGGGTATTTAGTTTTTGGCGAAGCCAAAGATAACACTCTCACTAGTTTGTTTTTACTTAAAGTTTTATTTAAGCTTATGTTCTGGTGTGCGTGCACCCTATTTAAAAGCAAATAGTTTGGGCCGTATTTCCACCTTTTTCTCAGTCACTTAGGGAAAAATAATGAGAAGAACCCTTAAAAAACTTTCTGGTAAAAAAATGTATTATTTTCTAAAAAATTCTTAAGAAATTCTCACCTGTGTTTCATTCAGCTGGAGTGTATTCGCAATTTCAATACGTCTTGCACGTGTCAGATATCGATTGAAGTGAAACTCCTTTTCCAACTCTGTCAATTGTTTATTTGTAAAATTGGTGCGTCCCGAATTGTTGGTGGCCGCATTCATGCTGCAGCTGTTGCTCAGGCCAAGGGAACTATTGCTAACCATACCATTATGATGGTGAGGGTGTGGGCTACTACCGCCATTACCGGGTAATAACAGTGGGCTTTGGGATTGATGAACTGGCATTGTACCGTTACGACAAATTTCCAACGTTTGACCATTGATTTGATAATCATGAATTGTGACAGGTATTTTAGAGGCTAAAGAGAAAAAAAAGAAGGAAACATTTCATAATTGTTCATATTTGTGGTTTCAATGATTACAAAAGTCTTTGAGGTTTTATTTTATTTAATTTTATTTCGAAATTCCATTGTAGACAACAGGTAGATTGAAAACAAGTTATATTTATGATGATTTTGACATTTGACGTGAGCGCCCCCCGTTGTTTTGAGTTGAAGACTTAGCAACATTGATGATGATTATGATGGTGATGAGGATGAGTTGACAAAAATGTTGTGTGTTTTTCCACAGAAGATTCTTTTTTTTTAATAGGATTAATTTGGTTTGTTTGAAAACAAACGGATTATCTATGCAATGTGGGCGATTATCTTGAATTATGAGGGTGTTACCAAAAGTATTATTTTTTAAGTGAAATATTTTCGTGAAAAAAAAACATCTCAAATTTGATGACTTGAGAATTAAAGTTATTTTGGTATAAGTGTTGACAAAAAATAAGACTAAAATATATAATATTGAGCTAAATTAAATGTTTTGATTTTCGTCGAGCCTTTTAAATATGCAAAAATTAAAGTAAACTTGATGACAATAGGATTTACTGATACTTATATTCTTATATTTATTTTTAAACAACAAATTAATTTAATTTTAATTTTGTTAAACTAAAATAAAAAATAAATTGTAGCACGCGTGCACTTAGCGCCACCTTGCGGCAATTTTTCTTATCTGTGCATTATGGTTTGTTAATCCCCAACTATCAACATCAACTGTCGCCATTTTTGTATCTATGATTAATTACATTTAACTGCTAATAAGGTAGCAAAATAATGTTATCTACTTTGAGTAAATCTGTCTGTCTGTGAGGTTTTCGCTGATTTGCTAAAATAAAAATTAAGAAAATCAAATTCATAACTTTTTTCACATTAAAGTGCAGACACTGAAAAAAAAAAAAAAAATACATTTTTTTATAAAAATACAAGGTCTCAACTCAGAAATCGGACAACATAGGTTTAAAAGATCTTTGTGTGTTTGTCACCATCACACAAAGTTGCCAGGCGGTTCTGAAGTCAAAATTAAATGCTCTGCGCGGAACGTTTAATTTAACGATTTAAAAAAATACATACATTTCTGGATAAAATAGGCCAGGCCCGTGTGCAGAAATCATTCAAGGGGGGGGGGGGGGGGGGTTTAACTCGGTTTGTTCATTTCAGGATATGAAGTTTGTAAAAAAATTATTTTTGACTAAAAAGTCCGTAAAAAAAATAGTAAAATTGTTATTTTACATATGAAATCAAGCTTAAAAAAATCAATTTTATTGAAAAAAACTTATTTTCCAGAACTAAGGAGCTACATAAATTTAACTTAATGTATTACCAATACAGTTAACAAAAAAATAAAAAAACTTGAAATCAAAATTAAGAATCCTTGAATTTTTTAAAAGAAATGGCTCACATAGCCGCCAATGAGCCAAGTGTGGAAAGACTTCCTATTTTTTCAAGCAATGCACTGATTAATTACCAAAGACTTGCCTTAGCGAGGAGAACAAAATCTACTACACACTACACTAAAATCAGAGAAATGTTGAAGAGAAGTGAAGGCACCCGCTGCCGGTCGGGCTTTTGGAAGCCTCATTTCCCGTGAGGAGATAAAAAAAACCAGAGATGCATAAGGCTGCAACTTTCCAAATACATTGCTAAACATGGAACTATTACACGAAACAAAACCGCACTCGCTTGATATATGTAATTATAATGTTACATAATTGCACTTTAGTACGATAATATATGAGAACATAAATAAATAAGAACTCTGTAATATGCAATAATGCCACTAGAAGCAATGCCAGTATTAGGTTCCATGTTTCTTTTATCATTTCTATTAAAGTAAAAGATCTGTGGCCACAAGGTAAAACAGCAATGTCGATATCTGATCACAAAACAAAACAGAATATACATACATTTGTCCGTAAAAGCATGAGACTTATGCTGCTTTGCCTTGTGGCCACAGATATAGGTATGTATCTATGTAAGTACGATTTGTTGTTTTTTTGGTACGATCATAAAAATCGGATTTGTAAATCACTCAAACATATCATAAATAAATATACACTGTCATAAGTTGTTGTTTAAATAAATCAACCGAAGTAATTGAAAAATTTATGGTAGCTTCTTAAAAATAAACGATACTCCTTCTGATGGTCAGAATTTTTGTACACATGAAAGAAGTATTTTCTAATCTAAAAAAGTGTTCAATTTTAAAAACAAAATTCATGCAAGTAATAAGATAAATGTCTGCTCGAAAGCTCATAGAAATAGTGAGTTCTTCACTATGAAAAGAAAACCATTCAATAGAAAAGAGTGACATCGTACGGATTACGCTCATGAGCACTATCAAGTAATAACAAGGATTATCTTTACAAAAACGTCAAAGCTACTTGGTTCAAGTTTTCTTTTATAATGCATTCATTGAGTAACGTTCCAACCGTTACGTACACTCCCTCATTCTCTCACATAATCATTTTTATATGTCATTTTTCAAGAGCATATTTGTACATAGACCACTACTACACAAATACCGGTTACCTACTTGTAATCGTACTAGTTTGCGCAGTTACATACAATTACAATCGCTTGTCATATGTGGCGCGGCCAGTTGGCGGCAACAGTTGCAGTTACTGGCGTCCACGGTGGCGCCAACGATATCAACGCTTGTTATATTAGTTTTTACAGCATTATCGCGGATCGCTGCCACTTGATTGGAGTCACAGTATGTAAGTAAGTATGTAGTTGGGGGAAAGCCCCGAGACAACGAAATGAAAAAAAAAAAAAAAAAAAATGAAATATCGATTATGGAAACTACTCGTATTACCGGAGGTGAATTTCAAAAAGATTTTATGGCGTTGATGTTGATGTATTGTATAAAACCAGTACATATCTTTTGAATAGTTGAGGTTGTAGGGATACAACAGAAGAGTCTATTGTGTAGATAACAAATAATTAAGTAGATCAAACTCAAAACGATACCAATATGTTAAGGAAATGATAGAAAGTTAACTAAAAAGGATGAATTATTTTATAATTAATCGATTTGAAGAAAAAAAAGTTAAATATCTTTATATATTTCTTGGTTTATCGTTATGTATAGAAAGTCGAAGATCATTGGCAGGAGTATCTGAATAATCTTCAAACTCTCAGTGATGTTATACGCGTGAGCTCGGAGGTACTAGCGTAGCAAACCTAAGACCCCACAGGTTGTTTCTTAAGAAATGTTATGTAGTATAAAGTTTACTATCAGTTGAGTTCAGTGGCAAGATGCTGCACTTATATAGCATATGGCGGCTCCTACAGTTGCTCAGAAGCTGCATGGTTCCTACATATGGCTCGTTCTTATTTATGTAACGAACTTCTTTTATGACCTCAATAAAATCTACAAAGCTGATTTGATAACACTGATGGAAAAGTAATTGAAATAATTTTAGCTAACTTCTACTTGTCTACCCATGCTGAATACGAGTTAATAAGTAAGTCATTTATTAGTTTACGGTGATATATACGAGTACTTAGATAGTTACCATAAAATATTAAAAAGTTAAAAAAATTAATTACATTTTGTAGCAAAATGTCTGGAAAATGTGTGAATAATCCCGACAATTTTTGTTACATTTGTGCTGAGGTGACATATAGTAGAAAATGGTGTTCTATTCGCCTAAAAAAACATATTCTTATTACTTTAGCGAAGACATAAAACTCCAGGATAAAAGCTGGGTTCAGGTTTGAGGAATTAGCTGAGTGGCAAAAAAAAAAAAAACATAATTTCGTTTCGCAGTGCCAATGCAGTGGAGAAAATCGACAAATCACATAACTGATTATTATTGCGGAAAATACAGATGCTCCAATCTGTTGTGCCTTGTTGCACATCGGATTGTATCGCTTTTTGCATTGTTGTGTTGGTCCAACGGTTGGACGAAAAGCAAATTGATTTGAGTTTTTGTTGGCGGAATTAGCGGTTGTATTACGAGTTGCAACATTTGTGTCGAAGTTTATGCAATAGCATAGACTTCTTTCCGGACTTCTTTGGGGTTTTTAGCAATGAACATGGTTAGCGTTTCCATCAAGATATAATGTAATATATTTTGTGACCGTTGTGATGCGGTTCGCCGCAGCTATTTTAATAATTTAACGTGGAATACCGTGACTTGTGCAAAGATTTACGATAATTTTCTGCACTGTAATTCGAAAATTTGTTCCTCAATAGAAATGTCAACATGTAATGCTGCGAAATATGATGCAAATGGCAGTTGTAATTAACAGTGATGCTAGATTTTTATGATTAACTAACAGCAGTCGTAATATTTCTAATTTTCTTCTGTTATCAATTCGCTTAAGCTAAGCTGTTACCAGCTGTGACCGACTCCTGCCCTAACAAAAAACACAGTAAAAAGTTTACAAAAAAACAATGTGAGATGTAACCTCTCATTAAAGGTACATGAAAAACAAATCAATTTGTAAACTAGTGTAATCGGGACACTAAGTGTTCCGTTCACCCCCTACGCAAGACGGGTTTTATAACGCCTTAATGTAGAGACATACCGCGAAATCGGGACACCTTCTAACACTGCTGTCAGCACACCTCATCTCACTTCCTTTTGAAAATTTAATTGGAAGTGAATTTCAGGACATGCCTGAATAACTACGCTATTTTAGTTCTGTACACTGACAAGTATTTCTTATGAATAAAACTCCCGAAAATTAGTTCTGATGATTTCACGTTGTAGACATTAATTAGCAGATAATAATTTCTCACCAAAATCAAGGTCGATACAAAATTATATGCATATGAATTATGTTTACTCTAATAATGCGTAAGATAAAAAAAACGAACTGTTTACATTGCATCAAATTCACTGCTGCAGTAGCAGCTGATAGTGCATTCGAGTACGTAGTACAAACACGCTTGAGTTTCTAACCAGTTACTAGCATTTTCCTTCTGTCTGTCCGTCTGTCGCCTTACATAACATCCGTGTTAGTTAACATTTGATCGCTCTGTCATTTTGTTTGTCTTTTCTGCCAGTTTTGTTGACAATCACTCGACTTGTCACTGCATAGGCGCCGCTACGTTCAGGCGTCGTCCCCGAACGCATTTACCAGAGACACAACCGCCGGCACTACCAACATACATATGATATCACATGAGACTCAACGCTCTATAGACTTGGGATTATGGTCGTTCTTTTCTGATGGCGCAAAGAGATTGTGATAAAATTTCTTAATGCGTTTGTAAACATAAAATTATATTTCAATTAAAACTGAATTGCTTCAATTGCTATCAAAATACGTTCAATATACATATGATTTTATGCATACTGTGTCTGTGACAATTGCAATAATTAACTACTTCTAGTAGTTTTCTTTTATTATTTAAATTGCTTTATTTGACATACATAAGTGTGGTATATTTTTATTTCTAGAATAAAATTTTTGCTTTTATATAAATAATCTAATTAAATTCTGCAACTTTCTTGCTGATTGATTTTTTGCTAGGGTTTCTTTTTGCGGCTATGCGATGGGATTATTTAGTTAAACAACCGCGAATTTGTTTGTCCAAAGATGAATTAGTTGCAGATACACAGAAATTATTTTAACTCAAATTTGAAAGTTAAAAAATTAAATGTTTCGATGGAATTTACGACAGTACCGTACAGTGGTGCCAAATTGAGTTTCCTTGGACAAAATTCATATCCCAGTTCAATACGAAATGTAAAGAGTCTTCCAATAGAGGTGATATGTGACAGTATGGCGATATTTGAAATGTGAAAGTCCTGTAAGACTTGAAATTTAATCATAGAAAGATACGTCTCAACAACGCTTGAAAATTATCCTATTTTTATTTATCAAAACAATGGTTCTTTTATTGCAACTTTAACGTTCAGTTCTTACAATTTATACTCGTTATAATCGGTTTCACTATTATTTTGCTCATCAAAAAAAAAAAATTTTTTGTAATAAATGAAGAAGTTTTGAGGAGGAGGGGCCGGCAATTTTTGCAACTGCCTAGGGGCGGCAAATTTATTAATCCGGGCCTGAGTATTCATGTACTGTGGATAGTTATGGACATAATTTTTCGTTGCACCATGTTCGCGTGTCAGTAAGGCAGAGATCTGGTCGAAAGGACGAAAATATTACTGCCGTTCAGGCAAGTGTTGATGAAGAACCCTTTATTGTTATATTCCTCTAACTCGAGAGCTATCATTTCCGATGACTTTAATTTCTTTTCATAATTTTCCCGATTCTTTGATTTCTTTTTCTAGCGATCTGCTCCAGATGACTTTTGGCCTACCACGTTCTCTACTGCCTTGTGAATTCCACGCAAGGGCCTGGCGAAGTCAGTGAGGGGTTTTTAGAGAGTGCCACCTATTTCACTTGCTATTGTTTGAGATGATAGTTAGCCACCAGAAATTTAGTATGCCGTATGTAATTGCAGTTTGTTCATTAGCTGGTCGTTTACCTGCCAGGTTTGGAATTCGCAATGATTTTACATTTGATTTAAATATGCGAAATTTCGTTTTGAAGGAGAGAAACGAAAATAACTCCATATTTTGTTTAGCTAAGCAAACACGTCTTTTGTTTTTAAAATTCTTAACTATATTTCTCTCTTGGACCACGGTCCATAGAAATGATGCTGCCTACATACATATGTGAAGTTGTCTAAGTTTTCAATGTCATCACTGCCAGCCTTAAATGTGATTTCATGTCTCCATACTTTTGGTCTTGGACATGTTAATTTTTAAGTCAGCTTATTGCCTATTCCAAGACTAGGTCTTGCAGTTTATTTAACATGTCCATATGTCGGACTAAAGTAAACAAATGCCAGTGTAGTCAAGGTGCTCTAGTTGTTCATTTAAGCTCCATCGAATGACTCTTCCAACCTTGCCAAAGGCTTTATTTAGTACAAGTATGTCGTCGAGAACAATAAGTGAAAGGATAGGAGGAATAAAACAGCCATGCCAAACTTCTTATTTAGGGACAAACGCCGATGACAACACCCTGTTGTGCAACACACTACATTTAAAATCTTCGTCCTGCATACAAGTCAGGTTGATAGCCTGAAATGAAAATGCCTCTCCGCTACAGTCAAAATCTGGGAAAATCATGTGGTCGAAATCTGTGCTGTAACCTACGAAGGCAAATTGAAGCGCATCGCGCCACAGTATACCATGTAGCCAACCTTATGGCAAGCGCTTTTTATCTCAGATTTTGGAAAACACCGAGTGTAAGTTTTTGGCTGCTATCAAGGGACATGCTTTCAGCATTCGTGCATTAGATCGCTTTCACTATTTCCTCCATTAACGGCAGCTGTGATTGTATTCGACTGCTGCGAGTGTCTGGGGAATCTCCTTGAGGAAGTATGATAGGGACAATGTTGAAGATTTCACAAAAATGCTCTTCCAATCGCTTTAGCTGGGTAGTTGTTAAGAGATTTCTGTTCTCATCTTTAATTGCGTGGTTCTGTCGAGATTTTTTATCTGACAGGCTTCGGGTCATAAGGCTGTCTGATATATTTTGTTTCGGCAGCTCTTTCTGCTTTGCTTGCGAGATCATTGTACATTTTCTTTTGTTTTGTCTACACGATCGCCTAACTCTTTTATTGAAAGAGTTAAAAATTTTTTCGGCGTAGTTTTTTTTTTTGTTTTCTGGTCTTAGCGCCATCTCTCTGTCCTTTCGCGTTTCTTCTTTTTTCATCAGACCTTTCGTTGGGGCTTTTTATAGCGGCAAGTTTCAATTGGAATGCCGCGATGAGATGATGATGATAGGCACCTCTTTACTCGTTCGTCCAAAAGACGAACTACTACGGCATGAATTGGAAGGTATTGGATTAGGAAAGCTATGGCGCTATGTGCAACACAACCCATTCCAAAATCAATTTATTGCGTGGAAAGTTCGAATGGTCAATAGTCTCAAGAAATGCAGATCTCATATGGTTTCCAAGGAGTTGGGATTTAAGATCTTTGAACTTCTCTTTGAGGAGGCACTTGATCTCTTTGGTCTATGCCAATAAACCAGCGACCATTGATAAATTAAAATTGAATATTAAACGTCACATTTATGAAATAATGCATGATTTATTGAATAAAGTGGTCGAAAATTGGACTTATATTCACTTTAGAGCAAAATTTCATCGATTGTAATACAAAATGAAAGTAAGATTTTTATTCTACCTTATGTTGACTTTGTTTAAATAAAAAAAAACAGATAACTCTTATTGGAAAACCCTTTGCTGAAATAAAGTTTCACAAAGGCTTAATGATCACTTAACACGAATTTATTGCTGATCTATGGATAAAGACAGCACCGGATTCATTTCATTCAGATTTGTTTATATTGACAGTCAAATTAAATGAATAGATAATGTTAAAGTAATTTTTTTAGCAATCACAGGTTAGTTCTTCAAAATCTATGTTGATTGAAGAGGAAACCTTCTTGATTTGAGATGAGCAAAATCATTAATCATTTCTTCAAAATCTATGTTTTTGAGCACATTACATTCTATAGACATCAGCGACAAACTGGTTAATCTCTCTTGAAGCATTGTACTTCTCAATTCATTTAATATTCTTTTCAATTTGGAGAAGGAGTGTTCGCCACTGCAGTTAGTTACCTCATGCTTAACCCTAATCCCCAGAAATATGCCTCAAAGACACATATTGAGTGTGACTTCCAAACTTAAATACATATATTTTTCTCCAATATTTTATGTATTCCTATAATTGTATGTGAGAGTTATATTGTTTTTACAAATTTTTAATTAAGTACACATCAGGAATGTGCCTTAGAGGCACAAATCACGAGAGATTAACTCAACTATTTTTGAGTTTCTAAACATATAACGATCGCACCGCACGTTCCAAAACTTGGCAGCTATATTTATGCCAACTACTCATCACCACGCAAACACTTTTTAGGATGAGGGTAAACAAATCTCAGAAGTTAACTAATTTTAAAACAATACTAAGGGCAGAGTAGATACATTTGACCAATTGATTCTTGAGTATATGATAAAACGCAAAACCAATATATGAACTCTAATATTGCTGCTTATTTTATATTTACAAAAACACATCCTCATTGAAATGAGCATAAACACAACCAAATATATTGGTTTTTACGCGAACTGGGAGAGTCTCAAGTGTATTTTAATTGCGTCTCGGATGTTAGATATGATAAATTAATTACGGTTTTCAGTATTTTATCTCATATGTGCCTGACAGGCACACTTCTGGGTTTTCGTTACTTTTTAAATTCTGGGTATTATGATTAAAAAGATTCTCAATACGATTTCTACATTTGGAAGTGTGTCTTCAATTTTGTTTTCTTTCAAAAGTTGATACATTTACAATACTCCCCTCATTTTGACTGTGAACAATTTTAAAGTATTATTTTAAGTGCAGACGTTCTCTTTCTAACTCTATCTCGTTAACATCTTCATAACAAAATTCAGCGAACTCTTTACAGCTTTGTCTCAACTCTTCAGAATTCAGAGTTTTCAAGTGAAATATTCATATATATATGCAATATATGGAAATAATAAATTAGAACTTTTACTAATGTTCTTTTACGAACGGATCGATTGCGGGGCCCAGAGTGCCCAGTGGGAAAGAGGGGTCTGAATTTACTTAAGTAGGCCTCAAGCTAAAAAACATGTCAAGCTAAAAATTATAGAGGAGAAAACCATATTGATTTTTGGTTAAAAATCTTCGAACAGTTCCAAAGAAATTTTTAATTTGATGTTTTTAATTTAAGGTCTACTTTTCAAGTAAATTGATGAAAACTGAAAAAATGCTAGTTTTGTTCGAGTTTTAGCGGCGATATTGGAATGTAAGTTGCTAAAGAAATAAAAACTAATATGCATGTCAAAAGAAATTTTTTCATAAGCGCCAGAGCAGTTATGTCAATTGCTTTACAGAATTAATAGGAATAATAAAATATAATTAAAAATATCAACCCAAAAATTAAATTTAACAATTCATGCATGTAAGTCCCAAACATGTTAATACGTTTCAAATGTACGAAGAAGGAACAAAGAAAAGTTGAAACCGATTAATCCCTCGAGAGGCAAAGGCTACAAAACGGCGTTTAAAAGCGAGTACTTATACATACCATACACAACTTGTTCTAAAATGATTCTGCAGCTTTTTCATGTGGCTTTAATGCACAAAAGATCTTAATTTCTACTTATCATTAAATGATATAGACATTGTTGCCGTTTTTTAAATCAACATGCTTTTTGGTCCCACACAGTACAGCTTTGATAACTAGAATCACGGCTGCCATGAAGAGTCTACCAGCTGGTAGCTGTTTGGGGTCTCAGCTATGTAGGTACAGTGCGAGAAGTAGTTATACTGAACACCATTAATATTAAAATAACTGGCTTCGTTCAATATTGTAATGAAATATCTTGATTTGTCTGGTCAAAAATTATTCTTTATTGCAGCAAAGTAACCACGGTATAATCCTGAAAGAGGACGTTGTCCTGAGCAATTTTACCGAATAAAATAAAGCAAGTAAACGTTTTTCAATTCCAAATTTTGATTCCTGTGATAGAATTTCTAAAAGAATCATTCCTTTTGTCATGTAATTGAAAAAATCGACTCCAAATTCCAATTCCCTGGATTGGGAAATAGCAACTCATATTCGATAAGCAGCAGATTGTCTAGTCAAAATAAGCAAAAAAAAAGCACTTATGCGGTAAATATACTTTTACGTTTTGTGACATTTTTAATTTGATCTCTTCCTTTTTTCTATGTTATCATATCCTCAAAGTATGTATTAATCGAGATCTTACTGTATTTTACGTTTTCACGGTTAAATGCTGATTGCTTACTGCACTCAATAAGTATAGGTACCTACTGAAAACTTCAAATATTTGATTTCATAAATAATAAATCGTGACTAATAACACGGCAGGGAGTCTGTTCTGTCGTTCATGTCAAATGTTGGAGCCGAAAAGTTTTGGGGATCGCTTGCATATCACTTTTAATTAACCAGAAATATGATGTGACCATTCGTTGGTTAACGTCACTTTGAATCCATATCTTGAATTCGATGCTTTTGTTCGACTTCATTTTTTTTTTGTTTGCAAGACAAGTCGTGGTTTATTGAAATAAAAAAAAAATTGTTTTTTTTTTT
Organism: Tricholauxania praeusta; assembly: GCA_949775025.1. Taxonomy (NCBI): domain Eukaryota; kingdom Metazoa; phylum Arthropoda; class Insecta; order Diptera; family Lauxaniidae; genus Tricholauxania; species Tricholauxania praeusta. The sequence goes on from OX459029.1 coordinate 34,564,275, forward strand.
TAAATGTTAACTTATAGAAGAAGGGTGTCTGTGACAAACCGCACATTAATGACACCGCCAAAACATACATATAGTATTACTAGATACTGAAAACTCAAGTCATCCTGTACAAATTTTAAAGTAATCCTCTGTCGATAAGAAATTGGTATTTATAAGATTTTACTGCATTTAAAGCGTTGACTTCTTGCTAATGACTTAAGTAGCTAATTGCATTAAAATCTTGTACCTACGCACCCTCACTTGTGTTGAGTTTTTGTTGTTTTAGTTAATTGGGAAGCTAACACGGAGAAGGGTTACATTTCGGTCACAGTGTTGACAGCATAATTTGACTTGATTTCAACAGCATGGAGCTTATGGAATGCGGGATTTTTAATTTTGTTTATCATTGGAACCCTTTCGTTTCTTGTCCAAGAATATTTGACTGACCATCTGCTTTGGTGTACAATTAATATTAGACAAAATATGCAGTGAAAGTGTCAATAACTTTTGCGCAGTTTTTAGACGAAAAAAAAAATTGATTTGAGTAACTGAATAAATAACATTTTAACAGCTGTTTACGCTTAAATTGTTGCTTTATGTCATTCTAATGTAGAAAATGTTCGTGCAACTCTGTTGCTAAGTAATTAGGTGCGCATGAGTAGTTGTTATCAAAGTTGCAAGAAAGATATATTTTAGTTTATAACCAAATGCTCGTATATCTCATTTATGGTCCTAGGCTTTAGTACCATAATTAATAAATGACTTAAATACGAAATGCGAACTAATAGTTCTATCTATTACTATTTTTAAAATAGCTTAGTATCCTGATTAAAAAGATACTTTTGCCTTTGTAACGAAATTTGCTTTTATTATTTCTTGCTATAGCAAGATATAAAATTAAATAAAGAGAAACGTTAAAATGTCTTCAATATGCATTCCTAAAGCTCATAATAGGATAATTATGAAGAGATGAGGTGGTCTCGATGGTATGTCTATCAATGATGTTGCCTTTGAGGTGTTGAACAGTTTAAGGATTATCCGCATAAGCTTTACTCTTCAACGCAATCCATAAGAAGAAATTCATTGGTGTTAATCGCATAATCTTGGTGGCCAATTCACGTCTGTTTTTCGAAAAATTATTCGATTCTCTTTCAAAAGAATCGCTTGATTCCGTTGCTATGTGACATGGAGCACCATCCTGTTGAAACCATATATTCTGCACATCCATATCTTCCAATTGACTCCACAAGAACTTCCTAATCATCTCTCGATATCGAGTTCCATTCACAGTAATTGCATTTTCATTTTGATTTTCGAAAAAATATAAGCCAATTCCGCCACCACACCAATTTCCACACTACACCATAACTTTTTTTGGTTTCACTGGATTTTTAAACAATTCTCCAGGATTTTCTTCAGGCCAAATGTGACAGTTTTGTTTGTTGACATAGTCACCAATTTCAAATTCTATATCGGAGAAGATAATTTCCTTGAAAAAATTCCTTCTAACTTCTAAATAATTTTCACCATATTAAAAATAAATTTAACGTTGTTTACTCGTATAACGATCCATTTTGACTAATCGGAATGTATTTACTTCATATTTAAAATAACATCTGTGCAATTTAGTACCTGTAAAAAAAAAAAATAGTGCCTAATTCAAAAAGATACCTCACACAAACAGTTGGTGGTGACACCGATCATGGGCCAACATTATGGTCTAAGTGAAAGTCGGCTTTCTAGACGATGATACCCTCAAAACCCTGTGTACCTTAACCTACCAAATTATGATGTGATTTTTGATAGCTTTAGTTTTTGGCATCTAAAGCGAGATAAGTTTTTTATAAAAAAAAAATATTTCCCTGTTCTAAAAAATGCCCTTAAAAGAGGCGCTTGCGAAAATTTCCAAAGATACTAAAAAACAGCAATCAACTGGAAAATCGGAGATAATCAAGAGAATCCACTTTTTATAGAAATATTACAATATACTCCATTAAATAAAAAATAAGCAAAATAAAGACAAAGAAATATATGTACTACAATTAAGCTCCGCCTTAATCAACAGTGGCTTTAACATACCAATTAAAATCCTTCAATAGCTGCCATCAAAGTAGCCCCTGTGCATATCACAAAAATGTAGTCGTATATCCATGGTAAGTTTAAGCTGGTGCTCGTACACATTGCATTTTGTTGTTTAATGCTGGTAATGAAATTGGACATTCACATACGAGTACTACGACTATGCCTCATCCATTAATTAAGCGATGACAGTGCAGTGTTGTATGGACAGATCTGACAGTTTGAAAAGCTGTTAGAGCTGCTGCTTTTGCTGTTGAACATATTGCTACACATATGAGAATGTCCGCATATTAATACGATAATTTTTCTACTTGGTTGTAATTATAATATGTCATGACAGTTTCACGTTACTTTTTTTTTAAAACATTGAAGTTCTTTTAACATATCGTGTTACTATACAGAGTGTATGCGATACGGTTAATTTATTAACGACATAATTTTATTTGTTTTATTTCAATATTGGAATGAAGTTGAATTATCCATTGACTGATATTTAAATACATACTATAACTAAAAATTTAATATTTGTTTTTTCAGCTTAAAAATCTTAAAAACGTGCTAAGAGCAAAAAATGTTAGGAATATATTCATAATGAAATCGATTTTTTCAAACACGAAAATGTGCAAGGATACGTTGATAGCAACCGATAACATGTTTGCGAAAGAATTTATTTTCTATACCACTGAATTTGAGGGTAAACCCTTTTTTGTTTGACTTTGGTATGTTAGGTATATTTAAAAGTAAATTTTGGATGTCATATTGATTGGCAGAAACATATTTGAGTTTGAAAAATTAAGCCGTGTTTTAAATATTTAAACAGTTTATCTGATTTAGCCACTTGATATTTATTTTCAAAATAAATTTCAGAAGAAAACAATTCCAGTAGCAGCGAGTGACAACTGCGCCGTGAGCATTAACATGGTTTTCAAAGTAAGAGCTTTGAATATTTTGTGTATTTATGGATTTTCTTTGAAAATGTGTCAATTTTCTGCGATATGATAATCTGAAAAGTAAATAAATTATACATACGGCTTAGAGTGTTTTAGGAAATGGACAAAGTTTTTTATTGCGTAAGTGTTGAAAACTTTAATAATCTCGTGAATTTTTTAGTAAGTTTTTGCTTTAATTTAAATATTATTATTTTTTAATAATTTTATAATATTCTTCATTTCATAAAGCTTACCTAGATTTTTTAAAATACTATATGTTTGGTAATTGCAAATTCTTGTAAACTATTTGATTTGATTTGAAAGGCTCTAACACAATAGGTTCTATAGGCCTTTGTAAAGTTTATTTGGTTATCAACAATATTCTACGAACACATGTATGTGAGATTATTTAATTATATAGTGGGTGATTCATTCAGGGGCCTTTTAAAAAAAAAAAAAACTAAATTTTAACATGTAATCCTTAAAGAAACCTTTTTTTACATTTATTTTATAACGATAATATCTTTTAAGTGTTGTCCGTAACTACGACTAACTGAAGTTGCAATTTTCGATGACGCGTTCGAGTAATATTTGGAGAAAGACAGGACCAATGTTGGCTTACAGCTCCTAAATCGTTGCCGTTTTACCCACATAGACTTTGAAATTTACGTAGCCCGATAGGACAAAGTCTAGAGGTTTGATATCATAAGATCTAGGCTTGAAATTAAGCTTTCACCGAATTGTTCTCGGGCTCACGGGATTAATTTCAGGTAGCAAATAGTCCGTTATCATGGCGCGATAGCGCACCAGGGAAGAGTGATTGGACCCACACTATATGTTATATATACTTTATGTTATATATGTTATACCACTTAACATTAACGTTTGCGGATGATACTGCAATTCATAGCTGCAATAAATGTCCAATAAAAGCTTCAAGAGATTTAGGAGAGCACTTACAACTTGTAGAACCATGGTTGTCGAAATGGCGTATAAAAGTAAACGAGCAGAAATGTAAGCATGTTACGTTTACACTTCGATCGGGTACATGCCCCATGTTCCTTTTGAAGAGTACCACTATACCGCAATCCAATGAAGTCACATATCTCGGCATTCATCTGGACCGACGACTAACGTGGCGAAAAAATATTGAGGCTAAGAAAACACATCTTAAGCTCAAAGCGAATAGTATACATTGGCTTATTAACCATTGTTCAGCACTGAGCCTGAATAACAAAGTTCTCTTATATAAAAGTGTTTTGAAGCCAATGTGGACATATGGTGCCAACTATGGAGAAATGCCTTTAAACTTAATATAGAGCTTATACAGAGGGCTCAGTCTAAAATACTCAGAACCATTACTGGAGGACCTTGGTACATGAGGAACCGCAATGTACACAGAGACCTTAATATACAAATGGCTAAAGATGAAATTATCGTGAGATGAGTCTCATCGCTGAACAAAATTTTGATCGTAAACAAGGATCTTTTTCAAGCTTCTCAAGAGCCCTCAGGCTGAAACGGTGATATTTCGGAAGATCGGCCGCCTTCAGTTCTTACATGAGTTAAATTTTGTATAGTTTGAAACCAAGATCTTTACGCAAAATACATACATATGTCCAGTTGTTGTTGATCACTGTCATCGCGTACACTTTCAGCTATCGTCGCTATGTTTTTTCCATGTGGTACTTGGCCGCGTATTATCCAATAATGAATTTTTGGTTTCGAATATTCGATAGTATAGTGAATCGTGCGTCCTAAAGCGGGCATCAACCTCACAAGCTACCAATTCACGTATACATTATATCGCCTTAGTCTTAGTAGCAGAAACTTTTCACCATCATCGATAGATAAGCAAGTTCTTTCTTGTGATGTAGCCCAAGTGATCTCGTATCGGTGATCACATGGTTTCTGAAGCAAAGGTTCGGCATTCTTATTCTTAGCGAGCCAATGCAGTTTTTACTTTTATTAACGTTATTATACAGCTAATAGATTTTTCTTGAACTCCGTTTATGTCATATTCATCGACATAAGATATACTTTTCCAAGTCATGTATCAAAGTTTTAATAAAGATTCTACTTATCCACGATAATGAGTGAGTACAAGAAGATCGATTATTGTTCGGATTTCCGTTGCGATCTTATGATAATTGACTAACTTTATTAAAAATTTTTTGAAATGAATATTTCAGAAACTAAGAAGCATACCGAGAATAAAAAACAAGAAAACATTTCTGCTTGAAAAAGCTTTAAATTTATTAGAAAATAAAAAACTTTAAATAAATTTGTTCAAAACTTAAATTTTAATAAAAATATTGGTCAAAATATCTATAATTCATACAATTAGACTGGTGTGCATCTTCAATAAAAAATTCATATTTTCTAAGTATATGTCGGTAATTTCGATTTAAAAGCAGATACTATACGTTCAAAGAATTGTTTGAAGAATAACAAGCAAATCAAAAAAAAAAGTTATGTGGAAGATATTTTTTGAAAAATATTTATATATAAAAAAATTAATTTATTTAAAGCTTTTTTTTATAAAATTAAAAAATTTTTTAACAAAAACTATCTAATGATTTTTTTCTATTCCTAATAGTTTTTGAAATAATTCGTTTCAAAAAAAGTTACTTAAAAAATTACCGATTTAAATAAGTCCACCCAAAAAAAAAAAAAAATTATCTAACTTGAATATTAAGTAACAGGTTTTCTAAATCAATTTTTGGTTGCAAATAAGTATTAATTAATTTATATTGCCATATACGGAGAAAAAAGTACGTTTTCTTCAAATAGATAAATTTTGATTGATATTTACTGTACTTAATTGGAAGTTTAAATAGTGTTTTTCGTATTGTTTTAAGTGAAACGCTACTTAGGTACCTACTGTTTGGCACACAATTTAGGTATTCATGACACATCCATTTTAAGGATGTGACTTCGTGAAAATATAGATGTTGGCGTCAAGGTAATGCGTCTTCCGTCAAATATATGATTAAACAAATGAATGCTTACGACAAAGAAATATTTGTTTGTACTAAGTTATGATATGATAATTTTTACCAAATATGTGATTAATCCAATAGTATTATTCAATTCTGTGGAATGTTGAATAATATTAAATTTATATTTCGTCTATATCATATATATCATTTGTTAATTATCATCACATTTCGACTCACACAATTGGATTGTTTTTTCAGTGTACGATTGACATATTCGAAAGCATAAGATTTTAGTATCCATTTTAAAAGAAAAATCTAAGCAAATTTATTAAAAAAATCTAATAAAATAGAATAGGGGGCGAGAATTTAAATAACGTATTAATATGACAATTTCAATTAATATTATGCGATAAAATTGTTATTAGTTAGGTAAATACCCTAAAAACTAGACCAATTTACAAAATAGAAATTTTTTCAGTGTATAATTCTACCACGATTAGATGTTTTGATTAAATCGATGTATTGAATAATAGTATCAGATCCTTGGGGAGGGGGCAATGCCAATTCCCCCCCCCCTCCCCCTAACCCTACCCAATTGACGCCGCTGTACTGAGAACCTTTCTTTGAAAACTTAATTTCGCTTAGAATGCCCTAGTAGCATCAGGGGAAGTTATGAAAACAAAAAATCCAGCTTACATAACAGTGTTGTCTTTTAAATAGCTGTGTATCAAAATCAATTAGATACTTCGCCTTTGTAGCAAAATTTGGTTTTATAATATCTTGCTAGAACAAGATATAAGATTGTGATAAAGAGACCGCATGTCTCTTATGTCTTAATACTGTAGCCATATAAGTCACTTGAAAAACATGACGTCTTATGTTTTTATATGGCACATTAGAGTCCATTTCTTTGTCGCTTTACCAAAACAAATGAGAGAAAGATATGATTCGCCTTTGACATATGATATAATATATGACAGGCAGCCTATATCATATTAAATATAATAAAGTTCTATAATTTGCACATTAAATAATTTGATGATAAAATAAAACTATATACATACATATGACAAAGTTCTACAAGATATTTTTTTTTTTTTTAAATGTTTTTAAGGTGTCTTTTAAACAGCTCAGAAAGATACTTTACAGAGTTTCTTGAAAGATAATAATGAAAAGAAAGTGTCTTTATACTTCTTATGCCAAATGGCTCTTACAAGCCCCCCATAAAGAATTTATAAATATAATATGTTGTCTTTCTTCTTGTCTTTAAAAGGCCTGTAAAAGAAGCTATAAGACCTTTTTGTGCTACTAGGTTGGTTATTGAAATTTTTGAAATGGTTGAAAAAACTTAACTAAATAATAACAAGAACGGTTACCTTACATCTGAATGATAATTCTCTCTTCCACACATTTTTATATAAAAAACTTCATCGACCTCTAAGTATTCGAATTCTGGAATTTTCTTAGGTATAGCTTTCTATTCTCATAAATTTGTATGCAAATTTAAGAAAGAAAGAAAAAAGTTGAAAAATACTCTAATGTAAATATAATTGGTGTTGACAGCAAAGATTGTAATTTTTTTATTAATTAAAAATGATAAAATGTTTTTTTCAATGCTAGACTGATTTAGCTTAGTATTTTTCAGGGGCAACGTCTAGGTAATACCAAAAATATTATGCTTTAAGTTATTCGTAAAAATCACTATGTATATGTAGGTACATACATATGTGTATTGACAATCGACTTTTTCAATGCAACAGAATCTCTATATTTGAAATTTACCAATATAAAATGGCATACATTTTTGTTTTAGCTGCTATTTCAATGTTTGGTCTCATCTGCGTGAAATTTTTTATATACCTACATACGTAAAATAGTTGGTTGGCCAGAAAAGAAAAAAACATATAGAAAAAATAAGGGAAAATCTTAATTCGGATAAAATACATTTTGACAACATGACGGATCACCGAAGTAAATGCAAGAAAAACTCTGAAATTATTTTCAAGTAGCATTTTCTTGACATGCACAAAAATAAGGGTGTTCTTTTATATAACAAAAAAAAAAAAAAAAAATAAAAATCTATGATGTGGATGCTAACATTTTCTATTGTACCTTCTTACACATGCTATTTTTTTTTTGATGATTTTTTATTTACATATGGCTTGTATGTACTTGCGAAATTTCGGCTTCTCCAAATTAAAACATTAAATTTTTAAGCCCTGTATTTTTTTTTCTTTCTCACTCAATATTCTCGTTTTTGCAAATTAAAATGTCAACATTTACAAATTCTTCATTTAATACAATTCACTGCTGCTTTTTCGACAGGCAGCCACTTTATGTCTTATCGTTGCAAGTTGTCTTTTCTTTATATAAAATAAAAGAAGACAGCTCTTTATTTCTCTCCATCTCTCTCTCTCCCTTCACGTATGTCTTTCAGCAAAATTTTTGACAATGATGCTAATGTCATCATCAATCTTACGGAAAAATATTTCTACGACGAAGCCAATGACAACGAAGACTTTTCGGCGCGCGCGTTAGGCGCAAATGTCAAAAAGTGTCCCCGTCAATACGATGAGTAGGATTCTGAGTTTTTAATGCTTAGGCTCTGTGTTCGACGTTTCTTGACTTGCGAAATTTCATTAGACAAATTAACAATTTTCAATTTACGTTAACTTCAATTTGTTTGTATTTGGCATTTTGGGGTGGGGAATGGGGTTGAGTCTGGGTGTGGGTAAAGTCTTTAGTTATATTATGTATACAAGTGTTTTATTTTACTGTAGAGGTTTCACTTAAACTTAAGCATTAAAGACAAGTGGAATTAACGTGTTTAGGTTTGGGATGAGTGACTTGTTTACACGACTTACACTTGCAATAATAAATCATTTAATTTTTTCCCAACTTCTTTCTATCCATAATTCAATTTGCTTGATGTGGATAGGAGTAAAGGTAAGGGTGATATGACGCAAAAGTTTATTTTCGGATTTTGGAAAATAAACTAAATGTGAGGAGATACATTTGAAAATTGGGATTACAAATTCTCTTAAGCTTGATGCCTCTCGTATAAGCTACTAAAGTCTTCTTATTTCTAAGTTGGTGTACAAAGTTCTGGTATTCATGGTTCAAAATTCAGATAGTTGAAAAATCTCAGATAATTCAGAGCTCAGGTAACTCAAAATTCAAAATTCAGATAATTCGAAATTTAAATATTCTAAGTTTCAGATAATTCATATGGTGAAAATTTCACACATTTAAAATTCTTCGTTTTTTAGAATTTGCTTCACTTAACCATAAAAAAGTACAAAAAATTAAGTTCAGCTTTAAAAAAACTTAAATCTGTATTGTTTCCCTATTTTTCGTCTAAGTTCTAACATATCAAAATTTTAAAACATCCGATTTTAAAACCGTCTAAGTCTGAAATTATCAGAATTCTGAAACATCCGAATTATAAATATCTGAATAACGATTATCTGAATTTAAATTATCTAAATATCATTACAGACCCGAACAAAAGTCTCGTATATTTAATTTATCATGTTGATCCAGCTTATATAGTCAATTTATACTGTGCAAAAAGAAAAACAATTACTATAAAAGTGGTACAAATGCACTGAAAGGCATTCTCCGCTCGGTTAGTTAATTTGTTCATATTAGCTCGACCCCCAAACCCTCGTAACTGTAGCACAAAAAACTGCAAAAAAGTGACTTTTTTTTGTTGTTATGGAGTAGTTAGAGTAGGATAGGAAGTCAGAAATATCGCTTTTCGTGTTCTCTACTCTCGAAGATGGGTAAGTAGAATGTCTTGAAATACATATATCGCAACACTTTTGGGTTTTTTTTGGGTACATTTAATGGAATATAAGACAATTAGAAAATATTGAGTTAGACTATAAGACAATTAGAAAATATTGAGTTAGTGTTGCATTTGTTGTAAATGGAATATGATCACAAAAAAAAAAAAAAATAATACATTTTAAGGAACTCAAATGTCCCAGATGTGAAAAGTGTACTGTTGCTTGGTATAATGACAATGCTCGAATTTGTAGAGCAACAAATAGTTCAAAACAAAGAAATTTATAATTATTGGGGCTTGAGTTCATCAATTTCTTGCCTTTTTAAAAATGTATGGCATAAATCCACTAGCATAATTGAAAACATAAAATTCAAGGCAGGATAATGTCAGTGAAGAAAAAAAAACTATTGATATTGGATATACATTAGGGTGTTTTTTTCAAACTTTTGGAGAGAGATTTTATTTATTTTTTCCTATATTATAGCTTGAGGAATAAAAATAATTGTCCCATATGTAGTATGTATGTATATATGTAAATGTTTTAATTTGCATAAAATTGAGGTGATTTTTTTTTTTAATCAAAACAAAATGTGCAATCAAAGAAAGTAGTGGTATCTGGTTGTGAAGATGTAGCCAACAAAAGTTGTAGCGTAGCCAACAATTTTTGCAAATTGAGAACGTATGCACAGATTTGAGCAAAATGGGTTTGATATAATACGGCATGAAAATGCCTTATGAAATCGGTCTGAAAGTGTTAAATTTCTAACAATTTTTTTCTTAAAATTTGGATATTTTTTTCTAAAAACCGTTTTTATATTTTCAAGTATCTGCCAAGAGTATTAATTTAAAATTAAATTTAACCAATTTATTATGATAATATTTGTTCTTCTTAGAGAATAAATCTTCAATGTGCGATTTGGAAATAAACCCAACCCAATTTTTAGACGGTACTTACACGATTTTGAAATAACACGGTTCAAAAATAAGAGCAAATAAACTTTTTTATACAAATTTTTTGTTCTAGCACGAATCTCAAAAAAGATTTTTTTTAATTTTAATTCTAAGTTGTACAGCAAAGTTATGAATACAACAACAAAAATACAATTGGGGGAATGTTTTAATCAGTTTTTTTTTTATTTCATTGCACTTCAAATTGAACACAACATTAGGTTGTTCAGTATTTATTTTGTGTTAAAGCGTTTAGTTCGTAGTTTTAAATGTTGATGTTCAAATTAAAGTTTTTTTTTTAATTCGATGGGGAAATTTAAAGTATAATTTGCATTCATGTTAATATTTTACTACAAATAAAGGTAATTTAATTTGGGGATACGTTCCACAACCTTAAAATATCGTGTAAGATGAAAAAACTTTCCAAAAACTGTGCAAAAAAAGTAATGAATGAAATCCATATTACACGAAAAAAAAAAAATCTGTAAAAATTCATTTCCGACAATAATTACAGTTTTTCCCTGTAATGCCCAGATAGTACACCCAACTCTCTTTTTACACGGTAGATACGTTCCTCAGAAATCCGTGTAAAAAGAAACCGTGTAAAAAAAGAGGCGTTTCCTATAGTAAAATGGGGGATACGTTCCATGTGTTTTGCAAACCGTGTAAGATGAAATAAAGAACTATATTTACTTCGAAAAACCGTGTAAAAAATGTTGAAAACTATAATTTCAGATATGCATACAAATTGTATGTTCATATGGCATTTTATTGAGCATTAAAACTTAAAATACATAATTCATACTGGTGAAATATTGGTAGAGCAAACAAAAAACAAAAGAAATCTGTTAATCCAGAATTAAGAACAGAAAAATTAGAATAGAAATAAAGAAAAAATATTTACATAGCTACATAATTATTCGTCGCTACTTGATAACAAGAGCAATTGTTTGCGACGATCTGGACTAAAGTCGGTATCATCATACATAATTATTCGTCGCTATTTGATAACAAGAGCAATTGTTTGCGACGATCTGGCCTAAAGTCGGTATCATCACTGGAGATATCCATCAAATTATCCAATGGTGAGTTTCGTCCTGTAATAGAGTTTTGAACTGTCGGACTACTTTCCGAAAGGTCTTGCGCCGTCGACTTTTTTATTAAAAAATCTTTTATAGAAAGTTGAACTTTTGGTTTTTTAAGTTCTTTATACAACTCTTTATACCCAGCAATACAATTATTAATATCTCGTTCGAATTTCAGGGCACGTTCCATATTTGGATCATTTTTTAAGAAATGATTCACCATACTTTTACCAAATGTTAGACCGTCATCAATTAAACTTGCAGTTCGTTGACATATTTCGGTCGGAAACCGTACTAGATAAAACAATTTTTTCAACTGTGTAACTTCAAATCCGTGTAAAAAGAAACCGTGTAAAAAGAGAGTTGGGTGTATGCGAAAAACTGTAATAATTGATTGTGATTGTCAATTAAAAATTACAGTGCTCACACTGTAAAATTTAGCATTTACTGCGAAAAAATTTTAAAAACGAAAATTTTAATTTTTGTTCATATTTTATTTTATGTTTTTCTTATTTTATGTTTCATTATACTTCCTAACCATACTTCTTAACATAGCACGAAACAGAGAACCAGCCTGGCAACATCTATACAATTATTTTCTTGTAACCATATATCTACATTTTATGTCGTATTTGTACAACGCAGGTGACAAAAAAGTAATATCGAATCATAAGATAAATAATTTATTATGTGATACTTATTGAAGTTTTACGGTTTACCCTGTAATTTTTATTTTTCGATCATATGAAATTTTCAATAATTATTTAGTACGTTTTGCTAACTAAATTTTTCCCTGACCACATTGTATATTTTCCATTTGGAAACTGTAATAATAAAGTTTTAGACTGTAATAATTGCAGTTTGCGCATCAATTTATACTGAGTATTTCATGAAATTAGAAATTACAGGGCTATACGACAATTTTTCCTGATTATTTTGCTTTTTTTGAATATCTCACGTTATTTTTTACAAAACCTTTTTTTCCGTGTACTTAGAAAACTTAAAACAATTCATTTTTGTGCTTGCTCTTTTAAAGTTTTTCCATCAATAGGTATTCTTTTTTTCGTTAAACTTTCCATCCAAAACACCATATGTTTTTTCGTTTTCTCTAAGACTAGTGTTTCACCGAGGCCGAGGCGAGGCGAGGTTCTAGTTGATCTCGGTCTCGCCTCGTTTTATAAATTTAAGTCTCGCCTCGCCTCGGCCTCGGACGAGATCTTGCCATCACATGCCTCGCCTCGCCTCGCTTCGCCTCGCTTCGCCTCGTTCTCGGCCGAGGCACCTCGGTAAAAAAGCGAGGTTTTTATTAAAATAAATAAAAAATTATATATGTATCAGGGCTGATAGGCTGATCAAGCCTCAAGAAATAAAATAAAATATCTGTTTTTATTTTTAATGAATTGGATGAGATATGATGAATTTAATTCTTTTCTTATATGGGAAGGATACGTATTGCCTATTTTTCCAAGCCAAACTAAGCTATGAACCTTTTACAAACTATAAGCAAAATATGTACCAAATCTTATTTATCTACGTCAAATAGATATTGAGATATGATAAAGTTAATTTTTTTCTTATATTGAAGGCATGGTACCGCCCATTTTATTAATTGAATCTTAGTTATGCCTCTACCTTTTATAAATATACCAAGTTTTATTAATCTGCATCAAGTTGTTGATAATATATGATGAATTCTGTTTTTCTCTTATGTGGGGGTGGCATCACCCATTTATCGTAAACTATATTACGGAGCATCCCAAATCATAAGAAACATATATGTATGTCAAATCTTTCGTCGGTCGGTTGAACGGTTTAGGAGTCCATTAGCAACGAACATACATAAATTGATCTTTATTTATATACTAGCATTACCCTGTGCGTTTCGCTTCACCTTACCGGTTCTTAGAAAGACTATTAGAATAAATCAATTTCAATGCAGTGTTGTCAATCATGCAGTTTTGCTTATAGCCTTACATAGCCTTACATGCTTCCCTAACTGATCAATCGAGGCGAAGTCGCATAGAAGCTGATGCGATCCAAGCACTTCTGTGCATTAGCGCTTGGACCAAATCTGAACTCGTAAGAAGCACATGCGGATTAAAAATAAAACAAAGTAGTTTACTCAAAATAAAATACTAAAATATTAGTTAAATATAGATTTTATTATAAAAATTACATTCATATTTTGAATCTGCATATGATTCTTACGAGTTCAGATTTCGTCAAAACGCGCCTCGCTCTTGGTTTCGAAAACGAGGCGAGGCCGAGGCGAGTACGAGGCGAGGTGCCGTGTGATCTCGCCTCGCCTCGGTCAAGCGAGGAAAATTTATTTTTCCATCTCGCCTCGTTCTCGCCTCGGTCTCGCCTCGTTCTCGTAGTCAAAAACGAGGCTGCCTCGTAGCCTCGGTGAAACACTATCTAAGACACGATTTCGACTATAAGAAGATGTTTTGGAACTGAGTTTCGATGCAGAAACTATTGGTATTCGAATAGAATTCTCATTTTTTTTCTTATTGTTCTTATAGTCGCTTTGCTTAATCCAAAAGCTTTACCAACAGATGTGGGACGTAGTATATAAGAAAAACTATACTTTTATCTGCTTATGTGATCTGACACAATTTTACTTTCATATATGCTAACCATTTCCCCGTCCACAATTCAAATTTCATTAGAATTACCACAGGAATTTTCTTATATGATGATTGAAACCGCGTGAGGAGAAATATAAAACTTTACTTTATATTTTTTAAAATATTAACACGATATTGTATTTGTTTTTTACATAACAAATATTTCAAGGAGAAAACAGTTTGAACAACCCTGCGATGAAAAAACATCCCTTACAGATTGAAATAAAAAATATTAAGAAGTTGCCAAGAAGCACCACCCAAAAAAGAAAAAACTTAAGCTGTCAATGTAACACGAGTACAAGACATTCAAGATTTAACCCTCATCAAAAAAAAAAAAAAATTATTGCTGCTGCAGATGAAATTGCAAAATGGCAAAAATGGCGTATTGGAGGCCATTGAACATTTGTATGACGTACATATTTATATTGGCGTATACACGTTTAACGTCGAAAAACTACTTTAAATACATATAATTTTCATTTACCTAAAAAAATGAGATGTATGGTACACAGTCAAAAATGTTTGTCCCAACTACTTAACTTTTAAGTTAACCACAAATTAAAAGTAGATTTCTCCTTAAACAGAAATGTAGGTAAAGAAATCGAATTCTGAAACTTACACAATTTAAGTAGACAATTTATAATCGTTAATTTATGAAGTTTCTACTGCCAAAAACAATAGTGTTTACTCCTTAAGTAATTAAGCCAATAATGGGACTTCTTGAAACTTTAATCTCTACAACAGCTTGTAAAATACATAAAATGACTATTTCCGTTTTGGAAAAAGAACAAAAAAATAAAGAAAAAACAAATATACAAAATCAAAGACTTCACGAGCCGTCTAGATTGTCCACGCTAATACCTTGGCGTCAAGCAGCTTTCGCTTGACCAACTCTTCTTATCACTCGTTGACTTTCTTTTTTTTTCACCCATAGTCGCTTGTCGATCAAGCGTTTATTTAGTTCTCGTCATTATGGTGCAAGTTGGTGCGCGGGGCACGTACCACCAGATACTAAATATCACAATCTTAAATTTGATTATATCATTGAAATCATAAATATATAACTTGTTCGTACTCGAAAAAAGCCGTCCGTCCGTCTGGTATGAATAGCATTTTTAATACAAAGAAAAAGAATATAATGGTTAAAAAAACGCTACAGTGATAAAACAAATAAACAAAGAAGGAAATCAAATTGACAGTTTTGGTCAGCGCTTTTTCTTTTGATATTTATTATTTCATGCCAAATCAGTTACCTTGACAAAATATTCACAAAAAAAAAAAACGAACATGAAAAGTTTACAAATATCACATTTTTCATAGCTCAACTTTGAAACAAAACATTACGTTGCCGAAACCAAAGAAATTCCTTGCCGGCGGCAAATCTAACAAGCTTTAGCATTACGCGCGTAAATACCCTGCAAGCCCCTAGTATTGTCCTATGAAAGCGGCACCTTTGATTTAAAGACCAATTTCTAATACTTGAAGATTTACAGCGTCATATTGTTTGGAAATGAAAGAATGCCGTGGTGTTAACCCACTACTGGTGGCTGGTTTTTCAATGTCGAACTTTATGATGTTTTGATTATTATTTTTATATCTTTTTCGTAATTGTTATATTTTTTTAATGTTGACTAATTTCAAACGTTCTTTTATTATTTTTATTTTGATTTTTTAAGAGTGACGAAAAAGTTTTTAAGCATTGTTAGTGTAAGACTTACATTGTAAGTGCCAAATGCTTAAAAAAAATAGTGTGCAGATGCAAATAATGAGACGTAATATTTAAGCCAAATGGAATTGGGACCAACTTTACTTTCAAGAGGCAAAATAAGTCCAAATATGACCATAGTATCCAAATATCTTTTGAAAAATTCAAAATAAGGCAGAATTTTATGATTTTAAAATATGTATGCTGTAATTTTTAATAAATTACCAAAAAACTTCTTTTGATTAGCTTTATTTGATTTATTATTTTATTTTATTTGCAGAGCTTTTAAAGCGCTTTAGATGCAGTAAGAGGGAACCGCTTGTTTGCAAAGACATTGCAATGTTCTAATGAGTTCTTTTCGAAGCGAGCGCAAAGCACTCAAATGATTTTTCAGCACTTTAAAAGTAGTTATGGAGCCCTTCGCTTAGTGCGACACGTACTTTAATTCATCTATTTCCTGAACTAGGGTTAACAAGTCGTACAGAAGAATTCCTGACCAAAAAGTTTTTTTTTTTTTTTTGGGAAAAACTTTGACCATTTTTTTTGTTCGTAAAAACAAAAATTTTGAGCTCATTTCACAAAAATCGTAAAACTCCTGGCTGACATGAAATTCCAGCCAGGCCAATCCCACACAGTTGAAAAAATAAGTATAAATTTTTATACGAATATCAGTTAAGGGTCGTTTTATATGAATTAAGGTATAAATTTAATAACTTTTCAACATATAAAACCAGCTATGCGGCCAGTTGTTTATGCTCAATTTTGTCTAGTAAAACATCAACATTCTGAAGCCGAGCTAGCTAACGAACATTCAAACTATTCTAGAAATGAAGCAGGTTCAAATCTCTGTCCATTGAAGTTTTGTTATTCAAATCATTTTATAAATAAAAATTGTAACCCACGTCCGTAACCCAAGTCCGACCCACGATGTAAAAATAGTCCTCGGCGATTTTAACGAGAAGGTCGGAAGAGAAGGCATCTTTGGCGCTACAGTCGGTCAGTTCAGTCTCCACGAGACCACTTCAAACAACGGTCTGAGACTGATCGACTTCGCCGC
This sequence comes from Tricholauxania praeusta, assembly GCA_949775025.1. Lineage (NCBI taxonomy): Eukaryota > Metazoa > Arthropoda > Insecta > Diptera > Lauxaniidae > Tricholauxania > Tricholauxania praeusta. The sequence continues at coordinate 34,581,419 of OX459029.1, forward strand.
GGCGCGAAACATGGTAGTTAGTAGTACCAGATTTCAACACCTCGACATTCACAAGGCCACCTGGCTATCCCGGATCAAAAACGAAAAACCAAATTGATCATGTTGTGATCGACGGAAGGCACGCTTCAAGCATTCTGGATGTGCGTACATTTCGGGGGGTCAACATTGACTCCGACCACTATCTTGTTGCAGCTAAGATCCGCATGCGGCTATGCAATGCGAAGAATGTACGCACGGGCATGCAACGAAAACTGGACGTCGCCAAGCTGCAATCACAACGGACTGCCGAGGCGTACTCCGCTCAACTCTCGGTTAAGCTCAACCAACCAACCTCTGGAACCGACGACGCCGGTGGACTTTGGACACACATCTCCCACTCCATGCGGGCTGCTGCCGAGAAAGTCATTGGTTTTCGGCGCCCATAACCTCGAAACCAATGGTATGACCAGGAGTGTCGCGATGCGACTGCTGAAAAAAACGCCGCATACAAGAAGACGCTGCAGTCAGCCGCAACGCGAGCCGTGCGAGAAAACTACCGCGAAAAAAGGAAGGAAGAGAGGCGCATTTTTAGACGTAAAAAAAGGGAGCAGGAAAAGCGTGAGCGTGAGGAACTTGAGGTGTACCAGGGCAAGAAGGATGCACGAAAATTCTATCAACAAGTTAAGCGTCTAACTCAAGGTTTCAAGCCCGGAGCATCCTCCAGCATTTCTCCAACTTGCTTACGGGCGATGATCCCACCAATTCCGCCCAGAGAGAATACAGTACGATACCACCAATCGATGATAACGCAGTGGAAGTACCATCACCTAGCCATGAAAAGGTTCGAGTTGCTATCCAGCGACTCAAAAACAACAAAGCAGCGGGTGCTGACGGCCTGCCAGCTGAGTTGTTTAAAGCTGGTGGCGATGAATTGATAAGGTGCATGCATCAACTCATCAGCAAAATATGGCTAGCGGAAAGCATGCCCGACGATTGGAATCTCAGCGTGCTTTGTCCTGTAATAAAGAATGGAGACCCGACAATCTGCGCCAACTACAGGGGTATCAGTATTATTTCCATCGCACATAAGATCCTCTCGAGCGTATTGTGTGAAAGATTGAAGCCACATACTGAAACGCTGATCGAATCCTATCAGTGTGGCTTTAGACCTGGTAAGTCCACCATAGACCAGATTTTTACACTACGCCAAATTCTGGAGAAAACCCATGAATATCAAATCGACACTCACCATCTCTTCGTCGATTATAAAGCTGCGTTCGATAGCCCAGTGCGGGATTGCCTATACGCAACAATGTCTGAGTTCGGTATACCTGCAAAGTTGATAAGGCTCTGCAGGATGACGTTGAGCAATACGTTTAGCTCCGTCAAGGTAGGGAATGACCTCTCCGGAACTTTTAATACCGAGCGAGGTTTCAGACAAGGCGACCCGCTCTCGTGCGATCTCTTCAATTTCATTATGGAGGGGATCGTACGAAAAGCCGGTGTGCATCATAATGGCACCATTTTTTTCAAAGGTGTTCAGCTCCTTGCGTACGCTGATGATATTGATATTATCGGTCGGAGTAAGAGAGATGTTACTGCTGCTTTCACTGCTATTGAAAAGGAATCAGCCAAAGTGGGTTTGACGGTAAACGAGGGCAAGACGAAATACATGATGTCTACTAACAACAACAAGAGAGCACGGGATCTAGACTCTCATGTTACAGCGGGCAACTGTAAATTAGAAGTTGTCAAGGAATTCATTTACCTTGGCACTGCCGTAACCAGCAAAAATGATGTCAGTCTGGAGATTAAGCGGAGAATAACAATTGCTAATAGGTGCTACTACGGTCTCAGTAAGCAATTACGTTGCAGAGCTCTCTCTCGATCGACAAAGCTAACACTCTACAAGACGCTCATTCTACCTGTGCTTCTTTAGGCGCTGAGGCATGGGTGGTTTCGACAACAGACGCAGCCGCTCTTGGTGTGTTGGAGAGGAAAGTTCTCCGCAAAATCTTTGGTCCTGTTCGAGTTGGCGACGACTATCGCATTCGAATGAGCCACGAGCTGTATGAGCTCTACGCCGACATTGACATAGTTAAGCGTATAACAATACAGCGACTACGCTGGCTGGGTCATGTCCATCGTATGGATAAAGAAGCTCCAGCGAAAAAGGTATTCGAAGGGAAGGTCCCCGGTCAACGACGAAGAGGGAGACCATGCCTCCGGTGGATAGACCAAGCTGAGGAAGCCCTAACCGCGCTTGGCATTAACGATTGGAGAAGGCGCGCGCAAAACAGAGGCGCCTGGCGAGAGCTAATGAGGTCGGCCGTAACCTGACAACGGGTTGTTATGGCCATCTAAGTAAGTAAGTAAGTAAATAAAATTAAATCAGAAAGAAGTATCTGTTCCCGGACTCGAACCCATGAATTCTGTGTCCCAGTCCAACGTTCTAACAACCGACATAAATATACATTTTTTTTACTGTCGTTAAAATTAAATATAAACTCTTATTATAAAATAGAATTTATACGTCAACCTATTCTATACTTTTCAATATAGAAACAAATATGAAATTCATATAAAATTTTATAGCTTCGGAACTTATAAAATCTATACGATTTTTTTATGGATTTATATGAACAACTAAAAGTTATTAATTTTATACTGATATTTTCAACTGTGCAGTCACTGTCCTTAATTAATATAGATTTCGTTTTGAAACTTTTAGTGTATTATTTATATGTACATATATAAGGTTTTTCAATAGTGAAGGATTGCGTGTGACTTATCAACGAAATTTTTGTTTTATTTGAAAGGACTATTCTGCCGTACTAAGCGAAAAAGACGTATCTCAAAAAAAAAATAGAAAAAAAAATCCGAGATTCTTATGGCATCGGATAGCTTAAGAAATTACGCGTCTAATGAAACACTCCAAATGTCGGCATCTTAGTTCAATCATATAAAAAATCTACTAAGAAAATTTCCTCTATCTCAATTTTACAGGTATTTCAACAAATTGACATAAACAACACATCAATTATCTCGAAATGATTTTTTTAAAATACGTCTTTTTCGCTTAGTACGGCAGTATTGATGACATTAAGTGTGAAATATGACATCGTTAAAATGGCCGCCACAGCTTCGCTGGGTGGCGCGCGCCTGAGAGGTCCAATTTTTGTTGACTCTGCCGCACAGATCAGGCTTAAATCAGCGATGGCACGGGTCATGTTGACTTTGAGGGCTCCAGTTGTTTGCGGCTTATTAGCGTAGACCTGCGACTTAAGGGAATCCCACAAGAAAAATCTGATGGGTTCGAATCCCACAACGCACGCATCGATGCCACAAGAGAATACCCAATTTCATAAAAAAGTTTTATCATTTGCACGTTTTACGATCGGTTGTTTTTTGTGTACATCGTAAAATTAAATTATTGATATATGTAGGAAATGTTTGCTGCTGACGCACACATTGACATAAATCTATTTAGGTTTGCCTTACACTGTTCTAGATGAGCAATAAGGCCAAATGTGAACGAATTTCAGAATATCACATATTTTTCGGTGTACGCTTCACATGAAATGCCCCACATTTTATTTCTGCTGAACATTTTTCAAAAATTCAGAAATAATGATTGTTTTGGTTTTGATAAAGTTTTTTTTTTTAAATTTAAAATAAAATAAAGAAATCAGAATAACGAAATTTAAGTTTTTGTCAATTTTATGAAGGTAAAAATTTAAAAAAAAAAGTTTTCAAAAAAACCAACTAATTTCAAGCGATTTATGTTATAACAACTGAGAAAAAAAAGTATTTCAAAAATTTATTCATTTATTATTCATAATTTTCAAAAATCGGCGATAATAGACAGACCATCACAAAATTATGATTCAACAATATTGATGAATGGTTGATGTAAACACAAAAACTTGTATAAATATTTTTTAAACGAGATTCAATTCTTAATGTGAGGTGCTCAGAGTCAATATTAAATAGAGTTTCACTTTATTTTAAAGAAGCAACATTTACTTTTATTAAATAAAGAAACCAGTTTATTTTAAAGAAGTCATACTTTTTTCATAGTCATATTTAGCATCTTTTCATGGAATCATTTCAAAATACAATGAAATTAACATCTGTGTAATGGAAAAATCATTTATGCGAGTTTAATGAATTCTAGTACAAATTGTTGGATTATGAAAATTGAAGCTTCAGGAAGGGAGTATAGGCCATAGTAAATTGATAGTACTTCAAATTTTTAGCCAACGACCTCAAAAATCTATAGAAAAACTCTATTTGCTAAATATACTGATCAGGGACAAATTTCTATATAGGCGCGAAGAATGAAAGGCAAGATCTATGTTACGCGATACATTATACAATTTTAAGATATTTTTATGAATATTAAAAACGCAGCTTAACATAATGAAAATTTCTAGAGAACGGTCTCCAAACTTTACTATACTAAGAATTCCTTTATTCGGTGCTTAATCGCATCATAAGAAAGATAATGTGATGTGTGTTGTCTGGTATACTTTCACTCAAAGCAATATGAATAGTGAGGTAATTTTTTCTTAAATTTTTATCAATACCATTAACCTTGAAGTAATGCCGTAAATCCTTTCTTGTGCCTTTTCCAATAATCAAAATGCAAAATATCGCTTCTTATGTACATAGCAACTGAACAAACAAAAACACAAAATGATATGAAAACTTGTGAAGGACGTAAGTTGACATGCTTATATGGTAAGACGAGTTGATCAAACAAACGCCTTATTGCATTTTCGGTTAATATTACATAACCGAAAGTGCACCCTTGAATATCCTTCCAATGATTGCCAAACTATACAGAAGGGAGATAAAAAAATTTTACAAAATTTGGGAGCAGCTCTTAAGGCGCAAATAAACGACGCGTCAGTCTTGTTATTCCCTGTTTTGTTAGCTAAGCTAATGCGATTTTCTTGTAGTCGTCGATGTCGATGAAAAAGGACACAATGAAGATGATATGTTTGCTGTTGGTGAGCTTGGGAGATATGATATTTTTTTCTTCTATTTTTTGATATAAAGAGCGACATTTTGGGTGTGTAAATATGACAGTCACAAATATCAGAACTACATATATATGTATGTGCGATTATATCTCAAATACATATGAAGATATTGGCAAATGATGCGTAAGAGACATTTATGTTTGAATTAAGAAAAAACAACAATAATTATCATATATTGTTGTATCAGAAAACTATTGTATTTATTTTTAACGATACAGAGCTACTTGAAAATATTTCTTTTAAAAAAACACACACTACCACCCAATATAGCTCTCTCCGGACATAATGGTATGTGCGAGAATTGCCTCATTAATTAATTGTCAACAATTAACGAAAATATCAGTGAGACATTTTTTGTTATAAAATGAATATAAATTGAAACAAAACTAAGCCTAAGTGGCAATGAATGTTGGCGTATCTCAGTACAAAAATCAGTATCGGATAAAAATCTTAAAAGAATAATTGCTAACGAAAACCTAACGACAAGGGTCAATTTTTCAATATCAAGCCAGCATACCACGCATAGCGGTATAGATCCCGCATAAACACGTAGAGTTACAGTCAAAAGCTTGTCAGGCATACGTCACAGATAGAGTAAAAGAAATGAATTTTTAAGTTATTGAAACTAGAGATGGGCGCATTAGTGACTTTCGACTCACGATTAGGCGCCTTCACGACACTTTTTTTGATTTACACATGCTCACGACTCGAAATTTTTAATTACGCATTGAAAGAATTGTTATTATACTGTGTGTAGTGAAATCGGAGGATCATCGACTGATATCAACTTATTGCAATTTGGGATCGCTGAGTTCGCATCTGCATTATGAAGCATTTTAGTCAAATTTTTTCTTCAACCATATGCAAAAAGCCAAAATCTGACGGCAGATTGTAACACAGCGACCCCAAGTTACCCTAAGATGAGATCATCATGAAGATTTAATTTTTGTGTGGGAAAAGCTTAGATGACCACTTTTTTTGTTTTTCTTTATTTTTGAAAAAATGTCTTTGCATCTGTTAGCCAAATACCCCTCTCGTTAGCGCCCACACCTCATGTTCAGCCTAGTGGCCCTCGGTTCCTAAGCAGGGCCCTGGCGATTTTCATTAAATGCATTGAGCTTTATGAGAGTGCATGCACTTATAATTAAATACTAGTTGACCAAACTTTTAATGAAAAAAAAAAAAAAGAAATGCAATATTGGCTTTAACTTAATTGGTACAACAGTTGAACGACTAAATAATTTGAAAATAATCTATCACTTGTTGTTAGATTTTTATTTTTTTATATTGTATTATATGGACGATTCTTTATATAGCGACTCTAAGCATAAATATCAAAAAGTGATAAAATCTGTAAAAACACATTGACATATCTAATGATATCGAATAGCACTTCCGAAAACAAGCAAAATTCGAATTCTTAGCTTCTCTAAAAGATCTTTTTACATTCAACATGCATTCAAAAGATAGGTAAAATTGCAAACTTTTTCAAGACTACCTACTTATATATACAATTAAAGTTATTTGAAAAATTATGCGTACACCTGTGGACAAGTTCTGTCGCGATGAAAAATACGGAACGCGTCCATCTCTAATTGAAACTGCTAAAGAACAACAATGAAACAAAAAGGTTAACCACAAAAAATAGTTCGGTGTTGCACCTAATAGGCGTGAGGTGAAAAAGTAGGTAGCCTTTTATAGTGGGTACAAAAAAACAAAATAAAATACGAGACTTTTTAATAATAGGCTTTCAAAAATGTTAACTCAGCGAGCGCACAAAATTTGTCACGACATACGAAAACTATTTTCTTATCCCTTTACATTCCGCGCGTATTTTGAGCGTAGTTTCGGTAGAGCAACAGAGATGTTATCTGTTATACCCACCGCTGTTGTACCGCTACTACTGCTGCTGGTGGTGGTGGTCACTTTTCACTTACCAATAATATGAAAAAATGAAAACCAATTTCTAACAAAATTTTTTATTTTTTTTTTTGGTTTTAACAAAATTCATAAAATGTTGGTAATTAATTCATTTATATATGTAGCAGTCGTTGTGCTGTTGGTGGTGCTGGAGTTTTTTTGGACACGCAGCAGTCTTGCCAAAGCCAAAGCGTCGCGTGATAGTGTCAAGATATATCAAAACATCACATCAAATAAATGTAACTATTCGTTGTGAAAATGCTGCAGCAACAGCAGACAGTGGTTCAAAGTGAGATATGCCGGGACAGAATTTGCCAGTCTGGTTGGGTTTTTTCTTTTTTCCATATGAAATTGTAAAAATTGAGGGTCTACAACAGCTTAAATTTGAAATTCGACTATAAACACAAAATCGTTTGAACGGCAAAAGTTATCAGTGTAATTTCGACCAGATAGAACCGGGAGTGAGGGTGTTTTCCCTCGGGTGTTTTCTTTTTGTGACCGTTTATTTTAATTTTTTTGGCTGTCAAGCGACGACGATCTGAGCTGCAGACATCGAAAAGAAAAATTACTTGGTTTAAAAATAGTGTGTTTAAATATACACTAAGGCCATGCCTTTGGTTTCTCCAAATAATGACGAGTTCCCATAAATGGGAGAATAAATTTGTTTTAGTACATTGAGGAAAAATGTACTCCCCTTAAAAAATCACATTTACTTAAATTAAGGAAGTTATGTGTTTCATTTCTTGATTATACTGCTATCAAAGAATTAAGCCCCGATGCAACAAAACACTTCGAATTTGTTGAACTGTGTAATAACCGGAATATCGCGGTAATCTCAGCACTATCCGAAATTCTAGTGATTTACTTTTTACAAATGGGAAGCGTGATAAAAGTAAACATATAAAAGCTGTGGATAAACTATATAAATATAAATTCTACGGAAAATTAATTTATTCCAAAGTACATATGTATATGTATGTGTATGTTAAAAATGCTCTTATGTTACCAGTGTGCCAAACGAATTCGAAACGAATTCGGTTCTTCGTACTATTCATCCGTTTCGGATTCCGTTACGAATTCGTCTCGAACTCGTTTTCGTATGAAATTCCTCTCGAAAAAACGGAAGGATCGTTCGCATCAACGAATTCGTTTCGAATTCGTATCGGACTTCAAATACGAATTCGTTTTTTGTTCGTTTCACTTACAAAAAACAAAATTCGCAACGATTACGTTTTATGAACAAAAAACGAATTCGTGTTTGAAGTCCGTTACGAATTCGAAACGAATTCATTTTACTTACAAAAAACGGAATGCACACAAACGAATTCGCGTCCGTGCACATTGGGTTACTAGTAAACTTAACACAATACTATGTGGCTCTCTCAGGGCTATAAGATTTATTTTAGAAAGTAGAACACTTTATAGTTCTCAATTTATTTAGGTATGTGAAGTATAGCTTAAATAATGTCTGCTCGATTGACAAAGTGTGTATAAGTGATAATACTGCCATCCTATAATGAGATGCTACGATATTATCGTATATATGGTCAATAATATTTTAATGCTTCTATTTTTATTAAACGACAATTTGTAAAAAAATTAACTCCGTTACAAGTAGAATTCTACACAACAATGCGTGGCTTAGTTTTTACCAGTAATTTATGTATACATAATTTAAAACATTTTTTTTAAATCTCACACAGTTTTATTCATTATTTGAAGTTTCTTATGTTTGATATTAGACAGCTAGAAAATCATTTTTAAGCCCACAGTGCAGCAAAACAAAGACACCAAAGTGTTGTACTGTAATTCAAGGAGTTTTGAAATACTACACAACTTTGATCGGACAGACGTTCTGTCTGCCGCTTGTATGGTCTTATTTGTTTAGACAGTGTGTCAAAAATGTTGCTGTACTCATGCTTTTCTTTGGTCAGAGAATGAGTACGAAAAAACTCATTCTTTAGCATACTCATACTTGGAAATAAACTTTCCAACCTTTTACTCATATTTTGACCCTTGTTAATTTACCATATTTCTAATTTACACTTCATAATTCAAACTCACTTTTTTATGGAAGGGTAGGGTATTTCGAAAATATGTTGCGTGCCAAATCGTTTTTGTTGTTGGCGCATAATAAAACAGCGGATATTTAGGTAAAAGTAGACAACGTTTAAAATTCAATAAAACACGAAATTTTAATAAGTTGCCATAAATTAAGTTATTAAATATCAAGCGTTGTTAATAAAAAAATGTTAGTTTATGATGTAAAATTAATTTTATGACATTCGATTAAATAATTTTCATTGCCTAAATTTAAACGTTTTATTTGTAGGTCAACATTTTGAAAAATTTGTGAATATTGTTGCATATAGTATGCAATGGAACTGCGAAAATGACTCATCTAAAAAAAGAAAATTTTTTACTTTGAATTTGTTAGGTAAACAAATTTATTTTTTATGATTTATGCCGTATAGAAGGTTAATTTTTCTTTCTTAATAAGGTCAGTTGAACAAGAAATGTAGAATTTGTTGGCACTGCATCATTAATAATATTAAAAAAAAAAAACTATATAAAGTGGGTTGATATGAAATCAGGGATGACGCCTAATAGCAGACAAGAATATCGCGAGTACTGCTGCAGCTGCGCTGAACCAACCTGTTCTTTAAGCCTGCCGATATGCAAATCACAATAATTTGTATCGAAAAATACTTGTTTCCCAGGCAGAAAAACCGACTGAACGACACGTTTAAGCATCATTGCACAATAATTTATCATGGATCAGAACATATTGCTTTGTGTAAATGTAGTTACCAGCAATATGTTCCATGAGAAGAAGAGTTTTATTTTGTAGAACAGATTGAGTGACAAAGAGGCGAATTGAATATCGAATAAACAGCAATTAATTCAAAAGTGTTGAGTGCGTTAGTAGTCTTCAAGCTAAGTAAGGCATTAGCCTGAGCTTTTGACGCATCCTGCACAAAACTTTTCCTAGCTATTAAAGCCGTACGCAAAGCGGAGGAGGGAGCCAGCCCCACCCCAATATGTTAAGACTAATACCAGATACAATGAACTTCTTGAGAAAATATATCTTTTTTTTTTGCCATCAATCGAATTTCGATATTATTTGCAAATATTTCGTTTGCCAAACAATTGAAGAAGGCACATTTAGATTCGGTCATTTAATAGATCAAAATATTTCGAATTATCGTATGTACATTCGGCTATTAGTTGGATATATGGGAGGAATTTGCTGTTTGGTTCGAATATAAAAAAATTTTTTTGGAAAATCCCAGCCCGATTAATTACAGAGCATATCAAATTTTAACATTTTTTTGTATACTTAGATTTTTAGATTACGAGAACGCTTGTCAGACTTAATCGTGTAAATGGAACTAATGCATTACTGCGGCCAATAAGGAAAAAATTAAGTTGCTTAAATTCATATATTTTTCAACTTTTCTTATAAGACTTTTCTCAATCCATTCAATCTCTTCCAGCTTAGACAGAATACAAGATAACATTTAAAGCAAAATAGAATTTTTAAGAAAAATGAGGTAGATCTTTTCACATAAATATTCAGGGCATTTATGCAAATCTCTTACCATCCGATTACAGAAATTAATTTTCCAAAATCCTGAATTCAGAAATCGATCTACGAAGTAGATCAATAACCCGTGTTTGAAATAAAGACGTTATTTTTCTCAAAATTTTTTTTTTTTAAATTTCGAAGTAGTCTCCTTTTAGCTCTATGCACTTTTCTCAACATTGGTACCATTTGCTCAACCCCTCCAAAAAATACAATTTTCAAATTCTTCAGAATACGCTTCTGTTTCGGCGATATCCTTTTCATTTGAACTGGTTTTTTTCCTGCGAGCCATGTTTTCAAGCTAGGGAACGGAAAAAAGTCGCAGGGTGCCAGTCCGGGTAAGTAAGGTGGGTGCGGAAGCAATTCGTAGCGCAGTTCATGCAATTTGGCCGCGACAATTAAAGATGAATGTGCTGGTGCCTTATCGCGATGGAAGAGCAATTTTTTCTTAGTTTCTTTGTTTTTTCTTTCTGCAGAAAGTCAATGTGAACTATTCCTTTGAAATCCCAAAAAATCGTGGCCATTTCCGGCTGATGGAACCGTTTTTGCCTTCTTCGGAGCGGATTCACTAGGAATAATTCACTGTTTTGACTGTCCCTTGGTCTCTGGCGTGTAGTTTCATCAACGGTGACAACTGCAAGTAAAAAGTCCTGCGGATTTCGCTCAAAGCGGTCCAGACACTGCTTTGACATTGTTACTCGTACCCACTTGTTGTCCACCGTGAGCAATCGCGGTACCCATCGGGCCGACACTCTTTTCACGCCTATCTCATTATTTAAAATCTTGATCGCCGTTCAGGTTCAGGTACTTCGCGCACCTGAACGTTAGGCGTTCAGCAGAGTCATGTCATGTCATGAACCTTTTCGACACTGTCCTCGGTCTGACGGCCGTCCTGGCCGTTCTTCATCGAAAACAGTTATACGAACAATCTTAAACTTCGTTAAATTAATATCTCTCAGTTGTCATATATGGTGAAGGGTTGCCATAGACAAAGTTCAACTTCACTTTTATATCTTCGGATCTTTTTCCATCCAAAAATAAAAAACGAATTACGGATCGATATTGCTTTTTTATCGAGAAATGCAAAACACGAAAGATACAACTAGCTGTCAAAAAAAAAAAAACTATGACAATGCCAATTTTACTCGTCGAAACCATCTGTTATCAAACACAGGTACTTATTGATCAACCTCGTAAGACACCGTTTTCGTAGAATGTCTCATTTTTGAGTATCAGCTATTAAGAGTCGAGAAGTCAAAAAGTAAATTTACATTTATCATTACAACTTAGTCATTGCTACCGAGTGCATGAAGCATCACATATCATTGAAAAGATATTAAAATGAAATATTTAAATTAAGAAATATAATGTGAAGAAATTGTGGCTCAAACTGTGATGCAAACTCTCAAAGAGTAAAGTTGACATTTTAACCAAATTTTTGTTCGATACACTCTATTTTTTTTAAATTTTTCAGAAGCACGTAAAATTACATTTAAAACGAGCCTTCTTTATACATAACAATCAGTTAATAAATTATGAAGCTACAAGTTTTTAAAATTACGGAACTCGAGCTCTCACGTAACGTCACGCAAATCGAAGATATCGTTTAGAACTGACCTGCCGTTTAAAAGTGAAATGGGTTGTAAGTATTGTAAGGCTTTATTTTTTTTTAACTAAACTTAAGCCGAGGTGGCACATATAAAGTTTAAGCATTATGAAGCTATCCTAAGATTATTTTCTGGCTACAACCTTGCATGTAAGGCTATAATGCAGGCCCGTGCGCAAGGGGGGGGTTTTGGGGGTTCAAACCCCCCCCATTGGGAATTTCCGCACATAGGTTTTTATTCACATTTGAACGAAAAATCAAAGAGACACAACAAATTTTTTTTTTTTTAAATGAAAGAACTAAAATGCCAATAAATCGTCAAAGCCCGACTTTTTTATTTTCGACAAAATTTGCGCCTTCTAGCTTTTTCAAGGCGCGTTTAAGCATGATAGTTCACATGACATGTGGACAAATGAAGTTCAACTTTGGCGTCAACGCATTGCCGGGCAAGACATCAAAAACTCTCTCGAACCACTGGGTATTTACAATGAAGACGCATTTCCAAATGTCCATCAAATGCTTCGTGTTTGCCTGTAACAACAGTTACAAATGAACGCTCCTTTTCAGCGCTACGTCGTTTAAAAACACACCTCAGATCAACTACATGTGTCCGAAGGTCGGCTGAACGGCTTAATCAATGTGAAAAGAGTTTTGGACGAGTTTTTTCAAGTACCTCGCAGAATTAGCTACTTACGTAATGATAACTGAATATCGAATCATAACATAAACACTACACTCTAAAAAAAAATTACTATATTTAATGTTGCAATAGTGTTTCCATTATTAAATGTTGTAATTTTACACATGAAATGTATTCATAATTTATGTACATACTGAATGACAGCTCAATATGAGACCACTTACACTTTAATTTGTGTAATAAAAGCAGAATACCATTTTTTTTTCGTAATAGACAGTAGAATACATATTTTTACTAGTAAAAGGTGGTTGAATACACAATTTTTTCTGCAATTTTACATATTAAGTGTGTGTATCCTAGAATTTTGAAAAATACACATCTCTTGTAAGTTTTTACACATTTTTTGTATTTTTTACAACAATAATACTAGTAATTTCACTATGATTAATATAGTAAATTTAAGCATCGCATTTTTCATTTTTTAGAGTGTAGCCTTGTTCAAATAAATGGCATTCTAGAAGAATACATCAAAAACACTTGATTTTCGAAAATTTATTCATATTCGATAGAGTATATCCTCATTTAAAAAAATAAAAAAAAATTCTCTTAGGGTTGCTACCAGAGCTGCAAAATTTTAATTTTTCGGAATTTGGCCAAAATTGAAGAAAATTTGATTTTTTTCTTATCCATATAATTTTCTTTTCTGAATGTTCTTTCGATTTTCCTTATGTACACATAAGGAAGTATCGAACAAAATTGACTGCTATTTTTTAAGCCTATACAAAACGGTAGTCTCTTTGCGAGTAGAGCTCTGATGTTTCTTGTGTAACAGCTCAAATCCTTTCATGTTTTTACTGCATTCACCTTATACAGTATTTTTCATATTTTTTTTTAAACTTATCATGCACTGTTAGTCAGTTATTGAAGCAAGGTATTGTAATCGCTTGCTTATGAAATACTTTAAAAATTTTTGGACCAAAAATCAAATTTTATTGTTTTTTCTCATTTATTTTTTAATAGAAATTCATGCCACTCATTGACCATTTCAAATTATAGTGTATTAAAGTGAATGCAGTGAAAACATGAAAGGATTTGAGCTGTTACACAAGAAATTCGAATGAAAATTTTAAAAAAATATTAAAAATAAGAAAATCAAATTTTCTTTATTTTTTTTTCGCCAAATTCCGAAAAATGAAAATTTTGCAGTTCTGGTAGCGACCCTAGGACTATTTTTTTTTTTTATAGAGATATACTCGAATATGAATAAATTTTTGAAAATCGATGTCAATATTAAAAGTAAACCGTTTTTGAACGTTTTTATGAACATAATTTGACATGAAATGTCCGAGTTAAAAACCCCCCCCATGGATGATTCCTGCGCACGGGCCTGCTATAATGTGGCCAGTTTTGGTGATACCGGAGTCAAAAAACAAGGGAAGTTTAAGTTTTAAGGATCATCAATACCTCTAACCTGGACTTGTTCCTACATTGACCTTTAATCAGGACGAAATAAACATTTATTATTTAATTGTTCTCTAACTCGCTATCGCTTATTCTCTATTCTTTATCTACCAACAAATTTGAAAACGATGTACCTTGAATTTTATAAAAGATTGTGTGGCTTGTATCTAAAAATTGAAACATTCATTTTAGTTAACAATAAGTAAATTAAATAACTGAATCGCCTCTTCACGAAATCTGCAAAAAAGTTTTGCTTATAATTTTTTGGCTTTTGGAGATAGAGAATAAGGACAGAGGAATTGATAAAAAGTTTGAATATGCGTAAGTCTGGGATATGGACGGTAGCCCAGAGACTATAACTTATCAAAAACTCTACCGACTCCATCGAAACAGAATTTTTATTTGATTACGAAAGTCTTCTTTCATAAAAAATCCTTATACATACATACAGATAATATTTTTAAGGAAACTAATTTTTCCAGATCTGAGCTGCATATTTTTTCAAGGTTCTTTCATTAGTAACCCTTTTATTCTCATAAATTCTCCATGGAGCCACCTTTGATCAGATGGCTTAATTAGTATGAAGTTCCTTTATTTCAAAAACAACATCAGTCCACTATCACAGCTTTTACGACTATAGATTTTCCGGAATGTAACCTACGAGCATTAAATGCAGCAAGAAATTTTTCATATATCGAAAGAAAAAGTATCGAATAACCAAAAAAGCAAATAATGTTTCCATATCCCTAATTATTAGCCACGCGCTCCAAGATGCTTTAACGTTGTAAGTCAGTACAAGCAACAACATAAGCATCGAATGACATTTGCAATTTAAGACACATCCACAAAAAAGGAGCCATAACAGAATAAACAAAACAAACAATTTAAAGAATTGAAACTGATCTGGAAGTCAAGCGGCCTGTCAGTTTTATGATTATTGAAAAAAAGAAATAAACAAAATCAAACACTGAGTAAAGTTGAGCCAGACATTTACTGTAAGCCTGTGCGCAGTGCAACCGTCAAGTTGCTCATCTTCAATGTTGCTTGGTTGTATTATGGCTTAATCAGCAACGTCATCATTAGCAACATCATGTAACGATGTTTGGGCATCTTTTGTGGCTTTTGATTTTTCATTGTTGAATTAATTTTTTGACAGGTCATATTCATAAATTTATTTAAGGTTTTTTTTCAATAGTAATGTTTTCCAAAATATTTTCCTTTGTAGTTGGGTTTAGCTATTATACCTATAGTGTAATTTACTCCGTTCTTAAATTATAAATAATTTTATAATTTTAATTTTTTTGATTTTAAGTGTTGCCACTACGATTGTAGGGTAATGAACACATTTGTCAAGTTCATATGAAGCTGCTATATTAGAACGCATATCCGGAAAATAGTTTAATATATTCACTTATGATAAAAAACAAAATCCAATTATAATTCATTAAAGGGAGTAAAGGAACCGACTTTGTAATCAAATTAAATTTTTTCAATGTTGTGATCGATTTTGTTTATCAATTGGCAAGTAAGCTAGGCCTTAAACGTCCTAAAAAAGAGCCCAGTGTGTGTCCTTTGACCTTATGGAGTTTTTAGTAACGAAAAGAGCATTCAAAATGTGGTCACTATGGATTGGATAGCCTGCATGAGTGCGCTTATTTTTATCTACAAGCCACTCGATATATTAGGAGTGCGAGTGTGTTTCAAGCTCAGAACCAACAAGCGATTGAATCACACTTCCTCAAACGCTAATATCAACGAAGTACGAAACTCACAAGTATTTGGATATAACACATAGGCAGATTGAAATGTGGTCAAATAAAAGCACACAACTAGTTCTGGAGAGCCTCAGTCTTAAACCCCATTCAAACTCTTTCATCGACATCAAACTTACCCCCCTTTCATGGTTGGCTACTATCTCGCGTTTTAGTCGCCGAGAAGAAACTGGCTGTATGTTTATAAAGCCAATTTTTACTCGGCGACTAAAATGGCGAGATAGTAGCCAACCATGAAATGGCTATTAATTTAGCTTGATAAAAATCATAAGGATCATAATTCTTACAAAAATACTTAGAGAATACTTTCAAGCAGTAACGTAGCTTGAGGGGGGTGGGTAGACGAAGGGGCTGCAAAGTTGTACTCGTACAATTGAAATTAAAACTTTATTTTGATCAATAACCTTGATATTTAATTAAAATATTTTAATGTCCTATTTTTTTTTTTAGTTAATTGAAACATATTGTGTTGAAGATGAGGTTTTACTTTTAATCTGGCTGCCACTTCTACCTTACCTACGCCACTGCTTTTAAGCAACATGAATCTCGAACTCGTTCGCTTTTTAAGTACTTAGAAATACAAAGGAGTACACTTACCTGTACTTCGAAGTACGCAGCACAATGGCCCAAAAAGAAGAAGTGTACTCCCAAAGGAAGTAAGGATGGTCACGTTAGGCACACAATCGATTCTATTAATTTCAATAAGCAAAATTGTTGTCTTTTATCTTATTAACTAATACATTGTTCTTCCTCACTGCCTAATACAGGTGGAGACGCTCTTAGTTAGGCGTTAACAACACTTAACGTTGTTGGCAATTCGGACTGAAGGGGAAAAAATAAATTGTGTTCGAAGGATGCTTTTAAATATTTCCATTTTTTTATTATATGTGGAAAATTACTTTCAATTATTTCACAAATCCACTACCTATGTATAAGTCACGAGAAGTGCAAGTCCTGTCTACATCAGTTCAGAAATTGTTCTGCAAAAATCGGGTATCTTAAATGGCGTTGTATACGTATCGTTCCTAAACAGATCGCCGCATTCTAGTTTAATAATACTTTCATCAAAAGTTTTCCAGTAAATATTTTATTACTGACAACCATCGGTAGTGCATAATAATTATTTTCAAGTTTGATTTAAAGCTATTGAAAATTGTTGAAAAAAGCCTTAAACTAACTACTCCACCAATTCACTAACTTATTTCTTACAAACCGAAATAGCGGATTTTTTTAAGGAAGCATATTCTTCCCAGTGTTGGTCAAGATTAAATCCTTATGGCACCGTTGTATATCATACCTCCAATATGGGGGAACGCAATTTTTTCTGGAGTGAGGACTAAAACAATGAATTGAGCAAGCTCGTACCAACCGACTCGACTTTGTTTACTACAACATGTAGGTGCATATAGAGAAAATAAATAAGTATTCCTTTGGTATTTGTTACCTATTGTCAAATATATTTCTAAATGCAGAATGCTTTGTTATCTTGCGCCCAGCAGAATCTTCATGTTCAAGCTGTTCAGAGACAGAACGTTATGTGCTACCATCGCTGGAATTTCGCTAACTAAAATACCTTACCATCCCAATGTGCACAAAAACGGACGCGAATTCGTTTCGCATTTCGTTTTTTGTAAGTAAAACGAATTCGTTGCGGACTTCAAATACGAATTCGTTTTCGAATTTCATACGAAAACGAATTCGTAACGGAATCCGTTCCGGATAAATAGTACGAAGAAACTTTCGTTTCGAAAACGAGTTCGAAACGAATTCGTAACGGAATACGTTCCGGATAAATAGTACGAAGAAACGAGTTCGTTTCGAATTCGAAACGAATTCGTTTGGCACACTGGAATCATGCTGTGGCCCTGCACAAGGATGTAACATACTTTGTTTTTTTTTTAAATAATATTAGTAACGAAGTGCTTGCTTCACGAAAAAAGTGCAAGGAGCTTTTTTATAGAAAATTTTACGATCTTTCCATAGGCATTAACATTTTTTTTTCACTAGATATTGAGACAAATGTCTTGTCAAGCATTTTTCCCCATACAAATCGTATGGAAAACAAAAAAGCTCGATGAGCCACCAGTAAATATCAATATTATGAGCTATAATTTTACCAGATTTTTTTTTTTCGTGTGCATGCAACTTTTGAACCTGTTTCGAGCAAAAAAAAAAAAAATTTGAATCACCCTAGGGATCATAGAGAAGAGAACTTGCAGCATCATTGGAGTAGCTTATTTTTTCAATGACTCGCTACTCTTATTTTTGAATAAGGAAAAAAAAGTTTAAACACAAATTGATATCCTTAGGTGCCAGGTTATGGGCTGATTGAATTAAAAGATTATGTTACCTACGCGCCGGCGCGTCAGCTTGTCGTGTGTTCAAATCAAGTTTGATGTCAAGATAAAGGTAATCTTGCATTACGCTATGGCGTAAAGAAATCTGATCGGATATCAATTTTCAAAACACCAGTAAGTGGATTAATTTAGAAGTGTATGTAAACAGTTAAAACATTCCAAAAAAACAAAAAAGAATGGCCTTGTTATGCAGGATACAATGTAAAGAGCCAAAAAACATTTTTGTATACCGTATATTAATTTATTTTACTTCTCATTCCACTCTGTTCTTGCCATCTTTATCGCACAAATCTTTAAATGCACGAAGAAAGCAAGCAAAAAGATGACTTTCAAAATTTGTTTGACATTCGAGATATTTCAGCTAACCATCAGTAATAGACAGTGGCAGAGCGTGAGAGGAGTAAGACGTCCAACTGTGGGTATGTCATCTAAAAATAAATATGTCTCGCACTGCGAAGACACGAACATTCGCAATGATCATCAGAAGAATCATCATCAACAGCATTCAGAAATTCAGTCAACAGAAGAGACATTCTTGAATTTCTTTAAGTTTTTGCATATTTCAGATAATTTTGTCAATTTTGTGCAGTCGAGTTGTCATGTCAAGAGTACGAGTGTATATCAATATTAGCTGCTTTGCTAAGGCCGTGGCAGGAATAATGAAATAAGAAAAACTTAACGATCTAAATTGAATTCCTGCGACATTTCATGCATGGTGATAAATATCTGACTGAAGTATTTGCATGATTATGAAATTAGTTTGAGTTGTAGTTTGAACAAAAAATATGACACTGGGTTGACGTTTACTTATAACAGGCATGACGCTAGTTTGTCAATCTGATCTGTCGGCGCAAGTGGCTCTTTCTTGTCACAGCGCTATTCATGCACTATTTCGATTTTATTTCAACTGGAATTCAAACAAAATTAAAATACTTTTCGCGGGAAAAGAAAACATTTCTTCTTTAAGCTAATATTTTTAACACTTTTTATCGAATAATTCTTGTATAACACCTTTTCTATTTCTTGATATAATTTTTGAGCAATACGAAGTATTCGAATCGTCATAGGAATGCCAAATTTAGAATACATGCTAGTTTTGAGAAATGTACTTTAAGGAGGTAGTATTCTAAATATACACTAAAGCCATGCTTTCCGAATATAGGGAATGAGGAAGCAGTGTTATACCGTGGACATTTAGCACCCGGGGCAAAGAGGTAATTTGTCACTCCCAACCTATACAAATTTTATTTTCCACGCACCAAAAAATTGTATTTCCCAATAAAAAATAAAAAAATCATCGCTCTACACATCCCAAAAACCCTAGCAAAGTTCACATCGAACGTGATGGCGACAACATTGTATGTTACTATTTACAATTATAGTTTACTACAAGGAAAAAATGGTAAAACAAAGTTTAAATTTTATATTACGAGGACCATTTTGCCTTCTACCAAGCCTTTGCGGAATAGAAGCGTTTTGGTGAAGCCGAGGTTCGTTTTCCGGAAAGAATTTTGACTGCAAGAAATCCACTACCAAACGATTCAACAAAAGTCATATAAATTCAATACAAGTTAGTACTGTTTACTAAACAAACTGTTAGTATTTATATTTAATTTTAATGCCATATCAGCGCCACCTACATATTATACTAGCAGGCAATTGAACAAGGTCTGCCTTGGAAAAGGTCTGCCTTGGAAAAGGTCTACTTGTACTGCTGCAATTATATGAGGCCTTCTCAAAACTAGATTTTCATGCAAAGTACTCATGGTAAGCTATTATGCCTTCCCTCAGCAGACGTACTATCAAGCCTGATATTTGAGGGCAAAGAAGAAAATACCCTATTTATATTGAAGCATTTTATGTATTTTTATATAAGTAGGCGTTGCAGCTCTAACGGAAGGGTATAAATGAATGCTTTTTAATGGATTCTACAGAGCCACTTAATGACACAAGCATTGCCTGAATTAGCATTCGGACAAGTGGGTGTGTCATTATTAAAAATTATTCCAAGGAAATTTAAGAAATAGATGACACATGATACAAATGACAGTGTACACACTCTTCCTGAACCCATCAATTTTGAAAGTGTTCCCCCGAATTTTTCACCGAAATCTGTTTTTTTTTTTTTGAAGAAATACATGAGAAAAATATTTTTGAAGACTTCCATGGAGCACTTTTAAAACGAAGATTTTTAGTTTTCAAATTAAGTAATTTTGTGAAACTTTTTTATCATTTCCTTTGTAATTTTCGATACAGAATCCGAATATGGTATTAATTTTTTCTAATATGTATAGTTTTTGAGATGATTGGGGTTAAAAATGTGTCGAAAAAACCGATTTTGGCATTATTATGCACTTATAGCAAGAATTCCAATTCTTCTGATTAACCAAATATTAAAAAAAGTTCACTGCTTCGCTCAAAAAAGCTTCAAAAGAATTGGTGTCTTTCAAACAAGTGCATATTCAAGCCCGGCGGAAGAACTGTCATCGGTGTAGAGTACTCGAATCCGAAAATTTTGCGGGTGGCGAACTCCCCACCCGAACTTTATAAAAGGTTCAATCAATATTTTTGTACGTCATTTATTTATTTTTATATTTCAATTTGTTAAAGATCAAAGCGTTTAAAAATTAATGTAAGTATGAATTTGAATATCAAGAAGCGCAAGACCACCAGGCGGCGCTACATCGATACGCCATTTATTTCAGACAGGGACCCAGCCACGTTTGACAATCTATTTAATATTTCATATCTGGTGCAACAAAAGGATTTTTCAAAATTGGTCCTATTTATGTGCATGTCTGCATTTATTCTTATAGCGTTTTCGAGTGTGCTCCACTTGGATTCTTTTTGTTACTACATTTTTATATAATAAAAGCAAACAGAATCGTTCTGAGAGTGCTTGAGTCACTTGAAAACGATATTAGATTTTCATGTTGACTCATACCTACATCAGAACAGGATCGCGCACAAACTAGAAGGCATGCCTAGTTAGTTTATATCGTTTTAACCCACTTTTTTTTTTTTAATAAAAGTGTGTCTTCATTATAACAACGGTAACTTGTCAAAATTTATTAAAATCAAAATATCATATTATATTAAGACGTATTTTATATAACACGAAACATGACAATTTGATGTTTTCAAAAATAAAAACTTAATAAAAAGGTCAACAACAACGAATTTGAATATGTTAATTTTTATAAATTAATTGACTACAGTGTTCGATTATGTAGCTTTAAGTGTACATACAAACACATTTAAGTATATTGATATCTGCAGACAAACGCTTTAGGTAGGGCAATTATTTAAAATATATAAAAGAAAGGAGGACCCCGAATACTGAATTTATATTGCAATCAACAAACAGGAACAGTTTTGCCGTAAAAATATAATAGGGACCAACTTATGTTAAGAGAAATGTAACGTGGTAAATGCAGCAATTTGAAATTTCTATATAAACATTTTTTCCTATGCCGAAAATATCAGAGCACTGCAAATTTAAAAAAGCGCTAAGTTTCAGTGTATTTGTTTTACAAATGCGTCGTCGCAGAGAGCAAGTTTTTAAGGTGCGCTGATTTCAAAAACTCCATCGCGTACTGTTTTCGAAAAGTAATATACGTTTTCTTTTCGAAAAGCTGCTTCCACTTAATTCTGAATATATAGACTTATAAGTACTCTGATTGTGATATACTGTACACTAACTTAAAGCTTAACTATAAGAATTTCCGTTATCATTGCTTGCATTACTTTTAAGTTGGCTGAACAACTTAGACACAATTGAAGAAATATTAAAAAAATTTGCGTTTCTTGTTTATGAAAATTTAATAAATAATTTGTTGAAAGTGCTTGAATCTGGTCGATTTCACAATATAATTTTTAAATATTTACTATAACAAACAAAAAAGCTAGAAGGAAATTGGTAGAAAAACATAGATGCTATAAGCTATGAGAATTTATATATATTTTATTTCGACGATATTGAAAAAAAAAACATATTTATGTCGGCTGTGAATAGATATTTTTTTTAAGATAATTTAACTCACAGTTTTAATTTATAAAATGAATTGAATGACAAATTTTGATTCGACTAAGATTTAAGCCTGCTTTGTTTCTAGAATAGTTTGAGTGCGACCCCTTAGCTAGCTGGACTACAGAATGTTGATGTTTTATTAAATAAAGTTGAACAGATAAAATAAAATCGGAAAATTAATGAAAGCAAAAATAAAAAAAATATAATATGAAAGTAATACTACAATACCATAAATACCATAAAAGTCAATAGTTTATCTAAGTAATTCAATTTATAGTAGATGTAGTATTGCCTCAAAAATAGTACAAATTCTATTAATTTTGCATGAAGACCATTATTGTCTTAATGGGATCTTTCTTCTTAGCCATGAAAAACCAAAGAAAATGATGAAAGCGCACATACAAATTGTGACTGATTTTTACTAAGCAGTTCCCAATTTTGTATTTTGGTCCTCGAATAATTTCATTTGAGAAAATTATGGCTGCTCTATTGACATTACAGGTCGAAATAGATCGCCAATTCATATTCCAATATGTTTAGTTTTGGCTATGAATGCATTTCAATACTTCTATGTAAACAAAATTTCAAATTCACTTACCTTGTGGCTTTGGAATATTCCGCTTCAATTGCATCCATTTATACGTTGGTAAGTTACTGGGATGATTGGGTGAACGCGTTTGGCGACCTCCCGAAGATGTCGAAGAATTCGAAGTTGTCCCACTTCCAGGCGAAACAACATGTTGACTACGTGAGCTAATGCAATTTGTTGCCGATTGTTGAAGTTGCTGCCGTGAATGTTGCTGATGCTGTTGGGCGCTATGTTGCTGTTGCAATTGCAATTGGTGTTGCTGGTGTTGTTGTTGATGTTCTTGCTGCTGCTGTTGATGATGTTGCAAGTGTCCGTAGTGCTGCAAATCCATTGAAATACCAGCATCAATAGCATAACCGCTCATATGTTGGTGATGCCACAATTGTGCTGTTGATTGCTGTTGTCCCGGAACCTGCATTAGTGGATCATCTAAAACAACACCGTATGCTGAATGTAATACAGCAGCGTATTTCTCCTCCGTGTTGGCGGAAGCAACGTTCGTGTACGGATGGTGCTGTTGATGATGCTGCTGGTGTTGTTGTAGACTTCCGGGAGAACTTTGATTGTATAAGCAATCAAGATTCGTATAACTAAGACCATTTTCGGAACTAATTATTGGTGGATCAACCACAACTGCAGCCGCACTTATGGGTGAATTCGTCGTTGGTGGTACCGCAGCAACAGCTGCTGCGGCATAGTATGACTGCACCGAATCATTTTCATAGTAAGACGAATCACCACCAGGCGAGTGACTACCCGTATGATGTGGGGTATTTGAAGAGGCACCCGTAACGGTGCTTGGTATCAAGACTGATGTTGAGGATGACGATGTTGGTGTACCAGAAGATGTTGTGATACCATATTCGGCAGCACTAGGACTAAAAAGGTGTGTATGTGAGTACAATTGTTGACTGTTGTTGTTACTGTTGCTGTTAGTGGTTTGTAACACCGCAGGCGGTGACTGCTGTTGCTGTGGCTGATAGTAGCTGCCAGCATTGGGTGGAGAATTGCCATCGTAATTGTGATAAGCTAAATGTTGTTGTTGCTGCTGATGTTGATGGTGATGATGATGATGATGGAGTTGATGTTGATGATGGGGACTCTGCTGTTGGTGAATTGGTATGGCGGCGCTGGTGGGAAAGTAGCTGCTGGTATAGCCGTTTGTCGCTACTGCAGCGGCAGCTGCAACAGCAGCCATATCGGCACCGCTACCACTACCACCACCGTTGTGATAGCTGTTGGAATGATGTGGGTGATTGCCATACATGCTGCTAACGTCCATCATGTTGATTGGTGGTGAAAGCGGCTGCTGCTCTTGGTGTGGATTAGTATCCAGTGTATATAAAATATATTTTGTTGTATTCTGAATTATAATAAATATTGCTTAATGAAGTTGCACTAAGGGTGTTTCCAATCACTTGAACTTTTTTTTTTATTTTATTGCCTTTGAAATTTTGGAACGATTTTGGTTTTTGTTGTTTGGGACTTGTTCAGTTGGCACATAAGAAATACACTGCGTGAATTGATGTTATTATATTGACTATATACATATATTTTTACCTATTGAAAGTTTTCGAGTATGCTTACTTATAGTCTGTCTTGTGCACATTGTTAGAAATATATGATTTTCTTCGAAAAAAGACTAAAGTTATTTAGAAGAATAATTTGGTTGCTGTGGAAGTTAATTAAAGAAAAACAAAGGGCGTTATGAGGACAAGTAATGAAAAACTTTTTCTGCAACTTAATGGCAATGTACTTAATCGCTAGGGAGTGCCTTTTTTAATGTTACAGAAACCCCTTTTCAGGGGGTCATGGTGCCATGGCCACTTAGCTTGTTATACATACATATTCATATGTAGCTTTCCTAAAAATTTCAATACGAGTACCATATTAGGGATAAGTAGTGGTTAGTAGTTTTCAAGTTATATGGAGTATTTAAATTTTTCCAAATATTTGTTTCGAAACCTCTATTTTCGATTGGGATACCTTATGCTTCTTACATTTTTTTGATAAATATCATATTTTACTTCACACAATATTGCTGACCTAAAAAAAAAAAAAAGAATAGGTCATCAATTTTGTTGTGCGGTCTATCTTGCCTATGAGTTTTTGACTACGTTCAATGAACTTATGTCAGGAGTGAAAGCAGAAAAACAAATTTTTACTGAAAAAAGGTTATCACTTCTAATATTCCCAGGAACTTTTTAGGATTACTCGCATAAAGGCCTGGCGGGAGATCTGTGCTCGGTGTAGAGCAATCGATATCAGAAAACTTTGCCTTTTTGGAATTCCCCATCCGAACTTTACGAAAGACTCTATCAATTTTTCTGCATGCGAATTAGTTTGCTTTGAAATATACAAAAATTTGTTTTATATTTCAATTTGTAAAAGATCGTAGCGATTAAAAATTAATATATGAGGCGCACAGTTGCAAATCGACCAAGTCCTTTTTCATACTTTTGGCAAAAACAACGAAAAACGTTTATCTACTCAAAGTTTTTGAGAAAACAATTTTGGACTTGGCCCGTTTTGACACCAATGTACTGGACTTGGCCGGTTTTGATTCCAAGTTGTTGGACTAGTTTTGAAAGCAAGTTCATGGACTTGGCCGGTTTTGAAACCTATGCATCAAAAATAAACTAAAAAGTATAATATTTCTGACAAAACATTTTTTTTTTTATCTAAAACCATAGTAGAAAGATAAAGCATGGTCTAGGTTTTGATATATGAAAATATCTCAATATTTTGCAACTGGGCGCCTCATATGTTACATATGAATTTGAATATCAAGAAGCGCAAGACCGCGAGGCGGCGCAACATCGATATACCACTTATTTCTGACAAGGGCCAAGCCACGTTTGGCAACATATTAAATATTTGTTACCAGTTTCAAAAGATTTTATGTAGGATTTTTTTTTTAATTTGATGTGCATGCCTGCATTTATTCTTATAGGGTTTTCGAGTGATGCGCTCTGGAGCACTCTTGGAGCCTCCCTATCTCTACATTTTTAAGCAATAAAAGGAAACGGAATCATTCTGAGAGTGCTCCAGAGCGTTTCACTTGAAAACGTTATTAGTTTTTCATGTTGAATCATATATTAAAACAGGCCCTTCCCCTCTCTATAATACCCTCGTCCCTAGACACCCGAGTTTTATTTCTTTTGCCAGCCCTGCTCGTATGTACCCAAATTTCATACTACAAATAGTATAGACCAGAGACGGCCTTAATCAAATTCATGCGGTTGCCAAGACCTCGCGGAGCACATTTTTTTTTCGAAAAATTGCTATAAAACGCTTTGAACTGCTTTTATAGCGTCGTTGACGCTTACACCAGACTTTTTTTTCGTGTACCTATAAAAGAAATTTGACAATAGAAGGTAAAGAGCAAAAGTATTTGCCGTTGTCAACAGGATAAAATGAAAGCAGCGGTTTTTGTTATGTGACTTACTGGCAGCAGGTGGCCTCGCACTACCCTTGGCTGGCTCTGGTTTGGACTCCCATTTTTCCGGTACATCGCATTCATGGGGCGGCAATAATGTGGTTGCCATAGGGGCGACAAAAAACGTAATGCGACCCTGAGCTAAAGCGGGTTCGTTTTATTTTTGTCATGCCGCGCCTAAGGGGCCGTTCATAAATTACGTAAGACAATTTCATGACTTTTTGACCCCCCCCCCCTCCCCCGAGTAAGATTTAGTAAGATTCTCACTACCCCCCCCTCCCCCCCTTCCGAAATCTTACGTAAGATTCATAATTAAGGTGAAACTAGTCAAAAAATGTATTTTTCATGTGATGTACTATATTACTATATTTAATTTTAATATAAGTACATATGTTACATATTAAATAAATATTACGAAATTGCAAACTACACATTTGTTTTTCAATATGAATAAAAAAAGTCATCGTAAATCATCGTTAGTTCATGCGCTTTTCAACCAGTCTGATAGTGAACCTACAATTGGCACACCCGATTCGTCTGTTGAATTTTCTGATTCACATTCAAACCCTGTAACATCAATATCCTCGTCGTCATGCCACTCTGCAACTTGACAAATCTCCGATTGTTTTAAAATGCAAAGGCTTTTCCCCTTTCCACGTTTCAAAATTGAAACTGGTTGAATCATGTGAGTGCGACTACCGTCTTTTCCATGTAGTTTTTTGTGCATTACAGTAGCTTTTTTCGAGGCAAAGTACTGGTCACAAATATTACAAACTCGATCAGCTAAGACGTTTGCAAGCGAAGGACAAAAAAAATCGTAAGGCATGATTTTGAACTGTGGATGTACTTTTGACCAATCGTAATTTAACGCTAAGCGAAGAAATAGAGGACAAAACTGATTGCTGTTTTGGTCTCCTGTTGAAGAAGGAATCGAAAGCGAATCTTCTTGTTGAAGAGGACAAGTGCAAGGGGGTGGTAAAGAACCGGGACAACATCAACAAAACTTCAAAGTCGACGTATCTGCGTGTAAATACCTGAATAATAGCAAACTTGTGAGACGGTGTTACAAGTCGACCCTGCGTGTAAACAACATTGCGTGTAAATACCTGAATAATAGCAAACTTGTGAGACGGTGTTACAAGTCGACCCTGCGTGTAAACAACATACATATATTTCATTACATAAACAGAAGAGAAGTTAGAGTCGATTACTTAAATCGATTGTAATCGATATTTCTGAATCTTTCGTGACTGTCGAAAATTCAAATATATTTCATTACTGCCACAAATGACGATGCGTTAATACAACTTTAATGTATAAATACGCATTTTAAATCTTACGTAAGATGATCATTCACCCCCTCCCCCCCCTCTCGTAAGATGTAGTAAGAATCAGGCGCGGATCTAGAATTTTTTTCTGGGGGGGGTCACAGGATAGAAAAAATCAAAAATAACAAGAATAACCAAATAATAATATTGTTTCAACTCTATTTTTTGAAATGCGGGCTGTTTTGGGGGGGGTCATGACCCCCGTGACCCCCCCCTTGGATCCGCGCCTGGTAAGAATCCGCCGACCCCCCCCCCCCCCCCTAAACGTCTTACGTAATTTATGAACGACCCCTAATCGGTGTAAAAGGTGTTTGGAATGAAAAAGCGTTGAACAGTTTATTTAAGTCCATTTCATTGTGCATTTGTAGCAGGTCTGTGGGATAGTATGCAAGGGCGTCAAGAGTTAGATAGAGTTGCAGATATAAGTAGCGGCTATTGGTGATATGATTAGGAGGATTTGCGAAGTGGTTGAAAATAATGTTCAAATATTTTAATATGTATGTAAGTAGGTAATAGGCTCTACAACAGTTAAAATAAGCATGCTCGAAAACTGCATGTGAGAATTCTTTTTAACACCTTTTTTTTCTTTGGTCTTGAGTAATTTGTTATTTTGAAACTTTTCACAATATTTTTTTTTTAATTTTTGATTCTGTAACCCAGTATCCAACAGTTTAGGTTACAAAATTCTTTGTAAACACAGATCGGACACAATAACTACCGTTAGATTAATAGATATATTAAGATACACTTTTTCGGGAACTCGAGCTTAACCGTCCCTTAACACGTTCTACTCCACAGTACATTTAAAGGTTCTTAACTGCGTTTTTTTTAGTTTTTAAGAATTTCCGACGACGTATTTATTACGTTCACTGAACTCGTTTTCTTGCCGCATAACCAAATCGTAACTCATTCATGGCACGACTGTCAATGTTCACGATAGCAAATGTTGCTCATAGCTGTCAAGAAATAGTGGTTTCAGCTGCAATATGGTGACGCCCATAGTCAATATTTCCACTATAGCTATCTCTCTTATGCTTCGAGCATAAATCACATTGAAGTCATTGTAGTTTGTCTCATTTTTACTTCTGTTTACGCTAGGGTTGGAAACCCGTTTATCAGCACCATGTGTATTTTTATTTTTTTCTCAATGTTTTCTTTTTGTTGTTGTTGATTTTGCGCGTGTGTTACCGTGTTGTTTAGTCACCTTTATATGTTGTTTTTGTTATCGCTAGTTTTTATTTGCGTTACGCCCATCTGTCTTACTCGCTTACAGTGAATATTGGTATTTTTTCTTGTTTTTCGTTTTGGTGCATTACTTGATATCCTATGGTGTGCATTTTAGTCACGAATTTAATTTTTTCACTTTTTTACACTGTCGAATTCCCAATGGAATTGCAGTTGCAGTTGCATTGCTGTTGTTGTAGTCTGCATGCAGCATCAGGTAAACTTCAGTGGCTGCTGTCAAATAGCATTTGGATTTGTGACAGTTACGTTTTGAGAAAATTGAATTTGTCTCTTGTTGGGTTGCACAGTGGGAAGCTTTGGAGCGGCATGTTTTTGGTTTTTTGTGTTTATAATTTTTCTTTTTACTACATTGAGTAACCGAATTGTTCTTTTTCAAATTGTAAAATATATTATATAAATAGGTACCGATATACTATACCTATACTGGTCCGGCGAAAGACGTATCCTCAAATTAAATATAAACACAAAAATTTTATTTTTCATGTGTAAAAAAAAAATTTCATTGCATCTTTTAGGCAACAACCTCTTCCTGTGGAGCCCGCACCAAATGTTGAGCCTAGAGGCCCGCACTCACCTTGGCACAGCCCTGACGAGCGTACTGTTACGACAAATATAATCTTTAAACGCGGTACACACTGGCGATCATGCTCGTCAGTTTTACTCAAATTTCGCTTGTTTCCGTGTGTGACCATTCTTTTTCGTCAGTCAACAGCCAACCACAAAAATTTTTGTGGTTGAGTGTCAGTCAGCGGCCATATTTTTTTTTGACTGATGAATTCTTGACTGACGAACATGATCGCTAGTGTGTACCCCTTTTTAGTAAATTCCTTTTTGAGGCGATTATTGAATGGTGGCCAGGGCCGTATTACCGCATACGCCACCGACGCCATGGCGTATGGGCGGCAAGGCCACGGGGGCGGCAAAATTTAGAAAATTTTTTTTTTTTTTTTAAATCCAATAATAAATACCAAGTATGAAGTGGTAGAAAGAAATGAAAGTCTTATAAACTTATAACTTTTAAATTCCGAAGGTTGCTTTTGCTGTCAGGCGTTTGTACTACTAAAAATTTGCTTATAGTTTTTTTTTTAATTTTGGGGGCTACAAAATTTTATCAGCGTACGGGCGGCATATAGCCTTTATCCGGCCCTGATGGAGGCACAGACCTTATTTGGTGTATCTACCATAATTTCCCTGAACCTTTGATAATATTGAAATTTACGTTTTGTTTTTTTAAAGGGAAGTCCTTTGCTCGAATTTTGAAATACTATAACGGATTGAATATTTTTTTTAAATATTTCAAATCGAAGACAAAAAAGATATCTGCATGTCATAGATAACGTTTATTAAGTCTTTTGCATCAAGAAGTATGTACCTACATTGGTTCTTGAAAATCACACTCTTAAACCATTGATTGTACCAGCATCATGTATTCCAAATTAAATGTGCAACGAAATTTTTAATTTGTTGCCATGTTTAAGTTAAACTGCCATGTCCTAAAACTGGTTAACATATTGAGATGTTTTTTTTTTTTAGTTGCAGCCTAAATCAAGTTTTCTTTGTATCTGCGCTGGTATTTAAAGTCTTTGCTGCATTTTGGCCCATTTGTTTTTCTTGTATTGTTCCATTGATTGACATTTCGACAACATTTGTTTCTGGACTCTTTATCGCTATCCAGTTGCGAGCTCGTGTCAATTATTGGTATTCCTTATTTTCCAAATAAAAAAAAGCAATTGTTTGTTTTTGTACAATATATTCCTTGTGCGTTTGATAACTTAATGCATTAATGGAGAGATATCCAAACGCTCGCTTACAAACAAATACACACAAATGTGAACTATACTTAGGTACGTATGACAACGCACATTGGGTTACAACAAATAGTCGAGGTGATCTATTTTAATGGTCGACAGGAGCTATTCAGCCAAACAGGATGCAGTCTTCTCAGTGTCTTACAATTGAGACATTTTGAAAAGATGGGATGATTTTTTTTTCGAAGTTATTTTCTTTTATTATTTATATAGAAAATTAAAGTTGTTTGTGTACATTGGTATGCCGTATCTGGAATTTATTGTCAATGTAATTTATTTGTTTTCAAGTCAGTAGCAAATAGTGTCTTTTATATACAACATATTTTCTTTTTTGTTATTGATTGAAAAAGTTATTTAAGTTAGAAATAAATTTTTCAAGAATTTTTAAGAATACATATAGAAATTTAAGCAAATACGAATTGAAATGAAGGTCAATATTTATGCGAAAATTTTATGCAATGCTCTGAAAAATTATATACAGGGTGGAACATTTATAATTTGGAATTTGATTTTGCTATAATTAAAAAACAATTTTTTTCAGTAGTAAATTATAATTTTCTATGTTTAAAATATCAGATAATACTTTTTAACAATAATAAAAAAAAAATTTTTTTAAACTTCAATTTTTTCGCTTTCAAATAACATACAAATTTTTTTCATATTCCATTTAGTTTCAGAATTGCATAGCGCTGAAGTTAAAAGTATGCACTGCATACAATAAGCTGTAAGCCACTGTAGTTTCGGTAGAAGATTCAACATTTTGCAAAAGAAGTTTTATTATTTCCCAACTATGCTCAAGCGCATATCGACCCATTTCCTTAACCGGAGACATAAAATTAACTTTCTGTCATAATACGAATGACATTAGAGTTATCACTCTCAAAAAAACCAGTAGATCATTTCCAAACTTTTAAATTGCCATAACACAACATAATCATAGATTTTTTTATGTTGGAAAAGTTCTAAAGAGGGGCAGTGCAAAATGTAATTTTTTTTTCAATAGTAGGCTGAGCCACGCTTCTGACAGGAAAATACGTTCTCACGTTCTCAAAAAAGATTTCAAGTGACATTGATGGGACTTTTAGGAAAACGCGCTTTTTATGATAGCAATAAGTGGCTAATACGGTATGGGGGACCTATTTCGATTTTTAAAGCCAAAATTAAAAAATTTGGGCTATTGGTCCATGGGCGACGAAATGGTACATGATTTTTAGCACATTTAATTCATTTTGCTTATTTTTTTTATGTTTAGGAAATGAAAACAGTTTTATAATGTGAACAATATCTTAATACTATATGAAATGTGCATATTTATAATAAAGAGTTAAGATTTTTCTGCATGTCGTTCACATGTAATTTTTGGGCCACAAACTTCAAATATAGTAGCCCAACTAAAAAAGTTTAAGTTGTAGCCCAAAAATTATATTTTGTGAACGACACTGAACAAAAAGATAACGAAGGACGAAGTTCAGTTTTAAAAATTACTTAAAGTGAGCGCCTAAAACTGAAAAAAATTTAAAAAATGAACAAATGTGAAATATTAGCGTTTCTTGAATAAAATTGAATTAAATATCATTATTTTTATCTATGGGGGCACGTGCCCCTATGCCCCCCCTCTGGATCCACACCTGTAATATACATACATATGCGTATATAAGTACTAGGGTGTTTATATTGAAAATTTTGTGGATGTATTTAATTTTTTTGCCTATATTTTATCTTGAGGCAGAGTTTATGTCCGATTTCGTTGAAATTTTATGAAAAAACTGGCTGAAAATGCGGACAATATATGCGAATGGGTTTTTTTTGGCTTGCAGTCCTATATTAAGAATCGGATTTGAAGAAAATTTTCCCAAAATTTCAGTTTCCTAGATCAAACCTGCGAGCGGCGTAATCGGTTTGTTTCATATTACAATTCATATGAAAGCAACAACTTTTTTATTTTAACGAGCCCTACGTTTCCCATAATATTAATGATAACTTAGGAAATTTTAAGAATTTTTTAAGGTCTTTTCCGTACGGTACTTCGGATTTGCTTCTGATGATGATCAGAAAGAACACTTTATCGGAACCAACTATAGGGCCTCACAAGGTCTACATATCTATGACTTTGACATCAAAGTCATTTTAATTCATTAGTACGTAGCCGATTTCAACCTCTTTAAATTATTTTGGTCCACACTTTTTAATTTAACTCAACTCACCACCATGAATATAAATTAACGCCATTCATATATCACGGTTAACATAGTTCATTAATTACATGGTAATTAATTTTTAAATGGCTATAAATTTGATAAAAATAACGCCAAATTAATAATTTAAGCAGAGTATTTGAGGCATGGAAATTCAAAGTACATGAACAAAAGAGTTTCGAACATCGGTTATCGAGAGGCATAAACTAACTTCAATTCAGACTTGGGGCATTAAAAGTCATTTTTTTTCAAATGACATGGCCCTTGCATGCTACGTTGTGTAAGGCACAGTAGATTTCTAAAATTGAGGACACTATTCCGTGAATCCTATTAATGCGTACCTTAAATATCTTTCATTTTCTACATATTTCCTATATTACCTTCTGTTATTGTGCAGCACATATGCGCGATTACGAAAAACATCGATAGCGCCAGTTTTACGTGTTTTTTTTTTTTATCGCAGCAATTAGAAAAATCGTGACATGTCGCATTCGTCAACATTTCGTCAAATATAGCTTCCACGGAAAAAACAGTGTCTCTTTAAAAGCTCAAAAGAGTCCGAAAACCGCCCGACCCACTTCAGTAAAACGCCACCACGTCGCTACGATAAGCTTACCAATAAAGTTCATTTTAAGCCTTCTGTTCCAGTGGCCGTGTCGGCCATTGTGTTAGAATTACAAAACAATTCGTGTTATAATAATTGATGGATTAAATTGTGTGGCGCCGCCGTAGCTTGGTAGCTTGGTTGTTGGTATTTCAGCGGCATAGTGGACGTGGTTTTTTTTTCTATAAAGAAATGTAGTCTTTTTACAATTTGTATTTATGGTCAATTTGATAAATTCTGTGTAGGAATCTTTAGTAGTTGTTATTGGCGATAGCAAAATGTCGCCTTTCACCTATGGGCAATTTTATCTGCGGAATAACAGTAGCCAAGTTTATGAGCGATTCATTTAAATTTTGTCAATCGAAATGCCATTTGGCTCCATGTTGTCGTTTCGTCAGTGCATTCCAAAGTATGTGGGTCATATATGTATGTATGTATAGGTCAATTTTGGAGACTTATAATATCCATTCATATGAAATGTTAACGTATGAATAGTTTATTTAGAGCAGAAAAAAAGTCATGTTAATGCAATTAAGTAAGGCGTAGCTACTATCTTAAAGTTTCAACAGTTATTTCAGGAAATTTTTTTTATTGAAATACATAAATAGCTTAAAGTTTACTTTTGCTCTACTCAGTTATATTTTTTTTTTTTCGAAAAATTGTCTGAAATTCAACTCATGAGTTTCTCCTGTTTGAGCCTAGTACCTTCTCTGGAGGTCTCAAAAATCAATTTTCGACCTATTCACATAGATTTGTGCAATCGTTTGTTTTAAAAAAATGGTCAACCCAATTCGCATCATCATTAAGTAATATATCCTCATTCACAAGAGCAGGACCGTCGAGAGAAAATCCGGGCCTGGTGGTAACCATACACGGGCCCCTCCTTCCTCTCACCCTAACAATTGTAGAATTAAAAATTATATAGGATGGCAAAAGTAACATATTGTATTTCGCACACCTAAGTTTTGAAATCGCCCTCAACTAAAAAAGTTTCACTTCAAAAATAGTATAGTAGTATCTAAGTATTTTATTAATACATGTAACTATACCTCTTGAAAATTGGTTTAATTTGTAAACTTGACAGTATGACAGTAGATACGGGATATTCTTTCTTAACTCGAAGGCAAGAATACCTTTTCACTCACTTTATATGGAGAAAATTAGGTAGAAAAAAACCGAAGGGACTGAGTCATTGTTTGCACCCGGCTACAGAATTTTGATGTTTAATTAGACAAAATTGAGTATTAACAAAACAATTTTGAGGCCAAATTCGGATTTATCGCAAAAAAATACTTCGGAAAACCATCTTTAAAAAATGAATTACTCGAATATATCTCATTTAAACTTGAGTTGAGCTTGATTTTTGGCCTTTTTGCGAGGGTTCTTCATTTTTCTATCACTCTGGTCTTCTGATAAAAAATACTGGAACATCGGGACTGGTCAATATTTCTTGGTCTACGTAAAAACATACCCTACATTAAATATACAAAATATATGATGCGCTGCATTCAGATAAGGCGAAGGACGCTCGATAAAAGTTTCTGGATTCAGGATTCCCATTGGAGTTCCACCAAGTGCACTCATAGAATGCATCCTCAAAGGCCACAAAACGCGAAAAGGGAGCTGTTTCATCTAGTATGCCATCGATTAGAAGAATAGGAAGAATCGCAAAGCGTGTGATCATTGCAAGCAGCTAATATGTGTCACTGACTCCGACATCAAACATACCTGTAAGCCCTCTCGCCCAGCCACAGAGGAAGATTGACCGGTCTTTAAATTTTTACTATGATTTACTTATTTTCAATTACTACTTTGACTTTCTGATTACTTATTGTTTATTCCTCACGAATTTTTGTATATAACCACAAAACACCAATACATGGTGGTACACATGCACCACCGACCGTCCTCCACGAGGTAGGTATGTAAAACTTGCTCCTAACCAGAGCAGTATAAATGTTAAATAATGCAGATAGCCCAAAAATGCGTACAAATGACGGGCCGAAGTTGTCAGAAAGAACCATGCCTCTAACTTAAAATAATTATGAGATATTTGATTTCAAATGTCAAAAAGTACACCTGTACCACCATCCGTCCCACTAGGGTTAAAATCCGATAATTTACTCATTTTGAGTATATCATCAATCAAAAAAAAAAAAAAAACTGCTAGGGTTGCTACCAGAGTTGCAAAACTTTTTCGAAATTTGAGTATAAAAATTAAGAAAATTGTAATTTTTCTTAAATAAAATTATGTTTCGAAAATTTTTTTCCATATGGGCATTTCCATGGATCCCGTTCTACCGTCGAACACATTTAAAGTAAAAAAAAGATTTTTATTTTGACAATAGGTTTGACTTATAGATTCTAATTTGCTTTATAAGGTTGCTAAGGTTGAATTTTAGCAATTTTTCATTTTCAAGATAGTTGCAAAAAACCAAGGTGTCGCACGGGACCAAAACTTCTGTTTTCGTGGAAGTCCCCATATTCCAGTCTAACGACTTTTACATATTATAATCGTAAACATGCAAGTTTTATTGTGCTCAAAAAAATTTCTTTGCATGTTTGTAGCCTAAACCTCTTCCAGTAGAGCCCGCTTCAAATGTTCAGCCTAGGGGCCAGCGGATCCAAGTCAATTCGGCGATGTCTAATTGCTAATCTAGCTATAAGTAAGTATGTAGTTACAAGTAAATTCAGCGTGAGAGTTTCATTTTAACAACATAACCATTATTGAACTCTACAACTTTTCCAATGAGCTCTAAGCTCACAATGATCGAATAATACAACCCATCAAAAAACTAACATTTGATATGAGTCATAGCTATTGTGAATACACACGTGCACCTTGGTCCGTTGTTAGAAAGAGTAAGCCCTATGTTGGATTGTACTCAACCAATCGCTGGCCAGAGCTATCGCAATTGGTTACGCAGTTGACGTTTCAAAGTGAGCAGATGATGACAGAAAACAAACATGGAAAATTTTACATGCAACGCATGAGTGCCATGATGCTGATATCTGCTGGTATTGTAGTAGAAAAAACAAACTGTTGAAAATGTGGTCAAAAGTGATGTTCACAAGTTGTTACACAAGGAAATTGAAAGTTTTCCCAACTCACGGAAATAAAGAGGATATGAAAGAAATTTAATTAATTAAATTACTTGGATTTCCCCCAAAAAATAAAGTTAATTTGCTCGTGTTGCTTTTTATCTTAAAATAAATTTTGTTGTAATGTGGAGTGATTTTTTTGTTTCATCCACAAAAAATTGTGGACAGTGTTGTATCTACTAAGATATTATTAGTAGATATGCTGATATGAGATATGCTGTTTATTGATCTATAAAACTACACGAAATATCTAAGTTGCTAAGTATAAGTTTAGTAATTTATGTGCATAAAATTATAATTTAAGGAGTTCTACGTATACGGGATACAAGTTTTAAAGAACTTAAGAAAATTCAGAAAATTGTGTTTAGGATTATAAAAATAGTATAATCAAACATTTCAATGGAACTAAGGCAGGGCCATAGGTTACTCGTGTGTCGAGAGACCAGAGGCGGCGTAAGGCGTGGGCGACGTGGGCCACCGCCTACGGCCTTGCGGTCCAAATGGCCTCGCACCTCGGAGGCTCGCGAACGCAAATATAGACATAACTACTCATCTACCACAAAAAATATAGACACGTCCGAGACTCCGTCAACTTTGGAATGCTCTCCAGACGCACTGAGTACCGAACTAAAGTCACAAATACAGGTAGAATCAAATTCTAGCCTATCAGACTCTAAAAATTCTGAGACTCTCCGCCAGTTCGCAGCGATACCAGTGATGCAATCAAACAAGCATTTGTGTGTTCGGATCCGGCACTGTGGAAGTTTTCCACAACGGATTCTCAGCGTCATGATATAGTTCAAAGCGGCCCTACACAGTAGTTAAGAAACTATGAAGAATATTCCAAAGATGAAAATCACAGGCACTTTTCTAATTTTTATTTCACAAGAAAACTGAATAATGGTGAAATTCAACATCATCGCTAGTTGGCATATCGCACCGTCAAAACAAAAGGGCCGCAAATCAAAATAACGAGTTTTCGAGTTATGTATACCAATATGTAGCTCATTAAGTGTTCTTAATTTAAGTCTTACCAACATATTTCTAGCTCAATTAATAACTTCTAAAAAGAATTTTCAGATACGGGATATTTTGTTCTGTATTCTTTCTTAACAAAACAATACCGCCTCATTTCAAAATATTAATATTTTGCTGTTTAAATAAGGAAAAAACAAATAAAACAACAAAGCCTTAAATCGAAAAAGGTATTTTGAAATATTTTCTTTTTAAGCTTTTACAGTAGCAAATCAAAACAAGGCGGTATAGTTCTTATAAACCAAAAATATTTTCAATCAAAATAATTGCAATACTGCCACATTCCCAAATATGTCACTGTTACTCTATAGATTTGTGAAATAAGCTTGTAGTATTTCAGTTCAAGACTGTCATAGCTATAAATATGGCTGTTTTCAATTTCAGTAGAAAATTTTAGATTTCTTTAATCTCAATTTTCTCGAAACTTAAAATTTTGAGATGCAGCCCTCTTGTTCTGACGGTGCGATATATGTACATAAATAAGTATGTTCAAATGGATGACATTAGAGAAAGGAATAGAACATGGTTAAACAATAGACCAAGCAAACGAAAGGCTGATTCAAGAATATCAAAAACATTGGCATTTAGGGGTCTTTTTAAAAAATCCAAATTTTGTAAGGCCTTAATATTGATCAATATATCATCAAAGTTATGTAATAAAAAGTTTAATAACTTTGGTTATACTGTGCCCAGTTGAGAAAACTTTACTCATAGTAAAACAGCTTACATGTATATTTTGATCGTTTTACCGACAGAGCGTCAAAACCATGGCATACGAATATTGTAAGAGAATATACGGGAATGCATAAAATTGATTTTTAAATAACTTTTACATTTATTGTCCGATTTGAGCAAATTTACACATAAAATATTTGTAAAAGAATCGAATCCTAAATTTTAAAAACATGAAAAAGAATAATTTTTTATAATTGAAATTTTGTGACTTTACAAAAAAACAAAAAAAAATCAATTTTTTTGGACTTCGATCGCCTGTAACTCCATCAAATCTTATCGGATTCTCATTTACAGCAAACTCTTACAAATAAAATAAGATTACCTCTTGAGTGGTGTGCAACTAATTTAGGTCGAAAAAAAAAATTAATGAAAAAAGTGCAAAAAAAGCGTTTTTTTTTTGGGAATATCTCGAAAACGATTCTTAAGAGAAAAAATAGTTCGTATTTTTGGAACCCAAAAAGTATGTGAGAAACCACTCTTTTTTTGTGCGGAATTCTTTTGACATCGGATAGCTTAAGAAATTACGCGTCTAATGAAATACTCCAAATGTTGGCATCTTAGTTCAATCATATAAAAAATCTACGGTGAAAATGTCCTCTATCTCAATTTTACAGGTATTTAAACAAATTGACATAAAGAAAACATCAATTATCTCGAAATGAATTTTTTTGAGATACGTCTTTTTTGCTTAGTAAGGCAGAATAGTGTAATCAAAGATTGATCAAAAAAAGCCTACCGTTAAAATCTTTGATTTATAGAAGGTTAGGCGATAAGTAAAGCCTGTATTACATGGCGAGCGATGTTCATTTTTATACAATATGGGTGTGCCAGGCCCACCCCAATACTAAAAGGGTTTTATAAAATGTGCCTGCAGACCAGTTCTATATTGACCACAAAACCGATTAGGTTAAAGTAGCCCTTTCTAATTTAATTTCTTAATTTTTCTTATAGTAATTACATAGGAGAATTCCTTCTGAGGGCTTACCCACAGTAACTTCAGCGGAATATGTGGAGAAATAGAAAAAAGCAATATTTTTCTTATATGAATTCGAATTTAATCTTCGATTTGCGATATCTTATCCAATCATGTATGTGTTTTTATAAAAATCAGCACTATTTTTCAAACTATGTATATATGGGGATTATATGGGACAGGTCCGAAATCTTCCCTACTTTGTTAGACTACTTCTGTGTTAAATAAAATAATAAAACATATTTATCAGCATATTGCTATGTTAGCAAAGGTAATAAGTCAATATCATTATAAATGTTATAGATCTCGATGAAAAAAAAGTGTCTAGCAAATTTGTTCAATAGCTCTGTAGCTTACGTTTATTCAACCTTTTTGCTCAGCACATTGAGATCTATGGTATAATATTAAGTGGTTACATATTGGCTAGTTGCCATTATACATACGACAATGTGCTTAAAAACAGCGAATACTTTAACCATAAGCGATATACAAAAATAGTTACTATTACTTTAATAGTTATAGCCACAAAGGGATTTCCCCGAAGAAAAAAAAAAGAATCCAAAACAAATAAGCAAGTTAGTCAATAGGCGGAGAGCCGGCTGTAGAAAAGTCGAGTGTATAAGATTACAGGATGAGATGTATGCCAAATGAGAGAGCTTAATGAGCCTAAATAGAATATCTAGGGTTGCCTTGCCAAAGCCTGTCCCGATGGCCGAAAATGCTCGAATTTCAGCCAATTTTGTTGTTCTAATTAAAACTGTAGTACCTAAATAACAGCTCGAAATTTATGCCAAATGATAGAACTCAAAGAGGCCTAGATATAATAATTTTGATTGCATTGCTGAACCCTGTCCCAAACATAGGTTTTCACCGGTTTTTTGAGTCAATTTTCATTAATGAAGATAACAGCTAGAAATTTGTGCCAAATGATAGATATCGAAGAGCCTTAATAGAATATATAGTGTTTCTTTGTCGAATCCTGTCCAAAGCATGGGTTCAGGCGCGGATCCAGGAAAAAATATTGGAGGGGGAAATTGGTTATGTTAAATGTACTTATGTCCAAAAAAGTTTACTGTAGATATATACATACATGAAATAAATATTGTTTTACTATAATGTTCGTTCACG
This sequence comes from Tricholauxania praeusta, assembly GCA_949775025.1. Lineage (NCBI taxonomy): Eukaryota > Metazoa > Arthropoda > Insecta > Diptera > Lauxaniidae > Tricholauxania > Tricholauxania praeusta. The sequence continues at coordinate 34,621,999 of OX459029.1, forward strand.
TTTACATTATAAGCCATATAGCTTCTTCTTCTTATAGTGGAATTATAGCTCTGTTCGCTTCAAACAGGGTTGCCAAGAGGCCAAGGCATTGATTGCATGTCAAAGCCTTGTAGGATTTCAAAATTTTCGGAAGAAACCGTTAATTGGATGATTTTTGTTAGTTAAAAAAAGATGATCAGGTCTTCTATGTTAACTTTTAAACCCTGCATTACAGACGCCTTTTTCGTAACGCCATTACTGACGTGAATGTAATCCACCCATACTTTAAAAGGAGTATATTTCTAAGACTTGTTTCTTAAATCAAAAAATTTTATTTTTACAAGTAAAATCACGTATTTTACTATGTAACTCAAAAGTTAATTTTTTTAATTTACATTTGGATAATTTCAGTTAAAAAAAAATTAAATTATATAATTGAAAGTTCACGTTTCGAGTTTTCTTGAAAAATTTCACCGAAAGATACCCAGACACATTTTTTAAATTAGGAGATTTTCAACTTTAATTAATTAAATACTTCTAAGACTAGTCTTAAAATATGTGGAAATATATAAATTTAGAATAAATTTGGGGTACAGGTTCATTGCACTTGGATACTATACAAATTTTGCCTGATTTTTTAACGTGTGGGCACATTCCATCCTGCAGGGTTATTATTGCTAACAAAAAGAAAAAACAAATTTAACTTTCTACTATTTTATTTTGATAAGCTCTCCCTCATTTTTACAAGTGAATTTTCGTCTACTCAGTATCAAATGAGTATTTGTTAGTGAATAAATCCTTTGATTGTGTAAAATGAATTTTGAACTTATTATAGGTAAAGTTTATTCTCGACTTGCTCTGAAGGGCCACAAAAATAAGTGCTACCACAATAGATTTTTGGTAGAAAAATTATTTTAATTATTGAATCACGAGACTGAATAATCTTTATACATAGCTTCAACGCAAGACTTACGCTATATTGAATTATTACCGTAGATAGAAAGAGGTTGTTTTGTCAAACGTCCACAGATATGTAACATATATGTACGAACGACAGAATTTGAGCGCCGTTTCTCGCGTTCACTATGGCCACCCCTAATTCCGCTTCTCGCATGGAAAATCAACTTTGCACTCGGTTTTGCTTTTAGTGTGCAGTGTGGATGCATCTGAATATCGTGATAGTAACATATATTCCGATTAGCCCCAATTTTCTATATACACACATAGACGGCAAAATTCAAAAAAATGCAGTGTTGAGAGCGCATACTTCACATAAATGCTTGTAAGAACTTTAATTGTCAGCAAATCAATTTAAAATTTTTTTAAGTGTAGAGAAGAGTCCTACAAATATTTAAAGGTATAAAATGTGCCAATAGTATAAGTGATATGGCTATTATGATCGAAATTAAGTAAAAAAATATTTTTTGTTTTCGTTTTTTTTTAACAAATTCCAACTTTGATGCCCTCTTTCCAGAATTAATTATGTGAGTTACTAAAAGTTAGTCCTTCTATTTCATAGAGAATTTCATTATAAAAATTTCAAACATAGTACCTACACATGTTTATAGAAAAGTCATAACTACTATGGAGCATTTTGTTAACATCAATCAAATATTTTTTCTTATATAATTTGAACATTGTACTCGTATGTTAAAATGAATATACGAAAAAAATTCTGAAAGGACCTTTTTTCAAATTGTAGGTACCTATTTCCTTGATACATAATGGGTTTTCATAATTGTTTTTTACTTAGCACTAAACGTCACTTATTAATAAAACCCATAAAATAATGAAGAAATTTAAAAAAAATATATATAAGAAGCCATTATGTACTAACGAAATACCGACAATTTGAAAAAAAGTCCTTTCAAAATTTGTTTCGTATTTGTAATCTTAACATACAAAGTTTAAATGACGATAACTTCTAAAAATGTAGCTCTTCAGCGAAATAAAAAAATATGAGTCTCTTAAATTGAATATCATAACACTATTGACACAATTAAAATTGTTGTAGAACTCTCTCTATAGGGTAAGAATTTTTCAAACGGGCCACTTCTCAACCGCTTGTGCTAATTTTTTCACAAAACTTTATTATTAAATAGTGGTATGTGCTAGAAATCGAACTGTGTTATTATTTTATTTTTATTATTTTTTTTGTTGTTGTTATAGGCAATTGAAATTCGGGGACAAAATTTTTTCAAGAACTTATATCTTTTGAACGAGTTCGACGATTTTTATAAGTTTAACGGTGTTCGATTTGTATTGAACTGTAGTATAAGTGAAATTTTTTTCAATCTTAAGTGATGTTTTTTTCAGTGTTTAAAATACGTTTATTTATTAAAAGTAAATAAGAAACAGCCTTCCCTGTCCGATTGAAAACCAAAAAAAAAATATATAAATGTAACAAACATTAAGGTACAATATTCCGTTGAGAAAAAAAATGGATCGCCCTTGACGTAATTTTTATTAATATATTTGTAACTCTGTATTCTTTAAATTTTGTTAATTTTTCTACAGCAGAAATAGGGTTTGAACCACAAAATAGTTAGTTGCAGCAATGTGACAGCGGAATATTGTCGAACAAGCTCTTGTAAAAGAGGACAAAATAAATCGAACTGACATTAACTATCCGGGGTTGAATGGGATGCATTTTTAGAGGTCGAACACAGTTTTACATTATTTCTGGCTAAGCTGTGCATCCTATCAAAAAAAGTTTCATGCAAAAAATGTAGGAAATAAGAAGATCTACAAATTTTGTCGTGATCATTTTCACCTTAGCCTCAAAATTTTTTGAAAAAATGGCTGAAAACAGGTTTTTTTGTTTTTAATTTTTTTTTTTTTGACAAAAAAGTTTCTATGAAGCTGAAACTTGAGCAAAAGATACATATATACTAAAAAAAAATAAAATTCATTTGCTGGCAATCAAAGTTTTTACAAGCACTTATTTTTGAATTTTACCATTTATGTGGAAAATTGGGGCCAATCGAAAAAAATCATTAGGATATTCGAATTCTACGGAAATTTTCACTACATTAAATATCATCGCCATTCGATGTGATGTAATTTTTGGAAATTTGTAGAGTAATATGATTTGTTAATTTTTAAGTTTATATGAATAAGTTAACAAACTGAAAAACTACACATCTCCGGCGTTACTAGAAACTTCAAAAATTTTCAGTTTGTTTCTCAGATGCTGCATGGTTTTTTAAAACTTTAAAGCTCTCTAGTGTATTTTTGAAGCCGTTGGAGGGGGAAATTTCTCCCATTTCCCCTCCCGTGAATCCGCCCTTGCATGGGTTGCTACTCTTTTAAGAAAAGTTGACCCCAAAAACGGGTGTAAACTAATGTTTAGGGCATCATTCGACAAGGCAAACCCTATATATTCTATATAGGCTATTCGACATCTATCATTTGGCACAAATTTCAAGCTGTTATCTTCATTAATGAAAATTGACCCAAAAAACCGGTGAAAACCCATGCGAAAATTCAAGAGCTCAACTCGAAAAATACCAAGAAATAATGCATAGCCAGTCCAATATTTGGTTCTGTAACCGTTGTTTCTGATGAGTGCACGACAAAGCTCAATCCCAAACATATAACACCTAGAGTTAAACACGGAGATCGGAATGTGATGGTGTGGAGTAGTTTTTTGGGGGATAGAGTTGCACCCAATAAGCGCATTGAAGGCATGATGATTTCAGCTGGCTACAATAATATTTTAAGCGAAATTATTCACCTATTTGCTGAGTGGAAGATGCCACTTCTTTGGACAATCCAACTTGGCAATGATCGAAATCATAGTTCAAGGCTTGTGGAAAAATGAGTTAACATCATATCATGGTCGACGCAGTCTGTCGATCTCAACCCGATTGAGAACATATGGATGGTGGTAAAACGCATAATCGGTCAGAAAATGCTCAAAAGTGGTAATGACATATTCGCTAAGATAGAAAAAGATTGGAACGCTATTTTACCTTATTAATAAGCAAATTTATGAGTCAATGTCCAGAAGCTGTCATGCACTCATCAGAAACAACGGTTACAGAACCAAATATTGGACTAGCTATGAATTTTTTCTTGGTTTTGTGCTGAGTTGCGCATGTTTTGAGCTATTGAATTTTCGCTTTTTTGGTTTACTTTAAATTTTTGTTGTTGTTAGCTAACGGAATAAAATTTTTATTTTTGGTAAAAAAATCAGCAATAAGTGAAGTTGATAAAAGTAACATAAACTTATACTCAAAGTTATTGTTTCACTGAAATAGTTTGATATTTCTTCAAAACTAATTTTAGTTGCAAAGCATTTGAGCGGTACTGTATATGTATATGATTCCTCAAAACAAGCAAAAATCTTTACTTCCTCGCTTCACTTGAAATTTCCTGCAAATCGGAAAGTTTTCTCATAACTTAGCATCACTGATTTAGATGTGTTGTAACAGATGTTATTAAGAGCTTTTAATAACAGAATAACAAACTGTTAAGTTAACATTGAAAGTTCGTTGCATATTTTTAGGCTTACCCAATTAAAATGAAAACTGGGTTGTCGCTTTAAAGTTTCAAGCGAATGACCACCACCGAGCGAACGATAGCAGCAAGTCAACGAAACCCAAACAACAACAAAAATGCAACCTTCGCGACATACGCGCATGCGCTGTCTTCAGCTCGTGCAGGTAAGATGCAAATGCAATGGAGCAACTTTCGACAGGATTAAATAAGAGATAAGTGCAAGCATATGGTAAATTAAAAGAAAGAGTATAAAAAAGTTGAACTCAATTTCCAGTTTGGTTCTAATTGCAGTTGAGGACACATTGGAGCAGGTAGCTGTGACGTCAACACAAATTGACTACTATTTAGTGCAGCATCGGAGAGATAATTGGTAGTTTTGTGAATGGGTTGCAGTTGTGCGATGACCTTGTCATTGGGTTTTGTTGGTACCTGTTGGTTGCACTTGTAAAGAAAATTTACTCCTGTGTGGTTACTGTGGCATTGGGTCATGGCAAGAGTAAATCAGTTGGGTTGGCGATACTGAAGCGAAAAGTGTATAAAAATGGCATCAACATCATTGGATGCATCACAGTTCACTTGCAACACCTAAACAACAAACAACAAGAAAAGTTTTTGTTTTGAGTTTGAATTTTTTAAATAAAGATACGTGAAAAAATGGCTTTTAAAGTGAGTTTTGAAAATGATTCACGTAATTGCTTCGAGTGGATATATAAAAGTATATCGATTATTCAAACTATCGATATGTGTATATAAAAAATTATAACTATAGATACATATGTATATTAGGGTGATTCAAATTTTTTTTTTTTAGATTTTTTAAAGGTGCTGTTGCTTAAAAAGTAAGTTTATGATATGAAGAAAAAGTTAACAAAATTTCAGCTCTGTAACTTAATTTTATAAGGTGGCGCCGGAGCCTGTTAGTTTTACATGTAAATTGTATGGAAAAATTATTTTTTACAAAAAAGGTATCTAAATGAATAGGTGATTAGTGTTGTTGAGCTGAAAAGGGTCGTTTTTCGACGTAATTTTTTACGCTGAATCCGAATCTTGCCTCAGAACTGACCCATCATGTCGGAATCCTGAAATATTTGAGGCTAATTACCTGAAACATGATGTTTTTTGTCTACTTTCGAGGTCATGTATAGGATTCAAAGAAAGTTGATCAGCTTATTTTTAACAAAAGCATCATTTAGTACCATCCTTGCCCTTTAAAATGAGCTTTCAAGTGGTGATCTGTGATGCTTCGTTGCAAAGTTGCAGCCATTTCAAGGTGACATGAATTTGAAACCCGTTGGTTAATATTGTTGGGTTGCAACCCTTTGTAGGGGATCCAATTCATGTCACTTTAAAATAGCTATAACTTTGCAAGGAAACATCACAGATCACCACTTGAAAGGTCATTTTAAAGGGCAAGGATGGTACGAAATGATGCTTTTGTTAAAAATAAGCTGATCAACTTTCTTTGAATCCTATACATGACCTCGAAAGTAGACAAAAAAAACATCATGTTTCAGGTAATTAACCTCAAATATTTCAGGATTCCGACATGATGGGTCAATTCTGAGGCCAGATTCGGATTCAGCGTAAAAAATTACGTTGAAAAACGACCCTTTTCAGCTCAACAACACTAATCACCTATTCATTTAGATACCTTTTTTGTAAAAAATAATTTTTCCATACAATTTACATGTAAAACTAACAGGCTCCGGCGCCACCTTATAAAATTGAGTTACAGAGCTGAAATTTCGTGAACTTTTTCTTCATATCATAAACTTACTTTTTAAGCAACAGCACCTTAAAAAAAACCAAAAAAAAAAAATTTGAATCACCCTAATGTATATATTTTGGTCTCGATCAAAAAATTATAAAAAAACTTTCTTCGTTTTTAGTTTATTGCATTTTTGGCTTGCATTGTCACCGCTAGCGCCGGTCTTCTACCCTCATCTCAATTGGAGCAAAAGAACGAGGCATACGATCCACATCCACAATATACCTTCAGCTATGATGTTCAGGATTCAATAACTGGTGATTATAAATCACAAACGGAGACCCGTGATGGTGACTATGTCCAAGGTCAATACTCACTCCATGATGCTGATGGTTATCGACGCATTGTTGATTATACCGCTGATGCTGTTAATGGTTTTAATGCCGTTGTACGTCGTGAACCGCTAAATGCTGAAGTTGTTGCCACTCCAGCACCCGTTTTGACAACAGTACCAGCTCCTGCACCAGCTCCATTACCACAACCTGCAGCGTTACCTTCACTGCCACAGCTACCTCAGAGACCAACTCAAATAAAAACCTACGTGCAACCGGCTCAACTTTTTAGAAGCTTTGCGGCACCCGCAACTACTTTGTTCCATCATGCACCAGCGCAATCCTTTATTCATGCCGCACCAACTGTACATTTGGCTCCAACTACTCATGTGGTGCATGCTTCCCAAGGCACCCATGTTGTTCATGCTGCTCATGGTACGCATTTAGTGCACGCTGCTCCCGCTGCACATGTCGTTCATGCTGCTCCTCTTTTAAATTATGCTGTTCCCGCTACCGCCTCTCACTATTCCTACGTTCATTAGATTGATAACCGTTATTTTGTTGACTATTTTATATTTTGAAATAAAAAATGCATTATAAAAAATTCAATTTTGCGTTTTGACATGTCGATATTAAGGTAGTAATTTTCGTAGCAAACTTGAAAGTTCATTATCGGAATTTATCGTTAACATTGCGACAAAATTTTTGCTTTGAAGTTGCAACGAAAACAAGGTTAGGCGAATGAATTTCAAAAAGAAACAAAATTTTCTGTGATAAGTTGGTACACAGTTATTTTCTGCAGCAGTAATTTTTTCTTTGGAGACTCACGTAAACACTTTGTGAATATAATATCTGACCAAAACTTGTACCGAAGAAGACCTTTCATATGAGGTACATACAAGTGATGGGCAGTGGCGTATCGTGGACATTCGGCACCCAGGGCAAAATTGCAATTTCCTACCTACAAAATTCACATTAAAAAAGTTTTATTTACTAAAAAAATTCATAACTTTTCGAACTCCAAAACCATAGCAAAATAAAAAGATATTTTTCAAATAACGAAGCCTCATGGGGCCCCTACACAGTACAATACTGTTTTCAAATACCAAAACAAATTTCAAGATCATTTTGCCGCCCCAAAACCGTTGCGCCTGGGGTGGCCGTTTCATCGACCCCGCTCGTTTCCCCTAGGTGTGCTACTGGTGATGGGATTTGGGTTCTGTAGAAATGTGCTGAATCGAGACTTGGAAAGTTCTTTTTAAAGGAAGAATGTATTTTTTTTTTCATAGACACCAAAATTTACAAAAACTTACTATAAAAAAAGTTGAGTTACAACGAAAGCTTGAATGGGGAATTAGTTGAAATGTTACTTATAGTCGATATACACAAAAAGGAATAAGATCCCCAACGGATTTTGGAGTTACGATGTGTATAGTTTTTTAATAGTATAACCTTAACTTCCTTTCAGGTTTGATAAAATTTTTCTTCCTTTAAGAAACATTTTACATGAAAACGTAAAACTATTATAGAGTTATTGTTTGAATTTTTAATAGCTTACAGGAATTCATAAAAAAGAAGAACCTTTCAGGAGAAAACGTGAAAAAAGTAGCTTATAAATTCTTTTCTTTGTCCATTTATGAGTATTCTCTCTCTCTCTCATTGCACAGTTGAAAAATTTTGGGAAAAAAAATGTGCGGTGGAATATTTCCTCAAAAAAGAAACCATAAAGAAATTTTTCGAAAATGTGGGGTCTCAATCAGATCAGAAGTTATAAAATATTTTCGAGCGCAAGTCAAGCAACACGCTCCACGATGTATACGGCAAAATGAGTCAAAGCGCGCAGCGTGCGTCGAGTGAAACAAAGGTGCGCTCTTCAACCCTTCGTGCAGCGTGTTGCGTGACTTGCGCTCGAAAATATTTAATAACTACCGATTTAATGAAGAACCACTGTTATTGTGTGACATGGGTTTTGTAGACAAAAGGATAAAGGACAAAATATTATTTTTTCAAATTAATTCTAATTGGGAAAACAGCATGTTAGAACTATTTATAGATTTAAATTATTATTATTTTTCAGTCGTTGACAGCAAAAAAAAAAAGTTTTTAATTCACTCCCAAAGCTCCCTGATCAGTACAACTGGAGATAATAGACTTCAAGTATGAGAAGATTGGAGAAAATGCAGCAAGCTATAGAAAGTTCATATGTATGTGGGTATTTTCGAAAAAAGTTTATTCAGCAAAATACTGACATATGCATGTACGTGTCAACTAAATTTGTTGAAAGATGCAGGAAAAATATTGTTATCGCATTTGAAAAGTCAAATTTGTTTCTTTCCGAAATCAGTGCGGTTTTTAAAAGTATAACATTATAAAATACAATGGTTTCTTTTGATAAGTTTTATTTGATATCTTTTCTTTTGACCTAAAACTTAAAAAAGGCCTAATAAACAACATAGAAACAATTTTTTCCAATTCAAAAAACAAGACCAAAGCATTTCTACAAAAATAAGTCTAATACTCAAGGTGCAAGGCCAAGAGCAAGACTACTGTGGGTCTTGACTTTGCATTTTATATTGGTATTCTAAAGTTAAACGTATTTGTATAATCTCTATGTATTTGTGTTAATTTCACAAATAACTTAAAATTTAATGAGAAACAAGGGGTTAACAAGTGGTCTGGTCTTTAGTGTCATGCAAAGTTTTCACGCTAATTTACGATATTAATATGCATTAAATTGGAAAATTAAGCAATAAACTCGAAAAAACTAAAACGTTATTGAAATTGCAAATTAAATATACGAGTACAAATTATGTGACACTGTGCTACTCAGATAAAATAAGCATAAACCCAATCAGAAAAAACTGCAAATAAATGAAGAAGCTCCACCTATGCTAGGAATTTACGCTGTAGTGCCAAAAAAAGAAAAACCACAAAACAAAAGGCTGAAAACAAAGAGCAACACAAAACCAATAAAACCCACATTGAGGCAACAAAAGCAAAAGTGAGCTAAAAACAATTGAATGTCGGACTTTTCGCTGGAATTAAACGTTAAAAGCGTGATGGTCGGCATAATTAAATAAAATGCAGAAACATTAAAATAATAAACGACTTGCTTTACATAATAAGCGAATTACGCTTAAATGCACAGCTTAAACGGTAGCAAATGTGACTAAAATGCGGTGTGCAGATTTTACGACCGCGACTGTCATTGGTGATGAGCTTAAAAAAAATTGTATAACGCGTGTATGAGGTTTTTAATCCAAGCATTTTATGTCACAACAACAGCATGAAATAATTACAACAATAAAAATAAACTGCATTTGCTGCGAATTTTGTGACAGATTGATCACGTGATTTCATTCAGGCCTTTGACTTATGGAGCTGTTCTGGTTTTGTGCCCGCTATTCAAATGAAAAATAAATAATTTTTGTATTAAATACAATAAGGAAATGTTGCTGTATTGAAGAGTTCAAATCTACATACAGAGGCTTTTCATTTGTAAAAGATTGGGAAGTGTTATATCCTCTTACAGAACATACATATGTATATAAGAAAAGTTTCATCTCCTTCCGTTCAACTAGAATGGAAATTTTTTACTCTTTTATGTTGAAGGTGAAATTTGCGTTTATGGTCAAAAATATAAATTTTTAATTTGAGTTTCAGTTTAACTCAAACTATATTGAATCCTATAGACCAGTGATGGGCACATAGTGGCTCAATTTGCTCTCATTGCTCTCACCGTTATTCGACGCACAAGCAAGCGAAAACAATTCGCAGAATTTCAACGCTATCGAGGCACAGCGTTGACTTGAATTCAAATGAAAACAAAAACAAAACACAAAGGCATAAACGACGGCGCCGCATTGTGTCTTGACGAATGTAGCAATTGTTTTTGTTTGTAGTGCAATTTGGTTTTTTTTGTGCTGTTGGCGAATTTGGAAATGACAGCAAAAAGACTTTAAAATTTTGTTCTTTGTGGCTTTATGTTGTTGTTTAGCTCTTTTGTTAGATTTCGATGCCCACCACTACTATAGACGATACATTTTTCTTGTAAGATGAACTAATTTCTAACATCTTGTGTGCCAATAATTTTTTTCATAGAAACAAACTTTTGGATTCTCTCTAAAAGCCATATCACAAACTAAACTTAAAGCATTTTGTCTAATGATAACTAACATAACCAGTTATCAAACATTGAATCTTGATTTTCAAATAATTTATAGGAATTTTTTTTCGTAGAATTAATGTTTTTGAGATGAAGTCTTTTCAAACAAATTTGTTTACTTTTCACAATATTGAAAAATTGAATCATAGCTGGACTTATGCCAGAATGATTTCTCGAAAAGTCGGAAAGTGCATTAGTGCCGTTTGTCGAAACAGTTTGTTGCAAACTTTAAATTATTTTCAGAATTTGCACATAAATTTAACATTACAATTTTTAAATATATTAAATGGGCGATTCTCAAAATTTGTTTTATCTTGGCTTATTTGTGTTTTGTTATTTATTTACTTCGGTTTCACCAAAATCAATTTAAATCACTTTTAACTAAAAGGCTTTTAGAATTTATAAGGCTGTTGAAATTTATTCCGTTTTATCAACATTAGAAGTTTTAATTTTAGCTAACAGCCTGTTTACCGAATAAATGAAACACAAATGCCTGACACAAATCTCTGATTGTGTGCGAAAGAGTGAAACTAAGGGGGCGTCCACAAAGTGTTTCTTTGAATATTCGGAACCCCCCGCCCGCCCTTTGGTGAGCTCTGGCGAGACCCCCCTCGCTTCCGTGAGACTTGCCTTATAATTTTTAAAGGTAATCAGCTATAATAATGTATACTCTCCGCATTAAAAAGTTGACGTGAGATTTTCGTTGACCCTCCCTACTCCTTGGTGAAATTTTGCCGGACCCCCTCCTCCCCTATTTTGACTCAAGTAATTTGTGGACGGCGCACAGTGGCTCCTATTTCAAAAAGTGATTGCTAAAATCGAATTTTCGATTTCTGATTTTCGAAACTTTTTTTTTTTTATTTGACAGATAATTGACCAAAGGCTCTAAAACCGAAAACTTTTTTGATTTATAACAAGTATTTTGGTTTTTATGGGTGCTCAAAGTTGGATAACTTTTTATCGTTCATTAAAATAGCATTTCCTTACATTTTTCGCAAAATTAAAAATTTCAAATGTTTGAAAAAACATGGGAATTTGAAGTACGCTCTCTGAATTTATGGTATTTTAAAATAAATAATTTTCACAAGATGTAGAAAAAAATTTTAGTTAGTAATTTTCATGAATTTTTCAAAAAAGGTCGTTTTTAGCATAGTTTTTCAAATTTACCTTGGCCTATAATCCACAAATCAATGTCAATCAAGGATTGGTGAATGAGAAATTATAGTTGACATATCTGTCAACAAAAATCATATAGGTCTTACCTGCCAATATTTGCCAGGTAAGAAGTTATAGCTACTTATGTGACATGATAAGCATAAAACTGAATTTGTTGTGTGATGACGATTTTCAGTCTATGATATTTTGACTTGGAAATTGTTAATTTGAATTTGATAGAATGGTTTTAAGCGAATATAGACATCAACAAAAATAAATTAAAAATTGTAAATATGGACGTTACCACGCCCCTTTCTTAATTTATTCTTCCTATTTCCAAAACTATTTGACGCAAATGGCAGCATATGTAAAGAGTACCTAGAAAACTTCTGTCCATATAATATGGGCTTTGCCCCACCTCCAAAACGCTTGATTTTTCACTTTTTCCAAATCATTTCACACTTTTTAAGAAAATACGCTTTTATATAGCGAAATAGTAATACTTGCCTCAGATATTTATATCTAAGTTTTTAATGCAATTTAAAAATATCTAGTAATGTCAAATAGAATAAAGCTGTATTTTTTGTATAGAATACAGGTAGATGCACTTCTTATAACATTGAACTCTAGTGCAGGCCAACTTTATAGACACCTGTTTGATTACGGTAGATATCATACAAGGAATTTAGCTTATTAGGTAGTTCAATTTTTTCGCTGAACAAGTATTATGTTTGAGGTTTGTAGCACAATATTTTGTACCTGTATTTGTATAAAAGTCAAATTTTAAGGCTCAATAACTCAGTCCAAAAGTTAAGAAAAAAAATAATACAAGATTAATTTCGAGAAAAATTGGGTATTATAGTAGATATGACGGAAACACAGCAAGGCGATTTTTTGAGATATCCAAAATAATGATGATATTTTTATAGAATTGAAGATTGTTGTTGATTTTTTAAGGAAATTACCTAATTTATTGCTGTAACCCTTTTTTTAAAACTTTTCTAGCCTTTGAGAAAGACTGTTTATAAATTATGTTAAGAGATAAAAAAAAATAAATGCATACGAATGAATTAGTAAAAATTAAAAAAATTTTTTTTTTTAAAAAAGTATTTAAAAAATTTTTAAATTATTTAAAGTTCATTAATTGAATAAAGCGCACTAAAATTTCTACAAAAAAAAATATTTTTTTATGAATTCATACCACTAAAAACCAAAAATTTCAAAATTTGGAATTTCACCTCTTTTTAAAAGTATTTATAGCTAAGCCTCAAACCTGAATCTTATATATGTCATATCTACAGAAATTACCAACCAAAATCAAAAAACTTTACTCAAATATCTTAAACCGTTCAAAAGTTATGATTTTAGCAACGCGAAATCGCAAAAGGCGCCACTGTGCGGCGCACAGTTGGAAATTTTTTAACGTTTTGGGACAAAAATCCGTCTACAATGCAATTATAAATGGATTTGAAAAATGTTTTTCTTAAAATAATTGTTAAGTACCACCCGATGTGTGAGTAATGCCCAAAATTTTGAGAACGTTCAACATAACCTCAAAAAATCCTATAAATATATGAAATTCGTGTATTTTACTTAAGCTACTTTACTAAAACTACTTAACCGTTTTTCTTGAAATTTGACACACTCTTTAAATACATATAAAACTAGGTAATGACAAAAGGTTTTTTTTTTTTTTGCATTATAACTAGTTCTGCAATAATAAATATACTGATTTTTGTCTTTTTTTTTTTAAAAAAATCGTTTTTTGGCTTGAAAATTATGCCAAAATCTCAAAAATCGTCAAAGAAAAAAAAACCCTTCATCAATACCTTGAAAAACTTATAAGCTAACCAAAGTTTTTGGTTTTTTTGATTTCAGATGATAAAGTGATTAGTTATCAATCACAAACACAAACCAACTTTTTTTGTAGGCGTCCGCGGAAATTTGATGCCAATGGCTTATTCTGCAATATTTTTTAATGAAACTTTCACAGAATACTCTTTAAGTATTGTACTTTTATATGTTCTTTAAATAAAGAAATTTACTTTTACCATATCACTAAAAACATTTTTAAACTTATGCCTAAAATGTAGCGCCAAAACCCTAACCCCTCTTTAAGTAAAATACACGAATTTCATATATTTATAGGAGTTTTTGAGGTTATGTTGAACGTTCTCAAAATTTTGGGCATTACTCACACATCGGGTGGTACTTAACAATTATTTTAAAAAAAAATTTTGCAAATCCATTAATAATTGCCTTGTAGACGGATTTTTGTCCCAAAACGTTGAAAAATTTCCCACTGTGCGGCGTCTTAAATAATTTTTGTTGATTGACATATGCCAAACAAATTAATGTGCCATTCAAAATATATTTAAAATATAAACGAACTTTTCAAAATTTGACAGCAGCAAAATGGCCTGTTATGGCCAGGTTGTTTAACAGACTGGTAGCGCTAAAAGTGGTTGGTGAAACCGGGCATTTTATTTTAACCTATTTTGGTACATTTTCTATTTTGGTGTGAAATTTTTTTTATGGCAGTGGCAACACTGTTCAAACTGTCAAATTGCCATTGCTCATTCGTTTGCATAAACAGGGTGTTCGCTCGAAAACTTTCGAGTTTCTGCACGTTCGGAGACTCAAAGATTAACTTTTTCTGTTTTTGCAAAAATACTCTGTTAATGCGATACGCTGATCTTGTCAGCCCCTTTTGGTTGGTTTAAGTGTGCCTTTTTTGCTTTTGACATGTTATTCGAAGGTTAACGTTGTATGGATAATAAACTTATATGTATACAAAGAACACTTAAAATACCAGTAGTTTTCTCTTCTTGGGTTGTCATAACTGTTAAAATTTGGCTCCCCTCGTCCAAAAACCCCAAGATGAAAAATGGTTCAAAAAAAGTTCTAAATGGAATACAAATAAATTTCAAAATAAAAAAAATATTGAAACTTTGGAAACATATCCACCTCACCTCGGAATTCCATTTCGAACATATTTAAATTTAATTATATATGTTTGAATCGGACAGATTTCAGGTTGAGACACATAGTCCGTGAGGTCCTCAACTTTACTGATTTCGATTGATAAAAATTTTGGAGACATCCTGCATAGTGAATGTAAAAAAGGTCCGTTCTGATTTTATGGTATTTTAAGAGAATATTAGAGGTGCTTGGAAATCAGGACCATCGAAACTCATCATCACACACTACTTTCAATGGTTTTGTTCAGTTTCAAATGTTTTGTTCCATTGGTATCTTGTCAAGTCCTCGAAATCAACTAACTTTTGAAAATGAATAGTATAAATACTTTTTCGAGATGTGATATGTTCAAATCAACGTCTTTGATCAAAAATTTTGTTACGATAAAATTAGACTTAAATGTTAAATCAAGGATAAATTCAGGTATAACAAGTCACCATAAAAGAATTCTTAAAATTACGACAATTGGCTACACTTATGTATGATTGTCACATTGTGTTATGAGTAAATATTTTTACCAAAAAGCAACCATACCATTCCAGATACATACATAACTATGTATGTAGGTTATTGACGCAATAATAAAAATATCAGCTTAAAACTGCGCCAAACTTCCGTCTCGCATAGTACGTATCAGTCAAACGACGTGACGTACATCATTGTTACAGGCGATGACATAGCAAAAATATGTAACACCAAATTCCAAGCTTCAATGAACCTTTAGAAAATCGGTTCTTTAAACAAGAAACATCGGATTAAGTCAACTCGTATAAAAGTAGTAGAAGTACTTGAAGAGTAATTAAGGTTCAACCACATATTGACGACGACGAAACGTATGATAAGCAGAGTTGAAGGGCCTAAATCATCCAAGTGTCATTAAGCGAGCAAGCTGCATTATTGTGCTGCGCATGCGCACTTCTGCTGTAGAGTTAAACTAGCAAACGCCGCGG
This sequence comes from Tricholauxania praeusta, assembly GCA_949775025.1. Classification (NCBI taxonomy): domain Eukaryota; kingdom Metazoa; phylum Arthropoda; class Insecta; order Diptera; family Lauxaniidae; genus Tricholauxania; species Tricholauxania praeusta. The sequence continues at coordinate 34,637,770 of OX459029.1, forward strand.
CAACGTAAACGTTATAGTGGTCGCTGAGGTAGCTGAGGTAAATACTAATGTGTGTCCATTGTGCCAAAGTGGTTGGAATTTTTAATTGAAATATAAATTTTATTTTTTTCTTTAATTTATTTGTTGGTCACATAAACAACCTTGGCTGGTCATTTAGACCAGTGAGTATATGCGCACATGTGTTGATGCGTGCAATCTGCATTTCCCACCCACCATCGATCTGTTTTCATAGCTATCGACACTAAAGTGTCAACCATATGTAATGTTGGTGGACGCCGAACTTCGCCTAAGCTTTCGATCGATTAATGCGTGGCTTTAGCTTAAAGATTTGTATATAAAAGCACAACTTGGAGGGTTGTCAAATCAGTTCCAAACCATTTACGGTATTTAGAGCAACTGTTCAGAAAAAATCCAAATATAATAACAATGGCATTCAAAGTAAGGATACAAATAAAGGATGTTTTAAAATTTGAAAATTGTGTGGAAAAATAGTGCAAGTAATTGAATACAAAAACTTATTTCAAGTTAAAATTTTATTGAAAACTTGAAAAAACATTTTAAAAAAATCGAGAAATAAATTTAACGACAATTTAAGACAATTAAAATATAGTACCACAGTTTCAGGAAAAAAGTCCCGAAAAGTGTGATACTCGCAACTTAAACATAAAGACGCAGTGCATAAAGCGTATGATTTTGCTAAAGTTCTTATTAATAAAAGGATACGGAAGTGCAAAATTTCGTGGCTTTGTAAAATTCCCCATTTAGAGCACTGTCTGCGAGATCATATCTTTACTTGTATCAGTAAAACCGATGAGTTTACGTGGAAAACTTGTAGATTGAAAGTTCTTTGGTTTTTGAATGATTTGATCTCAAACAGATTTATCTTTGAACTTCAATATGTGTACATATCCGTCTCGAAAAAAAAACAGAGACCGGCAAACTTATAACATTTTTTACGGGTAGAACCCTAATATTTTTTTGTATTTACCTAGCGACACCATTGCACTCATAACCTACATATGATATATCATTCTAATGAATTCTCAAAAATATTATTTTCAGTTCATCACCCTGTTCGCTGCATGCTTTGCTGTTGCCAGCGCTGGCATTCTTGCCCCAGCTGCTCCATTAGCCGCGCTAGCTGTTGCCGAGGAATACGATCCACATCCTCAATACACCTATGGCTATGACGTTAAAGATGCACTCTCTGGTGATTCTAAGACTGCAGTCGAAAGTCGTGATGGTGATGTTGTCCAAGGTCAATACTCCTTGAACGATGCTGATGGCTACAGACGTATTGTTGACTACACTGCTGATCCCATCAATGGTTTCAATGCTGTTGTACGTCGTGAACCTTTAGTCGCTGCTGTCGTTGCTGCTCCTGCACCCGTTTTGAGAGCTGCTCCACTTGCCGCTGCTCCAGTTTTGAGAGCTGCACCATTTGCCGCTGCACCAGCCCCATATGTTGCCGCTGCTCCTGCCCCATATTTTGCCGGTGCTCCAGCCTCATATGTTGCCGGTGCTCCTGCTCCATATGTTGCCGCCGCAGCTCCAGCTCTAGTGAAAACGTCGTTTGCATCACCACTTATATCGTATGCTTATTAAGTGGAAGGGACAGGATCTTGATTTGATGTTTGACAGTGATTGTTTTGTTATCATTGATGAATAAAGAATGTGATGAAATTTTTATAATTAAAAAATTTGTTTTTTATTTTGAGACTAATTGTCATCTTACCTTTCGGTATATACGGTGCCTGTGGCAAAATCACACTTAAATTGTTCAGATATAGTTCCAACCATAGAAGAGAATAGTATAAACGTTATGGAGTAGACCAGTGGTGGGCATGAAAATCTAACAAAAAGGCGAAACAATAACATCAAGTAACAACAATCGAAATTTTAAAGTTTTTTGCTTTCATTTCTACATGACTGATTTGCTAATCATAAATGCAACAAATTTCATATGTAATATTAATTTGTTTGGATCTGGCTCAAACGAGAAATGCAAAATTGTTGGAGATTTCAAATGCTTCAAATCAATGTATTTTGATATGTTCCACAATTTTGATCTTGATATTTTTATTACGAGTCAATAACCAAAAATCGTTTTCAACCTCCTTGTCAATATGCTCTCAAAGTTTCAGATCAGTTTTCAAAGTAGTTACGGACATATTTTATTTAAAAACGTAAAATTCATTCGGGTCATTATATCATTTTGCCTTCAAATTTGGATAACTTGTTCTTCAGGGTCTTTTGGTAGGTCAGTATTTTTTTGCGGTGCATTACATATTAATAGTTTTCTTGAAAATATTTAAAGTTATAGGCTGATAAATGTTGAGAGAATCATAAATTGTTGTAATGTACATAGACAAAATATAGGTGTTTGTATACTATGTGTTTCATAATAAAGTTTAATTACTTCTTAATACTTAAATTTTTGCAGGCTTAGATTTTTTATGGGAGGTCCTGTTCAAAGGCTTTTCAAGGTCATTTTTGTTAATTTTTTTCTCACTTATTTCGATAGCTACGAAAAAATAGATGGCGTGTTCCAGCTGTAGGTCAAAATTTGTTAATAAGTAGTTAAATATTAAAATATTTGGTAAAGGTTAAATAAATATTTGATATATGTTCATATGTAAGTATGCAGTGATATATGTATATAAGTACACGGTTAGAAATCTTGGAATTTCAATTTTGATTAAATTTAATACTTTTGAATATATTACAAAATTTTGTAATATATTTTGTATTAAATTCTAATAAAGTTCAAACATTAAAACGATATTTTATAACATTTGGAATCATTTGATGCTATCGGAAGTATTACATTTGGGCATTATAAATATAATACTACGTTGGCTGATGTCGTTAAAATGTTAATACAAGCCTTGTATTGATAGGGAACCAGGTTCGAATCCCAGTGGATACGACGTATTTTTTTTTTAAATTTTAATAAAAACGAGTATTAAATTTTAATATAAATTTGTACTAAAAATTAATTTTAATATCTAGACAGTATTGAATTTTAATACAATTCTGGTGTAGTCATATATGTAAGCCCAAAAGTATTAAAATTTATTTCAAAATTTCTAACCGTGTACGCAGGTCAAGTACTTGTATAATTTTTTGTAGATCAATCATACATTTGGCAAGATTATCTTTATGTCACAAATATTTCTTTATCACAAACATACACGTGTTAATAGTTAACAAGTAATGTAATGGCTCGAATAGATGTTTTATGTCACAAAAATGTTACTAAGTTCATATTCATTTAGGGAAAAGAACGATGCATTGATATGTCGGTTTATTTTAACTATGTCCCTATTAGCAAACCGGGAAGCTAACAAGGCGAAAATCCAGCTCATAAAGAAGTGATGAATAGCTTGGTATCGTTATTAAATAGATACTTTGTCTTTGTAGCGAAATTCTGTTTTATAATACTTTGCTAGAGCAAGATTCAAAATCTTAATAAAGAGAGACGCAAAAATGTCTTTAATAGGCTGTCACTATACTGTACATAATTAAATACTTGTAATGACATGAGGCGGCATGTATTTTGAGTCTCTTGATACTGTAGACATGAAAGTCACTTGAAAGGCATGTCACCTCAGGTCTTTATATATTTTTGAAGCGCTTTACAAAGATAATATTGAGGTAGTAGATAAATAATATGATTCGCCTTTAACGTTTAATATAATTTATCACAAACAGCTTTGTGGATAGCGTTCAGAACCATAAAAAGAAAAAAACTTTAAAAGATATCTTTGAACGCACTCTTTTCAAAGTCAGACATTAGAAAGATACTTTAATGATTCTTTTCAAAGATATCACAGAGGGGAACATGTCTTTATACTTTATACGCTAAATGGCTCTTATAAGCCCCTATAAATACTTATTAATTATTAAGTATATTATGTTGTCTTTGTACTTGTCTTTAAAAGACATTTAAGAGAACCTATAAACAAATAGAAAATATGTTGAAAAATTAGGCAGCAATTCACAATTTCACTTATTGACTTCAACTGTAATCCAAAAAAAAATTTTACAAAACATTTATTGGACTCAATCGGTACGCCACTGAATGAAGCTTTAACTTTCAATTTAGTCTTTGGTAAAATTTACCAAAAAATTTGTGTCACAAATAATTATTTTTAGAAGCTACTAAAGGTAAATATACTCTTGTCCTTTGTATTAAATTATCTCATCCTTAATAGGATTAGATATTCCTAAAAATAACGGATCAAATGACAAAAATACTGATTGGCACTAATAGTTTTTTGTTCGCATCATGTAACTATTTTTTTTACAGAGTCGTCAATCATACTGTCATGATTGCTTAGCCACAGCATGCTGAAAAAAGGATTTAACAAAAAATAAAAGTTAAAAAAGAGCTCATCCCTGACGCACGCCCACTTTTGACACTCTCCGAATGATATGGCTAACTTTAGACATTTTAACTAGAAAATGTAGCATGTAACCACAATAATGCGCAAACAAAACGCCTTGTTAACTAAAGCACTGCAGGTGGTAATGACGGCATACACGCACATATGCGGGATTAGACAGACTGTAAGCCAGAATCATGCGTATTGTGCTCTTGTGTGCATTCAAATGTAACTAGTCATGCTAGTCAAGAGATTCCTCTGAAAGGATAATGTTAAATTGTTTATGGGTGATCGGTGATCATTTCACTGTCAGTTAGAGCATTGGGTGTGTCACATGCATACCTGGGCACCTAGTCAGCAGCATTACTAGAACTTAACGCATTTTTTTAGCAATGATACATGTGCAGATCACCTGTGGTTTTGCGTAATTGGTTGGTGTATGTTCTGGCTTGTGACTTGTGCAGTTGACACATCCTATGATTGCTATCAGTTAACATGTAAAGCTACATTGCTACCTGTCTTTGGTGAATCGAATTTCAGTTAATTTATCTCAATAATTCAAATTGCAACAATAATATTATACAAAGTTGATTTCTGAGTAATGCCATAAAATCTCTGCAAGAATATTTTCTTAAATCATACATGTTCTTGCTATATATACGCTGCGAAAATAATATAATTGTATGTATCGAGTTATATGGTATATTTAGTATAGGCGATATTAATATATGATATAGCTTATGTGCTCATATTCCACAAAATTGAACAAAATGTTATAGAATTTCCAAATCTCATTTTCAAGACCCGAAGGTGCTAGTGCCCTGATAATTGGTTTTTTGAAACTTTTTGAATAATATATGACGCCATGTTTCGCCGGGGAAGTGGAAAGGAGTAAAATGCTCTTATTTTGATTTAATAATTTTTACACGAAAAGTGGCATTGCATATTTGGCTACTCCTCTACCTCCACAATTTTTTAAATGCTTATGTCAATCGATATGCTTTCACGAATGGGTGATATTCACAAAATTTAATTTTAAAAATTTGGTGATCCTTTTTTAAGTACAAATTTACATAAGATCAATTAAGGCCTCAAAACCAAGGATAATTAGTGATAATAATAAGATGTAAAAGGATTGCGATGAAATTGCAAATAGTGCTTACATGCCAGTCAAACTGTCAATTTTACTTTATGTTACAATTCCGTCAATTTGTGCAAATTGAATTCAATGCCCGTCATTCGTCAAGTAATTCAGTGCGTTTCAGCGTTAATTGAAATATAGCTTAAGGTCGCGTATTAACCAGGCGGATCTTTTTTTCTTTACATCATGCCGATTATTTTGCAAAGCCTTTCATTACAGCATTTGCAATTTTTGACAGCATAATTTGCATGTTCAGCTGCATAATGCTGCTGCACAACCAACAACCAACACAACACGAATTTGCTTTATCGGACACTTGTCGCACATTGTTTTCTCATCAATATGAACAATGAATGAGATGGCAAAGACATTAAACAAAGATAGCAATAAATTTCACAGTGAGAGCAATTTCGTGGTTGTGTTGCTTTTTTGTTTCTTTACTTTTGGCAATGCAGTGTTAAGGTCAAAGTCAGCTCTTGTAGCTCATTAACTGACTGACTGTAACTACATACTGTAAAAAATGTCTCTGTTATTTATGTTGTTGTTGTTCTTGTTATTTTTGTAACAAATTTCCATGTTAAAAACAACATTTCTTACACCAGCTGTTAACTTGAAAGTTTTGACAGTGTTGAGTAAATTAGTACACCTGTTCTTCGCTTTACACGGTAGATACGTTCCTGACAAATCCGTGTAATCCGTGTGAAAAAATAATTTTTGTATGGGAAAACCGTGTAAAACGAAAATGACTATAAAAAAGCTTTTTTAGACATTTATTGAACACAAAATATGACTAATTCATACACTTAATAATACATAAAAATACCATTTAAGTCATAGAAAACATAAAAATAGTTAAATTTATTTGTAAAGTGAAAAAAAAAAACATAAAAAATCTATTTCGTAGAAAAAAAAATATTGTGCTTCACATAAATAAAAAAAATTTGTATAAGTTTATGACAGTGGATCATGTGTACTTCAGAAATGTTGCCAGATCCATAATTAAGTAGAAATAAATTCGCGTGCTGTCAAAATTAGTCATTTTCTACATAATTTTTTTTTTAATTTTAATTTTAAAAACCGTGTAAGATCGTAAACGTGCAAAACGAGTTGCGTGTAAAGCGAGGGATAAGTGTATTCGCATGACGATTGTAAATAAATGTTGAATCGAGGTTGTTACACTCAGGCAAACAATCAATTATTTTATGTTTGATTCAACCATAAACGCTTATGATTAGCGCCGAAACTGAAATTGTTTAAATTGAAAACATTTTTGATTCAAATAGAATCCATTTTGATTTATAATGATTTCATATATGATTCAAAGTGACAAAGTGTTTAATGCAAAAGAAAGTAATTTCAATACCTTTCAACTGCAAAACAAAACTTAAACTTTTTTATGATTGAAGAAAAGCTAAATATTATTATTATTTTTAATACTTTTCAATTTCTAAAAGTTATACATAGTTATTTGTGTTAAAAATAAACGGAAAAAATCGAAAATTTCCAGCTCTAAGTCAAAAATAAAATTTTCAAGTGCCAGTACTTGCTTAAGAACTTTTATCTTAACTTAAACAAACTGATCATTCCTCAGAAGAGTATTTATATCAGAGATGGCCAAGTCGAACAAAATATAATTATTATTATATGATGAGCTTTTATATACATACATATGTTACATAAAATTGATGAAAAATGCCATTTTTGATTCCACAAAAGGTAAAAAAACTAATCAGAAGCAAATAATAATAAAAATTACGTATAACGTGTCACGGACGACTGAATTTTGCAATTTACTCTAAACGTAGTAAATCAGAAAAAAACAGAAAAAAACAGTTTAAATTTTTTTTTGATTATTATTTTATGAGTTTTTAAGAAAAAATGAAATGCACTCAACAAAATTTCACTAGCAAGATTTTCCCACAACAAATTTTTTCATGTACATAAGTAACTTCTTAAAATTTAGTACTATTGAACAAAAAACATCAATAATTTTTTCTGTAATTCAAATAGTTTTCGAGGGTAAAAAAGTTTAATTAAAAAATGAAAGTGGTAAGTTTGTCAAACAATTTACTTTTGATATAGAGAACATGTTTTTTGCGTCCGAAATGACATATTTTTAAAAAATGCGATTTAAGAGACTTGGAAATATCGGATAGTTTGAAAATAAAGCGTTCATTATTCATGATCATTGAAAGTTTTTGGCAAAGATAAGACGGATTTCGAATGAACATTAAAGTAGAAAGGAAATGCCCTGCGTGCCGCAAACATTTCAAGAAGCCATTATTTCATACATTTTCGTTAATTATTACGAATTCCACTTTTTTTTAAACTGACATAACTTGTGCTGGAAAGAAGCTAACATGTGCTACGGATGCTATTTTTAAGATTACAAGCAAGAGGTTAACTTAGTCCGGCAATTTCGACATAAAAGTTTCGGTGAAATTAAACCAGATATTGTGAAAACATCCCAAAGACCCAAACAAACGTTTTCAAGCCCTCAGAGCTACATTGTACAAATTCTATTTTTGCATCAAATGACTTAGTGTACTTCAGAAAAGTCACGAATATTTGGAAATACCCTTATAATTAAGTCTATATACATACATATGTATATATGTACAATAGAGCGCTTCAAAATAAAAACTTTTCGATTTTTTCACGATGTGTCAGCGGATTACAGTAGCCTTATATGCCTGGACAAAGCCCATTACTAGGATTAAGGCTAATATTGAAAACTGGATTAGCGCCTTCTGTTTTAAGTGTACAACCCATGTTCCAAATTATTGATTTAAAAAATAGTGCAAGTTACAGACGTTATAAAATTTTCCAACAAAGTGGGTATGGTTTTCGGGAAACTATTAATCGGGGAGTTCTAATCCGTTATTTGCTTTTCTTCTTCTTCTTTCTTTCTTATGAAAAAATTGACAATTGACCAACCAAAATTAAAAAAGGACCGATTTTCCACTTTCTAGCTGCAAGACCTCGAATTTTATGTTACCGCCGATCCCATGGTACATAATTTTTTATGTACTGTTATTTGCTTAAAAGAATGCCGTAAACCGTATATCATTTTCTTATTTCAAACACGAGATATCTGCAATTTTCTAAATTAACAGATCTGACATAATTTGATTTTTTGAAAATGATAGAAAAATCTATAGAATAGCTCAAATTATGCCAGTTCTGTTTATGTCGAAAAATGCGGGTTTCGGGTTCGAAATAAGAAAATATTATGCGGCTTACAGCATTCTTTTAAACAAATAACAATACATTAAAAATTATGTATTACGAGATCGGTGACAAAGAAATATGGGGTAATTTTGCAACTTTAAATTACAGTATCGGAATTTTTTAATTTTTTTCCGGTCAATTTTCAATTTTTTATAAGAAAAAAAGAAGAAGGAGAAAAACTAATCACCGATTTGAATTCCCCTATTGATAATAACTGTTTGAAATAAAAAAAATTTGAATCACCTTAATATGCAAATTTGTCGCCTTTATTCTTGTGTGTAAAAGTTAACTGCTGTAGGATGGTTCAAAATTTTTGGTTTGTGGGTATTCCCTTGCGAGTTCGCTAACCGTTTTACAAACGACTTTCTCTGGACGATTTGACACATCAGTCCTTAAGGAGTGCATTTAAGTGCTGAAATCTTTTTAACATATACCATAAATATCACATAATATCCCTTTCGTATTTATTTCACTATTTAGATTCAAAAAAGTCTCAACACTGATAAAAAATTACACAGTTTAATAAAACTCGTACGAGTATTACATTGAAAATTGTGGCAACTGCTTTTCGAATGCGTAGTGAACAAACTTGGCCAAATTTTCCATACAAAGCCGTTATTACGCTGCGCACGTACGTTAACTTTTATTTTGATGCCATTCGTTTTGATGGCAATGGCCAGTCACTGTTTATCGTCATCAATGCATTTGTTGTTGTTGCTGTTTAAAAAGCCCTTTAAAGTAGAACAGCAAAAAAAAAAAAAAAAACAAACAACCTGTAGTCCGCTGCGTCATTTCTTATCTTGGCACCATAAAGCATAAGGCGGGTCAGGTTCAACCTTGATTTGCATCAAAATCAAAAGTGAACGAAATGAGTTATTTGCTCGTAATGTTTTTTAATTTAATTCAATTAACAAAATTGTTCTGGACCCTTATTTTTTGTTTTTTTGGGTTTAATCAAAAATAAAATATCGGAACGTATTGCATTGGAAGTTGCTCTTTCACTTTTTAAGGTTTCATGTTTCGCTGATAACATTAATTAACGACTACTTAATGTTTATGGATGTAATCATTAAAGAGAAGCGTAATTGAAATTGGCATAATTAGACTGAAGAACAACAATAACAAAATGGAAAATATAATAATGCTATAACTTCAGTTATTCATTTTGAAATTATTAGATTTGACTTACAGTCTGATCCACTCAAGCTTTTTATCCATCCTCACCAGGTGAGTTAAAGAATGTATGAGATGAAATGTACCCTTAAATTCAGTCAATGTGTCAGAAAAAATGTTGACCTACCGAGTTATTTCTACAGGATTGCCCAGGATAATATGGACAATTTAACAATGTTATTTTCAGTTTCAGACGCATAGGAATTCAATATTCAATGTAAGTTTTAAATTTTAGCTATGTCTAGCATTTATCCAACAGCTGCTGCACACTTTAAACGTGGATGTTAGGATGACTGAAATATTCAAAAACGTTTCTCCAGATTTTCATCTAGGGTACGTTGTGGCCTCCTGAAACTCAACAGTTTGGTTAATAGGCAAGTATTTACAAGTGAACTACCAACTAACGAAGCATCAAACTAACGGAGCTGGTGTGAATATCACTATTGTCTGTTTCTAAGCGCCACCTAAGCAAAAATGCGTTAGTTGATTTTAATGTTTCCATCAATTTTCAACATTATAAGCTTTATAAATCGAAGACGCATCGCTAACTACCCAAAATTAAGTATTTCATAATTGTAACTATAAATGAACAAACTCCGGTACTTCAGCTTAAAACTATGCAACAAAAACTTTAATCGATTTCATGACATCCTATTAAAGTATCACATATATATAACACTAAATTTAATGATATTGATGGTAAGCTACTGGTTCAGGAATTTCCTTCACAAAAGTTGCTGGTGCAGTGTAAGTAACTGGAGCCGCTTTCACTATGGTCTTTACATGTTCCACTGGTTCACGGTGAACAACAGCATTGAAACCATTGACATCATCTGCGGTATATTGAACCGTGCGCTTGTAACCATCCGCATCGATTAGTGAATATTCACCACGAACGACATCACCATCACGTTCCTCGACTTGACTCTTGGAATCGCCAGAGAGTGCGTCCTGTACACTATAGCCATATTTGTACTGAGGATGTGGATCGTATTGTTCCTCGTGCTTGGTCAAAACGGGCTGTGCATGAGCGTGAACAGCATGAACGGGAGCATAAGCAACAGCATCGTGAGCAGGCGCATATTGGCCAACGCTGGGTGCTGCATACTGCACTGGTTTCTGGATATAAGCAGTTGGTGCAGGAGCTGTATGATAGACCTGTTGAACGGGTATGGCTCCAGCGTTTGCCATGGCAATAAATGCGAGAATTGCTACAAACTAAGAAATGAAAGCGTATTAAAAACGAAGACTTTTTTTTAAAAAATTAAATATCCTAAGTTCAAAATTAAGTTACCTTGAATGCCATTTTGCTCGACTTATGGTATTTTGCTGTGCCCGTTAGATTGCTGCTCTAAAGTGAGTTTAAAAGCTGAATGTTTTCATCTGCTAATGCTCTGGGTTTTTATAGTGAAATTTGTTGGATACTATTTGAAATGAAAACAAAAAAGTTATGTGTCTCAAGGGTCCATTTGTAGTTTTGGCTTTATGATCAATCATATGTGGTATACTGGAGTTGTATTTCAATTATTTTATGGACAATTCTATAAGCAACTTATTTATATAATGCGATTCAATAAAACGCCACGAGAAATCAGTTATGAATAGAGATTGGCAAAATACTTGTTTTTAAATAAAATGTCATAACGTTATTTTCACCGTTCCAACTAGTTATTTTTCTATATGTCAATTGTATAAAAATTTTTTTCATAATATACAGTGTCAAATAACTGGAGATCTTTAGCTCCTGTATTCCAAGCTAGATCTGTGAATGATAGCAATAGTATGAAAGTACAAATAACTCTGCTCATCGGTTAAGTCATGGATTCATTAGCAATTTGCCCAACTCCACTAGCTTAGCTGTGAGGCTGGTTAGGTTTTTGGACCTCCAAAATTCAAAACAAATATTTTAAGTTAAGCCATTTCGTGGAATATTCCTTATTTAAATGAAATCTCTAATTTTATTTTGCCTAGTAACCAAATTTCTTTCTTGAATTTGTACCACATTTTTGCAATTGTAATTGCGTACGGATTAATGTCACATGCAAAATTTATTTTGCCTGACAAGCTTAGATATAATTGATTTTTATGTTATATTTGAATAACTTGAGGCATTTTGGATTATTTTGTACTTTCTCAAGTTATTGTTATGTTTGAAATCGAAACCAGTTTTTTCAATATAAATCGATAGTGTCAATTTACACTCAACAGCATCAACTCAGCTGATTTTGTCTATCAAATCGCTTTGCTAATGCGTCAACTTTAACGAAGTACTATGTGGCATCGTAAGATGTGTAAAATTAAATTAAGGGCTCAAATCAAAACGTAGTAACACTTTTTAGTTTAATATCATTTACTTGGCTTAACAGCTATTTGATGACATAATTGGGAAAAATTGAATAGTCCTGCTGAAAACAGCACTGGTTTTTGTCGGAAAAAGAATGATTTCTGTAGAAATTGATCTCAGATGTATTTTTGTTTGACAATTAATTTGTATAAAAATGGATGCGTCTTTTGCCTGAGATAACTTAAAACAGGCTCGTACCAACCGACATTGCGTGGGATAGCAAACAAATTTTATTTTGCGAAGAGTAAAACCAACGGTTTTAGAATCCCATCTAAGATGAGACGCGAGGGGATCAAAGTTCCCCTTTCCCCTGGCTTGGTACGGGCCTGACTTGAAAACTAGCTGTTTTTGATGCCAGTGTGAAAGCCTTAAAGCTTCTTATCTCGCTACAAAAAGTTGTTAAAGTCCTTAATTTCATTGTTTTCATTGGTTCTACTTTAAGTTTTCTTAGACATCAGTTGTTGGTACGGGCAGCAATAGATAAAGAGAATAGGACCTGAATCTCTAAACTAATTAATGTGATGAGAAACAGAAACTTTTAATATGAATACGGAGTCAATTTTCGGAAAATACTCTACGAAGTAGAGAAGTTCAGCTTTAATCACTCAAGTAATAACTTTTTATATAACTTTATATATGAAAGTTTTCACAGTTTCTTCTTGAGAATTCTTAGTAAGAAAACTGAGATATTTAGATAAAACCTTAAAATCACATTTATTTAACAAATCAGTTCGTAAATTTATAATTAAACTCAATTCTTTTGCTTTAGAAACGTCTGATGGCAACAGCTGGAGCGGCGGCATAAGCCAAAGGTACTGGTGCAGTATAGCGTAATGGTGCTACAGCAAGTGGAGCGGATCTTGCAAATGACACTGGAGCAGCTCTGACAATTGGCGCTGGTACGGCAGCAACAACAGGAGCAGCTTTTACGATTGGAGCAGCAGAAACAACAATTGGATCGCGACGAACGACCGCATTGAAACCATTTACAGAATCTGCGGTGTAGGTTACGGTGCGTTTGAAACCATCAGGATCAACCAAAGAGTATTCACCACGTACTACATCACCATTACGTTCCTCAACGTGTCCTTTAGTGTCGCCAGACAAAGTATCTTGCACATCGTATCCATATTGATATTGAGGATGGGGATCGTATTCCTCGAGTTCAACAGTTTTCGCCAGCACTGGAACAGGTGCTACTGCGAGTGGTGCCACAGGTACAATAGCTGCACTGGTGGCGGCAACAAAAGCAAGGAAGATTACAAACTATAAAGAGATGAGTTTGTCACGATTTATTAAAGCTTTGTACAGATATATATTAAATTTTTTTTAACAAAATTTTTAAATGTAACAATAAGATTGAAACTTTTTCACAGGATAAAATAGATTTAATATACGCTTTATTTTAGTATAATCTATTTGGTAACACACACCTTGAGAGCCATTTTTTTTTAAATTCACTTTATTTTAATTTGTCTTCGGTTCGCAAAAGTCAAAAACTGAATGTTGGTAAGTGATTAGTTCCAAACATTTTATACCAATTCTTTTGTCATTGATGCGCCTTAATTGAAATTCATTTTCAGCACGCTTTGCCATAATCGTCACTTGGCAATGCATGAGAAGCGTTTTAATAAGCAACGTTTCATAACTGTGTTCTTTAACCAGTGTCAACGGTATGGATATACCGACAGTTTTGTCAAATTATGTTATTTTATTTTGAATTGATATGACAATAATGAATACAATACTTACCTTGAGTTATCTTCATACTTATTATATAAAATGTCTGTCTCTGACCTGTTAATATGTGATGAAAATTGTTCATAGAGGTCAAAAAGTTGATCAAAGTCGAAAAGAATCGTCGATGTCGTAAAATATCAAAAAAAAGACCATTTAAGTTCAAAAAATATTTCAAATTATATATCGGTAAAGTCGCTAAAAGTCAAAAAGTGCTGATTAAATTCAAAAATGTCAATAGAATTAGAACAATATCGAAAAAGTCAATAGACCAAAACCATTATAAGTTATAGTTAATTATACTTGTAGTTATAAGAACAATGTCGAAAATAATCAGACAAATCGACTTAAAGCGAATAATGTCGAATGGCAACGAACAAGTCGATAAAAGTCGGAAGGTGTCGAAGAGTATCGAAATGCAATTAAAAGTCAAATAACGCCGAACATTGTCGAAAGAACCGAAAAAAAGTCAATAGAAGTTGTAAAATTTTCAGATATATCGTCATGTTAAAACCGAAATCGAAATACATATAAAATATATAGATTTTGTAATGCATAGTCATGTAATGAATATTACATACGCTAAGTGCATCAATTAAGTAAGGTATCTTTAGTATTTAAATTACGCAAGTGTATACACGTGTATATTAGGGTGTTTTTTTTGAAACTTTTGTAGAAGGATTTTATTTATTTTTTCCTATATTATGTATAGCTTGATTGTGATAGGAAACAAAGTGGATGCGCCGTTCGCAGGTTTGATCTGGGAAGCTGAAATTTGGGAGTCTTTTCTTCAAACCCACTTCAATAATATAGGCATATAGGGACCGCAAATTTTTTTTTTTTTAAAAACTCCCCTTCGGGTGTATTTTGTCCGGATTTTTAGTCACACGAAAAATGTGGGCGTGGTTTCACAACAGGGGTGGCATCTCCCATACAACTAAAAAACCTAAAACGCTATATCTTGGCACCTGAGGCAGACTTTTTCTTCGTTTTAGTAAGTCGGTTTTTTAGTTAAATTTCAACGAAATTGGACATAAGTTCTGTCCCCGCCATTCACAGGTTTGAGCTAGGAAGCTCAAATGTTGTGGCAATTATTTTTATTCCTTAAGCTATAATATAGAAAAAAATATATAAAATCCATCTACAAAAGTTTAAAAAAAAGCACCCCAGTGTATATATACTTTTTGATATATAGGGCGGTAAGTGTGTATTCATTGCGAAACTACACGCACTTGGTAAACTTTTATTTTTATGCTTTTTTTATAAGATATATTGCCTTGAAGCGTTACGTTAAAATGTTTGAATAAATAACTGAAATAACTTAAGGGTAAGGTGTTCGCGTTAGTGTAACCTTGATGCAGTCAGCCATATAGTACAGATTATCAAAAGTTTTATGATTTGCCACACCTCTTATATTTAGCTCTAGATGCAAGGATACTGTACGAAGAAGAAGATTCAACTGAGAAATCTATGAGAAGTAGTTCAAATTGAGATGCTAGATGCACAATTTCTTCGACACAACAAGTCTTTTTTTTTGATTTTTTTAAATGCTATACATATATACTTCACTCAATCTTAAGAATTTATCTATTTTCAAATCGAAAACTTTTTGGTGTGGCACCTACCAAAAAGTTTCTAAGTGTTATTTTAAGTGATCTATAGCATCAAATGGTATTAAATTAAGTGTAGGTGATTTTCTTGCTAAAAGTTATATTTGAATTAAAAGTAGACGAATAGCATCTGTGGGCACGGCACCACCCACACAAGTAATATACTTTAAGTGACATATGTACCGAACCAAGTAAGCAATCATACTAAAGTTTGGTGTAGAATGTTGTTCATGAAAAGCTATGTATTTCTGGATCAAAATCGGGCTGAATTGTATGATACCAGGTTGGTGTGTCACCGCCTTAAATTTTAGAATTAATTACGGCATATCTCGCAAATTTTACAAACTATTGTGATAAAATTTGGTATGCATATGCCGTCACGAATATAATTTATTGAACCAAAAGTAGACGCAATTGGAAAAATGGGCGCGTCGTTTTTCGACTTATTTAATTATTTCATTCTGTTTAAAAACTGTTCACATTTTGACTTCACAACTTTCAACTTTTTCTCAACATTTTCCATACTTATCCGCCTTTTTCAGTTTTTTAAAATATTTCCCCATTTTTTGACTGTTTTAGCTTTATTCTACATTTTGCATTTTTTTTTTTGACTTTTTCAACCTCTTTCAACTGAATGGAATTTACCAAAACTTATCAACATTTCATTTTTTTCAACTTCTTTTAGTTTTATTTTTGAGTTGTTCAACCTATTTCAAATTATTTCAATATTTTCCATATTATATTGACTTTTTTAAGCCTCTATCAACATGTTCATACTTTATCGACTTTCTCAACCTCTTTCAACTTATTACAACATTTCCATGTTTTTTTTTTAATTTTTCATTCTTTCCACACTTTTCAACATTTTTGGAATTTTACGGGTTTTTCAACTTTCTAAATATTTTCTATATATTTGCGACTTATTTAAATTTTTCTACATTTTTCATTCTTTTCGATTTTTCCTACAACAAAACGAAAAACCGAACTATGGTCGGACTCCTGGTGCCGAATAATTGAAAATTGTAAATTTATCCAATACAACACGTACTGTTAATGGTAATTGCAATGGATATTAATGACTAAAGATAACATTTTTATTAGTTTAATAGTTACGAGTTTTTTTTATATTTACACGAACACTATTTTCTTCTTAATTAGTTAAATTGTAAAGTAACATAGTTCTATGCCTATGTAAAAATAATCGAATTTTAATTTTACCATAATTTTATCTTAATGATTGCTAATAAATACTTTATAAAAGCCTATTATTTCGATTGTAACATCAAAACTTTGCAGTTAGCAGACGGAAATGAAGGTTTTACAGAAACTAAGTGGAATACTGCTGTACTTTTTGATCAGTCTGCAAGCAGTGCAAAAATCGGTATTATTATTATATTATGATTATATTATGTTACATAAGATGTACATGTATCAGAGATTATATACAGGACAACAGCATGATGAAATTTACAAACGTAATTTGTAAATCCTCTGATGAGAGCTTTGCAAAATTTGAAAAATGATTCATTAAGTCAGTCAATCGTAGTTGCAATACATTAACAATGAGAACGTCCTTACTTCAGGCACCAGTTAAAAATTTTAGTGTAAGTATTTGTGAAGTTTCAAATATTTATGTATTACGAGTATTTTGTTTGTACATAGATGCGTTTGTATTTCAAGCGCAAAGAGAACGGTTGGAAACCCTTTTTATACGATGCCTATGTTGATGATGGTTGCAAATATTTGCGGACACGTTCGGGTGGTCATCTAGTATTTAAAATAGCTCTTGGTATTTTGAAAAACTACAGTAACTTCAAGGAATACTGTTCATATAAAGTAATTCTATATTTGTTCTTCACTATAAATGGAACTTAAAACTTTTTAGTGTTTTTTTTTTCTTAGAAGTATTTGGAAATAGATAATCTTCCTAATACTGCAGTACTAAATGGCCTTGAACTATTACCACTTCCTAATGGAGAATATGGTGTATACCTTTCTTTGCTGCTAAACGGATTGTACCGTATAACGATTGACACTTTTGGAATGTTTACATAACTAAAGAGTATAGGAACCAACAAACTTAAGCATATCGGTAATTTTGTATATGACTGCACACTTTATTTGTTTTTAACTTTTTTCCACATTTTTTGGAATGAAAAATCTAAAAAACTATGGGGAACATGATTTAAAAACCTATAATCAATATTTTAAAATTGCTTTGATCTTATATAAAAAAAATAAAAATTTTTTAAATAAATTAGTTTGAAAACTATTTTTTTAATTTAAAAAAATGTTTCTGAAAATATATTTAATGTTATTATTTTTTTATATATTATTTATCATTCAATCCAAAGAATGCATCTTTTCTCAAATCGAAATTCCCAAGTACCTTTGGAAAATATCATACTACAATAAGACTGGTACGCACTTTCAATTACATCTCTAATTTTAGACCCAGTCTATTGTACAGGATGGAATTGTACATATTTTTAAAATTTCGTTAAGCAAATCCTTACACTCAAAAAAATGATTGTTTAGAAAGCGTGTGTGGCAAATTATCGAATGCCCAAAATAAGCACTTATTATTTCAAGCAAACACTTAGTTTTTGCCTTAAACTAAAAGTATGTGTAAGCAATGTAAAAACAATGTTTGAAAAATCATCAAAATATTTCAGTTAAGCAATTCAATTTATTGAGATATTTTGACAAACACATACCTTTTGCTCTAAGCACTTCTCTTTTCAACAAACGATTTGTCACTTGTAAAACTAGTGGTTATTTCTTGTCAGAAGATAACAAGTTTATGTTAAAAAAATATTATTATTTCCCACTGCAATTTTCCCAAACACTTAAAGTTGTTCCATCTGTCTCATTTGTGGTAAATAATATTTATTTTTTTTGAGTGTATAAGCATTTTTCTTTTTCATTAATATGAATTCATGATTTACGGTTTGCGTCCTTAGACCACTGGCTTTAGTATGTCCACCTCCGGACTCGCTAGCCAGAGTAATTCTATATTGGAGAACGCCATTGCAAGCTCTAAAATAAATAAATATGAACATTTTTACGGTTAAAAAATAAGCAATTTACATCATAAGACTTTCGCGAAATATTTGAAAGGTTCCAAAAATTTAAAAAAATTGGTTGTGGGGGTTAAACAAAAGGACCCTTCTTTTTAGCTACCACAAAGTACCCCGATGGTTAAAAAAAAAATGTTGGAGCCAATTGCAGCTGAAGAATCCCTATTTCTAAACATTTATAAGCTAGTTGAAGAAATTTTCAATTTAAAAAGTTTTTGAAATAACTTTTCCAATAAAGTTTCAATTTCGAAACGCAATAGACGAAAAATCCAAAAGTCTGTCTTGTCGCATATAGAGAGACATTTTCTCGTTTGTTAGATTGGCTGATTTAACTTGAACTGAATTTCAACGCTGCTGACTCTCTTCCTGTTTATGCTCCGGCTGGACCGTGCCTTGGTGTGTGCGGGCCCCTAGGCCAAATATTTGGAATTCATTTCATTTCTCTTTTTGGCGCGGGAGCAATGTCGTTCGACGTGCTGCGGAATAATTTGGAGGAACAAATGTGAGTAGTAGGTACTTATGTAGGATTACTACGGTAGACATCTTCCCATGAGCTGCTGGCGCATTGTTTTCTCATTCTATGTTGTGCTGGGAGTCCACTGCTTGAAGCTTACACTATTTTTTTTTATATAAAATTTCTACAAGGCGGCCGGTATGTTTGGTGTTAGCTGATTTATTCAGGTAATTTTGTGAAAATGCCTTCATTGTCATTGAAAGTTATCTGTCTGAATCCAATTTGCGCCAATAATGAATATTCTGTGGCGTTCGTTTAATAGAAGTGACTCCTTTAAAAACTTCATTTTCGAATTGTTCTTCCAGTGTCTTGAAACCATCATACACCCAGCGAAGTAGCTATATAGGACAAGATAATATTATGATTTTTCTCAAAAAATGGGACGTTTATTTGATTTCAAATATACGAACACCTCGTTAAACGCGTCACGCTCGAAACTTTCCAGGAGTGTCTCTTATGGTATGGGCTGGATTTAGCCAATTTGGTAAGACTCAAATTTGTTTTGTACCTTATAAAATGAATGCAGAAGATTATGTGGAGTTATTGGACAACGTCTAAATAAATTTTGCTGATGAAATTCATGTAGAAAATTGGTGTTTTCAGCAGGACAACGCTCCAATACATAGCGCTAGGTATACCAAGGCATTTTTTGAAGAAAGAAATATACCTGTATTGAAGTGGCCTGCTGTTAGTCCTGATTTAAACCCCATTAAAAACCTGTGGAGCACACTTTGCCAAAGAGTGCTTAGAAATAGACGTCAGTTCAACACTTTGTTAGAGCTTAAGAACGCCATTCAGGAAGAATTAAAAAAAAATTCCTATTTATGAGCTTCAAGCATTAATAAATTCGCTGCCATGACGCTTATTTGATGTCATTATTAACAGTAAAATACTTTTTAATTTTTATTTTTTTTTTATTCTTGAACTGTACAATAGGTTTTGTGTTTTGTCCTGTGTAGCTCTTTCCAATGTAGTTTTTAAAATGTAAAAAAATATTAGATACTTAAGAAAAATTTTGTGAAAAATGAATTTTTTATATATGTTTCAACTAGATTTAATAAAAAAAAATATTTTGAAAAAATTACATCTCACAACAAAAAAATTTTTAATATTTTATGTTGTCCTATATAGCTAATTCGCTGGGTGTATACGGTACTTGACAATTTGGTTTGTTTAAATCTCCAGTCTCACGAAGTCAATCAGGAGGAAGATACATTATTGATATGCTTATCTGTTTTTTACCAGCTTTCGAAACAAAGTTTTTTTCTAATGCTAAATTAATTTATTTATTTATTTGGTCTACTGAACAGACAAATTACCAATCGATAATTAAAACCAAATCAGTCAAATTAATTCAAAAGCAAAAATAAGCTTAAGCGAGGCTTATTGAAATCTAATATTGAACAAAAACTATTACTTACACAATTCAATTCATCTAGTTATTGGCTTCCAAAATACGATTATTGCACAGATTCCTTGAAGCCTGAAGCAATATAATAAAAGACCGACAATTCAACATAACTAATTTTATAATGTAGAACATTTTAAGCAAACAATAGATCGTTCTTCTGTCTTTTAATGACAGAAATCTAAACAATTTACGTCGGTCAACGTACGATGAAAGACTTTCAGCCAATAAAAATTTTTTAAGTCCCTGCTTGGGCAATATTTTTTTGGACCCTTTATATGCGAAAATGATTTAGGGAATAACTGAATATTATAGAACTTGTACGTTTCTTGTAAGTCACGATACAGAATTTACTAACATTCATATGAAAATTATTTGAAATGCACCGATTTTGAAAATTTGAAACATATTGGAGTTTAACGCAATCCCGCAAATGTGATATTTTCAAAAAGAATGGGGCAAATCAATCAGAAAAAATGAATGATATACAATGTCTACCAGATAGTTGTAGATTTGATTGAGCATCAAAAAACAAAAAACTTAACATGTACTTTATGCCTTAGTAATTTATTTTTTACCAATTTTTCTTTATATAATTTTTGATTTTTCTTTAATATGAAATAAAGTTTTTAATTTGGTTTTAGAAATATACTTTACTTTTTATTACATAAGCATTTTTTAATTGATTTAGAACTTTAATCCTTTTAACTTTAAGTTTTTTAAAAATTTAAATTAAAAAAAAAAACATAACGTAATTAAAAATTAACTCAAAAATAATTGAGTTTTTATATGCAAGCACTTATCCAAAAACAGTCTTTGGCCTTTGAAATTAGATTTTTAGGGTGTTTCGAAAAATTCTTATATGCCAATCGTCGTATATTGTCTCTTAATTTGTTTCTGCTCACAGATGCACTATTCCATGCTGGTGGATGGCCAGCTTTTTCATCCATACTATCCTACGATATAAGATTTCCCACAATATTGCCTTGTACTTATTTAGTGCAATAGTTTTCTCAGCCAATCCCAAGAAAAAAAAAATATTTGTGGCTTTTTATTCTAACTGGTGCTTCCCATATGGGAGGATTGTGGGATCTGGAGTGAAAAATTTTTAGCTCATTTTAAAAAATATAAAATGGTCGGAAGTATGAAACATACTTTCAAAGAATTTCTAAGTATACTGAGCCGATCGAATCGTGTTTTATTTCTCCCGCAATGCCTAAAATGATTTTTAATCTCTGACTCCGTTTTATGAAGATTGCCAATTGCTAGCAAAAAGTCAAGGGTTTGAAACATTTAAGCCCCAGATGGAAAAATTAATATTTGAAAGAGATTCATCGGATTGTCAAAAGGAAACCAAATCAACAGATCCTCAATATAAATGATTTGATTGCTTTTAGAGATATGTATCCGTAGTAGTCGTTGTGGCACATAACGGCGTCTCAATTAAGTAGAAAGAGTCGCCTATGCTCGTCGGAGCATGGTCTTTCGTCGAGCTGACGGTCCTCCTTTTGTCTTGCTCCAGATTATTTGCGATGAGACTGTAAGGTTGATAGAGATGTCGCAATGATGATCACCTTAGCTTATTTCGCGCTCATATAAGGACGTATGATGGCAAGAGTAACAGACAAAGAATCCCTTATGTGAAAAGGAGAAGGATCATTGGAAAAAAATCACTTTCTGTTAAAAGAAATGTTTAAGAAGGGAACAGTCACAAAGGTTAGGAATTCTTATAACATAATTGAAAGATTTCGGATGATATATTTCCTGATAAGACACCTCACATGTGTTGTAAGTTGAATGAGTTTGAAATTATTATTTTGAAATTTATCAATGAAATTGTATTAGGGATTGAAAAGCGCTCTGGACCCTTTTTAGTCAATGTGGCGTACCAGCTTATGAAAAATGGGTACTAGTTGAGTTTTCTATCGGAAATTGCATATATTTTCAATCTCTTATGCTACAAGTGATAGTTTCGTTTTCTGTATGTTTTTATCGGGTATCCCGGAAGCTGTCATAACGCAAATGTGTGGAATAATAGCCGAATACATACATATATTAGAGAATCACATCTGCTGAACAAGTGTAAGACTTACCAGATTTGGCTTACCCTCTTTAAAAGTATATAATCATTCCTTTTAAATGCAATGGATATCGGTCATTCTTTAAATAATTGCACATTTTTTGAAACAAAACATCTCAAAAGCTATGCGGAATAGGATAACGAAACTAACAATTAGTATAATTTTTGTTTAAGAATAACATCTTTGTTCATGATTCTATTATATGTATGTTACTCTTCAATCAATACTAAGAATCGAAGTTCAAGACATAACTTTGGTAAATTGATTTTTTATTGATGTGCACACCAATCTAATACCAGAATTTCGGTTTGAAAACAGATATGTTCTTAGGATTGATTTTAAAACAACATATGAACAAATCAAGACAACAAATACTTATGTTGTGTTGGAGATATTTTGAGAAACGTTTTTATAAATAGAAAAGTTAGTATATTAACGAATCTATTTAAATTATTTTTAATTTCAATTTATGTTAATAATAAGTAGTATACATACATGTGTATCATCAGTAATGCTATTGTAAAAAAAGACAAACGTCAGAAAAGTTCAGTTCAGTTGAAAATTAAGAATTATAAAAAATCAACTTAAACTGATTTCAGAAAGAGTAAAGAAACGTCAATATAGAATAAATCTTTTTTAAATCTCCTACAATTCACTCTGTTGTGAATCTTTCTAACGCAATCCTTAATTCTAACATTGTTTTAATTTTTACGTATTTAACTTATATGGTTTTATCGTCATTGTTATTGACATGCAATGCAATCCACATTTATACGAATTAGAGAAACTAAGAGTAAAGTGAAGATGAAGCCGTATTTTTTAAAGTAAATTTTGAAGTTGAGAAAAAAAAAACCCTATTAAATTATTTTATAGCGTCTGCCTCTGATATATTGTGCTAAAGGCATAGTATAGATCAGGGGTCGGCAAAATTTGATTTTCCATAGCCCAATTGAGCTGAAGTACATCACACACATTGTTTTTTGCCGACCCCTGGTATAGATAACGAAAATATATATCGACACTTCCAGGGTAACGGGTGTGACAGTTTAACTCTTATTTTCATTCATATCTTTTCAGACAAGTGTGAGAATGCAATTTAATCTCTTGTAACAAGTACTATGGCACCTTCTGATATTTATTAAAAGTATAGAAATTCGACATCTAATTTTATGAGTTCAGAAAATGCTTTTAGAGTGCGTAACGGGTGTGACGTTGAGAAAATATGTGATGTTTTTTATTAAAATTATGAGAAACTTTCAACATAAACTTTTAAATAATATATACAAAGTCACTTCAAACATGTAACGGGTGTGACATCCAAATGTAACGGGTGTGACATAACAATAATTTTATAGTAAAAAATGAAGTAAAAAAAATTTATTGAAAAAAAAAAAGAAAAACAAAGAAATTCAATATGTGAAGAAGATTTTTTATCTATTATGGTAAAAATTCGATGTGATGCATCGTTTAATTTTGAATACTCGCAATTTTTCATACATGTCTATAATTTTTTTTTCGAAAAGTGGTCAGTTAAGCTGAAAGTGTGGATATAAGATGTAATAATTTTTAATTTACAATATTTCGAAGAAAAAAAATATAGCACAAAAAAAAACCATGGAGGCTAGAACTAAAAAAAAATATTGGATAAAGCTAACTCGAGCTTCATTTTGGACCATATTCAAAGTTCGTGGGACTAATCGAGAAGATTTCTTCGTATACAGCAGATCATAACGCAATATTTAGGACACATCCATGGCATATAATCCTAAATCGTCAGCAATTATTCCTTTTGTCAATCGAGGATCTTTGTCAACTTTAACCTTTACCAGGATCACATTTCTCTCGTCGCGACGCGTCGGTCGAGGATTTAGGCCGACCTTCTCGTGGCTTGTCGTGGTCTAGTCTGAAGTCTTCGACACAACTTGGAAAGAGTCTGAAGATATAGTGCATTGCAATTTGGGTTTCACTAAAAATTTGTAGTGGCTTCAGTTAACGCCGAAAGCCATAAAGATTCGCAGAACAAATATCTTGCTGCGTTTTTGGCGCAGTTTGCCTTGAACTTTCATTTTTTTGTATTCTTGTCTCCATTCCGATCGATCTTTCTGAAACTTAAAATGAAATATCGAAACACTTTGAATTTTTTAAAAATATATAAGCTAGCACCAACTAAGCGATATTTTGTTAGTCCCCTCGTTTGTATTTGTATTCAATTCTATTAAGAATTAGAGGCCGCATATTTCATCTCAAGTGTTTCTTAAAATGTTTGTTGTCCTTACATGCTTGGAAAATCAAACGAAATGCAGGTTTACTTTCAAAATACCCTCTGGCTATTGATTTCATGTATAAAAATTAATTTTTTTTGCCGCCCTACAAAATAGTAATAAATAAATTTTTTTTTGTGGTCTTTAACCCTAGAAAGATAATCTGCGTCAAATTTACGCATGGATATTCAAAATATTGCTCACTCTCCCTATGCAGTGCGAACATGTCGCTGTGCATTAAAGACATCTCAGTCGTTAATTAATAAATTTAAGTCTTTGAATTGTTTTATTTATTATTTCACCTTTGTGTAGAAAAATAATGTCGATAGCTTTGCTCAAAGTTTTAAGTATATATACCAAATAAATAGTTATGCGTCAATTTTACGTATGATTATCTTTTACGTATGTCACAGTATGATTATCTTTCTAGGGTTAAAAGTATCTTTGACTATAAGGCCCACAAACGAAAAAATAAATAAAAAAACTATCTGTATGTTTTGTTACTAGAAAAAGATTAAAAAAAAGTTTTTTGGTCCCGAAGACTAGTGAAAAATAATATAAAATTTTTGTGTTTTATGGGCTTTAAAAGTATTTAACATATATACATATATTGTATGTACAAAAATATTTTTTTTGTGGGATTAACATAACATGAAATATCCGTGTTAAAACCCCCCTTCGATAATATATCTGCGCACTGGGCCTCGAACACCCGGCCAGCACTGCAAATACTGTCTATAATGGCTTCTAATTTTTGGCTTGGGCAAAAATAGCATTTTCATTATTAATATAATTACGATTTTTTATATTCACACGAATATTACTTAGATATTAATCAATTGGGCTCTAAAAACATTTATATATAAATTGAATATTAATTATACTTAAATTGTATTTTAATTATTTCGAAATTTCATAAACTCTTTTTAACAACGTGTTGCTTCAATAGTAGCTTCAGAAATTAGAAGTTAACGGAGGAAAATGAACGTTTTACAGAGACTAAGTGGAATACTGCTGTACTTTCTGATATGGCTGCAAGCAGTACAACAAACGGTATTACTATTTTTCTGATTATCTTATATTATATTCAATTTACAAGTACGAGCAAATTATCTACAGGAAAACAGTATGATGAAATATACAAACGTAATTTGTAAATCTTATGATGAGAGCTTTGCAAAATTTGAAAAATGCTTCATTAAGGCAGTCAATCGTAGTTGCAATACAATAACAATAAGGACGTCCTTATTTCAGGCTCCTGTTAAAAATTTTAGTGTAAGTATCAACTTGCAAGTTCGCAAGTATTAGTGTAGTTTCAAATATTTATCTATTAAGAGTATTTTGTTTGTAGATGCGTTTGTATTTCATGCGCAAGGAAAACGGTTGGAAACCCTTTTTATACGATGCTACTATTGATGATGGCTGTAAATATTTGCGGACACGTTCTGGTGGTCATCCAGTCTTTAAAATAGGTCTTGGTATTTTGAGAAACTACAGTAATTTAATTGAAGACTGTCCCTCTAAAGTAATTCGTAATTTCTTCTTACTACTTGAAACTTAAACTTATCTATTTGTATTTTTTTTAGAAATATTTGGAAATAGATCATCATCCTAATGCTGCAGTAAATTATGGCCTTAGATTTTTACCACTTCCTAATGGAGAATATGGTGTATACCTTTCTGTGCTGTTTAACGGATTGTACCGTATTACGATTGACGCTTTTGGAATGTTTACATAACTAAAGAGTATGGGAACCAATAAATTTAAACATATTTATATAACACCTTCCGATATAGACAACGCTATGGATACATGAATGCGAGAAAGAGCTCTTCATTTATTAAAGCAGGATACCGGTAACACAAAATTCAAAAGGGTTCTGGGACTTAATTATTTTTTTTTTGACATATTTTGCTATAGTTATTCGACCTTTTTAATAAAAAATATTATTATTTTTTCTTATGATAATGTAATTTGCTTTGAATAATGACGAGATCAAATCGTTTCATTGTCAAAAACCTAAAAAATTAAAGTTGGTTAGTAACATAATATATATAATTTGCAAAGGGATTCTGAGACCGTATCGCGGAATTCGTGACGGTTGGCAGGCTCCTTAAAGTTCCAATTATACTTTATTTGAAAATCATGCTACGTTCCAGCTTAACTCATTTAGCGTTAACTTATTGACTCTATATTATTTTGTGAACAAACTTTTATCAGAAATATCATAATTTATTCTATAACATGTCTTCATTTTCATTGAAATATATTTGTTCGAATAATCTCATACAATTTTCACAATATCGTGAGTAGTTGGCTTTGTGTGTTCTAAAACCTTCTCCCCTTTTTTTTTTGCTTTATAAAAATCAATTTATTTTTCATCTATTGCTTTTACATGAATTGTGCGGATTTTTCAAAAAATTCG
Source organism: Tricholauxania praeusta (assembly GCA_949775025.1). Classification (NCBI taxonomy): domain Eukaryota; kingdom Metazoa; phylum Arthropoda; class Insecta; order Diptera; family Lauxaniidae; genus Tricholauxania; species Tricholauxania praeusta. The sequence goes on from OX459029.1 coordinate 34,665,164, forward strand.
AATGAGAAATGGTAAAAGTGGCAAACTTGAAAACGTTGACAGAAGAAAAAATGTATATCCTCAGATTTTCAGAATTTCTTTTTATACATATATATAACATAGGTAGTTAAGTATGGTTAACCAAAATTAAAAGTTCCAGTTGCAGTTTTTCAGATTTTTTTATCAATTTTTTCCTAATTTAATTTTTGAAGGAACAAAATTTATTTAGATTATTTGTATCGAAATTTATTACAATAGCATATTGGCAAAAAGTTCATACGTTCACATTTTGTAAGATTTTCGAAATCCGCATTGCGAAATTAATGGGAACTGATAGCCATTTTGAAGAAAAAGCTTAAACCATTTCCACCCTTGTATCGGAGGTTGGGTTATCAGTGGGCTGATTTTTTTCATATTCACAAATTTTTGTTGTCTTAACTTAAGAAACATCTGTCCTAAAATTCAAGAGTTTATCGCAATTATTACTACTTATGGCCACAGTTCCATACCAACCCATTTGCGCCATTGCACCATAAGTAATATAAGGTTCTTGGCAATTATTTTCAAATTCATCCAAATAAACCCGTTGTCCCCTGCATCTTCGTCGATTATTTGTCTGCAAGTCTTACGGAGTTAGTCAGGAGAAAAACCGTTGAAATCTTAAAAGTACTTGTACATGGCTTTTTCTGGAAAAAAGAAACTTATGTTTAAGTCAATAAGAATGTAAATAATGAAATTTTGTTATAGTATATTTTGTGTCCTAAATATAAAGAAAAATCTAAGGAACATTTCAACTTTTGAGGAAAAAAAAAAAAATGCCAGTGGATTCTTCTTTATCGAATTATGTAAAATTGTTCGCTGTTTCAAGAGTGTGACTGACTAACCACCAATTGCTGTTTTACTGCTTGGCCTTGCTGAAGATTTTTATGATTTGAGAAGCTACACACAGGGTATATTATTATTGCTTTTCCATTTCTGATGCATAGTAGGAGACTTGGCAGCTACGGAAAAGTGTGTATGTGTACATTAGAGCGGTTCAAAATAAAAACCTTTTGTTTTTTCCATGATGTGTCAGCGGATTACAATAGGATTAAGATTAATATTGAAAACTGGATTAGCGCCCTCTTTTTTAAGTAGAAATGTTAAATGGTGCAAGTTATATGGGTTGTCAAATTTTCCAACTAAGTGGGTATGGTTATCGGGCAACTATCGATCGGAGAATTTAAATCCGTGATTAGTTTTTCTTCTTCTTATTTCATTCTCATTAAAGCATTTAAAATTTTCCGGAAAAAATACCGATTTTCCACTTTCTAGTTGCAATACCTCAAATATTATCTTATCGCCGATCCCGTGGTACATAATTTTTAATGTACTGTTATTTGCTTAAAAGAATTTATGTTTTATTGAAAATTCTTGTAGTGGCATTGACCATTTCAAGTTATAGTGTATTAAGGTGAATGCAGTGAAAACAACAAAGGATTTGAGCTGTTACACAAGAAAGGCTTAAAAATTTAAAAATTAGCGATATGTGTACATAAGGAAAATCGAAAAAAAGTTTATAAATATGAAAAAACTCATATTTTCTTAATTTTTTTGGTTAAATTCAGAAAAATTAAAATTTTGCAGCTCTGGTAGCAACCACAGGACTGTTTTTTATTTATTTTTCAAATGAGGATATACTCGAATATGAATAAATTTTCGAAAATCGAGCATTCTTGAAGTATTCTTGAACATGCCATTTATTTGAACATGTTTAGTATATATGTATGTTACCGGCCAAACTAGTTTTTCCTAGGACAAACTAGTTCATCCGAAGTTAGGATGAACCAGCTTAGGCTAGGATGAAATAGGGTTATTATTTACTTTTACGGCCTTACTCTCAATTTTCTTGAAATTTTAGTATGTTAGGGTAAGTATGAGGCCTTCGGCTGCGACTCAGCACTTACATCCCACGATATGTTCAATCCCGGCATTGTGGGAATCTTCGGCCGTGGCTCACTATACTTTGTCCAACACGGACTTCGATTACACACCGGCGTGATGCTGGTGTTGGACATGTTGGAGGATGTAAGTCCTGAACTGCAAATACTGTCTATGCAGTTTAGAGGCTTCTAATTTTTGGCTTGGGCAAAAGTAGCATTTTCATTAGTAATATAATTAGGATTTTTTATATTTACGCGAACATTACTTAGATATTAATCAATTGGGTTCTAAAAACATTTATATATAAATTGAATTTTAATTATAATTTAATTGTATTTTAATCATTTCGAAATTTCATAAACTCTTTTTAACAGCGTGTTGCTCCAATAGTAGCTTCAGAACTTAGAAGTTAACGGACGAAAATGAACGTTTTAAAGAGACTGAGTGGAATACTGCTGTACTTTCTGATATGGCTGCAAGCAGTACAAAAAACGGTAGTATTATTTTTCTGATTATTTTATATTATATACAATTTACAAATAATACAAATTATGCACAGGAACCCAGTATGATGAAATTTACCAACGTAATTTGTAAATCCTCTGATGAGAGCTTTGCAAAATTTGAAAAATGCTTCATTAAGGCAGTCAATCGTAGTTGTAATACATTAACAATGAGGACGTCCTTACTTCAGGCACCAGTGAAAAATTTTAGTGTAAGTATCAACTTGCAAGTTCGCAAGTATTAGTGTAGTTTCAAATATTTATCTATTAAGAGTATTTTGTTTGTAGATGCGTTTGTATTTCAAGCGCAAGGAAAACGGTTGGAAACCCTTTTTATACGATGCTTATATTGACGATGGTTGCAAATATTTACGCACTCGTTCGGGTGGTCATCCAGTATTTAAAATAGCTCTTGGTATTTTGAAAAACTACAGTAACTTAAAGGATGACTGTCTATATAAAGTATTTCTATAATTATTCTTAACTATAAATGGAACTTAAATTTTTCTTGTATATTTCTTAGAAATATTTGGAAATAGATCATCTCCCTAATACTGCAGCAATATATGGCCTTAGATTTTTACCACTTCCTAATGGAGAATATGGAATATATCTTTCGTTGCTGATGAATGGATTGTATCGTATTACAATTGATTCTTTTGGAATAATTACATAGGTTAAAGAGTATAGCAACCAACAAATTCACACATATATAGAGCACAGTATATGTAGACAACGCAATGAATGTACGAATGCGAGGAAGAAGCTCTCCATTTTTTAAAGTAAAGGCAGTAAAATTAACACCAGGTAGCACAAAATTGAAACGGTCTCAGGGATTTAGTTATTTTTTTTCCACATATTTTGTTATAATTATTCGACCTTTTTAATAAGAAATAAAGTATTTATTATTTTTGATTATGATAATGTAATTCTTTTTTGCTTCATGACGAGATTAATTCGTTTTATTGTCATCAACCTAAAAAATGTTCGATCTCGCGTTGAAGTTGGTGAGTAATGTAATATTTAATTTAGAAGGGGATTCCGAGGCGCCTTAAAGTTCCACCTTTACCTTATTTGAAAATCATGTTACGTAGCAGTTTAACTCATTTAGCGTTAATTCATTTACTCTATATTATTTTGTGAACAAACTTTTATCACAAGATCATAATTTGTTCACTAATGTAGCACGTCGACAGAAATAACATTGTTTTATTTTATAAAAATCCATTTATATTTCATCTATCGCTTTTTGTGCGTATTTTTCAAAAAATTTCAATGAGAAATGGTAAAATAGGCTTGCTAACTATGACATGGAAAAAAAAAAATATTTCACCGGATTTTCAAAGGAATTACTTTGAAATCAGCATAACGAAATTAATGGGAACTGTTAGTTATTTTGAAGAAAATGCTTCAAGCATATCCCACCTTTGTATGGGAGGTAGGGTTGTCTGTGGGCTGATTGTTTTCATATTTACAAACTTTTGTAGAAATTTCAAGATTTATCGCAATTATTACTATTTATGGCCTCTTTATGTTCCACACAAACCCATCCATTGCACCATAATATAAGGTCCTTGGCAATTATTTTCAAATTCATTCAATTAAATCCGTTGTCCCTTGCACCTTCGTCGATTATTTGTTTACAAGTCTTACGGGGTTAGTCAGGCGAAAGACCGTTGAAAACTTAAGAGTACGTTCACATGGCTTTTTCTAGAAAAAGTTCAAGTCAATAAAAATGTGAATAATGAAATATTGCTATAGTACATTTTCTGTCCTAAATATAAAGTAAAATCTAAGGAACATTTCTACTTTTGAGGGGAACAAAAACGCCAGTGGACTCTTCTTTATCGAATTATGTAAAATTGTTCGCTGTTTCGAGAGTGCGACTGAATAACCACCAATTGCTGTTTTACTGCTTGGCCTTGCTGAAGACTTTTATGATTTGAGAAGCTACACACAGGGTATATTATCATTGCTTTTCCATTTCTGAGCCATAGTAGGAGACGTGGCAGCTACAGAAAAGTGTGTATGTGTACATACATTCTTGATCTACTGGGTCGACATTGAGGGTATTCCTGAAAACGCGAAAAAGCCTCGAAACCTGCGTAAACTGAGCACATTTTCGAGCCTCGAAAATAATTTGTATGAAGAAAAGTTTGCGCAACCCTCGAAAACTTTCGTGGCGAATTAGTTGAGCAAGTTGCCTCAAAAAGTTGGAAAGTGAATCAGTGTTGCCGTTTGTCGAAATAATTTGCTGTCAGTTTGAAATTTCTTTAGAAATTTGTACATAAGCTTAACATAACAATTTTGAAATATATTAAAAGCACAATTCTCAGAATTTTTGTTTGCTTTCCTATTTGTGTTTTTTTATTTATTAATTTAATTCTACATAGTTTTTCTTTTCGGTGTGATACATTTTTTTCATCGCTGTGGCAACACTTATCAAACTGTCAAATTGCTCAATCATTTACGCGTTTGCATTGATAAGTGTGCTCCTAAAAGAAAGAGTTTTCGCGTTTAGAGGAATACCCTTACTGTATGTTTGCCAGTTTGTGTATCTGCCTGCCTGTCTGTATGTGGACGTCAAGAGAAAAAGAAGTCCGACAAATTGATATTTTGCTTTTTCACTGGTTAGATTATAATTGGGATTAATCATTTTGCGGAAATGCCTTCTGCCCACACAAATCTCGACTTCAATTTATTCATCATAATATACTTTTAGAAAATGTGCAATAATCCAAATCCAAAGACCTTAAATATAGAGTGTTAGTCTTTAACATCGCGAATAGGGATTTATTGCGATTTCGGAGAATTGTCCTCAAAAACTTAGACCAGTAACTGTGAGTCTGTTTAAGATGAATTCAAACAAAACATAACATAGTAAAAGCTTAAAGTTTCTTTAAAATATCATCAACTATTGAAATTGAAAAATATTTACTTAAGTAAAACACAATTTTAGCTTAAAGATATATAAACTTGTATTAAGAGATTGTATTGCTCTAAAATTCTGCGACTTTTGTTTGAAAAATGAATCTGGATTCTCTCATTAGTTGAAGAAATGTGATGAATTGCTGCAAAAAATTTTATACGCTTTAGTAAAATAATTAATGTAGAGAAAAATGTTTGTATTGAAACGAAATAAGTTATTTCTGGGTAGACTGTGGTCTCAAAACCTACTCTTTATTTTGACAATATGACAGGTCCTTGCATTTATTTTTATTCAAATAAGAATAAAATAATTCGAAAAGAAAGTAAATAATTTATTCCAACAAAACATTTCAGTGTCAATATGTCTTAATGGTGAGCTATTTTACCGCCAGTTGCAGCAACAGCAACCGGTGCAACATTTGTAACTACAGTTAATGGTGCAACGGGAATAGCAGCAGTTTTCAATACGGTTTTTACATTTTCGAGTGGAACACGCCGAACTACTGCATTGAAGCCATTCAACGCATCAGCGGTATATTGAACAATGCGCTTATAGCCATCAGCGTCAATTAACCAATACTCGCCTCGGACAACATCACCTTCACGTTCTTCAAATTGGCTCTTGGAATCACCAGACACCGAATCTTGCACGTCGTAAGTGTACTTATATTTTGGATGTGGATCAAAATCCTCAACAGTTTTGGTGGTTAAAGATTGTGCAGCAATAACAGTTTTAATAATCGGTGTTACTGCTGTAACGGCATTGGTAGCCGGCACTGTTGGAACGATAACTCCAGCACTGACAAGCACAGCAAATGTAAGGACTGCAATTAACTGAAATGTAAAGCAATAATGATGTTTACTCTTATGTTTCGTAGAGAGTACTGTACTACGATAAATAGTCTACCTTGAATGTCATTATGAAGAGTTAACGTTTTATGACAAACTAAATTGAAACTTTTTTCGCACAACTCTTGTAATCGAATGCCTTCGTAGTAACAACTCTATTTGATTTTATAGTCTGAAAATTACCAAAATTCAATTGTCATCTTGGACTGATTGATTCAAATGATGCCATGAACATCAAAAGTTTAATATTGTTATGAGTTAAGGAAATATTTTGATAATTTTTGCAACTATAGGTAACGAAGTAATTTAAGTAAAGTCTTTTATTCATTACTTTTTGGTTAGTTGTAAAAGAGTAATATATCGCATAAATAAGAGATTGTCAAAATTGACTGACTAACATTGCAAACATTGCAGTAATAGCAGTGAGAAACCAATCAAAAAATGGAAACTTCAAACACCGTCGTGTACATAGAGTCACAGGCGTTTTGATTATACTCAATGTCCATGTTGGACTTTATCCAAGGAATGAGCCAAAAATGGTGTCATTGCAAAATCGTTGTCAACATTATATCATTTGTTGCCTCAATACATATTTTTTGGAAACCTATATTGCTTGTGATCAAATGTAACCATAAATTCGAGATCTGGGTAACATTTTTTACTTAACTGCCTGTTAACGTCAGCTGATGTGCAAAGAAGCGTCCCATTTATATGTAGATAAAATAAAATATTGGGCTTTTGAAATAACTCTGCCATAATTTGGATTTTCAAATTATTTATATAAGTGAAAGCGTATTTTATTCCTTAGTGCACCAATAACATAGTGCATATCACTTGTGCTCCAAGGTATAAAAATACTTTTGCTATCAAATGGCCGACACTGTAGCAACAAAAGAACTATAAATATAATTTCAAACTCTGGCCAGAAAGAAAATATCTAACATTCTAAAAAAAAATTGAAAGTAATAGGCCGACAATTCTTTTATGTCGGAACGAAGATATATAGACAGCAGAGCACAGATTATGTCACTATCCTGGCCTTTCAGGGACCAGACTTAGTCATCTTTCATGACTTAGGTGGAAGTTTACAAGAGCAAAGCTTATTTCATATTAAATTCAAAGCTTTTTAATTTTGAATTCCAAATGACCTAAAGATTTTTAATTTGCATCCTAAATATTTTGAAAAATTTTAATTGAATTTAAAGATCCCGAATGGGTCTTTAGTAAGCCCCGTCATTAAAAAGCCGTAGCAACGCGATGCTTAAACTCAAGTTGATTCAAGTTCTCAACTCCCAACTCAATGTAATCTAACTGATAGAATGAAAGCTTATGCTCCTTCGGCTGATATTGACATAAGTATTTCAAGGTATAGTACGAAATAAAAATAAATCTCCTTTTGACGCGAGCTCTATTCTATCGAGCAGATTCTCAAGAAAGCCAGTGCATGAAAGCTAAGCCCGACAAAATAAGACGCTTAAGTTAAATATTTTTCGACACTCTAGTTATAGCCAAACACTAAAAAAAAAAGCAGTATCATAACTTTGAAAGTTTTGAAACTAGAGCAATCAAAAGGACCATCGATTTAGGAAGTTTTCATTCAGCAAATCCTTCACGATTCAGACACTGACCTGGAAAACCATCAAGTTGGTAAAAATACCTTCTTCTTTGTGCAAGGAGATATTTTATTGCTAAATTCCAAATAAGTTTCACTGTTTGATCTCTGTGCATGCATAAAAGGTTCAATTACCGTATCATCAATAACATTAGCTTACGTTTACGCTGAGTCGATGTTGAAATTATATCTGTCCATGTATATGGGTTATAGAAGCTTGTAATGCTATATTTAGTGAATTGCGATTCGTGCAGTTCTGCGCCGTCGCAAACGAACTGTCAAAAATCGTTTGGAAAGTTTTTTGAACAAACTAGAAAAGTTTGCGCGACAATTTGGTCGCGCAGACTTGCGCTGCTGAGTTGTGCAAATGTGTCACAATTTTTTTTGATATCAAGTTGTCATTATTGTTATTTATACAAAGATACAAAATGGCAGAGGTAAGAAACTAGATTAAAAGCAAACATTTATTAATATTTAATTTATTATATAACAGAAAATAGCAGAACAAGACAATTACAATCTGACATGCTCATCAACTGTCACAAATTGCACAAAATATTCGAAGGGGCGTTCATGAAACACATCGCGCAAAATTGCCCACTTGCACAAATGGGATATCTGCGCGTTTAGATGAATACCATTAGTATATTTTACGATATCGCCACATATGCATATTCCAATATTCAGACAATGATAGCTTCCTGAATACGGTGTATGATTTCCTTTGTTTGGAAAATTCCATAACTGAGACTGGTTACAGTGCCGTGCTTTAATGTTTGTATTTTAGTTGTGCTTTCATGTTTTATATGTTATTTATTTATTCTAATTGTGCATATGCTATGATGAAATTTTTGTAATTTTTAACTCATTGTTCTTCATAATAAACACCCCTGATGAAACCTTAAACCGATTGGCGAAACTTTGGGAAAAAATGAAATAAATTTGTTTTATTTACATTGAAATATTATTGACCCAAAAGCCCGAATATTTTTCTTTTATGCAATAACACAAATAGTTAATTTGGCTAAAAAGTTCAGAGAAAAACTTTTATTACAGATCGAATCTGGCTGTCCTTGTTGCCAGAGGTCTTATGTTCGATATGCAAAGAACTTTACTTTTTTTGTATGAATTTAAAAACATCTCAAGTTTATTGTCCTATACGTCATAAGGGAAGCAACCTATTGAAATGAATAGCAAGCGAATATTCGAAAAAAAAGTTAATTTGCCACTAACCAATTTCATTAACATAGATCAGTATTTTAATTGATATATATAACTTAAAAAGAACGATTTTGTTTTATAGAATAATTAGCTAAAATTCTGAAATGAAGCTTAGTAAACTTAGATCATTATTTGATTTACTTGAAAAAAAAAAAAAAAAAATTAAAAATGTTATCTGAATTCACAATTGTATTAATATTCAGATTTGTGCGATCTTTTGCTCAGAACGGAAGCAAAAACTTTGCGATTTCGTATAAGTGAGCTATGTAAAAAAAATAGTTTTAGTCAACTTTAATAATTGCAGTATGCATCGTTTGACCACCTAGTTACTTACACCCACCAACAGGTTTCATTTAAATGACTAGGCATAAAAGCTGAACGAAATAAAAAAAAATTAAATTGCGAGTAGATCTTTCAATGTTACAATTTTTCGACACGCCTTTCGTTTTCAATGCTCTTTTTTTGTTAAATTAAAAAAAATAAACAATTTTGATGATGAAAAAAAAAACCATCGTACGTAAACGGTACAACATTGAAATTAGGTATAAAAACGTACCAACTCAAAAATGGAGCAGCATTAGCAGATTAACAGCAAACATAGTAACACCAGTAACTGGACAGTAACTCATAACACAATTTATAACAATGGCATTTAAGGTATGAGTTTGTACAATTTCAACTTGACAGATATATAAAACTTCACATTTTATGTTTCATTTCAGTTCATCGCTGCCTTTGCTTTGGTTGCTTTTGCCAGCGCCGGATATGTACCTGCACCACAGGTATATCATGCTGCCCCCGTTGCTGCTGTGGTAAAAACTATTGCAGCACCAGTTGCTCATTATGCTGCCGCTCCAGTAGCACACTATGCTGCCGCTCCAGTAGCTCACTATGCTGCCGCTCCAGTGGCTCACTATGCCGCTCAGCCTGTGCTGACCAAAGTCACCGAGGAATACGATCCACATCCACAATACAAATACGCTTATGATGTACAAGACTCCTTGTCTGGTGATTCTAAAAGCCATATTGAAGAACGCGATGGTGATGTTGTACGTGGTGAATATTCACTGATTGATGCTGACGGTTATAAGCGCACTGTTCAATATACCGCTGATGATGTCAACGGTTTCAATGCTGTTGTTCATCGTGAACCTTTGGTTAAACATGTTGCCATTGTTGCTCCAGCTGTTGTTAAGACCCATTATGTCGCTCCAACTGTTTACAAGACTGCTGCTCCAGCTTATACCACATATTCTGCCCCGGCTGGGTATGGTCATCATTAAACACCCTTTTTATTTTTAAATGTATTGTGACTGATCGCTTTTCCTATCTTACAACTATATAGTACTGTATATTTCTTAAACTATGGATATACCTAATTTATATTAAAAACAACGTTAAAACAATAATTTGGTGCTTTGATTGAAGCCAGGAGCTTCTGCCACGTGTTGAAATTGCTTCAAAAAATACAAATAAAGGGCTGAAGGTTCAAATTGAATGCCCAGTAGCGCTGAAAGAATACTATACCCGACTGATGAACTCAGTCGTCAGTGCCGTTTCGTCAGTATGCGGGGATTATGCAAAACTAAAAAATTTTTCTATCTGTTTTGCAATTAAGAAGTTGAAATCTATGTGCAAAGAAGGTCTTTTATCTTTAGTAACTGCTTGTGTTCCTAATCATTTGATTCATTGGGAAACCATACAATTCAACAAACGCATACTAATGAAACACTCGAAAACATTAGATGTAGGTACTTTATAGTATGGTAGTGATTTATATGAACTTGCTCTAGATTTCGTCAAGGTGATACATTATCTCATACTTTTCGAGACATTTCTTACAATCGCATATATGACAAAACGAGTGGAACTGACAATAAATGGGGACAAAACCAAGTGCAATACTCATCTACTGTTTGAGACATAACGTTACGATCGAAAACGATAATTTCGTGGTAGTAAAAATGTTCAGCTAAGTACATTGTAGTAAACTTCAACTCCAGAAATGATATTTTGGTGGAGATCTTAAGAAGGATAACGTTTGTCAACTGTTGTGGTTTGTGACTATAGAAACCGTTGCTCTCGAAAATTCTTTCTCGATGGACGAGTCCAGGATAAGAAATTAATTTTGAGTGTTGGACAATGAGCATACATGCAGCGGAAGCCTTAGGGTATTTACTTGCCCATGTTTGCGTAGGCAGTGCATGTGAGACCTGGAATACTGCATTCTCTGATGCTGAGTATTGCAGCCATGGACGAAACTCACAAGCACTATTGACGAACCAAATTTATATTGTACTACTAGAAATTTTCTTCGATTATTATTTAATAGAAGGTTGATATTTCAAAGATAATGATATACCGTATCGAATCTCACAAAGTTTGATTCAGATAAGACCTGTAGTATGAAATCTAGTTAAATAACCGATTCCTCGTTTCATGTCCTCTTAAATTTCAAACCCCATATCCCGACGTCGTATGCAGAGCCGGATTTAAGTTTTTTGTGCTCTAGGTTTTTAAAGAAAATGGCGACCTAGTTTTTCATTTTATATTGATTTTTTATTTAAAGTAAAATAGCTACAATTTTTAATGTATTCTTTATTGGCCGAAATATACTGTTTCCTTGACTTTTCATAGCAAAATCTTTGTATATATCGTCAAAATCGACATGCAGTGTTGCCACAATTATTTCGAAAAATAATTAACCACCTTATAAAAAGGCTAAAACGGGCTAAATTAAATTAAGCTAGAAACAAAAGCTTAAATAAAATTTATAATAGAACATATAATTTTATATCAGAGTTTCAATATCTGGTGCCCCCTCTGCGCTGATATCCTGGGTCTGTGCTTAGTGTGCCTTACTATAAATCCAGCACTGGTCGTAGGTGATTGTTTAATTGAGCAGACCAGCCACCCTAGTTAGGTATTTGCGAAATGATAAAATAAAATCTATCTTTTCTTTCAAAATTGTCTATTTTTAATGTCAATTCCATTGCTAATTGTTAAGTCCTGATGAATTGTTTAGTTCACAATAAGAAACAACACATATGTTTAAAATTCAATAACAATTTTATTTAGAACAAAATAAGTTCAAGCCATGACCAGTCACAGTATCACGAAAATGACAAATAGAACACTTAATGATGAGCAACATAAGCAGCTGGCGCGGAGAAGCTGCTATAGGCCGGAGTAAGAGTCTTAGCAACAGCTGGAGTGGCGTATTGGGCAATTGGAACAGCAACAGCCTTCACCAAAGGTTCGCGGTGAACTACGGCATTGAAACCATTAATTGGATCAGCAGTATATTGAACAGTGCGCTTGAAGCCGTCAGCGTCGATCAGCGAATATTCACCACGTACAACATCACCATCGCGTTCTTCAACATGGCTCTTAGAATCGCCCGACAAGGAGTCTTGTACATCATAAGCGTATTTGTATTGTGGATGTGGATCGTATTCCTCGGTAGCTTTGGTCAGAACAGGATGAGCAGTATAGTGCGAAACTGGAGCGGCAACAGTTTTAACGACAGTTGCTGTTGGGGTAGCATGATAAAACTGTGCAGTGTGAAGAACTCCAGCACTGACAGCAGCGAACAAAGCAAAAACTGTGAGAAACTAAAGAGAAATTATTTTTATTACGTGAATGAAAATCTCTTAAGAACATTTTGTATTTAGGTTATGTGCATTTTCTCTTAGAAGTGACCTTAGAATATACCTTAAATGCCATTTTTGTTACTTTAGCTGAGAACGTGATTAGATACTGCTGGTTGTTTGCTATATAAATGATAGCTTGATTCTGATAAGATCTCTAATAATTTGCATCATTTTATACTTAATATCTTTTCTTATGTTGGATTTTAGCCAAATTGGTACCATTGGCTTGAATGAAATCGTTATTACCAAGGTGTGGCAAAACGGTAACATTGAGTTAACAACAGATTTGCAATATCACTTGACGTTTAATTAGAGCAATTTTTACGCTATATCCATTCAAATTCAAGTTCAAGTTCAAAGATACCCCTTGGCTATGTTGGCATAACAACAAGTGACACTTTTTTCAATTTCCCTTACGCCAAGCATAATGTTGTCGATCGATAGTTGAATTTGCTACCGGAATTAAATATGTAAGTAAATAAAAAAACATGTAGTAATTTTTGCGCTGAATCCGAATCTGGCCTCAGAATTGACCCATTATGTCAGAATTCTGAAATATTTGAGGTCAAGTGTCTAAAACATGATGTTTTTTTGTCTATTTTCGAGGCCATGTTTCGGATTCAAAGAAAGTTTATTTTTAACAAAAGCATCATTTAGTACCGTCTTTGCCTATGAGCTTTCAAGCGGTGATCTGTGATGTTTACTTGCAAAGTTATAGCCATTTTAAAGAGACATGAATTTGATCCCCTATAAAGCGTTGCAACCCACCAATATCGGGTTTCAAATTCATGTCACCTTGAAATGACTGTAACTTTTCAAGGAAACATTACAGATCAGCACTTGAAAGCTCATTTTAAAGGGCAAGGACGATACTAAACGATGATTTTATTAACAATAAGCTGATCAACTTTTTTTGAATCCGAAACTTGGCCTCGAAAGTAGACAAAAACATCATGGTTTAGGAACTTAACTTCAAGTATTTCAGAATACTGACATGATGGGTCAATTCTGAGGCCAGATTCGGATTCAGCGCAAAAAATTACTTCGAAAAACAACAACCTCTTCAGCACAACAACATTAATCACCTATTTGCTTAGATACCTTTTTAGTAAAAAATAATTTTTCCATACAATTTTCATGTAAAACTAACAGGCTTCGGCGCCACCTTATAAAATTGAGGTACAGAGCTGAGTTTTCGTGAAATTTTTCTTCATATCATAAACTTACTTTTTGGTAAACTGTGTCTTAAAAAACAAAAATATATTACATTGACTGTAAATTCAATTAAAATTCAATTAATTAATAATATTCAGTCGACTACACGGTTAGAAATTTTGGAACAAATTTTAATACTTTTGGGATTATATATATGACTGCACCAGAATTGTATTAAAATTCAATACTGTCTAGATATTAAAATTCATTTTTAATACAAATTTGTACAAAAATTTAATACTCCTTTTTATTAAAATTCCGTATTATCGTATCCACTAGGATTCGAACCAGGTTACATTTCAATACAAGGGTTGCTTGAACATTTTAACGACATCAGCCAACGTAGTATCATATTTACGTTGGCTAAATGTAATACTTGCGATAGCATCAAATGTTATAAAATATCGTTTTAATGTTTGAACTGTATTAGAATTTAATACAAAATGTATTACGAAATTTTGTAATATATTCAAAAGTATTAAATTTAATCAAAATTGTATTTAAAATCTTTGTAATACTTCGCTTGTATTAAAATTTATTCAAAGATTTCTAACCGTGTAAAACAAATTAAAAATAATTACATTGTAAGTAAGTCTGATATGATTATTTCATAGAAGGGATTTGAAAGAGTTTTGGTCACAACTGTGTTTTTTGCCAATCATAAAAAATAATCAAAATAATCAAAAATAAAAAATATTGAAAAAATTATGGAAAGTACTCTCAACCAGTACTAAAAGAACATAAATCCTCAAAAAAAAATCAGAGATGCAAAAGTAAAATGGTGTCCGATTTGGTATCGAATTCCCCATATATAAAATTATGACTTCATTTTCCGTGCTTTTTTTTTGTTATTTAAAATTGAAAAATTTAAAAAAACATATTACAGTAGCTATAAAACAAAAAAAATATAAGAGATCGTTTGAAACTTTTATGTTTCAGATTTTTTGTTTGTTTCAAACTGGAAGTAACAAATATTTCGAAAGAACAGTTTGACATTATGAACATTATATGAACACAAAATAACGTCACGAGTGAAGTGCAATAATATTGATGGTTTTTATTTAACATCTAAATAATAAAAATATACAATTATTTAACAATGCGTGTGAATTAAAACTATGGTATGTATGGTTTAATGCAATGGAATCTCTCTTATTGTAAAATAATCTTTTGGCCATTCAGTCTAATGATGATAGACGTCATGAGTAGCCTGATGTTGTTGAGGTACCTCGTACGAAGTGTAGGTATCATGCTGATGTTCATGGTGAGCTGGCAGTGTAGAGTATGTTGGTGCAGCATAAGCCACTGGAGCCTTTACAACAGCTGTTGTTGGTGCATGATGATAATGATGCACTGGCGCTGGGGCAGCTAGCACTTTATGGGCAAGTGGCTCACGAGAAACTACAGCATTGAAACCATTGACATCATCAGCGGTGTATTTGACAATGCGACGGAAACCGTCAGCATCATCTAGGGAGTATTCACCATGGACCACATCACCATCGCGACTTTCACTTTGGCTTTTTGAATCACCAGAGACAGCATCCTTAACATCATAGGCGAAATTGTACTGTGGATGTGGATCGTTTGGATATTCTTCGTGTTGTTCATATTGCTGTTTCTGCAGGACTACATGATGTGGTGCAGCAACATGTGTTGCATGAACTGGAGCAGCATGCTGATAAGCCGGTGCAGAATGTTGATAAATCGGTGCAGAGTGTTGATAAACTGCGGCAGGCTGCTGGTAGTGATGATGTTCCTCGGGAATTTCATGAATCTCATGTTGAACGGGAATGATGCCAGCACTGGCAACGGCAATGAGAGCAAAGGTGGTAAGGAACTACAAGTGAAAATTTATTTTATGTTAGAATTTTGCATTAATTCTTAAGCACACTAAATTCTAATAAATTCCGCTGCCCTATTAACAAAAAGTAGGCCAACACTTAATAAATCATGTGTTGCCAAGTGCAAAAGTAAAATAGTCACACAATTGTTATTGCCAAAATTGGCAATTGCTTACACTTTGCAGCGACAGCAAATAAATTATTTGCAGACTACGACACACAAACTCACCATGAAGGCCATTTCGTTGCTGTTGTTGTTTTCTTAGTTAAGTTGCAAGTGCGAATTATTTTTATTTTTTTAAACTTCCAAAATTGAATTGACTGCTGCGTCCTCCTGCGTTCAACTGACTGTATCTGCTTTGAATGTTAATTAATCCGTTGGTTGCATTTGTTTTTATAGTCAAACGAATTATTGGAATTTCGGAGTAATGTATCGATTGTTTCATGTGCCATTTCACATTTTTTCCACTTACAATTAGTTTTTTTTTTTACTAAAATAATAATTTTTTTTTTCGTTGTTTGTCTGCGATTTTAAATATCACAATGAAAAGCTTTTTTTAATATCTATTGTTGTTGTAAATTTTATAAATAACATGACACACGCACAGTTAACGTTGAGGCCTGCGGCAATTTGTATTTGAAATAACCTCACCCGCACCATAGTAAAAAAAATGGCTACAACACACCCTTTAAATGAGAAATTGTGTGTGCATGGTACAGAGCAAAACAAAAGAGTTAAGCGAGCAACTTGATATTGGTTGTGTCTCTATCATGATAAATTGAATTTGTTTTCGAAGCCATAGGTATAAAAAGCTGGCACTCGCGGTTTAATGTATGAACTTAATAATGTCTCATTATTTTAGTATAGAAAATATTGAAAAAGGTCGAATGTTGGCAATGTCGAAAAATGTTAAAAAATTCAAAAAATTTTGAATATGTTGAAAAACGTAGACATAAGCCAAAAATCTTACACTAAGCGTCATAACATGTTAACTTTTAGCCAATTCATTCAAGTAAAGACTTACAGTAACTTCGCTAAATTTTATATAGTATCACAAAAAAAAAGTTCAAATGACCTCCCCCAGTTTGAAAGCTAATATTGAAAGATTTTTAAGGCAAAAAAAAATTCTTTTTTTTCGGCCTCTAAATTCGATGCTATTTTGTTTTTTCTTATATGTATCTCCGCCATTTGACGTCCGATCAACAAGTATGATATATCGTTAAAAATGTCTCAACATGGACTACATTTCGTTCACAGAAGTAATTTTTCTCCGATTTTTTTTTCGACTAGTTACATATATACATTATCTCAGTTTCTACCACCCTAACGTGCCAAAGGCACATCAAGGTTTTCTCAAATTATTGAAATTGAAAAAGTTACAGCGAATCTAAAATTTCAGTGCAAATATTTAATCAGAATAATAAAATCATATTTGACTTAAGTCCTAAAACTATGCAATAGTTTTTTTCAATCGACTTCCAAGATCATTGTGCTCTTATGTTCGTTTTAAAAAATTTTATGTACAGCTGCGGTCAAAATAATAGAAACAGGATGTCATTCATGAATTGAGAGAAGATATTTCGAACAACTGACGTTTTTTTTCTTCTAATACTTTACAGTATAGTTACTTTATAGGTACACAAGATAAGCACATGACATTTTGTTCCAAAAAAATAACGGTACTTTCTAGGTTTGCTATTATATTGAGTAATGTGTAATTTCGAGCGGTCAAAATAATAGCAGTGCTCAACTCCTTTTCTTCTCAAGACTAGGTATTTACTTTTATTAAAAAATTTTGATCGTAACAAGTAAGTTCCATTATTTTTGTATAATACTCCAATGATTTTTTGAGTTTTTGCATTTTAGTGGGCCGTGGAAAGCATTATACGACAGAGCAAATTAAAGTTATTAAGAATTCCATTTCGCAAGGTAAGACTTTTACGGAAACTTAAAATTTTTTCGGATGTTCATTGGAAATGGTTTAGAAAACGATGAAATACACAAATACACGAAAAACACGAGGAAGAAAGCTTTCCATGTCTCCCCGGAACGTGAATTGTCCAATACGTCTTTCGATACATAATCCGTTTTTGCCTCCTGCGGAAATAAAGAAAGTGCTTAATATAGTAGCGAGGGTAGAAAACGTTAAAGGAAAACTTAGTGGAACCAATTTGAGTGCCCAGAATCCACAACCACTTCTATTGTTTAAAAAAATGCTTATCACAAAGAGATCGAGTTTTGCGCACGGGTACTTAAAATGGCCACTTGCAAAGTAGATAAGCATTATGTGGAGCGATGAGAGTAAGATAGTTTTTTTGGTGGAAAAGGAACTCGTCAATATATAAGGCGTAGCCCAAACACAGAATATGATACTTGGAATGATCTTACTCTCATCGTTCCACTCTACTTTGCAAGTGGCCATTTTAAGTACCCGTGCTCAAAATCCGATCTCTTTGTGATAAGCATTTTTTTAAACAATAGAAGTGGTTGTGGATTCTGGGCACTCAAATTGGTTCCCCTGAGTTTTCCTTTAACGTTTTTTACCCTCGCTACTATATTAAGCACTTTCTTTATTTCCGCAGAAGGCAAAAACGGATTATGTATCGAAAGCCGTATTGGACAATTCACGTCCCGGGGAGACATGGAAAGCTTTCTTCCTCGTGTTTTTCGTGTATTTGTGTATTTCATCGTTTTCTAAACCATTTCCAATGAACATACGAAAAAATTTTAAGTTTCCGTAAAAGTCTCACCTTGCGAAATGGAATTCTTAATTTGTGTACTTATAAAGTAACTATACTGTAAAATATTAGAAGAAGAAAAACGTCAGTTGTTCGAAATATCTTCTCTCAATTCATGAATGACATCTTGTTTCTATTATTTTGACCGAAACTGTACTGCATATTTTTATTATTATCATTATAATTTATTAAAAAAGTAATCAAATTAAAGTTTATTACTTATTTACTAGCACCAGCAACAAAGAGCTTCAGCTAGGACTTAAAATATAATATACATAATACAAAATAAAACTTTTAATGCAACTTCAAAAATACTTAAATAAATATAAAAAAAAGTGTAGACAGTTAAGATAAAATAAAAAATTCAAAATTGATATAAAAAAAAAAATCATTATATCATTGCGAAACCCAAACAATTTAGTCCATCGTACTTAAGTATTCATCTACTAATCCTTAGTATCAGGTAACTCGCGGGTTGCTGTTACATTGTAAGTATCGTAAAGTTTTATTTTGGGCGGAGCGTATGTGAAGATCATAAAGTTGCAGAATACACACAACCTTAGTTTTAAGGGTTAAGAATATGTTACTGCTACAAGCAAAACTCGTACGTTCTTATTTGAACAGTCTAGCCCCCATTAATTCTAAGTATTCATAAACACTTATTTTTCTTATTTTTATTTCGAAGCATATGTGGTAAAAAACATGCTTTCTACCTCGATTGATTTTGATGAAATTTGGTACGGATATAGATTGAAGTCTACGAAAAAATATATGATAGTTTTAGTTATTATTTCACGTTGCTATCCTTTAAAATCAAATGGGGTAACTGCACGCTGTCAAAAAACGAATATACAAAAATAATATATTAAAAAATTTTAATTGATATAACTACAATCTTAACGATTTTCATTTAAAATTATTTAAAACTAGCATAAACGTACGTTGATCTTGGAAGAAGTTGATTGGAAAAAACCATTGCATAAGTTTTAGGACTTAAGTTAAATATGATTTTTTTTTTGCCTTAAAAATCTTTCAACATTAGCTTTCAAACTGGGGGAGGTCATTCGAACTTTTTTTTTTGTATGGGGGTCGATACTATCTACTCGGTTAATCTATTTCATAGAGCCAACCAGATTCCTTTAAAGTATAAGACTAACCATACTTACGTACCTAAAGTCATACAGTTTTTCTATTCAAAAAAAAACAAAGTGTTTTGTGTCTTCAAGCAAGTGTGAGGGAATCAGTTTTTTTTACCAAATTTGTCGGTTAGTGTTATCAATATCCAGAGTAAGCAGTATCGAATACCGATAATCTATCACAGCTATGAGTGAACAAAAAACGCACTACCACACCGAGTATTTCTAGAGAAAAGACTCATGGCGGTATGCGTCCCAACAACATTGTAGGTAATCTAATTATGACATTTCGGTCTACCGCGTTGCGTTCGCTTGAATTACGCGCACTTGTTACAGCGTCTGACTGGGTGCGCTAATGTCGAATTTGTTACTTAAATTTAAATTTGTTGTTGTTGTTGGATTTTGTTTTTTGTTCAATTGCCATTGAACGTAAGGCGCATGTGTACGAGTGTAATGAAATAACCGTTAACTTGTTTACGCTTGTCATGAATGAATTTGTATAAATTGTTTTTATTGTTGTGCTGCATTTACATATATCAAATGTAAGTCAAAAGCTTTTTTTATCAACGCAATAATAGAAAAAGCTTCTCCGTCTCCGTTGGTTGTAAGTGTTGTTGCTGCCGTCACAGACTCATGCTGACTCATTCAAATACAATTGCCCTTATAACGCACTTGTTTGTTTTGGCCAAAATACTTAGTTAGCCAATTGCAGAAACACACTTAATAAACTGAATTCAAAAATGCTATCTGTTTCTTTGGATTGGATTTGGATTTTGAGATATATAACCCTTCAATATCGATATTGTCATTTTTCAATAGATTTTTGATGTTTCTAAATTCGTCCGCTTATCATCGAACCAACTCGCCATTTTTCTGACACAGGCTTTTGCATCTCTGATTTTTTTGAAAACTGTTTACTTTTAGTACTTTTTGGATAAAGGAGGAATGATTTTGTATGAAATTAAATAATTATAAGCAAAACATACATAGATAAATAAGATAGTTATTGATAAAATGTAGGAAAGTTATACACCAGGTTTCCTATATTTAATATAGTAATTTCCATGCGATGTGTAAATATTATTTTCGCTATAATAAATCGCACCGTCAGAACAAGAGGGCCGTATCTCAAAATTTTAAGTTTCGAGAAAATTGAGATTAAAATACTCTAAAATTTTCCACTGAATTTGAAGACAGCCATATTTATAGCTATGACAGTCTTGAACTGAAATACTACAAACTTATTTCACAAATCTATAGAGTAACATTGACATATTTGGGGATGTGGCGGTATTGTAATTATTTTGCTTGAATATATTTTTAGTTTATAAGAACTATACCGCCTTGTTTTGATTTGCTACTGTAAAAACTTAAAAATAAAATATTTTAAAATATCGTTTTCGATTTAAGGCTTTGTTGTTTTAATTGTTTTTTCTTTATTTTAACAACAAAATATTAATATTTTGAAATGAGGCGGTGTTGTTTTGTTAAGAAAAAATACAGAACAAAATATCCCTTAACTAAAAATGCATTTTAGAAGTTATTAATTGAGCTAGAAATATGGTGGTAAGACTAAAATTAAGATCACATAATGAGCTATATAGTAGTATACATAACTCGAAAACTCGTTATTTTGATTTGCGGCCCTTTTGTTTTGACGGTGCGAAATGTTAAAATCAATTTACACATTTTGAATTCTCATATTAAACAGAGGAAGGTAGCCAAATTTCACATGAACAGTAGAAATATTACGGAAAAGCAAATTTCAGCATGTAGGCGTAGCAGCAGTTTTATGTTTTTCACATTTTGAGTAAGCAATTAAGATGCGTTGCCAAACGTTGAGTTTTACGCAAAGTTTTGTGTCTAAGCGAACGCATTTTGTCCACAAAATATCACGCTGCAAATGTACCGCAAATCTGGATCATATTTTGCTGCCCCAGTGCTTATTACTTTATGACAGTCACCAATTTTCAACATCTTATTGTAAATAAATATTTTTTAAAAGTTTTTTATAACACTTGCAGTTACATATCTGCATCAAAAAGACTACTTTTTTTTCCAATTTGCAAAAGAAAAATAAACGTCGATACGCATAAATGATGACATTCTGTATGACTGGCAATTACACATTAGGCTGACGCTCGAATCAATTGAAAAGTGGAAAAATATTTTTACTATAAAATATAAAAAAGTTCATTGAAGTGTCATCAGTTTTTAGCTGACAATACGTAACGAACCAACATTTTATATATCAGAAAAATGGCATTAAAGGTTCGTAACACTTTAACTAAATTGTACAAATATCTCTTAAAATAAGGATGGTCTATTGAAACAATTGGATAATTAAATTGCATTACTTCTATCTTTGATTTATAGACAGTTTTCTCACAACTAAATATACTTTCATTATATTACCACACTAAGAATCCCATAATGCATCTTCTTAATACAAAACGTTTTTAATTAGATTTTCCGAATTATTCCATTTTCGCAGTTAATTTGTTCTCTAGCACTCCTCACCATTTCCAGTGCTGGCATGGTTCCAACAGCGCAGATCTACCACACTGCAATACCATCGGTAACAGTGCATGCTGCTCCTGTACTTACAAGAAATCTTTATACACACGATCCACATCCATATCCACAGTATAAATTTGCTTATGGTGTACAGGATTCAATTTCCGGCGACAATAAGAATCAGATGGAAGAACGCGATGGTGATGTTGTACGTGGTCAGTACTCGCTGAATGATGCTGATGGTTATAGGCGCACAGTTTATTACACCGCTGATGCAGTGAATGGATTCAATGCCATCGTACAACGTGAACCCTTGGTACATATTGCTACTGCAGCGTTTGGTAAGGCTGCTTATGCTACTGGCCCTATCTCGTATGCTGCTTTATCATATAATTTACATCACTGAGCTTAAGCGAGTAGAATGTAATGCGACTTTAAGACTGTTATTTCTTTTTTTATATAAAATTTAAAGAATATTTGTAAATAAGTAATAAAAAATGATTTGTAATAAATAATATGGAGATGTTGATGCCAATGTATGGTAATATATGATAGGTCTTCATATGTGATTAAGTTTGAATTCCTGAAAAACAAAATACAGATCTATCACTTTCAAGAATAATTCCACTGTACCTCACTCCTATTGTTGGCTAGTCTCGTTGAAATGGTAGCATTTAGAATTCAACTTAGTAAGAAACTGTTGCCTTTGCACTTTCTGAACATAAATTAAAAAACATTCAATCTTGTCAAATATATGTATATTGGTTTAGCTAAAATACTTATACAGTAGAACCTCTATAAGTCGAAGTTGAAGGGAGACGCCAAAAAATTCGAGTTATAGAGTTTTCGACTTATAATGGACTTCGACTGAAGCGAATCTTGTCAGGAAATGTTCGTTTTGTAGAGCTTAAGATTTATTCTAACTAATTTTGAGTTAGAAAGGTGAAATAAATCCTATTTATAGAGGCATTAAACATTGGTGTGCATTGCCGTAGGAGCAAACTATTTCTGATAATTTTTCAATCGACAACAATAAAGTAACTTTGCTAAAGTTCAAATGAAATCACGTGTTAATGTCAGTCATAAATTCCTTGGAATTGTTTTATTGTATAAGTAGGCTTTTACATTGATTTCTAAGAAACAATGATGTACATTGTCGGCATATTCTTAAAGTCGGTATCTTATTTTACTTCGAGATATAGAGGTAATTCGTTTCAAATAATCGATTTGTAAAGGTTGTAAGATCAAACATTGCTGTGTTCGAGATGCAGAGGTCAAATTTATTTTTTCGAGTTATAGAGGGAAAATATGTACTGAATTTACTTGTAGGGACTCACTAATTATTTCGACTTATAGAGGTGTCAGAATTCGAGCAATGGAGGTTTTGGGGCTTGAAGGGAAGGGAACACAACATTTTTTCGAGTTTGGGAGGTTTTCGACTTATCGAGGTTCGACTTATAGAGGTTCCACTGTATATGCATATGCATATACTTCTTAATCTGTTCCGGGCACAACAATCAAGAGTAGGTTATTAGCTTAGGAGATTGCCTATGTCAAACTGTAAGCAATTATTTAACTGACCGCACCTGTTATGAGTTATTCCTCAATGATCCAACAAAAACTACACGGACTACATTTTGGAATAAATTTTAATACTGTTGGGATTACATATATGACTACACCAGAATTGTATTAAAATTCAATACTGTCAAGATATAAAAATTCATTTTTAATACAAATTTGTACTAAAATTTAATACTCGTTTTAATTAAAATTTAAAAAAAAAATATGTCTATCCACTGGGATTTGAAACTGGTTCCCTTTCAATACAAGGGTTGCATGAACATTTCAACGACATCAGCCAACGTACTTAGTATCATATTTACGTTGGCTAAATGTAGTACTTGCGATAGCATAAAAAGTTATAAAATATCGTTTTAATGTTTGAACTGTATTAGAATTTAATGCAAAATGTATTACAAAATTTTGTAATACTATATATTCAAAAGTATTAAATTTAATCAAAATTGTATTAAAAATCTTTGTAATACTTCGCTTGTATTAAAATTTATTCCGAGATTTCTAACCGTGTACGCTTTAACTATTAGTAAAATCCAGTTCAGTAGCTTAGGAGCTATGGGTCTTCATTAGCTTATGTGCCGTTTTACTAAAGTATTTCCGCTTCACTTTATCCTTTTTCCGTCCCAATTATCTATATAAATCTGAACTGTACATGGTTTTTCTAATAGTTTTTGACAAAAACAATCTTACAGCAAATAAAAACCTTCAAAGTGGGAAATTAATTAAAACTCACGGCACAAAAATTGGTTTGTGAAGAGGTCAAGAGGTCAATTGTGGGCTGACATTTCATAAATGGTAGGTGTAAATAAAATTTTTTTTTTTCAACGTAAGAAACTACCTAAGACCTTAAAATCGCATTTTCTCGAAATCATTATTTATTAGTGTGGAAAGCCAAAGATATATCAAAAACTTTGTACTATCGGTAGCAGAGTATAGTCGCATTCAGATCAGACTTCTAAAATTCGAAACATCCAAACCATTTCAAAGGCCGTATGTTCGCAGGTTGGATGCACGAGCACACATAACTTTTTTTTTGAAAGGAAATTGTCTTCAGTGACGAAGGCCGTTTTCATTTCAGCAGATAACTTAGTAAGCAAAATTGTCGGATTCGGGCACAAGTTTGATAAAGAATTTTTGGGAAGTTTTTGATTTTGAATATTTTCATGTTCCGTTTTGGAAATATTGCCAGACCTTTGTATTCGAAAATTTATATCTGATTCTCGGTTGTCTTTGGAATATCCCAGTAAAAAAATCTTTCCTCTTAAGCTAAACTACACTGATGATGAGACTGGTAACATCCAAATTGTTCTTTTAATTTTAATTCTAAGGGAACGCTTCTCGAACTCTTTTTCGCATATAAATCGTATGCAGAGTCTAAATTTTTTTTCCGAATTGTTTTGGTTTTGGCAAATTGCAATAAATATCTCGATCTATAGGTAAATACTCGCAGTTTATCTGCAGTATAGCTGCCTAGCAAAAATTTTAGTAGTTTTGAAATAGTTGTTGAATTACTAGATATATACATCAATCAGCGACCTTTGGAAATCAAAATTAAAAGCTAAAAAATACTATTAGTAGTCTTATTCGACATATATGCATTACAAGATGAGACAATTTGCTTATGGTGCCCGGAACACCAAAATCCAATTAAAGCCGATAAATACAAATTGGGGTTCCAACAAACTGCTTTCGAGATGAATAACAAAAAAATACTTCAGTATTAAATGAAATTTGTTAAAAGTTTAAATGAATTGGTTTATATTTTCTAGCATCATAATTTATAAAAATATGTCTATCGGTGTAAAAATGTGCATAAACGTAATAATACTCGTAGTCAAAATGGCCTTTAATGATGATAAACTGGAGCATGAGCATATGCTACTGCAGGAGCTGGAGCATAATGTTGAACTGGAGCAACATGTGCAACCTTGACGAGGGGTTCACGATGAACAACAGCATTGAAACCATTATGAGGATCAGCAGTATATTGAACGGTGCGCTTGAAACCATCGGCATCAATCAAAGAATATTCACCATGAACAACATCACCATCACGTTCCTCAAAATGACTCTTGGAATCGCCTGTTAGCTTGTCATCAACACCATATGAGAATTTGTATTGTGGATGTGGATCGTATTCCTCAACTTGTTGGGACAATTGATGGTGAACTACTGGAACAGGTGCAGCATGATAAACTGGAGCAGCATGATAAACTGGAGCAGCAACTTGCGCAGGAGCAGCATGGTGATAGAACTGTTGTGGTGCAACATATCCAGCACTGGCAGTAGCAATGAAACCGAGAACTAAAATGAACTATAATGGAAAAGTGGATTATTTTCTTTGCAAAATTATCTATGTTGAGAGTACCAACGCACCTTATACGCCATTTCTGTGATATTTGAGTTTTTTACTAATGAGAAGTTGTTTACTGGAATGAGGCTAATGGCTGAATGATAAATCAGTACAGCGGCTAAGTACTTTTATACAAAATGGTATGCAATTAATGCCCCAATTCTATGTGTACTTTTCGTCAATTTCGTCAGATTTTTGAATAACTAATTAAGAGTCATATGTGTGTATTATGTTAATGTATTGACGTTAAAGTTTTACATACGAAAAGTGCAGGTCAAACCCAAACTTGTTTAACATACCCATAATCTATTTAATCTGTTCGCATACCTGTTTTGCTGACAGACAGTCTGTGTCAGCTTTAACTTACTGTCACTTTCGTCACATTTCATTTTTGTTTTCTTTTATTCTGCCATGCAACACGCTTTTGTGTAGTTGATATCAACAAGGGTCAAAAGTGAATGCTTACACGGAAAGTAATTTTTTGATCAATTTGAAGAAAATTTTTGTTGTATTTGATATGGTATTGTTTATTATTATTTTTTTTTTTTGTATGGTAATTAAAATGAAGGATTTCTAACTTTACAGACAACATGGTGAGTGCAAGCAATCGCTACGTTGTGTCTAAAATTAACGATATTTTGTATAAAAATGTATCAAACAATATCGAATAGTGTTGAATATGCCGATGATGGTCGAAAAACGGCGACAACTTCCGAAAAGTATCAAAAATGTCAAAATAAGTCAAAAAGTACCGGAGAGCGTATATCGGAAAATTAAAAAATATTTAAATGTTCGTAAAAAGTATTTTGCATATGGTATTTAAGAAGTCAAAAAATGTAAAGTAGCATCAATTTTGGTACTCAAGTAAGTAGCTCCGAAACGTGCACCAAACGATTTGCAAATGTTGAATTGGAATGCGTTTTTTAATGCCATTCTTTTTTGGCAATATTGTCAGCAGTGGTAAACGTTTTGAGAAGTATTCGAATACTCAAAATATTCTCCACCTTTCCGGTTTTTTTTTTACAAAATGTATGCATATAACCTAAACCGTTGTTTACAAACTGAGCTTTTTGCCTTTTTATACGACTACGAGGTTATTTAATCATTAGAAGTTTGATCAATCATTTACTGAAAAATTCCAAGTAGATAATTTCGCGAAAAATATTTTTTTGCCTATTTCATCGAACTTTTTTGTTTCATTTAATTAAATGTACTATATTTTAATTTTGATATTATAGCAGTTAATAGAAACATTAAAAAAATTTTATTACTGTAAAAACATTCCTAAGGCATTTGAAATATGTTTTGACTGTCTCTTGATCTCTGGCGTGTAATAATGAATCCAGGTTTTATCAACGGGGACGACTTCACGTAACCAGTTCTGTGGACTTCACATAAAGCGGTTCAAACACTGCTTTGATATTGTTACTCGTACACGCTTGTTGTCCACCGTGACCAATCGTGGGCTGACATTGTTCTCACACATATCTTATCATTTATAATCTTGATTGCCGTTCCGTACGAGACAACTACGGTGGTACTTCACGCCCTTTCGTGCGGCAATCAGCGAGAATCATGTCATGGACTTTTTCGACGATTTCCTCGGTCTGACGGCCAGGACCGTTCTTCATCGAAAACTATTATATAACCACACTTAAATTCGTTAAAACAATATCTCACGGTTTGAAAGCATCCAACTTCACTTTTATTTGTTCGCATGTTTTTCCATCAAAAAAAAAAACGAATTATGGATCGATATTGATATTTTTCGAGAAATACAAAACACAAATGATACAACTGGCTATCAAAAAATAAAAAAACAAAAAAAAATAGTCTATGAATTTATCTGAAATTCAGCATGAGGTAGATTGACTATCTACAATTTCAATTTCACTCACCAACACCATCTGTTATCAAACACGGTTATATATCATATTTATCAACCCTCATACATATCGAAACATGTCGATAAATATTATCATAAGTCGGATATTATCGGAAAGTAACGAATAAGTCGGTAAATTTGAAATTGTGTCCAAAAAGGATAAAAAGGTGGCAATGGAAAATATTTTGAATGGAGCAAGAATGTTGAATATTGAGTCGATGGCATCGAATAGTTTGAAGAACCGGAAAAAAACCAAAAAATTCCATGTATCTAATGTTGAAATATGTCGAATAATATCTGAAATTCGATTAAAGACGAATAATGTCAAAAATGGTTTTAATGTTGAATAGTTACAAAAAGTAGTGAAAATGTCGATAAATGAAGAGTTTGTAGAGATTATTTAAAGCAAAAATGATTTGCAAAAAGTAATTCGCAATGTTGCTTTTTTATTTAAGTACTTTGGAAAAAAGTACCGTAGATTGCTTGGCAATGTTGAAAAATAAAAAATTTAAATTTCGATTTTGAAGAAAAAATTCTGCTGACCTCGAATTTCGCTAGGCCGGCAAGGAACTTTTGTCACTTTTTCTTGTACCCTAAAATTTTTAGAGAAAAAACATTTGGGGTTTTTGAGAAAATCTATTTTGTTCCATAAAAAATCCCATAGCTTTGTTTCGATCTTGTAACGCCAAAAATTGAAATGCGCATGGCTTCGTAAATCGGAGAAATACGTGTTCTCTTATTTCCTCTGAAAAACAACATATTTTATTGGCAACCAATCCCGAAACTTGAAGTCAGTGGTCAAAAAATTGTGTAAAAGTCGATTATAGTCGTCAAGTATCGAACATGTTGAGTGGTATCGAATAATAGGATGGTATAAAAAAACGATTTGAATCGTAAAGTGTCGATAAAAGTCAAAAAATGTTAACGAGAATCGAATTATATCGATTAATATCGAAGATTATCAAAAAGTCGAGGAATATCATAGGGTTCGAAGTAGTCGATTAAATTTGAAATTTTTCGAGTTGTGCGTCCATGAGGTTAAAAAATAAATAATAAATAAATCATGAAAATTTTCAGATAAAACGAAAAACTGCATCATTTGGTTCAAATAACGTCAAAAGGCAAGTCAAAAAAAGTTAACAAATTATACCAAAAACTATTTACCAGTCGACGGAACGTTTGACTGTACCAACCACGTTTTCATGCCTAGAGACGCTGCTAACAATGAATTCAAAATTTCTCACTGTAAACAGTGTTCACTGTGGAACTTAAGCAATTACCTACTTAGTTCTTAAGAAGCCGAAGCCGAATAACTTAAATTGTTCATCTGACCCTGGTCTGACACTCAATTGATTCTTGATCTTCAAATATATTGTATTTTATACATTATATTTTTAAATAATATTATTAAATTATATTGCTAAATAATATTTAAATTTGTCTTACACTTTGAGAAGTTGTTTGCCTTTCGATTTGTTTTATTATTTTCTTCTGTGTAGTATGTAATAGTTTTTATATTTTATTGTAATTCAAATGAATCTTCGATTACAAATTGCTTATAATCCCAAAGATTCATATGATATGACAAAATATTTTGTATAAAACTATGAAGATGACACAGTGAACTGACATTCGGTAGTTGCACTCATTTTGGAAAAGAAGTATCAATCAAGATATCATCAAAATGGCATTTAAAGTAGGTGATCGGATGTTAATAATTTAACAACTTTTGTTTTTATATATTTACTTTATATAATTTTTTCTTTTAGTACGCACTGATTCTTAGCTGCATCGCAATTGTCAACGCCGTTCATATTGAACAAAAGCGGCTCTACGTACATAGATCTCATGATGCTTCCATTTTTCAGCCAGCACTAATACCAGTTGCACATCATCATGACGGCTCAAGAAACGATGAAGATTATGATCCACATCCAGAATATAAATTCTCTTATCGTGTTAATGATGAGGTGACTGGTGACTCAAAGAGTCAATACGAAGAGCGCAATGGAGATTTTGTTCGCGGTCAATATTCTTTAATCGATGCTGATGGTTTCAAACGTACTGTTCATTATACTGCTGATCCCCATCATGGTTTTCATGCTGTCGTACAGCGTGAGCCGCTTGCAAAATTTTCACATGTTGCTCCAGTTCATCGTTTTGCTGCACCTCAATATGTGACCTATTCGCATAATCCGGCTTATCATCATCACTGATCTTTTATACTTTTAGATACTGTTAGGAGTATATTTTTTTTATAAATAAGAATATTTTTAAAAAGTCTGCATTAATTAGACTTGGTACAAGTTGTAATCTACAAATTACACATATAGTTTAGCTACTACTTCTAAATTTCATCTTAGCAATATAGCTTGAACCTTTAAATCAATATATTAAATAAGTATTTAAAAGGTAAATTATATTTTTTATTTTTCTTCAATTTGTGTTATCAATTTTTATTCGTGGTTGGACATTCACCACGGTCGACTAAGCCTATATTTCGTTGAGTGAACAAATAGTAGGGTGTATAGAAAGTTAATTACCACGTAAGTTAGCATTTGACTTGAATTCAGCTTGAGCCCTTCAGCTTTCGTTCTCTTAATAGCGTTTACGATCGTTTGATATTCTCTTATCTCTAGAAGTTTTTAAGATCCACATTTTGAAAATGGTATGTATTCCTTTAAAGTAAAATTTACTGCTCCTCAATGATTTTATGTTCCAATAAGCTTTCCGCCGTTAAAGACTCAATCACCTCTATCTTGAATGAACATTCCTTCGGATTTTTTGAGGAATGGGAAAAATGTATCCTTCTCTTCAAACTATTACGGTGCATTGCGTTTACAAAGCCATTTTATGATTAAAAATTAAGTATGCGACTCTTATTCGATTTATCGAAATCCTTAAAAAATATGCTCTAAGTCATACAGGAATCGAACTAACCAAAATAAAATAGGTTTGTTCGAGCCAGAAAAAATAGGTAAATATTTATAAATAATTATAAAGTTTTACCACAAAAAGCGTTCGTGCCAGAAAAAATGTGGTGTTTGAGAAAAAAAAAATGAGAGTAAGAAACAGCTGATCACTTCCGCTCCCAAAAATAAGTTCAATTTTCACCCAGATAAATTTCTTGTGACTAAAAATTGAAGACTGTCAAAATCGTAGACAACGAGACTGGTGACTCTCTTTTTGCATGCGAGGGAAATGAAATTTCCTGTCTGAATTATACCTGTCAAATACTTTCCATATAAAATAATTTTCAGCGTTGATTTTTTTCACTTCTTATAAGGTTGTGTTAAGAAGGAGTAACATAACAAAAAGCTTGAAATCAAAACATTTCTTGGTAAATGCTCATTTATTTAATTAAATAGCTGAGCGATTTTTTATTGAAAAGGAATCGTTAAGTTGAATATTACCTGAATGGTTGTACGGTAGTTAACCAGATAATTATTTTAAAGATACTGTTTTTCGAAGGGCGCAGTTTTAACACAAGGAATTGGAAGTGTTGCTAAATGAAAGTTGCTCCATTATTTTTTTGTTTTTACAATTTCATCGAACATAACTCTTTGTTTGAACAAACAAAATTTAGTGCACAACTTTTCTGGACTAACTAGCTGTTAAAAAACGTGAATTCCGTAATAACGTATTGCGAAATGTAAAATTTTTGCCCAGCTTAATATTTTAAGCAGTCTCAAAAGTGATTTTTTTTTATATTGATTTCAAAATTATATTAACTCAAAATGTAAAATAATTTTGGCGAAAGTTTACTTTACGCCAAACCTCTTATTTTTAAACTAAGAATTTTTTTAAAATGCACTTTATGCATTTAAAATAAATCAAAGCTCAACATAATTTATAAATCCATAAAAATCAGGTAGAAAACCTTAAAATCGTTCATTTACTTTTTGAGTTATTTCAATAATATTCTCGAAAATGATTCACTCGCCTTGCGTTCAGAAGTTGTTAACCAAATGGTTATGCAACTATGGTGCTGGTTTTAGCTCCTAAACTCTGCCATTGTTTGCTTACTAAAATACGCGCAACTTTTTGACAGTCTTCAATTTTTACCGTTTTTATCCGTTCTAGCCAGAATTGTGGTGATTCGAGTAGTCAGAGAAATTTTAGCTTTTACTCTCTCGAAAATCGCGATTTGATTTATTTTAAAGACCTCTGCTAAAGTATATTTTAACTAAAAAACTCTGTTCTATGAAGTAGTTCAATAAAATAGCTGAGAACACAAAGGAATAGAATTTAATTTTAAATAAAACCCAAAGTCACGCAATAACTAAAAATATTTACAAAATAATTAATGCTTTAATAAATACAATCAGTCAGTTTAACTACAAAACCTTTAAAATTCGGTGAATGCCCCATAAGTTTACCTTATAATCAAAGTAAAAAAAAACGAAATACCGCAAAAGATCACACTGAAATACCAGCGAGTAAATGCTGCTTTTTGCCACTTACAAGTTCAGGGTTAATAGAAAAATATAAAGACAAATTGCACGTGTTCCGTCTGCACTCCCTTTTAATGAAGCGTTTTAGGCGTTCAAATCAATTTGTCTGAGTCAAAATAGAGACCTCAATTAAATGCGATCACTTGTTGATTTTCAAAGTGATTTTTTGTTAAATCAACTAACCGAATTTTTAAAAATATATTAACGCACATTTTATTTCAAATATTAAATTTAGTATAGCTTTCGCTGCGTCAATTTACTTTAAAGTGTTGTGACTTGGAATAGAAAAATTATAGACGATCATATCCGACAATTAAAATAAAAATTCAAAATAAAATAGCCTTTAGAATCTATGTGAATTACTTATTAGAAAACTGCATAAAATCAAGGAAATATCCTTATCTTTAATGTAATAATTTTAATAATTTTATCTCATATTAAGTAATTTTCCTTGCACTAAGTCAAAAGATCATGAGTTCACGTTCATTGAAAAGAAATAAAAGCTTTTTTCTAACATAGTGGTTTTGCTTAATACTTTTATTTTATAGTTAAGTTGATACCAGAAAAAGAAAAAACGATTTTTGAGGACATCTTTTTCTTAATACAAGTATATTTTTCCTTAAACTTGAGAAATTGTCAGCAAAAGATATAAGAAAATAAGTTGAAGGACATATACAAAAAATACATTCATGTTTGTGTTTTGGAAGATGAAATAAACAATTTCTTAAATAATACGAGGACACAACCGCCTATGCAGTTGCGGAAAAGCCAGGTCAAATTCGAACAAACACTAAAGATTCTTTCTTTATAATGAAAACCATTTAATGTAGCAGTAACTTCTTTTGAATGATATACAGCTTGCTGAAACTGTTTAGCACAATTGCCACGGTGACAGCACATTATTAATTGATACACCCTTTATATAAATGAAAAATAAATTTCACATAAACTAATTAAAAATACTTAGCATTGTCAATGTTCACCAACCCAAAAATTGTAGGGATATTAAAAATAATTGGCAAATATACGATCGTACGAATGCATTAACCGATTATACCCACTGTCATTCAATTAAATTCGGTTCAATTTGATTTACAAAATTGATTGAAACTGTAGCGTTAAATGTTAGTCAAGCGAGGGCGACATTGAAATTCCACAGCAGGTAACGGCGGAATTTCCTAATTTGCTACTATTTTGGATCTTAATGATCTACGCTGTTAATGCGATCAGCAATGGTCTTTGATTATGTGTTTGGATTTATTAAATTTGGTTTGATTTTGCTGAAATCACGTTCTCTCGAAACCACGTAATTCGAACATTCGTCAACAATGGAGGGAAAATACTGTACGCAGCACGTGGTAAGCGCGCTTCCGGTTCTTGTTGTTTATGACATGTTACCGATCTTGTTATACGATCGATGTTAACACCATATTTTGTACAAGAACGAACTAATGTTTTGTATAATGTCTAAGAATAATTTTTTCTCACTTATTATCGGCTTTAGATTTTTTTTTAATGCGTTGACGCATTTAAATTTGACAGTAGTACGCTAAGCCGTCATAAGCTGGCCAAAATCTATGTATAAGTTGGCAACAAGTACGTATTCGCGAATATAATGCGATTATGGTTTTAATTTAATTTTTTAAGAAAATCCGCATGTAGTATTTTATCTGATATAACTGATTTATGTATTTTTATAGCTTGTGGTATAAAAGTTTTGTATCGAAAATAGATAAATTATTACTTGGCGTTTTTTCCTTCAGTTGTTTGTTCTGCGAAAAGTTATTCACCTCAATTTATAGTCAACAGCTCAGAAGCCATTATATAATTGATTTTTTTTTTAACTTTTTATTAAAGTGAAAGGCAAAGGTTATGGCAGTGAAGGCGCCCACTTTATTTGCAAGTTCATGACAGTAGCTTAATTACTTTTTTCCGATTTCAAGATTATAAAAACATATTTTTGTTTCTCGATTATGATTAAATTCATAATTAAGTTAGGCAAAAAGTAGATAGAAAATGGAAAAAATATGTGATCTTAGTCTATCAAGTTATATCTAAATATGCACTTTTATGATTGCTAAGATCCTGAATCGTATTAGAAATAATAACAATAATATTTGTGAACAATTTTATTCAAATAAGTTCTGATAAAATGTTATTCCTTAGCATTTAGCGTAAAAATCTGTATGATTTAAACATGCTATATACAGTAAATCATGTTTCTATTTAGACCCAATTCCATCAAAAATAAAGTCACAATTGAGAAACAAAGTAAAAAAATCCAACTTTATCGATCAGAGGAAGAATCAGTATGATTCATATCTCTATGACTATGCTCAAAGTACTGTTTACACAATATGATGGAAAGACTTATCAAAACGTGCCTTGCTCATATAGGCTACTCATATTTAGTTCATCTTCCTTACAATTTTTACCAAACATACACACTTATATGAACGATTAATATTAAAATGTATACAGTTTTAAAGCTAGTAAGATCTAGAGTTACAAACTCAAGCAAAAAGTATATCAGCAGTATTTCTCTGCTCGCTCAAAACTGCATATGTAAAAAATAAGCGTTCTTTCAAGCGTTCCTCAGGAGGAAGAAAGTTTGAAAAGTCACTCTCATAACAGATCCAACAGAGTCCAGCACAAAATATCTTATTGCCTTCCTCCGAAAAAAGGAACAGAAGTACCTTATTGCACCTGAACCAATTTGATTTGTGTCCAATGAACATATCTGATCAGTAAATGGTTGGAAAGAAAAGGTACAAGGTAAGTAAGTATATTAATAGTGAATGTTAAAAACAAGCCAAAATATGTATATCAACCGTAAAAGCTTTATCATTAAAGGTTCTTCTCAAGAAGCTATCTAACAAGTCCCAACCTCTGATAATAATGAAAGAAAATTGGCATATTTGATGAGAGTCTTAGTGCATTGACGTGGAAATATCTTAGAACATCTACAGACAAAGAATCATCTATTACTTATTGTTGTGGTACGACAGTTAATAGAATGCAGTACAGTTTTTTAATTTTACATGAAGTCTCTAAATTTCCCGCCCATCGATATTTTTCAAATTTTATTGAATCTTTCTTTTTAGAACTTAGCCTCAAAATATTATATATATTTGTTTTCAATTCAATATATCATCTTAAGCCAAAAACAAGGGATGCCGAGACAATTTTAATAGTGGTATTTTAAAAATGAAAGTCTGTGATTACTGTTTCGCCAGATAATGTACAATTAATATGTTTCTTTTTTGTTCCACCATTTGCAGTTGCTGCCGCAATTTTCTACAGTCTGCAGTGCAATAGTCAAAGCTTGAATCTTCTGCTCGGTCACGAAGCAGAGTTGATTATTTACCCTGTCCTTGCCCTGTGTGGGGCGATTTTTACATGTTGGATATGAGTAGTATTCTCTTACTCTGGGACCCATTTTTTAATCTCCATCCGAAAGGGACAACACCACGGTAGTTGTGTATAGGACCACTTAAATCTTATCATTAATTACCACATAAAGAGCCTTGTGCAGACTTCGCCAATAGCTCGAGAGCTCGCGGAATCCCCAGCTCTCGCACATATGTACATATGTTTACGTGTCAAATAATATAATATATGTATACATATATAAAAATTGAATTTTCTAATATATCGTAATTTTATTTTCAACATTTCTTAAAAGGTAATTTTAACAATTTGATTATTTTCTCTTCGTATGTCCTAATGATGATAAGCAACTGCGGGCGTAGCGTAACTGGTGTAATGAGCAGCTGGAGCAGAATAGTGAGCGACTGGAGCAGCATAAGACTTGACAACAGATGGAGCGGCATAGTGAGCAACTGGAGCAGCATATGATTTAACAACAGCTGGTGCGGAGTAGTGGGCAACTGGAGCAGCATATGACTTAACAACTGCTGGAGCAGCATAGTGAGCAACAGGAGCAGCATACGACTGGACAACAGATGGAGCAGCATAGTGGGCAACTGGAGCAACAGCAACGGACTTAACGAGTGGCTCACGATGAACAACAGCATTGAAACCATTGACGTCATCAGCGGTATATTGAACAGTGCGCTTGTAACCATCGGCATCGATTAGTGAGTATTCACCACGAACAACATCACCATCACGTTCTTCAACATGGTCCTTTGAATCTCCAGTCAATTTATCGTCAACACCATAAGAGAATTTGTATTGAGGATGTGGGTCGTATTCTTCTACCACTTTCTGTGCGACAGTATATGGAGCTGCATGAACAGAAACTGGTGCAGCAGCATGGTAGACTGGAGCAATTGGTGCGTAACCAGCGCTGGCAACAGCAACAAAGGCGAAAGCAAAAACAAGCTGCAGAAATGAAAATAATAAATAATCCGTTAATGAGGGTGAACAGAAGATAAGGCCGGTGAATTTGTCGAACTTACCTTGAATGCCATTTTGTATGTGTGGTTGTTGGTTGATCTTTTGGTTCTTTACTGAAGTGAAGACAAGAAGTGAATGATTTGGTTTTAAATCTGTGGACAACTTTTATATGAAATTAATTTAGCTCTTAATCGGCAATTCCTCTTACTTAACTACCAAGTTATCTTGCTGTTATTGTTGCTGCGTTTTATGAATAAGCAGTGCTTGGCCTTCTACATTTTATTGCATAAAATGAAATGTAAAACAATATCTTAAAGAAGAAATTTTTTTTTTGAAAAGAATATCGGTAGTTTAATATAATTAGGACAACTTGAGTTTCTATAGTGAGAGAGTTTTAAAGGAAATTTCTTACAAATACAAAAAATGGGCAAGCTCCGAAAAAATTAAATGGAATACGATAAGAGGATGTGACAAGTTATTTAAAACAATGCAAACAAATAGCGTATAAGTTACCTATATATGTATTTATTTGTATATATTAGGGCAGTAAATTTAATAAAGAATAGAGTACTTATATAATATAAGGGAATATAACTTACTAAAAAGAATTATGTATGAGCAATATACTTTTTAATTTGAAAATAATAGTCAAAATAATTCTGCATCATTTTGGCGCTTAATAAAGTCAAAGGATCTAGCATTTCAACATCTATGTTGTAAATTGGTGACCTTACGTTTATTCTTAATTATACAGTAAATCTTTTTTCAATTATGAAACTGACGTGTCTTGGTTAATTGAATCAATTTTGAACAACATAAATTCCTTCGTGAGTCTTGATTGACATTCTGTTTCGGATGTTTTCAATGTAATATTAAATTTTTAGTGTTTTTTAATCTGATAGTCCTTGTGTTGAATCTTTCATGAAATTATCTATGATTTTTTAGGATTCCTTGTAGAGTATATTCTCACGAGTAATTTCATATACTCGTTTATATATGTATATGATGGAGCAAAAACTGTGTTTTACAGATATGTATGTAGCCGTCGGAAATTACGGATATTCCAAACATATCTTTAAGTTGGGATTCCTGGACTGACTTAAATTACCATTTGAAAAATAATAAAAAAATAAAGTCAGCTTAGTGTAAACATGTTTAAATTAGTCTTGGAGTTTTTGAGCAATTGCAATTATTTTAATAACGCACATATTTTCATAAGCAGTTTTGATTTCGCAGAAATGCATTACTACCTCGATTTTTGTAGCAAATACATTTGTTTAAAAAAAATCCTTTAAAAGTTGTTTTAATAAAAAAATAAGATTTTCACCATTTACGTAAACCGACTGTAAAAGATACAGTCGTTGCTTTCAAAATAAAAATTGTGGAAATATTTTGTTCTCTTTAAAAAATTTGCAGCGATCTTTTATTTCGCTTTAAAAGGATTTTGTCAACAAAAAAATTTATTGCTAAAAAATTTGATAATATGCAATATTCGCTTAGTTATTCTATTTATCTAGATTGTGCTCACATGCGAGTAAAATTAAAAGTTTTTAGCAAACATTTTACTATTTCCCACAAACACTTGAAATAGTTTCATCTATATCATAAGTGGAAAAAAAATATTTTTTTCTGAGTATACACATTTCATAAGAATCATATTTTAAATAAAAATCAATATTTCACAAATAATTCAAAGGAAAAAACTCATATTTGTGACCATATAATATTTTTCTTGGCTAATTTAATGTAAAAGTTTTATTGGAAATATAAATACGAAAAATAATAATTTTGTGGTAACGAAACGTAGAAAAATCTAAAAGGATATTAATGTCAAAAAAAACGGAATTTATCCCGATAGTAATTTTTTTAATATTAACGATTTATCCAGCAAAATCCTCAATCACTTGGTTATTTTATAAATCAAAATACTGTCGATCATGTTATAGAAATAACGACTGCAAAAAAGAGCATAAATAATTTCAGTATCCGCGTAATGTACGCAAAGTGTCGCAAATACTTAAGTCTTTTGTCTTTTTTCCTCTAAATATTTTTTTAGAAATCGAAACTGGTTTAACACCCATGAAAACAAAATTGGTGAAAGAACAATGATTCTGTCGTAAGGTGTGAAATCTAAACAGCCACAAATCATAAATCACTTAAGTATATAAATGACAAGGAATTAAAAAATTATATCATTCGCTTCTTGTGTTCACTTCTGGAAAGAACCCAATATCCACAACAAATAAAATGGCA
This sequence comes from Tricholauxania praeusta, assembly GCA_949775025.1. Classification (NCBI taxonomy): domain Eukaryota; kingdom Metazoa; phylum Arthropoda; class Insecta; order Diptera; family Lauxaniidae; genus Tricholauxania; species Tricholauxania praeusta. Next base: position 34,704,171 of record OX459029.1, read on the forward strand.
TTCAAGGTAGGTACTGCAAAATCACACCTTCGATGAAATTCACTAATTATTTTTACTTTTGCAGTTTATTTTTGCACTCGCTTTTGTAGCTGTTGCCAGCGCCGGTTACGCACCAGTTGCCTCAGTATACCACACATCGGCACCAGTTGCTGTCCATGCAGCTCCCATTGCTGTCGCACAGCAAGTGGTGGTTAAATCAGAGGAATATGACCCACATCCTCAGTATAGATTCTCATATGGTGTTGACGATAAATTAACTGGTGATTCCAAGAGCCAATTTGAAGAACGTGATGGCGATGTTGTTCGTGGTGAATACTCACTAATCGATGCTGATGGTTACAAACGCACTGTTCAATATACTGCTGATGATGTCAATGGTTTCAATGCTGTTGTTCATCGTGAGCCACTCGTTAAGTCCGTTGCTGTTGCTCCAGTTGCTCACTATGCTGCTCCATCTGTTGTCCAGTCATATGCTGCTCCAGTTGCTCACTATGCTGCTCCATCTGTTGTCAAGTCATATGCTGCTCCAGTAGCCCACTATGCTGCTCCAGTGGCTCACTATGCTGCTCCAACTGTTGTTAAATCATATGCTGCTCCAACTGCCCACTACTCCGCACCAGCTGTTGTTAAATCATATGCTGCTCCAGTTGCTCACTATGCAGCTCCAGCTGCACAATACACATCGTATGCATCTCCTGCTCATTATGCCGCTCCCGCTGTTGTAAATTCATATGCTGCTGCTCCAGTTGCTCACTATGCCGCTCCTGCTGCACAATACACATCGTATGCATCCCCAGCTTACCATCATTGAAAACCGCTTACTTAAATAATTTGGTCTTTAGTCCATAGTAATTGTTAAAATTTATTTATTTAAAAATGTTAATGATTCAACGAAAATATAAACACAAAGTAAATACTAATAGTTGCCTACACAACCATTTTTTTAAGGAAGAACTTAATTTCTACCATCACTTCAAGTATAAAATCAGAAATATCATCAGAACGTTTTAAGAATGAACATAATTTTGGGTCGAATTTCTTCGAATGTAGCTCTCTAACGCTTGAGCTTCCGTTTTCGAGTTTTCCGATTTTAGTTCCAGTTCTAGAGCGATGATGGACACAGTCGGCAGAATTATTGCAATTAACACGAGCACACTCTTATTTTTGCAAGAATCGATGATAAAAAGTCGAAAATGGATTTGGATTTAAGGTGGCTCCGGACCCTGGAGAAACCGTTTTTGACACATTTTCGATAAAAAAAATGTTTGGCTCCAATCGATCATTAAAGTCGAAAAAGGATTTTGGACATCACTTGAGATGTCCCCAGACCATGGAAAGAACCGAATTTCACCTATTTTCGGAACAATTTTTTTTTGCTGCAATCGTTGCGAAAGCATCGTAAAAGGATTTTGGACATCCATTTTGATCATTGAAAGGAACGTTTTTAACCCATTTTCGGAAAAAATTTTTGTTTTATCCAATCGATGGAAAAAGGTCGAAAATCGATTTTGAACATCACTTGGAATGTCCCCGGGCCATCGAAAAAAACGTTACCGAAAATGGTTCAAAAAGGCCTCCTCCAAGTTAATATCTTTCCTTAAGTCTCATACAGAGTGTGCTCGATGTTAAATACATATAATATGTAATGACGGTCTCTCTTGTACAGAATATTTTCTGAAGAGATAATACTTTTGACATGAAAAATAATAGTTTCCTATTTTGACAAGAGAAATATTCTATGATATAAAATACAATTTGACAATCCATTAGCCGGTGTTAGCCTCCATTTCTAGAGGAGAAAGTTTTGGCTAAACAATGGCTGATTTATTGCTTACTTTGTAGAATGTGGATAAGTCTCAATTTCTACCTCTGGTAAGAAAAGGTTTGCGTAGCTTGCATCCAACGTTACCAAATTTAAAAAAAAACCGACTGGGCCTTCAAAAAAAAAAAAAAAAAACTCTCCTCAAAAAGTTGCATTGCTTTTTGGAAAAAAGTTGACCTTTTTTTGCTTGTTCAACAAAAATCGTTCAAGTCCCGGCAACTTGAAAACTTTGTTAATTCCTATCAGGCTTTGACACAAAATTTGTGGTGAACCCTGTTTGCATCACACATGTGTGTTTTTTAATATTATGTGGACTATCGAGTGAGAACCACACAAAAAAGTTCACATTTCATTTTTAAAGACACACGAAGATCCAATTTCATAATCCATTGATGGTGGTAAAATGTAAGTTCTTTGAAGTTTTAAAATAAAATCAAACTGTTTTCGATAACTTAACTAAATTTTTTAAAAAAATGTTTCTCCAGGAAAAATTAAATTGCAAATATTTTTAATTTCTGAACAGAGAAATTGCAGCGAATATTGTAAAATTTTCCTCCAAAGGTCCTCGCATATAAGACTATGAAATAGGACATTTTCTCTTAAGAACCACTAAAATATTATTGCAATTATTTTTGCATTATCATTAAGACTTACATTTTATTAACATTGAAAACTCATTGCAATTAAAGTTTTTCTTGAATTACTAATCAAAAACACAAAGCAATAATATTTTTAAATTATATTATTTTCCCAAACTGAATTATAGAATTCACAAGGTGTCTTAACGTGTCTAGAGTTTTAAAATTTTATGACTTTTAAAAACTTTGTTGTTGTCTTCCATATCAAAATAAAAAGACAAATATAATACAACTCTGCCCTCAATGTTTTTTGAATGTTGTATTCGTTGTCTATTTTAATGAGAGAATCGTATGGATCATCTAAAGGATCATATATTTTTTTCAAAATACGACTTACTTTGTGAATTCAGTAAATATACATACATTCAGTTTTACATTATCGATTCAATGCATTGAAACCTAATGCAATATGCCCAAAAGTGTGATCACCTATCTAACTTCTTTTTCTTTTTTTTTAATATAACATTATTATTAATATCTAATAATTAAATGATAATTAAAGTGAAATTTTACAAGTTGATACAATGCTTTATTTACTAAACAAACTTTGTCAACAAAGGAAAAAAACAACAACTCTGGAATATAGACATACCATACATATGTTTCGATTCTTAAAATCTCATCATTATATTTTTGGCTGATGCCTACGTCAGCACTCAAATTACACCCGATATATTAATGTAAATCTAACGAAAAGCTAATTTGTAACTTCAAGCAAATGTGGCGAATTTTTAAGTGAATTCAAAGAACACACCATTGCGTTGAAATTTCAATCAGCTGTTCCGCATTTTTGCTTACATTATTTTAAGCATGACGTCACCTGAGTGCATCAAACCGTAACTCTCCTTTGTTATCGCAGTTTCTTAATTATTAATGTCTTTATAAAAAATAAAATATAATAAAAAGGTGCACAAAAATTCAGTAAATATTGGAAGCTACGATCAATAGAAATTTTTAATTTAATATTACGAGAATCATTTTTCCGCCCCCAAAGCCTTTGCGCCTTCTTATTCTTATTAAGAACAGGCCAAACCTTTTCCAACTTTCATTGCATATTGTGGATAGTCTTACTATTCCTATCGTATTCATATTTCCAGTATATCTTCAAGAAATTAATTTGCAATGTACTTATGACAAAGATGTGCTTTCAACAATAGAGCGTTACTGATATGATTTTATTAAAAATGTAGTCAAATTTGAAATTACCTTTGGGTAATTGGGTACATATTGATTTCTAATTTTTTCATATTGGTTCATATATTAAGTATATGCTATAGCTTTTAAAAATGAATCTTTTTTAAGAAAATTATTCAAGTAGAAATTTGATATTTTAACATAGATTTCAGAAAATAACGCAAGAAAGCTTTCTAGCAAATTTGGCAGGCCCAATCGGCTTCAGAAAAATTTAAAATATATTCAAAACTTTTGCTGGTGTTCGGAAATAGAGTTTGAGATGCCAATACCCTAATGTCTAGCTCTGGTTGCAAAAAACTAGAATTTATTATACAATCGGCTAAAAAATTCCTACTCCATACAACTCGGTCATATTCGAGCTTAAATTAAAGCTACTGATAGAAATGACTATCAATTAGAAATGAAACGGATAATGAAGAGAAATACTATATGGTCTTTTCTGAATATATTCATGCACAACTTTATCCACATACAAAAGGAAATTTTAATAAAAAAATCTACACGGATAGAAAAATCTTAAAAAATTATCGCGGTCATCACTATAAAGTGCGTGGAGCCGACAGACATAGTAGTTATTCTGAGAAAGGTATATTTATTTTTATAAGAAACGTTCCTTTTTTTACAAAATAGCAAAGATATATCTCTAAAGTTGCAATTAGTAAAATTTATTTTTATTGTATTCTATTAATTTAGATTTGCTGAACACTCCTTTTTCAATTTAATCTATCCGTCAAAATTGAATCGATTTGAAATCGACCGATCGAAATGTAGAACACTAAAAATCGATTTCAACCTCGATTGATAACGACTTACATCACATGCATGATTAATTTTAATAACGCCGGTTAAATCAACGATGATTATAAGATAATACAGTTATTTTTTTAGATTTCATTAAAAAAAGTCTTAAGTTTCTCTACGTGTATAAAATAACATGCTATAGCAATCTATTCAAATGCAAATTCTGCACAAGGAGTTGATGTGAGAAATTATCTCAACGGCAGCAATAGCAATGATGAATTCCAACGGTCATTGCACTTTTATGATTTCCAATTGTTTATTTGTTCGGTTTTATTTTTCTTAACCGAGATATGTCAGTAACTATTTAAATTTCACAATATTACGCATTATTGTCTGCGATCTTAATCCTGTTTAACAACTAGCTTGGGATATTAAAACTCGACGGGGTTCTTATGGAAGAAAGAAAAAATATAAAAAAAGAATCTGTGCACAAGGATCAAAGTATACTCATAAAAGTGATGATATAAAATCAAAGTCTATGAAATCTCTCAAACTAAGCGGTTTGATTCAAATAGAATATAAGGAAAGCTCGTTTTGTTCTGCTGAGAAAAAAAAAAGACCTTGCTTTGAAATGCCGTGTCAATATACAATGGGAACCACCAACTTAAAGTTCAAGATACTGCAAAAGGTGAATTACGTTACGTTACCTTGTTGATGCAGTCCTTTTATTGTTTTTTGCATGTTGTTGCATTACGAGTCCACTGAGGGTCCTTCAAGCAGCAGCAATTCAGAAACAATACAAACAAAGGAATTCATAATCAAGCAGATAATAAGAAACGTCGGCAAGTTTTTTTGAATTCATTTCAAATAAAGCTGATAGGCGTAACGATTTACTCTAAGCATATACCATCTGTATGTTGTATACGAAGAGATAAAAAGCTACTGCTTTGATTTATTATTGATATTAATGGTGAAATTATTTTTTACAAAACTTTTCGAATGTTACTATACCAGTAGTTTAACGTATTCTGTAATATTTATTCAATTCTTAGCTGCATTTTTATAAAGTGATCTAACTAGTCTTCTTTGTTGGCTTAAACCACTACCGTGAAAGTGTGCACATTTGTTCTCCCTTTACATGCTTACAATCTTTTACGTACGAGTATATCCCCCAATGATACCATTTCTGTGGTCTATTCAGAGAACACCTGCTTTATTTGCCAAAGTCTCAAGAATAGTTCTCACTGAGCAAATAAGTAATATATACGAGTAGAACGCGATAATAATCAAAAGACCTACAACAACAGAAATAAAAGATTTCAGTCTGACAGTTTACATGGCCGACGGATGTGAGAAGCATTGAATGCATACATATTGTAAAGAAGACATAAATAATTGAGTAAAGAACATCGATTAAACTCTTTCAAGGCCATTTACAGAGTGCCGGTCACAGATCTTTAATTTCAGTGAGGAGCACAGTATTCCAGACTACTCAACTGCGTAATTATAGTCGAAACCTTACACCTGGCTCAATACACAAACGGACCAAAAGCAAGTGCAGAGGCGATGATTTGTTAGCAATCGCTTAGAACCAGTTTGGGCTCTGTATTTTTATTTTTTTTTTTTTGTTGAGTGGTTACTATTCCCTGCTGTTTAATCAGCTTAAATATCGAATTTTAAATGATTTTTGAATTTGTTTTGATCGCAATGTTCGCCAGAGACGGTACGTACGAGCAATATAGACGGTAGGTTAGCTTAAGGGTGGACTTTATTATAAACATTTTAGAAAATTATTTACATACATGACGTTTTACGTGTTTTGGACCTATTTAAGAACTTTTTACTTCAAGCTAATTTTTATAAAAATTACTATTTTCGAAAAAAAAAAAAATTATGACGTCATAAAAATTGTTACAATAATAGAAAAATATTTTTCTGAATATTTTGACCAATTCTAAGAACTTTTTATTTGAACTGAAAATTGATAGTTTCGGATATTTGACCAAAACTAGACTTATAAAATTTTTTCAAAAATATTCTAAATTATCCAAACTATGCATTAAAAACTCTAAAGAAAAATTTTATTTCAATATTTTATAAACATTTTACGAGAAAGCTTCCGTTATGAACTCAGTGGTGAGAATTGAGACTTGTAATGTACTTTTAAGAAGGTAAATGTACTTCTTTGTCATAAAATTCAAAATTTAAAAACGCTTTATTTACGCATATTTCAACAAAATTTGAAAAAAAAAATACTGAAAATGCGCCACATTTACATTATAATTAATGTAACTCATTCACTTTTCGTTGAATACATATATAATATAGACTATTGAGAATAGTAAGAATAAAGTCGCTGAGATATCCCAGGTGTGGTGAAAATCCTGTTATTATACCCTACACCGAGGGTATATTCACTTTGTCTCTCCGTTTGTAACACATCGAAGGGGGCGTGGCAGGTATGGAAAAGTATATATATTCTTGATCAGCGTCACCACCTGAGGCGATTTAGTGATGTCTGTCTGTCCGTCTGTTGAAATCAGGTTTACGGGAAAACCAAGAATGATAATTGAATGAAACTTTCACACATAGGTCACATCTTCTTGCAGGCATCTTGCTATTGAAAATGGGGGAAATCGGTTGACGGGCACGCTTACCGCCTACAATCTATGTATATTTACCCAGGCCAATTTTGAAAAAAAATTCAGCGATTTTAATGAAACTTGGTGATTTGGTGCACATGTGAACCAAATTAGGATTAGGCTGGGTTTCAAGTTTCCAAAGGGTCGTACAGGGGCGTGGCACAGCCCTTAATTTTGTAATTTATACCACCATATCTTGTAAGCCGTTCAAGATATTGCGATGAAATTTGGTAAACGGATACATATCAAATATATCTTGAATTGAGATAAAAGTGGGCGGAATCGAAAAAGTGGGCGTGTCACCTTTCTACTATTAAAGATTTTGATTCCGTGTATCTCAAAATTGGCACAGACGATTTCCATAAAAATTTTGGAGATGATGCCGCTAAAAGCATTCATCAATACAAGCTCAGCCACTTAACAGAAAAAACTCAATGAAGGGCGTGGCTCCGCCCACAATATTTATAAACGTTATATTTAGAGAACTAACAACGTAATCGTTATGAAATTTAATGAGAAAGATATAATTGCTATACGGTCTCTTATTACAAAAATTTGGTCCAATAGTACCTGTGGGCGTGGCACCTCCCATATAAGCAAAAAACATATAATGGTTATAGTGAGTAATCTTCATAAAATTTGGTGTATAGATGTCAGTTACTATAAGCTTTAAAAATAAATGAATTTTGATAGGATTGCATAAGTGGGCGTGGCACCTCCCATATTAACATAAATTTGTAAGCGCTGTTTTAAGTGAACTATTGCAGCAATTGCTATGAAATTTAATGTAAGTGGTTCAGTTGCCATAGAGTATATCTGAATCAAAAGTGGCTGAAATAGAACCAGTGGGCGTGGAACTTCCCATACAAATAAAATACGGTAAGTGGTATATTTATCGAAATATGTGAACAATCATACTAAAATTTGGTGTTAAGGGTTTGCTTATGAAAAGCTATTCTGGGTCAAATCCGGGCTGGATTGTACTACTGTGTGTGTCACCACCCTAAATTTTAAATTTAACTGCGGCATATATCGCACATTATACAAGCTATTGTGCTAAAATTTAATATGAAGACGTCGATCACAAATATAATTTATTGAACCAAAAGTGGGCGGAATTGGAGAAGTGGGCTTGGCATATTTCAAATTTTTCATTTCTATTCGGTTTTTTCAACATTTTTCATATCCTTTCGAATTTTTCAACCCGTTAACATATATCCTATATGTATTTGTTCGACTTTTCAACCTCTTTCAACTTTCTTCATAAGTTTCTTTATTTTTTCGACTTTTTCATCAATTTTAAATAGTTTCAAATTTTTTCAACTTCTTCAACTTTTTTAGAGTTTTTCAACCTCTCTCAACTTTTTTCAACATTTTTCAGCCTCTGTCAACCTTTCTAACATTTCAGAATTTTTTCGACTTATTCAACCTCTTCAACGTCTTTTTAACATTTATTTAAGTAGTAGTTTCAGTGCAGTGTAGGGTATGTGAGTTTCGGCCTGGCCGAAAATTAATAGTTAAAAGGAATCGGGATGGATAAACTATAGTGGCCGAAGTTAAATAACTATATTCTTACAAGCTATAGTTTCGTCGCCGAAAACATTCAACTTTGTTCGAAATATAATTTTTATAATTTGTACATAAAGGGCACGATTATATTAAGTAAGATCAGGTAATGACCGAAATATTACCTTTGTTACTTTTGGAGTGCATATAATATATTTTTATTTAAAAAGAAGCACATTTTCTTAATCCCTATTATAACTAATTTATTTATTTTTTTCAAAGGGCCACCCTGTTCTTAAAATAAATTTTTTATAGCAGCTTAGAGTCTTACTGGGCAACAAAATATCTAAATGAAAAAAAAAACTACAAATTTTCCTTTCATTGACACAGACGCTCCATCCACACTCAGGGAATTTAAGCTAAAAATATTTAACAAGGCTTGTTAAAATTACATAAACGAAATTTGTACAGGAACAAAAACAATTTCCAAATTGAACAAGAAACATTTATTTAAAATGAGAAACAAAAAACACGAACAAGGGTTATTTTTTTTTTCCTAAATTTAACACGATTTGTTTTCTAAGTGCACATATGATCAGCAAAATCTGAGACAAAAGGTCGTTCCAGATCCCTTAACACGTATTTGTCATAAACAGCAGACTGAAAAATTGACAGACAGAAGAGTCAGGCATAAAAAATTCAGACATAAAATAGTGGTGGATAAATAAAAAAACTATAAGCAACTGATCGAGCGAGATCGAGATGAACTTAACAAAAACAAACAACAACCACCACATAAAATGAACTTTCAAGTAAAAAGAGTTAACAGTCTTTCAGATGAAGATCGTCTTCTTCGCTCTCTCTTTTTATTTTTTCTGATCGCGTCTATAAAAGCAGATGCTTCCTCCTGTTGCAGCATTCAGTGTTTTGTGTTGAGTCAAAGGAGTTAAATCTTTTGTAGTTGATTGACTGTTTTTCCCGGCATCATTTGGATTGATTGTGTCAAACGGTCATATCCAGAGGAGAAAGAATGGATTAAGTGTTAACGATACGGCATGCGAGGTGTGTTAAAAGTGTTTATGATATTTTTATTGGGATTCTTTAGTAAAATTTATGAATATTATAAAAAAAAATTTAAAAATTACAATCATTCTTTAAATAATACCTTAGTACAACTATCAAACATGATTCTCAGCATACCTCTAAAACATAAATATTTTTTCTTTAAAACAAATGCTAAATTAAAAACCTGAACTTATTCCTTAAAACGTTGTTTCGTAAAGAACATCACGTGAATATTTTGGGTCAATGTTTGCAAGTGCTTAGCCAAATGTTCACCCTTGTGCAAAATATTGCTAAAAGAATGCAAAGAGTGGAATTGTATGCGTTCTAATTCAATGATGGCGGATAATTTATTATTCACTCACTATAGCGCTAAAATTTTCGCAACAGTGAACTTTTCTGCAAAATTTTGACCTGCAAATGTGCCGCAAGTTCGAATCGCCGTACTTTGCGTTTCGGTGCATATTAGGTATCTACAAATTTGTTTCAATAAACAGAGATTGCGAGTTTGTTTCTGGGTTTTTTGATTATATATTGGGGGTGAATTCAAGAACTAATGGACCGATTTCATAAATTTTCCCCATTAGAAATCCTATTGCGTTTCAAGTATTATGGGCTATAATTTATTTGGACAATGTAAACAGATGCAGCGCCTCCCCGACAGCCGAACAATTTATATCGCTAAGTGAGCTATTACTGTTAATCCACACAAACTTTTAAATGAACAAGCAAGTTTAGGACAAAAAGTGTGTGTGGCACTTTTCATACAAACGAAAATTTTGGAATCCTATGTGCAGATATTTAATCAATTAAGTTCTATCAAACTTGGCATGGGAGTATTTAGTGACACAGAAAAGCACTGGATAAAATATAGGCTGGTTTTGAAAAGTGGGTGTAAACACTACCATTCTTTGAGAGGCTATGCGCAGAATACCAATGATGTAAATTTTATAAATCTTGGTACGGATATATTTTGTGACACAGGCAAGTACTGTCCGAAAATTGGGCAGCATTGGACAAGTGGAATTGATACCTCCACTCTAAGCAAAAACTTTAAAATACTCAAATAATAAAACTATCCTAGCACAGCTTCCAAACTTGGCATATGAAGCTTGTCTTCTGAAGCAATACACAAAAATTTGACATACCACCTCTCCTAAATAATTCTGATCTTTCAACCCAATTGTCACCACTCGATTGATTCAATAGGCATTCAATTTTCTAATTAAATGCAAATATAATTCAATAAACTTACTATAAACTATTTCGGAATAATGACAATTCCGTAAACACCGTTCTAAATTTAATACTTTGAAATTTTAGACAATAAAACTTAATTTGAAAACTTATTGCAGTGGTCAAGAACCATTGATCAGAAAAATCTTTCGAGAAATTATTTGGTTTGCTGCCTCAAACGCTATTAAAATAATTTTTCAAAAAAAACATTAAGCCACAAAAAATGCGAGTGGACTTGACTAACCTAAATTTTCAAGTTCGAATGGTAGTGACATCATAATGGGTTTATTTTTTCACTATGAAAAAGGTGTGACACTCCTCATCGAGAAAACAATATGAAATGCTTAGTTAGATAATCTTTAAATTATAGGAATCGGCATAGTTTTCTCCAATTAGTTTACTTCTTCATGAAAACCTGATCCGAATTTTAGATGACTATAGCTACGAAACTAGATCCGCTCTAAAAGATACCACTTTCTCTATAAAACTTAAAAATAATGACGAGTTGCACCCAAAGTGAAGATGTGTCTATTTTTTTGTAACTAAGCAGTATCGTCGCTCGCATAGGGTTTTAGCTTTGAACTTGTCCTTGTTTCTCGGAAAACTTAGTTTTCTCCGTGTTAGAACTTTCTCTCGCGATCCTAGCCGTCGCTTAAGCTTTTATGGATAGTCAACATTAAATTTACAACTTCAGCATAGTCCACCTACATCTCAAAAGTTAAACATAGGATTATTTGTGTTCATCAAAACAAACTAATCAAATTTCTCGTGAATAGTTTTCTTCATTTCTTCTGAAAAACTGTGTAGGATCGGTCCATTTTATACTTGTATGAACACGATATATATTTCATTTATCTTTCTTTTCTTTCAGCAAACGCCCACCTACTGTTTATGTAGCACAACATCAAGTGGAGCCATATCGGTACAACTGGAAAGAAATTTCGACTACAATCCGAGCACACACAACAAGAACAATGATCCAGTGTTAAACTCGACATTCACAATCAGTGAAAATAGTGGATCTGTTGTTCAACGTTCAACGTCTCCTTCATTGCTCAGCACCGAACATTGAATCGCATGTTTTGCAGGAAGACTTCAAACGCTGTTTCGGCCATTGAACAAAATTGTGATTTGAATTAGTTTAGGAATAAATAAAAAAAAGTACAATAGGCCAAAAAGAAAAAGATTGTGTGTGCGCTTGCGCAGCAGCATTGTTATTTTTTATTTCTTTTTTTTTTGCGTTGCTATGAAATTTTGTAAATTTCATACCCATTTTGTTTATGATCACGCTGTTTTTTCGATTTTGGATTTTTGCAGCCGCCGCATATTGAATGGCTTGGCTTACACAAACTTAAGCCATCATGTTACGTTTAACTGTTAAAATATTTTTGTCATTGACATTTTTGACGTTTGCCACTTTGGTGCTATTGTTGCACTGCTGCTGCCGCTGCTGCTGATTGCTGACTGCATGTGGTAAGCGCTCTTGAGCTGATTAAAGGTATTCAAAAAGTTTTACTTAAGGTTTGGTTCACTGTGACTGTGTGTTTATTTGAGGAATTACAATGTTTCAAGGTCGACATTATATAAACGGCGCAGTGTTTTAGTTTCTTAAAACAGGTTACTTGCTCCAATTTTTTATTTGTTATTATTTTGACTTGGAATTTATTTCTATGAGCTCCCTTGACAACATTTTAGCTTGCGGCAATTCGCAAAATTAATTGGTTCGTTATTTTCACCGAAAAAATACTTGGTATATGTTATATTCATGTATGGTTTTCTTACACTTATGAGTTGGTGTATTTGGGGAATAATGAACCCCCACTTTATTTTGATAATGACTTTGTTTTAACATTGGAATCTTTTTTACTTTTACTTCAGTTTAATGCGAGAGTCTACTGGGAATGGTAGATGAGATCTTATTGTTCTATTTAGATGCGTGAGTTTCATAATATCCTTTATCATTAAATTTACTCAAATTGCACATATCGATAACTGCCAGGAAGAATACATTCAACGGCATTATTTTCAACATGACTTTTATCAGAAATTTCTTGACACTCGAATCTTAAATTGAAAATTTGCTGTTTAGTTTTTCTTATGACCGAATCGATTTCAAATCATGCAGGCTAACTAACTTCAAACTGCAGAATTGGTTGCCGATCAAATCTGTTGATTTTTAGAGGAAATAACTGAAAACGTATTCCTCCGATTGGATTGAAAAACATTTTTTAACGAAGTCATGTGCATTTTAATTTTGGTATCAAAAATCGAAAAACCGCAAAAAATTTTTTAAAAAAGTGTCATTTTCATCCTAACCAAAATAGTTTATTTTTCTCTTTTGATTTTAATAAAACTTTTTATTCCCTCTCATAATCATTAAAAAAATTTTGAAAATGGTTTAAAATTGGGAGTAAAAAACTTGGTGATGTAGCACCATTTCGTTTTTGACCAATTTGCGGAATACATCTTCTACTCCACTTGATGGGGAAAGATTGAAAATGGATTTTGGCTACTGACTGGGACGAAATCAAATGAAAATAAAAACTATCAAAAAATCAAAAACTGTCCTGCTCATTAAAAACTACTGTTGCAAATAGGACATTCAATTTTTAAAAGAAAGCAAAATATTATTTGAATTAAATTAAAGCTATCCTTTCAGAGACACTTTTGCCTAAAGTGCCCCTCTCAACAAATTTTCTACTCTTTAAGTTTTCGATTTATCTTTGTAAATGATGGTGATGTTAAGTGTCGAATGTTGTGTTTAAGCGGATTGTGCCAGTTTACTTCAGTAAAGCATTCCTCTCACTTCCACCAGTAAAAATGCTTACACGTCAGACATGGAACAAAATCTTTTACGGTTCAATTTTGAGTAGGTTTCTTTGACTATTTCGATGTTACCATCGAAAAACCTTTAGGTACATATTGCGGTTATAACCATACAAATATTGTCGTTATTATCAACAATTTCAATTATTTATACAATTAACTAAACGCAGTTGAAATTTTTTCTTATATGATAGATTTTGTTAAGTTTCCCCGAAAAACTTATACAGTTTCGAAATCAAGTCATAGCTATTACAAATTTTTTTACTCAATAAATGCTTGTAATTTTACTTATAAGCTACAGTTTATGCTGTTGCCAACATTTTTCTACTCTGCTGCCATAATTTGCTTGAATTTCATCAGCCAAACTAACATAGAGCAACATAGCAAAGTCACTGTGGGAATTGAGTTTTATTTATTTTTTGTTCGTTGACTTTGAAACTCAATCAGGCATTTCATAATTAAATTAAATTTTTTTACATTTTTTCTTGCCGAAAAATTTTAGTATGGTGGTCTAATATCTGTCGACACAATTGCAACCCTGGGGAATTTAACAACAATTTCAAGGAATTACAACAATTTTTGGTATTTTCAACACCAAGCAAATGCTTAACGCATACCCAGTCGAGTGATCAATCTTAAATTTTCGCCGCTCTTGTCAAAAATCTATAAAAGCGCCCTCTGTTTAGTTAAAGCAGCCCGCTTTGTGCTGTCCGAATTGTCGACAGTAACAACATTTGACACTTTACGGATACAAAAAACACTGAGACACTTCGAGCTTAACCATGACTTCAAAAAGGATGCCGTTAAGAATATTTCAGCCAAAGAAGGTTTTACTGCTAAGATACCTTAGGGATATGAAGACAGAGAGAAAAAAAAATTAGTTTACTTAGCTTTGTGGAAATGCACACTGCCTTAGTGGAAATGCACATTGAACTGCTAATCAGCGAAAATTTAATTTCAAAGTTGAGAAAAGAAAGGAAATCTTATAAAGATATTCTAGATATTATATCGTGCTCAACAAAAAAGACAATTACCGCCATCAAATATGTAGAAATCAGGAGAGAAGAGCTGGAAAACGAAAAATTTCGCAGCAATTCGATGGCAAAATTGTGGTGCCGTCCAAAAAAGATCCAATGAAATCGGCTTGGCATTATGATTCTCAACTCGAGGATCATACATTACCGAAGGATTTGTTATTTAGTTCAATGAATTTTTATTCCTCGCAACATACTACGGCAATTTTTCTTTCCACTGGTGAAAACTTAGACTTAGACATATTTTTTTAGACGACAGTATAAGCAATTAAACAAGCTCTTACTTAGTCCAAAAGAAACTTAAAGACGGAGTTCTAAAACTTTACTTTGATATAATCAAGCTAAGATTCTCAAGCTTGATTTACCTTGCCGTTTTTTATCGACGTTGGTATACCCTTGAGTGCGAGTTTTGAACTTAAACTAGTGATCACCAACGCCAATACTCGCTGGTACTACGCTGCAATTGAGCAGCTTAGAGTCGTAAACACTCACGTCACAGTGAGCAATGAAAAATCAATTCAGTGTACTTTGGCATGACATAGAAGCAAGTTTACGTCATTAGTTCGTATGTTTTCAGCACTAAGGCAAAAAAATAGTGTCAGAAATCGTCACATACAAAAATGGTAATGGTGTAAAAAAGTTAAGTAATAGATGGGATCAGATTTTTACTCAGACTTATAGCACAAAAGCTATAGACACTCAAAGTTTAAAAATAGCTATAAATTTAAAACCACCTAATGATCACATACTAAAAACCCCACGATAAAGTGGATATTTTTTGCAAAATCAGGTCTTAATATAAGCATTTTGCATACTTATTTTATGCACCTATGAATGTCTGTAATGAATGCCGCTTTTTTCGTCTGACAAGGAGACCACCACCCTGTGCCCTCACCGATTTGGCAAAAAATTTTTTTAGATAGTAGTTCACATGAAATAAGAAAAGCCATATATTACCGTTTTTCGCAATGCTCAAGGAAAAGCGAGAAAATCGCGTTCAAAGTTTTCCAATAGTTGTCTTATATAAAAAAAAGTTTACCTTCTTTCGACTAGCAGAGTAGCGTAAGTGGTTTCCAACTCAGCTACCCCAAAATGACCCTAGATTGACATCTGACGATGTTCCTCCAGTATGTAGGTTTCCTTTTTTGATACTGCGTTATTACCAATAACTTTTTTTTTGTCGACATTTATATGATCGAAAATCATTTTTATACAAAAGTCAGTTTATTTGGTTTTAGGATCAGGAAAAAAATGGGCAGTCGGATTCTACAGCCAGAACAAAACCGGAACAAAAATGTTCTTAAATTTTTCCAAGTTTTTAAAACCCCTAACATGAAAAGTATGCCACATATCGAAAAACATATGGAGTACAAAGCTCTAGAAGATAAAAAAGCAAATCGATGTGATCCACAAAGATCGTACTCGTATTATATCGTATTGGATATGTATTTATAATAAAAATTGAACTTCGTGGTTTTTAATTTTTTCTTGATTTTCTGATCCGATTTCCATTCAAATCAAACAATGGAAATGAAAATGCATTGGGCACACGTTGCGGAAATCACCAATTGAAGTCTGCAAGCAGGCATTGGAGTGAAATCCTCAGTGTAGCAGAAAAGTCGACTGTCCTAAATTATCGTGAATACGATCGCTGGAACAAGAAATACGTGCATGGGGAAAATATTGGAGAAAATTTAAGGCACTCGCTATTGATTGTGCACGTTGGAGACTTTTGAGGAGGGCCTATGATTCGTGAGGAGATAAAGGATATAAGAGAAGAGAAGCTATTTGTTCTTTTGATCGGTTCACGTTTAATATATTCGCCACTGCAGGAAATTTTTACGTCGCTGTCTTAACTTAAATTTTGGTCATGAAACATTTTACGATTTATGGCATACCTGTCCAACAAAAAATTTATTTTCGGCTTCTTTGAGCCGAACCATACAAAGTTGTTTTTTGAAAACATCAATACACTTTTTTCTCTTTTTCAAACTCTAGCATATGGTATAGGGTCAGAATACGTGAAACCAACATGTCTGAAATGTTTTCAAAGTTTTTTATATAAATCAGTAGCTGCAAGTGGTAGAAATTAGTGTACGGAAAATTTTTTTAAAAAAAATTGTATTTGTAATAATTATTGCTAATCAAAGTTTTCGTTAACTTTTTTTTCAAAATGCTATAAGTTTTGAACTGCTTAACTGATCGTGACGAAATTTTTTAGTTTCTGTGGATAATAAGTTGAACTTATGTATTAAAAAAAAAAGTTGCAAAAATTTTGCATTTTTGTTGTTAATTAGCAATTTTTCTATCAACAATTGAATTTTAATGACTTGCTCCTCCTCGAAAAAATCTGAAAAAAAATTACAGAGATGCATTGAACCCTTCCAAACTAGAATTCGTCAAAAAAATCGTGGAGCCTCAATTAGTTTTGACGGTATTAATTTTATAGTGGTACCAGCCGGACGAAAAATGCATAAAAATTTTATTGTTTTTCAAAAAAATCAATAACACTAGCTTACAAAAAAAAAACGGATCGGGTTTCTCATAGACTTTTTTCTATGTATTTTGGGGCGTAGTTTCCAAAAATGGCAACCTTTTTTTTTCTTAAGAATCGTTTTCGAGATATCCCCAAAAAACCCCTTTTTCGGCCCTTTTTTCATTTATTTGGCTATATCTCGATTAATTTTTTTTTCGAATAAAAAACGCTTTTCAGCACTCCAAAGATATTTTCACTCCCTTTCTAACGGTATGCTGTTTCCTTGAATCAAATAAGATTTGATGAAGTTACAAGCACTCAATGTCCAAAAAACTGACTATTTTAAAAATCACTAAATTTCGATTGCTTCATTTGAATGAAAATTTTTTTCTTTTTCATATCTTTAGAATCAAAAATGAAAGGCTATTCTTTTTCAAATATTTTGAGGATAATTTTGCTGATATCGGACTAAAAATGTAGAAGGTTTTCGAGAAAACAGTAAAAAACATAAAAAACAAATGCATTTTCGTTAAATTTTATTATAAGGACTGTCCCAGAAAAAACTTGCACTTTGTTTTTTAGTTATAAAAAAATACCCAGCAATTTTTTTGGTTTTTTTTATTAATAATGGCTAGTGTTCAGAATATAAATATCTAAAAACTAATTAACAATTTTGTTTTTTCTATAAAAATTTCTTACTTTTTTTTAAGGCCCTTCATTAAATTTTGCACAGTTGTTTCATCGACAGTACGGTACGATCTTTTCCACTCAAGTCTGAAGTCTTGAAAATTTTTTGCAGTCCTGCCACTCTTTCGAAGATCTCTTTTCATTAGAGCCCAATATCTTTCAATTGGGCGAAGCTCTGGGCAGTTAGGCGGATTTGCTATTTTTGGTACAAAATTGATCTTTTTACTTGCATACCATTCCATCGTAGCTTTAGAGTAAAGAGAGGTTGCTAAATCTGGCCAGAATATCACGGTACTCTCATGTGCACGAATAAATGGTAGAAGACGTTTTTCGAGGCACTCGTCTATATAAACTTTGGAATTGATTGTGCCTTGCGTAACAAAGAAGCTGCTTCTGAGGCCACAGGTGCATATGGCCTGCCAAACCATATATTGCTTCGGAAATTTCGAAATT
Organism: Tricholauxania praeusta; assembly: GCA_949775025.1. Taxonomy (NCBI): domain Eukaryota; kingdom Metazoa; phylum Arthropoda; class Insecta; order Diptera; family Lauxaniidae; genus Tricholauxania; species Tricholauxania praeusta. Next base: position 34,722,488 of record OX459029.1, read on the forward strand.
TTTTTTCTTTGAATTTACTAGGCACATTCCCCTTCTTCGGTGATGTATAATATTCGTGCCCAGGTAGCTGCTTAAAATCTGCTTTAACGTAAGTTTCGTCGTCCATAACACAGCAGTCAAATTTAGTCAGGTACCTTTCATACAATTTTCGGGCTCGCATCTGAGCAACCAACTGCTTTTCATCAGAACGGTCTGGTACTTTTTGAACTCTATATGTCTTCAGCTTTCTTTTTTCCTTTATCCTTTGCACAGTAGATTTTGATGTACCTGCTCTATCCGCCATATCTCGCACTGAGGTGTTGGGATTCTGCTTAAAAAAGCGCTTCACCTTCGCCGCTACCTTTGGGTTAGAAAATTCTGGTTTTCTGCCTGAACCCTTTTTTCGTGAAACAGGTAGACTCTTCTTATAATTAGAAATAACCGTTTTGACAGTTCTTTCTGATGCACCAACTATTTTTGCTATAGCTGAATATTTTAACCCTGGATTTTGCAGGTATGTGGACAAAATCAGTTCGCGGACTTTTTCTTTCTTGCTAGACATCTTTGTCGTTAGAAGTGCTATCTTCAAGTGTTATACATCATATCAAACGTCACTTTATATGGAATAAATATTTTGTCTTTTTAGACCTATGAGATTATCAGGTAGAGTATAATCTTAAAAAATAAAAGTGCAAGTTTTTTCTGGGACAGTCCTTATAACCAAAAATTTTATGTATTTCTCGTCCGCCCGGTACCACTATGATATTTATACCGTCAAAATTGATTGAGGCTCCACGATTTTTTTGACGAACTATAATTTGGAATGGTTCAATGCATCACTGTAATTTTTTTTTCAGATTTTTTCGAGGCGAAGCACATCATTAGCATTCAATTGTTGATAAAAAAATTGATAATTGACAACAAAAATGCAAAATTTTTGCAACTTTTGTTTTGAATACATAAGTTAAACTTATTATCTACAGAAATTAAAAAATTTCGTCACGATCAGTCAAGCAGTTCAAAACTTACAGCATTTTGAAAAAAAAAGTTAATGAAAACTTTGGTTAGCAATAATTACTCGTATTACAAAAACAATTTTATTTAAAAAATTTTTCCGTACCAGACATGTCGGTTTCATGTATTCTGACCCTATAACATTTTTCAATTCGGTAAACAAAAATTGCTTTTCAACCTTTTTAAGTGCTCATATAAAGGCTTATTCAAGCGAAAGCAAGTATATTTTGTCAAAATGATAGATATTTGTTTCAGTGCATAAGTTCTTATATACGCCTAAGTTTCAATGAAACATAATACATAGTTGTGTTTTTTCAGTGCATTTTTCAAAAATTGGTTACAGTTGACCTTAAGCCGAGTGGTTACTGTGTGGTGAATCGCCGTTTTCGACACTGGACGACACATTTTCATTTTCTGAAAATTTTGCTCTGTCAAGATAAGATACCTTTTCCCAGATCTCATCACATATGTATTTCTGACACGCCGTGAATACCTTGTATTTGGTTTTTTTTTTTTTTCAAAGCAAAGCAAAAGCAGCTACATATGTATTTTCATCACAACTACCGACTATTTCCAAAATCATATCCGCAAATATCTACCACTCATGCACACCAAAAACGGTGGTTGTTTATGGCAATGGCAGAGCCGATGACATTGAGCTCATCCATCTTCGTACTGTCAGTCAAAAATTAGATTCTCGAAAAATGCGGGATACTTTAATTTTTTCACGTTCCATGTTCTGTCCAATATTGTTTGGGACAATTGAGTTTAGTTTTCATGTGCAATTGTATGTTGCCGTAAAGTATAGGCAAAGGACTTTAGAGTGGAATAGATTAAGAACAAGAGCTAATGTTAATACACAAGAAATTGCAATGCTGTCATAGGATTTTAAAAGAACTACATACTTGAATTTAAAAGATATTTTTCATAATGTGAAATATTTTATGATTGTATTTATTTTACAAAGTAATTATAAATAATTTTTATTTTTTCAATTAAGTTATTGTTAAGTGTTTATTGTAATTTGATAATTACGATACATTTTGACATGTGTTGCTAAGTTTATTAAACTATCATGGTTTCAATGTTTTTTTCTTTTAGCCAAAATTGCACTTGAATCTGAACGGATTCAATTAATTTAGATATTTATTTCTAAATTATGTTATATTTTAAAGTGTAATACATTTATTTACAATTGATTTAAAAAACTGAGTTTTTTTAGTTGTTTTAATACTTAAAACTTGGAAAATAAAAACTTAAATAATTTACAATAATCCTTAATTCCAACAACAATTTACAGCAAAATATTTTTTTTTACAGAAAAATATAAAATTTGTTCAACAAATGCATAATATAGAAAAAACAAGCTCTTTTTGAAGCCTATGCTCAGAAAATGATTTTTTTTATTATTCTACTAAGTTGTTTCTACGGTATTGTTAATGACGATTTTTTTTTCAAGAAATTTGTAATGGATTTCCTCATTTAATATATATTTTTTTTCTAGACTTTAAACTTTTTTGTTTAGTTTATTTGATACAATTCCTTTTTGTAAGTTATGAATGTTGTTTTCAAACTGTAGAAACGGCAGGTGGTTGATGATGAAAATTCAACAAGAATGGTAGTGAATACTTCGGAGCAGAGTTGCAAAGTTGAAAAAAAGGAAATCCCGGCCCTCCAAAAAAAAAAATTATTTTCCCTTGAAATTTTGTTTTATTTGCCAATACTCAAAAAATAAATATTTTTGTGTGCGAAAATCTTGAATACCTTTTTTTATTGCTCTATAAAAATAAAAATTATCCAATTCCCGGCTCTTTCAGAAGTTTTTTCAAATTCTACTGTGCCCTCGGCTTTGACCTGCAATTTTGGGCTTGGCTGGATCAAAACTGGCTAATTGGCAACCCTGGTTTGAAGTTAGGTTCAATACATTTTATTCTTAGTTGATTTCCATATAATGGTAAATCGTCCTGATCGTTAAAAGTAGCAAAAAGTTTGAAAAATTTTGATAAATTTCTTAATTTAAAACCATAAAAATATTAATTGATATTTTTATTTTAGGTTAGGAAATAATTGCATGACTAACAGATTTGAAATAAAGTTTTCTTCTGAATCATTTGACTACACCGCTCTACAAAAAACACAAACAAAAAAGTTACAGGACTGTATTTCGACGGTCTATAGTACCATTATACCCAGCCTAAATTATTGAGCTATTTTCAGTTAAGGATTGTTGGATATTGCAGCAGTAGTCAAGAAGCCAAAAACTATATTCGGTATTTTTTTAAAGTTGCGTAATGAAAAAAAAAAATATTTCAGAACGATCGCTTAAATCTTGCGGTATAAACGGCAATAAAATTTATCTATGTTTAAACTTCCTTCCCTAAAAAAATTCGGTGGTCAAGAATCTATTGCTTTATAAGGAGAAGATATTGGAGTACATAATTGAACACTAACTTTTATATTTGCTGATAGCCTCCTTATTTTAATTTGTTACAATTACGAATAGTTTAGGTTAATAAGGCTGTTTGTTATTTAACGGAAAATTGACTCAGAGTCCGTTGGCTCATTGTGATACTTTTATTGGTACGCTTAATACCTGAAAAGGCCTAAAAGTAGAAAAATCAGCATGACCTTCTTGGTAATTGTAGCATATCAATGAGCGGCACATTCCTTGGATTTCAATAACGCCTACCCCAAGGCACTGAAGTTGATATTTATGAGCATCCTGGATATTCACCTACAAGATGTTTTACTAATGCTATCTCTTCTTCATTATTGCAAAGTCTATAGAAGTTGTTATAGGGGTATCTATAACCTGTCAGATATTATTAATTTGTTTAGAATCTGAGTCCATTTCTGAGCCCTACCTTTTCACTTTATTAGCCCTCTTCAATTTGATGTTTGAATGACCGGAAACCCAGTGTAACTAACGTAATGGAGTTGAATTAAGTTCAGTGACTTCATAGACTCACTACGCTCTGAGATGCCAATGCCTTGACCACTGCTTGTCTGTCGAAACAGAAAGTTATACTAAATGAATTCTCGGAATTGTTTCTTCTAGACTTCTACATACTTATGATCAAAATGTTAAATTTTCCATTCAACGTACCTCGTATATAAGGACTACTTACAATAAAACCTCACTTAACATGGCAACAACTTACATAAACTAACTTAGCTGATAGTACTCGGGTGCAAAATCATTTGCCAAATTGCTCAGAAAATTAAAATCGGACGAACTATTGGAATTCTCAAGACCGGTTACGCCCATAGCTGTAGCACTTGCCATGGGAAAAGACTGTGCAGCAGCTGGTGAACCATTCGGTACATAGTTCCCATTACCACCGCCGCCGACATGAATATGTGGTGGCGGCGGTGGACCTATGTGTGGGCTGCCGGCGTGCATATGTGGAGGTGGTACTGATTGGACGTGATGATTGTGTGGATGGGCGTGGCCGTGACCGTGGTGGCCGTGGTGCGGCGGAGGCGGTGGTTGCTGTCCAGCTTCATAATAGCTAGGAAAATTTTGATAGCCATCACAATTTTCCATTTGAACACCAAGTGAACTAGCGCTTGGCGGCATGTACGACTGATGCTGATGATGGTGTTGATGTTGAAATTCAGCACCACCACCACTGCCGTGGTGAAAATTCATGTGCTCGTAGTACGAACCAGCGCCACCACCAGCTGTGCTGCTGTTTCCGCCACCGGTTTGTGTCTTCGGATCGTAGTAGTTACCGAGGGCGTTAATAGGTGGTGCTTCAAATTCACCACTTCCAACAGCAGCAGCAGCAATATGTGGATGATGATTATGATGTGTCATATATCCACCACTAACGCTGTGGTAATTTTGATATTGCACTGGAGCGCCACCTACTGGTGTGTGTGGTGCTGGAGAATCATGGTTGTAGAAAACATGTGGTTGTTGCTGGTGCTGCTGTTGTGGCTGTGGATGGTGGAATGCATTTTGTGGTGTGGACTTTGTGGAATGAAATTCACCTATAGCGCCAGCTGTTTTCAGTTGATGTGGCGAACCCTGTGGTACTGCAAGGAAATCCGGTTTTGGACTAATATATTCGGCGCCAGCGCCATTTTGTAGCTGCATGTGGCCTTGTAGTTGCTGCAGCTTAAGCGGCAACTGCTGTGCGTGTTGTGGCGAAGATGTTGCGGCAAATTCAATATCGTATTTGCCGTAATAATCTTGCGTTTGCTGTTGCTGGTGCAGCTGTGGCGCCTGTGGCGGTTGGTGCTGTTGTTGATGTTGTTGCTTCTGATAGTAGCTTGAGTAATAGTTCGCCTCTGACATGTTGTTGGCGGCTGCTGCATTGTTGCTGGCATTTGAATTTGAGTTTTGGTAACGTTTTTTGTTACTAGCGCCACCACAACCACCACCGCTGTTGCTGTTACCACCTCCGCTACTATGACTGTTCACCGTCGTCACTTGGCTATGATGTGACGAGGTGTCTGAATCGCGTCGGTAGACAACACCTCCAGCAGAGAGTGCCGTCGGGGTTTCATAACCAAATGGCGAGACTTTTGTGGATGTGGAAACGATGGAGGCGGCTTCTTTTTTGATGATCTGCGACAAAAAAGTTTCGATATTATATGTTGATGTGCTCTATGGACGTTAAACACTTACCTGGTGCTCATCTTTTTTCTTTACTTTAATAGGACTTTCGTCCAATTCATCATCCAGGCTGACACTTGAAGCAACACTGGAATCGGCACTAATAACATTTGAGGCGGAAACGGCATTACTGCCAATAAGATTTGATGATATGCCCGTATCCAAAGTAGAATTGGGAGTTACTGCGTGATGAATTTAAGAAAATTAATTTGTTTTTTAAGTCTTATTATTCAATTTAAGTCCACTTTAACTTACAACTTCCTGTGCTTTGATTGTTGTTGGTGGCACTGGGTGTATTGTTGTTATGCCCACGCGAGTTTGACGTCGAATCTGGGATGTCATCTGATGGCAGCTCACAGCCTTGACATGATTTTTTTGAATTTGAATCTGTGGAAATCAAGAAAAAAAAATTGTAATGAAAAATGGAACAAAAGTGTATTGAAACCATGCCGGATTTAAGGAAAGCAAAATAATAAATCTGCTTGAAAGTATAAAAAACCAAATCATCCCAAAGGGTGTCACCAACAAACTGCCAAACAACTACAGAACACGCACGAAGACATGCAATACTGACAGTGATTGATCGGTAGCGAAGTGATTCCATCACGTATTAGGTAACATTTAAAAAAAAAGTGTAACAGAAGTACGAAACCAGGAAGCGGAAATCTGTAAGCAAGATCTTGAAATTTGTGTGACTAATAAATCTAAGAAGAAAGATTGGTGTGGTTGTCATATCTCTAAGTTGTATAAGGTCTTAAAAAATTTATAAAATCTTATTATGTGTAGGTAGTTTGAGATCTTTTGAATAGTAAAGCTCTAAGTGTACCTACTTACTCGCATTCGTACAAAACTTTACCAAAATCAGAACGATTCCATAATTTTAGGTCTTACTCAAATATATTGAACATAAAAAAGATGTCACGGGCACAGACTTCATCAAGGCTCAATTTCCACTTGACGTAAAAGAGCTTGCCTCAATCTTGATCTGGGGATGTTTTTTTTACAATGTTCGTGGTCCTCTATACTATTTAGAAGGAACCTTGAAAGCGAAAAATATGGGCAAGTTATAAGGGAGAACTATGAGCCGGTGCTTAAAAAACATTTATCCTGCAGTACGGATGCAATCTTACAGGATGATTTTGCGCCTTGCCACCTTGCGAAATTGGTAAATCGTGTATGTAATTTTTTCTATGATTCTTACAGACTTTAAAACTATAAACAGGATATTAAAAAAACAAATCAAGTTTTTATAGCTCGGAAAAGTATTCAAGGATATCGGAATTTCGCCTGGTCTGGCTTGGAAACTCGCCGGAACTGAATTCTATCGTGCACTTGTGGCATATAATGAAGGTCAAAGTTACGGAACAGAAGCCCGAGACAAAAAAAAAAACAATTTTAGCTTTAGATAAGCTTTGGTATAATGTGACACAGGACGATAACCGCAAAGCCTTGGTAGATTCCATGTCATCAAGGATAATGGATGTAATACAGGCTTAAGGAGGAGTAACATTATACAATTTTTTATTTGTTTTTGTATCTTGACATTAGTATTTAGAAACAACACTGAAGATTACAAGATACTGATCAGTTTCTGCAAAAATAAATAATCAAAGGACTCGTAAAAATAACTTAATTTTTTTCCAGATTATTATTATTAAAAAATTATGTTGGGCAGACCTGGAAATAATGGCGCCAAACTAATGTTCCCACATTTTTTTTAAAATATTACGATAAAACGCTTTCAAACTGTTTTTATAGCGTCGTAGACGCCAACACCAGAGTTTTTGTTTCGTTTTCCGCGCATAAAAGAAATTGGACGTTAGAAAGTGAAGAACAAAACTCTATGAGCCGCGTTGTATTAAAAAAGAAAAATGAAGGCAGTTTTGTGAATTTTGGGCTTATGGACCTCGCACCTTCTGATTCACGGGAACTCGCACGACTTAAAGCCAGCTCTGATATTGGAATACTTAAGTATGTACCATTCTTGAAAGAAAAACTTGTATTCGTCGTACTTACATCAGGCGAATTGAAAAAAAGTGTAACGAAAGTTGACAATTAGACACGAAGTATTGTAAGCACTTATTGGACAAAAAGTTGGCACGATTTCGCAAGTGGGCGCGGCATTTTTGAAACCAATAAATTGAAGCAACAAAGCGAACATAATACCAACATATATGTATATTATGAAATGTTGGATTATGGATGTGGGCGTGGTACCTTAAAATGGAGCAGAATAAGAATGCTTATTTTAACGCAAAATGTTTCATCTTGCAGAAAAATTCACTCAACTACAATTTAACGAGAAAGTTTTGGTAGGTTCGAACTATTGCTGCAGCCTCCCCAAGCACCTCACACAAGTGATTAGAGCCCCCAGGCCATATGAAATGTCAGGAATATACATTCTCGGAAGACATATTATTACTATACAAATTTTAGGTAAACTAAGACAGGGTTGCCAAGTGATCGCGTTTGACGTGGCCAAGCTGTTAATTGCATGTCAAAGCCGGGGGTCTTATAGGAATTGAACAATTTCGGATAAGCCCGTTAATTGGATAATTTTTGTTTTATATACTTAATATAAATTGATTTGTGAAAGATCAAAAAATAAAAAAGATTATCAATTTTTCCTCAAAAACAAATTTGGTGACTGTCAAATTTTTGCCAGACAAAAAAAAAACAACAACATATGAATTTTTTTATTATTCTCATAATGACTAAAATTAGCTCAAGTTGTTTTACCGACACAAAAAATTTAATTTTGTAATATTGGCAACTTAAAAACACAGGTCAGATCCTTTCCAAAAAAAATTGTACTTATTACCATTTGAAGGAAAAATTAATTTGTTTTGGGAATGCTATTAATTCCTTGTTTTCAACTTGGCAACGCTGTGCCTAAACGTTCTAAAAATGATGTACAATATTTCTCTTCTCTTTCATATTTTTATTGATAAATGACTGCCTAGAATGCATTAAGGAACAGGTATACAAAAACTATAAATGTTGTTGTACCACCGATTTTCTTGAACCTTTTTTTTTGCTATAGTACATATTTTTAAAACAAATTCTAAGATAGAGCTGATCCATTTCTTTCAGATAACTTTCAAAAACTTCTCAAATTCTTTGTGCACTTGTGCCTAAGATGTTAGACCAATGGTCTTGCCTTTGCTTAACACTACTCACAACCTAGTTAAAGTACATAGGATTCAATAGCATTAACATTCGAAAGCTTTGCCCGTCAACTAAAAATAATTTTTGAAATTTTTTACACTTACTACTATCTGACTGATCATCATCACCTTTTAGACTGTCTTTGTTATCTTCGTCGTCTGTCTTCGAAATCGTTTGACGCTTGTGCTTCATGCGACGATTTTGAAACCAAACTTTGACCTGAAAGAAAAGTTTGAAAATTACAAAAAAAAATTTCAAGAAGTTAGCAGCGGAACGGTTAAGATATTAATGGGAAAGATGGATCGGCGCAAAAGAAATAATTAAAATAAAATGTGTTTTGCCGCCAACTTCGGCAATGCAATTTGTCAAAAGTAATTGCATTTTATTTCACTTTATTTTCTTTGTTTCACTGCTGCCTTTATTTTGCAAAGGCCACCTCGCATATTTAACAGATACAGGACAATACATAGGCACGCACACAAGTGCAAAAATGAAAGACTCACCTGCCGTTCTGTCAGATCCAAGCTGGCTGCAATTTCAATTCTTCTCGGCCGACATAGATATTTATTGAAATGAAATTCCTTTTCAAGCTCCAGCAGCTGAGTGTTCGTGTATGCAGTACGCAAGCGACGGGGTAGACCATTTTCTGGAACGAATTCAGCTGCAATTGTAAAAATTGCATTTGCTTGATACATTGAGTAAATGTGATTTTGAAACATGGCTCCAGTAGCTTAAGCTCAACGTGTAGCCATTGGATTGGTTGCGAGAACCATTGACTGCTAAGCGATTGGAGTGTTATGTAAAAAATGTTGCATTCAATTTGATTTAATTTTAAGAAAATTAATTTAAATGGGAATTAACTGAGTAACGCAACTATCTACTACAAAAATATATTTATTTTCCCAAAGATCTTGTTTTTGCTGTTCGACAAATTTTTAATTTCTCAACTTATATCTTTTGTCTTCAATTATTATTCCACTAAAATTTAGTTTATTAATTTGTTACAACTCTAAAGTTCTTAAATAAGGTACAGTTACATAGCTACATGTACAGCGCTTGGAAAAAATGTTTACATCACAACGTGTGACATTTGGTTATCACAAACAGCGCCGCTGCATGAGGTGTGAGTGAAATCACTAAGCAGCAGCGCTGTAAAATCATACTGGGTGTTGTATGCGACTTTTGATTGATTGATTAGAACTTTGTTAATTATGATACTTCATGCAGAGGCAAAGAAACAGCAGTGATATGCGCAGATACGCGATTGAATAAAGAATTTACAAAGATACTCACTCGCTGGTATCATCAGCTGCATTAAAATATAAAGTAACAGATACGCGTATTTATTGTAAATATTACGGCGCTATACTAAAGTCGGATATGCTTGGAAAAATGGCGTGGTGTATTGTAAAGTGTAAGAATTTGATACGCTTCATGACATACTGATGGATACGTTTCATTTACAGTATTACAAAGTTGTTACCGCATGCTTATAGCTTTCGAAACAAAAAAAAAAAAAATTGTTGGATAAACTGGAAAATGTCGATGAAGTCGAAAAATGCTGTAAACGGCGATAAATGCTGATGGAAGCAAACATTTTTGAAATGTGTTGAAGAAATGTTGCGAAAGACAAAAAATTTCAAAATGTAAAACAATATTGAGAAAAATCCATATCGGGCATTTCACGCGAAGCGGGGTCATGTTTCCAATTTCAGATATATTTGAATATGTTGTACCTGTACATGACCTCGACACAGAAACAAAATATTTTTAGAATGGCAACACTGGCTTACAAAATATGGGTCTTTGAAAATTTAAGAAATCGTAAGGTATGTACTACTTCAAATGCCATTATTCAGCTTAAAAAAGTCTGGTAAAATAAATTAACTACTGGATTTTATACTTCATTTATTGGTCTTTTTAACCTCATAATTGGATTTCAAAAATAAAAAGAAAATACACTGAAAAAAAATGAGAAATATTTTTCTTTATCGTTTTTCCAATGTTCGGATAGCAAAAATTTTTTCTTTTAATGCATTAAAAAAAGCTTATAGTATGCTTATACTTCGTGCCAAGTTTGATAGTGGGCCGCTTAGACGTTTTGGAGCTATATGCATTGCAATGCCGAAACCCGAGTCGAATCAGTTAGAAAAATTACCCCATTTCCCCTGTCCGCTTCGCGTGAAATGCCCGATATGTAAGTCAGCCTGCTCTAGTATAGATCATACCCGCCATTAAGAATGTTCACCAATAAATCTATGCAAATAGGAGGAGCCACAAAAGTATGACATGGTATCTATAAGGTTTTAAATTAAATTATAAGAGTAGATATTCCCATTTTCAGGAGTTTACTTTGAAATTATACTTGATATTGAAGTCAAAGGCTGAACTTGCATTGTATCTTCACTTGAATTCCAAAGTTAGGGTTAAATAGTCCTATTGGCGACTAACATCCCGAATAAGAATTCCTATCAGTCAGCTCCGGATCAGGCCCTATTACGGGCAGCCATTTGTGAATCTTATGGGGATCTAAAAGGTATTATATAACTGCGGATCTGGTATGAGAACACCTAGTTATACTGCAGCCCTACCAAGGAAAGCCCTAAGAAACTTCGTCCAGTCCTGATCAGGTTTGCAAAATCATGAACGAACCTAGACGATTCTGGTACGGATCGAAACTGGCTAGCCTCCTCAATCCCTTCTATGAAAAGTACTTTAAAAACTTATACAACCCTGATTAGCTTAGCCAAATCAAGAACATTTTAGGCATATTAGATCGGAAGAAGGTGTGGCCTTAAAGAGGTAGACCTTGTAAGAACCTATAAGGCCTTGATCATCTTAGCCAGATCAGATGTTTTGAAGTCAAATATTAGCAATTTTATATACATGTCCTGCGTCAAGCAACATGTTAACTCGCTAAATTATACCTTTGAATATTTAATTAAAGAAAAAAGTATGTCGTATTCATGGGGTATGAACATGGGTATTATCACAATTGTTACATGCGCAATATAACGCCATCAGTCAACCTATTGATATAATTTGGCTGCATAAAAGCATATTATTTAAACTATCAAACTATATAAAACAAATGTTTAATTTTCATTTTGACAGAAAACTAATATAGACTTTAGCCATTGCAGCTATTAGTTTTTAATTCATAAGGTTTTGTGCATTCTGAAGTTCCATGGAAAATATCTCAGAATAGAAGCGTCGTGGAAATATTTGAAATTCAAATTTTAATGCAAATATCAGTGCTATTTCAAACAGGTGTGCATGGAAAAAATCTTGAGATCACAACCGCATTTGTGAAATTTTTTAATTCAGATATCTCAGAATCATTCGACCGAATCTAGTTCAATTTCAACATTTAATCATAAAATAATTTCTTGTAAGCCTATGTAATTTATAAATATAATTCTTTTATGAACTGTGCTTTTTTTAACTTTCACTCCCATTGCGCAATTCCGTTTCAAACATTGAATCAAACTTTTTTTTTTATAATATATATAAAAATGACAAGAACTTAATCACAATATTTTAAAACCCAACCCATTTGAAATTACCAAACCTCATATTGTCAAGGTGAAAATAAATTGAATATAAACGTGTAATAAATTCAAACAAATTTACACTTCACTAAGCAGAAAACACTTTAAAAAACTCAGCACTAACAAAGGGGAGGGCAATACTGGCAGACAACATAGACACAGATTGAATTTCAGATTCAAGTTCCTTCATCAATAGAACGGATGCAATGAACAACACCTGACTTGCATTTGTGGGTCGTTAGCCCACTATGTGAAGTAGAAGTTGGTGAGCACGAAAGTGGCATAAATTTCACAGAAAATACAAAAGTTTTAACGTAATGTTGTTTACCAACCAACAACCAACCAAATAGCTGGAGCAGCAGAAATGCACAAAAGCAGAAAATATGATTTCCTCTTTGGCAAAGCACAAAAAGATAATTTTCTAAACCGAAATCAGAGGAAAACTCCATATAACAGAGAACAGAGATGCACGGCAAGAGACAGCGTGAAAAGACTAAAAGGCACATTTTCCCAGAATGTTACGACAAAGACTTTTGCAGAGAACGACTAGGGTGTCCTAGTTTTCAATGTTTACAAATTTAAAACGTTATTCTAGTAACGCTTTTGCTATGGCAAAACATGGTGCACCCGTATATGACTTCATAACGAAAGAAGTCGAAATAAGTACTCCTCCTTCTTTTTTCAATGGTCAAATGAATTTAAATCGTAGGTCGTAACATACTCCGATGCAAATGGAGCCAACTGCAGAAAATGACAACATGAATTTTCATTTGACAACGCTACGGAAGAGTTGCCGGAAAAACCAAAGTGAAACTTATCTGAACTTTGAAATGTGCAGCAAACAAAATCGTAGGTTCTTGTTTTTCTCAACGAAATGTGAAATTTTATATTTTACTGCAAGACTGAATGGATCATATTTAAAATAGCCTTATTTTCGCCTCAAATTAAGTTTTCAATGCCTCAAAACATTTGTGACGGAAACGGTGATTCATCATGATCTAGAGCTTCCTCATTTGATTGCCCAGAAAATTGATTTTAAAATTTTTGCAATTTCATGAATGAATAGAAACAAAAGAAAACGATTTGATATAAAGTCTTTAATTGAAAAACTCTCTGTCTGTGCAGTACTTGAATAGTATTAAGAGAAATTTATTGCTTTACTATCCTTTTGACTATTGTTGGTTGCAGTTAGTGCTGTTAACATGTGTTATCTGGTCCTTAATAACACATTAGCCATTTCGCATAATTTACTTGTTAACACTTAAAAGCACTCATGCATTGTGCCGACCCGACCGAAACAGTTGTTTTTTGTTTTTAAATTAAATTTCAAACCTTAAAAAAACCTCATGGAGTGGGATCTTTATTTTTTGCAAATTTTACATAAATGGTGATAATTTATGTGAATTTTACCCCAAACATAAACTTAAATTTACTTACGCTCGTTGTAAAAGAGTCGTATGGTCATGTACAAAGTCACCATATAAGGCGCTACAGAAATACGGCCAAAATTCGGGTATTGACGTCTACGAATTTTGGATGGAGATCGGTTGAGTTCAGTTATCTTCTAAGCATTGTAAAATAAAAAAATTCAAATTTTATTTTGAATGAAAAATATTTTTTTTTCTCTCTTATTTTTTAATAGAAATTCATGTAGAAGCATTGACCATTTCAAATTATAGTGTATCAAGGTGAATGCAGTGAAAACAACAAAGGATTTGAGCTGTTACACAAGAAACACCAAAGCTCTACTCGCGGGGAGATCACAATTTTTTTCTTATATATAGGATTAAATATAACGGTTGGTTTTTTTTTCGATACTTCCTTATGTTTACATAAGGGCAATCGAAAAAAAAATTAAAAAAAATATAAAAAATAAGAAAAAATCAAATTTTCTTTATTTTTTACGCCAAATTCCGAAAAATTAAAATTTTGCAGCTCTGGTAGCAAACCTAGGACTATTTTTTTTTAAATTTTTTTAAATGAGGATATATGTACTCGAATATGAATAAGCTTGCGAAAATCGAGTGTTTTTGAAGTATTCTAGAATATCGCTTTTTTTTAGCTTGCCTTCTAAACACATGTACATATCGACACTTCCAGGGTAACGGGTATGACAGTTTAACTCTTATTTTCATTCATATCTTTTCAGACAAGTGTGAGAATGCAATATAATCTCTTGCAACAAGTACTATGGTACCTTCCGATATTTGTTAAAAGTATAAAAATTTGACATCTAATGTTATAAGTTCAGAAAATGCTTTTAAAGTGCGTAATGGGTGTGACGTTGAGAAAAGCTCTTTTTTAAATATTTTGAGTTTGAGTTCGAATTGCCTAAGACTTTGCAGGAATGAGTGATAAATTGATATCATTTTAGAAATATTTGATATGTTTTTTATTAAAATGATGAGAAACTTTTAACATAAACTTTTAAATAATATAAACAAAGTTACTTCAAAAATGTAGCGGGTGTGACATTATATTAATCTTATAGTAAAAAATGAAGTAAAAAAAATTTTTATTGAGAAAAAAAAACAAGGAAATTCAATATGTGATGAAGATTTTTTATCTATTATGGTAAAAATTCGATATGATGCATAATTTAATTTTTTAATACTTGCAATTTTTCGCATATGTCGTATAAGTGGTCAGTTAAGCTGGAAGTGTCGATATGTATTTACGTATTTAATTATAATTAAATGTCTACATTAAAAGTAAACCGTTTTTTGACGTTTTTTATGAACATTATCCAACATGAAATGTCCGAGTTAAACCCCCCCCCTCCCC
This sequence comes from Tricholauxania praeusta, assembly GCA_949775025.1. Lineage (NCBI taxonomy): Eukaryota > Metazoa > Arthropoda > Insecta > Diptera > Lauxaniidae > Tricholauxania > Tricholauxania praeusta. Next base: position 34,737,608 of record OX459029.1, read on the forward strand.
CCCTGGATGATTCCTGCGCACGGGCCTGGTTCTTTCACAAATGCACAAAAAATTTAACAACCCTGATTATTCATTCGCAAGCCTCAGCTTACTTGAGGTTACTTGGGGTTCACTTGAATGGCATATAACTTATAAATTCCTAAGGTTGCTTTTGTTGTCAGGCATTTGTACTAGGGTTGTAACGGAGGTCCGCATCCGCAAGTGCGGAACTTCCGCTTGATATTGTGCCTCCGCTTCCGCTTCCGCATCCACAAATTTTGATGAGGTAAATCGGAGTTATAACGGAAGTTATAAAATCAACATTAGAGCTTACAAAGTGGAAAATTCTGTGTTTAAGCTAATTTACATTTTATTGTTTTGTGATGGGCTAGATTCGTAAGGTATGGTTATGGGTACAACCTAGTATAAATTTCGTTTACACAGATTTCGAAAGTAGTCCATTTCAAAAACATCGTTTTGAAACATCGCTCTCTAAGTATATTTTTGCAACTTTATTTGAGCGCACTCTCCGGTTCAATTAACAAATATTGAACGCTTTTCTCTCGAATTCACTTTTTTCATACGGTGCTAGCAGTCCTTTCTCCAAAATTACTGATCCGATCCTTATGAAATTTTATCAACATATTCGTCACATTCATGGGTATCGTATGAACTAAAATTGAGTCAAAATATTGATTTTTTTTTTCAAACAGGAATTACCCATAAAATCCTTATTTTTCCAACATTTTTTTTAGTTAAAAAAAATTTATGGAAATATGACCAAATAAATGAAAAAAGTTCAAAAAACTGAAAAATAGCTTCTTCAGCTGGAAATCTAGGATGCCTACTAGCGTTCATTTAATACTAATACTAAATTTTAAATATTTTCAAATTATTTTTCCACCTCCGCTTCCGCTTCCGTTAATACTCCGCATCCGCGGAGATCAATTTCTGAACTCCGCATCCGCCTCCACATAGATGACTTCCGTTACAACCCTAATTTGTACTACTAAAAATTTACTTATAATTTTTTTTTAATTTTGGGGGCAGGAAAATTTTATTGGCGTACGGGCGGCATATAGCCTTAAATCGGCCCTGCACATCATATACACATTTGAAAACGTTAAAAAGATCTACTAACATTTTTTGTTCAGACTGCCAACAAACACCAACATAAAGTTTAAAATAAGTAGCAAAAATAATATCAGTTGTTGAAGTTAAAAGATGTGTAAATTTTGCAGCAAATGCAAATAACTTTTTTTACTACCAAAAACGAAAAAAGAAAAAAAAACTGACCCAAGCTAAGTGGTCAAGAATACGAATATTTGCAAGTTCAAGTAGTTGACTTAACCCACTGAAATTTAGAAACCGCCTATATCAAAAATTTGCCTACACACGCAGATGCCACAAACTGTCACTTGTGTTGAACCTGGGGTAGAAAAACAAATGAATTGGCATGAAGGAGTAGAATTCATGGTACGAATTTTTCCCAACAACCTTACCATCTCATGTGTCGACGACGAAACATACCCGTGTACACGTATAACATGATATCAACACTTGGATACGGATACAAAAAGGATACGGTTTAAAAACAACTGAATGTGATCTACTGAAGGACATTAAGTGGACATCTTTGGTGTTTAAGTAATTGTTGTTGTTGTTTCTAGTATCATTGCCGTTGTTAAACCTTGCCAAAGAAGTTACCGCAACTTTTACCCATATGAGAAATGACCTCAATTTATCTTATAATTTTTGGAATTTTTCTTTTTGGTTAGTGAGAAAGTATACTATTTTGCGATGTACTGGGAAGGGGGGGGGGGGAAGTTGGATAACGACAATAAACTGTAACAACTTGTGCTAGAATTTTGTGGTTTAAATTATGTTTTATTTTGTGGCTTAAGTCGTGAAAGCTTGGGGTTTTCCAAAACTAAATATTAAGGCAAGAAATTATAAAGATTTTAGCTGCTTAAGGATAGGTAAGACTTTAAATAAGGCCACACTAAAATCAATTTTTTTATTTATATAACGTTATGCCATTTAAGTTTTGAATTAAAAAAAAAAAAGTTCAATTTAATACTCAAATCCGATTTGATGCGTTTTTTTTTTTGTGTCAAAACGACCGACAAGCACACAAATGTACGGAAGATGTACAGACAATTGCGCATCAGATACTCGTACTCGTACACTTGGCACACAATATTTCCATGAGAAATTGCCTTTTTGTTGTTGTTTTTGTTGCCGGGTCAAAATGATTAATGATGGATTCGTTCTTCACATGTCGTTCAATATTCGAAACTGGTGGTTGTATCGGAATATCAGAGAGAGAATCTGTGTTACTGCGTATCTGCATCGGTTTTCGTTTCATTTTTTATATCTTACACAATAGTCCTTGATGAAATGTTCAAACTGCAACAGCGGATGCTTCATTGTTCTGTGCTTTTTGTTGTTGTTTTTATTTTGCCATCATGTTGACGTTGAGCCTCACAGTAGCAACATCCAGCAGCAGCAGCAGCAGCCGTCAACAGAAGTTGCAACATTTTGTTCTTCTCGTTCAATTCTTTAGATGACGTATCTATGGATTTGCCACGCTGCTAATGCTACTCCCCACAGGCGTTTGAGGAGGAACTGCAGCATTTGTTTCTGATTTGATTTTTTATCGTTGTGCTTTGTTTTTATCAAATTTTGATCAATTGTTTATTCTTTTGCAATGATTTGCATATTTTGCATTTATTTTAATTCGATTTTAAAAAAGCTTTTGAAGATGTCATGCTTTTTATTGCATTTCAAATTGTTTTATTTGTTTGCTAAAAAAGTACTTGTTTTATTACAAGGAATATTTTAAAGAGAGAAAAGTTTTCTCAAGTGGGCACAGAAAAATACAACTTATCAAACTTAAACTTTTGTTTGCATAACTTCGCGGATTTATTGATCAATATTAACGCCTTATATTTTTTATTGCAAAATTTGGATTTTTTAAAAAGTTATGAACAAGTGAATTTTTATGTGGGTGTTTTTTTAAATTGCGATTTCACAGTAAATATTGGGAAAAAGCTATTGACGTTTTTGTGATAGGACAAGAAATGTTTTAAAATTTATATGAAATAAAGTTTTTATAAAAATTTCCACAGAATCGTTCTGTAAAGTCTACAAAACTTTTTTCTGAAAAAAAATTTAGTACGTTTCATAAATAAAACGAATGTTTAAGTGTCGCCTTTTAGGCAATTTTTCTCATACAAACCATCCTCTAAGAAAAACTTGAATTGCTTTTTTTTTTTTGGAATTGTGTTTGAATTGTAAAATTCAAATAAGTTCATATCAGGTTTGCACCAAGGATATTTGCTGTCACCAATCTTGTTTTTGATAGTAATGGACAATGTTCTCAGCAGAGTTCTAGACTCTACAAATCGTGGCATTTAATATGCTCTCGCGAGCATCTGCAAGACCTCGATTTTGCCGATGACATCAAGTGGTATCACATGCAAAACAAACTTGCTGCTATCAGATCTTCTTCGGAAGGAGTAGGTCTGAAAATCCACAAAAATAAAGCAAAAAACATATCCAACTAGTGCCGGTGGATCATTAGCTTCATTACCGCCGAATCCGGCAAAGAAGTGGATAACTTTACCAACTTGGGCAGCGTAATAATAGTATTTCCAGTAAGTCCTGGATTCAAAGATTTAATTTTATTCTTGCAAGAAAGCAAAAACAAAAATAAAACCAAAGTGCAACTATAAAAATTTAAATTTTATATGAGCAAATAAAGTCCCTTAAATCCTCATAAATACTTTCAAAACTCACTTCTTTCACAGAAAATACATAACATACTACTTGCACACATTTTTCGCTGACAAATGTTTATTAGATATTTGTGGAAATACCTGTGGTTGATAATTCCATAACCAAATAAAACGTTTGTTAGATAGATTTTCTCTTAAAAAACAATCAATTTGAACGATTTGTAAGAAAATATTTTGAGTAGTTTCATCTTTATTATGAGTCTTACGTAAGATTTCGGAAGGGGGGGGGGGGGGGAGGTTGTGAGAATCTTACGAAAAATTACTCGGGGGAGGGGGGGGGGGGGTGTCAAAAATGTCATGAAATTGTCTCACGTAATTTATGATTGGCCCCTTATCAATATAACATTTATCAATATGACAATAATTTTTTACCAGACGTGATGGATCCGGCCTTAGTTCTGTAGTGTTACCTAAGGTAAATGGTCTACATCAACATACTATAGACTTTACAGGAGCTGAAATACTACATTCGAGCCGAAAGAGTGCAAAAAGTGATGAAAAAGGCAATGAAAACAGCCGATGCTCTTATGAATTCTGAGCGATAAAGAATAAACCGATATCTAACCGAAAAATCTCATACAAAAGATATGTTTGAAAATCAGATTTTGTGCATTATTTCTTTAGGAAAAAAGTTGTACCTTGGAAAAAATCCCGAAATATATGTAGTCCTTTTAAAATAATTTTTCCTCCCTATTTGTGGTTCAAAAATTACACCGTTCCTTTCGAAAAGCTACCATCCGTACCGTCAAGTTATTGCAGTAACTCTGATTTTTTTGGATAAGTTATTTTATAAGTAATAAAAATGCAGAGCTTGAATTTTGTGCAAACCTTAGACTTCTTCGAACGTGTTTGGTACAATAGACCTCATGGTCGTATTACACGTCCTAATTATTTAAGATTTTTTAATCAAATTACAGGTTGACAAACTGTAACTCAATTTAACATCCTTGGACTTAGTTTTTTTCAGAGATTTCAGCCTATAAGCTTACAGTTTTGGGTGAGATAATTTTTTATTAAAACTAAAGAATTAATGTGCATTTTGTGACTTCCCGAATCCAATTAAACCACTTTTGCCTCTATTGCAGTAGTTTTTACTTTAGGCGACGATTTTCTTCTTTTTATTTCATCACCAAAACTTCTGAAGAGTGCCGCAAACTGTATATATTTTTTTTATTTCATTGCTACAGCTTTTGCAGAACTTAGTATAATTTCTTATAGTTTCTGAAGCCAATCTACTCACTCTTTCTTAGCTTAACTATCATTTCAATTTGTGTGGCTTAATTTTAACCCCTTATTGTGCTGATAACCAAATTCATATTTTTTTTTTTTTGAAATCTTAACATTCTCATTATGTGGCTACATTATATGAATTTTGTTGAGGTTGCCTTTGAACAACGCCAAACAGCTATAATTCTTATGCATGCATTCGTGTAAAAAGTATAAGTAACCGAAAATCCAAAGGGGGTAACAAGTAACATCTTCTTCGACACAAAAGAACAACAAGCTGCTGCTATCGTACAAGAGTTCAAGCTTAACGATGTAGAAAAGCAGCAGCAACACCACCATCATCACCAACAACCCAATATGAAGTAAAGGGTTGTCAAAGTGTTGAAAGTCTAATAAATTTCATCATCAGCAGTCGACGGTAATCCATTTAATTATGGCATTTGATTCATTACCACTCAAGGTGCCTCTAGACATTGTCGACTTGAAAAGACAGTTATTTGTCCAAATTGAAGGACGTCGACGAGGACTACAAAAGAGCTAAGTACAAGGCTTTGCCGTCACCTAGAAAAATGTCTTCAATCACTTTATCGAGGTTTTTCGTGACATTTATGTACGAGAACAAGTGTGTTTTGTTGTAAGAAATTAATTTTGCTTTTCTATTTTATATGTAAGAGTTTTAATTAGTGGAATTAATAGTGGAGTGAAATAGGAAGACGAAGTGTTCTTGAGAGTATCATTAGGTTTTTGCAAAGTTAACACTTGTCTGCTGCGAACGGGAACATGGTTTTGAAGATTAATACCAACATGCCTTAAATAAAAAAATATGTTAAGAACCATACTTCCTACATGTTGTTTTCTTTTTTTTATTTCAGATAAAAAAAGTTTTGCTTTAATACGATGATTCAAGCATGTATAGCCAAAAAAAATTTAATTCACTTGCTTAACTTTGAGGTCAAACACAGCAACATTTTTTCACACTTTTGGTTTTTACAATCAGTGCAGGTACCCTACAAGTTTTGATTTCGACTACATGATGTTGAGTTACTTTTGACAGTTTTTCTCATATTTTATTTTATTAATGACTTTTTTGCTGTCTCTCTACTGCAAATGTCGTCATAGAAATGTCAACAATATAAATTCAAAACATAAGCAAAACGAATCTCCTCGATCTAAATACGTAAATGAAAATATTACAGAAGCGTGAAAAAATTTTGATTAATGTTTTTTTTCCTTTTTGAAGACGACGACGACGACTTTTTTTGTAGTGCATATGACGAGTCATATGTATTCATACATGTATGTACGTGGGGATACTTTGCTTTTTGTACTTCGATTCACATTGTTTTGCATGTTTGTTTGTTAAAAAATTGAGAAAAATTTTAAAGAAGATTTTAAGCCTTTAAGTAGTATACTTCAATGGTTCTTAACCCCTTTGGGATAGTTCTTTTGAGAAAAAACTTAAAAAATAACAACTAAAACTGAAATCAACGGGAAGCTCTGACTTAATTTTTGTGCCAAAGGTAAATTTAGTGTTTCACCGAGGCTACGAGGCAGCCTCGTTTTTGACTACGAGAACGAGGCGAGACCGAGGCGAGAACGAGGCGAGATGGAAAAATAAATTTTCCTCGCTTGACCGAGGCGAGGCGAGATCACACGGCACCTCGCCTCGTCCTCGCCTCGGTCTCGCCTCGTCCTAGCCTCGTTTTCGAAACCAAGAGCGAGGCGCGTTTTGACCAAATCTGAACTTGTAAGACCCATATGCAGATTCAAAATATGACTGTATTTTTTATATTAAAATCTATATTTAACTAATATTTTAGTATTTTATTTTGAGTAAGCTACTTTGTTTTATTTTTAACCCGTATGTGCTTCTTACGAGTTCAGATTTGGTCCAAGCGCTAATGGACAGAAGTGCTTGGATCGCATCAGCTTTTATGCGACTTCGCCTCTATTAATCGATAAGGGAAGCATGTAAGGCTATGTAAGGCTATAAGCAAAACTGCATGATTGACATCACTGCATTGAAATTGATGTATTCTAATAGTCTTTCTAAGAACCGGTAAGGTGAAGCGAAACGCACTGGGTAATGCTAGTATATAAATAAAGATCAATATATGTATGGTCGTTGCTAATGGACTCCTAAACCGTTCAACCGACCGACGAAAGACTTGACACACATATATGTTTCTTATGATTTGGTATGCTCCGTAACATAGTTTACGATAAATGGGTGATGCCACCCCCACATAAGAGAAAAACAGAATTTATCATATATTATCAACTGCTTAATGCAGATTAATAAAACTTGGTACATTTATAAAAGGTAGAGGAATTACTAAGATTCAATTAATAAAATGGGCGGTACCATGCCTTTAATATAAGAAAAAAATTAACTTTATCATATCTCAATATCTATTTGACGCAGATAAATAAGATTTGGTACATATCTGTCTTATAGTTTGTAAAAGGTTCATAGCTTAGTTTGGTTTGGAAAAATAGGCAATGCCTCTCCTTTCCATATAAGAAAAGAATTAAATTCATCATATCTCATCCAATTCACCAAAAATAAAAACAGATATTTTATTTTATTTCTTGAGGCTTGATCAGCCTATCAGCCCGGATACATGTATAATTTTTTATTTATTTTAATAAAAACCTCGCTTTTTTACCGAGGTGCCTCGGCCGAGAACGAGGCGAAGCGAGGCGAGGCGAGGCATGTGATGGCAAGATCTCGTCCGAGGCCGAGGCGAGGCGAGACTTAAATTTATAAAACGAGGCGAGACCGAGATCAACTAGAACCTCGCCTCGCCTCGGCCTCGGTGAAACACTAGGTAAATTACATCAAAAACAAAAAAAGTAGGATTCCATATCCTCAAAATATCTGCATCATCTGCATTGTCAAAATACTCGATACGAAATAACTTTATTTAATTAAATTTCTTTTTTATGTTGTAAAAATAATTTGTGTCCATGATCGCCAACGCTCAGTTCCGAAGAGCAAACCAAATGTAGAGATTGGATAACTCCAATAAATCAATAACTACTTTTAATGTAAACCACTTAAGGAAATAAGAAAGTCCGTGTCAGTTCGTACAATAGTTGGATAATCTCGACTTCTTGACTTTTCTAAAGTCACAAATATGAAGTTCTCCACATGGTTGCGTGAGACGTGACACATCTCTTAAAAAAATTTTGTTCTCACACTGAAGTATAAATATTTTCAGAAGATTCCCCGTAATTAAAATTCTCGCAAGCAAATCTCGTAGGCAAATAAAACTTAAAATAAACTTTCGCGATTTAAGAAATATTTATTGGGAAATAATGGAAATCAGCAATTAAGAAAAAAAACTTTTAATTGCTACGTCCTCTGGAAACAGAACGAAATGAAAAAGTCGAAAAGATTCATATATTAACGAAAAACATCGACATTTTCAAACAGTAGAGCAGAATGCCAAGGAAAAGTTGATTTCCAAACTCCCTTGATATAGCTCAAAACACCCCGCACTCCGAAAAATGCTGAATAATATTGATCAAAAAAATACAAAATATTAAAACCAAAAACTAAATTTTTAAAGGATATTATTTTTATCTAAAAAAAAATCTAAATCTAAAATTATGATTATAGTCGTTGAAAGAAAAAAAAAGTTAAATTACAATTTAAAATAAAAATCACGAAACCACAAATTATGTTAAATTCCTACACTTTACATCCAAAGAAACGAACCTCAACGCATATTTCGTTCTCTCCTTCAAAGCGTATTTTTTCAAAATTTAAGGTCCCTGATTAAGTAATTGAAATGAGCCGTTAATTTTGAAAGTCACGAAAGTTTAGTTGTCTTTAAAATGAAGAAGTTTGCGTTTTTAATTATTATAAAATATTTGTAATTGACATTAACTTATGTACCCAGTTCTTATTAAAATTTAGGAAGATTAACGAATCCTAAAAAAACGGGACTTATAGCTATGCCAAAACTACAGGGGTATTATGATATTGTCAGTTTCGTCCAAGGCACTGACGAAAATTCTCCTCCCGGAGTCAGCGGAAAAACTACTTATACGAAAACATTCTAATGTCCGAATAGCTCGTGTATTGATCAAGTTAATACCCTTCGCACTATCGTGTAGCAGATCAACGAGTGGCAGGCTACAGCATTGCGCTCAATACGGAGGCTTCAAGTGTTGAGTATTACATAACGAGAAATTTTCAGATCTGTTTGCTGTCACATATCTTATTTCTGATAGTGCTGGAAAAATGTTCTCACTTAAGCTCTAGATTCTGTTAGTCGTGGCTAGTGTTTCACCGAGGCTACGAGGCAGCCTCGTTTTTGACTACGAGAACGAGGCGAGACCGAGGCGAGAACGAGGCGAGATGGAAAAATAAATTTTCCTCGCTTGACCGAGGCGAGGCGAGATCACACGGCACGTCGCCTCGTCCTCGCCTCGGTCTCGCCTCGTCCTAGCCTCGTTTTCGAAACCAAGAGCGAGGCGCGTTTTGACCAAATCTGAACTTGTAAGACCCATATGCAGATTCAAAATATGACTGTATTTTTTATATTAAAATCTATATTTCACTAATATTTTAGTATTTTATTTTGAGTAAGCTACTTTGTTTTATTTTTAACCCGTATGTGCTTCTTACGAGTTCAGATTTGGTCCAAGCGCTAATGGACAGAAGTGCTTGGATCGCATCAGCTTTTATGCGACTTCGCCTCTATTAATCGATAAGGGAAGCATGTAAGGCTATGTAAGGCTATAAGCAAAACTGCATGATTGACATCACTGCATTGAAATTGATGTATTCTAATAGTCTTTCTAAGGACCGGTAAGGTGAAGCGAAACGCACTGGGTAATGCTAGTATATAAATAAAGATCAATATATGTATGGTCGTTGCTAATGGACTCCTAAACCGTTCAACCGACCGACGAAAAACTTGACACACATATATGTTTCTTATGATTTGGTATGCTCCGTAACATAGTTTACGATAAATGGGTGATGCCACCCCCACATAAGAGAAAAACAGAATTTATCATATATTATCAACTGCTTAATGCAGATTAATAAAACTTGGTACATTTATAAAAGGTAGAGGAATTACTAAGATTCAATTAATAAAATGGGCGGTACCATGCCTTTAATATAAGAAAAAAATTAACTTTATCATATCTCAATATCTATTTGACGCAGATAAATAAGTTTTGGTACATATCTGTCTTATAGTTTGTAAAAGGTTCATAGCTTAGTTTGGTTTGGAAAAATAGGCAATGCCTCTCCTTTCCATATAAGAAAAGAATTAAATTCATCATATCTCATCCAATTCACCAAAAATAAAAACAGATATTTTATTTTATTTCTTGAGGCTTGATCAGCCTATCAGCCCGGATACATGTATAATTTTTTATTTATTTTAATAAAAACCTCGCTTTTTTACCGAGGTGCCTCGGCCGAGAACGAGGCGAAGCGAGGCGAGGCGAGGCATGTGATGGCAAGATCTCGTCCGAGGCCGAGGCGAGGCGAGACTTAAATTTATAAAACGAGGCGAGACCGAGATCAACTAGAACCTCGCCTCGCCTCGGCCTCGGTGAAACACTAGTCGTGGCATTCAATGGAATTTCAACGAGCATCGGGAAGATCGCGCTCATGCCGATGACACAAGTCTTTTCGCCATCACATAGTCAGACATGCAAGAAAAACTCAATGCTGTCAGACCTTTTTCGGAAGAAGAAGCACATTCATTCGCCAAATCGGTGCCAGCAATAGGTTCATGACAGCCAAATTCAGCACATATACGTTCCTGTCAACGACAACGAAGCTCAAAATCTTTAAGTCAATGGTTAAGCCAGTTCTTCTGTGCGATTGTGTAACTTGGCTTACCAACAACGCTCTGCAACACAATTTACAAGTGTAAGCAATTGTCTTCTTCAAATTCTGAAAACATATTAACCTAGGATAATTTGCTATGTCGAACTGCTCGGCATATAACGTCAAGATTCGATTTCCATTCAAATTAGGTGGCGAAAATGGAAATGGATTGGACACACGTTGCGGAAGTCACCAACTGAAGTGTGTCAACAAGCATAGGAGTGGAACCCTGAGTGTTGCAGGAAAAGCGGCCGTCTCAAATCATCATGGAAAGGATCGCTAAAAAAGGAAACACTCAAATCGGGTAAATGTTGCAGAGAATTGAAGACACTCGCTACTGATCGTGCAGTTTGGGAGAGTTTTGTGTACTTCCTATGCTTCGTAAGGAGATAAAGGACATAAGATAAGAGAGTTGCAATTATTTGCTTGTAAATATTTTTTCTAATTTATATATACCATATATTACGAAATTTTGAAAATTGTGTTCCCGTATGTTAAAAATTTAAAATATAATGTGCTATAAAGTCCTGAAAACATTCATAAAAGGAACAATATCTAAGGTATATCCTTTTTTAAATTGCATTGCCTCTTTCCACAACTACATACATACATATGTATGTGAATAACTAAATTAGCTCAATAAATTGCAGTTCTTTGAAATTGCAGTTGTGCTAAAAATTCAGCAATTGCAATTTAATTTATTGCACTGCATTTGTTAGCTTTGAGGCTGTGAGCGTTGTTCTATAATTGCCAGTATTTTAAAAGTTACGCTTTTGACAGGCAACTTACACGCAACTCTTCAATTAATTATAATAACGGCAAGTTTTGATTTATTGTTGAGTTCTTAAATTAAATTACTATGTGGCTTCGTGCATAATACCTTTTGCTGCAAGTTGCTCTAGCCATGAAAAATTCGATTTTATTGCCATGATTCTTAACCCTTATGTACGTAATCAAAAGTAATTTTCTTAGCTTATCAGTACTTTCTTATGAAGTCATTTGCTGTAAAGCTTTTCTTTTTATTTTTACTTTGAAAATAGTAATATAAAATTGCATATATGGATATCATGACTTATAGTATTAAACTCAAAATTTGATTTTTCCTTATGTTCGATGAATATGCCACCCTTGTAAAGTCAACCTGATTATTTTAAGGGGAGACGTTAATTCGTACAAAAAAAGGCACATTTTTGTGAATGAATGTGAATAAAAGAATATTTTGTAAAATTTGCATGTAGAAATATTGAAAAAATCAGCAATGGCAGCAATTATTTGGAAGCGTCTCAGAAAAAAAGCAGAATTGCGGTGTCCCTCATAACACGGTGCTGTGTCATCAAAAAAAGTTTTTGTTTTGAGATAATCGCTTTTCCCAGGTAACATTGGAAGAATTTTTTGAAATTTAAATTTTTCAATTTTTGGGAACACTTTGAAGTGAAAAAAGCGATTTTTGCAAAAAAAATCGGATAATCGGATTTGTTATTATAAAATAATATATATTGACACATTTGAAAAAAAATTCTCTTTTTAGTGCTTTTTAAAGCGTTTTTCCCACAACTCACGTTTTCAAAGTCGGTGCCCCTCATAATTTCAAAACTACTGCATCGATTCTTTTGAAATTTTGAACTTACGTCTCAAATTTTCACACAATATTCTTGAAAGATTTTTCATTCAGAAAATCGAATAAAAAAAAAATTAATGCATTACTCTGCCCTTAATACACATAAATATAACCATAAAATTTGTGTTTTAAGTATGTATAGTTTTTTTTTTTCAAAATCTTTTTTATTTATTTATTCAAAAACACAGCTGAGCTGAGAACTGAGCATGCGCAAAAAAATTTTTTCGCTATCAAAAGTAGCAAAAATGTTTCTTTTTTTATTAAGAGAATGGAAAAAGTTTAACCCAACTTTATTAACGAGGTTCAAATATTCATTCACTCTGCTAAAAAGTTATTTTTTTGTAGTTAGCAAAAGTAAATCTTCGAAAATACCGAAAAATTTACTTTCAGATGAGGGATGTGTTCATGTAAACTTCAACATTAATAAAACCTCTGGGGCGGAAGGTTTATCAGCCTATGTGTTGATAAATTGTGCCTCAAAACTGGCACGCTCACTGTGTAATATTCTTAAAATTTCTTCACTTGTGGTGTGTATTCACTATGCCAGTTCCCATAGAAAGTGAGGACAACAACCCTAATAATCAGCAGCTTATTATGATATGATCTGCATTGTTGAATATTATAGGGACTCTAATAAAAGTTCACCTTGTAAATTATCTACAACGCAATAAATTAGGTAGCGATTGCTAAAATGTTTACCTCAGAGCGCGCTCTACTGCTCGCGGTCTGATTGCATTTCTCACCGAGAAGTGGGAGTATAGTTCTTGCTCTGATATTTCTCAAAGTCTTGACGAACTGTACAATATTCTGACTTCAGCTAATATGTACGGTACTTTTTCTTGTGAACCCTAAATTATTTGTTCTGCCCGTAACTGAAATTAAAAGATATCGCCGATGAAATATTTTCTCGGATTATTACCTGTCCAGTTTCGTGCATATATTTTGAACTTATATGGTGTTTGTTTTACTCCAATTAGAGACCACTTTACGTTTCGTTGCTGTGTATTTCTAAGTTTAAAAATCATCTTTAACATCAAAAGAATTTGTCGTTTTTTCCCGGAAACTTTGAAATTAAATGAATACTTTTGTTTGCTGTGATAAAATCTCTATCCAATATCCAAAATTAGAGGTTCACATAAAAAGTTTTCTATTTTTTTGTTTTTAATAAATAACTGTACTTTCTTACCTATTTTAGCACTAATTTGCCCAAACAAGATTCTGCTTAAAAGTCTTTAAGTTTTAAGCATTTCAGGCAATCTCAAAATTTGATAAATTTAATTGCACCCAAAAGTAAGGCAAAGCAATTAAAAAATCGTTTAAAACAAAACAAAAGAAAATTGTCAACACAACTCACAAAAAATACACTGTGCCAAAAAAAAAAGAATCTTTCATTTCTCTTTTATTTTTAAATTCAAATTTTCGAAATTAAATCAATTTCTATAGGCGGCAAAAAAAAAAAACAAAACCTTTTTCATTGTGCACTTTTTAACCCACCTACATTTTTCTCATATTTTTCACGGCAAAAAAAAAAAGTTGCGTCTGAATGCCAGGCGGCTGTGTTTTATTAAAAAGTCATTAAGCAAAAGATTCCGCTTTAAAAACTGTCTACAATTTGCCCATATTTTGTGCTATCTAAGGTTGGCGCTTCGCACAAATTTTGTATTGTTTTTTTTTCTCTCTCTGCCTCACTTTTAAACTGAAAACTAAACTTCCGATTTGGAACTTTTGCGTACCTACTTTAAACTTAAAGCCTTAACCAATCGTGTTGGATATAGAAACTTTTTAGATTTTTAAATTGAAAAAGTTCCGCCTCTTGTTTTGATTTTTTTTTTTTTTTTTTTTCATTTTCTATATACAAAAGTAGCAAAATTTTATGAAACAAAGTTTGTATCTCAAACTAAGTCAGTATATGTATGTATATCCGTTGGAAATAAATAGATTTTAAAATTCAGTTTTCCAAGATAATCTGCGACAGAAATCCCTTCTTTGCATATTGAGTAACAATGATTCTGTGTTGTTGCAACCCTACTTATGAGGAATTGTGTGTTTGTTCGTATGTTCCGTCATCATACTGCCATATTGGTATGACGTGTCTACGTTTTGACGTTCGCTCTCAAATATGAAATCCATCAGGGATGCTAAGGACTGTCAATCAAAATAAGGGAAACTTTGTTTGAATATTTCTTTCCATTTTTTTTTTTTTTGAATATTTTTCTTTTTTGCACTTATTTTTTGGTGATAGTTGGGTGTGCATGTTTAAAACAGGTTCGGCTTTTATTTTTGTCTTAATGCCACCATTTGATATAAAAATATAATGCTTATGTATGTATATTCTTGAGTTCTTCAGAAGCGCTTAATAAAAAAAAATTAGCACACTTAAAAAAATTGTGGGCTGCTATCACCGCAGTGATGGGAAATGGCAAAACGAACAATCTAAAATTTATATTCTAAATCATAAAATCGAAGTTATAAAAACAATATAATTTTTTAATAAAAAAAAAACATTATTCTATAAGTAATTAGGTTATATTAAAAATGTCTTTAAAACAAAAAAAAAAAGTCTTCGCCTTTTAGAGCACGACCTCTGGGTTTTCATACTGTCAAAAACATATTTATTTACATACAAGATAAATTTGTATCGTATATTAATCAATAAATTTTTAGAGCCCATATAAACTATACACTTCACTAGAAAATATTTTAATGCCGAAGACAATATTCTATTTTACTATAGCATAATAGCATTATTAGCATAAGTCACCCCAATTTGTAGCGCTTCTCATGGTGCTGAATTTAAGCTCAAAATTATCTAATAAATTCCAATGTATGTTCAGAGTAATAAATGGTCAAAATTCAGAATAACATAAAATTTCATATTTGACACCTTGATACATAGGCCTGGCTTTCGCAATACTGGTCACATATCGTCCTCTTTCTGTCTTAACCTCGTTACTACAATTATTTTCTTAGATCTTTGAAAAAAGAAAAAAAGTGCCAATGAAAATTGAACTGAAAATTGAGACTTTTGTGGATCATATTAAAATGAAATTGCAAATATTATAGAGATTTGTACACAGCTTACATTCGAGCTTCTAGGGATCAAAAATTACTGAATTTAGTTAAGAGTCACGTCCACTCAAACTGGATCTGAGGTCTTAAATGATTGATCGGACTTAGAATCAGTTTTCAGCAGCACGCATATAATTTTTAGGACTACAAGTGGAAATCGAATTTACTTTTCAAAAGGTTAACCACATTTTCAATTTATTTTGACATTTTTCAAACACAATCAATTTTTTTCGAGTTTTCCAAACTCTTTCAACTTTTTTCAATATTTTCTATATTTTATTGACTTTTTCAGCATATTTGAGCTTTTCTCAATCGCTTGTAAATTTTTTCAATATCTTACACAGTTTTTTAAACTTCCATATTTTGGCTCTTTCAACGTTCTCAACTTTTTACTGCTCTTTGAATTTTTTCCGATTTGTTCCATTTTTTCCACAATTTTTCGACTTTTTCAACCTCAAAACGAAAAATCGAACTATGGTTGGTCTTCTGGTGCATTTATATTAAAACACAGCCAGTGTAAGATTACATGTTCTTTATGTACGAAAACAATATGTCACACACGAATAAAATTTATTATTGCATCGATCGAATGTATGTATACATACTCGTACGCTACTATGTCAATTTACAAAAAATACATTGATTTAATGTAATTATCATGGGAAAAATGAATAATTTTATTAAAAACTTTGACAAAATATTTATTTACGAAATTTGATTCAATGTATGACTCTTTCCATAACTCTTGTGAAGGAATTATGGTAATACTCTAGGTGTCGATGTTTAAAAGTTAAGTCTTTATAAGACAAGACTGAATTCTCAAGATTTTGTATTTTCCGAAAATAATGTTTCCCATTCATTTCAAAATTATGTCTATTGCATTAAGCAAATGTTTCTGTTTTGTGTATGTGTTAAAAAAAGAAACAACCTTTTTGCCAGTTTACCCTAGTACAGGGCAATAAGTTGTAAATCTGGCTGTATAATCGGCAGCAATCTTGAAATCCCCAAAACGATATTAACTGAAAATCAAATGGAAAAATAATTCCATTCCATCTGTGAAAATAAGGCATAGGTTACCGATTTTCAATGTAGATCATATCCACAATAAAATTGTTAGAGTATGCTTAGTATTTTATGAAAACTCTGCTGTAGTTTGGTAATTTCCATTTCCATATGCATTCCACTATTTGCTCTTTGTTTGCTCTAGCCATGGACCATTTTAGTGACCACAGCAATTGTGAAGGTTGAAGTCAACAATGAACAAACAAACAAAAAAGCCACAAAAGCACGCGACAAACGCATGGATGTCCGTTTGAAATATTAGGGTAATTTATGACAAAATTTGTAATATTGCAATTACATAAAGCGTATATTATCTGCACTCTTAAATACATACATACATAAGTAAAACTGATCGATGTTGCGCTGAATGTATAGAAACCGCTAATACTTCAAACGTCCAACTGCCACGATGACAGCAATTCAACACGCTTGGCATGAATTACTTGGCTTTGATGGTTATGCTCTAATATGCTTATTATTCGTACCGAACGAAAGAGTTACATTCACACAGCTTAAAGAAGCTTGTTTAAGACGTATCTTTAAAGATGTAAAGACACAAAAAGCTTAAAAAAAGTGGCTACTTCGGCATCCTTTACAAACCGTCAACTATTTAAACCATATAATGAATGATGTTGGCTGGTTGTCAGAATGTTACATTGTAGCTGAAGAAGTCATGGCTTTTATTGTTTGCAAAAGTTCAAAAAGCACAAAATATTCTACCATAAAGTGTTGCATGAAAATATATTACATTTCTTTTGTAGAATAAAAAAAAACGGAGTGTAAGCCGCACATCAAAGGTTTAAAATATGGAAGCCGTAAAATGTGTCCGAGACAATCAAATAAATCGCATCATAACAGTGAAACAAAACTTATGAAAATCAGCTTAAAGTTAATTTAAGCTTTCACAAAAATGCTGCCAATTTTTGTGTGCCATATTTATGTATTCTTTTTACAATAATCTTTTTTTTTCCCCATTTGATTAGAGTAGGTACTCATTTAATGGCTTTGTGGTCTTCATTATTTTCTTGAGTTATATTAAACAAATGGTTTTATTGTATTGTACAAATGGGTTTCTGTTAGGACTTTTTAGAGGAACTGCGACTATAGTGCTGTAGTAAAAACTGTATTCTTCAGGAGTCAATACTATGTGCCGGAAGTTGCGAATAAATGTCATCATTGTACCATAAAACAGATGTATGGTTGAAAAATAAATCGAATATATCGTTTTTTTGGTTCTATCACCTTAAATTTAGTTAATGCTAAATATGTGTGTATCCAAAAACTTGTCTCGATTCCACTATTAATAAATGATGCTAAGGAGAGATTAATTTAACACAAGCAGCTAAATTTAGGGAAACATAAATCAGAAGCATATATATCCGGCATGCTAGGGCAAGACGGGTACCTTATTCAAACTCAGTAAAGCAAAATCAGTACATCATTTTTAAAGTTTACACCAATCAGTGAACGAAAAAATGACGCTTGGCTTGCTTAAGGTGAAATAAAGTTATTTTTACATATGCTATTAAGGTTGAACTCTAAAGAAAACAATTAGTTTTCCTCTTAGAGAAAAGTCTGCATTTTTGATCACATCAGTTTAAAAGTGCTAAAAACTAGCAGTATCCAGTTTGCGTGATACATACTTACAGTATTTCAAGAGATAGTACCGTGTTTCAACATCCTCTTTCTGAAATCATTTCAAGAAATTGCTAACGTACAAATACTCTGTGTGCTTTTCATTCACGTATTTGCATGTTGGATTTTTCATTTCATTTATTTACAATTTTCTTTAATAATATTTAAGATAATTTTATTATTTAAATGAAGCCACAAGGCTTGGATTTTTTATTCTACAGAAACATCGAATACACCAGCTCAACGAGCTGTTAGAGTCCGGCCGCAGACAATTTGTTTTGCATAATAAATTGAGCTGTAAAACAATAATTTCGTGTTTTGGAACGTTTTTTTTAGTTTTGAAGAAAATCTGGCTTGGCCATCCTTTAAGCATAGAGTAAATGATTTACGTTTATACACTACATACGCTACAAAATCATAGAATTGGGTTTCAGTCCAATATTTATTCTATTTCATATAACAAAGTGTCTTTAATATTGATTATAAGTAAGTACCTAATTTTAAATAACTCCTTCTATACTAGAAGTATCACATGACCATTGTTTTTTTTTTTATCTTTTTAAATTATGTCAATATAATACTCGTATTTTTGTCAAAAGACCCAAGAGATAGAGGTTCTAAATAGGGTTAACAAATTAATTAATAAATAAAATTTTGCCAGTCTTTAATTAAAAATTTATTGTAACTCTTAACTACCATTTTTTTTCAGAATGCATGAGCGAACATAAAACGAAAGGTAAAAATAAAATATTTTTCAACATCTAAATCGTAGATATTTGAAGGAAATGAGCTTATGTAAATCGAGGACAGGTTTTCAAGAACACAAAAGCATCTAAGGACACCTTAATAAATTCGAGGATGTACGGTAACGTAGTGCTTACATAGGCTCAGTACGCAAAGTGCATAGAGGGTGTTTTTATGAAGAACAAATATGTCGAAATAAAACCTATACAAAATTTTAAGGCCTCTACCGGGAGAGATCTGGTTCAATTTTTGGGAGGTATTTCAGCATACATACATAATATGCATTTAAGAACAAAATTAGTAATGGATTGTGAGCGTAGAAAAACAACCCAAGATCGGAACATTTTTTGGTGCCATTGATAATTTACTTTTGGAGGTAAAAATTAAATCGTAAAAAAACTATATTTACTGAGTTTTCGATTTTAAGTATGCCTTACTTCAAAATATATTACATCTTAAAGCAACCAAATAAGCCATTGCAACTGACAAAAAATCTGACTTTTTCCCACTGTCTACTGCAATTGTTTGACAAGGCAACCAACAATCTCGCGTTGACAGCACACACACAAAAAGTCAATGCGCGAGCATTGCTTTCTTCATTTGTCGGAATTGATCTTCAAAATATTTTTCAATGTAATTGATGATCCTTCTATCAATTTGAATTAGCTGGTGTGTATTATTTCTTTTCTTGTTCTGTTGTCTTATGGAGAATCGACTTTATATGTTGAATTTGTGTCGGTTACCAGTTTTGGTGCACATGCTCAGGTAGCTATTGTTGATGTTGTTACTCATTATTACAACTTGTTTTTCTGAACTATTTTAAAAAATTTTATTCAATTTTTTGTTTTGTTAAGCTTTCATAAAGAAGGAGCTTCTGAGTAATTTCAATGCACGTGGATCAATTATCGGCAAATGGTCGTTGATTTCAATTGAATGTAAAAAATAATTAAAAGAGAACAAAATGAGGAAGGTTTATCATAGAAACAACTGAACTTTAAACCCTTCTTTCTACCAAGATATCTTAAAAGTTTAGACTAATATGGATGTTGTATTAAAGCTGAAGAATATTGAGTTCAATTAATTATACACTTAGTTAAAGCCGATGAATTGCAACAATGATGAAGTAATGAGTGTACCGGTAAGCTTTTGATGGAAAATCCCTATTTTAAATTTATATTAAATTTTTGTCTAAGCCAAGTGTCAAAAAATCCTTTGACCTTAATTTTTGCTACACAGAAATGACATCAGCTACCTACTGAAGTCTTATCCAGGAGAGGACACCTAGAGTTTTTGTAAGTTTGTCTTATTCATTGAAAATTTAAGCTTTTGACACAAATTAACATAAAATTTGCTGCCGTTAAAATGAAATTAGTGCTCGTTCATAAAAGACGTCCGCTGCAGGAAGGACGGATAAGCAGGTAAGGGAGTTAATACGTTTTCGGACGTCCACTTAACACTTGAAATTTTATCGTTATTCTTTTTGTTTCTAAGTAACAAAAACAAAAACTCAAACAAAAAATAAAATGGCGAAAATAATCCTCAGTAGACATCAATTAGGGAAGAAGGGGTTTAGTAACAAAATTATACAAAAATAGACAACTAGGAGGGAAGGAGCTCAAATTTCACATTTTATATGGATGATCACTTAGTAACTGCTTCTTGCCACTACCACTTGAACTTCCAGACTTGCAATCGCAAAAAATATACTATAAAGTAAAATTATCGGTAATAATTTGGGGAGGTACATTTTGACATTTGTTGTAAGAATTTACTCTCCAATTTTTGACTGGGAATTTTTTTTTTTTTTAAACTTCATTTTCTTTTATTAATCTTCTCTTAAGAGACTACTAACAATAAGTTTTAAAATCTTAAACTAAGTAACATTATTATTGTGAATAATGAATATATAATTTAATAATGAACTTGTCTCCAGAAACAAAAGTTAGCAGGGACTTATACTTGTTGTGTAGTAGGTGCAGCTTGTGTATGGCTCAGCACAGCGAGTGCACAAGAGCGAATAACTCGTTGGAGCATAGGTATGAACGCAGCTGACGATCGCTTCTCCCCATATTCTTTGTCAACCGAGACGACCGAGGTCCCGGTCTCGGCTTGGTAGCTGAGACGAACTAGGTCTCAGTCTACCCGAGTTTCGAGTACCACAAAAACGATTGTCTTCGTGGTCGCGGAGACGAACTTGGTCCCGGTCGACCACGTTGGGAGTGATTAGTGCCTCCAGGACGTTCTTGAGGTGGTAGCCGAGACGAACTAGGTCCCGGTCTAGCACCCAAAGAAGACCAAGAAGACACTGTTTCAATTCCTGCTACTCTCTCCAATTCATCCAAAAGCGGCCGAGGCGAACTAGGTCCCGGTCTTACACCCTCATCGGAAGGGGAGCTGGCGGCGATAAGGTGCCAAGTGTGCCCAAGACGAGCTAGGTCCCGGTACAAAGTCCTCATATGATTCTTGATGATTACGTGTAGTGACTCGGAGGGAGGGTAAACGTTTGAGCTGTTTAGTTTGGTTCGATGTAAGTGACTTGCATAGAAGGACGATCCTTTCTTTTTAATCTGGAGCGACCCTCTATGTTTGTTAAATTACGAGCCAATGGGTTCGGATGATGCAGCAACCGTATGGCGTAGGTTTGTTTGATTCTGCTAATTTCATCTTTTACCATGGGGATGCATAGATCTATGTGAATGTTTTCATTCCGTATATACGATAGGGCACCTGTAAATATTCTTAAGATTTTGGACTGAGTCCGTTGTATTAGTTCAATGTTTGAGGAGCTGTCGTTACCCTATAATTGGATACCATATAACCAAATTGACTTAATGATTTTTTTGTACAAAAGGATTTTATATTTAAGCTTCGAATAGGAACGATGATTAATTAAACAGGTAATTTGAAGAGCAAATAGCGAGGTACTCCACCAAACAAAGCAAGGAGGATGGTCTCAAAATTTTGCAGGAACTTGAATTTGATATGCAGCTTAAAAACGTCTTCTTTCAGGTGTGGGAAGACCAAAAAAATAAATGTTCAACAGCGAAGTGGCGCAGGCGGTGGTATAAATCGGGCAATTAAGCTTTCAATAAAAGAACAAGCCATTTTAAATCTTGTCAAAATTAAGTGGAAAATACCAGGGCTGTCATACTCATAGTCTCGTTGGCATAAATTGAAAGAAAAATTGTATTCCTACTAGAAGGCCAATACTCCCTCTCGATAAGGGGATTTTTCGACAGATTCATAATAAAGTTTATAGTTTGGTGGATTTGGTTCCATCTAAACGCTTCATTGAGAAATAAGGAACAAAATTAGAAGCAAGTAAAGCCTTTAAGATCAAGCCCTCAAGTTACTGACCCACAAAAATGAGCAAATAGTTTTGAAAATAAACTATAAATGAGATATGGCCTAGTTGTATTTCTTCAGTCTTGAAACTACAATTTCTTAAAAGTCCATTTTTAAATACTTTTTGATAATTTGTTAACTTCCTTGGGTTCCGCCTAGTTCTTTTTTCAATACGATTAATTTTGAAGGCTCCTTTTGCATAATAGCTTGTTGTGCTTTCATTAAATTTTTGAGAAATATATTCCCTAATTTTTCCCGGAAATCACAGACCTTTGCCTTCTGACATATAAATATAAATAAAATTTATAAATAAAATTTAAAGAATCTTAACCATAAAAAGAAAATTAATTTTAAAAACTAAAAAAATATTAAGGATGAAAGAAAGGGACAAAGGTTACATTTGTTTCCTTTTCCAAGCATCTTGCCCACAGCCCATAATCTCACAGAGCTTTTAGAGTTTAACATTTATTTTTCACCTCATGCAGTGAGTCTACCAATATAAGTAGTATTTGAAATAAAAATGATGATCAAATTTTTTGTCTTTATTTCCTACTTCAAATTTTCGATTAAATATTCTGGCAAATAAGAAGAAATTCTAAAGCAGGTGTTTGTCTCAGCACTCATATCTGCGAAAGTAGAATATATATGGAAATATGCAAACTAGGTTTGAACAGTTCAGCCAATTTCCATTGTATTCAGAATGTGCACTGCGCGATGGTAGTTAGGTTCCATTTTGTGCGCTTTTAGTATTTGAAAATGCTGATAAAAAACGGTGACCAGTACATATAACAATTACGCTCGGCGCATATCGCGAGAAAATATTCTATTTTTCGAATATCATATTTTGTTTTCGAAAAATATTTTATTTGCTTTTCGTAGCAATGATATGAAAACTTGCGATTTGTAGTCTCATTGTAGTAGTGGCCCACCGCAAACACACCATCCACAATGGGTGGCCGTGAACGCTGTTCATTGCATGCGCGTCGACGTTCGTTAACATCAACACCCCTGTTGGCCATATTCAGTGGACGTGAATGTGGACAGCAGCCAACATGAATATCGTTCTCCCCTGACACGATGACGTTGAAACTTTGTTGTGCGTCTGAAGGCGATTTCATAGCGAGACAAATGGAAATGAAGCGTTTATTTTGCTTTATTGCATGAGATAAGCCAAGATGTAGCAGTTTTTCTTTTTTAATTTTTTTTTTTTCTTTCACCGCAGCAAAAATTTTCCCCAAGTCGAGTTTTCTTAATTTCTTATTTTCCTTCGTTTTCCGTTTTTTGTTTTATTTATTTGAATTTTTGCTTTAAGCGCATTACAACTAACGTTGTTTTGCTTTATGGCATTGCGATAGCCACAGGTCGATATACAATGAGTCGGCACCGGGGTATGGGGGGAAAAAATGTGGAAGATGCCTGTTAAAAAAAGTTGCTGCTACAGTGTTTGTGAATCAAACACTACAGTGGTGCGCCAAGCCAAGTGGAATTTCATTCTGGACGCAAACATGATTTCGCGGTTTTTCTTATCCGATAAAACAGAAAGAGAGAACACAAAAAAATCTTTCTTTATTTGTGGGGAATATTTCTTTTTTTTTGCTCTAACACTTACACTTAGCTTGGAATTTGCAAAGTTTTGAATGGTGAGATGTAATCGAGCAGAAAAAAAGAAATATATTCGCGCGGGAATTATTTTGCATTTTTTTTCTTTCAATATACTTTTAAGGCATTATGTGGCATTTTTATAACAATTTAAATTTTTACTTCAACAAAGACATCAGTTTTCTATGCTGACTACAGATAATATTGAGGAGCGAGTAACCGGGTTATAGGGATACATAAATACTATTATCAAAGTATTTTCTACAAGTGCAGATAAGTCTTTTACTTGAATTCTACAAATTTTACTTAATTTTTATATCGAGCTCATACAATTATGTGTTGCCAAAAAATAAAAAAAAAAAAACTCTTAAATCATTTGTCCTTGTGTCAGAAACGACTAGTACTAAATCTGGGTTGACTTACACACTTCCGCTTCCTTTATTCACACAGACACTTATTTTTTCCTCGCATTTGCTATCGCAGTACTTCTCTTCCCAAATCTACCTACCGCACATTTCCCTTACCGTTCTAACTTATTTCGCATCTCTGTTTTTCAACTTCCGAAGTCGCAAGACGATTCTTATGTAAATTCCTAATCAAATTCACATTTCGAAGTTCAACTTGTTTAACTCCAATCTGCTGAAGAACATGAAAAAGTTTTAACTCTCACACGGATAACGAAGGAAAAAATGTGAATGAATCCTTCTGGACTGAAATCACAAGCAGCAGGAAAAGACGCGTGCCGCAAGTAATATTCCTCCCATTTTTAATTTATTCTCCCACTTGACAGTAGCAGCAGGAGCAATTCTTTTAAATGGTTCTATAGCATCACATAATTATGTGCTACTCTAGAGGAAAATGTATCGATAAAACCGAATATATCGCTGATACTTTTATATACAAAATGTATATATGCGCAAATCCGCTAGAATTAGCGTTTTAGATGGTATCGTTTTTTTTTTTTTTTTTTGGAGTAGGTACATCTTTCAGCCATAGTTTTTCTTGAAGCTAAGGCTGTCTTGAATTAATATTCAAGGTTGTTCAATTAAAATTCAGATAGCTATTTTTTTATTTAACTTTATATGTAACTTTTCATGTTTTTTTTTTAACTTAAATGCAATTTTAACTATGTCTCCCTTTGATTTTTAATTGTTCCTCCTTGAATATCATTTAAAGATAGTCTTAACTTGAAGAAAAATCATAATTGGAAAGTGTGCTCCAAAAAAGAAAAAAATCGAAGCCATGGTCGAGCTAAGATGACAATTTCGGCGCTCGAATTCTTCCAAAGGAAGTCTGTTTTTTTTTTTTCAATTTTAGAAGCTATGACTTCGGGTGTTATGACTTAAAATATTTTTCAAAACACAGCATGTGTCCGAAAATATTTTAAATTTGGAATACTCGTTGAGCTCGATCCCCTCGACATTTATTTATTTAACAATACGGTTCACATGATACGTGTGATAAGGCCACCAAGTGAAAGACGGATATTTTAGCTTAGAACGGACAAATGAAGTGTAAAGGAGTTTAAGAGAGTGTGGATCAGAGAACTCAGTACTGTTTCGTCTGATAAAACTTAGCACGGCATATGTCTTAGGTACGGTATAGTTGATGTTTCTTGAAACAGTAATCTAGGCATCAAATATTATTCCCAAATCTTTAATTTCTTTGACTGACTTCAAATAAAATCTAGAAATATTGTAAGAAAATTGAATGGTATTAATACCCTTCGAAAATGTTATATAGAAGCACTTGTTGATATTTAAAGATAGAAGAATACTACTACACCAATAATTGACAGCATTAAGTTCTGTATTCAAAAGAAAATTAGCAAAAGAAATAAGAAAATTTTCGATTTTAAGTTTTAAATTGCAAAATTTTTGTTTATAACTTAAGAGAAGAAAATTTTTAATACAATAATATAAAAATAGACGTTAAATGCAAACTTTTATTCCTTAACGGTTTTTCTACACGACGCGTACATTTTGAAATAGAGCGTCCGAAAACCCATGTATTTTTAAAACTTGTGACTTTCAAAAAATCGTGTTTTCGAAAATAAGCCCGGAAAAACTTTTTCCAAAAACACGTATCGAATATTTTTTGACGGAGCATCGAAAAATTTTTTTTTGAGAAATCTTAATTTTCAATGTAAAAACGAGATAGAATGACCCATATGTATTATTATAAGTAATTCAAAGCTATGCGGGACTCAAAGACTTTAGCTGGTCTGAAAATAAATATTACTAAGCACATCTTCTGTTCATTTCTGCAATTGGAGCGGTGTCGCGGCGATATGTTTACAGCAACCCATCTATAGTTGCAGCTGTTGTCTATTACGTATCCCCTGATTAATTTTCAACCGAGACGAGCGAGGTCCCGGTCTGAGTTGGCGTGGTAGCAGAGACGGGCTAGGTCCCTGTCCACCATCATAGAGATAACTAGTACCTTGATATGATTGTGACATGGTAGCCGAGACGAGCTAGGTCCCGGTATATCATGTTGAGGAGAGCTAGTGCAACGAGGTTAACTTTGAAGCGATAGCCGAGATGAGCTAGATCCCGGTCTAGCACCCAAAAGCATCCTAAAAGCACACTGCTCCAACACTCATGCTGCCGCACTCTCCACTCATCGGGCAGCAGCCAAGACGGGCTAGGCCCCGGTCCAGTGCCCTCATAGGGAGATGAGCTGGATGGCGATTTTTTTTTTTTACTATTATTATTATTATAAGAGAACCGTGCCCGAGACGAGCTAGGTCCCGTTGCAAAGTCCTTTTCTGTATAACTTTTAATGCTTCATGGTTGCGTACGCACATGCTCATATGGAAGCTTCACCATCGATGCCAATAAGCGCGGAGGATATATGTATTTATAATAGCTGGACGGTACGACCTTTTTAAACGCGAATGTGCTGAAGTGTTGGCAAGTGACATAGCTAATAGATTGATATGATTTTGCAGTTTTTGGAGGTATTTTCCTCTTACTCTTTCAAATTCTGCCTTAACCATAGGTATATGGAGATCTCTATGGATATGCTCATTTCTAATGAACCAAGGTGCTCCTGCTATTGTCCTTAGTATCTATGCTTGAGCTCTTTGCAGAATTTCTATATTTGATGTTGTCTCACAGACGAATGGATCTCTCTCTTCCTTCCCTTAATATGGCTGGCTTAGATATTGCGAGGTCAACAACTCTTGACGTTCTGGGCATATCGGTTCAATCAGACCTGAGGTGGTCTGATCATGTATTCGATGTGTCGAAAGATGCGGCCAAGTGTATTGGTTTTTGAAACGGTGTAAGAAATACTTCACTCCAGTTGATCTTCGTACTGTTTATTTCACTTATATTAGACCCAAGCTAGAGTACAACTCACACATTTGGGCCGGGGCTCCTAAAACCACCTTGGAGCTGCTAGATCGTGTCCAGCGACGTGTGTTGAAACTAATAGGTGATGAATCTATCATCGCCTCTATCGATTCCCTTCACCACCGGCGTAACGTGGGGTGTTTAACCCTTTTTTATAGATATTATAACGGGATGTGCTCTAGAGAAATACGGGAACTGATTCCATCAGCCAGGATTTTCTCTCGCAGCACTCGGGCATCCCATCAGGCCCATCCTTTATACGTCATGCCGGTGTTCAACAGGACATCACACTTTCGTGATAATTCTTTCTTTGGCCGAACCATCAAGTTGTGGAACTGCTTACCTGCGTCTGTCTTCCCCGGCAGTTGTGACATCCATAGATTCAAGACTAATGTTCACCGACACTACTCCATCTATCCCCCTTCCCTCTAACCTTTCTCCTTTTCTTAAAACCAACACGGTGCATTGCATTTATAGGGGGCATCCCCTGAGCGTTGGCTTATGCTTAAAAAAAAAAAAAAAAAAAAACTAGCGAAACCATATAGCTGTATACTACATGTCCAGATAGGCTTGATGACACTATTATATAGTGGAACTTTATATTCCAATTTTAGAGGAGAGTGTCTGTTAATTAACCAGTGCAATCTTGCAGCTTTGAGTTTGATTTGCGTCTTTTTGGCTTCGATATGTTTACGCCAAGTTAAGCGTTTATCTAAGTGAATGCCAAGATAAGTTACATCATTTGTTTCTGGAACTCGAATACCATTTAATGTTAAGGTTAAAGTTAGATTTCTATTTAATGTAAATATGACATGTCGGCATTTTTGCTCATTCACCTTGATATGCCATTTTGATAGCCAGTTTTCAATAAGGACTAGATGATTTTGAAGATGGTTGGTGGCAACCACAGCATTTTTGTGACGACTTAAAATTGCCGTATCGTCAGCCAAAGTGGAGGTGACTAGCTGGTCATTTGTCGGAATATCAGAGGTGAATGAGATATATAAAAACGGACCAAGAACACTACCCTGAGGAACTCCAGCGCCAATCGGAAATTCAGATGTATTAAAACTTTGATACTTAACACTATAGCACCTGTCTGCCAAGTATGACTCTAGGACTGCATAAACGTTTTGAGATAGGGGCTGTCTGATTTTATAAATTAGACCTTCATGCCATACTTTACCAAAAGCTTGCTTGACATCGAGAAATATGGCGGAACAGTTCGTTAGTTATTCTATTCACTTGCTCAATGGTTCCATGTTTTTCTAAAGCCAAACTGGTGTGAATGAATAAGTTGATATTCTTGAAGGTATAACCTAAGTTTTTCTTAGAATACTTTTTCAAACAGTTTTGAGAGGCAGAGAAGCAAGCTAATAGGTCTGTATGAAGATGGTAAAGTTGAATCTTTGCCGGGCTTCGAGATCATTTTGATTCTTGACTTTTTCCACTCACCAGGATAATGGCCAAAATTAATTATAGCGTTAAAGAGCCTGGTATGAAGACTATAGCTGTTTGGGGTAAATTTTTCAGCATTATGGGGGTATTCATTTCATGAAATTTATCTGATTTTCCTAGGGGTTTTGGAATGTGAAAGTTATGACCTTTTTTTAGTAAATATTTTTATATACATACTAAAATAAACACGTTTGAAAAATATCTCATTACTAAAAAATGTGAATGTGAAGACCAAAAATGGTCAAATTTTTTCGAAAAATTTTAAAATTTTAACGCAAATTTCATGGAATTATGTACTGTTCCGTATTTTGCCGAAAAATATCGGGTCACGTTGTCTTAAACTAACATTTCTTTTTTTAAGTGATCTATAGTATTATTGGAAGTCTTGGTTTGATATATCTATTATATGATGTAATTTGAATTTTAACCAAAACAGAACATTAAATTCTAAATATCGATATTTTAAAACATTGATAATTCGTTCAAGATCTCCAACTATTCACAACCTTTGCGCATCCTGTAAATGGGCGGTTTTAATTTTTTTTTTCTTTTATCAAAAACGGAAGAAAAACGTTTGCAGTAACGCACGCAGCATATCCTCATCCGTCCCGTAGTATCGATGTTACTGTGGAAGGGGGTTGCTGTTTGGGTGGTGCATATTTCCACTTATCATGACATTCACTGCTTTTGTTGTTGCTGTTGTGTTGTGGTGTAGGTTGCTTTTAATCAAAAGTACTCGCTTACTGCCACTTGGTTATTAAAAACTTAAAGCTGCTGCATGTCGAATGCGATTAAGCAGCTGCAAACTTAGCGCTTCCTAAACCACAAATTTGCTGTTATTTTTTCTCAGTTTTAGCTGCGATTCTGTGCTGCTCTGCTTGGCTTAAGGTGCAAAAAAGTGAACTCCTTTTTTCAGTATTGTGCGGTTGAGAAATTTTAATTGAAGTTCAATTTGCTGTTTGGTTTCTTCATTAGCTGTGAAGTAAAATGCGCGCGCAGAAAAATAAATGAGAAAGGGGAGACAATGTAGCGCAGAGAAAATGCTTTTTGGGGGATGATACAATGTGTGCCCTTCGCGAATATTTGTCTTACCATTTAGCGACAAGTGTGCAGCATTTGTGTCATGTGATTAATTGTTAATTAATATGAAGTTTCGTTTTCAAAATGTCGTACGAAAAAACTCGATTTTTTCGGATTATCCGATTAACATAAATTCTTAAATTTGAAGGTCGTATAAGAAATACCATTGCAATCAAAGTTTTTGCATAGTTTGGATCAAATGAACTATTGACTTTATTGAAAAAGTTTGCAAACAGTTAACACATGTTGCAGCCAAAAGTTTTATTTACAAATAATAAGATTTATTTCATGCCCCATAGTGAATAAAAACAATCGCTTATGTGGCTATTTATCACCATTGTCAAGCTAAAATCTAGTTTTACCAAGCCGATTTCGCTTGATTTTGTCTCTCAAGACTCATCAAAACTTTTCCATTTAATATTGCAATACTTTACCAATCAATCAAATTTTGCACACTCCTCACTTAACCTCCATAATGCAGTATATGAACTCAACACGCACATGTAAAATATCCACTCTTACAGTAACTTCGAGTAATATCTGTGCAAGCAACTGAACGTTGACAATAAATAAAACTGAAATGTTGAAATTTTAAAAACTCAACATACAATATTTCAAGAAAGTCGTATGACACTTAGCATACGCCACCTGCTCGAAGCACAGCATATAATACCAGCTATAACATATGGCAGGGGGGTGTGCCAAAATTGCCGTAAAGAACAAAACTTTTTCAATGACTCCATAGAAAATGTACGCCTGCCTGCTGTTTTTTTTTTGGCTATGACCAAGAAAAGCTTCAGGAAATCGCATATGAAACATTTGGCAAGTAGCGATTTATTTAATGTCTTAGCTCTCTCTCTTGAAAGTAAAGGAACTTGGCTTAAATGTACGAGTACAAAAGTATGCAGTTGTGGCGCGCACTCGTATCGCATGCATGTTTAAGTGATTTAAATGATTTATGTTTAAAGATTTTGACTTGAGGGTTAATATTAGCCTTTAACAACAAAAACAACAACGAGTACGATATGGCACCACCATTGACACTTGCACCAAGAACAAGAAATCTAGGAACAATGGAAAAATGTACAACATGCTCTTCTGAATAGTGCTGCCGATTTTTGAAAAAGAAAATTTCCATGGCCATAGAAATCATATAGGAAAAATATACGAAATTTTAGAATTGGCAGAGAGAGCGAAAACTTGTTTGAAATTTTGTTCGAGTTCCATATTTTACCAAATAGAAAAAAAAATTCTTTTAAGAAACTACAAAAGTTCTTTGGAATATTTTCATAAAGTGACCGCTTTGATGATGTCAAGATATTGCAGCTAAGAATTGAATGAGCAGGTTAAAACAGTGCTCTATTACGGACTTTCTTAAGCCGTATTAGTAACAAGTTACATAAAACATGCGGTAACCATGGTTTGTTCGTTCGATTTTCCCTTTTGTATATTTTTATCATTAAATTTCATTCTACCATTTCAAATACATATGAAATGTTTAAATTTTTATTTCTTTCGGGCCTTCCCTAATTTTCGGTTATACGAGGAACCGTCCTTAATCATCGTGGAAATTATCGCTAGAACTAGAAAGATGTGATTCGAAGAAATAATGAAGGGAATCGAAGGTACTCGCTATTTATCGTGCACGTGGAAAGACCTCTGTAAAGACTCTTTACTTCACGAAAAGATAAAGTGCACAAGAGGAGTATTATATTTACTTCAAACGGCAACACTCTTTGGCTTTCTTTTGTTTTGCTGGCGTTCAACGCTTATAGCGCGCTAACATTAAATAACCAAGTTACTTTTACAGCGGATCAAGGCGGTATTTGTGTAGCATGCCACATGAAATACGTCGCTTACATGCCACAGCTACATGCAACATATATGTAGGCACTATCTTTCAAATGCTAAACAAATGCATCATTTTAATGTAGAAAATTTTAATAAATTGAAATAAACATGAAATCGAAGCGGGAAGATATCGTAGTACTCGCTAATGAATAGAAAAACGTTTGGCTACAAAGTTTGTGGTAATTAAAAATCGCCACTACCTTGCGGCTGTGACTACAGCTAATTAATTTGCATTATACGCTTTGCCTCCACATGTGTAAATTAATTGAAAAACAAAGTCCACTCTCCATAGCCGTCCACGGTTCGTGCGTTGAAATGTGTCCAACGGTGTTGCTGCTGCTTTTGCTGCGACGCCTAACGATGCCGCTTCATTGAATTCCCCTGGCGTTGCCACTTAACAAACCCATAAAGATATGGTCAAATCAATATGGTGAAAAATTGTTCATAAAATTAATTGTTTGCATAGATACAGACAAGAACAAAGTTATTTACATGTGTGTGTTTAATTGGTTAAACGTTGATGTCTTAATTTATTGACAATAATTAATTTTAAAATGATTAATTTGTATTAAGTTAAAGAGTATAGCGGTATTATTTATTTTTTTCAAATGCTCTGCACAGCCAGTGTAAATAAATGTATTCTCCTTAGATTAATGCTTTTTTCTTTATAATTTTTAATGACAGTTTGACGCCTTTTGGGGCCAAAAAAAAGACAAAATTTTATTGGTTTATGATGATAAATTGATACATTATATTTCTGGCACACTTATTAGTTTACTTTGGGACTTCTTGTGTCTTTTCAAAAAGACTCAAGGAACAAACTTGATACTATGTATTTTGAAATTTTATATCTTATCATTCATAGCATATAAGTTTGACATAGACGAAACTAGTTTTTCCCTAAGTCCAACCCAATTTCTTAGGGGGCGTTCAAGTATTACGTAACGCAATTTTTGAAGATTTTTGACCCCTCCCCCATGTAACGCGCCGTAACGTTTTCCTTTAGGTCAGACTTTCTTGCAGCCATCTTGCTATTAAAAATAGGCGAAGTCGGTTCATGGACACGCCTACCGCCCATACTCTATGTATATTTGCCAAATCCCATTTTAAAACAAAATGCAGAGATTTTGATAAGACTTGGTGATTTGGTGTACATTGGAACTAAATAAGGATTAGGCTAGGTTTCAAGTTTCCAAATATTCGCGTGGCACAGACCCAAATTTTAACCTCTTTACCACCATATCTCGTAAACCGTGCAAGACATTGTGATGAAATTTCTTTATTCTTTATTTTTTCGACTTTTTCATCGATTTTGAATTGTTTCAACATTTTTCAACCTCTTTCAACATTCTTAGACTTTTTCAACCTCTCTCAACATTTTTTAACATTTGGCATATATTTACGACTTTTTCAATATTTTTCAACCTCTGTTAACCTTTTAAGCATTTCAAACACTTTTTTCGAATTATTCAACGTCTTTTTAACATTTATTAAAATATAAGTACGAGTACTTTCAGTGCAGTGTAGGGTATGTGAGTTTCGGCCTGACTGAAGATAACACCTTAACTTGTTCATATTGTTATTTAATAAACAATCACACATAATGTAATAAACATTTGCTTAAGTTTAAAATATGTTAAATGGAGAAAAATCTAGAACAGCTACAGCAATAAATGATAAAAATAGGAAAGCTTTATCGCAGGTTTTGGTTAACCAATCTCGAAGATGATAATTTAAGGACATACCGCTCGTTGAGTGCTTTAATTTCATATATCATTTATTGCTGTAGTTTATCTAGATCCCTTCAACTTTTAACTGCTGCCAACCTTGTAGTGAAAATGAACTTTACAAACGACTTCGTTGTAGAGATTTGAAAAAGCTTTCCCTATCCATCTGATATTGTGCTCGAGACTTTCCTCTCGATGGACCAAAGAAGTTCTGTTATTTTGTCCGTTGTTCTGAGTCCTTTGAGAAGAAGCTTTTATGTCGCATAGCTGGTTTCGAATGTGATAACTTTATGGTTCAGAATATTCTACCGAACTGTACAATGATGTGGATGCAATCAAAAAGGCTAAAATCTGTCGATTGCCTTCAATACCTCGAACATATGATAAATTACACTACTGATAATTTATGTTTAATCCCAGTAGCCAGGTTTGCTAAAACTGAAAACCTTGACTTACAAAGCCGAAAGTTAGGGATTGTGAAAGCTTCTTCAGTTCAGACAATGATGAAACATGTAGTATAGAGCATATAATGAAAATGAAAATTAAGTAAATAATTAAATTGCATACCCTTGAAATTCTCAAACGCATCGATAAGATAATCCCACAACACAAAATTTACAAAGCAACAATAAGAACCTCGAGTCTCTTACTACGGTTTTTAAACCTCAAAAATCCGAATGTCATGGCCATGCTCCGAGAGTAAAAGTTTCCGTGAAAAGTTTTTCTTAGGTATCACCGTTCGAAACAGTCCTTGTTATTCTGTTAAATTAAATGGACTCAATACAATGACAATATAAGTAAAGCTAAACTAAGAAGTATTCTGAGATCCTTAAAATGCAGGTTTAAGTTTTTTTTTCTTAATTAATTGCAGACAACGGAGTCATTAGGACTTACAACTTTTCGAATCAAAATGTAGCGCAGTACTGACAATTACCGGCCTACCAAAGTTATGGAGACAGTAATAAATTTCTTCCTTGTAAGTTATGTAAGCCACAACAATTTATTTATCGATCGCCAGTATGGTTTCCACAGCGCTCGGTGTTCCTCAATTAATGTCTTCAACTTATCGGTGCAAATTTGGTTGAAGCTATGGATATCCCTTAGCCATTTGGGACGTATTGTCATAGACAGTATCACATCAAATCCAGTCATTAATGCTCACTAGGGTTTGGTGCTATTGCGTCTCTTTTCCTTACTTTTATCGTTAGATTTCTGTAATTGACTATTTACTCAAAACAATCCTTTGTCGAAGACAGAAATACCTGTCATTTGTATTGCATTAAAAATGTATGCATATGAGTGATACTTTATCAAATTACGTAAAAGTATGCAACGATTTCAATGTTAGCAAAACCCAATATTGTCTGCTATCTCAAATCAAATACATTATTCTGCTCAATCTCTCAAAAAGGTCCAGCGTAGACATTACGCGATCAACAATTCTTCACGTTCTGGGTATATCAGTTTAACCCAAACCTGAGGCAGTGACGCATTTTCGGTACATTTGTAATTCTTTCAGCACAATTGAGTTGCAAAAAATATGCTTTAATACATTCAAAGGCATCACTTGGGTCGGGCTGGGGGCATTGGATCACCCCGATACGTTATTTAAACTCTCACCCTCCCCTCCCAGGTTTTTGGTGAAATGACGCGTTGAAATATATCTAATAACCTTTTTTTTAATAATGTTTTAGAAAAGTTTTGTAAATTTTGGTGTACAAAACAAAAACAGTACATTTGTCTTCTAAAAAGTACATTTCAAGTCTCGATTCAAACTAATCAAACAACCAATCCCACCTAGTTGAATTTTGAACTCTGGTTCTATAAGACCTATCTTAAGCACAATTTGCATGTTTGGGCCGGTGCTCCAAAAACTGTTTTAGAACTGCTAGTTCAACGACGTGCGATAAAACTAATGCGGTGCGTACCAGTGCGCAATAGAAGATCGCACTATCGTTATTATCCTTTCACATAATTACTTTGTGGAACAATCTTACTGAGAGTGTTTTCCTGATACCTTTGCAACGATATATTCAAGAAAAATGTTAATCGGCATTACTTCATCTTTCCATTTTCTTAATTTAATGGCTTACGTTATAATTTTTCTATGTTTCGCAATTTTCTTAGTTATATCAGTAACTGGACTAGACATCTAGTTATTTATTCTTAATCAAGAGTACTGCTCAAAATGGAAGGATATGAAAAATATTATTAAAAAATAAAAATGTTTCAAAATACCGATGTTTCGATATGACTTAGAGTTCTTATAATATATATAAATAAAAAATTTAAACGATGTATGATAGTGCCGTCATAACTAATAAAAGTAAAAAAATTAAATAATTTACAAATGGTTATAAAAACATATTTTTATAATCTCTAATAGTTTCGTCTAGCAGTTTGTGTTTAACATCGCACAATACAATACGATTCTGTATAAAATGATGAATTTTTACAGATATGTTTTTTATTCACCCAAGGTCTCTACCGGCTACTTTTACAAAATATCATTAAATAAAATGTCTTTCTGAAAATTGCACATTAAACTACACTACTTTTTAGATACATAAATGTGTATGTAGATATTTATGTTATATACATCAATACAATAAATACTTTAACATTTTGGTGGTGTAAACTTTTGTTTTCAAACAAAGCATCCCAGTGCGCAAAATTAAATGGCATTTCTATTAAAAGGCATGGGACGCAGCCTCCTTTCAAACTTGCTTTTTTTTTTTATATAAAATAACTCGGCTTGGCAAATTTTCCACTTGGAAGTGGAATTGAGAAGAGTCGGCCTTTCGTGGGAATGATAAATATGTGGAGAAAAGTATGATTGAAAATAAGACATGCCTTCAAGAAGAAGCAGAAAAAATTGTTTCATGATTTTAAATGAATATTCGATTGATTGTTTGAAATTTTAAAATATTGACACATTTTGATAATATATAATGCATATCTCTAATGAGATAGACCAGAAGTGCTAGCACGTCTTCCCTGCAAGAGACCTTGCTCAATTACCTACTGGGATAGTAACAGAGAGGAACAGAAATAAGACCACATGAACCAACCTACAAACCGTGTTTCAATGTGGCGGATGTCCATCACCCAAGGCATTATAAATAATCTCTTTGTAATTTTTCTCCGGCCAAGTTTTTTTTTTTTGTTTTTTGTTTTTATTCACAATGTTGTTATGATTTTTGTTTTATTTCTTTTATTGTTTTCTTCTACCAAAGGAAACCTTTGTTTGGCCAGGTATTTTATTTTGGAACTGAATGCACGTGTATTTGTATGTACGTACAAATATGAATGTGGTCACGCCCTATGAACAACAAAGTGGCCTTTCAATTTATTAAGCTATGGCGAAATAATATTTTTTTGTTGTTTTTGTATAGCGCTCAAAGAAGCTTAAAAACTGTAACTGTAAAGTGACAGTTATGGTAAAAAGATAATAATTTTACTTTACATTGAAATGGGCTAGGTATTATGTTATTTATTGAAAACAAATTATTTGTAACAAAGGCCCATGCCTTATTCTTCATTCTAATACTCTTAATTTCCAATTTTTAGATTTCGTCTACACAAAATATTCGTTACGATTTTGTTTTTTTAAAAGTTTTGTTTCCATTTTATGGGAAATTAAAATCAACGGTAGTTTTAATTTTTCTTTCTACTTCATAAATTTAATTTTTTGTAAGAATGAATGTGTAGTGGCTCCTGAGATATCAGAGATTGTTTTGTCTCGTATCGAAGATACTGCTGAACTAAGAAATTCACAGTAGGGTCAGAATATATGCAATTTGCACAAATAATATGTTTTCTGTTCTATGATAAAAATGTTTCTACATACATACGTACGTATATTTTTTTAAAATAAGGATATACTGAAATATGATAAAATTTTCGTTTTTTAAGCGCTCCTGAAAATTCTAGAACATGAGTTTTGTTTGAATATGTCTAATGTACAGCTGCATTTGTAAAACAATTTCGACTCGTAATTTTTCTCAACGGATTTGGACTCCTTAAGGTTTTGATGACGACTTTATTTTCGATTTTCAAAACAAAAAAAAACTAATTGCTTGTAAATCATTATGTAGTTAAATAAGTGTGAAATCATTTTTTTTTTGAAAAGTCCCATTGCATTCCCTTTAATGTGCAGAAGTTCCATTAAAATCTGTTGGTTTGTTTAAGAGCAAGAAGCTTTTGCTTATAAAGTCAACTATCGTTTTATTTTGCAATAATTTTGTTAAAAAAGTATGTCGAAAATCAACATTTCGATAAGAATGACACGTATTCTGACCGTATTGTGTTGAGTTATATTTACTATTGGCGTATACTCGTCCTTTCAAATAAGCGCAAAGAAAACAGTCCCGAGCGATTAAATCATTCCAGACTATTCGGTTTTTGTATACCCAAAAGAAGAGTGAATTTTAAAAAAATCTACCAAGCGACAGGTAAGAGATGATGTGGTTTCTAAAGCTTTTTTGGGTAGATTGGAAGGATTGGTCTGAAATAAATATTTTTATTTTACCGAACTTCTTTGATTAACCTGTATTTTAAGGAGTTAGAATTTAGGTAACAGAAAATTTTCAAAACTTTGGTAGAAAATCGATCCAGGCAAATTTGAAGACCTATAGAAAAAAGCTCGAAACAAATTCAAAGATCGTATGTGGGATGCTATAATAAAACAGATTTGATTGAATGAAAAGTTGGACGGTACATTTTTTTTTTTGCAACTTCTTTTAATCCCCTGACCTCCCACACCAAATTTTATCAAAATTGTTCGCGCCCTTCTGGTACCAGTCTGGAATGGGTTAAAAGTACGAAATAATGCGCTCGTCGAAAATATCCTGTAAGAGAGCGACTGATTCTTTTTTCAACATGCGCTGTGTCTTGATACAGTTAGAAATACATATGTGGATGGTTTTTCATAGCTTAACAGGAAATATTTGCCGAAGTCGTCCGATATTGAACATCACGGATAGTAACTTCGAAGAATAACAATCAAAATTATGTTTACCTATGTATATAGTATATGTATATCAACATATGTATGTTGACTTTAGCTAAGCTCACCATTTTGTTACGAAAATTTGTTTTTTAGTGGCACTGATTGTAAGCCAATATTATAACTGGGCTAGCAGCTATATTACTAACAGACTGACATGTTTTCTAGTATCCCACCGTATAAGTATGTACATCGAATGAAAGGTGTCTTAAACTAAAACATTTTTGCTTTATTAAAACAGCTCTCAGAGGTCAAAATATGATACATTTCCACCTTCCATCGACAGTTTAATCTTTATAACATTGCTATTACGGTACGTTTGTGATGCATCACTGATACGACTGCAACTAAATTATATGTATGTATGTGTAATATAGCACCAAAAGTTCATGTAACATTTTGTATTTAACTTATGAATGCCGTAATACTTCACTATGTTATAGATTGCTGACCGATTTACCTTGATAAGAAAGAAAGAGCGCCCTCCCCTATTTCTCATGGCACTCAACGCTAAATTTTGAATTCGACTGAACGCCGACAACGCGACTACTTATGGTGCATGGGCCCACATGTTTGCATCATTAATCATGACATCTCGAGGCTGACACATTTTAGCCGATCAGCAGCGCATCATTGTAGGCATAAGAACATACAAACATTTAGACACAATGGACAGATAGAGGGATGCACAAAAGGACAGCCAGACAGACTGACAGTCTGTGTTTTGAAAATTACGATTAGTTGTTTAAGGCCCACAACAAACGGAGTCATTTAGATGATGTTACCACGTACATATTATAAACACAACTATTTGTAAGATATCCTGATAAATTTGTTTAGTTTTATTTGTGCTGATTTTTAAATTACTTTGGAGTGAGCTGTTCTTGTTAAATATGCAACAAGATAAATGTAAACTCGCTTTATTACATAAATATTTAAAATGTTACATGCTACTTTCTACATTCAATTACTTAACTTATGCTAATGCATTTTTTTGTGTTAACTTTTTTTGCTGTTTTACCACTTTTTGTTCCCATTTTTAGTACAAAATTCATTTACTTAAACTCCATTTCGTGCTGCATTTCATTGAAAAAAAGAAAAAAAATTTTTGTTTTTCCGAGGCTTTTTAAGCGAGTCCTTTGTTTGTCCTGCACGCTTGTATAATGTTTTTTGGTAAAGGAAACATCATTGGTGCATGTCAATCAAGTGGAACGAGTATGTGTATAATAACAACAATCAAATTGTATGTACACGGTAAATTGCATGAGAAAATATATAACGGAATAACTTACGTGCTTCTCTGTAAAGCTCACATCGTAGTTCCTTCAGTAAAGGTCCTGTATATTTTTTAAAACCCGATTTTTTTCTGTAATTTATAAAAATACCCAATTGGAAAACATTTCGCAGTGATGAGGGCATAACTTTCAAATATTGTAGAGAGATAGATATTTGTGGCCAGTAGCGGGAGAAGTGGTCCATTGCCCCATACCAAAAGAATTGGGGGAGACCAAATTGTTCTCGTAATATTAAATTAAGACTTGATTTTGATTTTAAGCCACAACATTTTCTTCAATTTGATGGTAATTTTTTTTACATTTTTTATTTTCGATATTTTCGATTTCGATTTTATTTTGAAAAACATGCAATTTTATTGGAGGTTTTGATGCAAAAAATTATGGCATTTTTTTTATTTATTTTTTTTTAAGGCAGATGTTCGGACGGTAAATGTTCACGCTTCGCCACTGTTTGTGGCAATACAAACATTTTACTTGAGATCCGATTCCATTTTTTGAAAAATTAAGAAATTTGAATTTTTTTCTTATTAAAAATTGAATTTTAAAAATGTTTCCTCCATTTTACTGTTCTACATATGTGTATGGAAGTATCGAAAAATAGCTTATCACTATATTTTTAAGGAGAAATTTCATGATCTTTAGTCAAGTAAAGAAAGGCTAATTATTTTTATGAACTAGTATTTTATAGCTAGTATTTTATGAACAAGTAATTGCAGACCGAATCCATTTCAAAGGTAGGCTGGCTGACTTTAAATTGCGGAATTGGTTGCCTTTAAAATATGTTGTATTTCAGAGATAATGATAGGACACATATCCCTCCGATTTGATTGAAAAACAACTTTCGCGAAGTTGTGCGCCTTTCAACTTTAGGTGTCAAAAATCGAAAATCCGCAAAATAATTTATTCAAAAAAAGTGGAATTTCTATTAACACCAACTGATTATCTGAATCTATTGTTGAAGTTTTTGAAGCAAACTTTAAAACTTGAAGCTCGTATTGGTAACTGAAAATATCGTCCAATAAAAAGCAAATTTTTCGACAGATATTTGGATTTGATCTGAAAAAAAAAATGAGTCACCCCCATTAATATATAGCTTTCAAAACAATATATGTGCAAATGCGGTCACCTAAATGATATTTCCTAACTTGTTAGTCTACGCTGTTGTGGTAGTATCTTGTAAAAAAAAAACATGTAGTTTAGTTTATATATAATACATGATTTAAAACACATAATAACACGTTGCACGCCATGTCGTTCACTCATGAGGTTTAATGTTTCTTACATTTCCGCGAGGCAAGCAAACTTACGTGCAATAATTGCCCTCAACCGTCACAGTTGTTTTTGTTATGATTAAATTTGTTGTTTTTAATAAAATTGGAGAACTTAAAAGTCGCCATTCATTCGTCAGCTCCAGGTAGGTAGGTATTTGTTTGTCATGCGATAAAGAAAAGACAAACAACAAATGAATGGACGTTTATGCACAGTACAGAGAAAATCATTCACAGTTAAAGTTCAAAAATTTTCCTGTAACAGAAATTAAAAAAAAAGTATGTAATAGATTTTAGCAGAATAAAAATCTTATTGATTTGAAATCGCACTTAAATACAGAGTGGAGGTGAAGATTTATATCTGGCAATACTTTCCCTGTCAAAAATAAATAGCTGATATGTACAATTCGACCGAAATTGCCATTTTAGCCGGCCACGTTTTTAATTTTCTTGAAGCTAAGGATATCTTGAATTAATATTCAAGGAGAAACAATTAAATATTAGATATTGTGATATGTACATATTCACTTCTCCTGAAAATTCGATTGAATGTAGGGTTGCCAGATGGTCCAGCTTCGTTTGTATTATTCAGAACGCCACATGCCAAAGTTGCGACAGTCAAAAGAATAACCAGATAAAATTCACAGTTAAAATAAACGGTGCCAACAGTGAAAATAGAAATTGATTGGACACTAAAATCACCAACTAAAGTCTGGTCTGCCTTGAAGCATTGAGAGGAACTCCAAGGGTGGTAATATAAAAAGCCGTCCTACATCATCATGAAAATACTCGCTAGAATAAAAAACACGCAAATCGGTAAAATGTTGAAGAGAATTGAAAAGCACTTGGTATTTATTGTTTGTTCAGTTTGGAAGAGTCTCTGTTGTACTTTTGCCGATGAAAATAGTAATACCGAGATGTTCAATGTGTAGTTTTTCGAAATTAAAAAAAAAAACCCCTCTTTAGAATATAAAGTGAATAAATCTGAAATATCACAAGAAAAAAAGAGTAAAATTAAACTATCCATTATCAAAACAGTTAAGTTTATTTTTGAATTTGAAAAATTATTTTCAATTCTTAAAATTTTCGGAAATTAATTACGACCATTCCAAAGGCTATTAAAATATCTACCGAAAGCACTTAGAGTAAGATTTTTACAGTTAGGTTAGGAAACAAACATAGGGTGTCAACTCATTATCATTTCCTCATTCATTTCATTTCATTAAATTATCATTCCCCCTACTTCAACCAACTTTTGTAGAAACAGAAGAATATTTTGCAATAGGACAACACTTTGTCATTTTTTTTACAAAGATGAATTACAAATTCAAGATGAAAAAATCGTAATATCTTCAATTAAAAAGATATCTCGATAAGCTTTGGTACACAGGAACAGAATACACATCTTTTGTTGAAATCTAAATATTAAATTTTGTCTATCAGAAAAACTTTCTAACGGTAATAGAATATTTTCGAAGTCAAATAGTAAGAATATTCTTGAAACCTCCGACCTTTTCGATAGAATGCTTCTTGTCAGGAAGCTTGTTAATAAATAGTTCTTACATCCCTATTGAGGAGTTAATTGTGAACTAAAAATATCAGTCAGCTAAACAGTTTCTTGTGTTATAAGTGCATTTCCACAGAAATAGTCATTTTAGCCGGCCTCGATTTTAATTTTTTGAAGCACACTTTTCAACCATGTTTTTTTTTTTTTAAATTTAGACCGTCTTAAATTAATATTCCAGGTGGAACAATCAAAATCCAAAAAAATATTTTTTTTTATGTGACCTTATAAGTAACTTTTCATATAATTTTTTTTTTATTACATTAATTATATATGTAAGTTACAACTCATAATCAAGATACTATGCCGAAAAGTGAATTATTCTGAATTTTTGTGGAAAAACTGATTTTCAAACTCTTTAAGCCCCACAGAATATTGCGTCTGAAAGTACTGAGTGTCCATGAATGTTTCTTTTAAGATTTTCTATTCTCCAACATTTTATTCTACAGCATGAACATTGCGTTACATAAGAAGCGTAGCAAATTACATAATCATTTCATTCTGTTCAGTTCCAATTTTAAACTATTTTATTCGGGTAGTTATATGATAGTCTAAGCGCCAGCTGTTTTAGTAGTGGTGGGGCTGGTTGTGAGAGGCCAAAAAAAATATCACTCAATAACTCGGAACATAAGCCACAAGTAGAAAAATATATTCAGACAAATATTGTAGAAGAGATAAATGAACATCGATTTCGTGCTCGAAAAATCTCCATATGACAAGAATTCATCCAATATTCACCATTTAAAATTATTTGTTCGCCATCTCACAACTAGCCACACCATGAATTTGACGACTGACGCTAATTTCGATTATTAGCAATATTCAAAGTATCAATTACAAATAAAGTTAAGCGGGATGAAATGACCATGAATAATGCAACGATGCAACGCTACATCCCGGACATAATAATTGCTAAAAAAAAATTTAGTTTTTCATTTCACACATTGCACAAGATACCAAATCATATGAGTCATAAAAAAAGTTGATAACATAACAAATTATCAAAAATTGTTTAAAAAATAACTGTTTTAAAAATAATAATGCATCTTATTAAAAAAAGTCATATCGACTGATACTGTAACTCCCTTTCCCAATTTTTTGTTTTTTCTGTTGCTGAACCTAATGTGCGGATTCTGAGTTAGTACCTATGCATATCAATTTCAGAAATTGATATTATCATACAACTGAAACTAAGAGTTGCTAGAGTCAGTACATGAAGCTCAACTATACTTAGTTTAAAAGTAATATTTGA
This sequence comes from Tricholauxania praeusta, assembly GCA_949775025.1. Classification (NCBI taxonomy): domain Eukaryota; kingdom Metazoa; phylum Arthropoda; class Insecta; order Diptera; family Lauxaniidae; genus Tricholauxania; species Tricholauxania praeusta. The sequence continues at coordinate 34,781,411 of OX459029.1, forward strand.
AATATTTCATGAAATTTGAGTAAAATTGGTTTAACAGTTTTTGAGATATTGGATCAAAATATCACTAAAAAAGTATTTATAGACTTTGGTTGCCTCTTAATGAACAATATCTCGAATGCAAAACGCACTGCAACTGCAGTCTTGAGCAAGGATGTTTCAGAATTTTGCATTAATACGAAAAAACACGCAGCAGATTTGCATTAAGCTATCGAAAATCTTTCGGATCTATGTATATAATTAACTGATAAATGGTTTTCACTAAAAATAATATCTGATGTGATGTGCTTTATTTAAAATATGATAATTTTTTTTTTTTTGTAACAAACATTTTTATGGCTAATTCTTATCAGTTATTGCAAATTACAATCCGATTCCATAAAAGATAAAAAATTTGATAGAAAAAAAATTTTCACCAAAAAAAAAAAAGTTGAGTGGAGTAGGTAGCTAAAAAGTATCTTCATTAGATAAGCTTATATCTGGAACAGGCGCGGATCCAAGGGGGGGGGGGTTACGGGGGTCATGACCCCCCCCCAAACAGCCCGCATTTCAAAAAATAGAGCTGATACAATATTTTTCAAACCGAAAAACAAAAAAAAAACAAACGAACAAAACCTAGTTTTTGCAAACTTAAAAACCTGAAACTAACCAAACGACCAAAATTAACTTATTTTTTTGCACTCTGAAAAAATTGGAATCAAAAAATGACTAAATCAACAAATTTGACTAATTTTCTTAAACAAGACTGACTTTTTTATTATTTTTTCTATATTTGGATTGTAGCTATACTTGATATACTATCATCTGTTTACAATCTGTTTACGAGTTCCAACTAAAAGCATCATTTATAAAACAAAATCCAATCGTCTATTTTGTTTCGCAAATCTGTTAATGATCGCATCGATGTCCAATTCAATGTCTCGATGGATGTGTAGCAATGCAAGCCCGGTGAGTCTGTCTTCTGTCATAGCTGACTCCTTTCTGCAGTGGCTCCAGAAACAGGAAGCGTCTCCAAAATCCAAAGCAGTGTATTAATAGCCGGATAAACAACTTCATCTCACGCATCAAGGGCAAGAGGAACCGAATCTGGGAGTTCACCGCCGTTTGCAACAATTCGGTTACATTTAGCTACCCACAACTTGAATTCTGCAATAACGTTCGAAGGGGGAGTGTTCAGAAGCTCCTGGTACGTTTCTGCTACAAGATGAACTTCTTCAATGTCCTCCGCTGAATAGGAAGTCCGAGGCAGAAACACTCTCAACCCAAGAGAGAGCCCTTCTCTGAGGTCCGTCACAACGTTGTCCAATAAACAATAAATTTATATATACATGTAATGAATTTTCAAGTAAAACAAATTGGACAAGTTTTTGCATAAAGTTATTCTGGCTTTGTTTTTATTCATTGAAGAAATTCGGCTTGCTTTGTTTATTTGGTTATTCTTGTTATTTTTGGTTTTTTCTATCCTGATCTGGAAAAACGTGCGACCTCATACAAAACTTTGTACAGTGAACATATAGGTAGTATTATGTTGTACTGAAACATGTATTAGAAAGTAGCAGTTTATTACTGTATTTTTGGAAAAAATTCTATTCAAAAAACAAATTTAAAAAAAAATTTACCAAATACAATTTTTTTTTTATTTTAGCACGCGATTATTCTAAACTGTTGACAAGACTAGCAAGACTACTAAAACATATTTGAGTCAATTTCTCAATGAAACTCGTTTTATTGCTCTGGCTTTAATGCTTAGAAAGCTATGAGAAAACCTTTGCTTGTAATTACTACTCTAAAGAAACTTTGTTCAACATCCTGTAACTCATAGGGTGTTCAAGATAGACCCCCTCTTATACAATTTTTACTCATAATGAACGACATATCTAATTTTTTCGAATGGCTTCCGCAATTCGCTTCCAGACCACCCTGTATAACGAAAAAAAAATATGTATCATTTCTCTTTATATATGCGTAGATATATAATAGCAGTATATTTCCAAATTGCAAACAAAATTTCTCCCCGTGTAAAAAGAGTCAAATGAACAGGCGGCAGTAGAAATAATTTTGGACTTCCACATGCGACATGGCGGACATATTCTACTGATTCTACACGAAATTCAACAAATAAAACCAAACAACAGCATAAGTTTTGTACCTCAATCATGTAATTATTTCCTCAACCACTTCAGCAGTTCCAATGCTAAGAATAAAAACGGTTTTTAAAACAACAAAAACAACAACCAGCAGCACCACAAAAAAAAGCCGCGTCGGTTGGTCAGCGTCTGCAATAGTAACTACGAAAACAGTAACAACAAATAAAGATAGCGTGTTTTTCGAGTTACTTTTTTTTTTTTGTTTTAATAAAAAATGTTCTACCTTAATTTTGTACCTTAATTTTTTATGTTTTATTTTCATGTCTCTCTCTTAACTTGGCAAATAAAAGTAAAACATGATTTCGTCATTCGTCGAACTTAAAAAGGTAAAAACAATACAGGTGAGTCCACAAAAAAAAAAAAAAAAAAAAAAAAGCGCTTAAATAAAGCAAAGAGTTGAAAAAGAGGCAGATAGATAGATATTCGTGTTTTGTGACTTAATTTAATTCAGGTAAATTTGATCAAAATGCCCCCTTAAGCGCTGTCGAAACTTAACTCACACTAAAGACAAAGATAAATATTATTTCCACAAAATGGTATCGTATGCGTACGATTTCAAATGTGAATATATCTTTTCAAAATGGTGTTTTTGATAGACAGATTTGATGAACCAAATTATAGATTGAAAAACGGCTTTATGAAATTCATTTGTCATTCTCATAACGCAAAACGTTGGCATGTCAAAATTGTATGTGATTTTGAAGTTTTGACCATATAAATAACGTGTTTTACTCGGAAATTGAGAAAAAGGAAGTTGAGGCTTCCATCGAGAATTCGAGTGTTTGTAACTCTACCCAAAAGAACTGTCTACACAGAAGATGTATAATCATTAATTTAGTGGAAGCGGTGAAAGCTTAAGGATCTATGTTTCATGGGCAGTCAAGTTAAAATAAATTCACCTAAGTATGCAACTTTCCTATGACATGTTGTTTCTTGACTTTAAAACACATGTACACATGTTCCTAACAAAATCGTCTTAAAACCAAAATTATTTCCATTTATGTACTGATATATCGCTCATTTCGTATTTAAAACAAAAAAAAAAAAAAAAAATTTCGTAACATTATTTTTAATCGTCGGAAAAAGTCCGGACTTAAAAGATTTATTAAAAACGGAAATGGAATTTTATAACAACAGAAGCAGCAACAGAAAAAAGCAAAATGTTTTCATTTTATTTCAAGACAAAAAAATTTTTGCTTCAAAATTCAAAGTAAAAAAAATAGAAAAATCTATAGCAACAAGATTAAAAATGGCCAAACAAAATAATTATATTTCTCTCGAATACATTTTACCACCATTTTTGTGCATTTTTTATAGTAAACTTTTTCTTTTTATTTGAGATTTGTAAGAGGCTTATTTAACATTCAAGAAAACTTATGGCAATATGACGGCAAAAAAGTGGTCAAGAAAAAATTAAGCCAAAAAAATTTATTATGTATATTTTTTGGGTAGAGCAAAAGGTTTTTGTTTGAGCGTATCTTAACAAGACTGTTATTCCCGCCAAAATAATGTACATAAATATAAAATACATATTATATGTGTATATATGACTTCATCGTTACATAGCAAAATTATTTTCTTAAAATAATAAATTTGTTTTCTATGATGTCATAATTTTTTTCCGTCTGAAGAGAGATTTTCATAAAAAATTGTGCAGAGTAAAAAGTTTTTAAGATTGTTAAAAAAACGCTTTTGAAAAACTTTACAAAAATGTACGATATTGACTGCCTTACTTTTTGTAAATCACAATGTTGCGAGCGTCTGTCATTTCGACATTATCAATGAAAGGAATTCTATTTGTCAGTTTTTTGCTTAATTTTGTTGTGTGTTTTAGTTTTGATTGTTACTTTCATAAAATAAATGGATTTGAACAAAATGGATAATTTAGTGGACCTTATTTCATCACTGCATGAAACGCTGGGTAAACGAGAAGTGTCAAATGCACGTTCTAGTAGAAAGTAGCTCTACTCGAACTTCGGGTATGGCGTTGATCGTATTTACGATATAACGGAACGCAACGCTTGAGGTCGCATTTAAGATTACAGCGTAAGCATGCATTGTTTCTACATCAGCTGTCAGAGTGCGAACGTCGCATTACGATTTCAGCATTACTCTTACTCAGTGCGATTGTTACCGAAAATCGATATTTTAAAAACTAAAAATTTACAGAAAACTTTTAAAATTCAAACATAATATTATTCATCCAAAAAATCTTACAAAAAATTTGCGTGACCGCCATACACTCTAAAAAACGAAAAATGCGATGTGTAAATTTACTATATTAATTATAGTGAATTTACTAGAATTATTGTTGTAAAAAATACAAAAAATGTGTAAAAATTTACAAGAGATGTGTATTTTTCAAAATTCTAGGATACACACACTTAATATGTAAAATTGCAGAAAAAATTGTGTATTCAACCACCTTTTACTAGTAAAAATATGTATTCTACTGTCTATTACGAAAAAAAAAATGGTATTCTGCTTTTATTACACAAATTAAAGTGTAGTAGTCTCATATTGAGCTGTCATTCAGTATGTACATAAATTATGAATACATTTCATGTGTAAAATTACAACATTTAATAATGGAAACACTATTGCAACATTAAATATAGTAATTTTTTTTTAGAGTGTAGATACCGCCAACTTGATTTTTGCAAATTTTTGTCTGATTATTATTTCGATAACTTGTCAGTACCTCGTGGGAACCAGTGGCAAAATATTGGCTTATTGCTGTTGTGATTAATATCGCAAAATAATCGCAGTTGAAACATTTTTATTTAAAAAGTGTTTTCAGCTCATTGAACTTAGTAAACATTTTCTAACTTTGATTACAAGTTGTAGGAGTTCAGTAAAAATGACAGCCTAAAACTAGTGATAGTATATGAGTTTTGTGGAAATGTACTTATCGAGACTTTTTTTGTCGTGGACTGCCAAATTTACTATTTACTACAAAAAAAAATGGCAGTTATTCGAAAAATGCAAATGTACTGAAAATTCATGCATAAGATCGATGTTCTAAAAAAATTGTCGAATGTACTGACGCATATTTTTCAAGTCTTTGTAGATTTTAATGAAATAATGTCTTCCTGTAGCAAAATTCAAAATTTTGGAACTAGAGACCGACCATTTGTTTCTGATATGCTGCCGTACTAAGCGAAAAAGACGTATCTCAAGAAAAAAATATCCGAGGTTCTTATGGCATCGGATAGCTTAAGAAATTACGCGTCTAATAAAATACTCCAAATGTCGGCATCTTAGTTCAATCATATAAAAAATCTACTATAAAAATTTCCTCTACATATCTCAATTTTACATGTATTTCAACAAATTGACATAAACAAAACATCAATTATCTCGAAATGAATTTTTTTGAGATACGTCTTTTTCGCTTAGTACGGCAGTATGGGTGTATTCAAAGTTGGGCAATTAATAATCATCGTAAAAATTGGCTTTAAGTATTAATGATAAATTATTTTCAGTTAACATATATTTTTAATATGAAGAGTCACCCAATAAGAATAAAATTACTGCAAATGATTTTTACAAACTTTTTATTTTAAGCAAAGTGGTGGCTTAACAAACAGGCTTGAACCCATAAGTAACACTTATTATGCAGTTTTAATACCACATAACGTGACCCGGCGAATTGGTGGATGTTATCACAGCTATATCCAGTTAGTCTTACTAAGGCAGTAGAGTATGTCATTGAAGATGTCATTGAAGAAAGGTTTTCCAATACATCTTAGCCTGATTCTGGCTAAGGCTAGACAGCTGCAAGGAAAATGCTCGATTGATTCGTTTTCGCTTGCAGTCAAGCAGATTTGATTTTATATGTACCGAGCTAAACACTTTGATAGCGGCTTGGAAATCTTATTCTCTGAATTAATAGTGCCTACTAACCTCCAGGCTTGAAGACTGGCAAATACTTCAACCTAGAGAGTGCTAGCTGAATCAGGTAAATGAAAAGATTGAGAGATTGCTGGGTCTTTAAAGTAGGCTAATGCGCCTACTACACAGTCCATTTAAGACCCAACGGTGAATATAGTGATTTCAAAACTTAAGTTGAGAGTGCCCTCTTCCCACTGAACTCGCTACGGAAACTTCACCTGATAGTATTTCTCAAAATTGAGTGCAGGACGAATGTAGTACATTGGAAAATTTGAAAGTTTTATTAACAAGGTGTCGAGTATAGAGCAATATACATATTGCTTCGAAAACCAATTGCAGATTCCTCTGAGCCTAATCGCACTGCACGGAGCAGCTGATTTGATGTAAGAATTGGAAGGTGTGGAAGGTCATTTAGGGCTGCCATATGACATGATCTCATAATCTTTGTCAATTTTTATGAAGTAACTATTTTGTGCTGAATATATTTTATGTTTTTCTTTTTTTCAATTATTACATGTACGAGAGGTAAATGAAATTAATAACCTTGATATATGAATATATTTCGATCTGTAGTTAGTTTGCAATAACTTCTTTTTTTCAGTGTAAATACATATATTTAATTTATGCAATGACACAAACAAACTAACCAGATAAAAAAATATTTCAAAGAAGTAAAAATCAAGAAGTAATAGAAAAGAACTGAAAATGAAGAAACGAAAAAAACCCCAGTTACGTTTCAGTAGCGTGCTGCATTGCCAAAATTAGTTTTGTTTCTTTTTTTGCTTATCATCTACGAATTTTTAAAAGAAATAAAATATGGACTTTTGGAATGGTGATGCTGAAAAACGCCCACATTGTCTGCGATCTGGACAAGAAACCCTTTTCGCTATTTATTAAAACTCTGTGAACCAGAAAAAGAGACTAATTTGCTTACTGCCTGTAGCATTGGACTTAGTTTTTCAATTTCATTAAATTGCTATTTGAAATAATATCTGAGGAATTTAAACTAAAGCTTAGAAATGAAAATAAAAAGAATTACAATTTGAATGCAACATTTTTGATTTAAATGCCAATTAAGTGTTAACGTATAATAAGACATCATCATTTTCGAATACTTACTTATTGAATTATCCCCTGAAATGAAAGGGAAAATAAAATCATTATTATAAAATTTTATCATTGATTTAAATATTTAAACATGTCAACTTTTTATTTATAAACTAGAGAATTCTGTCACACCAAATTGAATTTCTCGATTATCGTAGTTTTTGTTTTTAAAAACCGCTCCCAATACATCATACCACTTATTGTATGTATTTAACTGTCTTAAATTTGTTGCACCCTTAGATATGCTTTAAAATATTTCACAATTGCGCTGATGCTTACCTTTCTTGCTTAACATTGCTTTCATAAATAACCTCGACACTAACGGATTCTGCATCCGCATCCACAATATCACGACAAAAACCGCTGCAATAAGCAGCAAGGATGTCACAAAGACATTTCTTGCCCTTATCGAAAATTTAAAATACTTGCAAAATCTATAAATTCCACGTTTTTATAGATGCCAACGTGTCTATGTGTGGGTAGGTGTATATCTGTCGGAAAAATGCTTGAAAGAGCGTGTGACTACTACGTTTGACATCGTAACTGAATGGCCATAAAATATTTTTGAGTGTCTTTCAAGACTATTTTAAGGAATAACTTAAGATATTGTCTAAGTAGACCTTTCTCCATGTGGAAATACTTGATCTTCAACATATGGCATGTAAGCTATAAGAAAAAAGTCTTATTTCCAGAATTTCTAGAACCAAATAGTTTTCAGTAATTTCCACCTCAAACAATTTCCACTCAATCAACTTCAAGGCTTTAAGATTATTTTAAAGAAAATGTTTCCCAAAGCTTAATTCAGAGCCGAGAGATCAAATTCTATGGACTACGTGTTTTGTTTGATTTATGAAGATTGATACTCTGGGAAACGATTCAAGCCGAAAAAGTTCTATTAGGTATCAATCCAAGCAAAACTAAACTAATTGTTTTTACCAGGTTTCAAAAAATTCCAACTATTACTTTACTAGACTAATTCCAATAGACAGTGCAATAAGCTTCGGTGTGCTGGAAACTGAATATCGAAGACAGCATTAGGAAGTCCCTGCTGCCTTATACTCTTTCATCCTGGTGTCTGGACATAGATGAATTGCGAATGTAATGAACTTGTTAGGAAAAGGATTCCTTACAAATTCGTCAGGTGAAGGAAGGTGTCGGCATGCCATCTTCTACTTGCTAGATAATATTTAAAACCGATATGGTGGAGAAAGTTAGTACAAATCGGGTCTCAAAGTGCACAAAGTCTGTAACTTACCACTCACTGTATTATCGGTAGACATGCTGAAGATGTTCGCTCAACTTACTTCTGTAGAATTTAGAAGCTGAAGTGATGTTGAGAAGGAAGAAAACACCGAAATACACAGGTATACTAGATAATATGTCATGAACGCGCTATAGTATTTCCAAAGGAACTTTTTGTACTGAAACCAAATTTGGCCTCAGAATTGCTCTATCACGTCAGATTTTTTGAGACATCCTAACCCAAAAGTGCAAAAATGCGTTTTTGGCTTATATTTGAGGTAATGTAGCGACACGAAATTTTTTTTCTCAAATAACTATAAACGTCCAAAATTTTTTTTTTTTTTAAATAACCCGACTATCTCATACCGAATTCAATTTTGATTTGTTTTTAACAACACTTGAAACTAAAATTCATTTTTCTATCTACCTGGCAACAACATTTTCGATAAAATGCATAAATTCTGTTAGTATTTTTATAGGTGTGTACAAGGTGAAATAAGCGAATAAAATATTTTTAAGTGCAAAATGCGTTGAGCTCTTCGAAATTTATCTCTTCAGCATTGTGGTTTTAACAGAAGTAACCCCATCCTAAAAAACAGAGAATTTCCGTTTTTACTGTCGTTTTAAGCGAAGGTTTCCGCGACGGAAATGTCGTTGTGATCGTGGTTGCCGGTGCTGTTGTTGTTGTTCGCTACATTCCTTTTGCACGTTTATGGACGAATCAAAATATACAGGAGGTTGTGTATCTTAAAGTATTCATTTGATGATTTTTTAGAATGTTTGTTACCAACTATTGGGAAATGCATTCAGTGCAAAATAAAGTTCCAATATTTAAAGCATATTTTCAGAATGATACATTTTAAAATTTTACTAGGGCTTAAAATAAAAATTAAAGTCTTAAAGTTTAGTTGATTTGACTTTTACGTACTGCAAAATCCAAAAGAGTTTTTTCTATTCCATTTTTCTTGAAGTTAAAACTTTCGTCCATCCGTCCACATGGCAGTTGATACAAAACTTTTAAGGAAAACGATAAAAAACTTATGATACTACTTGGTGACTTTTACGAACAACCTCAAATTGGAAAATTATTAACCCCTAGCACCAACATTGGAAAACTTTTCATGCACTTACTAAAAATGGTGTTGGTCAAGAGGAGCAATTCCTAATGCAGCCGGCAGACTTCCGTAGATTTAATCAATAGCTAAGGAAAAACTTTCTTCTTGTTGGTTTTTTCTTTTTAATTTTCAAAATACTGATACAAGAAGCCAGTCATCTTGTATAGTGTAGTTTTTATGCAAAGTTCACTATGAAGTTTATATAACTTTTAGCACCCTTTTTAAGTAAGAAACTCCTGTCTTTCTGTCTGCTTGTCCGTCTGACTGTCTCATCTATCAGTTTGTTATTACTCATATTTGCCAAAAATATGAAAAGCGTTGAAGCGTATTAAAACAAGCAATCATCCACATAAAAACCAGGCGTAAAATCACCCCCGCCAAGAGAATTCTAGAGATTGCAAATAAATAAAATCATGCTGTTGGAAATAATGAACTGCATGAATAGTTTGAGGTTGTGGTTATTGGCTTTGTTGATTTCAGGGTTAAGAAATGATATAAGTAATATTTCACAATATTTCTGCATTGTATTCGTTATGTGTATATCATTATCATAAGGCAAATGGTAATTGTAATGAGCTGGCAAATTTTTTTGCATGCTTAGAAATGATTAGACAGAAATGTTGCAGACATGTATCGTCATACTGGCATTTGTGCAGAGAGTTTATTTGGTCTGTGGAATTTTCAACGAATTTATGAAAATATGCTTGATGAGAAATATGCAAGTGAAAAAATCTCAAAGAACTGAAAACGTAGTGTACTTTATCGAGTGCTAAGATATGTTCTTATTAGAGAAACAATAAAAATAAGAGATTCCTAATGCAACAGAGACCTTTCTATATTCAAAAACTCATGGAAAAATGCTGATAATGGAAACGCTTATGAGAAAAAAATTAAATTTATTTAAAATTAATTTTTTTATTTATAAAACTGTTTCTGAAAATATCTTCCACAAAAAATATATTTTTTTTTTTTTGAATTTTTAATGTTATTCAATCCCTAGAATGTCATTGCTTTCAAATCGAAATTTTCGACGGTTGGTGATATTTTTTAGTTTTTTTTTTTCGAGTAACTAGCCTAGCGATGGGCGTTTAGATAAGGAACTCTAACATATTATTGAGAGCCCCAATACTAAGCCTCATGCAAAAATCTAGCGTGTTAGAAATATATGTACTATGTTAATGATTTTTGACAGAATCTTCTTGATAAAATTTTGTAAAAGCAAATATTTATTTCTGTACTAAGCATATTCATCTAACCGCGTGGTTCCCATTTCGCGCACTCACTACTCAGGGTAAAATATCCCATAAGCGATCAATAATATTCGATTTGAGTTAAGAAAATAATACTAAATCCATATTTAGACAACCGTTTTCGGGGCAAATTTATAGGATTTGTACTATTGTTACCAATACTAACTACGTCTACTATAAAGTGAGTCAGATAAGCTACTGATTTGGTGTGATTTATTTATGGTATTGTACTACTTACTATTTTCATAGTCACCGCAATATTATCTTTGATATCATCAATTTTCCGACTTCATTTTAACTGTCCGAATTTGTCTATTGAAACATTAACATTGTATAACCAAGCTTGCTTAGGACATGATCGCATATAAACTTTTCTATAAGCAAAGACGGTTCAAATCTCAGTCGAATCAAGTTGTGTTTATCAAATCATTTTATGAATAGAAAATCGTAAGTAAAATTAAATTAAAAAGAATCTGTGCCATGATTTGAACTCGTGCTTGCTGCGTCCCAGGCAAATGTCTTAACAACTGACGTAAAGTCATATTTTTTTAATGATCACAATTTTATATATAAATAAATTCTTCCTAAAATTATGTGGTTAGAGGTACCAAGTGGCAAGCTGGCCAAGCTCGAAAATTCATGTCAAAACCGGGGGCCCGGTGAGAATTGAAAAATTTCTGCAAAAGCTGGGAATTGGATGATTTTTGGTATACACGGAAAAAAAAATTCTGTAAAAATTCATTGGATTTCCGACAATAATTACAGTTTTTCCCTGTAATGCCCAGATAGTAAGCGAAAAACTGTAATAATTGATTGTGATTGTCAATGAAAAATTACAGTGCTCACACTGTAAAATTTAGCATTTACTGCGAAAAAATTTTAAAAACGAAAATTTTAATTTTTGTTCATATTTTATTTTATTTTTTTCTTATTTTATGTTTCATTATACTTCCTAACCATACTTCTTAACATAGCACGAAACAGAGAACCAGCCTGGCAACATCTATACAATTATTTTCTTTTAACCATATATCTACATACATTTTATGTCGTATTTGTACAACGCAGGTGACAAAAAAGTAATATCGAATCATAAGATAAATAATTTATTATGTGATACTTATTGAAGTTTTACAGTTTACCCTGTAATTTTTATTTGTCGATCATATGAAATTTTCAATAATTATTTAGTACTTTTTGCTAACTAAATTTTTTCCTGACCACATTGTATATTTTCCATTTGGAAACTGTAATAATAAAGTTTAAGACTGTAATGATTGCAGTTTGCGCATCAATTTGTACTGAGTATTCCATGAAATTAGAAATTATTGATGATATGATTATTTTGCTTTTTTTGAATATCTCACGTTATTTTTTACAAAACCTTTTTTTTCGTGTATGTACTTTGTTAACTTCTCCCTAAAAAAATTTTACTTTTCACCATTTTAAGGAAAAATTATTTTATTTTGGGATGACCAGGAATTTCATCTTTTCAACTTTACGACCCTGGTTGTGATGTCATTTTATTTCAATATGATCATGCTATTATAAAATAAGAAAAAAGAACAATAGGACAATTTTATTGAAATTAATAGAATAAATAACATTGACTAAAAACAATAATAAAATACTATTAGTTTAGTAGCAATTTTAATTGATATCATGGTATTTTTCTCTGAGTGCGTGATATTTCATGAACGCACCTTCGAATTACATATATTGTTCAATTTGTGACAGTTAATGAGAATTTGAGAAATTCTCAATGTTTTAAGATTAAAATTCCGAAGAAAGCGATTGAATAAATATTATTAATTTTAAAGAAACTTAGCTCTGAAGTTTCGTTTAGTGATGTGAGCTTAGGTTCAAAAAAAATTAAAAACTTACAAATCGTCGCAGTTTGTTGAAAAAATTTTCCACTCGATTTTCAACAGTTCGCTTTCGAGGGCGAAAAGGGCTTCAGTCCTGGTACTTAAATGCTATCGTCCAGCCCTGGCCCAAACACCACAATTTTCCAACTACTCCACTTCTCTATACATTTTGCTGACTTGTAAATATTTACACAGTTGTTAATAAACTAGCAATCATACCTTCGGTATTGCAGTTAAAAGAAAGTAATAAAAGAAAATATTTTAGTAATTGCACTAGTCTATCTTAGACTAAATTTAAAGTTTGTTAGACAGTTGTGGAAACGTTTGATGTCCCATACCTCCCTCAACTTCAGTACCCTTTTTCATTTCTCCCTCTCCTCAATTTTGTTGAATATTCATACAATTTGTAGTCTTTCACGCTTGAACATATGACGCGCATTACAGGATAACCCATAATACTTACTTACATACTACGTGCATACATACATATTCATCCACCCAAATTATTGTACATACATACACATAAATTGAACCAACAACAACAAATGACACTTATACTCGCACACTTGGCGCCACATAGCACAACGAGAGCAACATTTGGTCAGGTTTCAATGCAAGTTTAGATAGTGTAGAGAAGAAAACAGAAAAAACCAAAAACAGGACATGAAACTTTTACCTTTAATGCCGCAGGGCACAACCTACGAAGCTGAAAATTGTGCTTCAACGCGAGTGGGTGGAGTACAAATGTCAGAATGACTGAGTTCAGTGTCCACACCTACTTGTCAATCAAAAATGGAATGTAAAAAAAAAGAAAAGAAATGGAATCGCAAACTCAAAGACTACAAGCCAAGCAGCTTTAGAAACATGAAATATATCCCTTGCGGAAAATTGAAATGAATTATATCCTTCAAATAGGGAGATTAACAATTTACAACAACAACAACAACAACAACAATGCATACAAAATACTTGTGTATGTAAGGAAAACAGGAAAATAAAATCGATGTACAAATTGCTCTATAATTGAGATTATTTCTTTTATCCGCTCAATGTTGCCATTTTCTTGGACAAAGTAAATGCTTGTAGTGCGCAGCAACTTATTACGGTAATGCTATATACACTGAAAATAAAAGTTAATCTGTAGGTAAGAAAATAAATATCAAAGGTGAGTCAAACGTTATAACTTAGATCCGAAAACAATTGATCTTACAATATACAATACATATGTATATTAAACTGGGTCGATTTTTATATTCATCCAGACACCGACTCAAAAGTTAGAAGGACTCTTAAAAATGATATCTGCGTGATTTTTTTTGTTCCGAGAAAACCCAATAGAGCACTTTTGATTCTCCTGAAGGTTCTTTTTGGCTAAAAAGACGTGTTTTTTTTGCTCATAACATTTATTCCTTCACTTATTCCTCCAATTTAGTCGAAAAAAAAGATTGCATTCTTGCAAAAAATTTGACGTTAAAAAATTTTAGTTTTTTTTCCATCATATATAATATTCAGTCCCAAAATTCGATTTTTCACATTTTTATATGGAAAAATCGAATTTTGGGACTAAAAATCATCTGTAATAGAAAAAAAATTATCAATTTTTTAACGTCAAATTTTTTGCAAGAATATAGGGGTGCCACCACCCCTGAATGGCCCAATTGAACATTTCTACGAATGATTAAGGTATATACATACATACAAATATAATATATACTAATATATATAATAATAATATATAAAACTAACTAATATATATAATATTATCCATCGAAGCAACTAACATTTGCATTAAAAATATTTAGAAAACTAACGATCTTACCCGACAAACACTAATGAGTGTTGTCAAACGTATGAGTGACGTCAAACGAGATGGTCTTAGCCCTAAAAAATGCAATACTATGCTAAAATATGGGGCCTGATCACATTTTTATTGTTATGAGTGTGTACCTAAGCGCATTAGTCATTGACTATTTGACACACATCCTCCATTCATTTCTTCACACCATGACCATACCTGTAGCATGAAACATTATCCCATCCTCGCGGTTGAAAATATCAGCATAAGATTAATAATTTTAAGTTATTTATAAAATTCGCCTGTGACGCAGAACGCTTAAGACATGAAACACATTCTTCTTTTTGATTTAATTGACCCACATTTTTATTTATAAAATGATTTGCATAACACAAATTGAATGGGTTGAGATTCGCCCCTGCTACGTTTCCAGAATAATTTGAATGCGACCCTGTTCGTTAGTTAGCTCGTCCACAGAATATTAATGCTTTAATATTCAAACATTATTCGTCACAACTCAACTGATGTTCATATAAAAATGTAGAAGTCGTCAACTATACGCATTACCATATGAACGAAAGAGTTCACAGAAGTTTCAGAGATGAATTTGTCGGAAGTAGGGTTGGGGGGAGAGGGGCGGCCGCCCAGGGCGCAACCACTTGGGGGGCAGAAAATGTTCCTTGTACTTATCTTATTTTGCTAAGATTTTGTTAAACTAAAAGTGAGGACCTTTTTTTAGGTCAATAGATATAATTGTAGGGTGTGGGATGAGAGGACTTTTTTGGTCATTCAAAATATTTTCCAGAGATTAAAAAATAAAAAGCAGGAAAAATGTGACGCTAGAAAACCATCTAGTCTTTATGTAAAAGCGACTAAGCGATTAAAAATTGTTAATAGACTTTTTTAAATTGATTTCATAAAAAGACTCTCACTTTCCAAACTCTAACTAAAGAAAAAAAAAAGAACAATTCACAAAGTAAGGCATTCTTTTATCGTAATGAGCACAAAAAATCACTTTGCAATGTTCGAAAATGGAGTCAGTTTTTCGTGCAAACTTCTATGAGCTACCCTGATACTGTAGTATATTCCAAGCATGCCAAATTATTAAGCCCAACATCTTTGAGCGTAGTGACAAATTTGTCATATGCGTTGATTCCAATCAATCATTTAAGCCATTGGCTCTAATTTTATCGAGTCCCACACAGGCCCGGATTAAGAAATTTGCCGCTCCTAGGCAGTTGCAAAAATTGCCGCCCCCCTCCTCAAAACTTGTTCATTTAACAAAAAATAATTTTTTTTGTCATTTTTAATGAGTAAAAAAAAAAGTTCCTCGTTCCTGAACGATAAACACTAGGAAAATGGAAACAAAATTTGAAATACACTTCAACATTCTAAATTCACAAAATATTTTACAATGTTTCCGCCAATATTTGCCGACCTTTAAATCTTGCCGCTCTAGGCACGTGCCTACTTAATATATTTTCTATATAAAGATGCGGTTCAGTTACATCAAATAATTTGGCTGTGATTTCTGCTATGATAATTTTCTCATACATTTTTGCATAGAAAAACTTCATCGGAAATTTTGGCTGGGTGGGTTTTTGTTTTAAAATAAACCAAAAAATGTTCACATAACTTTCAGAAAGAAAAATGAATATCATAAATATACCTAATGTAGTTGACATGTGATTTTTGGAGTATAAAAACTTCCGATAGGGATAACTGTCAATTGAACTGTCAGTACGCGCGCTTACAGTGTCATAGCTATTTAGTATGGTCTGTCAAGTCATCATGAAACGTTCAACATCAGAGCGACGATTTTAAGTTCAAATGACTTTTTGCAATTATGGAGTGAATTGGCCTCCAAGATCACGTGACTTAGCGCCTATGTCTTATATTCTTTCAGGCCATGTTAAGTCTTTGGCGTATGCTGAAGGAAGCAAACATAGCTCTGACAATTGTGACGCCTGAAGCCCTTCACCCCAAGACACGGCAATAAAAATGTACACTTGATATGAAGGTATAGAACTTTGCAATCTTACCAACATTTTTTTCCCACGCGTAGTATATTTTGAATAAAACCCGAGTTGGTATACAATTATATTTCTCCACAGCTTCAAAGCAATTAATATTTACACATGTAATTTAACAACAAATCACAAATGCAAACTCCCCCTTAACCCTTTAATGCCAATTCATATTAAAAGTATAGCTACTTATTTATTACTGTAATGACTGACATATAATGTCGATGTAATTGCTGCTAAAATTGGCGCAAAATTACTCGTATTTGCAATGAAAATCACTACTAAATGCAGCATTTACATTTAACTAATAGAGTTGATATATCTGAATTTCATAACAATTTCATGGTTATGTGAATTTTATAATTGGACTGCCTCCCTGGCGTCGGCCAGTTAATCGAGACCTCTGTTACCTACTTAGTAAGTGAAATTATAAATTTTAATAAAACAAACACGATTTTGCCTAAATAAGCGTGTAATTGCGTAGCAATTTGCTTTTCAATATGGAATAATTATGAAAAATAAATATGAAAGCAATATGGCGTCCTTCATTTACCATAAAAGTAAAAATTCCAAAACAACAATCATCGATATCGATGGCAATGGCGATGGCATTTTAAAATTTTATTTGCTCTGCTGATGCGCAAATAAAAATACGTGAAAATGTTTTTCTTTTTATTGTTATTGTAAATGCAATAAATTTTGGAAACAACAACATGTTGCGAATACTGTCAACAGAATATTTCTCATTTTTATAAAAATTGCGATTACTGTCATTTTGCAATTTAAATTTAATTTTTAAATTTGAATATCAGTCAGTCAGTCTGCCCGTCCTGTTTGTTGCTGTAGCTCAAAAGTTTGGTTGAAATATTTTGTTTTTTTTTTTATTGCAAATTTGCATTGAAAAATAATTTGTCAACGCATTACAGACTGACTGCTGCGGGTGTACGCGTAGAACAACTGGGCTGCATAGAACGGAAGTGCGCCATTGACGGCAACATTTTTTTCAATGTTTTTTTCACGCAGTTGTGTTGGTGTTCATCCTCTTAAGTTGGTTGCGTTTAATTTTTACTGTCATTGCTTTACTTTCAACTGCTTACAACTGCTGCGGTTAATGTCTTTCGAATGCAAATTCAATTTTATCGCACTTTTGTTTTTAATATAGAAAAAAGAAAAAATTTCAAAAGTTTATTTTTTGCCACACTTAAGGGTTGTTGGGAATGGCTGGCATTTTTTTTTTTTTTTGAAGGGAGGGCTTGTTATTTAATAGAGTCAAGTTTTAAGACTGTTTTTATATTAGCGCATTGTAAACAAAGTAAAAGAGAATATTGCCAAGTCTTTTATACTTTTGCTAATTAAAAGCCTTTTTTATATAGTAATAAGCGTATAATTATGTACACGCTTTGAGGCAGTGCAAATTGCCTTATAGCCAAGTTTTTCGCTTATAAGAAAGAGAGAAACTTACAGCTTCAGGTAGATACACTTTGCCATACTATCGCGCTTTGATTGTGTAAGAAATTTCTTAGCAGCAGTAGTCATTCGCTACTTTTGGAAAAAGTCAGCACTGAATCGAAAGGTTACTTATTCTTTCATGAAACCTGGAGTCAGGTCTAAAGAGGAAGTGTTTCAGAATTAGTGTTTCTATGCAAATGCCGTTACTGAAAGACGATTCACACTGGCATTGACGAAAATAAATTATGACGTGATTAAATAAAATTCTTACAAGAAAAAATATATATATATTTCTGATTATTTTGACCAATTCTTTTTATTCGGCGTGATTTTTCCTGAATATTGATAGTAGTTAGTTGTAAAAAGTGATATAAGGTAAAACTTGGCGCATTTGGACCGTCGTCCATTGTTCAAACTCTAATGAATTAGCCAATCTGAAACTTGGTGATCATATAGGAAAAAAACGCACCTCTCTTTTAAAATTATTTAAAAAAAAACCATTTAAGCTAAATACATGGTCTTACACAAAACCACTGATACCATTTTAAAAAATAAAATGTCTCCTCGTTTTTTATTTCAAATAGGATCATCAACATGATATTAAAAATTTATAAATTGGACGAAAGAGGTGTTTTGCATAAAATAATTATTCTTTGGTTTGCAATTCGTTGCTCATTTTGTCCAAAACTTCGTAGTAACTCATTCGATGTTTTTCAAGTGGTTCCAACCACGAATCAGCAGCTTTTTCATCGAACATTTTTTTAGTTCTTCGTCCTCTGACAATGGGAAAATCTGCGTTTTCCCAGCCCATTTCTTTCCACTTGATTTTTGCTTTTTCACAAAGTTATCGTACGTGGATTCGTTTCTCAAATCCTTCAGTTTTTCATATGCCATTGATATGCACTTTTGAGCCATAATCAAATCCAGTCCTTTCTTTTGCAATTGAACTTGCGCAGTATTCAACACGCTGAGTACTGAATGCCACCATAACAAGTTGAGGAAAAACAACCAATTCATCGAGGAAAGTATCGATCGAGCATTCATTATATCTTCTCCAGAAGCACCAACTCTTGAGATTTCATCCTCCAGGCAAATGATGATGCATTCGAAATTCTGGATCATGGCTTCCACAGCTTTTAATCGTGAAGCCCAACGTGTTGTACACAGACCTTTGATATGCAGTATTCTTTCCTTCGTCTCAGATTCTTTGGCATATTGAGGTTTTTCATCCTCTTCAGAGGCAACCTTGGATGGAAATATTTCTTTCCTCAATTCTCGTGGCGTGTTTTTGCCGTCTGTACGGACAGTTACTTATTCTTTTCTTTTGTTTGTCTCTTGACAAATAGGGTGGTTTGGTAAATTCGTTACACTAGCAACAGATTAGTAGCTTAGAATAATTCTCACATTAATTCAAATTCGACGAGGAGTAGGTCAAGTTCTATAACACTTTTTCTGCTATGGCTCCCATTCTCACGGCGTTATTGGATTAGGTGATTGTCGTTTCGAGTAAATCTCGAGATAGCACGATGCAACAGTCAATAATGTCATAACTATTGTCATAAAAACACCTAGACTACGACTGTCCTTGCGTCGTAATTACTCTACCGCAACCATCGACTGCAACTTTACCGACCTTTTTAAATTTCTCAACGTACAGAGTATATGAGGCTATTCCGGAATAACTTTCTTTGTATAATAATTAGTAAACCAGTCTGCTTCATTTTTGTCAAATATTATAACTGAAAATAAGCCTTTAAACTGACGAAGGCAATTATCTACCCAAAAATGTTTTATAAGAAACAAAAAGGCCTTTCTGCTGGAAAACGGGCTGTTTACAGAGAGGGCTTTTTACAGGGGTGAGGGGAGGGGCCTTTCACGGGGCCCTTTTACAGGGGGGGCCCAGTCAGCATTGTCTGTTTTGCTGCCCGTTAAATCCGCCACTGCTATCTCCCCAAAGCCGCTAGCTAACTTTTTTTTAAGTATTTATAAAACACCTAAAACTTCAAAGAAGAAAATTTTTATAATTCATTTCTAAAAAAAGAGATTACCAGGACTTAAACTTTTCTCATAGTTATTGCAATTATATTTGATAGAAAGTAGCCACTATCCTGCAAAAGCACAACCTAGAGCTATAATTTAAAAGAATTTGATGTGTTTCAATATGATAAGCGTATAAAAAAAAATTTCTTCAATATTTTTCAAACTTTTTTTTAAACTCTCACATTATGCAAATAAACATATTGATTTCAAAAGTGTTAACAGTAAAAAAAAACACTAATAAAAAACACCAAGAGGTGAGAAACATGATACTTTTGATACCCATTAAAGCCGTCAACAAGCCACAAAATTTAGAATAACTACAAGTAGCGCCGAGAGCTATTTTATTTTTTATAATTTATGACCGCCGAATCACGTGTCAACCACGCGATTCAACCCTGGCCTTGGTATATTGTTTCCGTGCACTCTACTGTGCTGCGCGGCATAGAATGATGCATGACTCTGCAGAAAGTTAACTTATCCTTGAACATCAGAACTTCCTTCACCGAAAACAGATATGCGAGTATGTTCACATGCACACATACATACATACACTGACAATGAGATTCAGATTTTACAATATGATTTCAAAATCTGTGTGCGTATGTGAATCTTTTTGTAATGAAATCCTTTTTGTTGTGGTTTGTGGCCTTTGAATACCAAATTGTAGGAATAAGATATTTGTGTGCTTTGTATTGTTGATAGAGTTACCATACCCAAATACAATACAAAAACTATTTTTGTTTTTTAGATAACTTTGAATTGGAAAAATTTTTTAAAAATTCGAAAATCACTAATAATTTTGTTTGATCAAATGTATTATGTGGTTCTGAGATTGCAATTGTCACATATGACATCAAGTTTAAACGCGTGTACAACGAGAATTTAGGCTTTATATTGAATTTTCATAATAAATACAGTGCGACCTCGGTCAACGCAACTAATAAAAACCAAGCCTGTTGCAATAACCGAGGTAGTTGCAATGACTGAGCCAAAAAATCTGAAGTAATTGGGTGTAGGTACATAATAATAAAAAAATACATTCAATTAAAAACAACGTTAATTCATCAAAAGAAAATCATTTATTCAATCCATTAAGCTAAATTTTACATATGTACATAAGTTAAATAAGAAACAAACAAATTAACGTGTTAGAATATTTTGAAAAAGTCTGCATCTTCAGATTTGATTTCCGGTTGTGAAAGAACCATCTCAACTTCATCTGTGTCAAAACCTTCGCCTTCTTCAGTATTAAATTCAATTTTATTTGCAATGTAAACTGTTAACATAGTTTTCCAGTTCTAAAATGGCCTAGGATTTTTTGAGTTCCCAATTACCAGTAGCTTAACTTTATGCGATCCGGATACATTTGTGCACGCAAGAAAAGATATTCGCTCCTTCCTCAATTTTCGACCAGGTGCTAAGGTAAAGTAAGAGTACTAAAGTTTTGTTTGGCAGAAGTCTAAAAATCAGACCTGACTCATCCGCATTATAAATCTGATCGGGAACTAAGTCCAGCTTTCAATTTTATCCCTAAATTCCTATAAAAATTGTTGCACGAGCTCCGCCTTGTTCGATAACTTTTCCCCACAGATTTTGAACATGCGGATACCATAACCGTTTTTTGAAATTAGAGAACCAACCATTACTTGCGTTAAAGGTCGTTGGTTTTTCCATAATTTTTTGATGCAATTGTCGAGCTTTTTCTGCTTTCAGCTTTCTGCTGCATATAGAGAATATTCAAATGACAAATGTTGCAATAAGCGAGGTAATTTTTTAGAAAAGTTGCACTTACTGAGTCTGTAATGTAAGATATTTGATTGTTGCGCACATCGAGGAGTTGCATTTATCGAGGGTTGCGTTGACCGAGGTCGCACTGTATATCCAAAATAAGTCAAAAATACAAGCGTGACTGATCCCGTTCCCTAAGAGAAATTAATATACTGAGTTCTCGGTACCAAATCTACCAAATTCAGAACGTGAACATTTGCTTAATCGAACGTTATTATTAAGAGCTTGACAGGATTAAGTAAATAAGTGGGTGTGGCATCTTCTATTCGACAAAAAACGTAATACTATATAAGGGAGACACAAGCAAACTTTAGAAAAAAAGTTAATAGGATCATACAAAGTGCTGTGGTGCCTTTTACACAAGTCGAAAATTTTAAATGTTAAGTTGCTATTCAACTAAGGTTTATAAGGGGCCGTCCTTTAATTACGTGAGGTGATTTTTTGAAAATTCGGACCCCACCCCCTCCCCTTGGTGCAATTTGATGAGTTCTGGAAGGGAGGGGGTGCCGTTAGAACTCTCAACTTCCGAGAGACTTTTCTTATAATTTTTGAATGAAATCTGCTATAATAATGTATAGTCTCTGCAGTAAAAAGTTGACGTGAGATTTTTATTGACTTTCCCTTGGTGAGATTTGGTGAGATTTTTCCGGACCCCCTCCCCACTTATTTTAGCTCACATATATTATGGACGTCACCTAACCTAATATGGTATGATAGCTCTTGGTGACATAAATCGATAAATTGGGTAGGCGGAAGACTTCCCATATAACAGAGGTAGAAAATTTTACCGGTTACATAGTTCTTATTCAAACTGAAAATATCACATTCCACTGACACCCACTTATTTATCATGCATTACTAACAAAGCGAAACATCATTAAGATTATAGATACTGTAGATACTATATCGCTGGTCCCAATGATGACCATTCTGCCGTACTAAGCGAAAAAGACGTATCTCAAAAAAAAAAATATCCGAGATTCTTATGGCATCGGATAGCTTAAGAAATTACACGTCTAATGAAATACTCGAAATGTCGGCATCTTAGTTCAATCATATAAAAAATCTATTAAGAAAATTTACTCTATCTCAATTTTACAGGTATTTCAACAAATTTACAAAAACAAAACATCAATTATCTCGAAATGAATTTTTTTGAGATACGTCTTTTTCGCTTAGTACGGCAGTATTGTAGCTCAAATTATCAGCGAAAACTACCGTAGTTCAGTTCCGCTACGAAGATTATCGCAGTTCAATGCTTGCCGCGAAGAGTATCATAATACAAATTCTCGCCGCGAAAACCATAGTAGTTCAAAATAAGCTTATGCGACAGCATTTGATTGAGAACACAGCGTATTTATAAATTATACATTAGAAAAGATTAAAATTAAATAATAATGTTCATCCATAACACTTATTGTGTTTCTCTATATTTTAACTGAATACCTCCGTTTATTTTGGCAAGATTTTTTTTTTCGTAATAATTTTTGGCTATCTGGCAACACTATTTGGGAAAATTTTCACATACAAAAATAGTCACATACATTTACATACAAATACGCGATGACAAACGTAAAATCCGTTCAGTAAACATTAGTTTTGTTTAGCATAATGTTTTGCTGAGTGGTAGGTATGTAGGTACTGTGTGTACGGTCTCAAGAGTTACACAGCAGTAGAAGTATCGCATGGAATAGGTTGAGGTTGAGGCAGTTCAACCATGTGTTTACCAGTGACTTTTCATGCTCTTTTAAACACCGATAAATGTTTTGAGATTTATAAAAAAAAGTCTTTCTTTCATCCCCATTTATCACGTTTAAGAATTTTATGTTGTTGTTGTTAGTTTAAATAAATTATTGCAGGATGAGAGGATGGGGGTCTTTTACCTTTAAAGTTGGCAGTTTTTTAATACTTTTTTCTTTTTTAGGAAGAAAAGGAAATGATATTTTTTCAGTTCACTATGAATTAAGTGACAATTTTGGGTGTTATGAGACACCGCTATGTTAGAAAGCTTATCTACACAATTTTTCTAGCATTGTGGTAAATTATGCCCTATTCGGAGACCAAAACATTTTAACCCTTCGATATGAAATTTTGATTATACGCTCGCAAAACGAATACTTTGGAGAGACACCGATTCATTAATGTGCTGACGAGGCTTTGGCACTGATTTTAAATAATAATTTTACGACAGTAAACAGTATTTCAATATTTGAAGTGAATATATCTAAGTTCATAAACATTAAGAGACTTTAACAACCGTATTAAAAATGGATCGTGCAAGTTCCTTATCCAAAATTTATCTTTAGATGTGATTTCGGTTTGGTTTATAGAAACAGCAAATCTTCACTCATTGCTACCACAAAAATCGCCTTACGGCTTGTTGATGCAACTGCATTGATTTTGCGCAGTAATCGTACGATCACTTTCAGATCATGTTTCCGGTAACAATTCACCATATTTCCAGGTATGCTGTATGAAAAAAAGGGTTGACAACTAAAATTTTAGCGATTTGTTCTGATTACAATATTTGCCATATTCTGTGAAAGTAACATATGCACTTTTGTATAACAGTTTAACATTTTCATAAAACCATTTAACGAATTGATTGATCTATCGATCATCAGTCGTCAATAAATCAGTGACATAATTATTGATAAAAAAACGGAATCACAAAAAAACCCGGTGCGACAAGCAACCACCACAGGGCAACGCAAATATGTCAGAGCTAATAACATTTTTGATGCAAATCAATCAGAGACAATTTAGTTGAACTCCAAAAATGTGTGCAGTGTGATGATTTATTGTCTTAGGGTTGAAGATTATTTGTCACACAAATTGAAAAAAATAGCTTTGATTCAGTATTTTCTGCTATGGACTTTTTTTCATAGTAGCTTTTGTACCATATCAGGCAAGGTCAATCGAAAAAAAGGAAAACATACCAAAATATCATTATGAAGACTCGACCAAGAAAACTCATCCAGTGAAAAAATTCAACTAACAAAAAAAAAAAAAAACTGCATCAGTTAATAAGTGAAAAAAATTAAGAAATCCCTAATATCCAAATGACAATTTATTAATAAGAAACAAATACTGAAATAGTGGGTTTATTTCACTCCAGAGCCTTTGAAAAAAAATTCAATAGTCCAAAGAGTGATAATATTTTTGGCTCATTGCAAAGTTCAAATATAGCGATAAAGTATGGAACAAAAGGTCAGAAGTTTGCGCCCTACAGTTCTGCTGGTAAGGCTTTTACTCTTCTGATGATATCGTTTCATAATTGTGTCTCGTTTGTACCAATAACATGTTCCGCCTTGATATCCGGAATTATTTCGGACTTATTGGCAAAAACTTGTGACTTGAAAAGCCCAAAAGAAGGCAGTCACTTTTTCTGAAATCATACGAATTTTGAGTGCAATTTTGATCTAAGTTTCTTAATATTACTTGAGTAGGAAAATTTTTTCGCAGCAACTTAGTTGTTTCAATCGCAGTGTGACAGTTGCGTCGTTCTGCTGGTCGATTCTACGACCAGTATTGTACCATGAGTAATTTTTGCCTAGGGTGAAGACCAATCTGTCACCCCATTCATTTTTGGATAGCAAATTGAATATTTCGTCATTTGGTCATTCGGACGAAATGGAATAAGGTTTTTAAGTTTTGATCAATTCAAAATTAAACGAAATACCATTTTGATGACCCCAAGCCTTTCCACCCGCGACGACGGCCCCCCCTAGTTACGCCACTGTCTGCGACGCAAACCATTATTCACTGTATCCGCTGTTTCAACCGCATTTTCAAATACTGAAATAACTTCATCAACTCAAAAACCGCATTAAAAAGTGACTGCATTGGTTTCCGTAAATCACTCTCCACATTTATATATCTACTGAAAATTTTTGACCGAAAATTTAGCAAAGTTTGCACACAGTTTCAGCTATAATACAAAAGTTTAAATTAAAATTTCTCGATTTGGTCTCAAAAAGTTCTTAAAAACGTAGAAGGGAAGGGAAAGTACACTTTCTGCACCCCATTCCAGGGAATCGAAATAGTGAAATTTCAACTCAATTCCGAAAAATTGAAATTCTTTGTCGACTTTTTGAATTGCATGGCAAATCGATTTATTCTTTTGCCAATTCTAATCCAGAATCCAAAATTTTGAACTGAAATTTTTAAATTCCTTGACAATAGAAATTATTGTTTGCTAATACATTCAAGGAATTAAATGAGCACTTATTTTTTAATTTCTTGATATTACATGAGCAAGAAATTTTTTTAATAGGAAATTTATAAAAAGTGTATACGATTCGATGGGAAAAGCTCGAAAACGGACACTCAGATCTCGAGGCCAAGGAACATGAGTGCTTGAAAGTTTCTCTTCGTGCCGGTTATACTTTTAATACAAATTATTTTGTTATTAATATAATTTTTTCGCATTTAACATGTTGTAGGTTTTTATTTTATGAATTTTTAACTTCAGCTTTTTCTTTAAATTCATTCACAACAGTTTTCCGCTTAAAATTACACACACACACACTCACATATATTCTGTACAAATCGGTATACAAAAGCAACCTGAGAATATCACACCTAATACGCATGTATGTTTGTATGTACATATGTATGCATTAACATATCAAAGATAAATAAGAAGATTTTACCGAATGCGGAAGCTTCAGAAAAAAGGTCAAGTCCAAAATGATGGATGATGCTGTGTCGTCATTTGCCGAGACGACGCTTTAACTACAACACCATCATCATCATCGTCTGCCCTCATTGAGTAGACGAATGAGTGACATTTTGGGATGTGCATTGAAATTTTGGGGTGATGCGCAAGGTATCCTTGTATTTCTTTTGGTATTTTTTTTACTTTGACAGACTTTGATGTCTATTTTTGTAAGTTACTGGCTACATACCAAAGGAATAAAAATAGACATTAAGTAAAAAGGTGAAGAGAAATTCTCCTATTAAACTACTAATTTTCTTTTTTTGAATCACCACTGTTGAGAACAAATTGCAACAGGTGGCTTAAGAAACAACACAAAAATATTAAGATATCGAACAGACACCAAACAATATTTTTTTTTAATAAGTTCTTAAAGTCGTTTAATTAATCTTTCTTATTAAACTTTTAATTAAATTAATTTCTTTTTTTTTTACTTTCTGCCGTTAAAAGTTTTTCGGAGTTGAAAAAAGTAAATATTGCAACAAAACAAACAAAAATCAATATTTGTAGAAAATTTCCCTCTACTTGTCATTGTTTGAAATGAAGTGAAGCCTTCACGAAATGATGGATGACACTTTTTCATGCTTTGGGGCGCGAAAAAAATTAAATTTTATTTTTTAGGTGACGCGACTGGGGTAACAAAGAAATTTTGAAAATGTCAATAAACAGCACCATATTTTCTTTGTGTGTATAAGTAATTTAAAAATTTAAGTTAAAAGCTATATGTATATTACATTTGCAGTTTGTTTGAGAAAAAGTCTTTATTTTAACTAAACACGAGTTCAATTAAATAAACGCGTTTAATTAGTACAAGGAAATATATTAAAAACGTACAATGCCCTTGAATCTGCTCTCAATAAAAAACGAAGTAAAAGCTCCATCAGCGACTTGGAACTAAATTGCAAATTTCAGTGAGCCGACAATAAAGAAAAATTAAATTTAAAAATCCAAATTGCTCTATTTTTATAAAAAAAAAGTTCATCGTTGACTTTAATTTTATTGTTGTTTAAATACAAAAACGCATTTTTTAACTAGACCTTTTCTTTGGAATTCAAAGAACAGCATACATATATTACAAAATCGAGCACATTTTGAAGTTTCTGATAGCGTTCAGCCTCATTTAGTAAGCATCGTTGGCTGGCGGCCAAAATAACTTTACAATGGTTCTAAATTCATTTTCAACCCTAGAGGAAGCTCAGCAGATCGGCAATTTATTCATTAATTTTCACGTCATTGAAGTTTTTACCATTTGATGAATTCATTTTTTAATATTGCTGACATAAATAAAGAAGTCATCAACTTTTTACCAAAAAAAATCTAATTTTTACTATTTGAGGCAATATTTTTTGAAGAAAAATCACGGTCGTGATTTGAAATTGGGTGGGTATACTGAAACACAAAAACCAACACTATTTTTCTTAGCTGTACTTTCACTTAGGATAGTTATTTCCTCGAAGGTATGGCTTAGTTGAATTGATCTAGAATAGGTACAGCAATAAACGAAATCTTAGTACATGCTCATCGAGCAGAGTGCCCGAAAACTATCAGCTTCGAGAACGGTAAACCAAAAGCTGAGATATAAGCGTGGAAAGATTTCCTAATTTTTCAACAATTTTCAAGCATTGCTCTGGTCAACATTCGTGGAGCATAATTTTGGGGCATAACTTACGATTTGGGGTTCGGTGTGTGCTCTTAGATTCGATCCAGGTATAGAAAAATCTGTTATAGAACCTAGCAGCGTAATTTTTAAAAAAACTTGACGATTTCTTGTGGGCACATCGATAGTAGGTACTATTAAAAATTTATTAAATTTAGAGCTTTTAGGATATTAAATAACAAAAACCAACTCTATATTATGTACATAGGCAACGTTTTTTTATGTTAAATAAACGACTTTTTTACTAAAAAGCAATAGGAAATCTGTCAATGGATTATCGTTTTTTCCATGTGAATTGTAATAAGGAACCATTGGCAGGTTTGATCTAGGAAGCTGAAATTTTGGGAGAATTTTTATTCAACATTATTTAAAAAAAAGCCACTTCGAGTGTATTTTGTCCACATTTTCAGTGACATGAATAATGTGGGCGTGGTTTGACAACAGTGTGTGACATGTCCTATGCAACTAAAATATCTAAATCGCTATATCTTGGCACCTGAAGCAACATTTTTTTACGTTTTAGTAAGTCAATTTTTTCGTAAAATTTCAACGAAATCGGACATAAACTCTGTCCGTGCCGCTTATGGGGTAATTTCTGGAACTACCGATTCTAAAAAATATGCAACTCTATCCCTGAGAAACATAGATTATAATTAATTTGGATAAAGATAGGGCGTGGCACTTTCCATGCAAGAGAAACATTTTAGATGCTATGTCTTGGCTACTATGAATTTTGGTGTTAGGATGTATATTAGGGCGGATTAAATTTTTAAGTGGTCCGGAAACTCTATTTTTCTGTAATTTCATCAAATTTTAATCAAAAAAGTCCACTACACCATATGGCTTCAATGAATATCGAGCCCGCAGTTTTTATTTGAAGTAGTTAAAACTATTCAAACTGCTTATGCTGCCATCTGGTGACAGTTTTCAGAACTTTACAGTTTTTCATTCTCTTCCTCAACTGGTAAGCAATAAAATGACGTTTTTTTCGTTCAAATCGGTCCATTAGTTTCGGAGTTATTCAAGTTTAAACAAAACTGTTGAACAACTCATGACTTCTGTTTGCCTAATGTTTTGTGAAATTCTCAAAATGAAAAACTGTAGCTCGCTCGTAACAGCAGCTGGGAAGAGTTGTTCAACAGTTTTGTTTAAACTTGAATAACTCCAAAACTAATGGACCAATTCGAATAAATAAAACGTAATTTTATTGCTTACGAGTTAAGGATGAGAATGAAAAACTGTTCTGGAAACTATCACTAGATGGCAGTATAAGCAGTTCGAATAGTTTTAACTACCTCAAATAAAAACTCGCGGGCTCGAAATTCATTGTAGCCATATGGTGTAGTAGACTTTTTTGCTTAAAATTTGACGAACTTTCAGAAAAATAGAGTTTCCGGACTAAAAATGATTCTCCATACAATTTAATCCGCCCTAATGTATATACTATAGTTTGTACTAAGAATTTCGCAGAGTATAAAAGTGAATATGCAATGGGGCGTGGCACTTTCCATATGACACAAACATTTAAAACGTTACATAGACTTGATTAGACAACAAGGCGTGGCATATTTCATAAAACAAATCATTTAAAAAGCTATATCTTGTAATTTAAAATTTGGTGCAAGGATGCATATTGCTTATTCTAAGAACCTCTTGAAATATGGACGCGATTAGACAACTGGGCGTGAAATCTTCCATGCAACAGAAACATTTTAAACGTTATATCATGGCATCTACAACAATCCCAGCTGCAAGATTTATATTTTTTGGAATTTGAGTAATAAAATGGAAACACTTTTTTCGAATTATTTTTTTTTTTTTTTTTCACCTTCCTGATGTACACATACCGAACAAAATGTTACCACTATTTCTTAAGGATATATACATATAAGGGAAAAATCCATAGAGCTTTGACGTTTTTTTTTTTTTTTTGTAACACCTCAAGTCCTTTGCTCTTTTCACTACATTCACCTGAATGCACTATATTTTGAAATTGTCAATGCCACTACATAAAATTTCTTTAAAAAAATATGTAAATGAGAAAAGAAAAATTCATTTTTGGTTCATATGATGGAAATGCCGCTTTTTTGGAAAAATTTTTGGCGGTTCTTTGATTTTTGACACCTAAAACTGAAATGCATAAGGCATAACTTCGTTTAAAAAAGTTTTGCAAGAAAATCTGTGCCAGCAAAAATAAATACATTTAAAAAAATAAGAAAAAAACCAATGCTCAATAAGTTAACCTCAATCCTACTCTTCTGTCTCCGCTTTCGAAGCTAACACTCCACGTGTTAAAGGGTTATCCCCTAAATGTGTTAAATTTTAAGAAAAAAAAAAAAAGGAGTCTGCTTGATTTGAAATGGTTTCGTCCTGTAGTTGGATAGTTTTTCGCATTTTTAGACTTCAGCGAAAAATATTTAGTAGAAATATTTCAATAAATGTAATCTTTTTGCCTTGCGAATCTGTAAAGATAGGATCTGGTATCTTGTCCAATATCAGATCTTTGGCTTTCTTTCTAACCAGAAATGTATGTATTTATACTCAGCAGTCTTGCGCTACCTAAAATGAAACGATGCTTCTGAGGGTTAATAATTTTTTTTTTTCTGTTACCTTGTGTAATAAAATTAAAGCAGACACTGAAACGAATAAATTTCATTGCAACCGCAAAAAAATCATCTGGTAAGACGTTAATATATAAATTGAATTCTTCAAATTTTGCAAATCATTTACGAGAGACAGCAGCCGTTGCGGTCTTGCAAATACGATTAAATCTTAAAATCAGAAAAATATTTTTATTTCTTTTTCGTTTTGTATAAAAAAAAAGTACAATGCAAGTAAAATACGATACAATGACGTTAGCAAAATATTTGCAAGTACAAACGTAATTCTTTTAATTTTTGCCCTTGCGTAGAAAAAAAACTTTTTCTCAAAGGTTATTTTTGTAAAAACTTGAAATAAACAAAAATGTTATTATTTCCACAAAATATTTGAGCTCAATTTAAGTTGCTTATCTCATTTGATTTGGTTGTATTTTTTTTTTTTAAATTTTCAAATGCTTTAATTTGTGGCAAAACATTTTATGACCACATTGCGCATTTCCTGCAGCTTTTTTCTGCGATTTTGCTCAAGGTATGGATTCGAAGTTCAAGTACATTCAGCAAAACATCATCTTCTTACTGGACTACAAAATAATTTAAGTGACTTTTGTGAGGGATGTTTTAACGCTTTTTTACGAGCTACCATCACTTTGGATATTTACATCAATTCGGTCTTTTGTTACTACTATGTTGTTTTTTTTTTTCATTTTTATGAAGATGTTAAGTCAAAATTAATGGTCTGTAAGTTTTGATTTACATAACTTTGTACGCAACATTATAGGTGAAAAAAAAGTTCAAAATTTCAGTGGTATGTATAGTAAAAATTATGGAAGAGCATTGAATTGAAATCTGAGGATTCACACAGTCTAAATCTTTCCCGGAAGAAGTGAAAATTTCTAAAAACATGTACATAACTTAGCTGTGCAATATTTAAATTGTTAAGTTTCTAATTGGCTGTAACTATTCTATAAAAAAATGTTGCTTCCAGTAACGGTTTTTTAATAATATTGACTGGTTTAAAACCTTTTAAAGGTTTTCTTATTGAGAAACACTTAAATTTATAAAAAGCAAGAATATTAAACAAATACATAAATGAATTTGAAAAACCCAAGAGCATAAAAAAATGTCATGGCCTATTAAAAGAATTAAGTGGGTTAAATTACTAAACGAATTACGCTAACGTAAATGCGTAAAAATACCTTAAAAGTATGCGAAACTCACTCAAGTTTTGTTTTTATTTGAATGCTGCCTATCTACAATTTTAGATTGACAATTTCATGGGTCACCAAAAAAATTGTCAAAAATTAAACTTAAGGCTAAAAAGCATTTGCGCTATTAATTGTCATGACTTTATTTCTAAGATAACTGCCGTCATCCTTTCTCTTAAAGGATTTTAAAACCGTAAGTGCGCTGTACATAAATGATTCTAATTGGACATTAGGGCGCATTGCATAATTTTTGACGCAAAAGAAAAAAAGGTAAGAGAACAGCGAAAAAGATGGGAAAACGGCCTTTGATTTTATTGTGGTTTTAGGGTTATTTTGTGGATTATGAGTCTTTTATTTTCTTTATATTTTTACCATCTTTCTTTTGCTACTTACCATACAAATAACTTATGCTGCAATTAGTTATACTTAAGAAATTTAAATACGGCGCAGCAATTTTTTCCACTTTTTATTTATCAAAAAAGTGATTTGTCATTATTTTAATCCACTTGCCTTTGGATTCATATTCTGTTTAAGGTTTGCGTAACCTTCATATTTACGACAGTGTTTCGAGACATGTTATAGCAGCGAAAATGGATTATTGTGCTTGCCTGGAATCTCAGGTTTTGGGAAATTTAAATACATTTACATAATTAAAATTTTTATGATCATTCATCCTGTGAACATTTCCCAACTAACCTATTAACAAATCTTGGGCAGCAAATAAAACTCGACTCCAAATCAAACTGTTGAAAGCAATCCTCATGCTTATGTGTGACATATCATAATTGAGTGAGTGACTGAAAAGAGACTAGAATTACCTCGAGAGTTTGTGTACACTGACAGTACTGCCCTCAGAAGCAAAAATAGGCGTATTTTAAAAAAAATGTGTTTCCAGATAATTGATGTTTTGTTTATGTCAATTTGTTAAAATACCTGTAAAATTGGGATAGATAAAATCCACTTAGGAGATTTTCAATATGTTTCGGCTATTACCACATATATACACATATTCATATGTATGTTTTTACACATATTCATATGTATATGTCACCGGCCAAACTAGTTTTTAGGACAAACTAGTTTATCCTAGGCCAAACTAGTTAATTTGAAGGCCTAAAAGTATGCAATTTAATTTTAATGCAAAAGCACTGTGAATAGTGAAGTCAGTGTTGCACATATTATAGACTGAACCGCGAAGCCGTAATTGGACATATTGGAGAATGTAAATCCTGAGCCGCGGCCGAAGCCCGCCCAATTACCCCCACTTACAACTTGTCAATTACATAATGAAATTGACAAATTTTGTTTTCTTACTTTGCTACTATCGTAGTCTTCACTAACCACAGTGTTTTTGCATTAAAATGTCATTGCACATCTTTAGGCTTAAGCTAACTAGTTTGGCCTAAAAACTAGTTTGGCCGGTAACAAAGTGCACATATATATTATGCACATTTTGCACCATCTGTTTTATTTATTGTCATTTCTTGTTTGCTCCATAGCTTTGTTAAACCGTCAGTTTAAGGACTTGCCATATGATGTACTTAGCTATATTATTTCGAATTTCGGGCTTTAGTGCACTTTGTACATGCCGTTCAGCAGAACCTCCATGGCTCAAGTGTTATGAACGGCCGTCATGGAATGGTCGGCAGAAACAGTTTTGGATATAAAGGGCGGCAACAACTTAAAATGTTTCTTTACTTATCAAAGTCATCTCAGCATTATACAAATAGTATTCAAAAGTGAACACTTCAGTCAACAATTTTTTATCTTCAGACTTCAGACAAGGTCTTAATAGATTATTTGGTTTTTTATTAAAATAATAACACCTACGAAAGTGTCGTGACCACCTTTTTTTTGTTAAGCCCTATTGAACAATTTTTTGCAAAGCTAGCGGTTAAGGGGAAGTTGGCATAAAATCGCTTTTGAATCGATTTAATCGACTTTTTGAGAGTAACGCCGACCTCCCTAAACAGGAATAATTCCTAAAAAGTGCAAATGAATCATTTCTAAAATTAGGCATTCTATTTTGAATTATTCCCTGTAGAAATTACTTATTGCCTTTCATTTTAATATGGATTTTTCTGAATTTCTAATCAAAAATTTGTAAGAGTATTATTCATTTAAGTCAACAAAAAAGTGAAAATTTAAAAAAAAGCCACCATAGAGAAAATGTTTAATTTAAAAAAAGCGCTTAATTCACTATGACCATAAAAAACGGCAGCCCGCCTCGCCTTCAGTACATTTTGTATAGATTACAAGTAACTTAGCTTTGGTCTGTTCAAGGGGAAGGGAGATTTTTGAGCAGAAGTCGCGTTCTTAACGCACTCATTCACTTACCCTTAATCGTAGCGGATCATAGCGCGTTAAAAACCGCGGCGATAAAAATTACAGTCTTTTTTTTGTCATCGTCCTGTGTTTACTTTTATTGTCCTTGCATTTTTTACGAGAAAATTTCTCAGTGGATATTGTTGCTTGAGTTCAGTATGAGTAGTCTGATTGTATTGAGGATTTTCGACGAATTTTGTTTTGTATCTTCTTAAGTATATTAGATACTCTTATAAAGTGATAACAATGCGAATCTTTTGCCTTGCTGTCACTTCGTACGTTGGCCTTTTAGGGTAAGTGTCCCTTAAGCATTATGCTAGTACTAAACAAGCAAACGTTTTACATAATAATCGTAAAAAATAAAATAAAAACTCAAATCTGAAAATTATTTTCAATTTGTATGCAATTTATTTTTATGTGATTTTGGGTTTTTCCTTGGAATAATCAGTGTTATAGTATCACCAACATGACGCGACAATTGTGGTTAAATAATTAAAATTTGATATGGGAACTCTTTGATATCCTCAAGATTTTTAAACTTTTAAACAGATTTAAAGACCCTTTTTAATATTTTCATATTAAGCTGATACCACCTTACTAAATTGCATACAAGGTAAACACCGCAAACCGTTTACTCCACGTTTGCCGAAGTTCTATGTTTTTCAATGAATGAAAAGCTCTTGGTAACACGGTGTGCGCACTGTAAACGTACGTGCAAATGACTCATCATAAATAAAATTATTAATGAAACCAAAAAAACAACAACACAAAAAAAAAACACATTCAACACTTAAATGAAGAGAAAATACCTACATTGAGAAAAAGTATTCGGCATCAACATAAATATTATGATAAATGGTCTGTTATAATCATAATCCGCAGGGGGTAAGTTTTGAAGCGCACGCGGTCGATTTTTTTTTTTTCGGGATTTCAAAAAATAAACATAAACCGTAAAAAAGTCAAAGTCAAGGGATGTCGAAGGGATAAGCAGCAGCAGCAGCAACAGCAGCAGTTCAGTTCGTTACGCCACATGCAACATATGTTCAGTGGGTGGGGATTTTGTACACACAAAAACAACGACGTGATGTATGGAAATTAGAGACTTGAGACCATTTAAGAAATATTTAATTCGGTCAAATTTGCTTAAGTGAATTGCAAAGTTTAAAATAATACACTTAGGCGGAGTATTTAGAATTAGCACTTTAGAAGTTGTAGGTACATAATATAAAAATACTTTTCTGAATTCAAAATTATGATAGCGAAAGAAAGTTTCTACTATTTATAGAAACATTTTCTTCGCAAAGAAGTCAATAGGAAAATAGAGCAAGAAACTCTATAGAATATCAATAAATATGAGTCAGTCAGAAACTCTTTTAGTTAGTACAGTCAAAGGTGTTTTGGAGATGCTTTTTTATGACAAAGTAATTATACGAGTACCCTTGTTTTAACTGACTAATATGAAGAAAAGCATAGAATAGTCTGGAAGGTATGGATCCTAGATATAAGAGCACTTCAGAAAAATTTCTTGAACTAGGGAATAGAGTATAATAGAAGCTGAAGAACAAATATTGCCATGCTAATTAGTTGCTCCATTACGGTCTGATAAGGTTTTACTGCTAATGAACTAGTAAATTTAATGTGCATCGAATAAATTTCAAAAATAGACAACTTAAACGCAGAACTGTGGCTTGATTTCTTAAAAGAGACATTTTTGGCAGAACGCACAGAGCCAGAGAAGTCAATTTATATGCAAAATATAATGAGAAACCAAGGTTTAGTTCTTGAGCCTCGTTGGGTGTTGATGATGACACTGCCTAAAATAATAATTTTGCTGTTTGTTATTCCTCAAAGTTGTAGATAAGAATTCAAAGTTATTACGAAATCATAGATTGAACAATCTTGAACTATATTTTGATTTCCCGAGTAAATGTGTAAGGATATACATATAAAAAGCGCTGCTACATTTTATCCTACAACTAGAAGGCAGAACTTGGGGAAGCTGCTTTTATTAGGTAAGGTAAAAAGTAATGGTTGTTTTTAAGTCACTCAGAAAAAACTTTGAAAACGTGAACCACACTACGGATTAATTTTATTAATACTAACCAGTAGGCAAGGACGGAAGCAAGCAGCACTTTTAGAAGTCCTTCCTTTCTAACGTACATTTCTTTTATACATGAAATATCTCGCTAAAACAGGCTTTCCTAAGCAAACCTTCTAAGACCGCTTTCCTTAGCAGGAAAAAAATTAAATTTTCTTCATTTTTTTACTTAAATTCCGAAAAATGAAAATATTTCAGCTCTGCACAGAGGGGTATTTGAGCTCAAAATGTGGGCAAAATTAAGGTGTAATTTTTTTTCACTGAATAAGACCTAATAAGCGATTTTAACGTAATTTCGAATAATATAATTGGTTATTTATATTTTTACAATAAGGTTGCTTAAATTTTCACTGGTTTTTATTACTTCGTGGTGATAAAATTAAAAACATCAATTCAAATTCATTAAATTTATAAAATAATAAAAAAATCCTTTGATTTTTCACAGGATATTCTTGAATATTTCCTAGTACAATCCTGCCTATACTAACGAAAATGTCAGCCCCTTCTTCGGAAAACTGGCCTATTGACCTAATTAATCAATTTTTATTGGTGCATGAATCACTAATTATTATTGTGCATTATTGGCGCCATCGGATACCACCCATAGTTGGTCACGTATAGCTTTGCAGTTTCTGCAGAATATTTTTGATAGGTCATCTTATTCCCTAGATGCTGTTGACAATTTTTGTTTAAACTCCGTCATGAAAAATTGTTATTCACGTTTTAAACGGCTGAATTTTTCCAATGAACAAATTGTTTTTTTTTTTTGACAAACGATTTTTTAAATAATTGCTTTTTTCTTCGATCGAACGCTCCGCACTCTGCTATATGTGGCTAAGGATTTGAGATTTAGACGTTTTTTGAACTTTTCATTTAGATTTGTGAAGAAAATCCACCACTAAGTAAATTTAATAATAAGCGTATGTTCACAGTCAAACCAATAAAAAGATCGTATTAATAAAAGGCGCAAAAAGGCGCAGCATTTTTTTTTTTTCGAAATATGCAGTAGACGAATGGAACTTTATAAGAAACCAAAAATTTTGTTTTGACAAATGCTGACAACATTGAAAAAATATCCTTTTATTTAAAAAAGAAATTTTTCATCACAACAGTTTGAGGAATTTTGTTGTATACATAAATAAATGTACTGCAAATATGTTTCCTTAAGATTTAATACATACCCTGAACGTCCATATTCATTACGAATAAACAAAACACAAAAAAAGTCTCTTGACGTGAAGGAATAGTTAAAAAAAAAACGATTCGAGAATAACTATATACTTTACGTGTTTACAAAAAGTTTCAACTGGAATGGCCGTAACCTGACACACGACGATCACAGAGACAGAATATTAATGCTATCTGACGTCGAAACTATTCAACTATAACCCCATATGCTTAAATTAATGATGTTTTAATAACTTATTTAAATATCGACTTTTGGCCGCATTTTGAGCTCAAATACCCCTCTTTGTGCTCTGGTAGCAACCTTAGGAGTATTTTTTTTTTTATAGAGGATATACTCAAATATGAATAAATTTTCGAGTGTTGCCGAAAAAATCCAAAACATGAGATTTTTTTGAAAATGTCTAATGCACACCGTTCCTTACTTTTAACTAGCCTCATATAACCGCAGCAGTGCCTCCGAGGCAGGTCTTGCTCAATTGCCTGCTTTGAAGAAAAGTCAGAAATAATGAAAAATACATGTACACATACCTACATTTCACAGGAAAATTGAAAGTGAAGGTAGGTGTGGATTCAGTCTAATATTTTAAGTTTACGCTAGGTATACTCCACTTTTGTCCTGGTAGAGATGAGCGAAGCCCAACTACAAAAGAACATTAATTTGTGTGATTGTACTCTAAGACTTTCGCTATTTTGATCAGGTAAAACATTTAGTAGCGCTTAAAATATGAATGATTTATTCAAGTTACTAACAAGCAATTAAAAGTTCATCAAGTCAATTTTTCCACACAACGTTCGTCATTTCGAATGTATTTATTTGTGCTAGTTCTTCTAACAGAAAAAAAAAATAGATTAAAGCTATGAAGGATTTCATTAGATGGGAAAAAACTAAAAGAGCTTTGGTTAACATGACATTTCATTTTGTATGAAAGAGCTACTTAACAAAGGGATAGATTGACCATATATTCAGATGACCCTTAAAATAAATCAAGGCGTAAGAGCAGGATTCTACGTCTCAAGATTCAACAAAAGCCAATCATTCAAACTACCGGAAAATTGCAGTATTTATCAGGCGGAAATTAATGCAATTTATAAGGCCGCAGTTTACTTTAAAGAAAGTACCCATTAATCGTTTTAAAATCCCTGAAAAAGAATAACATCAAACCAGGGACAGTCTTATAATGCTTTGAGAACTTGTGTACACTAAGTTAAGAGAGCACAGAATTTCTTCAGTGGCTACGTGTGCATTGCATTCGCTGTAACAACATGCACCTTCATATTGGACGAGCACTATAACAAAAGGACCATAAGTTACTAATAAAAAAGAAGCAAAGAGTTTCTGGTAATACTATGAACCCCTGTACTCTCTGTGAAGATATTCGGCCGCCACTTAAATCTAGCCAACCTATCTTCACTCGTCAAAAGAAATTATGTGGAGCATATTATTTGAGTTATGGAATTTTCAACCATTAGAGTGCACTTTCTATAAGAGGTAAAAATTAACTTCGGTAACCTTAAAATTAAATATTTAAAGTTCCTTTCATTTTTATTTCAATTGTATACGGCTTAATTTTATAGCTGCTTTTTTGTTCTATTTTTATTTATCTACCGTAAATACATTGCTTTAGAATTTAACGACTTTCTCGAGCTTTTCCCTTAAGTCAATTCTATGTGAGCAGCAGCTCGTAAATTGTAAAAATCCAAATCTCGTACTTTGTAAATTTACAAGTGTTTTTCACTTGCTGGTTCGTTGAGTCAGATGTTGTTTCACTTTTGTTGTTTTAGATCTTCTTTTTCTTTTTTGTGGGGAGGGAGTGGGTATTGTATGCTGACGCTTGGTGGCATATTGTCTTGTAATAATCGCGTAATAACTTTATATATGACTCCATTATTATGCGTACTAAATAGCAGTAGATTTGCACATTATTTACTGCAAAGTATGAATGAATCGTTTTTGGTCTGAATTGTTGCTGTTATTTAAATAAATGCTGTTTGTTGGCGTGTAATAGGAATGTCTTTATTATTATCTACACTGTAAAGCAATTTCTGGGTCATCGTATGTGGGGTCAATGATTTTGCTTGAGAATGCCGAATGTACTTTGTTGTTTTAATAACATCTCGAAAACGTGTGACACTGTGGAGCTTAATTGTAAATTGTGATACAGGAGCTATTTTTTTTTTAAAATTTTTCACTTAAGTGACATAAGTAATTGAGTATTTTGATTTCTTTCTTCAGCTATATCCAATGCATAAAATCATGTTCGGCACAAATTCTCTTTACTTTATGCTGATTTTATGGCACCTGTATGGTAGCTAAGGAAAAACATTGAAATGCTAAACAGAGTGATATGTTTGTGTGAGCACGAATGATTCGAAAAAGCATTTGAAAAAAGTGGGCAAACTTGGCCTAAAGGGAGTGGCACATTATTTACAAGCAACAACCTAAAAATGTTACACTGAGAGTCCCTGAAGCTTATGTAGTCAAATTCAATATGGGACAGTTTTGTGAACGCAGCAAGCACTCGGCAAACTATGGTTCAGTTTGGATAAATGGGCGTGTCGTCTTAATGCAAACAAAATAGAACGTCTACGTTAAGAAAGCTATTGTAGTTAGTATTACAAAACTCGGTATGACATCATTTGGTGACACAAAGAGGCATGACAAATATTGGGCTGGTTTGAACTTTCGGGCATAGTTTTTAACAAAAAACAAAATCTTAATACCATGTACTGCAACAAGCAAATAGTGTACCTCGTTTCTCCCACAAACCCAGAAAAA
The DNA here is from genome assembly GCA_949775025.1 of Tricholauxania praeusta. Lineage (NCBI taxonomy): Eukaryota > Metazoa > Arthropoda > Insecta > Diptera > Lauxaniidae > Tricholauxania > Tricholauxania praeusta. The sequence continues at coordinate 34,821,699 of OX459029.1, forward strand.
TTATCTTTAAAGAAATTTAGTATTTTCTACTGTAAACGCAGTGTGGGTATTTAATTTCTGGTTAGCCCAGGGACAGCCCTCTTACTTCACATATAAATATGGAGCTCAGTCCAGTATAAAGGAAATTTCTAAAACAAAAAAATTGGTACTCAACAAATTTTGAAAAAAGTTTGGCCCTTGATGTCTTAGGGAATAATAGCATTGCATATCTTACCTATTGCTTGAACTTGTTAAGAACCATAGCAAAAATCAAAGTAAGTGACTTCAAATTTTTCTAACCAATTTTCACTAGGGCATATTCGCTGGATGCTTACGATCTCCTGATTTAAAAAAAAGGTTTACGGATTTTTCGAGGCTTAAACTTAAGCACTGGCTAAACGTTGCTTAAAATTAATTTCAGTTGAAAGGACTAAAATCAAAAAAAAAAAAAAGTTTCTGTAAATTTAGTTATTTTCACCGGCTAATTTTATTGTGACTTAGATAGTTGTGGAACTTGTCCACAAAAACAATTATATAACTGACAGGCCAAAAACCAACTCTTTTGTTTGAACATATTTCACAACTTTCCATTCAAAAATGAGTAGACAAAAGCTTCGGCGACTAGATGAAATTGATGCGACTAAAAAAATTATTTGTTTTATTGTAAAAGTCCGAGGTAACTACAAGTGCCGATAGAACTACAAAACTTTAACTTAGGCAATTCTTCGATGTTTATGAAGATTAAGGCATCTAAGAAGCTACATGAATTCTCACAAATCAAACATCAACAGATGTCTTAACTAGTGCATGATTTATTTTCTTTTGCAAAATGTAAATTAATTGCAATAATTTAAAAATATGATCAGGTAAGCCAAAGTTCACCTTGAGTTACACGCATTTGTCGATCCTTAAATAATTTGACAAAATTAACAAATTAAACTGTTGAACAAAACACATGTAAGTGTTTCAATATCGATTCAACACACTTCAACAGCATCATTTGTAACCTACACCATTCTCAGCATGTCGTCGTTTAAGTGGAGTCTCAGTTCGGTTTCGGTTTGACTGAGTTTTGTGCAGTTCATTTCTGTTAAAGAAGATATATTGACCCTTCAACGCAGTCGTGTGCAGTGGTTTGGGCATCGGCGTGCATAACTTAACCGGCGCTTCAAACGCTTCGAATTCTTTTCAGCTCTATGCTGGGTTTTTCGTGCGCTTACATTTTCATGTGGGATGATTTTGTGTGAAAGTCCTTATGGCATTTCGCTGGGGAATACAATTTTACAAGAGTTATACGGTATCGTTCACTAGATGATGGTGTAGAATTAGTTGTGGTCATTTATCATGTAATGGAGTGTTTGTAGTTTTACGGATTAGGAACAAATTAATTCGCATTTATTAAATGTAAGCGAAATAAATTTGTCAGGCTTTTAAAAAAAAAAATAAACAAATATCTCTAGATAATTTCGCGTAGTTTGCCTTCTAATTTTTGCTTCAATGCTTCTGGATATCATAATTCAATAAAAATTGTTTATGTTAATACATACATACATATATATGTAAACATATTTAAAAGTAAAATAATTAAAATTAATGTGTACTTCACAGCCAGGAGTTGTTGGTATGAGAAATATTGAATAGAATTCTGTGTACAAATTGACCAACGGCAATTTTCAAAAGGATGTCAGCAATAGAGCCAAACATATGTTTGTACTCTTGGTACAATCCAACGGTAGGGAGTGATTAATTGACTTTTGCAATTGGCCAAATGAATGAAATTACGGGAACAACAACAACAGGTTAGTTAACAGTAGGTAGACAACCAACAAAATGCAGTGCACACGTAATACTTGTTTCCGCAGGATATGCAGAATGGTTGGAAAAATACGAAGTATCAAGAAAAAAAGACAAAGACAAATCGATCAATGCTTTGGAAATAAAAAACACAGACCGACAGACAGTAGTTAAACGTTAACTTCGATGAATGTATGTATGTTACAGTAAGGCAACAAATTGATCTTTTGAAAATTGTTATAAAAGTTACAGTTTCAGTAGTCAGTAGTTTTGCCAAGCAGGATGTGTGCAAATCATCTAGATTTATTAAAAGTTGAGCTTTAACATTTTTTTTGTTTTGACAAAGTTACAAAAATATATTCAATGCCTAGTGCTATTCAAGATTTCTGTAACTTTAAGAGAGAGGTAATGGGATATTTTACTAGAATGTTGTATTACTCAACAACTAGTTTATAAAAAAATTTAAGGAGCTTGTCGGTTTCGAATAATCAAAACAATGATATTCTTCAAACCTTTGAGTATAGAAAAACCCAGCAATGTGTACCAGATTTTAAAGGTTTTTTGCAGAACTATAATCTTTGTTTAGAAACTATTGAATCACTAGAGACCCTACGTGTCAAAATAGTTTAAAATTAATTCAATTTACCATAATCGTAGACATATCTTAACTATGATACTACTTCAAAAATATATATGTATATCGTTTCAGCGATGTTTTTAAAAACTTTAACCTTTGCCAAAATACGAATCTCAATAATTGAGTGTGTGAAGTGCTATGAATCAAAATAACTTAGAAAAAATCACTTCATTGACTGTTTGTTTAGAGCATGACACAATGTATTTTGGACACAAGCAATATGTATTTCATTTAAAAGACAATTTTTATTAATATAGTTCTTGTCTAAAAATTATTTTATTCAATCGTACGAGTAAGTTACAACTGCTCCGAAATTCAAAATTTCACCCTTAATCACTTTTTTCTCCTAAACTATTAATTTTCAGTAAAAAGCGCACTGAGTAAAAAGTTTTTAAAATTGGTCAAAATATTTCGAAAAATATTTTCCTTTTTTATTGTGACAATTTTTTTTTCTGTAACGTCGTAAGAACATAATTTTTTTTTTTGAATTTTATTGTGATTTTATTTTTCTAAAAGATATTATGACGTTACAGAAAAACAATTTTTACAATAAAAAAAACTGCGATTTTTACTGAAAATTGTTAGCTTAGGAGAAAAACGTGACAAAAGGTGATACTTTGACCAAAACTGTTTTTACCATTAACAGAAAAACTAAAAATTTCCGAAAATTTTTAAAATCCAAAAAGGTGAAGAATGACCAAGATATATCATAGATAAGTTTTGCTATATGCCGGTATGAATTGATATATGCAAGTATGTAAAATCTGGTAAAGGTGATGTCCTTGGCCTACTACAACTGTAATTATTATCGGAAATCTAATGAATTTTTACAGTATAGTTTTTTCCGTGTGACTTTCGATATAGTACTTTACAGCTTTTGCTTGAACATCAGGTGCCACGCTCTCTTGCCAAAATATACCTAATTATGGTCCATAGCTTTTGGAATCATTTCAAGTATTTACGAGGAATTTGGTTGCATTACCTCTCGGTATGGCATTTTAAAATTGTTTGCTGGCATGGAAGGTGCCAAAGCCTATTCTCAAAGCTTGCCTACTTTTTGCCTGGGGCTTGTACGTTCCAATTATTTGTGTAAAATTTGGTTGCATTGCTTTAAATAACTTTGCTATTACAATGTTTTGAAGTTTTTGCTTGAATGAGAGGTGCCACTCTCTATTTTTAAAAGTTTTATTCCGAAATAAACATAATATTATATAATATAAGCCAAAATTGAGATACTTTCTTAACAATTTATTGAGCGACTGTATAAGATCTTGCAACTGTCCACAAATGCAACAAGCGAAGAAAAATATTGTACTGCAAGTAACTGAAAATTGTTATTAAAGCAAAGTGCAGACACAGACACTAGACAGCGTTTAACAGACCATGGCCAGCAGATGAAACAGTCAAGTTTTCAAACACATACTTCGAAAAAACCAAGAAGGAGGTGGAACTTTAAAAAAATAAGATCGAAAAAGAAAGAATTAAAATTATTTTGACAAATGAAGCTAAATAACAGGTTGCAGGTTTGGTTCAGTTCTGTTTCTTTTTACATTGTGTTCTATTTGTTGTTGTTGTGAAAAGTTGGACCCACAACATCACTATCAACCTCAACTTAACCGATGAACACCACTAAAATACGAACAAAATTCACATTCGTTGGAACTGCGATTTATAAGGGCAAACAGCCTTGATACCTAATTTATTATGGTTTTCGGTGCTGGAAACCAACTGACATTTGCACACAGTCAAAAAAAACCATGAGCAACTGTTGAAGACGCGCTGCGCGTGTTTTTTTTTTTTTTATTTATAGCAGCTCTTTTACAACAACGACGCTCTTGACGGATAACCGATTGACGGCTTTCCATCAAGCCTTTCTGACTGATCAACCAACCGAACGACTGAACCAACGGTCCTCCTGCATGAAAATGGTTACAAATGATCGCAAATAACTGATCTTTGCCGCTGCCTGCGTTCGTGGTTTTGAATTTTGTTTTTTTCTGAACTGCGCATCAAAGACACCGATGTGCTGTGAACGTAAAAGGAGTCCCAGTTTCGGTAGTAGCCGCTGAGTTAAGGGTGGTCAAAAAAATTAACAAAATCTGAAAATTGTTGGCCTCTGTTTGAAGTTTTTAATAAACTTTTGAAATTCCAAAAATTATTCAATCAACATCGTGGCCTTATTTAGCAATTATGTAAATGGCTTAATGTCATAATGTTATAATGAAAATTTGGTGGCAATGTTATAAGACTTTGCCCGAGAGGTCATCAAAGATGACACTACACACCTTTGGGTTCCTGGGGTAATAACGCCTTAAATGGCCTCATATATATAAAGCCGGATTAAATCATTGTATTTTTGTTCGGTATTGTTGACATTTCATTATGGAAAGACTTAGCCCGGCAAAACGTCTACAAATTATTCAGCTGTATTACGAAAATATGCGCTCTACGAGGAATATGTGCTATGCGCTTACAGGAACTTATGGTCCACATATCCGGCCTACTGATCGCACAGTTCGGCATGCCATCGATAAATTTGACACTCAGTTTTCATTACTGGATAATAATACGCGACCACATCAAGCATGTAGTGAAGAAAATAAAGCTGAGAATGTAAGCGATGACTGTGATGAATCGATTCGACGCCGTTTGCAACAACTTGGCTTGTCATATACAAAAACTTGACGTAATTACGTGAGGATTCAACTCTTGTAAAGATTGAAAGCGGTCTGTCCTCTGAAACGTTACCGTTTCATTTTGTTGGTACTAGAAAAGCTTGAAAAAGATCCACTGTTTTCGACCGACGTTTCGTTCAGCGATGAGGCTCATTTTCGGCTTAATGGCTAAGACAATAAGCAAAATGGCAGTATTTTAGCTGAAGAGCAACCTGAAGAGGTTGATGGACGGTAGCTCATTTATAATGGTGTGGGGCAAATGTAGTCAATAATGACTGGCAAAATATACTAAGGTAACATTTAGCAACCGATTACGAAAAAAAAATGTTTGATGAGATAAATTTTCCAGTATGATAATAATGGCCCAGAAAATTGTTCTTGACTTGTCAAAACTTGGTTACATACACAATCCACCAAGGTTCTGGAGTGGCCACCTAAAAGTCCCGACTTAAATCCTATAGAGAGCTTGTGGGACATAATAAAACGAGTTGTAGCAGCACGAACACAGGCGAGTAAAGCAGCTTGTGGCAAATTATTCAAGAAGAGCGGCATAAGATTACTCCAGGCCAGTGTGCACGTTTCGTAGGCAGCAAGTCAAAGCAGTTATCCACAGTTATAAATTAAAAAGGTGAAAATAAATTTTGAAGTATAAACATAACAATGCAACTAATATCAAATATAAAAAGTTAGCTGTAATGTAATATAATCATCAATAGTTGAAGTCCGATTATTCACCGATATATGAGCACTTAAAAAAATTATCATACTCTTCAAAAAATTTAAAACTCTTGAATAGCTTAATAAAAAAAAAGAAGTACCGAAAATTTTTTTTTAAAAAAATTAGTGATGCAAAAGCAAAATGGTGTCCTATTTGGTGTGGAATCTTATCTAAAATATGAAACGATTTCCTCTTGTATCTAACGCCAAATCTCACATCTGCCCATAAAGAGGCCAAAAATTATAACTTCTCAGTTTTTGTCAATTTTCTCGAGAAGTACCTAAGCTTAAAGTTGAAAAATAACGATTCAAACGGCACCGCTTTAATACTCTCCTGCTCTTGAAGGCAATTTAGCCATATATGCAGATGAGCATGAGCTTACCTAATTGCCGGAGATGAGGCTATATTAAGACTTCGTCATATTTTGAGGATGTGTGACAGGTTGCAGTGCAATTCCAAAACAAGAGACAAAATCTTGCTTTCCCGTTTTTTTAGGCATAAGCCATTGCCACCACAAAACTATCTGAAGGGCCAAACTCAATAGTCAGCCTGCAATGAAAACAGGACACTTTTGACCACCTGCTGTATCAAAAAAAATGATGGCGTAGAACCAATTAGTCAAAACAGGCTAACTTCAAAGATAAATTGTACTGTAATATGATTTGAACGTAGTTTTTTGCAGACTGAAATATGCAATGAGGCATATTTTTGAGTTTTGACACTTAAAAAAAAAACTTTTTCCATAATTAAAAAAAACTAACACAGAAATTTTCTATTGGGTTTTTTGTGCATTTTGGGCTTAATCAAGTTCAATAAGTGAAAACATAGCAAACCCTATATCTTTTATGAAACTGAAATTTTTACTTTTTCTTCAATCCACAGACGTGTGAATTTTATTTGATTTTTTCGAGCCACTTTTATGTAAAATATGTCGTATATTTCCACTATTGTACGTAACCTAGACATTTTAACAGAGATTCATCCAAAGAAATCAACAAGATCATTTTATTTGAAACTAAAACAACACAGACACAATTTTCATTTTTACGGCGCCGTCTGAGAACGGCAACCAATAGCCTAGGACTCGAGGCGATTTACACTGATTTCTTGATTAATGAAGTATTTCCATGCTTGGCTTCTGCGTTGCGATTCAACTTTTAACACAATCAGTTTTTCTCTTTAATAGTGATTAATCTTGCCAAAAACCGAATACGATTCGTAAGGATGGGATAATTATGTACTCACCTTGATTATTATTGTTACTTTTGCGCGATGTCTTCTTCTCTTTCATCCATGGATATTCGGGTACTGAATCCATGCCATCCGGTGTTTGTGGCGGCATACCGCCAACCGGATACCCACCGACCACACCAGTTCCACCCATTTTAGGACTTTCCGGACTTAGATGATTTAGAAATTCAGCCATTGAGGGTTGCGAATTAATAAAGCCACCCTCGGAGGCCATCCAGTAGGCAGTATCAGCAGCAGCGACTGCGGCAGCAGCTGCAGCGCTGGAACGTTTATCACAGTTTGGTATAAGTTTGTTGGGGGGAGGTGGCGGTGGTGGTGGTTGCGGCGGCGCTGATAATAAAATTGGCCCCGTTTGCACTTGCACCATTGGATTAAGCGGGGATTCGGTTTTAATTTGAGTGCCCAAATGTGGGTCCAAACTGCTGCACACCTCTTGCATTTTCCTCTTAAATTGAAATATTTTGGAAGGTAAATGTGACACGTCTATTCTACTTTTGTGAAATCATAAACGGTGTGCTCTTGCTTATATTGATCGAGACATATTTATTTTTGATTTTTTTTTTTTTTCAACAGTAGCTGCTAACACTTGTTTTGTTCTACACCTGAAAATAAAGAAATTATTATAATTAAAATGTATCCACTCCGCAGCTGGAAGCTTAAAACCTAAAGATTAGTAGTTTTTTTTTTTTTTGCTTTTTTTATTTTGTTTTGTTCAGAAAAAAGTGATTGTAAATAATAATTTAAATGAGGCTAATAACATGTGTATGGTATGTAGTCATATGTAGTTTTTGCTGCTTTTTTCGTTTTTGTTATTTTGGCTTAAAAGTCATTTATCATTTGGCTTTTAGTATCTGTAATTATTCACGCTTAAGTTACTCGTTGCCACCTGCCGATTCTGTCTAAACTGCCAATATTCGATTTCGAGTTTTTTTTTGTCTCTTTGTCTTTAATGCTTTTTCAAACTTATGACTACATTCGTATGAGTTTCATCTACCTTTTGATTTATTATTTTTTCATTCGTCATAATTTCGCGAATTCGGATCAAATTTAAAATTTTATAAAGTGTAAATCGACGAAAAGTGTATTAAATCAATTAGTCAGAGGCGTAGTTCCCTTAACCATCCGTAACAAAATACTTCATTGTTGAGTTTTTGTTAAAAAATTGCCAGGCTTAGATTTAAGTTAAGGAATCTTATTCATTGGCAATAATGTTCTATTTTCTTTTCTATTTTAGTAACAATTAGTATAAACATTTAATATCGGTATCCCAAAACCATGTCCGTAGGCAATCAAGCTTGTACAAGTGGTCCCCGGCTGGAAATGGCTAATATTTGAGAGAATAAAATTACAATAAGACTTATTTGCACCAAGTCTCAGTAAAAAAATTGTCTTTTAAGCAATAATTCAAGAAAGACGATCTTTAAGGTTTTTAAAAACTTGCCCAGGACAACGCACTGTATAGATATACTGATGGACTGAGAAGAAATAAACAGCATTGAATTTTCGTGGGTGAAAATGATCAAAAGCGCTTGTTTGAATTTTCTAAGACTTTTTCCTAAAGTTGCAATTTCGGCAACAATTTCAATTTATTTTATTTTAATTTTTTTTTTGTACATAAGAATATATTTATTTTAGGTACAACGAAATTGTAAATTATGCATGTTTGTAATTAATGCCAAACCACCAAACTTTCGTTGTGTAAAACTTACGCCCCAGGCTACAGCAACGGCCCTCTTTCACCTAGCTATGCCACTGTTAAGGAACGCCGCATTTCTTGCTATCTTGAGGGTTGTTGGCTAACTTCAATTGGTGATTTGCAATGGGAGTCAGATCTTGCCAGTCTCTGAAGAACAATTCAGCATTGGGGATTGACTAGGGCCACTTTATTTTCAGAATTATGAAAAAATAATTGTTGGTAAATAGTGATGGCTAAACGCTAAACCATGTGCATAGCAGTCTTGGTTTAGTCTTTTAAATTAGGAGTTGAAAGAACTCTAAAACACCTTAAGTTCACCAGGGAATTACAGTTTCTAACATTTCATTTTCGTGCAATTTTATGGTTGAAATTTACGTTTTGGATGTCTACCGTAATCCTCTCTTAATTTTTCCTAAGAGTTACATAGAAAAAGAATGTAATTTTCAGCACTAAAAACTTAGAAAAAGAAATCCCATATTCAAAGAAATTGAAAGATTAAAAAACGATTAATTCGAATTTTTTTTTGGGAAAAGATAAACTCACTGACAAGCCTGTTTGTGGTGCCCTGCAAGTAAGGTTGGTGTCACCTCGAAAAGGTTGAAAAAACATAGCCGATGTTCAGTTTTCCGGTCAATTTTAATTATGCAATTCGTTTAACAGATAATTTATTCAGATAGTTTTCATACCTTGATGAATTTCTTCCAAAACAATTGTAAGGCTGTTTTTATGATGAAATTATGGAAAAGATCATTCTAGGTAAAAAAAAATGTACGATAGACAGTTGCAAAATACAAAATCCCGAACAATTCTTATAAGGTTTCTTATTTACACTTATAAAAAAGGTTGACCCATTTTTCATAAATTTTGTTGTCGTTATATGGAAGCTATGAACAATTGCACTGTGTACACTTTTAAGGGTTAAAATTTGGAGGAAAATCAATTGATGTCAATACGGGGTGATTTGGAGCCACTGAACTCGAATCTGAAACCAGATTTTGGCCTACACTTCGGCGTTACAAGAAATGGTTAATTAACCGGTAATTGCCTCGATCACAAACGATTTTCTACGACTTTTTTATTTTAAATCTTTTCCAAAGATAAGTTTTTCGTCATGAATAAGCAAAAGTTTCCATCATTGCACTACCACTCATTGCTTAGTGATAAAATAGTTGGAATACTACTCACATAGTATACACATTTAATAGTAATGAGGATTTGATTCACTCGCATAAAGAAAACAACATTAGAGAAAATATTCAATGGAAACGTAATGAAATTTGAAAGTTTTAAAAGACAAAATATGGGTAAATTTTAACAAAAATAAGTGATATCTCTCAAAAGAGGATATTAGCTACCCCACGAAGCACTAGACACAAATTGCATTTGAAGAAGAATACGGCAGTGGTCTTTTACTTTCTGCGGCCTGCTTAATTCTTAATTATTTTATTTTATTTAAGTCTGCACTATTTTTGAAAAGGCAATTAAGAAGGCACAGGCTTACTTTGAACGCTTTTAATTTTTTTTAAATCTGTTAAAAAAATTGAAACAAAACATTCGTGCGATTTCTTGGTTAAATTTTACTATCTTTTTATGACACCGCAGGAAACAAAATTTTAATCAAAAGCACCGCTACCAAATAACGAGTATTTGATATACCAATTGAAAGGATATGCATTGAACTATCATATGTATGTATGTGTTAGTAAATTTCCATGCTAGCTAAATTTTTTTTTATTAAATATTTTAATGAAAATTGGAATTTCTAATAAAAAATTTGCTGTCAAAATCTATGATTTAGTATATAGTTCTATTAGAAGCGTGGTGGAAACATTTGCTGCCCCGGGCGAAAAACCAAAATATCGCCCAAGCCTCACTAAAAAATATTTTTTTTTTTTAATTTTTGCCGATTTTTTTCCATGAAAAATAGAATAATTTTTTTTGTTTATTATTACTCAGGAAAAAAATTGATATAAAAACTATTTTTGCACTAGGTTTAAGGCTCAAAAGAATTTTTTTTTGTTGAAATTCTTTTTCGGATTTCTTTGTGGGCTATATAGTCTAATAAGCTTTTAAAGACCACAAAAGAACAAAACAAAATGTTCAGTACATCTAGACCGGAACTTTTTTTTCGATATTTCTCCTTAAAAATGCTGAATAACACAAAAAATGTGCATATATTGGGCAAATTAGTGACTCCATCATGTTAAGCGTTTCAAAATACATGAAATACAATAGTCAGAACTTATTTTAAAAGTAAACCTACTTTTCGCTTGATTATATGCGCATCAAAAGACATTAACACTAAACATACCATACCGGGTCAAATGACCCATTTTGAACTTTTGCATTGAAAATGCACGTATAATTTTATTGCGTTTGCACATTTGACTTCATGACTTTTTCTAAGTAATTAATGTACTGGGTGTTTTTTTTAGAGGTTTGTTTTTCGAATAGAGATAAAACTGGCATTTTATGGTCAAATCTGGCAACTCTAATGTCATTTATGTTCAGTTTGGTTTGCCATTTCATCATAAACAGGTTGACAAAAGAACAACGCTTGCAAATCGTGCAAATTTATTTCGAAATTAATGGTTCAGTTCGCGAAGTTTACCGCAAGCTCCGTCCATTTTATGGTCGACATAATCGTCCATCAGAGCAATTAATTCGGTTAACCATGGGTCGTTTTCGCACTACGTTTACTCTATGTGATAATACGCATCCGCAGAGACGTCGAACAGTGCGCACCGAAGAAACAATTGCCGCTGTAGAGCAAAATGTTGAAGAGGACCCGAATGAATCGATTCGCCACCGTGCACAGCAATTGGAGCTTTGTCCATCAACTTTATGGAAGATTTTGCGCAAAGATCTTGGCTTGCGACCCTACAAGATCCAGCTTGTGCAAGAATTAAAGCCGCGAGACCATGCAATGCGTCGTGATTTTGGTGTATGGGCCGAAAATGAGATTGATCTCGATGCTGATTTTCATCGCAAAATTTTGTTCAGTGATGAGGCTCATTTTTGGTTGAATGGCTACGTCAGCAAGCAAAATTGCCGCATTTGGAGTGAAGAGAATCCACATGAGACCCTTGAGACGCCATTACATCCACAAAAACTGACTGTTTGGTGTGCTCTATGGGCTGGTGGAGTCATTGGGCCATACTTCTTCCGAAATAATGCTGGAGAGTCAGTTACCGTTAACGGAGACCGGTATAGAGCCATGATAACCGACTATTTTGTTCCCGAATTGGATGGCATGAATGTGGATGAGTTGTGGTTCCAACAAGACGGCGCTACATGCCACACAGCGCACGTCACAATCAATTTATTGAAGGAAACATTCGATGAGCGCATAATTTCGCGGAATGGACCTGTCAATTGGCCACCAAGATCGTGTGATTTGACACCATTGGATTATTTTCTTTGGGGATATGTGAAGTCGCTCGTCTACGCCAACAAACCAGAAACGTTAGGGGACTTGGAAGCCAACATTCGTGGCGTTATTGCCGACATACGGCCCCATATGCTCGAAAAAGTGGTTCAAAATTGGACCTGTAGAATTGGCTTTATTCGAGCCAGCCGCGGCGGCCACATGCCCGAAATCATATTTAAACATTAATGCCATAAAATTATCCTTCCAATAAAGCCAAATTGATGGACATTAAAACGATTTTCTTGTGTTTTATTTCAATTCGAAGCTCTATACCTCTAAAAAAAACACCCTGTACATTTAAAAAAAAATTTTTTGTTTTGTTTTGCTTTGTTTATTCTGAGTAATCGTTGATGTATACCGATATCTACCATAACGGGTCATTTGACCCGTTAAGAATTTTGTTCTATAAAATCTATAAAAGTGAGCCAACAAAAAAAGTACTTTTACTTAGTTCTAAACATAAATTCGTTAAAGTAGAAAACAATGATAAACGTTTACCTGAAACTGTTTCATATTGCAATAAAACCAAATTTGGTGTAGACATGACCGATCAAATGGCGAGGAAATTTACTACAAAATCTAAGTCTTGCAGATGGCCTATCCAAGTTTTTTTCAATATCCTTGATTTAGCTGGCATAATTCCTGGATTTTGTACAAGCAAACGACAGGAGAAAATATCTCGAGACAAAATTTTTTACTCAAGCTAGCAGAAGAACTTGGCGCCGATTTTCGAGAAGCCCGTGAACAACCAAAACAAGAAACAAATACGAAAGAATCGTTGCCTAAGTCTACTACAGATGCTTATAAACGTATGAGATGTCAAATAGGATACTGTAAAGAAAATAAAACCAAAAATATGTTTGCGGAATATGTACAATGGACACACTTATATGTAAAAAATGCGATGAACTATGAATTAAAAATTTTTATTTTTTGCTTTTGTAATAGAAATGCTCAACATACTATTTTGTTTAATTATAATAAATTTTATTTATATTTTTATTTCCTTCCTAACATACATATTTCATACATTAAAGCAGGGATGGCCAGGTCGAACAAAATTTAATTATTCCTGCTCATTCCCAAATATGATCTGCTCTCATATAAATTTGATGAAAATTTCATCCGAAGATTCAACAAAAGGTAAACAAATTAAATACAGGCAAACAACAATAAAAAATAAATATTGTTACATTTACTGTTACTTGTGTTATTTTGCCAATATTTCTTGTCACTATTCAGTTGTTCATCATCAGTTCAATTGCATTTTTGTTTTTGTAATTTTCAATTTTTCAAAATGAAAAACACTAACAACAATACCGAAAAATACGGCTCGACGCTCGCGGCAAAAAATGTCACAACACATTTGACTTCATGCTTGTGTATAGAAAATGAAATGTACATAATTGTTGTTGCGATCGCTCCCCTCGCATTTCGTTTTTCTTAACTTTTTTTAATTCTTGGAATTAGATTTTGCAAACTACGCATTCGCTCACTTAATCAGGTGATTAGCGATTTCCTGCTCCCAAACTCCACTCTTCTGGCCATCCCTGCATTAAAGCATGAAACATAAAGTCGGGTCATTTGACCCGCTATGGTAGAAATAGGTATATATTAAGTCTTGGTATGATTAGTGTTAAACATTTTTTAAAAAATTTAAAATGAAACTCGCGACTTTTAATCCTTAATGGAATTGGCTGAAATTTTACTTTACTTATAGATAGGAACAATTGTAATTATTTTAAGAAATTAATTTTTTTCTGTCGCCCTTATAAACATATAATTATACCTTCAGTACTTTCTTCTGTGTGTAAATTTCGTTGAAATTGGTTTAGTAGTTAAGTCGTCAAAAGATTACAACAGACAGACGAACACTCTTTCGCATTTAAGTTTTTAGATTTTATATTATTTTAGATTTTTTAGCTATGGCGCTTTGAACCCAGTCAACAAAAATTTGTCAATGATTCCTAAATGCTTGAAGATAATCGCTTACAGGACTCAGTAATTTTGTTGTAACCCCTAAATTGAAAAGTCTTCTAGAGTTCAAGGACCTTTGAAGTTGTTCAATGTATTGATAAAGAATCTTATCCAGGTAGCTTGCGTCTCATTTTTGCAACAAAAAAAAGAGTTGGATTTGAAGGAATGACAAAATAACACGTCTCCCTTTTTAACAATCCTAGACATTTAATAATCTTATGCAAAGCTTATGTAGATGTTTTACCTTTATTTAAGTCCAGATTTAATTATTCCATATCAATTGTAAGGTCAAAATACCTAAAATTTTACAGTTGACCACCTTTAATTTGAAACACTGACATTTTATTTGCAAATTTTTTTTATTTTTTTTTTTTTTGTTTTGTTAGTGAGTAGGTAATGTACCTATACCTTTTTTGTTTAGTTTAGCACACTATTAATAAGATCTTTATTTACATATTTTGTATTTTTCTTTTGTTTTTACACTGAACCACACACACTAATACATTTTCTGATTAATAAAAAAAATTAAGACGTCGGTAAAATCACATAACGTGCAGGCAGCAAACGCATTTAACTCGCAAAATGCCAAAACCGACGCACTTTTGAATGACGCTGCGTTCACTCAGGCGGGACGATTCGCCTCGAAATGGTGGAGACCAGCAATGGCACCCATGACAACGGGAATGCAAAACAAAAACAACTACAAGTGAGGGAACTACTACAGCAAATTCAAACGCTTTTTCACAACGTTCGCAATGTCTGCTCCAACAACAAAAATACGTCTGCCTGCCTGTATGTGAACAGTGGAGACTTTTTCGTGTAAGCGACAAAAATACCGCCACATGGCGACATAACGACGTATGATCAGTTTTTTTTTGACAGCAACAGAAATATTTGTCAACAACAACAGTAACGACAAAAGTATGCGCGTCAACGAAAAAAACACTTGCTTGGTGTTTCAGATACACGATACGAGTGAGCATCTACGAGATACAAAAACAATGTGACTATCTTTGATATTTGTCGCTACTTGCGGCAGAACTCACTGTTGCTTACTCGTTTCTTTGTCGCTCTCTTTCACGTCAATGTGACGACACCAGCAACCGGTTCTTTAACACCAACCGTGATGGTGGCGACAATGCTGTGGTTGTTGTTGTTGCTGTTGTTGCTGTTGTGGTTTTTGTTGTTACGTCGCTATGTTTTTACATTTTTGCCCGTTTTGTATGTGTTGTTGTTGTCGCTGTTGTTGCATTTGAGTATCTATGCGATGCATTTTTTCGTCTTATTGCGTATCGTTGTTGTTGGTTTTTAGGTGTTAGCTGTCTTTTTAATTGTAGAATTTTTCATCAATGGCCAACGTCACGATGACATTTGAGAAAGTCACCATTTTCACTGCACGACGACGTTAAGTTACCAGAAAAAAGCGTTCAAAAAAGTCATGACAAAACTTTGTAAGAAAAAAGACAACTATTTAAATGAGTGACCATTTCAGTTGCTTGGACAATGCAACCCTTGTTTTTTTTCTCGAAAAATTGCAAGAGTCATAAATTCAATACAGTGGCGTTGGTAGGGTGGGTGTCATTCGTGGCGAGAAAGTCAGTGTCACCCCCAAAGAAAGCAAGAATGGATAAAATAGGAGAATCATGTTTTTGGAGATAACTCGGACCAAGGAAGGGATCGCCTTAGGCCCATATTCTGAATAATTTTTTGTTGTTCCAATCAATGGGAAAAGGTTGAAAATGTATTTTTTACATTACATGGCGGTACCCCGGACCTAGGAAAGGACCGTTTCTGCACATTTTAGAAAAAAGTTTTTTTTTCCCCTCCAATCGATGGGGAAAGGCTTAAAATAAAATGTTGATATCATTTGAAAATACCCAAGACCCAGGAAGAGGCAGTTTAGAGCCCATTTCGAAAAAAAAAATTTCAGGAAATGGGCCCAAAACGGTCTTTTCTTGAGTCCAGAGTCCCCCTATTTACGTTCAAATTCCATTTTAATCTTTCTCCATCGATTGGTGTGAAAAATTTTTACAAAATCAAATTTCAACCTTTTTCCATCGTTTGGTGCAATATATTTTTTAAATGGGGTCAGGTGAACGACTCCTTTGGTGACTTCCAAAATTTATTTTATTTTTCCCCATCAATTGGCCCATGTTTACTACTGTCTTGCTACTATATTTCCATCACAAGGAATTAGCTACAAGCCTCTTCTAAGGAATTCGAAAAAAAAAATAATTGAACAGCCCCATTACCAAACGCCAAATTTAGCACCGTTCGATTGAAAAGGGTTAAAAATTGATTTCAGACATCAGTTGACACAGCAGCGGATTAACCCCCCTTTCATGGTTGGCTACTATCTCGCGTTTTAGTCGCCGAGTAAGAATCTGCTGTGTGTTTATAAGGCCAAATCTAACTCGGCGACTAAAATGAAGAGATAGTAGCAAACCATGAAAGGGGGTTAAGACTCTGCGGCGATCAGAGCTAAAAAGTAGATACTTGCCCCTACTAAATCAAAACCGACAAGTTATATTTTCCACAAATGTATAAAAAAATATAAAATTGCATACTGATTAGCGAAAAAGATAAAGCTCAACATTCCGCTACTTGGGGCTCCCTTGAGCTCGGGGTTGTAGCCCTCCCTAGTCCACCTTAATTAGCAGAGGACCATAAGCGTACCTCGGGGTGGAGGAGAGGCGGCAAAATAGTCCTTGGTTTTTAGCATATTTAATTAATTTTGTGCGCCTAAAAAATTGTAATGTGCAGGGGCCCCAAGAGCTTTTTTCACGGAAAAAATTTTGTTAGTAGGGGCTACAATGGTTACAAAAAATTCTCGATTCTGACGTAAAGAATTCATTTTCAAAGCAATAACATTTTTTTAGAAAATTGGGTGATGGAATTTATTTTTCTTTAAACTGAAAGAAATTGTTTCATAATTCTAATAAATTTATAGTTTCATACAAAACGATATTCATATTAAAACCTTAACGATGCTTGGTTTTTAATTCTACTCCCTAGCCACCGCAATGTAATTTTAAGTTTTAATTTTTTTTTAGTCTTTTTCAAGTTATACCTTCGAAGCAGTGATTAAATTAATAAGATTTCATTATTTTTACAAAAGTTAAGACCAAAATTAAGTTCAAATGAAAAGTTCGATTATCTCAAAATTTTAAGTTTCGAAAAAGTTGAGATTAAAGAACTCTAAAATTTTCCACTGAATTTGAAGACAGCCATATTTATAGCTATGACAGTCTTGAACTGAAATACTACAAACTAATTTCACAAATCTATAGAGTAACATTGACATATTTGGGGATGTGGCAGTGTTGTAAATTTTTTGATTGAAAATATTTTTGGTTTATAAGAACTATACCGCCTTGTTTTGATTTGCTACTGTAAAAACTTAAAAAGAAAATATTTTAAAATATCGTTTTCGATTTAAGGCTTTGTTGTTTTAATTGTTTTTTCTTTATTTTAACAACAAAATATTAATATTTTGAAATGACGGGTAGTACCGAAGCGGTCATGGCTATATTGTCTCCACAGGCCCCCACTCTTTTAAAGTTTGCTAGGAATTCACAAATTTGCATTACACAAGTATTTGTTATGGCATATGTTCACTGCCAGTGAAATTCATATTTGTTATTATGTTTAATTTATCTAACATTTTTGAAGCTATCCTAGATATCTAATGCAAAGAAACAATGCAAGCATATTAATTACACTACTCTACAAACTTACAAAAACTTACACCACAACGAATGGTGTTAACATTTTCCATAGTGAAATTTTCGGTAGAATCTGAATGTAGTAATAGTTTTTTTCGGCTAGCCCCAGGCCCATAGCACCCCAAGGGGGAAGGGGGGTTTTGCCCCCACGCGTCTCATCTAAGGTGGAATTCTAAGACCGTTGGTTGCGAAGAGTAAGCTCTTTGCAAATTAAAATTTGTTTGGCCCCCCGCGCAAAGTCGGGTTGGTACAAGCCTGATTGGCCCCAATTTTCCATATAAATAGTAAAATTCAAAAAAATTCAGTGTTGAGAGCACATACTTTCTGCCAATCAATGTCAATACTGTCAGACAATTAATTTTAAATTTTTCTATAGTGTAGAGGAGATTCTAACAAAAATTTTAAGATACAAAATGTGACAATAACTGTTATGATTGAAAATATGTAAAAAAATCCATTTTTTTCGTTTTTTTTTTAACAAATTTCAAATATGAAGCCCTTTATCTGAAATTAATTATGTGGGTTACAAAAAGTTTGCCCCCCTATCTTATAGGTTTTATTATAAAAATTTTAAGCATACAAATGTTTATAGAAAAGTCATAACAAGCATTTTATTAACATCAATGCAAAATATATTTTTTTCTTATAAATGCACTTTATTTTTCAAATTGTCTAAGGCGGACCACATCAATGTCATCAATTTGCTTAAAACTTACAGGTATCGTTCTATGCTCAATGTAAAGAGCTAAAAAGCCACATGTTTCAAAGTTATTGTCAGTTGAACTTTGTATGCTAACATTACAAATATGTACGAAAAAAAATTCTGAAAAGACTTTTTTTCAAATTTCGGTATTTTGCTCAATACATAATGGGTTTTCATAATTTTTTCTTAAGTCTCTTCATTATTTTATAGGTTTTATGACGTGTTGAGTAGTGTTAATGAACAAATTTTATTAAACCTAAACTAAGGTCAAACGATTTTTTGACGCCTTTTTCTGGTTAATAAATTCGTCAAAAAAATTTTGAAGCGGACATTTTAAAATCAAACCGTAACATTTTAAGTTAACTTGGGTTAGATATATTGAACTAAAGTGCGCGATATTTGGAATCTAATAGAAAAAGCAATGTTAATTCGAATTTTGGAGTTGAATTTGGCAAAAGTACCATGAAGTGTGATTTCGTGGCGTGGTATCGAAGCGTTTGCAGCCATTTTAGCTTGACTTCAACATTTGATCATCAACATTTACTGCCCGGGAGAAGAATTAAAAATTCGCAACAATTTCTTAAAATAAAACTTACACCAATCTAATGACTTTTAGCAATACCTCCATAAATTTTCAGAGTGGGATAGGAAGAAATGCGAAAATGACAAGACAATAAAAACGGAGCATAATGATTTGTCGCCATAGAAACTATGGACAAATATAGAAGAAGTGATCGGAATTAAATAAAATTTCGTTTCTTAATGAATAATGAGACACTAAATATAAAAACGTCTAAGAATATTGAATATTTTTAATCATTTTCGAGTAAATGGCGTTTTTTACCGATTTTATAATATATTTTGACAATTATCGTTATAAAAAACCTATGATAAAATCTATGGCATATAACATATAAAGAAATGGATCCAAAGCTTATTGCATCATGAAAAGTTTTTGAGAAAATTGATCAGATACTTATATATGTATGTATGTAGTCATTATTTTTGAAAACTTTTTGATATGCAAAAATATTTGTTTTACAAGTGCAGTCTGAAAATGATTAGTCATACATATGGAGAATTTCAGGCGAAGCGGACAATGCAAAAAAAAGATTTAGAAATTTGTCCATATTCGGCTTAATTGCATTTCTAGAAGGTGTAAACACTTATTTATTTTTTATATAAGTCTTAGTTTTCAAGTTGTGGACTTCCAAAAATTGACGAAATATGAATAATGGATTTTTCGGAAGCAGTTTTTCGAACTTAACAAAATTTCAATAAAATATGAAACATTGTTGTTTCAATAGGAAATTTACTGCTCTTTTCAATTATGAAATCATATTGGAAATTTTTTTTTTTTTTTTCTTGTGGAAAACCGGAAGTGAACATTTCATCTCAGAATTGAAATACATTCGACATATTTTATTTTTTTTTATTTTAACTTTAAAATAAAGCATAAAATATACCGGTAATATACATTAGTTTACGAGATATGTATATGAATTGAAGTGTCGCAATTTGTATGGGACGTAGCACTTTCTTAAGTACTTTAATTTATATATCTCCTTAACTAATGACGATCTAATTAAAAATTTTTTTTGTGAAACATTTATATTCTTAAGGCTTTTTTTTAAAATAAAATAACTAAAAATATTATGTCGAAGTTACTGAAAATTTGATTTATAATTTTTACTTCCGGTTTTCCATACTTAAAAAAATTTCAAATTCGAATTTAACAAAAAAATTAAAAAGAGCATTCTTTTTACTAGTTGACTCAAAATTTTTTATATTTTATCATAAATTCCTTGATTCTAATAACAGCGTTCACAAATGACGGTCCTTAAACTTCGCCAATTCTTCAGAAGCCCATAACTCGGCAATTAAGCCTCATACGAAAAAAAAAAATATGTGTACACAATTATGTCTACTAAGTAGATGTATAATTTACCGGAATATAAACAAATTTCACGACCTCACTTTAATCTCATTGCCCGCTTCGCCTGAAATGCACCATATTGAGTATATGTATGTTCATTAATATATCATAGCCTTTTTTACCCCCTAAGCCTTCGACTATTAATTTTTCAGCAAAAAAACCATACTAATAAAAGCTTACTTACTTTGATACCACTTTGAATTGAAAATGTTCATTTGAAACCTCTAGTGATCGCAGATTCAACAGTTTTTTTTTTTTAAATAAAATCTATATTAATGGATGTTTCACCTTCAATTCTATCAAATTTTTTTTCTTGATTTTTGTCTATGGGACGAATCATTGTATGGCGGCGTCTAATTTATGTACATATGTATGAGGCGACCAGTTGCAAAACCGGCCAAGTCAAAAAAAACAAATTTTGAGATATTCTCATGTATCAAAATCTAGATCATGCTCTATCTTTCAAATATGTTTTCAGAAAAAATATTTTTGACAGATATACAGTATTACATTTTGTATGTGTATGTATTTTGATGCATGGATTTCAAAACCGGCCAAGTCCAAGAACTTGCTTTCAAAACCAGTCCAACTATGCCTTGAAATCAAAACCGGCCAAGTCCAGTACATTGGTATTAAAACCGGCCAAGTCCACTTTTTTTCAAACAAAATTTGACAATTACTACATATGTCAAAATTGGCCAGGTCCAAAATTGTTTTCTCAAAAACATACGCAAATAAAAATCGAAAGTGTGATCTGACGTGCTTTGAGTAAGAAATTTTATAAGCTTTTCGTTGTTTTTTCCAAAAGTATGAAAAAGGGACTTGGCCGGTTTTGCAACTGGGCGCCTCATATGTATGTGTTAGCGACCAAACTAATTTTTAGAATAAGCAAATTTTTCCTAGTTCATCCGAAGCATGTTAGGATGAACCAGTTTAGCCTTCGATGAACTATGGCTATTATTTACTTTAAAGGCCTCACTCCCGACTTTCTTGAAATTTTAATATGTAAGGGTAAGTGGGCGGTCTTCCGCCGGGCTCGCTAGGGACATGAATTTTCGGGACTATTTTGATCAGTAAACCATTGATGAATTAGAAAAAATTAAAGTACCTTCTCTTCAGCGTTAGATTAAGACTTTGCGGTGTCCTGGGATAAAAACTGGAAATATACTCTACTTCAGTGGCGTACCGTGCACATTTCTCACCGTAAAAAAAGGTTTATTTCTTAAAAAATAAAGTCATCAGCTTTTTAATTCCAATACCCCTAGGAATATGAGATATTTTAAATTTTTACCTTATGGGTTCCCTGCCCATTGCAATTAACTATTTTCATTTACTGAACAACAAAAAAGTCCACAAAATGTATTTTATTATGATAAAAAAGGGCCAAAAACCAATTTCGCCCGCCAGCAGCCGATCCCTATTCTAGTACGCTACTGGGCTCCTTATAACTAAAAAATTTAAAATCACAAGTTGATGACCAAAATAAAGCTCCTCCGATTTCATTTATCACAGAGCCAATAGTGTAGTTAGGGTAGCGAAAGGCGGCCGTCCCCAGTGGCGTAGCGTTCACATTTGACGCCCGGGGAAAAGATGCAATTTGCCGTCTCCTACATACATATTTTTCACTGTAGAAATTGTTTGTTTATTACAAATAGAAAGGGTCTCAGCTTTCATATTTCAAACACCCTAGCAAAATTACATAATTTTCACCTAACAAAACCTCATGCTAAAAACTTACAACCATTTTGCCAAAGCCGTTGCACCTGGGCAACCGCCTTTTCCTAGGTACGCTAATGGCCATCATCCCGGGCGCAAAGGCGTGGGAGCGGAAAAGTGTTCCTCATAATATAAAATTAAAAATTTCTATTGATCATAGCATATTTTGTTTTTAGAAAGTACGTAGTTAGAGTATTAAAGCATTTCTTTTTTCTAGAAAGTTTTTAATTTTGTTTTTCTTCCAAGACAGGGCGGTACAACATTAGATCTTCACCCCGGGCAGCAAATATTCATGCTACGCAACCACACAGAACATCCACATGCTCACACAACCTCTTGTCATGTTAGGGGCCCCATGAGTTCCCGAATCTAGTACTGGTTGTGGGCACCATGAGTTCCCTAATCTAGCACTGGTTGGGGGCCCAATGAGTTACTTAATCTAGCACAGGTTGGGGACCCGGAGCTATAGTCAGTGACCTACGGTGACATTGGGCGCCCGGGGCAAAGACATCTTGAAACCTTACCAAAACGAGATATATTTCACATTAAATTACCAAATCTTAACCTACACTGCAACTCATAAGCTCTTCACATTACATGACAATGTAGGGTTGAAAATATATTTGATTTTATATTGATTCGATCTCAAGGCTATGTAGTAATCCTTTTCAACTTTCTAAGCTTTAAATTATTAAAAGTCACGCATTAATTTTCATAAAAGTATTTTATTTATTTTCGCGATGCACTAATATTTAAAATAAAAAGGTTTGGCATTCGAACATTTTACTTAATCTCATTTTTGACTCGTCTATGTGCCTATGATGTATACTAAAAATTTTTAAGTGACTTTAACTTATGTAAAAGTAACGGTGAATTAATAACTAAAACAAGCATAGGGTTACCACATGCCCTGACTACAAAAGTACTGTATGGGAAAAAATTTCAATTTTCGAATAAAAGACAAAAATTTTTATAATTTTTTTGATTTCCATAGAAATATTTTTTTCATGAGCAAAAAAAAAAAGGTCCTCGTCGAAGAAAAACACTAGCAATTTGAAATATACTTCAACATTTTCCATATTCCGAAATGCACACTTCAAAAGTAGTGAAAAGTATGACATTTCAACTGAAAGTAGTACTACATTTCAGGTGAAAAGTATTAAAGTATGTTTGCCTTGCAAAAGTAGTACATTTACTACTAAAGTAAATATGTCATCTGGTGACCCTTCTAAAGCACCATTTAAAGGGACAAAAATTTTTTTTTGACTGTTTCTAGTTTAAAAAATATTGAAAAATATGTTTTAAATAAAATAAACCTGCTAAAATATATAGCGAGCATTTTAGTAAAATCGTGTCAAAGTTATAGTATGTGAAAAGCTATAGTTAATAAACTTTAAACGCGTTTTTCTCGAAACCACGTTTTTCGAGTTGGTGGGCATAATCAAAAAAAAACTACTGGACCGATCTTTCTGAAATTTCAATATGCTGCTGTGCACATATAAATGCAAGGAATGAACTAGGACAGAAATATCGGTATTATAGTTTTTGATTTCTGGCACGATTTTGGGCCGAAAAATTTAAAATTTTCGAAAAAACGACGCCATTTTGATATTTTTGGACCAAAATAATTGCCTGTAGTTCATTTCTTGGCGGCTTTGATGTTGATTAAAAGCTCTTATTTTTTTTTCTTTCAGATGCTCCAGTGAGCTGCAATCATGCCCACCGTGATTTTTTGGTGTTGTTTTTAAAAATTCTAGTGGTCATAAATTTCATAAAAAAATAAAAAAAATTTGTTTTAAAATATTGTTTTGTGTCAAAATATGTGTGTAAAGTTTCAAAATGATATCTTGTTTTTTATAAAAGTTATACGCATTTTAAAACACATAAGACAAAATTTTTTGAAGGTGTCATGTCTCCTTAATAGAAAAAAACTTTTAAGAAATAAAATTTAGATATGTAGTCACA
This sequence comes from Tricholauxania praeusta, assembly GCA_949775025.1. Taxonomy (NCBI): domain Eukaryota; kingdom Metazoa; phylum Arthropoda; class Insecta; order Diptera; family Lauxaniidae; genus Tricholauxania; species Tricholauxania praeusta. The sequence continues at coordinate 34,845,901 of OX459029.1, forward strand.
TGAATAGTAGTAGTTCAGCTGATAATAGTGGAGTTGGGCTCGAATTGAAGCAAAATCCAATTTTTTGTCTTAGCTGAATAACTGTTTCAAAATTTGTGGTTTTTCCATCGCCGTTGCTGGCTTCTCCTATTTCAACACATTTTTTTATTTTTAAAATATTGAATATGATAGCCTGTAACAGGCTTTGAACCGAATTATGTGGTTATACTCGAATTTTGTGGTTGTTTTCCTTATGATGAGTACAATCGTTTCACATTTTATGAAAATTATATTTTTATTTCTATGTCACTAAATCACTTCAGTATTAACCAATTTTATTGACTTCTTCCGAAGTTTATGCATAGTTCTATTTATCAGAAATTATTCAATATTTTTTGCACTAAGCACATTTCAACACACTAAACATTCTTATGCTTTCTGAACACAACACATAAATCGATTGATATTATTCTTTTGTTTTTTTTTGAACTGTTTACTATTTTCCACGTAACGACGCGTACCCGACGTATCTCACAGATACACGATACAACTTTTGCATCCAATTGCGTTGAACGCACTAAACGGATTAAAAATACGACAAACCGTGTGGCCACTCACACGGCGCGATATCAAATGAATTCAACAAATAAAATACATTGTGTTGTTGTATCGAGGAGTGGCTTTGCAGTTGTTGTTTTAGCTTCTTCTGCCACTTAGTTCGCCATCCATCAAAATGCGGTCGAATGGACAGACACCGGACATGCGCACAGTTATGGCAGCTCAGTGTTGCGCTGTGGGAGGAGTTTTGACGCAGTGACCTGTTTGTTGCGTGCACACAAGTCGCCTCAGCTATACTGCACACAAAAGCTATGAACTCTCCACAGCTGTGATTGGTTGTAACGAATGTTGCGTTGTAGCCTTGTCGCCAATGATGCAGCGTAACAAGTTGCTTTCTGGTACATATGTAGTTATATTAGAATTTTTTGTTTTTTTTTTTGTTGAGTGTTGCTGTTTTTATTTTGTTGTTGTTGTAATTTTGACATTTCACTGTTTTCGCATTCTTTCGCTTTCCGTTCTGCTTTTTTTTCTTGTTGTTATTTTGTGTTGTTGTTTTTTCATCCCGTTTTATGTTTTTCCAGTTATCCGTCCGTCTACGTCTAGTTGTCTATCACATTGTCAATCATGGTGGCATTTCTTTTTGCTTAATTTGCCTTTGTTGTTTTTTCTTCTATGTTTTCTGCCTCTTCTACTTCTTTGGGCGCATAGTAATTTTTTATTGTCCTACAATGCATTTTAAACTTTTTTTTTTTCAGTTTATTTGCTCGAGTAGCCCTACCGCTGTTGTATCTATGTACGTGCATTGTTTTTTCCAATGTTTCTTTTTTATTTCAGTGCTTTTTTAAGTTCGATCACAACAAAAACAGCAGCAGTAACAACAACACCGATAAAAGTTGCGCACACTAAAAGTTGGAAAGTTAAGAAAAAATAATAAATTGACACATTTAGATTCAGAGTTTGAAATGAAAAAATGAAAGAAAACGAATCGTCATGCAACCAATAATAAATTCGATTTGGAAATTGCATGGAAAACTTTTTATTATCACTCTGGTTTGAAACTTTTGTTCTTTGCTTTTATCGTTAAAAAAAAAAAAAAACCCAAAATGCTAGATACCTACAAGTATCGGATATAGTATATATCATGGATGCGCATCCTATAGCTCAAATAGCTCTTTTAGCTCTTACAACAATAACAAAAAATATTGAGCTCATCTCGAGCTCTTTCCGTTATTCGATCAAAATTATTTTGGTCCGCAATCACCACATGTATTTTGTTCCTGTAATTTTTTCTTCTACACATCGACTCGTTCAACCCTTGCCGTTGCTTAAGTAAAATAATTTCGGTCCGCAACCACCGCATGTATTTTGTTCCTGTAATTTTTTCTTCAACACAATTTATTGTTTGTGTGATTTTATTTTCAATTCATTTGCTCTTTCTTATGCTTTCTGAACACAACACATTTTTGTTTTTGTTTACATGCAATTAGCTTGCCGCCGCTATTTCAAAATTTTCGTCAATACTAGGAATTTTTCCCAAAATATTTTTAATTTTTTTACCTAAATTGATGCTGTTGTAGCCGCCAGCTCGCGAAACAATTTTTGTGCGCATCCCTGGTATATATAGTATATATTATATACCCTTCCCAGTCCTTTTATTATTGATAGAGCTAGATGACACTTTATGAATGCATTAGATATTAAACGGCCATGCCTATTCAGTGGCGTTCCGTACACATTTGGCACCCGTGTTGAAGAGGTAATTTACCGCCCGCTACCTAACGAACATATTTTATCCAGTGTACCAAAAAATTGTATTTACTTAAGACTTTGCGCCCGGGGTGGCCGTCCCCTCCCCTCCCCCGTAGGCATGCTTATGGACGTATGTATGTATATCGATTATTTGGTTTCGCGGGAGGAGAAGGGAAGAGTTGATGCGGTGGTCTGTGAAAGAAATAATTTGAGCCGCAAAAGGCTTAAGCCAGGTATTCGAAAAAGCCACATTAATATACATACAATAGACATGAAATAACTGAATTCCCATGTGAACACCAAGCGCGGATCCAGGGGAGAAATAGGGTCACGTGCCCCCCCAAGCACTCAAGATGAATCACTGAAAATAATGACAAGATCACTACAAGCTTTCCATTTATCATTCTTTGAAATTGATACATGTTTATAAATTCAATAATACTTTTAAAAAATTTGCAAAAAAAATACTATCAATAATACATTTAAGACGTCTAGGAAAAATTTTCTAGACGCCGAGGCTTTTTTCTGCAAAACGTAACGATTTATTCTCCGTTTACTTCTATTTTCTGATGAATATTAGCAAGAGCTAAAACATTAAGGCGATTTTCATTCAAGTAAGTTTTCAACCTTTTTAATATAGAGAAACTCCTTTCCGCTGATGCTGAAGTGACTGGCAGTGTAGCCAATAATCTTAAAAGTTTCACAACGTGCGTTTTTTTTTTGCACAGTACGTATGCCACAAAAAATTTCCCTTTCAACATACATATATGGAGCTCCTATTGCTTAAATCTTCTTCATGGATTAGAGCAGCTTGCAAAACCTCTTGGATAGGGCGTTTTGTTGTAAAAGCAAGGATGAGATATTCTAGTGGTAAGATTTTCAGCCATTCAGCTTTGAATCTCACCTTCAAGAAATTCGTCATATGGTCTAAACATGGATGCTACAAAGCCATAATTGCCTATTCACTTACTTAAAACTATTTCCACCAATAAATATGAAATTATAAAAACATTCAAAAAAAGTTAGCATTAATAAATAAATTAACATATGACACCATCCTGTTGTTTAAAATTGATCGTATGTACTGATTCACAGGCATATCATGCATATGGGATGGGAAATCCTCTCTTTTGATTTAAAACAAGTGTTTCAGTTTATTTTTTAACATATTGTTACGAAATTTCTGTCCCTTTGACGATAATTTCGATCTCTCACACTTTTCTGAGTTCGATCACTGGATTGTGTAACAATTAAAAACACACAAAATTATTTAGTTATAAAATGGTTTATTTTATTAACGTTCAAATTCTAATATTAATTTAACACTGTATAGAAAACTGTTTTGTTCTACTACGGATCACACTGTATTCACTTTATTGCTTACTGCTTCGCTGGTTTAATTCTACTGTGTGCTCAGCTCAGATGACAACCCTTTTTATACTGCAGTCATCACTCTCTCGAATAATCCAGTACCTTCTAAGTGGCGTATATTCTACCATTTTCTACAACCCACCAGTGCTACTTTGTAGCGTGCATTCTACTACTATCCACAATTCACCACAATGGTGAATGGTGCGCATGGCGCACTGACGTTGAGCTAGCTATTATGCTAGATGTTAGATGGCGTTGTACGTTGTACGACGGCGATAATTTCTCTCGGTTGTTGACTTTTTGTCTGTTCAGTTTATTATTTTGCCGCTAGATGGTGCTAGTATGTTTATGCTAGCTAGTATCGTTTAGTTTTCTTTCGTTGGTATTTATTTCAAGAGTTTTCTAGCATAAACCAAATTTCGCTACACTGCCCTCCGCTTAAACTTGTTCGTCCCGAACAAGAGTCTCTCCGTCCCTAGTATAAGGTGCCAGCCTTTCGATGTGGACTACCTTTAATTTATTTTTGTTCCCGGGGTATTTTCGGATTCGATACACAACATCATTAATCCTTGTGACGATCCGGAAAGGTCCATCCCAGTGAGTCCGAAACTTAGGAGACAAGCCTCGTTTCCGTTGTGGGTTGTGTAGCAGCACTAATTGACCTTTCTTGAACCTTTCAGTATTTGCTCGCAGGTCACACCGAGCTTTCATCTTGTCGCGATCTTTATCACGCTCTTTCTCACGTTCCTTTTTACGCGATTTAGAACGACGTCTAGAAGACTTCTCCCGACTTCGAGAACGTTCTCGGCGTGACTGCTCTCGTTCTCGCTCTTTCTCATGTTCGCGGTCCCTTTCTCTTCTTCTGCGCTCACGATCTTTATCTGGCCGTTCTGGATCCTCCTTTTCAACTTTATCTCTTTCAGCGCGCTCTCTAACCTCCTCTCGTTCACGTTCTCTGTCGCGTTCTTCACGCCGTTCGCGATCACGCTCGCGATCTCTTTCACGTTCCCTTTCACGCTCTCGTTCACGATCACCACGATCCCGATCACTGCGCTGGTCCCATCTTACCTCCTCTTCAGGCAAAACGTTCAAACGGCGCACATCAACTGTTCCAGCTTTATTTTCCGTCCGTGAACATTCAATTTTACATAGACGACGGAAAAATGCATCCGCATTTTCATACTGGCTTTCTTTGCGATGTGGTAGTCGTTTCTCAGGCTCCCTCTCCGGAATCGAACCCTGATTCCACGTGCGCGCCTGCTGCTCGCTACCATTTTCGCCATCGTCCACCCTATTTTCAATTCTTCTTTTTGGTGAATGTGATGCAGATCGTTTACGACATGATTCGCAGTCACGTGCCATGTGTCCGTGCTTACCACAGTTGTAGCATTTTCCGCTGAAGCTACTGCTGGCGAACGATGAACTTTTCTTTTTAAAATCCACCTCCATCCGATTTTCAATTTTTCTTCTTGGTGAACGTGATGCAGATCGTGATTTGCAGTCACGTGCCATGTGTCCCTGCTTACCACAGTTGTAGCATTTTCTGCTGAAGCTACCGCTGGCGAACGATGAATTTTTCTTTTCAGCCTCCACCTCTATCCGACGAGTTTTCAGTGATGGGCGGCATGTCAACGCAATCATCTCTTCAGTGAGGGCAACCATTACTGTTTCGTTTAATGTTGTCTTCGGGCTCCGCATTGTTTCGCGTTTTGTATCTAAGTCACGTATGCCGTCAATAAACGCCTCTATTTTGAATTTTTCAGCTACAACACTTAACTCGTCAGGATAGGAAAGGTGTGCCAATCGCTCAATATCCGCAGCATACTCCTGCAAGGACTCACCAGATTTCTGGATACGACTTTTCAACTCCAATCGGTGAATCTGCTTCATGTGGTCACTGCCATATTTTCGCTGTAAGGCATCCATGACCGCCTTGTAATTTTTCTGCTCCCCCACTGGAACTGTTTGCAATACTTCTGCAGCTGCGCCTTTTAATGCCACAATTAGCGCTGCAGCTGCGCTTTCGTTATCCCAACGATTGTGACCAGATGTTGTTTCGAACTGGAGCTTGAAAACACTAAATGGCGTTGTTCCATCGAATGAGGGTGCCTTAAGCCTCTCTGCGCTGATTTCTCTTATAACTTGAGTGGTTGGTTCACTTATTTCCAACTGTTGAATCCTTTTATTAACGTCCTCAAAATTATTTTGAACTTTTTCAAGATTATTTTGTACTTTTTCAAGATTATTTTGAACTTTTTCCTTGAATGATTCAACGTCAACTTGTAACTCAGTCATTTTTGCGTCGAAGCCATTTACCATTTTGGCAACCTCCGTTCGAACAGCTTCGTGGATCTGCGTCGCATTCTGACTTAAGCTCTGATCAATTTCTTCCCGAACCGCCTGGATCTGCAGCGCGTTCTGACTTAAGCTCTGATCGATTTCCTCCCGAACCGTCTGGATCTGCAGCGCGTTCTGATTTAACTTCTGGTCCATTTGCAGTGCATTTTGACTTAAGCTCTGACCGATTTCCTCCCGAACCGTCTGGATCTGCAGCGCGTTCTGACCAATTTCTTCTCGAACGGCCTGGATATTGCTATTCATCTGTAGTGCATTTTGACTCATTGCCTGCGTCATCGCCATTAACATTTTCTCGAACTTTGACATATCTACAACTTCACCACTTGCTGCTGGTCCAGAAGTTTCTTCCACTTTCGCTGCTGATTCTGATACATCACTATAAAATTCATGCTCTTCCAGGTTTACACCTTGAGCCTCAAGAGCCTGCCGTAATCGTTTCTGCAACTCCACCTTTCCGCCAGTAGATTGCAGATTCAGCTGCTGCAACTCCTTCTTCAGTTGATCCACTTTCAGATCTTCAAACTTAACCATTTTTATTTATTTTTTTTTTTTTTAATTGATTGTTAATTCTTTTTACACAATCCCACTTCTGACACCAATTGTTACGAAATTTCTGTCCCTTTGACGATAATTTCGATCTCTCACACTTTTCTGAGTTCGATCACTGGATTGTGTAACAATTAAAAACACACAAAATTATTTAGTTATAAAATGGTTTATTTTATTAACGTTCAAATTCTAATATTAATTTAACACTGTATAGAAAACTGTTTTGTTCTACTACGGATCACACTGTATTCACTTTATTGCTTACTGCTTCGCTGGTTTAATTCTACTGTGTCTTCAGCTCAGATGACAACCCTTTTTATACTGCAGTCATCACTCTCTCGAATAATCCAGTACCTTCTAAGTGGCGTATATTCTACCATTTTCTACAACCCACCAGTGCTACTTTGTAGCGTGCATTCTACTACTATCCACAATTCACCACAATGGTGAATGGTGCGCATGGCGCACTGACGTTGAGCTAGCTATTATGCTAGATGTTAGATGGCGTTGTACGTTGTACGACGGCGATAATTTCTCTCGGTTGTTGACTTTTTGTCTGTTCAGTTTATTATTTTGCCGCTAGATGGTGCTAGTATGTTTATGCTAGCTAGTATCGTTTAGTTTTCTTTCGTTGGTATTTATTTCAAGAGTTTTCTAGCATAAACCAAATTTCGCTACAATATGGTGTGTACATTATGGTGTTTATTTTGAACATTTTGTAGATTGAATTTTTTGCCTTTACTTATAGACGGAGAGCCCGCTGTAGAAAAGTCGAGTGTATAAGATTACACCATGAGGCCTATGCCAAATGATAGAGCTCGATGAGCCTAAATAGAATATCTAGGGTTGCCTTGCCAAAGGCTGTCCCGATGGCCGAAAAAAACCAACTTTTGGCCGACTTTTTTCTTAATAAAAAGTGTATAAGATTACAGCATGAAATTGGTGTCAAATGATAGAGCTCGATGAGCCTAAAAATAAAATATAGGGTTGCCTTGCCAAAGCCTGTCCTAAACTAGGGTTGTCTCGCGTTTTTTGGGCCAATTTTTTTTAATAAAAAGTGTATAAGATTACAGCATGAAAGTGGTGTCAAAAGGTAGAGCTCGATGAGCCTAAATAGAAAATATAGGGTTGCCTTGCCAAAGCCTGTCCTAAACTAGGGTTGCCACCCGTTTTTTGGGCCAATTTTTTTTAATAAAAAGTGTATAAGATTACAGCATGAAAGTGGTGTCAAATGATAGAGCTCGATGAGCCTAAATAGAATATATAGGGTTGCCTTGCCAAAGCCTGTCCCGATGGCCGAAAATGCCCGAAATTTAGCCAATTTTGCTATTCTAATTAAAACTGTACTACATAACAGCTCCAAATGTATGCCAAAAGATAGAACATGTAGAGGCCTAAATATAATACCTTGGATTGCATTGTTGAATCCTGTCGCAAACATGGGTTTTCACCGGTTTTTGGGTCAATTTTTATTAATGAAGATAATAGCTTGAAATTTGTGGACAGGCTTTGGCAAGGCAACCCTATATTTTCTATTTAGGCTCATCGAGCTCTACCTTTCGACACCCATTTCATGCTGTAATCTTATACACTTTTTATTAAGAAAAAAGTCGGCCAAAAGTGGGTTTTTTTCGGCCATCGGGACAGGATTTGGCAAGGCAACCCTAGATATTCTATTTAGACTCATCGAGCTCTATCATTTGGCATAGGTCCCATGGTGTAATCTTATGCACTCGACTTTTCTACAGACGGCTCTTGGACTATTAAGCTTGAGGAATAAAAACAATTGTCTCAATATTTGAGCGCTTACAGGTTTGAGCTAGGAAACCTGTAAACGGCACGAATAGAGTTTATGCTTGATTTCTTTGAAATCTAACGAAAAAACCAACTTATTAAAATAAAGAAAAAGTCTGCTTTAGGTGCCAAGATATAGCGTTTAAGGTGGTATTTTCAGAGAGAAAGATTGGTTTTTTTTTATATTAAAAGTTCGGATATTAGAAATTAAATAAATTTGTTTTATTTGCATTTTAAAATTTATTGACCTGAAAAGCCTACAATTTTTAAATTCAAAACATAATTTTAAACTTGGTGGAACATCAACACACAAAACTAGAATAAGATTTGGTGTTTTATGAAGGCCTTATTCAATTTTTCTCTCTGAAAATACTTTCGCTGTGAAACTCAAGCACATGTTTTGTCTGTCCTTCACGAAATTTTTGTAACCATAGACTTTGCAGCAAATGCACTAAGATTAACATATATACATATACTTTTTTATTTTTCTTCTAAAAACAATTCTTAAAAATACTTAAGAAAACTGTATCTGTACCTTGAATTTAAAAAAAAATTAAGTCTTTTGATAATCTTAAAATTAAAATCATTAGATGTATGTTACTCCTATGAGGTTTATCTTCTGGGATTGCGTTAAAATTGATTGTTTTCAGACAGTTTTTATAAGCATCAAACATTTTTTGAGTAAGATGCTTTCAAACATTGAAAAATTTGCAATTTTTGTAATGGTGTCTTTTGGATTAAATTTCAAGGATGTTCGTAATACTGGAAAAATAATAATGACTTTCAAATTAACCAGGAGTTATTTTCAACAAAAAATGTCTTATGCTCTTAAATCAAAAACTCTGACTCAATTGACTTTGATGATCGAATATAAAAAATATTTTGAAAACATTTGGTGGTCATGAAGCATTATTAGAACTAGAACTTTTTTATATTTACTGATCAAACTATCAAGAGGAATTTTTTAAGTTAAGCAAATATCTTTGCCCAGAAGGCACTTTTGTATCCTATTTTCAAGCTTCATTATTCTTCCTATAAAACCTATTCTTACTTAAAAATTTAACCCATTAATAGCCACTGTAACTGCTTGGGTACAGAATGTTTAAACAGCAGTAAATTCAATCAGAAAAAAAAAATTTTGCAAAGTTTATTGCGCAATTTCTTCATACACACTGTGCTTAAAAAATACACATAAATAATGAAGGGAAAGCGAATATCGCTTATCAATATTTTGCTTTGTTTTGATACTTCATTGTCGATTTTGCGTATTTTGAGGAGATCTTTGTTAATAAGTCTTTTAAAAATTAAAATTAAATTAAAAAAGTTTGGTTTTGGTTTGAAATACAAAACACTTGTATTTTCCTGGTTTTAACGAGTTGAATCGAAAAATTTACAAACAATTTAACGAATTCTTATATATTCTGCAATGTACCCGCTTGGGTTTAGACTCAAAAACCTACTGATTAAATTTTTCTTTTGTTTTTTTTTTTCACATTTTATAATTATTTTATGATATTCTCATAAACATGAAATACACGAAGGCGATGATTTTTGATTTTAACAGGTCTTGGCCTTTGATGGGTTAAGTTTAACTTCCTATAATCAAGAATTAACATTTTCCACAATTCTTGAAATTAAACACTCAAATGCCCTTGTTGATAAATGGAACGAGAAATTCAAAATTTTCTGAAAAAGCCGGTAATCGTATGATTTTGGTTCTTAATGAGCAAAAACAAAAGGTCATCACAAAACAGAAACATCTATTTTTTTAGTAATGACGAAGCAGAAAGATCCTCATCTTTTTTGTCTTTAGAAAAATTTTCCTTTCAAGAAAAAATTGTTTAATTTTGGGATGGCCGGAAATTCTTTACTGTCAACTTGGCAACCCTGGGTATGGATGTGACAAAAATACTTACCGATCTTTCCGGAAAATTATCCTACGTATGGTTGGACAAAAAAAAAAAAGATAGATTTACCTTCAAATTCGCAGCCCTTGTTAAGAAATTTTCATTATAACCCGCCGCTTCCTAGGAATGTTATTTTCCATACAAACAGCAAACTCGAATAGGAAAAAAAAAAATTTATTATGTAATGAGATATTACAACTAAAAAGAAAAACATAAAGAAATACGTTCTTTCAAAAATTTGCAGCCACCTAAAATCCTCTGCTTTGGAACCGGTCCTTTTTGACAGTACCCTTTATCTGCCCATGGCACTGTAGTGTAAATTATCAGCAATAAATATGGTTTAATCAAGAATTTTGCACTGCTACACACGCTACAAAAATGCTGTTAATTAATTCAAATTAACAATGCAACAGCCCAATTTAATCCTCAGGAATTTCCAAGTAGCCATAACTTCATTCGTAAATAAAATAGCGTGAAGTCAAATGTCCTTCCCGGTTGGAAATATTGAGTTGTTACTTTTAAGTTTGACGGTCGTATCACGGTCGCTTTAGTAAAAATATTTCTCCCTGAGCACTGTGATAGAAAATTGAAAATGTTATTTGCCTACCGTATCTACACCCCAATGTACACAATGAATCTGTGCACAATTTTTGTGACGATTTTTCACTTAACATTTTCAAAAAAGATAATTGAAAATCCTTGCTCGACCACAATTGCAAAATTCGCGTACACAATTGCCGAGCGATTAGCCGTTAAAATTATAGATGCCATCTAATTAGAAATTCTGCTCGATGGTGGCTGGCAGCGCGCATTCATTTCTTGTGCTTCTGGTAGATGCTGACTGGTACGCGCGCGGTTGCGGTAACAAAATACAAAATTCAAGCTGAATATTTAATTTAATTAACACGAAACCATTTAAATGTCCTCTGCACTGAATTAAATTCATTTGCTGCGTTTTCACAGTTGGTATTTATGGCATCGAGTGAATCTAAGGATAAACATTACCCGATACGGCGACAACAGCGGCAGCAACGAAGAACAAAGTTTTTGCCATTGAAATAAATCCAATGGGTTTTAAATTGTCCTGCGGAACTATTGTAGTAGCAATTGTATTGCTTAGAAAATAAGAGGAAATCTAAAGGAATTTAGGAAATATTTATTATGTAGTTTCATTCTAAATAAAGTATCATTAGGGCGGAATGTTCTAAATTTCAATTGTAGTGATGAAAATTTTAATACTAGGGGCAGCTGTTCTCCTCCATAGAAGCTGTATGTTACAAGAGGAGACTGATGCGAACAGCTTATCAGCTGAAATTTTAAAATCTTTAATTTACGAAATTTATGAAAAACATTTTAAATTTCAGAAAATCTCTAATCAAAAAAGATAATAATAATAATAATCAAACGGAAACAATATATCCGACAAAAATTAAAATTACAAATTAAATGAAATAAATCTTATAAACATATTTTTATAAAAACCTTAATATATTGACAAAATGACAACAGAAATGTGATGTGTGTAATAATAGTGTGTTTCGAAATTGGAAATTCATTTGGTCATCATCTTGAATATGATGAAAAAAAGCAGGATAATAATAATTTTAAAGTATTCACACTGAACCAAATCGCGTAGGTGTTATTGAAGAAAAAATTTAATAAATATTGCACGAAAAATATAACCGAATTGTCAAAATTTTAATTAAATTGAAAGAAAATTATGTTAAATTTGTAAATAATTTCGTTTTTAATCCAAATTAAAATTTTCTTCAATTTAACTCATTTCGTATATTATTCAATTTAACGAAATTTCTTAAATTCGACAAATATTTAAGGAGAGACAACGTTTCCTCTACAGGAAATTTTGGTTTTGGCATTCAAGAACATATTGATTTGGGAATAAAGTGTGACCCTTCAATTGGTATTTACGGGTTGGACTTTTACGTAGTACTTGGTCGTCCATGGTACAATTTAGCCCATTGTAAACGGCTGTCAGGTAACGTTGGATTCCCACATCGTCTTACAAAAGAAGATGCCATGAAGTGGTTCCAGCAGAAATATGATGGAATTATATTGAACAGCAAAAAAAAAATAGTATGAAGAATTGAAAATATTTTGTTCATATAATTTGTTTCTTCAAATCTACAAAACCAAGTTTGAATTTTATTCAAATTGAAGAGATTTTGTTCAATTTAATATTAAACAGGTTGGTTGAATTGAAGAAAAGATTTCAATTTGAATAAATTACGAACTTTGCTTCGTAAAATTGAAGAAAATTTCGTCAATTTGAATAAAACACGAAATTAGTTTTTATTAGTTTCTTCTATTAAAACTAAACACAAAATGGATTCAGTTTATTTCTTTAATTTAAATAAAATACTAACCAATGATATAGCATTGGGTGTTTACGAGTGCCAAGGGGGGCTATAACGCCGGGCCACGGCCCCAAGGGGCCTTATCAGCAAGACATGGTGCTTTACAGTAATGGCGAAAGGCCATTGAGGCCAGTGGCGGATCCAGGATTTCCAGGAGGGGGGGGGGGGATAAAATTTTCTTAAATCAAAACACACGTTGATTAAATTTTTCAACGACCAATATTTATATTTTTTGACATAATAAAACAACCTTATTAGTATTTCAGTCAAGGGTTTCAAGACGGCGAGGTTTCTTCTGGCAAATTAATTCAACAATTTCAGCTGAGCTGATATAGATTTCTTTATGAATATTTTCCAGAGCCAATCCATTCAAGCAGTCTTCTGTCATTGTAAACCTTAAATACAATACAATCTCAATCATTTTAATATAGAAAAACTTTGTTCTGTTGGAATTGTGACAAATACTTGCAGTAGAATTGTGATGCATTGGAAGAACGATTCCATTTTTTTTTTTTTGGTTTTGATAACACCTTTTACAACAAAAAGATCCGATTTCTCATATACTTTTTTCTATGTATTTTAGGGCGTAGATTCCAAAAATGACAACCATTTTTTTTTTTCTTAAGAATCGTTTTCGAGATATCAAAAAAAAAAATTTTTTTTTCTGCACTTTTTTCATTTATTTGGATCATTTTTTTTTTCTTCAGAATCCTTTTCGAGGTATCCCCAAAAACCTTTTTTTCTACACTTTTTTCATTTATTTGGTCAGATTTCTATGAATTTTTTTTTTCGACCTAAATCAGTTGCACACTATTCAAAAATTCTTCTCCACAATCGGACCGATCTCGAAAATTCTTATATTTATCAAAGTTTTTTTGAGAATTTAAAAAAAAGCGAAGAGGACTTACATTTCGGAAATCAAGTTTTTTTTTAAGTGAACTGAAAATAAACGGTGAAGGCTAAAATGTTTCATAAAATTTTTTCTTTTAAGAGCATCTATGCGTTACAAACGGGATGACAAAGTATTTATACACTCAGTGGTGGGTATATTTTTCTTTTTATTATTTATTTATTTACGAGCGGGGAAGAATTAATTAAGTGTCAAACTCAGCAGCGATTGAAGATGCTTCATTAAAAATATCATCAAATGACGTTTAATTTTTTCGCATTTCTGAAAATAGGTTGATAATTTGTTTGACATGAGTACAGGCTGAAGAGATTTGTAGTGTCGGATCTTATAGTTTGCGACTGAGAGACAATATAGAAACAATTTACAATTTTCAGAATATGTAACGATACTAATAAATTGGAGCGTGCTATCGAAGCTGAAAGTTGGACAGCTTTTGAAAACGCTTCGGTTTCCTAGCTTTGTTCTAGTTTTTTTCACTCCCAGGGGAGCTTCAGCTCCTATAGCTCCCCCCTTGTATCCGCCACTGATTGAGGCCATACATATAATAATAGATGTGAAGGCTTAACCAACAAAAATGTGGTAATCATATCATAAGGTTTTTCGAAATCGAAAGCTTATATCATCAATATTCATACGATGGTATTTATCTGAAAATTATGAATTGATTTTTTTGAAAAACTCATGCTCGAAATTTGCAAGGGTATAATTAAATATCAAACATCGTATTAAATATAATTACCAAGATCGTTGATTAGGTGATAGGTGGAGTAAACTATAAAAGCAAATTGAAATAAAAAGGATTAGCAAATTTTATACTACGCTATAAAATTTATTGAAAATAAAATAGGGTATAATTCAATGTACTTATCTACTACTTAATCCCGCGATGTGTTCTCTTGTAGATTATATTTACGTGTTTGTCCAAAGTGGAAAATGTACTTATTTGGTTTGTGGGTCCAACGTTGAATACCTGTGGTATGTACTAGTTGTTCAGTCCAATGTTGAAAACTTGTATTTATTTGTGGGTCCAAAGTTATGTAATTAATTGATGATTTTGGTGATGTGAATATTGTTGTAATTGTGAAACCGTGGTGTCTTCTGTTGTTAATCACTTTATGTTGAATTTATGTTGTTTGGTGTTTTGTTTGTTTCGTGAAATTGTACGTAATACGTTGTTAATCACTTTATGTTGAATTTGTGGTTTTATGTTAATCGGCTGGATATACGGTGACTTGTTGAAAATCAATGACGATAGCGGGCTCGTTAAAGGCTCACGAGACCCGAGGTGATCGCAGCGCCATTTATACCGTTGACGGACAGTAGAACAAACAGCGTAAATTAGGCTGTGTTCACACTGTTTACATACATCGTATTTAACGACTTGGGGACTCTATTGCCCCTAAGCTAAACAGAAATCTTAATTTTTGTTATTGATTATTCCAAATTTTATTTATAAAAATGTCCTTTTCAAACCCACCATGCATAACATAACAGATCATCAATTTTTCCAATTTCAACAGATAATTTAGACACCTTTTGGTGACCCCATTAATCCTGCATTGTGCAATTGGATAAGTAAAAAAACTTAACAGTATTTAAATCACAAAAACGCTCTTAAGGAGTTTCTTTGATCCTACTATGAAAAAAAAAAAAAAAAAAACGCCACCGGGGAACAGCTCCCATTTCCATTAAAAGTATCAAACAAAATTTTAGATCTGTAAGTTTCTTTACGCTTTTGTAGGCAATGACGCGCCAGTAGGATGTTCACCTTCTACATTAGGTAAGTGCCTTCAACTCAAGTGTTTTTGGAGAAGGCTCATCAATGTTTGCAACAACTAAGTGGACTTAATAAATAAGTGACCGCTGATGGCCATAGATTTAAAGACGCATTTTTATTGAAGTCGCCTAATTGTTCAAAAAACTGCAAAGTTTCTATCTGTTCAAAATTATAAGGACTGTCCCAAATAAATTGTTCCTTTTTTATTTTGTTTTATTATACTCTACCTGATAATCTTTTAGGTCCAAGAAGACACAATATTTGATCTATATAAATCGACGTTTAATATGATGAATAACACTTGGTGATAGCACTTTTAAGGACAAAGATGTCGATCAAGCAACAAAAAGTTCGCTAACTCATTTTGTACACATACCTGCAAAATCCAGAATTAAAATATTCAGCTATAGCAAAAATAGTTCATGCATCAGGAAGAACTGTTTTGAAAAAAGTTAGCTGAAGACATATAGAGTTCAAAAAGTACCAGACCGTTCTGATGAAAAGCAGATGATGGCTGAGATACAAGCCCGAAAGTTGTATGAAAGCTACCTGACTAAATTTGATTGCTGCGTTTTGAACGACGGAAGTAACGTCAAAGCAGATTTTAAGCCGCTACCTGAGCACAAATATTAAACGTCACTTCAAGTAAATTCAAGGAGAAAAAAATTTCGAAATTTTCGAAGCAATATATGGTTTGGCAGGTCATGTGTACCTGTGGCCTCAGAAGAAGCATCTTTGTTACGCAAGGCACAATCAATTCAAAAGTTTATATAGACGAGCGCCTCGAAAACGTGTTCTACCATTTATTCGTGCACATGAAGGTACAGTGATGTTCTGGCTCGATTCATCAACCTCTCATTACTCTGAAGCTACGATGGAATGGTATCAAAGTAAAAAGATCAATTTTGTACTAAAAATATCAAATCCGCCCAACTGCCCAGAGCTTCGCACACTTGCTCTAATGAAAAGATCTCTTTGAAAGAGTGGTAAGACTAAAAAAAACTTACAAGACTTTAGACTTAAGTGGAAAAGATCGATCCGTACTGTCGATGAAACACCTGTACAAAATCTAATAAAGAGCCTTAAGAAAAAAGTTTTTATGAAAAATAATGTTAATAAGTTTTTAGATATTTATATTCTTAACACTAGCCATTATTAATAAAAAAAAAGAAAAAAGACCAAAAAGTTCATTGGGTATTTTTTTATAACTGAAAATAAAAAAAAAAAACATTTTTCTGGGACAGTCGTTACTTAAATAGGAGAAATATTAAACGTTTTAAAAGAAAATAGTAAGTCTTTACTCCTGTTGCATTGATTCTTTGCTTAAATTGAAGTTAATTTTTTATGTATTTTAAATGCTCATCTAACATATTTCCTTTGCAATTTGATTAGCTTGTATTCTTTCCTTTAGTGGCAAACTATTATATTAAGCACACATCAACACACCCTTCAAACCAAACTCACATCTATATTCATTATGTTTGGTACATTCCATAAAGTGGGTGTAAAGGATTCCCATACAGAGCAAAGTCACAAGCCAACCACATGTTTGAATATGTCAACAATACGCATAAAAATTCCACAAATACGGAAGAGATATTGGTACGAATCGCACATTGAAAACAATATTGAGCTCAGTAGAAATTTTCAAAAATAATGAATTCCCAGAATTCAAACATTTTTGTCGAAATATTTAAGAGCCGATAAGAAATTATCGCTGTATTAGTTTCATGTATATTAGACCGGATCAAAATTTAGATTCATCCAGACACCGACTCAAAAGTCATTTTTTTTTTCGTTCCAAGAAAAACCAATGGAGCGCTTTTGATTCTCCTGAATGTCCTTTTTGTCTAAAAAAAAACGTGTTTTTTGCCCGTAACTTTTATTCTTTCACAGAATGGATACCCGAATACTAATCGACCCGGTCTAATATACATATGCCGCATGGTAAATATATGGTTCTGGGTACATGATACATACTTTTCATAATCAAATTTCGATTTTTATAAATGGTAGGATTTGAAGCATGACAAACTATGACGATAGACAATTTCTCAGGCTTAGAATGCTGGAACACTAGATTATCGCTGCTGATGTTGTGTTTGATATTTAAGATGTCAACCAAATATATTGAAAAAAAGGACCTCCTGTGGTCTATAGATCCGAGATTAGAGAGTTAAGTTTTAGTGGGTATCAAATGTGCTTGAGTGGTAAATATTTTAATCCATCGCTATGTATATGAGTATTCAGAAGCCATATATCATTTTTCATTACGAATAAAATCACAATCAAAATAAAAAATTTAAAATTTGCGTTATCTCACTTTTGTTTTGATCATGCGAAATCTGCGATTATTATACTATGAAGGCACAACCCCTTCCGGTAGTGTGGTATGCATTTCATGAGCGAGAGAACACAAGTCGTACAAGTAGTTTCCTTGAATTGAAACTATGTATACGAACTTCCTCAGGCTGATGGTGTCAACTTCAGCTTTCCCAAGGGAAAGCAATTTGCCATACAGTGGTTTGACAGGCGAATCCTTTGGGGGCAGCAGCAGCAAAGGCATCACTAAACATACCAATTCCATGCTGTTAATTCAACAACACAGATACAAGTAAAAAAAATCTACAACAACTACTAAGTATCTGCGGTTAAACATCCATAAATCAAATGTTTGTCGTCCTCGAATGCGGAAAATATGGTCAAAAATATTTAAGATATCCCATTCATGGTCAGTAGAACTTGCACAGTGGCAATTGTGTGAAGTGCAAGAGTGAACCTTAATTGAAAAAAAAAAAAAAAAAATTCTATCGATTTCAACGATTCAATAAAACTTCTTGTAGAGAGTGTTGGGGCCAAAACTGTAGGCTGAAAGGATAATTTTTGCATGTTTTTTTTAATTTTTTCCGTTATTGTAACTCAATTTTATATATTAATTCTATATTGCGTTACGTTAACAATAACCCTGATCTTATATACATTTTTAATTTCAATAAAAATAACTTTTGGTTGATATTAATAATTTGCACTAAGATAAAATTAAAAAATCAAGAAAAAATAGTGCCAGCACTCTAAGGCTGATGTTGTTTGAAAGAAATTACATTATATTGCTGCAAATTTTGTGTTGTGGTCCGCCGTCTATATACTTCTAAAAAAAATCTATAGTCGTCAAAAGTATTAATTAGTATCGAATAGAATCAAAAAATTGAAGAGTGTTGAATAGTTTTAAGAAATATTAAAATATTCGATGGTGTCCAAAAATTATGAAAAGACCAAAAAGAGTTGAAGTATAGCAGATTACAGCAAATATTTAAGAGTGAGTCAAAAGTAAATTAACATATCGAAAATGCTTATAAGAGACAAAAAACATTCGATAGTATCTAAAAAGACTAAATAGCATATATAATTAAGTCTTTAGTTGGTTAAGCGGTTAAAAAGGCATCGATGCAAATAAACCATTCAAATTTTACAGATGATTTTTTGGCCACGAAAAAATAAAAACAAATGAAAAGTTTATGGTTTTAATTCACTTACGTAAAGCTTATACTTTTACGATAAAAAATAAGACCAACCAGAAGAAAATCAACTGTAAAATGACAAGGTTAGGAACGATAATTTTATGACAAGAACGACACTTCATTTCCTAAAATCTGTTTTTATTTGTGATTTATGAACAATTTTTGTGTGGATGAAGTTTCGTTTTTACCTTTAGGGCCAGCACATACTTACGATTAAATGGTTGGCCAAGTTTTTAATCCTACTTTATAGTTGGCTTACAGCAGGATTATCAAGTGACCGGGATAAGCTCGGTCAAATTAGAAATTTTCTAAATAGCCGGTAATTAGACAATTTTTGTGACTTGGACTTAAGACTTTTTTAATTTTTATCATCTTAGAGAGAAATACATTTTTTTCTTAAAGGCATGGAACTGCTTCTATACGACTTGCTAACTGAAAACTTTTAGATTTGCGGTCAATTATTGAGATTAGTAGGCCGAATAAACTGTTTGATTGGAATCCAATTGTTGACCAACTATTTAATTGTTTACTAACGCTTTAGTTTTAGGCAAATACGTACTGTCCAAAAATTTAATATCATTGAAATCAAATCGGGCCCAATGAGAAGTCCAAAATAACTTTAAGCCGCCCAAAATTAAAGACATAATAGCCTCAAAAACCTGGCGTACAATGGATATGAAGTCTTTTGCTGAGAATACGTTTTGAAAAATCTAAATATAAAATTAAAAAGTCTCAGTATGCACAAAACTCTTGGATCATTTTTGTATGAAATGATTATTTGTTGACGATTTTTATTTTTTTTTTGCGATTGCCTTAAGTGTTTTTGCCTTGATTCATTTTTTGAGCGATTCCCCCAAAAATGTTCATCAAAACGGAGGACAGCGTTTGAATGTTTTTATAAGTGAACGAATTTTACAACAAAAAAGGTCCACTCTTTCATCTATGCGGTTGACAGTATGCTTTAGTTAATAGATGTGCAGGCAAATAAAAAAAGGACCTCTTTATGCATTTAACTTTACATTTCTTTACTTGACTTTGACTTTCTTGCAGTATTCCTTAAATTGAAAGTTGACCTTAAAACCACAAATGGACATTAAAAGTGAACAGAGAAAACAACAAAAATGTTACAGTCATGAAGCGAAAAATTCCACTGGGGATGGTAAGTAAGTGGAACGAAAAATGTCACTTATTTTGGGTTTTTGTTTGAGGTACGAAAAATACTTAAGGTTTATTTTCTTTGTTGACCAAGTAATGCGAGTTTTTTTTTCAGTGTAATGGGTTGACATTTTTTAAAATATTTGTACATTAAAGCATTGTACTTGTAACTGTTATTGTGGTATTCAGATAAGAAATATTCCAAGCCTCGATTATGTCAACGAATGAAATTAAGCTTAAAACTGATATGTGTCTTGTGTGTGAAATTGCACTGCATTTTAGAATTGAAAGTCCTAGCGTGGTGCGGAAGCAAACAAATATATTTTACAAATATTAATGCAAATAATAGGAGCACAGCGCAGCCTCCACCGTATGCTTACAGAGTTCATCTCCATGAAAATGATTTTAAAATACCACAAATTATCCATTGATTTTAAAATTAGGCTCCAAAAAGAGTCTAAAATTTGTACATTGTGGGCTAAATAAACTATACAAAATTCATTTAAAAAGAGTCCCAGAACGCATCAAAATTTATTGGGCTGGACTCTTTTTGGAACTCTTTTTTAGACCCTTTTAAGTAAGAACGTTTCAAATCGGATAGACTTGTAGTTTCCCAGCTTATGTTCATACTTTGAGTTTTTTTTGAAAATAAGACTAAGAATTTCAAATTTTTGAGTTCTGACCGCTTATTATACTCTGATGAAATGCCTTTTTAAAAACTGTCTGCTTAATATTCCAGAACTTAATATGCATTTCGGAGCAAATCTTAGACTGCCGAAACTTGGACTTCGACCATTTTAATTTTAATCTTTAATATTGTAGGAGCGAATAAAAGCAATTGCAACCATAATGACAAGTACAACCATTTCCTTAGTACTATCCGTGCACATGTTTAACCTTTCAAAATATAAGGAAAACAGAACACTGGGATTACCATGTGTCCTCGAAGACATAGAAATTCTCTCGAATTTTTTTGTGCTCATAAATTTGAAAGCATTGGGAAAATACAAGAAAGCAAGTTACAAGATCGAAAACTTTTAAGTCAATTGGGTGAAAAACTTAAATTTTACTGTACATCCTGAATTTGTCTCTCGGCCTTCTGGTAACACTGAGCAAAATCAACTAACTACCCCGGAAGAGTGGAAAATGTACATAATATACATATGTTTGTTGGCACATTCGTATGTATGTACTTATATATGCAAGCAGGAGGCACAGGATTTACAATTGAAGTTCACACTCGCAAACACATGAACAACACATACATACGAAATAAAACAAATACATATACAAAGTATAGATGCCGCCACAGAGCTGTCAGTTCGAACTGAGTGGAAGAAGATTGATTACCGCCATGAAATTGTTTGCAAGTTGCTCCTGTTGTTGGTGTAGGGTGGATTTCTCGATTGAATTGCATACGAGATGAAAAAGAGTTGTTGCTGTCATTTCTATCGCTGTCGCTGTTGTTGCTGTTGTCAAAGCTGAAGTGACATCAAAACATTTGAAATGTAAACAAGTTTTTTAATATGTTCTGGAGCTCAGCGATACCCAAATGACAGATAACTTGGTTAAATTTTGTTGCTTTAAAATAAACTTGGATCAGATATAAAAAGAAAAACTCTTGAAAAAAAAAAGTATTTTGAAATTAATATTCACTTCGGAATGGTAAAAAAGATAAATCGACGTAATATTTATTTTTTTAAATTTCGATCACGTTTTAACGTTATGACATGTGTCGCAGATTCATGACTTGTGCTCATAACATGCATGCGAAGCGCCACCTAGGTGTTGCTTCTTTTTGTTTTTGATATGGCAACACCTGCCTGTTGGTCCTTCCGCAGTCAACAATGCGAAATTGTTTTGTTTATAAAAACAATAAATGGCAAAGCTTAAAAAATGAGCAAAAAAAATATAAAAAGCATTCAGAATAACAAAATAACAGCCGTGAAAAAATAGTGTGTACTTCACTTGAGAAAAGTATTTTCACGGCGTTTTAACCCCATTGTACCTTTAACGCTAGATATGTTAAAAGTTATCGATATTCATGATTTCAAAAAATAAGCAAAACAAATAAATAAAGTGCTTTCACTTGAGCTGACAGAGGTAAACTGCAGTTCAGAATTTGTTTCGGGGACTGCATTAGCCCCATCTTCAGTGAACATGAGTGTGCAGCTTAGAATGTCAGTGCTAAAATAAGTTTTAATTTCAATAGACATATTAAAAACTATGACAAGAACCACACAAAGCACTAACAAAGTTAATATTTTTCCGCATATTATTTTAATTGACATTATTTTAATAAACACACACAGTAAGATTAACTCGATATATGATCACAAAGCAAAGCAACATAAGTTTCGTGTATAAGCATGTCACTTATACTGTTTCGGATCGTCATCGTAAATCGACTTAAGTTGTTATGGCTTGTTGCCACCACTTGCAAGCGAACGTTACAGGAATTTTTCTTATATATTATTAACGCAATGCTTCATTCGGATGCCACCATTGTGAAGTGTTTCTGAAATGTTCCAAATTTAACGTTTCTAGTCTTTTAAATGAAATAAACGAAACATTATAAACGAAATCTTTCTCATGTAAATATTCTGAAGTGTTTCCAGTATAATGTTAACTGAATTTTTCTAATAAAATTTAACAATATTTTATGGTTCGATATCACTTTTCTGCTATCTGCTTTGTACTACATCAAATATAGGTACATGGCTAGTAAAGAACTGAGTAATGTTGCCAGGCTGGTTTTCTATTTGATGCTATGTTAATTATAGTTTTGTGTAATCTCATTGTCACTTATAAACTGAGAAATTTCACAAAAAATAACTGCATATTAATTATCAACCCAAGTGATGACGCGGGGAAACAATAATTTAGAGTAAAATAACAGGGCCATAAGCTATGCGATTAAAAAAAGCTAAGAAATTTCAGAATCCGATGGTTTTTTGTAGCTATTTCCTAAAGGTTTCTATAACGTTTCGAATGAAATAAAAACGTTGACATTACATTGCAGAGAGCTTTCTGAAATGGAAATGCAAGATTTCTGCAACGTAACTAAAACTTCATAAGATTTTATGGGAAAGATTTTTGAAAGGCTTATTAAACGTTACATGCGGAGTTTCGCTGACGTTTTTCGTCAAGTTCGAACTGCCTTTTTTTTGTGTCTACCTTGGAACCAGCATTACGTCTGACATCAACTTTACCACTAAATATTGTGCTACCAAAAGGCTATTCTTTAAAGTTACAGAAGAAAATCAAAGTGTTTTTCTTTGACTTTTATTCCACTTAAAAAGTGTAAGACGGTCGCGTTCGTCATCAGGGAAATGCCCATATGGAAATGTAAACTTGGAAAAATGGTAATTTTGGTGAAAATGTTGTCTGTAAGATATCTTAAGACTATGCATCTTCGACAGCAAACTCATCATCACCCTGTTTTGAACAGATTTTGCTTTTTGGCACTAAATTTATTGACGAACATAGCTAATTTCCTATCCGAATCTTTTCGATATCACTAGTTTGTTATCAATGTTGTTGGACATCATTAGATTAGGTCCCCTCTAAAATTTTAAAATATTTTTTTCTTTTAAATGCGTATAACATTTGTTTTATAAAATTGTGTATATGAATGTATGTTTAGCGATATTATGATTATCAAAGAAGTTCACATCGACAGTCGATGTTTTCTCTGCATAAAAGTATATCAATATCACACAGACAACAAGAAAAGCTCTCAGTGATTTGGTATTCAAAAAAGTACTTCCGCTGCCGCTTTGGTAGAAACAAAAAAACAAAGAAATCTTTTCAGCGCATGAATTGCAAATGGGGACAACAACTAGGACGCTTAAGCGCCAAAGCCTTTAGCGGAACCATCTCAAATGCACCTTTTTTTTTGCGCCGATTTTCGT
This sequence comes from Tricholauxania praeusta, assembly GCA_949775025.1. Classification (NCBI taxonomy): domain Eukaryota; kingdom Metazoa; phylum Arthropoda; class Insecta; order Diptera; family Lauxaniidae; genus Tricholauxania; species Tricholauxania praeusta. The sequence goes on from OX459029.1 coordinate 34,869,815, forward strand.
ATTATTGTCTTCGTAAAGTTTTCATGTGGCAAACATGTGAGTTTTTTTCTAGATGGAATTTTTTATTTTTTTCTTCCTGGCCGTGATGTTGTTTGTCGCATCTGTTGCTCCATTGAAGGTACAAAATGCTATTTTTCTGTTTCGCAGTTTTAAGGTGAACTTATGTTTTTTCGACAAAATGCTGTTCATTTTGCAGGTCGGTTTGAAAAAAGTTTTGCTTGGGGAAGTGGAAAGTTATCGTTTGCATTTAAGGTTAAAAGTTAAAACTGTGTATAGTATAAAAATTTTCTCTAAGCTCTCAAATATTTTTGATGGTTATAAATATATCAAAATACTTCAGTTCTTGTATATTTCCGACTTACATATACATACATATATGCAAATTTGAAAATGCTGGAAATATACTAAGTGTTATAAAATAATACTGGAAACTAAATTTTTCTTTATGGAACTATTTGCTTTGTATTTTAAAACTATAAGTTAATCCATTCTCAAGCAATAATTTTATGATAAACCGATATAAGGTTCAGTATTTTCCATCCTTTGAATGAACACGGCGAATAAATTAAATTAGGTTTTTCTACTTCTTTTTTTCATGCAGGATCAATTATGGCCTATAAAATGTAATGATGTCTAATAATAGAGTAACCACCAGAGCTGCATTGTGGCATTTTGATGGCGCTGCATGTTGTCCAACATTTACCTGTGTTGCAGAGTACTGCCGCAACGGATGTTCTGCATTTTGTCGTGCATGCACTCAGTTATTTTCATAAGCATATAATCTTATATACAGCACTTTTGTGTCTATAGTGTCATCACTAGAATATTAAGCCTCAAAAAATAATCTGATGTGAAGGAACAACAATCCCGATCTTTTAAGTATGTTTATATATCTTGCAACGTTGGGTCTGCTATATATTTATAGTAGGCAGGGCTGGATTAACCTTACAGGCAGAGTAGGCACGTGCCTAGGGCGGCAAGATTTAAAGGGCGGAAAATATTGGCGGGAAGTTTGAAAAATTGTTGCATTTTGTTGATTGAAAAACTTTTCAAATTTTGTTTTAATTGTGGTATGTTTTTCGACGAACAACGAGGACCTTTTTTTGAAAAAAAAGGACATTTATGGAAATAAAAAAAAGATAATTTTACCTAAAAAAAAAATTATTTGTTCTAATAAATGAAGAAGTTTTGAGGTTTTTGCGTTGTTTTGCCTCCATCTGTCAGTTGTATATTTTGAAGCGATGGAATGCCAATGATCACAGGTTTTAAGCTATTGAAATATCGTAATTCGAATGTGTTTTTATTTATAGATATCAATTTTCTATATACATATGTGTCGATATTTTTACGTATAGATTTTTCATAAAAAAAATGCAGTAAAATACATTACTCCCGAAGAGAATTTGTTTTGACCATTTTAAAATAGATCATACTCTTTCTTTTCTATTCGAAAGTGAACGTGACGGGTCTATATTTTTCCTCCCATTTAGAATTAAGCACGAAAGGTCTAATTTTCTTCCTTCTATTGGAAGCGATTGCAACAGTGCTTGATGCCCAATGACGTCGTACGTAAAATCGAAAAAATGAAAGAGTGGATGGCTAGCAACGCACAAGGACATATAGACATATGTATGTATCTATTTTTTGTCTCGAGATAGACTTTTTTTTGTGGTTTTTAATCAATGAAAATCTTTTGAAAAAATATAATTTGCACTTTATTTTGCTTTGAAAAATATGGTCACCGTAATACTACGCCTTTAAGGACATATTAAGAGTTTTCGATAATGCCTCATATAAAGCGGTTAAATATGTCCAGATCACGAAGAATATTTTTGCAATGACCAATATACTATACTTTAGCTGAAATAAAGACTTTTAGATCGGAACTTTAAAGTTCACTAATAATAAGAAGAGCCACTAGAGATTGCACACAAGGATATAGCTCTTTTCTATGAATTGAACGTCGGAAACTGTTTAAAAGCTATTACTATGTTATTCAAGGTTATACGGATAAATATATAAGCTTATTTCATAAGGAAAAGAAATTATGACAAAGCTTAGTCTGGACAGTATGGCACTTGAGATTTCAAGTATCAAGAAATAACTCTAGACAAAACGTTCAATAGAAACCAAAATCATGTTATATACTACCAAAAAGAAGACCACAAGGCTTCAAAAACTATCACTTATTCAGTTGTAGTATGGTTGCCTTAAATCAGGAAACGAGTCGTTGCAAGCCTTATATGCATGCCAAATATGTATAGGTCAAATTATTGCACTATCATTCTAAAAGGTATCACCCATCTTATAATTTTAATGGTGTAAGAAGCATTCCTTTAGTGACTTACGCTCAAAGGTTATTCGATAAAATTCCAAATCTGATCGGTTTTTGTTCCTGCCGTGTTCAATAGCTGTCGATAGCATGAAACTTTTCACATTTACGATAGGGGAACATAGCCCATTATGAGAAGTGAATTCACATTTATTATGGAGCTATCATGCTCAACCAAAATGAACCAGCTCTTTTTCCTCATGTTTCGTTGCAGTAGAAATTTAGAAATATAATAAAAAACTTATGTTGTGATTTAAGTTGTGCCACTTTTGTCATAGACATGCAACTTCTACTCACATTTATGGTATTAATATGCTCAATTCGTATTTGTTGAATCGGTTTTAGCCGGACATGGATTAAGCGCCATATTTATAGTATGCACATGAACGTACGTCAGAGCAAGGTAACGCAGTAGAGGAATAAGCAACAACAACAACAACAACAGCAATGACAACACAAACAATTACACGGTTTCAGTTCAGAGCCTGAACTGGTTGTTACACCATTCAAAAGCACTTTTACCGCATAGCATTTGCAGTAATGCAGCGACCACATGACGTACTCTCACACACCGAACGAACGTTTGTAGGTTTATATGCATATATACGGTCGAACGAACGGATGAACGAACCAAGAATGGCTGATTGTTATAAATGGATTTGATGCAATTTAATTGCTGGCTTTTAGTTGAAGACAAATTGTTGTACCGCAGCAAGTTATCCATCGTATGTTATGTTGCATGATATAAAATGTTGTACTGTGCTGCTATCAAGAGGCTGTTGCTGTCTCCGGATGATCACAGAAAATGCTCAGGTTTAACGCAAAGTTTAGCTGAGTAACAAAAAAAATAATAGAACAGATGTTAGGCTAGGAGTCGATTAATTGCAATTGTTTCATTCACAAATAAGAGGTTTTATTGATAGCATCCTTATACTCGCATTCTCTTATTAAAATCGCTATAAGCGAAGAACCTTCCTGTGTCAAGGTTATCTGATCAAGATAATTTCCAACGTTTAAAAAATCAACAAAATATACGATTAAATATTTTTATGTACTTATTGCTCTTTAGTTTAAACCAAACTCTCAGATATATCACAACTACATATATAAGAACGTAAAAATTTCATAAATAAATTTAAGAAAAAGCACATGTCACATGTGTAGTGCCTTATAAACTAAGTCCTATAACGTTTATACGCAATGACAAAAAGTTTGCAAAACAACTCGCAAAAACGCATCAAATGTCCAGTCTGTACTCCCACAATTTCTGTGCGTATGCTGCCACAATTAATTTTTTTTTTGACAAAATTCCCAAGTGTCAAATTAGATAAATCGGTGTCATCACATCATAAAGTCATTTTGGCATATTGAAACGATGTGCATTTTCATATAAAGTGGCAGCCGACATCGAGTGTGACAACAAGCGCGGCAGGACGGCAAAAAAATAAAATGCGTAAGTACGAGTAGTATGTACATATATTTATTCATATGTAAACGGTAAAATCTGTGGATAGTTATGTGCAGGCCCGGATTAAGAAATTTGCCGCCCCTAGGCAGTTGCAAAAATTGCTGGCCCCCCGCTTCAAAACTTCTTTATTTATTCAACTCACGGTTTGCTTTAACCAACTTTAAATGACAAGTTGAGTTACAACAAAAACTTGAATGTGGAATTGTTTGGGATGTTAATCAAAGTAGAAATGCATCAAAAGGAAAAAATCCTTAGAGCTTACTGTTTTTTAGTAATATTATCTAGTATAATATGTGTATATTATTCTTTTTGAAAAAAAAATGTTGCTTTCCGACAAAATTTGCACCCTCAAGCATTTTTGAACCCAAAAATATTTTGAAAAAAAAAAATTTTTTTTTGGCTTTTAACTTAAAATAACTAAAAACTAATTTATTTTTCAAAATTGCGATACGACATTTTTTTGGCATTTACGTTAGCTTTATTTTCAAATCAAAAATTGTTGATTTCCGACAAAGTTTTTGGTCTCTAGCAATTTTTGAAACTAAAAATATTTTAAAAATTTTCTTTTTTGGCTTTTTCCAAGGAACAATTTTTTTATTTTAAAATTTTGGCTCCAAACATTTGTTAGAGTTTTGGTAAGCTTTAATTAAAACAAAAAAATGTTAATTTCTGAAAAGAATTGTGCTGTCTACCCATTTATGAACAAAAAAAAAATTTAAAAAAACATTTTTTCGCCATTTAACTTCAAATAATAAAAAACAAAATATTTTTTTCGAAATTCGAGCCTTATCAGTCTATTAACATTTTAGTAAGCTTTTATTTAAAAGAAAAATTGTTCATTTCCGACATGATTTGCGCTCCTAGCGATTTTTGAACCAAAACTCGATTCGGGACTACTGTGCAGCGGCACGCAATATTTTCAGGGGTGCGCGCAAGAATTCATTTATTTGGGATAGTCTGTATTTGTGTACCACTCTGAAAAAATAAATTTTTAAAGGAAATTTGACGAGGAATCTAGTGATATTTTTTATAATTTCGTATCGAGTAGCCATCACGTTATTAACTAGCTTTAAACTCTTGATTTGTCATAAAAAATTTTAATTTATCATTTAATGCCATAGGTAAAAATTTTTTAAAAAAGCTTGTCTTCTTAGCTTTAAAACGATATAAAAAAATAATTTTCTCATTAAAGTTTACCGGAGATATGACAATTTTAACCTGACCATAAAACATCATAACACGTAAAACCTTCGAACTTCACAGCTCGGTATCTCTCAATATCTTCGATAACAAATTAATTCCCACCACACGTGTCCTCTAATATAACTCAAAGAATACGTAAAAAAAATTTCGAGCGATTTAAAGGCGTGGCGGTCAGGAACTGCTCGTATTGTAAAAGAACGTCTCACGTATGAAATTTAAAAAACATCCGAATGTGCTCAAACACGTTAAAGAACCTTAAAATACAGTCTCACAGTCCGAATTTCAGCTCCCTAGATATTCGTGGTCTTGAGCCAAATTCAATGTTAGATATCTCTGGACCTGGGCAACCATTTTCACTATATGGTGTCTCATTTAAAAGCGAATAAATAGATAAACATAATAGGATCGGTCTTTAGTATTATGAATAAAACTACGATTTAGTACATCATTTTCAAAGTAGTCATATTTTACTAAGACGTATTTTAACTTAATCGGGTCGCAAAAGTAAGTCTTAAGGTCTAGAGACTTAAATTATTTTTTATGTATAAAAGATTACATAACAAAAAAAACTTGATATCCACAACCTTAAATTTAGATATGAGGGCTTTCAGAACAAATATTTTTAAACCGGACTAAAAACGACTATTTTCAAGTCTAAATATGGTTCTTTCTCTAGGGAAGCTGAAATTTAGACTGTATTGCTATCTATTAAAGTATTTTGACGTGTCAAAATTTTAAGAAAATCGAATAACTTTTAAATTTCATATGTATGTAATATCATTAAAAAATAGTAAATATGGAATTAAAAAAAAGCTCTAAGGATTTCTTATATTTTTCATATATCGACTCTAAATTACATCCCAAATAATCCCCAATTAAAGTTTTTTTTGTAACTCACACTTTTATTAAAAGTTGGTTAAAGCCTACCGTGAACTTATTCATTTATTATTTCTTTTTTATACCCTACACCGAGAGTATATTCACTTTGTCCTTCCGTTTGTAACACATAGAAGGAGGCGTGGCAGGTATGGAAAACTGTATATATTCTTAATCAGCGTCACCACCTGAGTTGATTTAGCGATGTCCGTCTGTCTGTTGAAAAAAGGTTTACGCGAAAACTAAGAAAGCTAATTGAATGAAACTTCCACACACAGGTCACATCTTCTTGCAGACATCTAGTTATTGAAAATGGTCGAAATCGGTTCACGGACACGCCTACCGCCCATATTCTATGTATATTTGCCCAGGCCCATTTTGAAAAAAGTTGCAGCGATATCACACCAGTGGGTGTGTTACCGCCCTAAATTTTGAGACTAATTACGGCATGTATCGCAAACTATACAACCTATTGGGCTAAGGTTTGGTATGTGGTTGTCAATGACGAATATAATTTCGCAACCCAAAAGTAGGCGGAATTGGAGAAGTGGCACATTTAAATTTCTCAGTTTTTATTCGATTTGTTTCCATATTTTTCTGACTTTATCAACCTTTTAACTTTTTCCAATATATCGCATATGTATTCGTTTGACTTTTTCAATCTCTTTCATTTTTCGTCATTATTTTCATTATTTTTAAGACTTTTTCAGCGATTTCGAATTGTTTTATCATTTCTTAACCTCTTTCAACTTCTTTGGACCTTTTCTTCGGCATTTTAAAGCATTTTTCAACATTTTTCATATTTTTTCGACATTTTGAATTTCTTTCAACTTTCTTCAATGGTTTCCGTATTTTATCGACTTGTTCAGTCTTTTACAACTGTTTCAACATTTTTCATCCCCTAAGCCTTTTTTTACATTTCACATTTTTTTCGACTTATTCAACCTCTTCAACGACTTTTAACAGTTATTTAAAAGGGACTTTCAGTGCAGTGTAGGGTATGTGAGTTTCGGCCTGGCCGCAGATAACAACTTAACTTGTTTTCATTTATGATAAATTTTTTAATTTTTTGATGAGCAAAAAAAAAAAGGTCATTTGCGGAACGAAAAATACTACCAAAAATTTATGAAATGCAAGAATTTTTCAAAGTTCCGGCAATATTTGCCGCCCTAATTCAGGCCTGGATATGTGAAACTCACAATATTGAAATATGGGATATGCCGAGCAGCGAAGAAAATTACATCACCAATCTATGCAAAAAATCTCTATGTTTCTTTTTACATCAAATTTAACCCTAAAGGATACTATTAACGAGCAGTGTCCAATGATCTGGCAGTCAAATCTCACAGACTAAAGAAAGCATTTGGAGTTTTTGAGCTCGTAGCTTTAAAAACATTATTTCCACCAGCGAAAAAAAGTAAAACTTCATAGTGAGCTTAAAAAAATTGATCGTAGAAACAAAAAGACTGAAACAAAGTTCGCTTTCTTTCTGTTTAATCGGAGATATGAAACCAATTTTCTGTCATGATACGAGTTAGAGTTACCATACTCAAACAGTGGCTCAAATTATAAATGCTAGATGGACCCCCCTGTATATTGAACTCTTAATATATTCAATGGAGAAAAACTTGTGACTTTGAAGGTTAAACATCTTTCAGATGCAATAGCTTGACGTACAGAAGCTGTTTTAAAAATATGTACACATCCTAGTAAAACGAACGAATATTATATTTTGTATTGCCTTATATTACTAAAGTCACAGATGACGCTTAAATAGCTCATGTGCTTCTTCTTTTTCTGCGTTATTAAAATGCGAACAGCGTTGATATGATTTTTATTTTCAATATTGAGTAAAAGTGGGCTCTTGTAAAATAAACGATAAGCTTATTGTATTTTAAAAAATAAGCTTTAATAATACTATATAAAAACATTGTTTAAATTAATTGCTTTTATCTTCCATCCCAAATTATTCAAAAAAAAAAAATAGCAAATCTTGGCTTATAGTTCGGATGTAAAATTTTTTAGTCCAACTTCTCGTATTTACAAAGGAAAGGATTCATTAAAAATATATGCTGATAATATATTTCGAGTGGTATTTGGCGAATGACGCAAATAATGATGCCTTCCAAATCCTCAATCATAGGCGGCTTATCCAGTAGACTTTTGATTTTACGTAGTTCGATTGGGAAAATTCCAAATAGAGGTGTGATATCACATGATCTAAGCGGTCAATGCACTTCATAATTGAAATAAATTATGTGAGTTTTGAATCAAATCAAAGTTGAAATTTTTGTAAGTTTAGTTGATTTCAACAATTTGCAAGCGTTGCACTTATTTTAAATGTTCCATGATGATTTGCTAGACTATGTTAGTGAGCAAAAATACCTTGAAGACGATACAACTCACGCGTACTCTGCCATAAAATCCCTACTGAAAAAGTTTCTCAATATAAATCACCCGTTATAAACTTTATAAAATCGATCTTCGTGGTGTCATATAATTTCGGTATACTTCAGAGCATGTTCCTTAACCCGATATTATTTTTGCTATTTACATTTTAAGCATAAGCTTAAAAATGTTTTTAGTGATATGGTAATAGGAAGTAAATTTATTTATTTAAAAAACATATAAAAATACAATATTTAAAGAGTATTATGTGGAAATTTCATTAAAAATATTGCAAAATAAGCCATTGGCAGCAAATTTCCGCGGACGTCTCAAAAAAAAGGTGGTTTGCGGTGGACATCATAACTCATCACTTTATCATCTGAAATCAAAAAATCAAAAAAATTTGGTTAGCTTATGAGTTTTTCAAGATATTGACGTAGAGTTTTTTTTTGACGATATTTAAGATTTTGGCATAGTATGTATGCCATAGCCATGTGGTGTAAGTTCCATGAGAATCGAATAAATGGTCTTCGAGAAAATAATATTTTAAAAATGTTTTTGTATTAGGGCACCCTTAATTAAAGTCTTATAACCTACTTATGCCTCTTAATATAAAAGATACGTGCTGTAAATTCCATGTGGTGTAAATTCGGTCTATTTACCGGACTTAGTGAAAATTCTATTTTAAAAATATTTTTGCTTGTGGGCCACCCTAAATATACACCCTTATATTCTATGACACCCGCGTGATCGATACTAACATACTGTAAAATTTTCATCAATATCGGCCTGATAGTTTCCGCGTCCATAAAAAACAAACAGACAGGCTAACAAACAGGCAAAAACTAAATTTTATAGAAACAACAAATTGCAATTTAACTGTAAAAAGCAATGTATTTATTCACATCGTACTCTGCCGTACTAAGCGAAAAAGACGTACCTATCTCAAAAAAATTCATTTCGAGATAATTGATGTTTTGTTTATGTCAATTTGTTGAAATACCTGCAAAATTAAGATAGGGGAAATTTTCTTAGTAGAATTTTTATATGATTGAACTGAGATGCTGACATTTGGAGTATTTCATTAGACGCGTAATTTCTTAAGCTAACTGATGCCATAACCATCTCGGATTTTTTTTTTTTTGAGATACGTCTTTTTCGCTTAGTACGGCAGAGTTGTTCTTTGAACTTCGAAGCCAAATACAAACGGTACAAATGAAAACAAAAATAACGACACAGAATTCAAGAAGCAGTGTGAATTTTTGCAAAAAACTTAATCCTAAAAAATAGCATTTTTAACTTAAAAAAATTATAGAAATAAGTATACAATATCCTTTTTTAGTGCAAATATGTTGTTTTAAAACATAAATTATTAAAATCGGTTCAGTATATTTTGCGGTTTGGCGTTACAAACCAGATCCATATAAGCAATTTGATATAAATAGTATAGATGTACCAGAAAGTTTTTTGATAATAAAATCGATTATGATAATAATTATTTCAAAATTGTAAGAGTTGAGAACTTTAAATACCTGGCCATATAAACAGACTGTGATCTGAGTTGAAAAGAACAATTTTAAAGTCTGCTTTTATCCGTCTCAGAAAGTATGTCTCCAATAAGACATTAATAACCATATACATATGTTACTATGGAATATTATACTCCAAATAGAAGTACAAAATTCGCTGCTGGGGTTAAGTGAAATGGTTAATTGCACTGCCAAACTGTGCTCTAAGAAAGATTTGCAACTGTTCTCGTCTATTTCAATTGATGAAATTGTTCAGTAACCCAAAAACTCAACCAGTTAGTCATTTGTTTTATTTTAAATTTTTGAAAATATCTTGCGAAATAACTTAAGCTGTAACGTTTGTCTGCCAGTTTTTTGCACCATATTATTTAGAAGCTTTTAAACGATCTTATCATCCTTCTAGAAAGTATACGAACCATTCATTAGATTCTCATATGCGTTCCATAAAAAAATAAAATTGTGGCTTCTCGATTTTAATGCTAACCAAGGCGAAACTTTGTTGCACTACAATGTTATAATATTAATTCACTATAAGTACATTGCATTTATTCATTAAGGTTGTTAAGTACTTAATCTTTGATTTGGTTTATTTATAATAGTACCTACTGCAACATCTATATAGTTTACAATTACATTTGGAATTGGAATTTTAACTATGCACTACAAAGTAGCACTTATCAATATTTTGTTTTGAAAATATTAATGCATTATAAAGGCATTTTCAGTAAGCATATTTGTACTTTTATCAATACATTCGCGTTGTAAAACTCATTGAAAGTACATTGAACTCATTTTTAGTACATTCGATACAATGAACTAATTTTCAGTACATTTTCAGTAGACCTCTTAATTTATTGAGGTAAAATTTCTTGAAATATTATGAATTAAAATAAAATTTAATGATGAAGTTTTGAATTGGTTACCTAAGTTCGAACCGTATCATGTTTTATCGGGCCAAACAAATAGCATTGTATTTTATGTTTTGCTTTTTTCCTAAAGATATAAAAAATTTGAACTAATTAATAAATTATATAAAACTCTATTTCTGAAACCCAAGGTCTGGAACGTTTTAATGCTTGAATGGAGTGCAATAGTTAGTGCAGGAATATCGTACAAGTTAGCACACTTTCTTATTTCATAGAAACAACAGATTTTTAAAGCTCAAAGGTAAATGTTGTTAATTTTAAGCCATCCAAATACTTACGCAAATAAAGACCCATTTTTTGAATGAATCAGAACTTTTTGTAACACAAATTTAAATAAATGTTTTTGCTCATGCGCCCTCCTAAAAGTACATTCCAAGTCGCAATTCAGTGCATTTCCGCAAAACCTAAATGCCATCACTGACGTTTATATACATATGTACATACGTAAGTACATGACACTAGTAAAGTCAGTTGGAAAAACGTTTATAAATGGGTCAACAATGAATTGCAGTCCAGACATAAAATTTACCAATAGATTTCGTTTGAACTGTTCACCAAACAGTACAATGGACTAAATCACCCGTTAAGATAAAGCCTTTTGTTAATTAATTTATTGTTAACAACCATACATAGTTAAATGACATATTGCTGTATCATATGCGAAAATTTCTGTAAGTTTCTAGAATTTGGCCACATTGATTCGCTTCACATTTGAAAAAAACTCTAAGCTCGCTTACTACACATTTCACTATAAATCGTAATGAATTAATCAAATAGCACAGTTTTCTCGAACGTGTATATGAATTTTTTTAGTTAAAACAATTCAAAGTCATAGAAGATTTCGCTTGGATAAGTCTTTATGGACGACATAATTGCAGTTTATTGTAATATGTTTAGTATGTTCACATTATAAATTATAAAAATACATAAAGTTTGAGAATAAAAGATGAAATGGTAAACATTACGATTTTCAATCTCTTTTAGCGGACATGAGTGGAATTGGCACCGGCTAATGAGGAAATTTCATTGCTTTTTACATAAAAATTTACATGGAAAAATTAGTTTCCTAGGTTAGTTTAGAGTAAAAATTTGTGTGGGAGGTGCGGGTTTATCTTACAGGGTGTTTAACAAAGTTACTTGAGTGTATTACTTACAAGCAACGATTATGTCATGACTTTTCCCCAAACAGATTCCCCCAAATAAGCTATAGCAGTGCGTTAGATTATGAATTTACGTGCGACCGAAACCATCGTATTAACAATCGATACATTCCCTTCCGCGATTAAAAAAGATTATTCATTTTACTGTTTAAGATGTGGAGAAAAAATTACAGTTCATTCAAAATTTTGTAGCATATTCTTAGACTTGAACATGAAGTTTAAATTTGAAGCTATTTGGCAAAGATATTATTAATATTAGTTTAAGGTTTCAAACTTTTAAATAAGATAAGCTATGTTCAGATATTTTTAGTAAAAATGTGAATTTTAAGAAATTATTTTTGTCTTGTTCAAATTTTCTGTCCGCTACTGTATTTGTATTTCGCAAAGCATGAATAATTTCGATGCATATGCTTAGGCTGCTCAGATACATCGTAGAAAGCCAAGTGGTTTGTGCACAAGATAAAAATGCATGTAGGTACTATTAACGTACAGTCGGATATTAGGTTCAAAATGTTATAAAAAGCCAAAAGTCGCCATCTTATTTTCAAATCCATCAAAAGTGGTTTCCAAAGCAGTGGTTCTTAACTTTTTAGTGATGAGGACCGTTTGACAAAATTTCTGTCTTGCCATGAACCACCAACTGCTTAGAGGTAATATACAATAAATGAATAAAGGGGTTGTTCTATCTAATGAAGTATAAATAAAACACGCATACAATTGTTCAGAGCCAAAAGTATTTTAGTTTGTTTTACGACAATTTTACATTATAGAGATAAGTATATTATTTCAATGAGATTTTTGTGACAGCATACTTTTTAGTAACTTCTGAATCCTTGGTTCAGTGTTACTTAAAGTCAAACGCATGTCGGTACTGGCATCCAACCGATTTCGGTGCTTGTTTTTAATAATCAGAAACGCTGAAGGCTCCTGCTCGCATAGATATGTTGGTGAAAACAAAGTCAGTGACGCATAGCAATTTCTCAAATATTTGGGAAAGATATTGATTTTTAGCTAAAAAACTCTTTAAGATTAATTCCTGTCTCAAATGAATTTTTCAAATTATTTTCGTGTAACATTTCAATCACTTCTTCTTCAATTTAATCAGACACCCCAGAAACGCTTACAATAAAAGGATTGCGGATCAGTTTCCGAATACCGTTATCCTCGCAATCAGGATAGCGAGTGAGTTTTCTTCTTAAGTTTTTCAAATGGAGTGTCAAAAATTTGATTCAGGGTATCAAACGCAGAAATGTTTTCTCTCCCGACTTTATTAATCCATAGCTCATAACTTTTTAAAAGTTTTCATTTCCAACCCAGTATTACATTCCAGCCGAAATTGTGGTTATTCAACTAGTCAGAGAAATTTCAGTTTTTACTCTTTCAAAAATCGCGATTTGACACTTTTAATTTCTTACCACAAAATCCAGTTGGAACAAAGCTATTGTATACTTAAACGTTATTTAAAATTTTTAATAAAATATCCCCACAATAACTACACATATGGTCAAAATAATAAGTACACGCTCACATAATTAGTTCAATGGCTTGTAGGCAAAAACTTATTTAAGTTAATAGAAAAACAAATTTATAGTCAACTTCTTACAACATATTAAATAAAATAAAAAGGTACCTATAACATTAATAAAAAACAAAAATATCTTTCGGTCTTATCAAAAAAGTAAAAAATGGATTAAAATGACTGGACAAAATAATAAGTACATTCAGTACATTTTAATAAAAAAAAATTAGCTCGATTTTATCAGCTCTATTTGTTGATATTTAAAGTTCATCATTAGCAGCCGATATATCAACCATTATTTTGAATAATTTTGTGAACTATTTTTGGCATACTGGAGATAAGCTTACGGCAAGCCTCTAATGGTTTTTCATACCAAGTTTTTTGGACAAAGCTCCATAATTGCTTCTTATTTTGGAATACTTCCTTTCCTATTCTCTGCTTCAACTCTCGCCAAAGGTTTTCCAAAGGGTTCAAGTTCAGTCATTGACTTGGCCAGTTTAGCAGGGTCACACTATTGTTTTGACACCAATTCTTCACCAACTTGGAAATATGCTTAGGATCAATATCCTGCTGAAATGTCCATTTTAGCGGTACACTTTCCTCAGCATAGGGCAACATCGTACTTTCCAAAATGTCTTTATAGTGGAATCAGGTCATGCTATCGGAAATTCGATGTATTGGTCTGGCACCGTACCATGAAAAATAACCCCAGACCATAATGTGGCCACCCCCATGCTTTACAGTCTTTTTTGTGAAGCGTACGTGAAATTCTTTACCCTTGGGGCGTCGAACATTTCGGGCGGAGTCATTTCCAAACATATTTATTTTTGACTTGTCGCTCCACAAAGTATTACGCTATTTCTTCTCGCCGTCTGGTCCGGACCAATTTGGATGTTTCTTTGCGAATGATAAACGCATCTTCAAATTTTTTTTTTCGAAGCATAGAAACTTTTCTCGCTATCCGTTAAGGTAAATTGGTTCGTTGTAATCGTCGCCGTACCGTTCGGAACGAGATCACATTGCCGATGTCTGCTAAAATAGCTCTTGCAGATGCGAAATGGTTCTTTTTGCGACAGTTACAATATGATTATCTATCGTTGTTGAAGAATTTTTTGGTCTTCCGCGGGTTTCAACCACTTTTTTAGCTCTTAAAGCGTTTTGGACGAAAAAATTGACTGATCCATGGCTTCGGCATAAGTACGAAGACTTTGGCCGTAATTTCTGAGTGTCGAAACCATCTGCCTCTCCTCGGCAGTACAATGTTGATTTCGTCCCATCTATTAAATTTTTTTCTTTTTATTTTGCTATAACTAAATATGAACATAAATAAAATTAACAAACTTGTACGAAAAAGCCGATCAGATTGTTGCAAAATTAAGGAAATGATTAATGTACTTATTGTTTTGTCCAAGTGAAATAAGCCCTTTAAATGAAAACATACGCGTGTAGAAAAATTCGGGGAAATCCCTTCTTCTTTTTCACTTTTAAAGGCATTGCCATATTGAAATTATCAAAATAAAAAAGAATTTCCATATATATTTTCAGTAAAACAAAAAATAATTGAGAACTAATAAGATATCAGGTAGTGTACTTATTATTTTGACCATGTGTGTATGTGTAGAAACTGTGTCCTATAATTATAGTCGCAAAATTAAGTTAAAACCTGGTTTTTACCCAAAATCAAAATCAAAAGCTTGTCACAAAATATTGCAGACACAGTGAACAAAAGGTATAATAAAAATTCGAAAATACAAGGCAACGTGGCGAAATGGTTAGGACTGTGAACTCATAGTACATAGTACGTGGGTTCGATTCTCGTAAATGTAAATGTTTTTTATTGATATCAATGAAAGTAAATGTTACTTTAAGACCTGGTTGTAAATATTTAAGAGCACGTTGTCCTGCTTTTAAATTTAAAACGTGCTTATAGAAAAAAAGCATCTTTTATGAAGAAAATCGAACCACGTACTGTGGGCTACGCGTTCACAGTCCTAACCACCTGCCTCATACATTCGATTTTTTTATTATTCCTTTTATTCACTGTGTATACAATATTTTGTGTCAATAACTCAGGGTAATTTATTTTTTAAAATTATCTCATAATTTAATGCAAGTTTTTCTTTTTTTTATGGGATCACTCTGTATTTTCGATTTTGGGTAAAACCAGGTTTTAACCTTATTTTGCGACTATAATTATGGGCCTGTGTGTCCACATTTACATTTTAAAATGCAATGTCTGTACTGTTATTAAGCTTCTGTTAACGTTCAGCAGTGCATATGGTAAAGTGCTAAGCTAGAACACAAACCGTGAACAAAGTTCAATATTTGAGTCAATGGTGGCGCTAGTAACTCTTACCTTCAAAATAAGTAAAATATATAAGAGCCGGTAGCCAAGATATTTTCAAAGAAATTTCAATTTCATAACTTTTTTGAACATTTCTTTTACTTTTTTTTATATACATGAAATACAAATTTAGCTAACTTTACGAGTAAAATTATCGTTGCTATGTATACATAGCAAGTTGTTCAAATGTCAAATCTACCCAGCAATTTTGTATTTTGCATTTTGAAACGAAAAGTAGAAGAGTTATTTCGCGGAAAAACAGTTATTTAAAATGTCAGGCGGTAAAATGAACCGATTTGAAATAAAAAAAGTTGACGGAAGAACAAACGAGTACTCGCCTAAACAACGAGTAGCAAACTTAACAACTTAGTAGTGACTTAGCGAATAAAAGCCAACTATACTCTTATAAAGTTAAACATCTCACGAAATATGTGGTCTTGAAATACTGATGAACAAACAGGGCGCTACTACTGCTACACTAAATTTTATTAAGAAAGTAAGTTAGTTCACTTCAATAAACTTTTACAAATTGATTTGAATCAAAGGGAATGAATTATTTTAGCTTCCAAACACAAATGTTTTCAATCGAAATAAATTTTCTGTCGAATATATCAATTGATGAAATACTAAATTTCTAAGCAATTTTTCTGATTTTTTTTGAAATAATATAAAAAGTATGTATTTATAGATCAATTTAATTTTTTTGTTTATGAATAAAACTAGTTTTATCACAACAATTATGTGATTTCTGTGATGTCTAACTTTATGAAAGAAAAAACTCAAAATTTTGGAGGTAACAATTCAACCTTTTTTATTTTTTAATACATACACCCAGGCGTACAAACATACATGCCATTCATGGGGGCGTGTCACCAAATTTAGCAAATAAATTTTGTAGAAAAATTTTCACAATAACTGAATTTTTTTAGTGGTTGTACAAAAATTTTCACTATTAATAGCACTAAATAAATTTTATAGGATTTGAAAAAATTACCGCAATCACTATCTTCTTACTACTACTATATTAATGAATATTTTTTTTTTTTCAATTTAACGAAAATTGAATAATAGTCTACAAGCTTCCCAAGTAGAAATTTGTGACTTTTAAGGTCACAAAATTCGCGTGCGAGTCACAGCGTGGTTATTGTGACTAAATTTTTTGTAAATAAAGTAACTTTGACTGTATTGAGTCACATTAACCTATTATTAACTGTAAAAATGCTGATAAGGTCAGTTTGACTTTATGGTAATATTTCAGTAATTTTTGTGTACCAAATTGATCCTATTTGGGTCAAATTTTAGTAACAATAACTACACAGTTCCTCTTAAAAGTTACCTGTAAGTAACCACGATATTTTAGTCACAAATCAGTAAAAGTGACTCAAAATGTGACCATTTCGTACACAAATTTAGTTAGAGACACATTTCGGTCACATGTGTGTACATAACATTTTGAAAGTAGAGTGGTTCAAAAAAATGTTTTTTTTACGATGTGTCAGCGGATATTTATAGCGTTGCATATCTTGAAAATGCTCCTCATAGGATTTTAATCATATTGAATACTGGATTTGAGCCGCCTGTTTGAAGTTGTCAGCTTTTGAAGAAATAGATTGATTTTAAAAGTTGCTAAGGTTAGAAAGGTTATCGAATTTTCGAGCAAGATAGGGGTTGAATTGACAAATTCAAACAGGCGGCGCTAATTCAGTATTCAATATTGATGGAAATCTCTTGAGGAGCGTTGTCAAGATGTGTGATGTTATCCGCTTACACATAAAAAACGCACAATTTTTTTTTTTGAATAAATCTAATTAAAAATGAGTTACGTTGAAATTTTTAAGATTAAACAGCTTCGCGCTTAAAGGTACACACGAACTACACAGTGTAGTTATTGTGTAGGTATGAACACAATTGTGTAGATTAAGTCATGTTAACCACCGTGTGTAGATAACAGAACATAAGTTTTGTACTGAATGGTAACAGTGTGGACACATTCGGTCACAACATATGATGCGGTCACAAATATGCCTGACGTCATTTTTCATAAGACATCCATTTTGATTTATAATTGTAAATAATTTCTAAAAAATTTATTACGCAAATTTAAGGCTCAAATTATCTCAATTAGACTATAATTATACATTTAAAACACCTAGTAAACGTTTTAAGATCATTCCAGCATTTAAAAAAGCATTTGATTGCTAAATTTTTTTTTTATAGTTTTAATATATTACTAAATATTCGATATTTACTAAGCGCATAAGTTTTTCGTTCAACAGAATATTAATATTTACCATAAAAATGAGCTTCGTTTGAATTTCTACGCATAATATGCAGAATTTAGTTCATATAAAAAGTAAATATTATAAGTCATAATAATACGCATACATATTAATGTTTCATTCATGTATGTATACTACAATGATAAAAGTAACTTAAAAGTAAAATATTTTCTACACAAAAACGTCTGCGTGTGGGTCGCTATAACTACAAATTGTGGTCACAAATCAGTCACAAATTCAGTAACAATAACTACACATATCCCTTTGTCTTCCATATCCCCACTTGGTAACGGTTACGTAACATAGCGGGGTTTGAGTAGTTATCTACACAAATACTTAACCGAAACAAACCCAAAGTGGTTACAGTGACGGAACGCTGACCGAAATTTCTACTTGGGTTCTCATAATGTTAATAAAAATTTTTGTATATTAACACATGTTATAGCAAAATCGCTTACGAGATGGGACTTGCATTCAAAAATTCACATGTTCTTATTTAATGGGCTTTAATGGAGTTTTCTTATTACATACTCATATTGTGAAAATCTTTTACTACCGACATGTTCAGTGAAAATATAATTCATTGCATGTGTTCACTTTTTTCTCTCCGCCACTGTACTTTCATACCGCGAAGCATGCAATATTTTGGTGCATATGCCTAGGCTGTTCAGAATAATCGTTGAAAGCCAAGTGGTTCTGTCACAGGATAAAAGTGTGTGCGCTGTTAACGTACAGTCGGATATTCAGTCCAACAAGCTATCGAAATGTTAAAGTCGCCATGCTTTAATTTTATTTTCATAAGGATTAAAACTTTGATGCTTTCAAAGTGAAAGCTTACATTGACTGTAGTTTGTTAACGTATGCTCATGATGATACAGTTTTTACATCACAATTTCCACTAAGGTTATTTTATTTGAATTTCATAACATCTCAATTTAATTTTTAAAGTTATTTACACGAACGGAGGCTACAAACACTATCACGCAGAAAACTGACATAATGTTGCCCAACTTCTCAGTTGTTGCATAAGGGAAGAATTTATCATATCTACATATTATAAATTTTTTCTAATTTCATTTTTTTTTTAGTTTTTTAACGAAAGGTTTCTCCATACCGCAAAGCACTGTATCATAAAAATGTTAGGATTATAATTTTATCTCTGTTTTGAGACTTTGAGCCTAAATTTTGGTGAAGTGTCCTTGGTTCGCGTCCGTTGATACTTGCAAGTGTCTATAATTGAGGTTATGTGCCTGCAAGTGCCTTTGATTAATACATTGAAGAGTGATGATCTTTTCTTTTTTGCTCAAAAAGCTCAAATATCTCTCAAAAAGCTCTGATTATCCTCGATTTGTTTCGTGGTCCTTTTTAACCCTAGAAAGATAATCTGCGTCAAATTTACGCATGGATATTCAAAATATTGCTCACTCTCCCTATGTAGTGCGAACATGTTGATGTGTATTAAAGACATCTCAGTCGTTAATTTATAAATTTAAATCTTTAAATTGTTTTATTTATTATTTCACCTTTGAGTAGAAAAATAATGTCGATAGCTTTGCTCAAAGTTTTAAGTATATATACCAAATAAATAGTGATGCGTCAATTTTACGTATGATAATCTTTTACGTATGTCACAGTATGATTATCTTTCTAGGGTTAATAACCTTACGTTCATGGTAAAACAATAATGGCTTAAGGTTTAAGAATTTCAATTGGGCTTGAGTCAAAATTTTTTAGAATTTTTGTGGGTCCAAAAACTTTCTAATAGCTTAACGTTTTTTGCTTCATTCTTAATCTCTCATGAAAATTTATTTGGGTTTAATTTTGTGATATTTTTTATTCAATTTTCACAATTTTGTTTTAAAAGTTATAGACAAAAGTTTCTGTTGGGTCAGGCTACATGAATGTAAAAACTTTAGGTTTTGTTCAAAGAATTATATTTACAAGAAATTTTAATATAAATCGAATTTTAATTTAAATTTTTTTATTAATCTCAATACATTATGTATTCTATTTTTTAAGCTATTTGGGTATGAGGCCAGATTTGGTGTAGCTTAAAAACATAAAAAGTCCTAATATAGCTTGTCGAAGCTTTTGTGCTTTTAAGCACTACAAATGACAAAAACTGAAATCAAAGTTTCGTTATATCAATGCCATTTCTTGCTGTAATACTTTTAGTTGCATCTACTACGTTAGGGAATTTTTATGTCTAAAATGCTTTTTCAATTTTTGTTCACTTTTATCTCAGATATAAAGCTTTCGTACAAAAGCATATAACTTGTATATTTTATTTTTCTGTTTTTCATTACTTACCATTTCAGCAAGTGTACTTTTAGTATCGAAAAGGGGGAATCACACAACGTACACAAATGTATTGATTACTTGATCGAGTTAAACTGAATGCATCTATATAACATTACATACCAGCAGGAAATTGAGCAATGCCTGCCTTGGAGAAGGCCTTTTCAAAACTAGATATTTATGCAAATAAAAATATACTCAGAAAAGTATTAGGGGTCTGCATGAGTACACTCGAAACAATCATCATATAAACTTCCGAGTGCAATAAACTTACAATGAACTTTTTCGATTCGGCAAAGATATCGGATATAAGATAATATAATATACATATGTATATAATTATGTAAACTCTTACAAATTTATCAATATTTTTTATTCAACAAACATGACAAAGACAATTTAACCTGGTAATTGGTGACCTATGTTTCGGCTATTACCACACACATAAATACTAGAGTGACCACGAAAAAATGACATTTCGATTTCTATGTTGCTGATATGATAAGTAGATAGTTTAATGTAAAAAATGAAGCTCTGAAAATTTAATTGAAAAATATTGATATTTAGAGGTTGCTAGTGTGCGTTTTTTGCATTTAATCCATTATTTTTATTTGCGTTTGATTATAACTCTTCCCAAGAGACAATACCGCCTGAGGTACGGGCTGTTGGCATTGATACATATATTTTCGGTTTAAATGAGGTAAACTCGGGGAAAACATTTTTTTTTAGTCTAATATTCTTTAGCATTGTAATCCAAAAACAGACGAAGAAATTCTGACCAGTCCCGCTGTTCCAGACCAGAGTAATAGAAAAATGAAAGACCCTCGGAAGCAGGCCAAAATTCTAGCTTAAATGAGGTAAATTCGGGTAATAAATAGAATTTTTAGATATAATCTTTCGAAGTACTTTTTTGGCGCTTAGTCCGAATTTGACCCCAAAACTGACCCATCATTTTAGAAATCTGAAATATTTGAGGTTAAGTACCTAAATCATGAGGTTTTTTGTCAACTTTTGAGGCCATGTATAGGATTCAAAAAAATTGTTCAGCTTAACCTCAATAGAACCATCATTTGGTACAATCCTTCTCCTTTAAAATAAGTTTTTAAATTATGATCTGTGATTTTTACTCGCAAAGTTACAGCCAATTTAAGGTGACATGAATTTGATCCCCTCCGACTCAACAATGAGAATATTTTTTCAAATTTATGTCACCTTAAAATGGTATTTTTTTAACTTCTCTCACTATTGGGATATGGGAAACAAAATTTATATATGGAAACCTATGAAACAGGGAGTAGGCTACGCGATCAAAGTCGCCGGAAAACAGCTAGTATTCAATAAAAAATCTTATCTGCAAAATATCTCATTTGGATCTATGTATTACGAAAACTCATATGATTTAGATCTTCTTCAAGCCACAATGAAGATTACCAGACATAGGATAAGAACGAGTTGTATTGAAAACTTTAGTTTGCTTAAATTATTACAATTCACCATATTAATTCAATATGTGGTCAAAACTATCCGTAATAATATGGGGCTATATCCCTCTCTAAATATTAGCCAATGCTGTTGATAAGTGAAACTCGCAAAAATCAGTTTTTTTTTTAAACTTACTTCGACCAAATTCCATGCTAAATATCTAACTTTAAAATTAATTATGTTATTTAAGAGAAAATCCAAAATTATGATTATTCAAGGAAATTGCATTTGATTATGAAATAAAAGAACAAATTAAAGGAAAGAAATATATTTTAAAACATCTTAGCAAAATTAAGCTAATTGAGGAAAAAGTAAATTCAAAAGCGGTATACTGAGATTCTGAAAATTTTTCCTTAGAAAAAACACAATAAGCGATTGTTATGCATTCTTACAAAGTAGGGGAGATATGATTTTTACTGAGCTAAACTTTCATCTTTCATCTGGGATAAAAAAAAAGCGAATGTGAAAGTTACTTCCTTTAGGTCAGCATTTAATGAAAGAAAATTGATTTCCTTAAGTTTTCTTATGCTTCTCCTGTTATCAGTTGCTACCATCTAAGGATGTCAGTGGGCAAAAAAGAGTTTTAATAGCCATGTTGAAAATGCACACAACAACAGTAGCCAACATTGCAACAAGATTTTATCTAAATGAGTGTTTTGAGAAAGTTTTCGCAAAACTTTGTTTGTATGCAGTAAAAAAAAAAAACTCTGAGTAAGATACTTTAACACTTTTCATAAGAAGCGTTTGTACGCAAATGAAAGGACGAAGGCGTAACAACTTGCGATGATTAAAGAAGAAGAAAACATAGAATGTAAGACGTGTTTAATGACACGATCTTATCGTTAATTGCTTTCCTTGTAAAAAATTTTGGGTGGGCTTACATTGCAAAGTGTCAATGCGTTTGAAGAAAAAACTCTGTGGTGCATTTCATTAACCCAGATATTGTGCTCGTATATATAAATTTCTTTGTTGAAAGTTATAAATATTTTATTAGACAATTCATTGCTAAATTAAACTTTTACTTTTTGTATTTTGCTCGTTGTCACATGATAAAAACTTGAAAATTCTATTGCTTTTTGCCATTGCCAAAACGTTTCTTTCAATCGCTTGGATTTAATGTTTTATTTAACTTTTTTACTTGCTGTCAATTTAAAATCACGAAAATATCCTAAGGTTATTTAAAAAAAATAGCAAAACAACAGGAAAAACTTCTTACATTTATCAGCAAACAAATCGCGAACATTTTTTTTTATAAATTTTCACCACTCACATCCATGTTGCTGCCTGCCAAAGGGTAAGAAATCAGTTTTCTTTGGATTGTGACTTGAATTTTGATTGCAGAGAAAACAGAAAAGGAAATTCTCATAAACAGCAGCTTTTAAGATAAAATGTCAAATATCAAATGCAATTTAAAGTTGTCGTTTATTTTTTATTTAGCTTTAGCTATTCCTTATATATAAGCATCACAATTGCTGTTAATTTATTATTTATAAGAATCTGAGAATACTGCGGTTATAATTATATGAATAATAAGATATTCCATATAACGTTATAACGTTCACCTTTTACTAAAGAAATCAGGAAAATTTAGTGTTGTCAACTTTATTTTCTGATTGGTAGTTTTACTATTTCTTGAGTACTCCGAAGACTTCAGGAAAGGTTTCCAAATTTAAGGACAACGTATCCTTCAATATGCACTACAATTATGAAATAAGTTAGTGTGCTTCTTAGTATAAGTATACGTACACCTACACCTACACTATACCTGAAGAGATAAATTTACTTCTGTTGAAGAAAAATAAAGGAATTTAGTTGTTTTATTTTTCGTAATTTTTTTAATCGAAAATTCACTAATACTTAGAAGATTTCGTTGACATTACAATGAAAGAAGCGATTTATAGCCAAGTTATGGATACGGTGACTTCGTCTCATAAGAAGGAGATATGTTTGTATATACTAATGGTTATGGGCGACTTCAACGCTAAACTGTAAAGCGACAACAATAACCTCAAGAACGCTATTGATCTATTGATTTAACCCAGCTCTTCCAAACTCTTCCTTTAAAATGCGTGGGTTTTTCCTGATCACCTTAAAAATAAACAAATATACCATATCAGTATAAAGAGATCATGAAAAAATAGCCTTCTTGACGTGAGAGCCAAAAGAAGCGCCGACATCGATTCCTATCATTACCTCCTGGCGGCTTCCCTTCGTCTCAAGTTAGTACACATTAAACAGACCAGCGAAACCACCAACAAGTTCGCACAACATAAGCTCAAGGATACGTGTCTTCGGGAAAATTCGAATACAAATGGTAAAACATCAAGTTGTCCTTTACAGCTGTGAGTAGTTCATACTTGGCTTGATGAGACGTCCATTAATTACGTAAGTCAAAATAGGGGGGAGGTGGTCTGACAAAATGTCACCAAACCTCACCAAGAGAGAAAGGGAAAGGAGGGGGGGGGGGGGGAGGGGCGAACGAAAATCTCTATTCAAGTTTCTTTTATTCGGACAATATAAATTATATTAACAGATAGCATTTTGTATCACAAAACCAATCCTTGATGGCACGTTTGTTTCGCCTAGTCGGCATGCCGCTCAACATACGTATTTTAAAAGCTGCTGTGCTGTGTAGAACCTTTAAAATACAGCATACGTAACCAGATTTCTTAAGTTAAACTCTTTAGCGAAGCAAAATGATAATACGTTTAAAATTAAAGGTACTTTTAGTGTATTATCGTTTCCATCTGCTTATTTCACAGAAAAAATGTAGTACATACCCACTCAACATGTAACGTTTCGTAAACCTTTCAGAAACCGTTCACATTTCAAAGTTGCAGTTACATTTCAGAAATCTTTATACGATGTGTCAATGTTCGCTTTCGATTTACTTTGATATAGGATAGATATAGAATATCATCGCAACCAAAGCTCAACAAGCCGCAGAAATTAGAGATTTTCATATCGTTTACGACATATGTAAATAGCAAGATGGTTCGCCAAATGTTCATGCAAAATTGGCCAACAGGAAACAAAAAACGGGTTCATATTAACTACTACAGATGAACAGCTAATCCGATGGAAAGGACATTTTTAACGGACCATCAACCCAACCTCCACATGTAAGCGCTCTCTCTGAGAGAAGACCAAAGCGACTAATCTCGTACCCACCTTCATTTAAGAAGAGAAAGAGAATCTCTCAAAAACAACAACATCGTACAGATGCCGAAATGTTGAAAGCTTCCCCGGAGCTCAGCGCGAAACTTATGTACCCTGTCGAACAGCTGAAGACTGACTCATACGAACTTTAGTGAAAATTCCAGAAAAGGGGGTCATATTTAGAGCTACAGGGTCATTATGACGCTATCAATTCTGTCTAAAGTCTTAACGGAAATCTTACTCACAAGAGTCAGTAAAATAATGAAATAACTTATCACTGACTTAACGACAGGCACAATTTTGCCCAAACGGATTGTGTAAATTAATACCCTTCGCATTATCGTGGATACGACTCGCAAATCGTGTATCTTTTTACATTTTCCATTTTACCCAAATAAGAAGTGGGATTATTTTCCATATGCTACTTCAGGAACTCTAAGCCTCACTCATTGTTCAAAGCGGTAAGTTTTGCCAAACTTCAATTTAATTAATTTTCAATGTGTTGGCATTTCGAGATACATGTAATGATTATCTTTTGAGTTTAGCTTGCACAAAAATTGTTACTTCCGCATTGTTGTCAAATTATGGTTATGTAAAGAAATTCCGCAATATACTCAACATTAAAATTGGGAAATTTTTGTATGCCACCCACTGCTGCTCCTTTGCGCTACTCGAACTTCTTGGTGCTTTTCAAAAATTAAGTTTTAAATTATTATTTATTTGCGTTTCGCAGCATTGTCGTCGTATAATGCAAGCGTTGCTGTGAGCTGTAAGCAGCCAAAGAATCTACCAGTAGAACACAGGATGCTAAAGGGAGCAAAAGTTTTTAATTACCCTCATCAGCAAAATTTGAGTAGCTCGTACGCTGCGTTTTGCTTTGCGTCATGATTGCTTTTCTTTCTTTTTTCTCAAGTTGGTTGCACTGTCGATACTTTGCTGTTGGCAGCAGTGTGCCTTCGTTCTCACATATAGAAATTTTTGATTTAATTTATTTTATGATAATTTAATCAGCTCACAAGCGAACAGACTTCGAAAAATTGGGGGTAGAGATAGTTGAAAATAATAATAATCAAATTTAATTTTATGTACACATATTGTTGCAATTTTATTTGCTTATGCTGAAGTTTTTAGTAATTATCGTTTCAAAGAAGTAAGCAGAAATTTAATAGCATAGAATTATATAGTGAACATTTTGACGCAAGTTAATTGCTGGCAACATCTCTATACTAAAATATTTGTGTATACTCAACTGAGGCAGCGACCTCTTCTGAATCCTTTGCTAAAAATACGTTATGGGGACCTTCAGGAAGAATGCATCTAATTAACAAATTAAAATTAAAAAACGAAACCTTGAAAATAAATAATTAAAAAACACTTGCAAGCATTGTTGTGTACTTTTAGGCGCAGCAACAGCAAAAGTGCAACGCTGCACTTGTAGTCGTGCAACAACAACCACGGCAGAATCTGTCATCATCGTTTAAATGACGTTCAAAATTGCGTTTACGCTGCAAAATAAGTCAGCGATGCAAAATTAACGCAAAAACAACCAAAAGCAACAAAAGCAGAAAAAAAACAAAAAAATACATAAATTAAAAGAAAAGACACAAAATAAAATGAAAAATAAAAGTAAAACCAAGCGAAATTTGTGCTTGAAATGTCGTTGTTGTTGCGGTGACAGGTGGGAAATGCGCCCATTGGAAATGTGAATGCACCTTGAGAGATGCACTTGAATTGGGATTTGTTTGCATTCGCTCAACAACAACAACAACAACAACAGAAAAAGCTTGAACTATAAAAAAATGCCAAAAAAACAAAATCAAAAATGTGATTAAAAAGAGATGTTAAAAAAGGATTTTCATTTAAAACAAAATCTGTAACCCACAAGCGAGGGAAACTCGTTAACATGCCAGCCAGCATGTTACCTGTTCTGAGATTCCAGGGACAATACCATCAGTAGATTCCCAAAAGCAAAGTTATTTTTATATTCATAATCATTTTGTGCTTTTGTTTGTAACGGAAAGAGTTGGACCCTAAGATTTCCATAATTTTTTTTTGTTGGTGGTACTTATTTGACTTATTTAATGATTTACTAAAAATCATTTCGGCATGAGTGAAAAATTTGCTCCGCCACATATTTTCAAAACTTCTATTAAACTAGCTGACCGGGTAGACTGCCCTCTCTTATGTGTATACCTATCACATAAGCCTTATCGAGTACCCAACCAACCTATGACCTAGATATTGCCTCTTATGGTTGCGGAGATATACAATTTTCCTTAGATATCTCCACCCCAATGCCATCTACCTTATACAAAAACTCTTCAGCCTTCTTGAGATCCCAACCAACCCATGGTATGTGATGGTTTTCTCTAATGGTTGCGGATATATACTAATTTTCTTTCTCAAGATGGGAGGTGCAACGTCCACTTTTTCTATTAGAAACTTTCGTGGGCGCACAACAACTCTCCGAAATTTCATTGTAATTGAATGAATGGTATAGGAGCTAACCAAGAACATACATACATATATTAAAATAGTTCTTAAAATACTGAATATCTCTGAAAATATCAACTCTACGAAAAAACTTTTCTGACACACAAAACGATACCAATGTTTTCCAGATGTCTTGTAAATTAATTAAATGCCAGTTAGCAGCGATCAATTTTCATGTAAAATTTTATAAATTGATACACTATTTAAAATAAAAATAACTTCTTGAAAAAATAAAATGCTTTTTTTTTTAAAGTAACACGAAACGCTTTCGATGTTGTCTTATGCTAATTGACATTTTATATATGCATGCATTACAATCGGCATAACAAAATAAATTTACCCTGAGTGTAGTGTATAAACATAAATTCAAATGAGTGTATACAGTCGTTTTCCTTTTGCGGAAAAGAACATATTCACCAATTACAAGTCAGAAAACTTCCATATGCCAGGAAAACTAAGTAAACCGGCGACTGACCTGACAAAATATTGATTTACAAAGATTTTTGTATGAAAAATATAAGACAGTCAGTGAATGTTGTACTTATAATAATAAGTGTCTTAGCTGAAAATTAGAATATCAAAAATAATATACCATTGTTTTCTTCAACAGCAGAACAGAAATTCTTAGTTTACATTCCAAAGTGAAATAGTAAGGAATGTTGCAGTATTTGATGTAGGCGTTTCTCAATAACCGGAATGGAAATACCATCGATTTTAAATGTATTGGATTTGAGAAATATAATTTTCCTTAAGTTTTCGAGTCGCGTAGGTCAAATATGGAATGTCTTTCAGTATTTCATCACATGCTACTACGATAAGATGACTTCAACACTACCATACCATACCACACGATTCATGTTACAGGGTTGTCAACGTATAGCCTCAAGGGAGTCCTATTTTTTCCTCCAGTTTATTTTTTCTTCTTCTTCTTCTCCTTCTATTAAAAAGGCGACAATATTTGAGAAAAAGCCTTTGCAGCGAATTCTTTTGGAGTCTTGCTGTTGTTACTGCTGCATGCGATGAATTTAATTTTGATAGGGTCCCTACCACCGTTGAAGAAAACGCTTTTCCTCGGTGGCTCGTTCATTTACATCAGTGCAAATTTTATTGTACTCTTTTGGTTTTAAGGTTTTTACTTTTATTTTTTCGTAACAAATAGGTAAAATAAAAGTGTAGAAATATGAAGAAGCGTACCTTAGTGGATACAGCGGGAAAAGCGTTGAACATATTCCGCTTTGTGAAAACACCTTACATGATGAGCGCACTGACGCGGGGCATATGAATCGTTTTTTTGTTTTGGTTTTTTTCTTACAACAATCTGTTTAACAAGATGATGAGAGATGACAGTGGGCTGAAAATCTTAGCATGATGATTAGGTTTTATGACACAGAATTAGCAGTTTAATGGGAAAGAAAACCAATAATTAAAGAAAACCAATAATTTATCTTACAATTGGTAATGGCAAACCAAGCTACTGAACTTGCTTAAGTTTTCTATTCAAAGCAAACTTAATGGGTGTCTGCCGGGAAGTTATACTAATTTGTTTTAGAATTTTGGAAAATATTTGATTTGACTTGGCTTATAATAAGGTTTGTGTAAACAAACCAGGAGCCCATGAGCAACTTAAATAAAATATGCGATATGAAATTAATGAAATACCTAGTGAAATGAGTCAAAATGTAATAATGTTTTTATGTTAAAAAAAAAACAAAAAATTTGGAAAATTAAAAATCACGCTCCCGCTCCCGGACATGCCTTCCTCCCATAAAAATGTGGGATGTGGTTGAAACATTTTCTTCAAAATGGGTATCAATTTCTATTAACTTGGCAAGGGGCCGTTCAAGTATTACGTAACGCAATTTTCGAAGATTTTTGACCCCCCCTCCCCCCTATGTAACGCGCCATAACGTTTTCCTCTACCCCCCCCCCCCCCCCCCCTTCCCCTTAAACGTTACGTAACACCCAAGTGACCATATTTACCTAAAAGTCACAATTATGTTGCTAAAAGTACCGGAAATACATGCGTATGTTGTTTATTTTCTTTATTATACCCTACACCGAGGGTATATTCACTTTGTCATTTTTTTGTAACGCATAGAAGAGGGCGGTGGTAGGTATGAAAAAGTATATAGATATATTCTTGATCAGCGTCACCACCTGAGTTGATATAGCTATGTCCTTCTGTCTGTCTGTTCAAATCAGGTTTACGGAAAAACCAAGAAAGCTAATTGAATGAAATTAGCACACTCAGGTCAGCCTTCTTGCAGGCATCTTGCTATTCAAAACGGACGTAATCGGTTCATGGACACGCCTACCGCCCATACTCTATGTATATTTGCCTAATCCCATTTTGAAAAAAAATGCAGCGATTTTGATGAAACTTGGTGATTAGGTGTACATTTGAACTAAATTAAGATTAGGCTAGGTTTCAAGTTTCCAAAGATTCGCGTGGCACGGTCCTAAATTTTAACCTCTATACCACCATATCTCGTAAGCCGTGCAAGATATTGTGATGAAATTTCTTTATTTTTTCGACTTTTTCATCGATTTTAAATTTTTTAGACTTTTTCAACCTCTCTCAACATTAACATTTTGCATATATTTACGACTTTTTCAACAGTTTTCAACCTCTTAAACTTGAGCATATAGCATATATCTGAAATAAGTAAAGGCATACTTGGTTGTAGTTTGGTAGAGTATCTTAACATGCGTAATTTACTATTTTTACATAAACTTATTTATTCCCGCTGTCCTAGTTATCTATATGATAAACTTCAATTTTGTCAGTCCTCCAGGTCACTAAAATTGATTGTCCCTAGGTACTTTTACCTAAACTCTTCCAGATTTTTTTTTATTAGCACAATAAGACTTTGGAATTCTTTACCAATACACTTACGGCGAGTTACATCAGGAAATAGCTTCAAACAAGCACTTTTCAACTACTTCTAAAGTTATAATTCATAGTTCATGAATTCTTCATTCCTTCTTTTGTTTCTTATTTCTATTTTCGTATCTTTGTACTTATGCATATGTTTTATTTTATCTTTAAGTTTTATATTGTTCATGCATGATTTCCAATATTGATGTACTATTAAAGATTAAGTCTTATTGCACAATGAATTAAGCTCAATAAATTGTAATTGTAAATTGTAAATATCTTAAACATTTCACACTTTTTTCGAATTATTTAACCTCTTCAACGTCTTTTTTTACTGAAATATATGTACCTACTTTGAGTGCAGTGTAGGGTATGTGAGTTTCAGCCTGACTGAAGATAACACCTTAACTTGTTCATATTGTTATTTAATAAAAATCACACATAATGTAATAAACATTTGCTTAAGCTTAAAATATGTTAAAATGGCGAAAAATGAGACGAACTTATTTTATTAAAATGATAAAAGTTGATCGGATCTAGAACAGCTACAGCAATAAATGAGAAAAATAGGAAATCTTTCCACGCTTACATCTCTGGTTTTGGTTAACCAATCTCGAAGATGATAGTTTTAGAACATTCTGCTTGATAAGTGCTTTAATTTAACATATCATTTATTGCTGTAAATTATCTAGATCCCATCAACTTTTATCATTATAATAAAATTTTTTGGCTGTAGCTATTCAATACGCATACACATAAAGAAAGCGTTTCATTATGCACACCTCATTTCAAATCACCACCCGCTAAAGTAGTTTCACTTCTAAAACAATGTTACGTAACGCGTTGTTCGAACCCCCCCCCCCTCCCCCGTAACGCATCGTAACGTTTCACAAGACCCCCCTCCCCCCTAATTGCGTTACGTAATACTTGAACGGCCCCCAATGTTCATTTCAAAAATGTTAAAAATTGTGCGATATCTTTCATAATTTTCAAGTTATTTGAGGCAAACGAAAAACTGTGAACATTAATAGTAGTAATAACACTGGACTCCTGAAATTTGGTACAGATGTTTTTTAAGTTAAAATAACAAAAATTTCTGAATATGAAAAAAACCTGCTAACGTACACGCCTTCCCTCCATACAAAAGTGGGATGTGATTGAGACCTTGTTGTCCAAATGGGTATCAATTTTCACTAATTTGGCAATGTAATTTCAAAAATACTAAAATTCATGCAATATCTTTTATAGTTTACAAGTTATTGGAGAAAAGCCGTTTCGAAAGTTTACCTCTTCTGAAAAGCATCAAGCGGGATGAAGAGGCATAAAGAACCCCTTACCTTCTCTCCTCTCTTGAAACTCTCTTCTGAACTTAAGCACCTTCCTTCACTTTTGCAATTGAGACAATTATTGTAGAAGATTGAAAAATGTGAAGAAATGATAATATTTTTTCCTTCAATTATTGCAATGGAAAAAAATTCATAAAAAAAAGATCTACGGAACTGCAGCTGGAACTTTGCGTTTTTGTTAACAATACTTTCATACATAATATATAAAAAAATTTAGGAAATTCGATACATGTTTTTTTTTTACTGTTAAAGTTAGCGAAATTTCTCAATTATGACTTCTTAA
The DNA here is from genome assembly GCA_949775025.1 of Tricholauxania praeusta. Lineage (NCBI taxonomy): Eukaryota > Metazoa > Arthropoda > Insecta > Diptera > Lauxaniidae > Tricholauxania > Tricholauxania praeusta. The sequence continues at coordinate 34,901,778 of OX459029.1, forward strand.
GCTCTAATTTTCAAAAAATCAGCATAATTTACATAGAAAATATAAGCCCTCAAAAACATTTTTTAAATAGTATTTTTTGTTAATATGCTCACGTAGTAAATTTGGAAACAATTACATTAATAAGAGATAAGATAAGATTTTCATAAAAGTCAATATATTTAATTCCTTCTAAACATTAGGAAAACTTGATGAAAAAAGTTTGTATAAAACTGCAGCTGCATCTTTGGATTTTGGCTAACCATACTTTCTCACACAATATGAAAAAAAAAATTTTGGAACCGGGAGACATACAATATATTTTTTTTTTGTCGAAGTTTGCAAATATGCCACTTTTACCATTTTTCATTCTAGTTTTTGAAAAATTCGTACAATTCATTTAAAGACGATATAAATAAAATAATTCGGTTTTTATAAAGTGATTTCAATTTCTTTCCCTCAATAAACCAAATTATTGCATTTTGTAACAAACAAGCTAATTAGCGTGATCTATTCAACAGTTACTTTTATAAAAATTTACATAGAACATTTCATATGTTCAAAGTTGAGCTTTGATCCCACTGTGTCACTGAGCCCAGAAGAAGTTTGAAACTCAATATTTTTTTTTTAACATGCCCTAAGTATGACGATTGTCTTAAAAAATTGTATTCCCGAAAACTTTAATTTTCTATGTATTTATGGTCACGATCTCGCCACAAGAAGCTCTCCACAGCGTATTCTCACGATAGATTTGCATTCTCACGCATACATAGTTCAATTGACTCAATAACTGAAGCCTTCTGCGCACGGACAGCAAAGAGAGTTTGTTGAATGGATTATGGAATAAAAAAAGTTGTGTGCTGATTTTTCAAACAAAATCTTCTTCAGCGATGTAGCTCATTTTCATCTTATGGCGTCGTTCATCGCTAAGATTTTCGCACTTGGAGCTTAGAAAATCAACGAGTGATTGCCGAGAAAAATGCATCCACAATGTGTCAATGTTTGGTGCGAATTTTGAGCTGGAGACATCATTGAACCATTCTTCTGTGAAAGTACTGTTGGTTAGGCAATAATATTTAATGGTGTTCGCTATAACGATATGATAGTCCAGTTCTTTGTGCCTAAATAACAAAATATGCATTTGAAGGATAAGGTTGCATGCTTGGGTCATTTCCTGGTCGTGAAATTTCCCATTTTGGTGATCAGAATTGGTCGTTCAATTTATGCGATTTATTGTCGTTGGATTATTTTTTCGGAGTTTTCAGAAGTCTAAGGCTTATGCCAACAAACCCATGATCACCCACGGCTTGAAATAGGCCATTGGGCGCTGTATCATTGAAATTCAGCCACATTTATGCCAAACGATCATGGACAATTTCGACAATAGGACACGCTTCAGATAAAATTTGAGTACCTTATTCAATTTTTATAATTAAAAATTTTTCAACATACGAGTAAAGCGAAACACTAGCCTACACTCAAAATGTTCCATTAATAAGAGGTTTCTTTCTATGTACCTTTTTCTGTTGAGTTTGAAAATTAAAATGAAAGTTTTTTGAAAGGTATAGTTCTCGAGATATTGTGGATTTTTTAAATTTTTTCGACCTCCTTTCACTTTAAAGATCATATCTTGAGCTAAAAATGCCCAATTTCATTGTCCTTAGTACCAAATTAAACAAAAATGTTTAATTGGATTTTTTATCGAATAAGCGTTTTAAGAAAAATCGATGATAACAGGCCAGATGTTTATAAAAATTAAATCTTACAGTGTACTCTGTGGCCACGAAAAAATAGAAATCGGTAAAAAAAACTTCCAATTTGACTTCATTTTGTAAAGTTGATACTTGTTTGTAAAAAACTAGACTAACCAAAAGAAAATCGACCATAAAATGACAAAGTTGGGATCGATTGAATGAATGATTCCAAGGCCCACATCTTCTTAATAAATTATTTTTTTCAAAAATTGGTTTAATTTAGTCGCTTGCAATTCTCTTTGGTTTTTGGTTATTTATTATTTTCAGAATAAGTTTGTCCAAAACTTCTGATAACTTAGAACTCACCGGTTACTGTTGAAAGGACCTAGGTCGGTTTTTCTTAAAAATCTGGTAATTTTTCATCGATATCTTTTTAACTACTCATCCAGTAAAAAATTTAATCATAATTGCTTCTTTGTCATTTTAATATCCTTAATTTGATGAAATTAAATTGTACACTTCTGGCTTGCAATATGAGTTTTAAAGTGAAAAGGGGCCGAAAAAAATTAAAAACCCACAATATCTTGAAAACTGTACCATTCAAAAAATTTTCATTTTCATTTTCGAACTCAGCGAGAAAAAGTACATAAGAAAAATAATCTCTCATTAAAGGAACAAAAACAAAAAATTTTTTTGTTATGATTAGACTCAACAAATTGTTGAAAAAATTTATATATTCAGAAAATGGGTGATTTGAATTCATTCATTCAATCGCTCTTAAAGTTTTTATTTTACGATCGATTTTTCGACATACCAGTAGTCTTAATTTCTGCATACAAATATGAACTTTACGTGCATGCAGAAAACTTTTTTTCATAATTTTATTTCTATTTTTATGAAAGTTATTCGAAAACTAATTCATTCACCAATATCACAAGCGAAAAAAAACTCAGGTTACTAAATTCTGATTATATTTAAAATCACTACTTTTCTCAAAAAACAAAAAAAAAAAAAGAAATAAAACATTCAAAATAGTGTTGAGTACATTTTCATTTCCTTAAAAGCATCATTAAAACCATTCATATACAAAAGAAGCTTTTGTTTCCCCATGATTTGTCGCAAAATTTTTATGAGTTCCAGATGATGTAAAAAAATTAAATAAAAACTAAAGAAATTGCTGCAGTTTCACTGCCAAAACAGAAGGAATAAATTGAAGGAAATGGCAATGTATGCAGAAAAAGAAAAAAAAACTAGAGGAAAAACCCAAATAGAATATGTGTGGTGAACAATAAAAGCAGGAATACTCGTACGCCAAGATTCAAGATTAGATGTCATTGGCGGTAGTTGCCATTTGAAGAGTGGGTGTCGTGCAGCAAATCGGCGCCACTGTGCACATATATAATTTTTTTTTGCGCTTAGTTAAGCTACGGCGACACTGGTTGTCACTGCAAACACAATTTTTTTATTATTTTTATTATTTAGAAAAATGTATACTGCTGTTTGCTTAATAAGGGGAGCTATTTGGATTTTTATCACAAATACTTATACTACATCTGATACTCGTATTTGCCAGAGCGAAGAAAAAAGGGGTTCAGTTCTTTAGAGACTTGAAATGGTGAAACATAATTTTTTCCATATAAAATGTATTTCAATAAGATTTGAGGATTTCAATATTTAGTAAACGAAAGATGCTTTTTAAGAAAAGTCTTTTTGTTCTTTATTGCATCATGTTCTTCGGTTCATGAAAATATAAATTAAGGACGACATAATTCGATATAATTGTACTTCTGAGATATTCACAAGCCCTAAGTGTCAAATCGATGGATCTTTACTTCCAATTTTGTTGATCAAAAACAACACAATTGCGCAAAGTGTGTTATGTTTTGAACTGAAAGCCATTTATACTAAAAACAACCAGAAACTCAACATGGCAACTTCAAAAAATGGTCCAAAATTATATCAACAAATAAAAAAAAAATAATTAAATGATAATTGAACTGAAATAAAAAACAAATCACAATTACACCCAACCAAAACTAAACGAACCTTCAATTAACGAATTGATGATTCAGGGTGGCCCTTCAGTCCCAATGTGGTTACAAATTAAATTAATTTTTCGCTGATTATTTTTTCAAGTTTTGTTTTGTAATTCCGTTTGTAACGCTGTTACCCTACCTAGGGAAGACTTAAGTCCTAATTTATCTGTCTAGCCGATTTCATTGGACCTTTTTTGGACGGCACCACAATTTCGCCATCCACTTGTGGCGAAATTATTCGTTTTCCAACTCTTCTCTCCTGATTTCTACATATTTAATGGCAGTAATTGTCGATTTTGTTGAGCATGATGTAATATTTAGAATATCTTTATAAGATTTCCTTGTGGTACCATACTTTAAAACCCGTCTACAGAGATGAGATTTTTCATTATGAGACTTAAGCTCCTCCATAATCCCAGAACACCTAATAATAAATAAGTGTTCAAATTGTTATTCAGGGCTTGTGTGAAAAAAAGATGGGACTTCATAGTATTTTGATGAAGGTACTGCTATTTTCATGTCCACAGCTTTACGTAGAAAAGAAATAAAAACTGAATCAAATTTGATCTCAACACTCTCGATTAATAAAAATTTTTGAAACCTGTTATTTCCATTGAAAAGTTTTGAAAATTTAGAAAAAAATTCAAGATATTAAGTCTCTATTAAGTTTTGATACAATTTTTTTTGCTTTCCTGAATTGAATTTTTCAAAAACCAGGTGATCTGGTTGAAAAATTTTCGAAAAAGCCGGTAATTGGATGATTTTTGTTACTTGTACTCTTACATTTTTTTTTTATTAACAAAAAAAAAAAAATAAATTTCCCAGAGAAAAAAAAAATTTCTTATATGTGCAATTATATTATTTTTTAAGATTACTACGAAAAAACAGTCATCAACTTTTTTCCACAGAAAATTTAGCTTTTAAGAAAAAATTGTTTTATTTTGGGAAGGCCGGGAATTACTTCTTTTCGATTCAGCAACCCTGCTCTTAGTTTTGAGAATGGACGAAAACAAGTTGCGGTAGCTTATACCCACCATGCAGGTTAAACCTTTCACACAAACATGAGAGTTATTTAAGGTAATGCAAGCGACAATGAGGACCTTTTTTCTTTGGTCACACTGCTACATATTCTACATTAGTACTTATAACGCAATCCGGCTCTACGAAATGCAACCAAGCTCAGCACAAATATTAGGACAGATATCAGCTTCAAACATAAGTTTCTACTACTTCTGCTGAAGATATAACTCGCTTTACAATACCAATAATTTTGACAACGTCATCGTTACATCGACTGATACAATGAGAAAAATTACTTAATTTCCCACTTGAGAAGTCGTTAGACCCAATGCAATTCGTTTTCTTACGTCAGAAGTCGCAAGAAAAAAGAAAACAACATCCTTACCAACAGCACCATCAACATCAAAACGTGGTATATTCTTCCGATAAACAATACCAGTTAAAGCAATATCACTCATTTCATCTTTCTTAGAGGTCACCTAACCAAACACAAAACTACAATACAAGCAAAAGACACGATAATTAGAAATGTCAAGCATAATTCACAGTATTCTTAAAACAACTGCAAATATTACTGTCCAAAAAGAAACATCAAGTTTGCAGGAGATTAACATTTCGAACCAATGAGAAAAATAAACTTCTCAGAAAATAGCATACGTTATAATTCTTCAGTTAAATGGCACTTGGCACCAAAACGCGTCGTCCCAAAGTAGCATTGGCACTAAATAAATAAGAAAACGAGAATAAAAATAATAATTTCCCCATGAACCTGTTAGGGCTTCTTTTTGCGATAAATTAACTCCAATAAATCATTGAAAAGGGAAACACGTTGAACCCGAGGAAAACTAAAAGAAAAATTAAGAATTCGCTTGGAACCGAAAATGAAATCCTTTTGCGCAAAAAACTAAAAAAAGAGCAAAAAATAAAACAAAAAGAAGTAGCCAACAAAGAGAAGGCAGAACATGATGAACGTGCCGCAGGACTTTATGCAGCAATTGCAACAGAGCTATGTAGTTGGCAACGTTACGCTATGCTCGAATTCTTGCTTTAGCGTGTCAAGTGTTGCGAAAGCTCCTAATCAGCAGTTAATTTTTATCTTTAATTAAGAGCACGTTCTGCATGTGCCATCCATGCGAACTTTTCGCAGTATTCAAGCATCCATCTATCTATCGTTTGTTCTTTTTGGCGAGTATCCTTTCATTTATTTTATGGCCAAGGCATTACTTATGTAACACTCACTTGAGCAAAGTGTTGGGAGTCGAAAAAATATATGGAAATGGTGCATCGAAAATAGGGCAAGTCCACGAATAAGTAAGTGTATGTATAAATAAATATAACATAAAAATAGTACGTACATCTGCTTAGACTTGGACATACTTTTTTCTATAATTTTGTAATATACATATATGTATGTAGAAAACAAGTTAGTACAGTCAGCTGACACTGCAGCTTGAAAATTGTTGAAAAAATAATGAGCATCAATTTGAAAAAATTTTGCTCTTTCCAGAACTTATCTAAGTGAAAAAGACATTTACACAGTACATTGGACGGAATATTTTATGTAACATTAAATACTAGTATGCTGCGGATAGAGCATGCTTCACGACTGGGGGGGCATATATTGGTCTCTCATTTTAAACGAAATTGTCTTCTTTAGTGATTTTTGAACATTTAGTTTTTGCTGATACCCTCGTGCTACTTATAATGACACTTGATTTTAGTAACATATTGTAAATCAAATGGAAATTTCTTCAAATCTTTGAAGGAGAACGTTGTTCTGGTACTACATAGTGGTGCAACAGAAGTTTATTTCCAAATCAAGGTGGTAACTTGTTTAATAGATGACTATTAAAGATTTCCTTTTTTGTTTTAAGATTCAACCAAATATTGTGATCAAGCAGGATTGGTTGATGTCGCTTCAGTTATTTCTAATTGTGCTGGATGCCCAGCCACTCTAAAAAAAATTAACACTCTTCTGTCCTCAAGATCATTCCAAACTGCGAACACTGATGCAATATCATCAAACCTTTGCGGGAAAAACGAGTACCTACCTAAGCATCAATACAAGATTCTGCTACCTTGGGGTTCTCACTTTTTAAGGCATCCTCACGGAACAAATACTCGCAACAGTAAGAATCAACAATGCTAGGGTCTTTGCTAAACTCTATTGAATATGAATATCAAACACTAGTTCAACTCACGCCAAATTACAAATATTGAAATCAAATGTTCAATCCAAGTTGTTTTATCCTTGTGAATTATGGTCTCTCACCAGCGCATTGCTACGACGAATACAAGCTGTGGTAATCTTTTGCTTAATAGTCCAAGAGCCGGCTGTAGAAAAGTCGAGTGTATAAGATTACACCATTGGACCTATACCAAATGATAGAGCTCGATGAGCCTAAATAGAATATCTAGGGTTGCCTTGCCAAAGCCTGTCCCGATGGCCGAAAAAAACCCACTTTTGGCCGACTTTTTTCTTAATAAAAAGTGTATAAGATTACAGCATGAAAGTGGTGTCAAAAGGTAGAGCTCGATGAGCCTAAATAGAAAATATAGGGTTGCCTTGCCAAAGCCTGTCCTAAACTAGGGTTGCCACCCGTTTTTTAGGCCATTTTTTTTTTAATAAAAAGTGTATAAGATTACAGCATGAAAGTGGTGTCAAAAGGTAGAGCTCGACTAGCCTAAATAGAATATCTAGGGTTGCCTTGCCAAAGCCTGTCCTATACTAGGGTTGCCTCGCGTTTTTTGGGCCAATTTTTTTTAATAAAAAGTGTGTAAGATTACAGCATGAAATGTGTGTCAAATGATAGAGCTCGACGAGCCTAATTAGAATATCTAGGGTTGCCTTGCCAAAGCCTGTCCTAAACTAGGGTTGCCACCCATTTTTTGGGGCAACATTTATTAGAAAAAATTTTATGGATAACGATTCCAGCTCCAAATGTATGCCAAATGATAGAGCTCGATGAGCCTAAATAAAATATATAGGATTGCCTTGTCGAATCCTGTCCTAAACATGGGTTGCCACTCATTTAAGAAAAGTTGACCCCAAAAACGAGTGGTAACCCTAGTTTAGGACAGGATTCGACAAGACAATCCTATATATTCTATTTAGGCTCATCGAGCTCTATCATTTGACATACATTTGAAGCTGGAATCGTTAACCATAAAATTTTTTCTGATAAATGTTGCCCCAAAAAATGGGTGGCAACCCTAGTTTAGGACAGACCTTGGCAAGGCAACCCTATATATTCTCTTTAGGCTCATCGAGCTCTATCATTTGACATACATTTGGAGCTGTTATGTACTACAGTTTTAATTAGAACAACAAAATTGGCTAAAATTCGGTAATTTTCGGCCATCGGGAAAGGCTTTGGCAAGGCAACCCTGTATATTATTTTTATACTAATCAAGCTCTATCATTTGACGCACATTTTAAGCTGGAATCTTTAACCATAAAATTTTTTCTAATAAATATTGGCCCAAAAAACGGGTGGCAACCCTAATTTAGGACAGGCTTTGGCAAGGCAACCCTAGATATTCTAATTAGGCTCGTCGAGCTCTATCATTTGACACACATTTCATGCTGTAATCTTATACACTTTTTATTAAAAAAAATTGGCCCAAAAAACGCGAGGCAACCCTAGTATAGGACAGGCTTTGGCAAGGCAACCCTAGATATTCTATTTAAGCTAGTCGAGCTCTATCATTTGACACCAATTTCATGCTGTAATCTTATACACTTCTTATTAAAAAAAATTGGCCCAAAAAACGGGTGGCAACCCTAGTTTAGGACAGGCTTTGGCAAGGCAACCCTATATTTTCTATTTAGGCTCATCGAGCTCTACCTTTTGACACCCATTTTATGCTGTAATCTTATACACTTTTTATTAAGAAAAAAGTCGGCCAAAAGTGGGTTTTTTTCGGCCATCGGGACAGGATTTGGCAAGGCAACCCTATATATTCTTTTTAGGCTTTTCAATATCTATCATTTGGCACAAATTTCAAGCTATTATCTTCATTAATAAAAATTGACCCAAAAACCGGTGAAAAACCATGTTTGCGACAGGATTCAACAATGCAATCCAAGGTATTATATTTAGGCCTCTTCATGTTCTATCTTTTGGCATACATTTGGAGCTGTTATGTACTACAGTTTTAATTAGAATAGCAAAATTGGCTAAATTTCGGGCATTTTCGGCCATCGGGACAGGCTTTGGCAAGGAAACCCTAGATATTTTATTTAGGCTAGTCGAGCTCTATCATTTGACTCCAATTTCATGCTGTAATCTTATACACTTTTTATTAAAAAAAATTGGCCCAAAAAAAGCGAGGCAACCCTAGTTTAGGACAGGCTTTGGCAAGGCAACCCTATATTTTATTTTTAGGCTCATGGAGCTCTATCATTTGACACCAATTTCATGCTGTAATCTTATACACTTTTTATTAAGAAAAAAGTCGGCGAAAAGTGGGTTGTTTTCGGCCATCGGGACAGGCTTTGGCAAGGCAACCCTAGATATTCTATTTAGGCTCATCGAGCTCTATCATTTGGCATAGGTTTCATGGTGTAATCTTATACACTCGACTTTTCTACAGCGGGCTCTCCGTCTATAAGGCGAGCAAGAGGTGGCTCCGCATTTGGCTATCAACTATATGTATGTATTGTTATCTCAACTGTGATTATGAAAAGACAAAAGAGCATGCTATAGAAACTTGTCAATGAGACCCTGAGCTTCGTGGCGATAAATAGAAGAAAATTATATGTCTGATGTGAACATAAAACAACGATCAAGGAAACGAAATAGCCTCAGAAGCTTGTTCAGGCTATAATCTCCTAATAGAGGCTTAGAATATTATTAGTAGTATCTTTAAATATGCTTGAGGAATAGGGTTACTTTTGAAATTTCCCCAGAATTCGCTATGCGAAAAAACATTTGGAAACAAAGGCCACCGCGAAATCACAAGGCAAATAAGATTCTCACAAGATTTTCTTAACTCATTGTTAACTTGGATACAAGATACATATCTTGTACGAGTTGCAGCTACTAAAATCCTTTTTTTTTTTTGTTTGGGTTCATCATTTGTGTACTTGCAAATTAAAAATTAAACTTTTCAAAAGATACGCTTAGGAAAAAAACACATAGAAAAGCGTGTAGATTGTCGAGTTATGGGGAAAAGAAAACAAGACACTAATTAAAACCAAAATTACGAGTAACAATAGAAATCTTTTAATTTTCAAGTTAAATGGACTCTTTTTAGTTTGCTAGCAAACTTTCGCAATGACTTTGTTTGTCAATGAGATTATATCAACAATTTGGTCTATTTACATGGGATAAAGGAGCGCGCTTAGTACATTGAAGCGATACAATACAAAAATAAGAAAGTGTAGTGGTGTTGATAGGGGTAGGCAATAACATTATTACACTTTAATTCATGATAATTAAAGTAAATTTATTTTTTATTCGTTCATAGTTTCATGCGGGTATGTAAGTACTTACGTTATCATTATTTTCATAGGATATTGAGTAAAGGAAATGCATTTCTTTTTCTTGTGAATTTATTAAGTTATTATTTATTAATTGAATAATAAATCGGTTTTTAGTTTTTGTGTTAACTTCTTCCACAATCACTTACTCATAATTATTTCATGTAATTATCTCTACAATCTTTATCGTCATGGAATGATTTTTCAGCTCTTCGAAATGCTTCAATTCAGTTGTGTGTCACTTGGCCAAATATTGCTTACACTTGTGGAAAATATTCCGCATTCATTTGCTTTAGTCTTATGTTTTATTATCAGTTTTCATACAGTCATTGTCACCAACGGTCGTTGCATCTATGATGCGCAAATTTCAAGTCGTTGGTGTATGTCAATTTTATGCAGTATGTGGATTTTGTTTTTGTCATCAAAAGTACATCTACCACATTTAGTTTGAAGTATTGAAATATCTTGTGTTAGAATAACGCATCTGTAAGATTTGATTCAGCGATGGAAAAATTTGGTAAGTGAATTTTGGGTTGGTCAGCGAGCTCTTTCAATTTAATTAATTTTTTTTTTGATTATTTAAATAATAATTTCTAAAATTGTTAGAATATCGGTAATTACAAAAAATTAAAAAAATTTTTTATGTAGAAAAGTAAAAATGTTTTCTCAAGTTTTTAAAAATAAGTAATATGTTTAATTCGAAAAATTGCTTTCATAACTCCGTGTTTCACTTACTTTAATTCGTTGGAAGGCTATAACTTGACAACAAAGCCTTAAACAAAATTGAAATTGTGTTTTTAAATTCATACTTCTTCGAAGTACAATTAATCCGAATGTGGAAGAGTTTCAGAATGAAACATGAAATGCCCGTTATGTAATATTTCTATATTTGTAAAAGCAAACTAGTTTCACAATGATGTAAAATATTGCGTGAAAAATTAAAACCCAAGTTTTATTTGTAAGTTTTGAATGTATTTTCCCTTATATCCTAAATATAAAGTGATCCAATTTCAGCAAAAATTTTCTTTCAAAAAAAAAAAAATAAACAAAAATTCTCATTTAAGAAAATCTTTGAACTATTTTTGTTAATCATTATTTATTAATTAATTAATTTGGTGTTTCGGGCTACTTATGAAAAACCATTTGACGTAATTTTTGATAACATTCGGCATATTTTGATGTTGGTTTTTATGTATGTACTCCAATGTTACGGTTTTGTCGGCGTAGGCTTCATTAAGATAACCCTACATATTCAACGGTGCTAAGTTGCATGATTGCGATAGCTGGTTGACGTCACCAAAATATGTGACCTAAAAACTTTTTCGATTTGTGGCAAGTTACGCCGTCTTGTCTTCCATACCATTGCTTTTGTGCTAAAAAATAATTGATTTTCATTTGTCTACAGATTCTGACTGTTGCTTACTTAAATCGCTTCGGTCATTACTTATTGTTCATATTAAAATCTAAAGAAACATACTTCAAATTTATGTATTGAGAAAAATTCAAGATATTTTCCATGTCTAAAAAATTATATATGTATCATTGTTTCAACGCAATCGATGTTGAAAGTGCGAAAGTGGATTATGGATATCACGAGGAAGGCTCCGAAAAGACTGAATTTGAACACATATTTTACTAGAGTTTTTTTGTTGACACGTTGGGAAAAGCTCTTTTTTTTTCAAGAAATACGCAGATCTGTGAATTTTATTATGAATAACCGATCTTGACTTCAATTAAAAAATATTGTTTCAAAAATTTAGCTTCTGGTTTAAACAAAGAACATTTTTATGTGTAAAGGTTATAATACAAAAAAATTTCATTTCCATAGAGATAAAGGCTATGCTCCTGATTGTTTTAATAGATATATATTGAAAAATGAGAAAACAATGTGGCCTTGTACCAGGGGAAAGGAAACAGGTGCTAATGAAAGACCTTTTATGGCCATTTCACTTTAAGTAATATAATGGCATATGTATGTGGTTAACAAGAAAATAGAACAGTAGCCAGCTACAGTTTTGAGTGCGGTATTTCAAACTGTCTGAAAAATTTTTCTTTAAATAATTGGATGTTGTGCACAAAAAAATTGTGTACTGGCGGACATTTATGGCACAACATTAAAGAGACATAAAATGGGTTTTTATTCAGTAACTGGAAAACTTAGAAACAAGTAGAAAATAAAAAACGAAAGTTATAGAGGAGATGAAAGCACATAGATTTTTCGCCCGATAAGTCTCCGTGTGATTGGATTTGACCCACGAAAGAACTTATTTTATTCAAGTTGCGTTTTCTCCGAAATATACGATACATCAAAAAAAAGTGTATTAAATGGGAATAGATTAAACTTTTCAAATATATAGTTACATACGTTCGGATAAATTTGGTGTTCCTAAATTAAATACACGAAGTTGACCAAAATCGACATTTTCGACATATACAACCTCATATATCTTGAAAACTAGACCTGATGTGAAAATTTGAATTATATAATCGTGTTCAGTGACATTGGATTAGTAAAACGACATCTAATTTGAAAAATCTCCAGACCAGTGGTGCTATGGAACAAACACTTTTCTTTGACCTCTTTAAATGGACATGTGTCGGTATTGTACAAGTGCTGTTTATGATATCCAATAAGCCGAATAAACATGCTTTTGAGTGGTATTAAATTGACATAGAGTTTATATCGCTAGCTCCGGTACTATTGTTTTCGAAACACAGACGATTTATCTCAAGTGCAAAATAAAAGCACTGAATTTGAGAGTTGTAAAGTCACTTTTTATCAACGAATTTTTAAATTTCTATTTGAAAATCAATATTCATCAGTGATTTGAAAAAAGTTTTGATTTTTTGGAGATTATTGCACAAGTAACATAGTTTTCTTAAAAAGGTCAAAACCAAGCTGAAAACGAAAGCTGAAAAAACACATATGTAATTTCTGTCGAACTTGGATAATTCATTAGTTCCAAAGAGCATTTTCTTATTTTTCAAATATCTCGCTATTGCATAAAACAGACCACATTAGAATATCACATTCGACTAACCGATTTCATGATATTCAAGTTCAAAATCAAAAAATCATTTTATTAATAATCACTTTCTATTGGCTGTACGCATATAAGCTTTTGTTCTAAGCTCCCTTATATAAAACTTTTGTTCAGCATGAACTTCTTTGTCTAAGATTAGATCCTAGACTTTAGGATATCGAAGATACTATGGAATTTCGAACTCAAACAAATTGTTTTCATTACATGAACTGAATTTAAGTTGCTCAGTTGACATGTGAACTTTCTATTATTTTGCAATTTTTTTTTCTTTCTCCCAGACAACGGAAGTACTAATGGCTATCATGACTCAAGTAAATACAGGAATATTGTCGCACGTATAAATTACTGCAATTGATTTATTATTGAAAACAGAATTTTTCTGTACAGAACGGAAATCAATTATATACAGAAATAAATAAAAGTGATAGATAAGCACAAATACAAATCAAAAGGAGTAGATAATATCAAGAGATGTCCTCAAGGAATATGCAATACCAACAACAGTATCAACAACAACATCCGCAACTACAACAATTTCAACAGCAACATCCGTTGTTGGCAGCAGCTTCCGGAAATAATTTTGCGTAAGTTTAATTGCACACAAAATTTACGAGGGTCATTAGGATGAATGAGTCGGGGCGAATAGCGAACCACTACAATGTAGATTTTACATTTTTTAGTTTTTACAGCAATTCACATACAATATATTTTTGAAATTGCGAATTCAAAGATTTAAATTAATTATTCATACGCTTTCTAATTAAAAAGCTACAGTCATCCACGCGGACGTTACACTGGACATGTGAATGGCTTTCGTCCACTGGTCGGTGCTGGTACCAGCGCAAATGGAGTTTATGCAGGATCCCCACCTTCAGGCTACGGGTAACTAATTATGATGTTTTTAATTTACATGTTTAGACTTTTGCATGCAGTTACTAATAAGCGCAGTTTTTATCTACATTTATCCTTATAGTCAGTACAATGAGGTGTTGCGAAAAATAAAAGTTATTGAAATTAAATTTAAGATAACAATATACTTATTAGGAAAACTTAAAACTAATTTTTGGCAGATTTTCATTGTGAAGCTTCTCTTACTTTATTTGTGGAATGTAAAAAATAGCAAGAAATAATGAACAAGATATGGTGTTTTTTTGAGTATGTTTTTTATTCTAATCGCTTGAGGATCAAAAAAAAGCTTGCGAAATTTTGGTCAAATGACTCCAAATATTAAAATGAAATTCTATTAAAATCGGTTGATATATTAGTTTATATGGGCACATACCAAATTTAAGTAAGTATATTGATATATTCTTTTGAGACTTTAGGTGAAATGTATCACACCAATCGTAATACGCGATGTCGGGAATGACATACAAACGAGTGTTGAAACAATACATTACTGAACAAAAAGTAGGTAATAAGCTTGTAATAAGTCAAAGCTGATGATTAGCAGTAGTTTGCGAGATTATACTTGATACTATCAGACGATCCAAATGCAAATTATTCAAATATCACAAAATCAAAAATAAAAAACGAACACAGATATCATTGTCGAGCTCGGATACGAATATTTTTGGAATGGTTTCCATGAATGAAAAATAAAGATCGCAAAAGTGTTCGTTTTTATGTCGTTAGCGAAGATATAGAGAACTTTTCAACCGTCTCAAAAGGTGATGTTAAGTTACTTGGTACAGGCAAGCATGATACAGAGCCATGCCATTTCTATAACTACAACTATAAATAAATATATGGACTTCAATTCACGACATGGTGTTTCACTAGACTTTTTTTCTTGACGATTATTGTAACGAATATTTTCTAGAATTGTCGAAATGACACCTCTCATATCAAGAAAATGTTTGATAAATAGATATGACATTTATCAAACAATATATTGTACAGTACCGCAAAAACTTGGTGTGCCATAACCAGCCAGCCTACTTTTTGTCATATTTTATTATATTAAACGGGAACTTACCTTTCTCATTTTCCAGCGCATAAATATCGGTAGATAAGGATATTCTTATCAGCTGAATTAGAAATGATTTATTTAGTTAGTTAGTTATTTATTTCATACATAAAGAGTTTAAGATTTTTTCTTTTTCTACTTAATTATTACATTTAACTTAGATATACATATTTGATTAAACTCGAAGTCTTATGGAGGCAAAAATTTACAAAAACCTATTTGAATATTTTTTAGATAAAATACCTTAAACTACTTACTTATACTACCTAAGATGAAACTAGTTCATTGATATAACTATAATCAGAACCCATACATTTGATTAGAAAATTATGAGTGAGCCTATTTAACTTGTCAGAAACTTTCTCAATGTCAGCCAAGGCATGAAGTCTATTGGTGGAATAGAACCATGGTAGGTTATACATAAGCTTTAAAAGCTTGTTTTGGGAAACTTGTAATTTTTTTATATGACAGGAAGCGCTAGTAGACCAGGCTGGTGCTGCATATAACATAACAGCGTGGAAAATAGATGATAAAATAAGTTTCTTGTTGCTAATAGAGAGACTTGACTTCCTATTAATAAAAGGATAAAGAATTCTAATTAATAAGTTTACCTTATTTATTGTATATGAGATGTGATCTTTGAATTTCAACTTTGGGTCAAGAATGATGCCTAAATATTTTACTTTCTGATCTCAAGCAATAGCAAAGTTGCTAATGTTAATGTTCGATTGTGGTCTATAACAGGGTTTTCGCTTTCTAGTGAAATATATTGCCTGAGTTTTATCATAATTGAGCATAATTTTCCATTTATTGAAGTAGTCCACGATTTCTGTTAATGCTCTTTCTAATTTAGCAATTATGTCTGAAGCCATAATATCTGAGCAGAGTATTGCTGTATCGTCAGCAAAAATGGATAGGGTACAGTAATTTAAAACAGGAAAATCAGCAGTGTATATATTATACAAAACAGGCGATAAACAAGAACCTTGAGGGCAGCCAGCGGTGACAGGGAATGACTGAGATCTATATGAACTAATGTGAACTTTGAAACACCTTTCGGAAAAGAAGCTTTGTATTATTTTTATAATATCTTGAGGGAAATTATATTGAATCATTTTAAAAATAAGACCATCATGCCATACAGAGTCAAAAGCAGCTTTAGCATCAAGAAGTATCATACCCGTTGAATTTTGCTCATTAAATTTGGAATTAACTAAGTTTTTGATTCTTATTAACGCTTGAACAGTATTGTGATCACGGCGAAAACCAAATTGATGGGACGGAAGAATATTATTGGCCTCTATAAAATTAATCAATTTTTCTTTGATGACTTTTTCCAATATTTTACTCACCGACGACAATAAACTAATTGGCCGGTATGAAAAAGGACAATTTGGTGGTTTATTTGGCTTGAGTATTGGTATGACTTTAGATTCCTTAAAAGTCTTGGGAAAATAACCGAAAATAAAGCAAGCATTTATTAAGATCGTCAGAAATTTAACTGCTTTCTTTGGAAGTGCTTTAAGGCATATATTGTTAATTCCGTCGATACCTGGCGATTTTCTATTTTTTAAATTTTGTATAATGGTTGATACCTCAGAAATACTTGTCACAATATTGCCGGAATGAATTAGATTTTGCATTCGAAAGCGATCTAAAGTGTTTATAACCTGGTTAGTAGTAGAGGGGTCACTGAGGTTTGCAGATATCGTGTGGTTTGAAGCAAAAGATTTTGCTAAGATTTCACATTTTTCTAGGGTAGCAGAAAATCTTGTGTTGTTATGTATTAAAATTGGAACGTTTTTAGGCTTCTTCCTTAAAATTTTTGTAACTTTCCAAAAAGGGGAAGAGCCTTTATCAAATGAGGATAGCAATTTATTCCAAGACTTGTTTCGAAATTTATCTATTTCTTCTCGAATTATCAGGCTTAAAATTTTCATTTCGGTATAGTCACTAATGAATCCATAACGTTGCCAATTTCGTCTATAGCTATTTCTAAGCGTTATTAGTCGTTTGATATAGTACGGCAAAGGTTTGCTATTATTAGTGGGAAATTTCAATGGAACACTATGAGCAATTGCTTCATTGATAGTATTTTTAAAATCGGTTAGAATAGTATCAATATTGTCAGTGGAGGTTATAGAATTAATGCAAGGCAAAGATAAATGTCTGTTTATGTGTCTGGTATAAATGTTCCAATTAGCTCTATTGAAGTCATATTGAGAGAAACGAAGTCTTGAGGAATGCCAATTTAAATTCATTTTCACCGGCAAATGGTCTGAGCTAAGGTCATTAATAACTTCAGCATTAAGTGGGATATCTATTAAGTTGGAAATAAAAAGGTCCAAAGTTGAGCCCTGTCTATTTGCGCTAGTAGGTATAAAGGTACAATCATTAGGGTGAATGATATTAAAATTGTATGAATCCTGTTTTTCATATAAAATGTTTCCCCAGCAGTTAGCTCTGATGCATCCCCAAGTATGGTGTCTACTATTAAAATCACCACCTAGAATGTATCTATTGCCTCTAGTCAACTTAAATATATCAGATGCAAATAATCTTTTCCTTGAACCATCCGAACCTGCTAAGCCACCAGGAAAATAGCATGCATAAATATGAATACAATTAGTATTGTTAAAAAGTTTTATACCAACATTTTCGATGAGCTCAGTATTAACAATTGGTAGAAGTTGATGTTGTAAATTTTTTTAACAACTACGGCGACGCCCCCTCCTCTTCTAAGTATTCTATCGTTTCTATATATAAAAAAAATCTGGGTGTCTAATACTTAAATCTGGTTTTAACCATGTTTCAGATATTAAACATATATCTACGTTATTAGACAATAAGAAATAAAAAAATTCCTGGCTCTTATTGCGAATGCCTCTCGCATTCCATAATGTAATATTAATGGATCTATCCACTATGACAAAAATTTACAGGCTAGGTTTGTAATAACCTCAAATTGATCAGCTTTACTTTTACAATTTCTTAAATTAGTAATAAGTTCGAGTGTTAGGCTTTTAATTTCTTGAAGAGAAAATAAGTCGTTAGCGTTACTTGTACAATCGTTGCTGTTGCTCCGTTGTGGTTGCCAGGCGACTGTTGTTGTTGGGGTATTTTGGCGTAAAGCGTTGGGAAAATTGTTGTTGTAATTTACACTAGAGAATCCACTGTTGATGAAATTGGAGGGCCGCCTTGAACTTGGCTGAAAACGCTGTCTCAATTGGATGTAGTTTAGTTTACTAGGACACTGCTCTGAAAAAGATTTGTGAGAGCCATTACAATTTCCACATTTTTCTAAAGAAACAGTACAGTCCGCTGTCTTATGGCTGCCGGCGCAATTCGCGCAAAATGTTTTAACCTTACAACGGCTGGAGCCGTGGCCGAACATCTGATAGTTGTAGCACTAAGTAAACTGTTTTTTATTTTAACGCTGGAACTCCCATCTAACTTTAACGTAATCAATTATTGAATAGTTAAGTCTGAGTTCTTTAATTGTGATTGACTGACGAAGAAAGTAAACAATATATATGATATGTTGAGTATTATTGGCATCTTTGTGAATGAGTTTAACTTCTAGGCAATTCAAACCCATATCATTAAGTCTTTTTTTGATGACGTTAGGATCTTTCTTATCTAATCCAAACAGCAGCGCTTTGAAAGGTTTCTCACTTTTTGTTGCATAAGTAAAGAACTCAAACCTATTTTCAAGTAATTTACAAATAGATTCAAAATCAGTCTTGAGTTGAAGGAACAATTTTAGACCAATAGAAATTTTTCTAATGGAATAATGAGAGATATCATTCGATTTGCATAGGGCATGCACTTCTTCGATTTTTACTTTTAATATAGTAATTGGAGGAATGTGTTCCTTTATAGTCTTATCAACTACAATTTCATCACTATTTTGATCATCATCCATAGTTTGTAATGGATAAAAATAATTTGACGAATGTGCCGTCTTTGTATCAGCATAATTTGGTTTATTTTTTTTCTTCATAATGTTCAGGCGATCGGACGTCGCATCAATATAATCACATGCACGTTTAATTTTCGATTTTATTTTTTTTCAGTTGCTTAAGTAAATTATTTCACAAAATCATTTTTTTACAGATAACTTTCTAACCGCTCACTACGAGTTTTCGATTGAGAAATGAAATGATTTATTTATAACTGCCGAAAGCTTCAAAATATTCAAGGTCAAAGATTGAAAATTTATTTTTTAATAATATTTCACTATGACTTTGTAGGGTCGAAACCAATCATTGGCAAAAGTTGTGGGACATTTTCCCACAAAACAGATATGAAATTTACAATCTGGTTTCGAAAGGAAAATTCGCCCATAAAAATGTTTCTGTATTCTTCTTCTGAGATTTCTATTTCGTACATTTTTAAAATGTTTTCAACAGCCAAACGCAGTGCAACCTTAACGGTTAAAAACTTAATATCGTATTTTGTGTACCATTCTATAAGATAAAAATCTTTTTTGCACCACCCCATTTCAGATTTGCAAGCAACGCATTCTACTTAAATTTTCTAAAAATTTTATGTCTGTCATTACAGCTCCTCGTCGTCGGGTAGTGGCAGCGGTTACGATTACCACCCACAAGGTCCACCACCGGCGCAACCACCACATCATCCGGTACATGTACCCAGCGGTGGCAGTTACGCATATCACGCTACAGCTGGCACCGGCTATGGAGCACCGCCACCACCACATCCGCCTGCTGCGAAGAAAAGGAAAAGTGGTGGATCATCCGCGGTAACGGCATTAACGTTGCTCTCATTTTTCTTCTTTGTAAATTTACTACAGGGTTGCCTTAAGGACCACATGGATGCTTTGAATCCAACCGTAATGGTCATGACGGCGAATGTGGTGCGCAACCGGTTCAACAAATTAGCGGAAATGAATTCACGTGAACAATCTTCATCATCGCCAGCATCAATGAATGGAGGTTTCTCATCGGGCGCATCCATTGTAATGCAACCAGCGGACTTAGTTGCCTCAGCAGCATCGGTGGCAACGTCAGTTGCTGTAGGGGCACCGGCAATGGGGACGACAACTCAGTTGCAATCTCCCTACAAAAATTACGCGAAACCACCAGCAACACATTACAATTACAACAACAATGCGAACGCCAATAAAGACCATAATTATGAACCCAGCCCAGAGGTTTATGACTCCTACTCATATCCGAATCAAACGTTGCATTCGGTCATTTCTAACGATAAACACTATAATTATCACCAAGAACAGCACCCAGCAGCAGCAGCACAACAACATCATCATTATCCCAACACACATGCTGAGTCATCATCGCCCTGGTCTTATGGATCTCCCCAGTCGTCGGCTCCCACTTCCTCCTCAACATCTTCACATCATAGTCACCATGGCTCATCCACCTACTCATCTTGGGCAACACCGCGTCCGAATCGTATTAGCGGAAGCAATTACTTCGATGTTGACGATGACGACAACGGTGGTAACTACCGTCGCGGGGAATCGTACTACACGCGTATTAATTGAGTTTTTTACCCGATGCAATCCTTTGGTATTAACAGCAGTCAAAAGCTTTTCTGCACTCACAGACCATCGAATGGTCCACTTTGGTTGGTTACTATTCGTGCACACTTTTTAATTTATTATTTTTGTTTTGTGAAGCGTGTGCTTCGCTGGTAATGTTCGTCCAGTGCTCGTGGAGTTTTTGATATTATGAATTGGATTTGTAATTTGCTGAAGCTTCAAAGGATTTTTCAATGAATGTGTATCGTTTGAAAAATTAATATCATATCTGCACTAAGGATTTTTCCTCACGAATTTTCTTACTTTAATGAATAATGAATTTTCTACTTTAAGTAACTTGTTACTGGAACTATTGAAGAATAATACAGTGAAATAGAAAAATAAGCAAAGTAAAGAAAAATATTCTTAAAAAAACTTTATTCTATTCAATAAGACATTCCATACGTTTATTCATCAACAATCGGAGCACATTCTCTTCGGATTGGATTACATATTGCATGAGAATACTTTAAAGCAAGACATAGAAAACGATAATTGACATTAAGAAAATTTTCAACGATATTAAGTAAAGCCAATTAACTCATATGACCATTATTTCCTTATAATTTTGTGATTAACATATAACCTGGGGATGGGGCTGCTTGTAGAAGTCCACGTAAGTGGGGAAAGTCCTGATCGCCACTCACTTGGGAGTGGCCAGAGATGATTCTTTTGCAAGCAGTTCAAGCAGCTCACAAACTTCCGGCCTTTTTTGGCCAAGTATCCTCTGGAGATCCCTTGGACACCCGTCCGGGGGTGAGCTAGTTGTGAGAAGGCGGGTCTCTCCTAGACTTAAAACTTGGAATGTGTGCGTAGGGTTTGGGTCCCACCACACATTATCATCATTTCCAATGAAAACCAAATCAGCCTCGGATAATAGCCCCCACTACGATGACGACCACTGCAAACGAAAAACGGACAATGATTTACGGATATGCACCTGGAATGTCCGGACCCTCCATAGGGAAGGTGCAACTATCCAACTGGCGGAAGCCCTCGTAAAAATAAAGGCTGACATCACCGCCATCCAGGAGATGCGATGGAAAGGACAAGGCTGCTCTAAACGGACGAACTGTGATATCTACTACAGCGGCCATGCGGAGAGGCGCGAATTTGGTTGCGGATTCGTTGTAAGTCGAAAATTACGCCACCTAGTTTCCCGGTTCACGCCAATAAACGAAAGGCTGGCTACGATCCGTATCAAGGCAAAATTCTTCAACATAAGCCTAATTTGCGCGCACGCCCCGACGGAGGAAAAGGACGATGCCACCAAGGATGATTTCTACGCGAGCCTAGAGGACGTGTATGACCGTTGTCCGACCCACGATGTAAAAATAGTCCTCGGCGATTTTAACGCGAAGGTCGGAAGAGAAGGCATCTTTGGCGCTACAGTCGGTCAGATCAGTCTCCACGAGACCACTTCAAGCAACGGTCTGAGACTGATCGACTTCGCCGCGGCGCGAAACATGGTAGTTAGTAGTACCAGATTTCAACACCTCGACATTCACAAGGCCACCTGGCTATCCCCGGATCAAAAAACGAAAAACCAAATTGATCATGTTGTGATCGACGGAAGGCACGCTTCAAGCATTCTGGATGTGCGTACATTTCGGGGGGTCAACATTGACTCCGACCACTATCTTGTTGCAGCTAAGATCCGCATGCGGCTATGCAATGCGAAGAATGTACGCACGGGCATGCAACGAAAGCTGGACGTCGCCAAACTGCAATCACAACGGACTGCCGAGGCGTACTCCGCTCAACTCTCGGTTAAGCTCAACCAACCAACCTCTGGAACCGACGACACCGGTGGACTTTGGACACACATCTCCCACTCCATGCGTGTTGCTGCCGAGGAAGTCATTGGTTTTCGACGCCCACAACCTCGAAACCAATGGTATGACCAGGAGTGTCGCGATGCGACTGCTGAAAAAAACGCCGCATACAAGAAGACGCTGCAGTCAGCCGCAACGCGAGCCGTGCGAAAAAACTACCGCGAAAAGAGGAAGGAAGAGAGGCGCATTTTTAGACGTAAAAAAAGGGAGCAGGAAAAGCGTGAGCGTGAGGAACTTGAGGTGTACCAGGGAAAGAAGGATGCACGAAAATTCTATCAACAAGTTAAGCGTCTAACTCAAGGTTTCAAGCCCGGAGCATCCACTTGTAGAGACGAAAATGGAAATCTGGTTACAGATACACAGAGTGTACTGAGGTTATGGAGGCAGCATTTCTCCAACTTGCTTACGGGCGATGATCCCACCAATTCCGCCCAGAGAGAATGCAATACGATACCACCAATCGATGATAACGCAGTGGAAGTACCATCACCTAGCCATGAAGAGGTTCGAGTTGCTATCCAGCGACTCAAAAGCAACAAAGCAGCGGGTGCTGACGGCCTGCCAGCTGAGTTGTTTAAAGCTGGTGGCGATGAATTGATAAGGTGCATGCATCAACTCATCAGCAAAATATGGCTAGCGGAAAGCATGCCCGACGATTGGAACCTCAGCGTGCTTTGTCCTGTAATAAAGAAAGGAGACCCGACAATCTGCGCCAACTACAGGGGTATCAGTCTTATTTCCATCGCATATAAGATCCTCTCGAGCGTATTGTGTGAAAGATTGAAGCCGTATACAGAAACGCTGATCGGATCCTATCAGTGTGGCTTTAGACCTGGTAAGTCCACCACAGACCAGATTTTTACACTACGCCAAATCCTGGAGAAAACCCATGAATATCAAATCGACACTCACCATCTCTTCGTCGATTATAAAGCTGCGTTCGATAGCCCAGTGCGGGATTGCCTATACGCAACAATGTCTGAGTTCGGTATACCTGCAAAGTTGATAAGGCTCTGCAGGATGACGTTGAGCAATACGTTTAGCTCCGTCAAGGTAGGGAATGACCTCTCCGGAACTTTTAATACCGAGCGAGGTTTCAGACAAGGCGACCCGCTCTCGTGCGATCTCTTCAATTTCATTATGGAGGGGATCGTACGAAAAGCCGGTGTGCATCATAATGGCACCATTTTCTTCAAAGGTGTTCAGCTCCTTGCGTACGCTGATGATATTGATATTATCGGTCGGAGTAAGAGAGATGTTAATGCTGCTTTCACTGCTATTGAAAAGGAATCAGCCAAAGTGGGCTTGACGGTAAACGAGGGCAAGACGAAATACATGATGTCTACTAACAACAACAAGAGAGCACGGGATCTAGACTCTCATGTTACAGCGGGCAACTGTAAATTAGAAGTTGTCAAGGAATTCATCTACCTTGGCACTGCCGTAACCAGCAACAATGATGTCAGTCTGGAGATTAAGCGGAGAATAACAATTGCTAATAGGTGCTACTACGGTCCCAGTAAGCAATTACGTTGCAGAGCTCTCTCTCGATCGACAAAGCTAACACTCTACAAGACGCTCATTCTACCTGTGCTTCTTTATGGCGCTGAGGCATGGGTGGTTTCGACAACAGACGCAGCCGCTCTTGGGGTGTTCGAGAGGAAAGTTCTCCGCAAAATCTTTGGTCCTGTTCGAGTTGGCGACGACTATCGCATTCGAATGAACCACGAGCTGTATGAGCTCTACGCCGACATTGACATAGTTAAGCGTATAACAATACAGCGACTACGCTGGCTGGGTCATGTCCATCGTATGGATAAAGAAGCTCCAGCGAAAAAGGTATTCGAAGGGAAGGTCCCCGGTCAACGACGAAGAGGGAGACCATGCCTCCGGTGGATAGACCAAGCTGAGGAAGCCCTAACCGCGCTTGGCATTAACGATTGGAGAAGGCGCGCGCAAAACAGAGGCGCCTGGCGAGAGCTAATGAGGTCGGCCGTAACCTTACAACGGGTTGTTATGGCCATCTAAGTAAGTAAGTAACATATAACCTTCAATTTGTAAAATTTCAGATTAGAACCATAACGTTTTCGAATATATTTTCGTATCAACTATACCAGTTTTTCATTTCATAACAGTGGTGTATTTCTATATGTATTCTATAGTTAAATTATAGTTTCGTACACGAACAATAAAAGTTTGACAATTTTTGTATTAAGGAGTTAAGCCACTGGGACCATAAGTCTACATGTTTTTCGCGAATTATTTTCAGGTTCAAAAAAGTATAAAGGAATAAAACAAATGATAAGTAATTGTTACGCAACTATTTAAGTGTTAAAAAAAATATGGCCACACTCTCCCGAGCCTTGTTTTTAATGCACAATAACGGCAGCAATTTTAATCTAAAAATAAACAAAAAATGACTTGATCTGGATGACCTAGAGACAGTCGTCAAAAATTTTAAAATTTAAATTTTTGTGGAAATGTCGATCAAATGGCGCATTAAAGATAATAAGAAAGAAAAAAAAAAGAAAAATCACCATATCAAAAATTTCGTACGACATTTTCTAGATAGTGATGCAATAATTTTACACTTAAAATTTAAAAAAAAAATTAGAATACGTGTTTTGAAACTTTTTTCAAATACGAAACGGAGCGCCTATCACGCCTATATAAAAGGGTCAAGATTTTGATGACAAATATTTTTTTCAACATAATCTTTTTTCCTGAGTCTGAATTTCATATAATCTTTTTTTCGTGATTCTGGATATGTAGTTTAAAATATTTTTACGCCAAAAAAAAAACTGATTTTTAAAAAAAAAGTTACAGTTTTTTTTACCATTAAAACGTTTATTGCCATCACAGCTATATAAGTTTCTTATCCATTAGCGATTGATAAGGATATGTCGTCCATAATAGGAATTCAGCATTTCCGACAGTAGCATAACATTTAACTTCATTTCAATTCGCAGGGTACTAGGAAAGGAAATATACCAAATCAAATTCATGTCACATTAAAATGGCTATAACTTTGCAAGGAAATATCACAGATGCCCACTTGAAAGCTCATTTAAAAGGGAAAAAACGAATCTAACTGATGCTTTTATTAAAAATAAGCTTAACAAATTTCTCCTATATAAAAGAAGACAAAAAAAAATAGTTTTTTATTTACTTAATCTCAAATACTTCAGAATTCTGATGTGATGGGTCAATTTTAAGGCCAATTAACTCTGGTCTTCTGATAAAAAACGCTGGAACATCGGGACTAGCCTGAATCTCTTCGTGTGTTTCCGGACTACAATGTTGATGAATATTAGACTAAGAAAAAAATTTTATGCTTCGAGATTACCTCACTTAAACCCAAATTTGCGTTGTTTTTCCGCTGTTTTCTGTGAGTTTTTCGATGCTACCAAGATACACAACCACTGTATGGCAAAACAACCATCACCATCGTGTTCAATAGACCCGAAAATATAAGAATCAATGCCAACAGTATAATCACTCGCAAATGAAAAGAATGAATTCATATTATATTATTATTATATTATATTTATATATCTAAGTATATTTTTTAATAAAATTTTCAGGGCTTAATTTTTTTACATAGCACTAACTTCTTTTCATATAAGCAACATAGAAATCGAAAACTAGATTTTTTTTTGTTCACCCTAATGTATATTTTGTTTGAGCAACATTTTATTTTTTTGTTATTCCTTTCAATTCAAACAACAGAACTTCTTGTAACTACAAATGACAAAGAGCATACAATTCAATGTTTTCTGCCACGCCCTCGATAAACTTAAATAACTTTTGTTCATTTTCTCCATCTCTCTGATTACATGTCAGTTACATGAGATACAAAACTGAAAAGTTGAATGAATTAATTTCAAAGGAATAGCAAACAATTCCATTGAATGATGCGTAAATTGGCTGCAGTGCAAACACTACGAATTGTGTCAACAGTGAACACCTTGTTTGCAATTAAACATAAAATCTCAAATTGGTGCTGTCGCGGATAACATATGCGCGCATAGAGTTGCCAGATAAAAAACAAGATATGAAGGAGGCAAACTGTTAAGCTCGACTTGATGAATTTTATAAAACAACACAATTTGGAACGCCTTAAAATATCATGTAAATACATAATAATAATTACATATAAATGACATAAAATATCATCAAATATTCACAAACTGAAAAGTCCAGCTCTAATGGCAACTCTAAATGCGTAAGTTACGCGCATCAAATGACATAATACGCTCTCATGGCAACGCCTCTGCTTCCGCTACAACTGCAGCAGCATTGCCATCATTATCACAATCACCATCACCATCGTCATCAGCAACACCTCCATCAACAACATCAATAATCAATATTCTGTATAAAAACTCCACTCAAAAGAATAATTTAAAATTCCTTTTTTTATACGCTCGCATCTTTTAACATGCAGCAGGACTTGTTTGGCACACACTTACTGTATGCTGCATGCAGCATCTGCATAAATGTATTGGTACGCTTGAGTGTTTCAACAGTGTGTTGGTGCCAATGCACTCAGTCACTTGCTCGTGGCGCTTGTATTCATTCTGCGTAACGAACTTTTACAATTTTTTGACACTTTTTTAAGTTTGAAATTTTTATTTAGTGCAGAGATTAAAATGCGAATGGAATTTTTAAAAAGCATGAAATTTATCGATGCGAGAAGACTTGAGAATATTCCAACGTGCATATTTATACGACATTGATGGAGTGTTAAGTCTTCAGGCAATGCAGATTATGCATTTATGCACTATGCGAAAGATGACTACTCAACTGATCTAAGTAAAAGCCATTGAATATTTGGGGATTTTCTATGGGGTATTTAGAGTGTGTTTTTTTTTCATGCTTAAAGAATAGTTTGCTTAAAAAGGTTTTAGTTTTATGACAATATTATAGTAATAGTTTTAAGAAAAAATTCTACTGTGTCAAAAGAGTTAATCAAAATATTATACTTAAAGTTTTGACATCGGGATTGATTTGACTCTCCAAATTTTTAATATGGCTAAAAGGGTTTTGTTTTTGAGCATGAAAAATGTCAGAGATCTCATTCAAATTTTATTTTTAAGCAGAATATTTTACTTAAGGAAAAACTTTACTTACATATATGGTTACTAATATGCATATGATCATTGCCTTAACTATTTTACCTAAATCTTCCTTGATACCGGGAAAGAAAATCACAGTTTTCTAGACCAATGGATCTTATGCCTTCGATCATATATTTTCTGAAGTGAAAGCTTATCCATTCTTGCCGGCCTATGTAGCTGGAACTTTATTCACCATTCCTTTGTAATATCTGAAAAGGCTCAATGTGGCTCTTTAAACTTTGTTCCAGACTCTATTTAAAAAAAGTCTTCACTTTTCGTTAAAAAGCAGCGCAATATGTCCTCACTGGGTTTTATGTTCGGCAAGTACCATAACCTTAAGCTTTCTGACGGGTCCACATTGTGGTCGACGTCCAACCCAAGTTTTCTACTGTTAATGAGGTGTAGAGTAATTAATTTTTGACGAGAGAAAAGATATCACGCCTACTTTTTTTAAAATAGAATAAGAAATATTTATGTTAAATATATTTGCACATTATTTTGATTATATTTATATATAAAATCATGACCACACAGTTATCAAATTAGCAACACAAGGTTATAAAAAATGTACTAAGCATTTCCTCGCTATTCAGTGAAATAATTTAGCATTATGAACACAAGAAAACTTTTTACGCTTGCCTGCAATCTTTGCTCTTATTTTATAATATTTGGGCTAAAACAACAGGAATTATGTCGTTGTTGTTATTGTGGTTGTTACTGCAACTGCTGCTGCTGCTGCAAGTCTTAATGCAGGATAAAACGCACGAAAGAAAGCGCATTAAAATCAGACAGACACTAGAATCCCTTACACTTAAGAATAAAGCAACTAAGCATAGGCGTGATTAGAAAGATTTTTTATGGGCATAAGTCCCCCAAATATTGTCTTGCAAACATGTAGTATGAGTAACATGCAATTATAAATGCCTCTCTCACGCGTCGTCGCTTATGAGCCTCATAAATAATATATGCGCCAACATTAGAACGGAGTAAAACTGAATAAAAAGTCGCTTTTATAAAAAACTTATTTGAGTTACACTTAGCCCTCCGTTGGTTAGATGGTACTGGCGAAACCTTTTTGATTTCAATTGTATTTGATTTATGTTTATTAGGGTGTCCCAAAAAAATAAAAGCTATTTTTTTTAACGCATACCCTCTAATTTTGTTTGAATGATGTCAAAACAATTGTAAATAAAGTTTCATGTACTTAGAATCACGGCAACCTGTGCCGACTTGCATCGAAACATGTCACTATTTGCAAGTAGTAGCAACTCTTCAGGAAGCGAACAGGCACAGGCAGTTTGAAACCCTTTTATCGACTGGAAATTTGAACATAAAGTGCAAATTCTTTATTGTGATACTACTGCTTCAAATACTGGTCGTATAAAATTTATTTACAGGCACCATTTATAGTATAAATGGTGCCTGTGTACTTGTCGAACAGGAACTGAATATAGAAATGCTATTTTTCCTTGCCGCCATCACATCTACGAATTGGTATCAAAAAGTGTGTTTGAGGCCAAAAATTAGCCAAACAACCACAAGCCCTGACATTCCATTGTTCAAAAAGTTCAGAAAAAACTGAAAAATGTGGATCCCGAGAAGATACAGAGATATACAGAAAAGCTATCGTTCCTGAATGATTCTGATATTGATTCTGAATTTTACCGGAATTGACTAAAAAATTGATAGAGATAACTATCGTGAATTAATAGAGCTTTTAATAATATTTCTTGGCGGAGATACAGAGCAAAAATTTAAGATTCTGCCTCCAGGTGTCATGCTTCAAGGACGATGAATGGCGATATTCGTTAAAAATATTAAAACTTAGCTCTCAATTCAGCATATCAAACAAAGATAAGGCAGCTCTGTTAGACGAGTGTCTGTTCATCGTGACTTCCTACGTCAAGCCTTGGCTGCAATGCACTTAAGCGGTAAAAGCACCTTACCAGGATTTGTGCTTTTTGAAGGAAGTATGACCTCAATGGGAGAAAAAGTGGCGTAATATCTTATGAAGTGATGAAACTAAGATCAATTTATTTAGCAATGATTCAAAAAGGAGTATGCGATGGCCTGAAATAGAAAAGTTTCACGTCAGATTTACAAAAAAAAAAAAACATAAACACGGAGTCGAAAATATTATATCCCGTACAGTTTCCGTGATCCTTGAAAAATTTATCATCATGCCCGTAACAAAGAAACTTCTTTAACTAAGCGCCCAGGTATTAAAGCCTTTAGTAAACGTTATCGAATTATTTGAGTACTAACCACGTTCTCAATTTCTGCTAAAATTGTCCTTGAAGACTTAAATGTGTCTATTTTCTATAAGAAGAGAAACTCTTGGAGCGGTTTTTGGTGGTCTACCACGAAATTTTTTCTTACTGTTTATTTTTAAATACATTTCTCACGAAATTGTGAGATCTATTCAGCAACCTGCCAATGCATTGAAAATATTTTCTTTCTTTTTTTCAAGTTTTAAGTTAGTCTCGATTCCTCAGCAGTGCAATGTGGCTTACGACCCATCTCAACTTAAATTTTTGCAGTCGATTCACTGCATTTTAAGGTTTAATTAAAGAAAACTTAACGTTCTTCTAAGAAAAGGTCAAAAAATAATTAGCAAAATTAAATTTCAAACGAAAATTTAAATCAACGTGCAGGAGTACCTATTGATTTGATCAGGCAAATATTCCAACTATGCACAGTAAGTAGAAACACTCAAAACTTAAGAGAATCACATGATTTGTTTTACTTAAGATTGTGCTGCCCAATTGCGTACTTCACGTTACCACTACGATTTTTCCTCTAAATTGTCAAAATATTTTTGTAATAAAGCTTAACCTAAAAACTCAAAGGTTTACCTATTATCGTGAGCAGGTGTTCATATATTCTGACTGTAACAAGAAAACTTAATAAATAATATCCTTTTAATGATAAATAATTAATATATATGTTATAAGATATAGGCAAAACAGTGTTTTATTTGCTGAAAAACTATTAAGTTCTAATTTTTAGCTATGTCAGACTTTTGACATCAAGTCATCAGTTATTTGGGTCAAATGGAAAAAAATAGTAGGTATGCGAATCTTAATTAAAAAAAAAAAAAAATTTGCCCTTATAGTCTGGGACACTCTTATGTATATATGCAATTGAGCTTGTGACTTGAAACTTCTTGACTTTGTCTAAAATTTTAATGGCTTTTACTTACGCTCCAAATTATTGTAACTGTGCTCTTGAAAATGAGAAATGGTATTGGATTCGTTGACTGTACATGACAAGGAAGATGTCTTGATACCGATTCTCATGAAAGATTGTCAGCGACATTAGCAATTGATGTGCGCCATGGAAGTACTGATGAAGATATCGACAATTATAATTATTTTAGATACGATGATGATGAAAGTGTTTTATATTATTTAGCGTGTTAAGAAGATGCTTCGAATATTCAAGATATATCCGAATATTGCCATATTCCCATCCAAATGTACGTTTATGTACAGGAGTCTGGCCAGACCACATTCCACTGTTCAAAGGTTATCAGAACGTCTGCCTTTAGTGGAAACTAAGTAACGCAAAAGTATAAAATGATTCAACATCAGTAGAAATTATAGGTTATAACTGGATTGTCAACTTCAACTACGAAATTAATCGTGAATTTACCATTACTACATCAAAAAAAAAAAAAAGGCGCAAATTACTTATTATATGACTTATTCTCACAAGGTAGCAAAATTGTTGCTGTATTCTTATAGGAAATGTCAGTGCAATGTACATAAATATAGTATTATATTGAAATATTTACGATAGTCTTACCCAAGACTTTCTGATAAAAAGTGCTCTTTGTAAAGTGCACTGTTAAGCCCAGTCTTTTTCCAAGAAAACAAATTATTTGCTCAAGTACATTACACAACATTACTCTCACCAAAAGTGCTAGAATAATATATTATATTATATGGTTATGTTAATTTTGTGCTGATCAACTATCTTAAATATAGCATACTCACGTTTTATTTTTGTAAAATGCATCAAAAAAAAAGAAGCTAATCGGAGGCACACATATGTAAGTACATAGTTGTCATTTACAGTAAAAATATTTTTGCTTTTAGTCTTTTTATATAAATTAATGTTTTTGTCTCATACAAAATTGCAAAGTAGTTATTAACGTGTTTTGCAAAAATGTTGTGCAAAACAATGGAAATTTTAATCCAACGCAATTGCTTAGCAGTATAAATATTCAGAAAAAGTTGAAGTGTTTCAAATTACACTATTATGAATAGAGCTTCCCAAAACTGCACCCCTGCGGCAAAAAGGCCAGAGCCGTCACTGCAGCTTATCACACAAATACAAAATATAAGAAAATAAATGTACCAAAGTATATGAATGTTCGTATGTTTAAAAATAAATGCAAAAGCGCCTTGGTCATTTTGTTTCCAGTTGGTAAAAATGCAGAATTACGCAAAAAACAACATTGGGGTTTACGCATTAACGAATAAAATCAAAATAAGAAACAACAACATGGCAACCAAGAACTTCCTCTATACGTACACAAAGTTGCAAGGACTCTCCTACTTTGTTGGAGTAAAAATATCGTGCTGCATATTTTGTCCGACATTTAATTTGTTTTAAACAAATTAACATTAATTTTCATTAGGATTTAGGATGCCGCCTGTGTTAATGTGAGATAGTGAGTTCTTGTATTTTCCTGTAAAGGAGCCAAAAAACTGCATGCAACTTGGTAGATTGGAGTGGAACGAAAACAAAAGTTAGAGATTTTTATCGTATATGATTATCGTTTAGTCATCGTTTTCCGGAAAAAAAAACAATAGTGAGGATGTGATCCTTGGCCCTGCCAAAAATTATATACTCTACACCGCATTTACTTATACTGTACGTAGTCCTTTTAAAAAAAAAAGACTTTTTCCACAACGAAAGCATATATAATAATATTTCTTAAATACCGAGTGAGGAGTTTTTAAGGAGTCTTTACTGCCGTACTAAGCGAAAAAGGCTTATCTCAAAAAAATTTCGTTTCGAGATAATTGATATATTGTTTATGCCAATTCGTTGAAATACCTGTAAAATTGAAGTGGAGGAAATTCTCTTTGGAGATTTTTTATATGTTTGAACTACGATACCGGCACTTGGAGTGTTTCATTAGACGTGTAATTTCTTAAGCTATCCGATGCCTTAAGATATTTTTTTTTTTATATACGCCCTTTTCGCATAGTACTGCAGTATAGGTAACTTAAGAATGATTAGAAAAATTTTATAAAAAACTTACTGTCACGGCAGACGTTTTTCTGTCCTACCCAGCAGATGGCGTGATGTGTTTATTTGGTAAAAGTCTAGGCATAAGAGATCGTTGGTGCGATTGGAAGATTGGCGAGAGAGCAAAAAAATATGTGGAAAACTGCATATGTTTGAATCAAAGTGAACTGGTGTTTAAAATTGAACATTGGTAATGAAAATTTAAACTGAAAGACCGTACCTACACTAACTTTTGAAAATCAAATCCTAGGATTCTTAAATATGAATCATCAAATTTGCGTTTGCTCATCCGAAGTATGTTAGGACATATGGAGGATGTATACCCTGAGTCGCGACCTAAAGCCTCCTACTTACTCTAATATACTAAAATGTTCATAGGCTAAACTGATTCATCCTAAAACGTTTTCGATGAACTAGTATGGCCGAGGAAAAACTACACAACAACGTTTTCTTTATGCCAAAATTAAAAAAAAAAATTTTCGCCCCACCTTGTTGTGTAGTGTTACAAATTAAAGCTTTCCAAGCTGTTAAAAGTTGCAAGTTGTTCTTTCGGTAGCAACATTTGTTAAAACAAGTGAAAAAGAATCTGATTTCGAAATGTAACAAAATAAAGATAGAAAATTTTTTAATTTTTCTCAAATTGTGTATATCGCAAAGGCGAATATTACCGCACCCCGACTGCGACTTAGCGACCAGGTGTTTTTTTTTTTTTTGAATTATTTTTTCACAAATGAATTGACCCTACTTAGTCTAACCTCTAGGTTAAAACCTTGTGTGACTCTTACTTTCAGCTTCATATTATAGAAAGTACAACTTTGAAATATAAAACATAAACATATCATCATATGTAGTTTCGTGAAATGTATCTCAAACAATTTAATAACCTTAGATTATTTGTTTTCTAAAGATCACAAAAACAAGTACATATATTCATGCAATAGCGATTTCAGCAAAATTAAATGGCCCCATCTTTAACGTACATAGTTTTTTACAGTTTGTGTATTTCTTTCTAACCTAAAAAAATGAAGGATTAACAAGCTCCATGCTGAAGTGTCTTATAAAAATAACAAAAAAATGTTGAAAATGGCAAAATTTATTTATGACCGCATGGCTGAAGAAGATGATGTTTCTCATTGCTATTTTGTATTTTGCTGTGTGCTACGTGCTATAAAAAGTTCTAGGATTGCAAACTTGAAGATATTCTCTGAGACAAAGTGTTAAGTGGGACAGAAGAAGCATACACAGAGATGCCATCTTAAATTGATCTAATTTTTATTAAATATTGAATTACAGCAATGAACGTACCAAAAATCAATGTTCCTGTACCATTTTACATATTGAGTAATTCAAAAAAAAAAAAAAAAATAAAATACCAAAAAACAAATAGGTCATTTGAAACATAAGACGGCAAAAAACGTAGTGCGGCTCTGGGTTTTGAGTCAAGTAGCACAATTTACTTTTCAAAAGTAGCATACGGAAGAAGAATAGCATACGGAAACACTGCTGAGTGCTGTTTCCTTTGTATATTTATTGAATATTGCTGAGGTTATCTTAAGGACTGTCCTAGACTGTACCACTCTTTCAAAGATTTCTTTTTATTTGAGCCCGATATCTCCCAATTGGGCGAAGCCCTAGCAGTTGGGTGGATTTGATATTTTTGGTACAAAATTGATCTTTTTACTTTGATAGCTTCAGAGTAATGAGAGGTTGCTAAATCGGGCCAGAACATCAATGTACCTTCATGTGCAAGAAAAAAATGATAGAACACGTTTTTCGAGGCACTCGTGTAAACTAACTTTTGAATTGATTGTGCCTTGCGTAACAAAGAAACTTCTTCTTAGGCCACAGGAACATATGACCTGCCAAACCATATATTGCTTCGAAAATTTCGAAATTTTTTTCTTTTTCTTTGAATTTCGGTGACGTTTAATATTTATGCCCAGGTAGCTGCTTAAAATCTGCTTTGACGTTACTTCCGTCGTTCATAACGCAGCAATCAAATTTAGTCAGGCACCTTTTTTTACAATTTTCGGGCTCGTATCTCAGCCATCAGCTGCTTTTCATCAGTCTGGTACTTTTTGAACTCTATATGTCTTCAGCTTACTTTTTTCATTCATCCTTTGTACCGTAGGTTTTATTATACCTGCTCTAGCCGCCATATTTGGCACTGAGGTGCTGGGGTTCTGCTTAAAAAGACCATTCATCTTCGCCGCTTCCCTTGAGTTAGAAATTTCTGGTTTTCTGCCAGATCCTTTTTTTCGTGAAACAGATAGACCCTTCTTATAGTTAGAAATAACCATCAAAACAGTTCTTCCTGATGCATCAACTATTTTTGCTATAGCTGAATATTTTAATTCTGGATTTTGCAGGTATTTGTACAAAGTGAGTGCGCGAACTTTTTGTTGTTTGCTCGACATCTTTGTCGTTAAAAGTGCTATCACCAAGTGTAACACATCATAATAAACGACGTCACTTTATATAGATCAAATATTGTGTCTTCTTAGACCTTTAAGATAATCACGTAGAGTATTATCAAACAAAATAAAAAGGAAAAATTTTTCTGGGACTGTCCTTACTCTAATCCAAATAAACTCCTTATTTTATAGTATCTAATATGGTTTCGAAATTAGTCTGGTATTAATGTTTTTTCGTCGCTAATGTTAACAGATGTTAGCATTGTTATCGTTTTCTAAGCATTAAGCCTATATTAAAAAATTTCGTATAACTTTGCATTAAAATTATACAGTAGAACCTCTCTAAGTCGAAATTGAAGGGAGACGCCGAAAAATTTGAGTTATAGAGTTTTTGACTTATGGAGGACTTCGACTGAAGCGAATTTTGTCAGGAAAGGTTCGGCTTGTAGAGGTTAACATTTATTCCAACTAATTTTGAGTTAGAGAGGTGAAATAAATAAAAATCCTAGTTATAGAGGTATTAAACATTGGTGTGTATTGCAGTAGGACCAAACTATTTCTGATAATTTTTCAATCGACAGCAGAAAAGTAACTTCGATAAGTTCCCTTATCATTTCATAGAATTAATTTATTGTATAAGTAGGCTTTTACATTGATTTCTAAGAAACAATGATGTACATTGTCGGCATGTTCTTAAAGTCGGTACCATGTTTTTCTTCGAGCTATAAAGGTAATACGTTTCTAATAATCGAGTTTAAAGGTTGTAAAATCAAACATTACTATGTTCGAGATGCAGAGGTGAAATTTATTTTTCGAGTTATAAAGGAAAAATATGTTCTGAATTTACTTATTTCGCTCAATGGAGGTTTTGGGGGGAGTTTGGGAGGTTTTCGACTTATCGAGGCTCGACTAATAGAGGTTCCACTGTATCTGTTTCTATGATTTTATTTGCATTTTTTCCTAGTGTTACACTAAAAGTTTTTAGTTTTTTAAATTTTTTATCTATAGCAAATTTTTCATAATGTCTTTGCAATGCTAACAAATACTCTGTTCGGTTATTGCTCTCATTAAATATTGTAAGCAAGCTTTCATGGATAGAGGATGGAGCTGCTTGTAGAAGTCCACGTAAGTGGGAAAAGTTCCTGATCGCCACTCACTTGGGAGTGGCCAGGGATGATTCTTTTGCAAGCAGTTCAAGCAGCTCACAAACTTCCGGCCTTTTTGGCCAAGTATCCTCTGGAGATCCTTTGGACACCCGTCCGGGGGTGAGCAAGTTGTGAGAAGGCGAGTCTTTCCTAGACTTAAAACTTGGAATGTGTGCGTAGGGTTTGGCTCCCACCACACATTATCATCATTTCCAATGAAAACCAAATCAGCCTCGGATAATAGCCCCCACTACGATGACGACCACTGCAAACGAAAAACGGACAATGATTTACGGATATGCACCTGGAATGACCGGACCCTCCATAGGGATGGTGCAACTATCCAACTGGCGGAAGCCCTCGTAAAAATAAAGGCTGACATCACCGCCATCCAGGAGATGCGATGGAAAGGACAAGGCTGCTCTAAACGGACGAACTGTGATATCTACTACAGCGGCCATGCGGAGAGGCGCGAATTTGGTTGCGGATTCGTTGTAAGTCGAAAATTACGCCACCTAGTTTCCCGGTTCACGCCAATAAACGAAAGGTTGGCTACGATCCGTATCAAGGCAAAATTCTTCAACATAAGCCTTATTTGCGCGCACGCCCCGACGGAGGAAAAGGACGATGCCACCAAGGATGATTTCTACGCGAGCCTAGAGGACATAAATGACCGTTGTCCGACCCACGATGTAAAAATTGTCCGAGGAAGTCATTGGTTTTCGACGCCCACAACCTCGAAACCAATGGTATGACCAGGAGTGTCGCGATGCGACTGCTGAAAAAAACGCCGCATAAGAGGAGACGCTGCAGTCAGCCGCAACGCGACCCGTGCGAGAAAACTACCGCGAAAAGAGGAAGGAAGAGAGGCGCATTTTCAGACGCAAAAAAAGGGAACAGGAAAAGCGTGAGCGTGAGGAGCTTGAGGTGTACCAGGGCAAGAAGGATGCACGAAAATTCTATCAACAAGTTAAGCGTCTAACTCAAGGTTTCAAGCCCGGAGCATCCACTTGTGGAGACGAAAATAGAAATCTGGTTACAGATACACAGTGTACTGAGGTTATTGAGGCAGCATTTCTCCAACTTGCTTACGGGCGATAATTCCACCAATTCCGCCCAGAGAGAATGCAGTACGATACCACCAATCGATGATAACGCAGTGGAAGTACCATCACCTAGCCATGAAGAGGTTCGAGTTGCTATCCAGCGACTCAAAAACAACAAAGCAGCCTGTGCTGACGGCCTGCCAGCTGAGTTGTTTAAAGCTGGTGGCGATGAATTGATAAGGTGCATGCATCAACTCATCAGCAAAATATGGCTAGCGGAAAGCATGCCCGACGATTGGAACCTCAGCGTGCTTTGTCCTGTAATAAAGAAAGGAAACCCGACAATTTGCGCCAACTACAGGGGTATCAGTCTTATTTCCATCGCATATAAGATCCTCTCGAGCGTATTGTGTGAAAGACTGAAGCCGTATACAGAAACGCTGATCGGAACCTATCAGTGTGGCTTTGGACCTGGTAAGTCCACCATAGACCAGATTTTTACACTACGCCAAATCCTGGAGAAAACCCATGAATATCAAATCGACACTCACCATCTCTTCGTCGATTATGAAGCTGCGTTCGATAGCGCAGTGCGGGATTGCCTATACGCAACAGTGTCTGAGATCGGTATACCTGCAAAGTTGATAAGGCTCTGCAGGATGACGTTGAGCAATACGTGTAGCTCCGTCAAGGTAGGGAATGACCGGAACTTTTAATACCGAGCGAGGTTTCAGACAAGGCGACCCGCTCATTATAGAGGGGATCGTACGAAAAGCCGGTGTGCATCAGAATGGCACCATTTTCTTCAAAGGTGTTCAGCTCCTTGCGTACGCTGATGATATTGATATTATCGGTCGGAGTAAGAGAGATCTTACTGCTGCTTTCACTGCTATTGAAAAGGAATCAGCCAAAGTGGGTTTGACGGTAAACGAGGGCAAGACGAAATACATATGTCTACTAACAACAACAAGAGAGCACGGGATCTAGACTCTCATGTTACAGTGGGCAACTGTAAATTAGGAGTTGTCAAGGAATTCATTTACCTTGGCACTGCCGTAACCAGCAACAATGATGTCAGTCTGGAGATTAAGCGGAGAATAACAATTGCTAATAGGTGCTACTACGGTCTCAGTAAGCAATTACGTTGCAAAGCTCTCTCTCGATCGACAAAGCTAACACTCTACAAGACGCTCATTCTACCTGTGCTTCTTTATGGCGCTGAGGCATGGGTGGTTTCGACAACAGACAACAGGTTCTGTTCGAGTTGGTGACGACTATCGCATTCGAATGAACCACGAGCTGTATGAGCTCTACGCCAACATTGACATAGTTAAGCGTATAACAATACAGCGACTACGCTGGCTGGGTCATGTCCATCGTATGGATAAAGATGCTCCAGCGAAAAAGGTATTCGAAGGGAAGGTCCCCGGTCAACGACGAAGAGGAGACCACGCTTCCGGTAGATAGACCAAGCTGAGGAAGCCCTAACCGCGCTTGGCATTAACGATTGGAGAAGGTGCGCGCAAAACAGAGGCGCCTGGCGAGAGCTAATGAGGTCGGCCGTAACCTGACAACGGGTTGTTATGGCCATCTAAGAAAGTAAATAAGCTTTCATTAGGAAGATATACATTACTTCTCAATTTTTATTAGTTACCTAACACATGGAGCAATGATTGCTGACTTAATTCGACGACAGTCCAATAATGTACAACCAAAAGTATTAAGTTAGCTGCATAAAAGGTACGTAATAATTTAATATATACGATATATTTTAAAAATGCAGCAGCTCAAAAGAATACAAGAAACAAATATTTTCGTACCTTGCATTGCAGGTAATTTTATTTTCTACACCGAGGGAGTTAAAATCAAAATATTCATATTTTGAAAATTTATAATAATATGCAATTATTTACTGCAGATAGCCGTAGAAAAAAAGTTTTTATTTTATAATTAAAACAAAATATTCATGTACATATTATTTGCATATTGAGCTTACGCTCAATGTTGCTACATATTTAATATATACTATTTTGAAACGCTGAATAATAAAAATCCGTTATATTTTAATAATCAAATAGCAATAACTTCTAAATGAACGCCTACGGCCAAAGGTTAGGTTAAGTTAGACAGTCTGTGCAGTAAACTAATATTCAGACACACAAAAGCCAGAGATATTCCTTTGAGATACTACCAAAAGAATCAAACGTCTCCGCTACTCTCACAATAATAAAAGGAGGGTTTTAAATATGCAAGTGTTGACTATGGCGTATAAATTATTGAAGAAGTAAGACCTCAACTGTCTAAAACTATTCCTACAAAGAGCAGGACAGTTGCGGAGAGATGCTAAACCTCTCCTTCTTCTTCGCAGCAACAACTTCTACTGACGTCTTCGCAGGGAGCACCCAAGGCAGTGGTCAGTAAGAACATTTACCACCCATTACCGTCTTCTATAGATTTCTGAGATTCTTTGATCGCTATCCAGCGTAGGCTAGGGTTGATACATGATGAATGTTGCGTTGTTTATTAGAGTTTGCTAGCTCCTGGGAGTTGCTTACAATATTTAATTTGCACGACGCAAGTGTGGTATATCCACCCAATTGTTGGAAGGTAGTAAAAGACTTTTCGTTTCTCAAAGCACATCTATGCACTGGAATCCATGAAAGAGTAAGTTTGATTACATTGACAATACGATTAAAGATTGAGAATGATAAGGGGCAGAGCTAAGTGACTTGATAGCAGCCTCATTGTCTGTGAAAAAACTGGTATCTCTCGATGAAATGCTACTACACTTTAGCCAGTTTAAGAATTGCAACGATATCCGCTTGAAAGACACTACATACAATATAGCCTAAAAGAGAGCTTTAAGTCGAGTTGAATAGCTAAAACTCCGCACCCACTTTATCTACCACCTTGGAGTTATCAGTTTTAATTTGAGCAACATCTTCTTTTGAAGATAGACATTAAATCCATTCTTGACGATCCGGAATAGAGTGGTGAAAGTTTGTATATAAACCCAAAGTGGGCATATGGTAGTCAATTTTAGATGAATTGAATCCCAACTCCTTAGGAGTGACTTCAGCAGTTTTGCATTGACTATATCAATGCAGTTCTTAATACGTATCTGATGGCTGAATTTTAAGAGAGTGCTACGATAATTGATTAATTATATTATAATATCGCAATTAATATTTTTACAAAAACTTGTGGCAACTCTGACTTAAACAACAACAATAATGGCATCAGAAACAAAATAAATATGCAAGAAAATTAATAGAGCAACATTTTTATCTTACGTTTGGGCGAAAAGTGCGAAATGCCTTAGTAGTTTTATGTCCTAAGCGGATTAGAATGGGGAAATCTGACGTGCTTTTTTTTGGTAAGTGCGGTACGGAAAGCGAAAATTAAAATAGGAAGCCATTTTTTTGTTCCTTGGTGAATAATAGTCAATTAGTGTAGCGAGAGGTAGTTGAATTCCCAAAATGTACGAAAGAGTTTGTATTAGGTGCAAGTATTTTGTTATTCTGTATTTATTGTTTTTACAAAAGTTCTGTATTTTCACACCTAATGCTTATTCGTATATGTACATATGTATATGTATATTTCACATTCTAACCATTTATAAATTTTCGTATGTGTACATTAGACACGTTCAAATAAATGGCATGTTCTACAATTCTTCCGGAACACTCGATTTTCAATAATTTATTCAAGTACATCTTTATTTAAAAAAAAATAAAAAAAAATACTTCTAGGGCAGAGCTGCAAAAATTTAATTTTTCGGAACTTAGCCAAAAAAATGAAGAAAATTTGATTTTTTTCTTATTCATAACATTTTTTTTTAAATTTCTGTTTTGACTATGTACATTGTACACATAAGGAAATATCGAAAAAAAACTTTCCGCTATTTTTTAAGCCTATATATAAGGAAAAAATCCAAGATCCTTGCGCAAGTAGAGCTTTGATGTTTCTAGTGTAACAGTTCAAGCCCCAGGCGCGGATCTAAAATT
The DNA here is from genome assembly GCA_949775025.1 of Tricholauxania praeusta. Taxonomy (NCBI): domain Eukaryota; kingdom Metazoa; phylum Arthropoda; class Insecta; order Diptera; family Lauxaniidae; genus Tricholauxania; species Tricholauxania praeusta. The sequence goes on from OX459029.1 coordinate 34,943,397, forward strand.
TTTTTCCGGAGGGGTCACAGGATAGAAAAAAATCAAAAATAACAAAAATAACAAGAATAACCAAATAAACAAAGCTAGCCGAATTTCTTCAATGAATAAAAACAAAGCCAGAATAACTTTATGCAAAAATTTGTCCAATTTGTTTTACTTGAAAATTCATTACATGTATATATAAATTTATTGTTTATATAAGATTATAAACTTTTTTTATATAAAAAATTACCTCTTAAAACTTAGAAATGTCTTAGCTGATGAATGGTTTTATTTCGAATTTTCTTCTGAAACGTTTCCTCTTGCCCTTGATGCGTGTGATGAAGTTGTTTATCCGGCTATTAATACACTGCTTTGGATTTTGGAGACGCTTCCTGTTTCTGGAGCCACTGCAGAAAGGAATTTTTCAACTCTCCGTCGCCTCAAAGCTTGGTTGAGATCAACTATGGCAGAAGACAGACTCACCGGGCTTGCATTGCTACACATCCATCGAGACATTGAATTGGACATCGATGCGATCATTAACAGATTTGTGAAACAAAATAGAAGATTGGATTTTGTTTTATAAATGATGCTTTTAGTTGGAACTTGTAAACAGATTGTAAACAGATGATAGTATATCAAGTATAGCCACAATCCAAATATAGAAAAAATAATGAAAAAGTCAGTCTTGTTTAAGAAAATTATCAAATTTGTTGATTTAGTCATTTTTTGATTCCAATTTTTTCAGAGTGCAAAAAAATAAGTTAATTTTGGTCGTTTGGTTAGTTTCAGGTTTTTAAGTTTGCAAAAACTAGGTTTTGTTCGTTTGTTTTTTTTTTTTTGTTTTTCGGTTTGCAAAGTATTGTTTCAGCTCTATTTTTTGAAATGCGGGCTGTTTGGGGGCGGGGTCATGACCCTCGTGACCCCTCCTTGGATCCGCGCCTGTCAAGTCCTTTGTGGTTTTCACTACATTTACAATTTTACATGTAAAATTTTTTTTTTGCAGAGCTTCAAAAATATTCTTTCCTCCAAATTATTTCCTTCTCCTTTCCATAAGTCTCTCGAGGTTCCATCGGGCTTTAACCAAATTGGAACCACATTTCTATTTTCCAACTATGGTAAGAAAGTACACTATTTCGGCAAAACATGAAGTGCTCCGAAGTTCAAAGGCATATGTGGAAATCCATCAGATTTGGCCTTTTAGCTGGCCTCGTTTTTTTTTTTTTTTTTTTTGGAGTACATCGTTCGGCTATAGTTTTTCTTGAAGCTAAGGCTGTCTTGAATTAATATTCAAAGCTATATTTTTTATTTAACTTTGTATGCAACTTTTCATGTTTTTTTTTTTAACTTAAATGCAATTTTAACTATGTCTCCCTTAAAATTTTAATTGTTCCTCCTTGAATATTAATTAAAGATGGTCTTAACTTCAAGAAAAACCATGTTTGAAGAGTCTCCTCAAAAAAAAAAAAAAATCGAAGCCATGGTCGAGGTAAGATGACAATTTCGATTTCGACTCTTTAAACATGGTTTTTCTCGAAGTTTAGACTATCTTTAATTAATATTCAAGGAGGAACAATTAAAATTTAAAGGGAGACATAATTAAAATTGGATTTTCGTTAAAAAAAAAAACATGAAAAGTTACATACAAAGTTAAATAAAAAAAATAGCTATCTGAATTTTAATTGAACAACTTTGAATATTAATTCAAGACAGCCTTAGCTTCAAGAAAAACTATGGCCGAACGATGTACTCCAAAAAAAAAAAAAAAAAAAAAACGAGGCCAGCTAGAAGGCCAAATCTGATGGATATGCACATATACATATAACACTTGCTTCAGAACACTCTCGTTCTCATCGTTAAGCCAGAATAATTAATCTGATTTTCATTCAAAATACGTTCCACTTCCCTGTCTCGATTTTCGAAAATTGCACACCACGTGTCATAGTATTTATTAATTACATTTGAGTCACTTGCTTCCAAAACTCGACCTGATTGATTTTTATGAAATTGAGTTAGCTACAAATTTCTTATGTAAATCACTCCAGAACTCCAATGGTGCAGGTTATTTTTTTTAATTAATTTTTATCTCAATTTCCTCATCAGTCATTTTTTGTAATTTTGTCAAAACCAGTTACTTAATTTTCGAATTCCAACATAACATGCTGGGGGCACCCTTGAGCTCGTGCCCCAGGATTATATAGCGCCTTCTAGCACTGCCTTGATCCACCGCTGCTTAAGACATGTGATTTATTGTAACATCAATAACAAGAAATTTTTTATCCATGTTCTTTCTATTTATTATGAGTATTATGGAAGCAATTTTTTTTCCTTCCGAAAAAATCACGTATTTAAGTTTTTGCCCCAATAGTTGATGAACGCAACTAAACAAAATCCCTTGGTCAGAACATCCAGCGAAACAGGATGTGTATCACAGTCCAATTGCTGCACAAAATGTAGCATTGCATCTTTACGTCCATCAACAAATATACAAAAAAAAAAAAAAACACAAATAAAAATTCATATGTTCGTATTAAAAGTTCGTAACTTTTAGCATTACTAAGTGAAGAAGAATAAAATTTTGCAATTGAAAAAATATGGTAAAAATAATTTTCGCTGATTTTATTTCTACATTTTATGCCATTTATTCGTACAACTAAATAAAAGTTACGAATGTGAATAGCGCCAGCATTGGTGTGAAACTCAACACAGCCTGTTATATCCTGCAGCTTCTTCTATGCTATATCCTGCGAAAACAATCCAAGCAAAATGCTGGAAAATGAAATTTCTTTGTAAATTGTTTGCTTGTTTGAACACATGCATATGTGGGTTGGTTGGCTGCTGTGCGTGTGTGCTAGGATATTTATGAATGTGTTTACCCATTTGTGTTTGTGTGTTTTTATGGCTTGTGAACTCGGACATACTATGATCCCGACTATTTCCGGTTTGTAACAAAGCTTGGCGCGGTTTCACTTTGTAAGTTGACCCACATTTTTTCCCAAAAACCCAACAGCGGTTGCCAGAATGCATTTTGGTCAGCAGTAAATCGCGCACTGGGTCAGCGCCATGTCACACATAATTCAACGTTGGTGGTGGTGTTGGTGGCGTTTTGTAGTAGTAGTCAACGTTCGTTGCCGCTTTGTATACACCATAAGTTGTTGTCCATGGCGCCTGGTTGTAGGGCAAATTTATTTAGCAGTTGATATTTTATTTGGTTGCATTTGGTACTGCAAAGTGAATGAAAGCTCAATATTTTATGCACAAACAGAAGATGATAATTTAGATTAATGCGGACTGAGTGTGGAAATCTATTAGTATACCGGTTTGTTACCATGCTCCCATCAATACATAATACTTTTGATATCAGTATTTAATACAGAGAGACATCAAATGCTCCAAATAGAAATGATAAGGTCGATGATAATAATAATGATGAAATAATGATATTTCTTAACTATGTTTTGTTATGGGTCACACCAATTACTAAGGATCCTGATAGTATTATGATCGCATTCTTATTTTATGTACTCGTATTGGTAAGTTTATGTGTTAGTGTTTAAATTCAAATATTTAATTATACCTATCAATTTATTATTCTTATTTTTTATCTATCTTGAAGTACATAGATTTGTAAAAATTTCCTTAATTTTGATGTGTCCTTTAACAAAACTCAGAAATGACCCACTCGAAAGTGCATTCTGGGCTAAAGAGTTCCCAGTATATATGATAGTTTTGGATCAAGCTATTTTATAGCAAATTTCCGCCCTCAAAAAGATTGTTATGGGTGACGAATTTTAATGACAACGTGCGTACCATTTCTTCTGGGTTCAACCTATCTCCGTAGCAAATGTAATGAAAATCGGTGCGTTAATGAAAGCATATTTTTGAATAAGAGGTATGGCACCCCCCATTTAAAACAAATATCTTTACTCAGAGTTCTACATATCTTCATCCAAATCGCTTTATGTGACATCGCCCACTCAAAATATATATCTTTTCTTAGGATGCAATCTATCTCCATACCGAATTTCAACAAAATCGAAGTGAAGCGGCTCAGCAGTGACAGAGTTTTTTCCCATTAAAGGCAGTGTCACGCCCCCTGAAAGTACATAGCGGTTTTATCTTTAAATTTCACAAGTTTTCAAGTTACAGACGTTATAAAATTTTCCAACAAAGTGGGTACGGTTCTCGGGAAACTAATGATCGAGGAATTCAAATCTGTGATTTGTTTTTCTTCTTCTTCTTTCTTTCTTATAAAAAACTGACAATTGAATGGACAAAAGTAAAAAATTACCGATTTTCCAACAACAATCAACTTAAATTTTTTTGTAAGAAAAAAAAGAAGAAGAAGAAAAACTAATCAGGGATTCGAATACCCCGATTGATAATAACTATTTGAAATAAAAAAAATTTCAATCTCCTTAATATGGAAATTTTTCGACTCGGATTCGAAAAAAAATCAGGTCTGTTAATCTTGGTTTTGAAATAAGATAATGATATGCGGTTTCGGCATTCTTTTAAGCAAATAACATTACATAAAAAATTATGTACCATGGGATCGGCGGCAACATAATATTTGAGGTGTTGCAGCTTGAAAGTGGAAAATCCGTAAATTTTTTTTAAGAAGGAAAGAAGAAAAACAAATCACAGATTTGCCGAAAACCATACTCACTTTGTGGGAAAATTTTATAACGTCTGTAACTTGCACCATTTTTTAAATCAATTATTTGGAAAATGGATTGTTTACTTAAAACAGAGGGCGCTAATCCAGTTTTCAATATAAACCTTAATTCTAGTAATGTGCTTTGTCCAGACATATAAGGCTACTGTAATCCGCTGACACATCGTGAAAAAATCAAAAAGTTTTTATTTTGAACCGCTCTAATAAACATATAAATATAACCAAAATTTCAACACAATATTTAACAAAAGCCTAGAGGTTACAGATATGTGTTATTGATGCTGTCATCGTTGATTCGCGGTATATCCTGGCAAAACAAAGCTTACCCATAGCAACAGTTAACTCTAAAACATAAAATAAAAATATTTCATTCCTCTGTATCAAACAGAGTAACAATGAAAGTGTTGATATGCTTGCATTACTGTCGCCAATATGATGATAACAATATTTTGTAATTGTCCACAATTGTGCATTGCATTTTCGATTATTACATACTATACATACATATGTGTAAAGCCCAAAAACAATTTCAGTTTTAAGTGAGTCTCAAAGGTATTTGACAATGGGACTGAAATTTAATACGCCAATGTTGCCTATTAGAAGTTTTTGATATAAAAACAGATGAAATAATGATAGCGAAAACTAAAAGTTGCGAGAGGTGACGTTATGTTGATGTTTAGCAAGTCAGATAGCTGACTGGTGACATTATTTACATATTAGTTTTTTCGCCGTATAATTTAATACATATGTATTCTGAATGAATAGAATTCAAAGTTTTAAAATTTTGTTTGAAAAGAAGTAGAACTCAAGAAACATAAAAAATCAAGCCCTAATACAAAGATGATTTCGTGTCTTACGTCCACTACCGCTTCCAAAATAAAAATCAAAATCATCGTAAATGTGTATAAAACTCAACTTTTGGGATAAAAAAGGAATTACATACGTATTCTCCCTAGGTGAAGATAAAGTGTGATAAAAATTACATGAGATGAAAATATCAAGAAATTGGGTTAGGTTAGGTGAGATTAGAGCCTCGTAGGAAAAAAAAATTTTATGTTAAATAAACTGAATATTTTTGTTTATATCTTGGACAAAGCCTCAAAAGCAGACCTTGAAACTTTTATACTTTTATTCAAAAAGTTTTCAAAATAAAAGTTTCTTAAAACTTTTTTGTTATAAAAGTTTTTATAAACTTTCTTCAAAAACTTTTATTGAATAAAAGTTTTTCCAAAAAACTTTTTCAAAAAGTTTTTACATAAAAGTTTTTACAAAAAACTTTTATAAAAAACTTTTTCATAAGAGTTTTTCTGAAAAACTTTTAAAAAAAACTTTTATTAATAAAAGTTTTTTTTAAAAGTTTTTTTGACTTTTATTAATAAAAGTTTTTTTTAAAACTTTTTTTTAACTTATATTTTTAACAGTCACATGCAAAGAGTTTTTTTTGACTTTTATTTTTCAAAAGGCGAAAATAAAAGTTTTTTTGTATGAAAGAACGAGGAAAATCCAAAAAAAATATCTTGGATCACTAAGCAAAAAATTTCAAAGGAGAAAACTTAGGATTATTGATAATAAAGTCCAAAGGAAAATACTTAAGATGTTTCTGAAAAGAAAGAAATTTATGATAATTATGCACTTATAATTTTTAGAAAAATTGTGCTTAACGCATCAATGGGAAAAGGCCGAAAATGGATTTTGGGAGTACAGGGGAGGTTCCTGACCCTCCAAAGAGCTGTTTTGGACCCATATTTCGAAAAAAATTTTATTGCACGAATCGATGGGAAAAGGCCGAAAATGGATTTTGGAAGTGACAAGTGAGGTCCCCGACCCTCCTAAATGGGATTTTTGGACCCATTTTTCTAAAAAAATTTTATCGCACTAATCGATGGAAAAAGGCCGAAAATGGATTTTGGAAGTGACAAGTGAAGTCCTCGACCCTCCTAAATGGGTTTTTTGGACCCAATTTTCTAAAAAAATTTTATTGCACGAGCAAAATTTTTTTCGAAAAATGGGTTCAATAACCCTTTTAGGATGGTCTGGGACCTCACTTGTCACCTTCAAAGTCCATTTTCGGCCTTTTCCCATCGATTCGTGCGATAAAGTTTTTTTCGAAATATGGGTCCAAAAATCCCATTTAGGAGGGTCGGGGACCTCACTTGTCACTTCCAAAATCCATTTTCAGCCTTTTCCCATCGATTCGTGCAATAAAATTTTTTTCGAAAAATTGGTCCAAAAATCCCATTTAGGAGGGTCGGGAACCTCACTTGTCACTTCCAAAATCCATTTTCGGCCTTTTCCCATCGATTCGTGCAATAAAATTTTTTTCGAAAAATGGGTCCAAAAATCCCATTTAGAAAGGTCGGGGACCTCACTTGTCACTTCCAAAATCCATTTTCGACCTTTTCCCATCGATTCGTGCAAAAAAAATTTTTTCGAAAAATTGGTCCAAAAATACCATTTAGGAGGGTCGGGGACCTCACTTGTCACTTCCAAAATCCATTTTCGGCCTTTTCCCATCGATTCGTGCAATAAAATTTTTTTCGAAAAATGGGTCCAAAAATCCCATTTAGGAAGGTCGGGTACCTCACTTGTCACTTCCAAAATCCATTTTCGGTCTTTTCCCATCGATTCGTGATATAAAATTTTTTTCGAAAAATGGGTCCAAAAATCCCATTTAGGAGGGTCGGGGACCTCACTTGTCACTTCCAAAATCCATTTTCGGCCTTTTCCCATCGATTCGTGCAATAAAATTTTTTTCGAAATATGGGTCCAAAAAACCTCTTTGGAGGGTCAGGAACCTCCCCTGTACTCCCAAAATCCATTTTCGGCCTTTTCCCATTGATGCGTTAAGCACAATTTTTCTAAAAATTATAAGTGCATAATTATCATAAATTTCTTTCTTTTCAGAAACATCTTAAGTATTTTCCTTTGGACTTTATTATCAATAATCCTAAGTTTTCTCCTTTGAAATTTTTTGCTTAGTGATCCAAGATATTTTTTTTGGATTTTCCTCGTTCTTTCATACAAAAAAAACTTTTATTTTCGCCTTTTGAAAAATAAAAGTCAAAAAAAACTCTTTGCATGTGACTGTTAAAAATAGTAAGTTAAAAAAAAACTTTTAAAAAAAACTTTTATTAATAAAAGTCAAAAAAAACTTTAAAAAAAAACTTTTTTTAAAAAGTTTTTTTTGACTTTTTGAAATAAAAGTTAAAAAAAACTTTTTCTTTTATTTTCGGATATAAAAGTTTTAAGGAAACTTTTACTTTTATTTCACAAAAATAAAAGTTTAAAGTTTACTTTTACCTAAAAAAAAACTTTTATAAAAGTTTATTTCAAGCTCTGCTCAAAAGTAGACAAAAAAAATATTTTCAAGTCTTAACCTAAAATATTTCAAACTTCCGTCACTATGGATCCATCCTGAGGCCAGATTTGGACTAAGCGCAACCTTTTGAAACTCAGCTACAGAGCTGCGCTTGCATGAAAATCTTTTCTATATCATAAACTTAGTTTTCCTGCTACAGGACCCCAATGTACTTATGAACACATTCTTTATGGTTATAATATTCGACTAACAGATTATAATACATTTTATTCTCAACGGTCTTCCATCGGAACAAAAAACACTTTTACCAAAGGCGCATTTCCTTACTTTTTGACAAAATTCTTGCACCTTCTCATAGCTATTGAATTTATAATCCCTTCACCTTTGATTTAGGGTGGAGGAATGAAATTAGATAGTTATTAAAAAGTTTATTCAATACAGTTCATACTTGAAAAAAAAAATATGTATGTACATATAGGGTCAGAATACGCGAAACCGACATGTCTGAAAAGTTTTTCACAGTTTTTTATATAAATCAGTAGCTGCAAGTGGTAGAAATTAGTGTACGGAAAAATTTTTTTAAAAAAATTGTTGTTGCAATAATTATTGCCAGTCAAAGTTTTCATTAAAATTTTTTTTAAAATGCTATAAGTTTTGAACTGCTTGACTGATTGTGACGAAATTTCTTAATTTCTGCAGATAATAAGTTGAACTTATGTATTAAAAACAAAAAGTTTAAAAAATTTTGCATTTTTGTTGTTAATTAGCAATTTTTCTATCAACAATTGAAATTTAATGACTTGCTCCGCCTCGAAAAAATCTGAAAAAAAATTACAGAGATGCATTGAACCCTTCCAAGCTAAAATTCGTCAAAAAAATCGTGGAGCCTCAGTGGTACCGGGCGGACGGTACCGGGCGGACGAAAAATGCATAAAAACTTTGTTGTTTTTCAAAAAAATCAATAACACTAGTTTACAAGAAAAAGGATCAGGTTACTCATAGACTTTTTTCCATGTATTTTGAGGCGTAGTTTCCAAAAATGGCAACCATTTTTTTTTTTTAAGAATCGTTTTCGAGATATCCCCACAAAACCCCTTTTTCGGCACTTTTTTTCTTATATTTGGCTATATCTCGACTAATTTTTTTTTTCGACTCAAAAACGTTTTTCAGCGCTCCAAAGATATTTTTACTCCCTTTCTAACGGTATGCTTTTTCTTGAATCGAATAAGATTTGATGATGTTACAAGCGCTCAAAGTTCAAAAAAACTGACTTTTTTAAAAATCACTAAATTTCAACTGCTCCATTTGAATGAAAAAAATTGTTTTTTCATATTTTTAGAATTAAAAATGAAAGACTATTCTTTTGCAAATATTTTAAGAATAATTTTGCGGATATCGGGCAAAAAATGTAGAAGTTATTCGAGAAAACAGTAAAAAACTTGCAATAAAGTTTAACGAAAATACATATTTTTATTATAATTAAACATTATGAACTTACAGTCATTTTAGCAAAGACCAATATTGTAAATTTTACTTATTGATCAATGCTATTTTTTTTATTCAACAAACATGACAAAGAAAACAAATGGAACAATTTAACCTGGTAATTGGTGACATATGTTTCGGCTATTACCACATAGCCTCATCAGACCAGTTTTTTGGTTAATGTTGTACATGGAGTCGATCCCCTGACCGTACATGCATTTCAATTGCATATCTGTCGACGGCCGCTCTAACAACTGAGCTACTGAGGAACTGACCTTGAACTGTACAAATTGCGTATATCCATTTATTATCTCTTGTCACTTTCTCGCTTGTTGTCACAGCTGCTAAGCCATTGGCTTAGAGACTTGCTATGATTTTATTTTTCGAAAATTGTGGTGTTGCCAGCCACATATTTTTTGAAATTGGCGTGTTCTTCCGTTTGGTTTAAGAAAGTTGATTTTTGCGACTGGTTATTTTTATTATAATTAAACATTATGAACTTACAGTCATTTTAGCAAAGACCAATATTGTAAATTTTACTTATTGATCAATGCTATTTTTTTTATTCAACAAACATGACAAAGAAAACAAATGGAACAATTTAACCTGGTAATTGGTGACATATGTTTCGGCTATTACCACATAGCCTCATCAGACCAGTTTTTTGGTTAATGTTGTACATGGAGTCGACAGATATGCAATTGAAATGCATGTACGGTCAGGGCATCGACTCCATGTACAACATTAACCAAAAAACTGGTCTGATGAGGCTATGTGGTAATAGCCGAAACATATGTCACCAATTACCAGGTTAAATTGTTCCATCATGTTTGTTGAATAAAAAAATAGCATTGATCAATAAGTAAAATTTACAATATTGGTCTTTGCTAAAATGACTGTAAGTTCATAATGTTTAATTATAATGAAAATACATATGTTTTTTATATAATTTTATTGCAAGTTTTTCAGTATAGTGATTTCAATTAGTGATTTCCTTCATTAAAGACCTCTGCTTTCTTAAATGCAATACCTCAAAAAATTAGTTGAATTTGACCTAAATACATACAAATGTACATCCGCCAATGACGCTGTGCTCAAAAATGAATTTCCGAATTACTTTGCATTTAAATCTGCAACATTTTGGTAGCTTCACTGACTCAATTGTGAAACCCCGCTGGCCATGTGGTTTCCAGCCATGTTGTAAATACCCATAGAGTATATTGCTATTTTTCTGCTTTGCACAGTGGGCAGCTCAAAAATGGAGCAACATTGCAGCGTCACATTGTTACCAATGCCGTTGTTGTTGGTGTCGTTTCCATGGGCCATTTGCAAAAATGTTGTGTTCTCATATGCCAACAAAATTGAAATTGTGTTCATAATCAGATTTATTTTGTATTTTGTTGCATTGGATTTGTGTGGTTTTAATGTTAAATTGCAAAGTGTTACTGACATTTGCCGACCGCAAAAATGTGGAAATTTTCGGTAAATGTCACCGAATGAAACTTAAGTGAAATTCAATTACAAATATGGAAAAATTGTTTTTATATTTTTTTTTTTTATCTCAGGTTAGTAAATTTATAAAATATGTTAAATATCATTGGGAGCATCTGCTGACATATACAGCAAAAGTTACAAAACAACTATTAAAAATTGAGTTACATTATTTTTTGCTTTTCAGCATATCAAAAATTGTGCCTTAACAGATCGGTACTGATTTCGGTGTTTCACAAGTTCCAGGTTTATTTTCAATAACGTTTGGGTCTACCGTTTCTATTACTTTTTACGAAGTTTCAGCAACAACGCCAGTTTGTTGTTTTCCTTAAAAAACTATGTTGGCAAACAAAACCCAAATTTGGAGAGTACACCACTTGAAATAGAAATGTGTGCTCAGTTTCGACTCCATATTCGTTGTCAATATTAAAAGCCTTGTAAGAAAACAATGGCTTAATAGAATAGGTGATGGTCAACTTAATCATATCAGATTTTTCTGAAAGTTCTTGAAATTTCCAAAAAAATGCTTTAATTGATATTAATTTCCATGATAACAATAAAACCTTTTTTTTTAGTAATAATTCGTTTAATTAAAAATACTTCCGGCTAGAAAAACCTCGTCATACCGGGCTCATTTATCGATCTCAACGAAGTCCGTGATCGAAGTTTTCTCGATATACTCGTACATACATAAAAGCTTAAGAAAATACATATTCAAAAAAAGTTAAAAGTAGTCGTAGAGACTTTTAGTTTTTATTTTATTTTAATTTATTTCATTTTATATTATTTTATTTTATTTTATTTTATTTTATTTTATTTTATTTTATTTTATTTTATTTTATTTTATTTTATTTTATTTTATTTTATTTTATTTTATTTTACTTTATTTTATTTTATTTTATTTTATTTTATTTTATTTTATTTTATTTTATTTTATTTTATTTTATTTTATTTTATTTTATTTTATTTTATTTTATTTTATTTTATTTTATTTTATTTTATTTTATTTTATTTTATTTTATTTTATTTTATTTTATTTTATTTTATTTTATTTTATTTTATTTTATTTTATTTTATTTTATTTTATTTTATTTTATTTTATTTTATTTTATTTTATTTTATTTTATTTTATTTTATTTTATTTTATTTTATTTTATTTTATTTTATTTTATTTTATTTTATTTTATTTTATTTTATTTTATTTTATTTTATTTTATTTTATTTTATTTTATTTTATTTTATTTTATTTTATTTTATTTTATTTTATTTTATTTTATTTTATTTTATTTTATTTTATTTTATTTTATTTTATTTTATTTTATTTTATTTTATTTTATTTTATTTTATTTTATTTTATTTTATTTTATTTTATTTTATTTTATTTTATTTTATTTTATTTTATTTTATTTTATTTTATTTTATTTTATTTTATTTTATTTTATTTTATTTTATTTTATTTTATTTTATTTTATTTTATTTTATTTTATTTTATTTTATTTTATTTTATTTTATTTTATTTTATTTTATTTTATTTCATTTTATTTTATTTTATTTTACTTTTTAAGTTTCGAAAGAAATAAAAATGTCACTAAATAATATGAAAAAACGATTTTTCTTCTGTAATTTGTTTTGAAATTAGATCTATTTTAAAAATAATAGGATACCTTAAATTTGACATTAAATTTTTTTATCTTGTTTGGTTTTTAAGATAAATTTTGTGTACTTGAAACAAGCTCACCAAACCCTTTATAACATATTTCGGAATACAAAATTTAAATATTATTAATAAGTTATACAACTTAAGTTGTGTATACTCAGAAATGCTACAGGAGAACTAAAAAAAATTAACAGACAGACATTACTACATGGGGCCCCGGAGGTGACGGTAATCAATAATACTTGTCCATTTGTCACAATGTATACTTTACAAACGGAATAACAATTGCATGTACGCTGTGTGAAGGATACAGAAAGTGAAGAATGACTTTATTACTGTACATTATTTGAAAGATATTTTTAGTACTATAACTTTCCCTAAGATCACTGAATTACTTTAATTTTTATTTTAAATTGTTTTGTACTTAAACTAGAGGCTACTACAATAAAAAATCAACGATGTTTGGAAGCTTTGTTTAAAGTTTTCATCGTCTTGCTCGAGATCATTGAATATATCAACATCATTGTAAAAGATAGCATTGAAAATATATGTATAGTTTTTGTGCTTATTTTAATTTAAAACAAATTTTGAGAGTATGTATTCGTTTGCTTTCGTGTGCCTCCAAAAAAATTAAAATGCTGCTATTGTATACAGAGTTCGAAAATATTCATGTTTGAGCACTCAAAATGTCGCATTCATGATTTTATTCATTTATGAATTTTCTTAAAATTTTTTTCATTCGCCCATTCTCATGAATGCAATCTTGAAACTAGTTCTTCATTGCACCGCAATCGTATGTGAGTATCTGTTTTTTTTTCAACAACGAGTAGCATTCCTAAATGATAGAATGGAAGCCAACAATTTTTCAATCGATCATAATTATAATATCTATCATAAATGATAGATTGAACATGTACAAATTTTCTGTCACTCACAGATTGTATCAAAAAAGTTTGTTATACTCGCGTGAAACATTTTGGGAAGTTTTTAAAAATATGGGGAAAGGTCAAAAATTGTTTTTTGACATACATAATTTATAGTAGCTCTGTATCCTAGAAGAGGCCGTTTCTTACCCATTTTCGGAAATTTTTTTTATGTAATTAATAGGGAAAGGTTAAAAACGGACTTTGAACATCATTTAGGGTAGGTCCGAACCGTGGAAGGACCGTGTTTCACCCATTTCCGGAAAAAATTTTTTCTGTAATTAATGGAGAAAGGTCGAAAATAAATTTTAGACATCATTTACGGTGGCTCAGGACCCCGAAAAAGACTGTTTTTGACCAATTCTCAGGATAGGTAGAAAATGGATTTTGGACATCACTCAGGGTCCGAAGCCACCCTAAATTATGACCAAAATTCATTTTCGAACTTTCCCCATTAATAACAGAAAAATTTTTTTTTCGAAAATGGGTCAAAACGATCCTTCCACGGTCCGCACCCACCCTAATTACAGAATAAAAAAAAATTTTCCGAAAATGCGTCAAAAAGGGTCCTTCCATGGTCCGTAGCCACCCTAAATGATATCCAAAATTAATTTTTGACCTTGCCACATTAATTACAGGAAAAAAAAATGTTACCGAAAATGGGTCAAAAACGGTCATTCCACGGTCCGGAGCCACTCTTAATGATGTCCAAAAACAGTTTTCGACCTTTTCCCATATTTTTAAAAACTTCCTAAAATGTTCCACGCGAGTATCACAAACATTTTTGACACAATCTGTGAGAGAAAGAAAATTTGTGCATATGAATCTATCATTTATGATATCTATCATAAGTGATAGATTGAAAAATTCTTGGCTTCTACTCGTTTATGATAGGCTAGTGAAAAGAATACGGATACATAACTGGCATAGCTCAAAAAATATAAAGTGGGAGAAAAACGCATTTAAAGTTTTCAATAAGTTGCTTTTTATATGAATATAATGAAAAATATGTCTACATAAACTCTTCTCACAAAGTAAGTTCATGAGATAATTTTCTGATTCACAAAATAAAACATGAAATGGCGGATATTTCTGCATCATTTACTCAAAAATCACGTTTTTTGAGTTATGCCAGTCTTGAAGTAAGTGAGCGATATGTACATTCGTATACGATAGATGACAAAAAAAAAGTTCTAACAGTTCATGTGTGCGATCGATTGGAAAAGTTTGCATTTTATCATACATGAATATGATAGATTCAGCAAAAATTAAAATGTCCACGTTCATATTCGCGAGCGATCATGAATGAACATTTCCGAACTCTGATTGTATGGTTTTCAAATTATATAAAATTTTTTGCTTATTTTGCCAGAATTGACGTTATATATTTTTAATAGCCTACTACTTCGACTTGCACTTTATTAGAAGCCAATCTAAACACTACAATAAGAAAGCTGAATAAAACAGTAATTTTAAATTTATTAAATAATTAAAAATCCCAAAAATCTTTAAATCTCTATCTTAATTCACGACAAAATGTCACACGACAAATGTTATTTATTTAATAGTCATGTAGCTCATGCAACTATGAAACTTAATCGCCTGCAAAGTTGACGAAGCAAAACCAAAAGGGGGCAGGAAATTGACACTAAGGCATTGACAACATGAAGTTGGCGACAGCTGCTAATGTGCGCCTCCAAAAATTTCGAATCGCATGGAGGTGGTCGATCTTCATAACCGCAAGGCAACATGGAGAACACACACAGCAAAACATTCACATTACAAGCAAATAATTGTCACACTTCAGATTTTGATGAATGGACATTTCAACGACAAGAGACAGTGATATAGACAGACAGACTGACAGACACATAAATGGACAGATATACGCTGATGTGTTAAAGTGCCGTTCAACACTTTCTTTGGAGTTCAGCAGCAGTAAGGGTTTAGTTGCAGCGTATTATTTTGTTTATGAATGAGTTTAAATTGCTTAAAATTCATGGGGGGTGTACATTTTTCGTGAGTTTGACATTTGAGAAACATGTCATACAAATTCATGTACTAAATCGGTCATTAATTGGCTTTAGATATTTGAACGATATATTCAAATGCAATTTCAGTTAAAAAATGTCTGAATTCAAATTAATGTTAATTTATCGATTTTAAAGAAGAAACATATATATTTATTTCCCTTTGCGATAAAAGTGAGTGATTGTATTTAAGCTTTAATATTCCCCTTCAGTTCTTCTCAGGTTGTTATTCATGTCAGTAATAATGCGTTTAATATCCTCTTTCCCTGTTACACTAAAAGCATGCACGCACATATTTGCAAATGCCTAATTTTCACACTTTTCTCATGATTGAACGATGAATGCGTGCGTACAATCTAAGAAAAGAAAATTAAGAAAATTGCCAAAATTAGCCCTGGCACGTTTCGAATTCTTAGTCCAACATACATCTTTTGCTAAGTTCTTGCATTCATATGTAGAACTTTTTTTTCTTTTTGGCAAGGGAAGAGAAAGTTGGGAACTAAGTTTCATATTATTTGCTTAGTTGGAATACTATTACATATATGGAAAACTCTTTTTTTGCGTTTTGACAACTTACAGACATTCGGAATAAATTTGTATGCATAGGAATGGGCACACATTGTTTGTTCTATTTTATAAGAAAATTAACAGCTTAAATCTTTATAGCTTTTCATTAAAATTTTTAAGAAATTTGACATGCATTTAACCTGCATTTTTTAGATAAATAACTAAAGGCAGGCCAATTAATAATTATAGCAAGTCAAGTCAATCCAAAATTTGCCGCTGTATGCCAGGACCATTTCGACAATACCTAAAACCATAGCTGGGCATTAACTCGTTAATCCGTTAATTATCGAAGTTAAAATTTCGACTAACAGATTAACTTTTAAGTTAACTTTAAAAAATTTTAACGAACTCGTTAACATCCGTTAAATTTCCACGCTGCGAAAAAAAAGTTTTGGCAATAAGTACGTCCCGGTTAATATGTCTGGAAACGAATGATAGCAGTCGAGTAGATGCAGTAAAAAAATGCATGAAAAAAAAGGTAGAAGAGGCGTTACGACAAGTTCGAAGAAAAGAGATGGCTTAAGTGGCGGAGGCAGCAACGCGAGTAACAACGACAATGATAAGGAAGACATTTTCAATTATGTCACCCAGTCAAAAAAAAAAAAAAAAAAACTAAGAGCTTTAAAGAGTAAAGCTCAAAATCTCGTCAAAATGTGGCTTGACATGAAATCAAAAGACTTGTACAATGATATGGCATTCCTCGGGGAACAGATATTCATAAGCCTGTTTATTAAATATAATACTGCTATACCCTCAAGCGCTGCAGTTTAAAATCTTTTTCCACGGGCAAAGATATTTTAAAGCCGAAACGAGCCTCGCTTGCAGACGAGACTTTCAGCATATTAATGTTCATGAAGGGGAGTATCCACATTGTGCCATATGACTAAATCACACACTCCAATTATACACGTCTTGTTTTTGTTCCTAACCTGTTAACTTCTAGAACCCAAACCAACAGTTTTTATAAGATCACTAAAGCAACGATATAAAAAATGCAATTTTCATTACATGTTAACAGATTAACGATTAACGTTTACTTGCGTCAATTCTTCCGAAATGTAACGCTTTAACGTTTAACGAAGTTAACTCTTTTAGTAACGGCGATTAACGAAATTAACTATTTGATTAACGGTAAGGCTGTTTGACAAGCAGGTAATATTTCAGTCTCGGAGCAATTTTGTTGTAATTTATGCAATATACTTCGGATCATTGTCCTGCAAATTGATGGTATCGCCTGGTTCGTATCCGAATTTTTCCAGACTGAGTGGGTATAAGGCCACTTGAATATTAAATAATCTCTTGCTTCCATTGTTCCATTGATTTTACGAAGAACTCAATGTTTATTACGATGTAAACAGCCCTATATCATCAAGGATCCAGCGCCTTTAAAGTCTCCTGTATAGTGCATGCAGTAATGCCAACTTTTTTTTTATCATATCAACACCGTCCATCTAGCATCTATTAAGCATTCTCTAAATCGGCCAAAAATACATGAAAAAGGAAAATGAGGAAAAAGTAGTCACAGATTCGAATTACCCGCCAAAAATAGCCCCTACAATTGCAAACTATTTAAAATCAATCTTTTTCTTCAAAATGTAAAAATTTCAAACAGACGGCGCTTATCCAGGATTCATTGTTTATGAAAATCCTTTGATTAGCTTTGTCAAAACTATCTTAAAATAGAAAACAAATGTTTTTATTTTTTGACCCGCTCTAATGTACGAGTTTGTGTGTACCTACAGACCTCTCGGTAGAGAAAATGGGTAACACTGCATTAGGGGCAGCACTGTGACAAAATCAAAACTTGGCTGTAGGTAAAGTCACTACCATTACAATATGGGTGGGATGGAGATATTGCGTGTCACACCTATAAATTTCCCAAACATTTTTAATTCCGAAAGTGCCAAAGTAGACATTTCTTTCAAAAATATCTTAAATATGTATTCTTCTCCATTTAATATTGAACTTAAACTTTAAAATATGCCTTCAGGTACTCTACATGTTACAATGAATTAATGTCACGTTTTGATATACAATTAATTAATTAAGCATTTTATTGAAAATGTACAATATTCCTCGTTTACTGGAAGGCCGGCATAACTAAAAAAAAAATGATGGTTATTTCAGCATAATTGTTATGGCGGTCTTCCAGCAATTTACTTAACAAATCTTAAAAAGATACAAGTCACATAATGAACAGTTCTTTACCACTTTTTGTTTATTTATAAACCACTATGGTTCCCCAAAAACTTTCAATATGGTATTAGGTATTAGCAAATTTGTTTTTTAGTGGACTAAACTCCTTTCATCACAAACATTTGGAAGTAAACTGAACTTGGAAACCATACTCCCTCCCGGTCTTTTAGGACTTAATTTTTGTAGTTGAGTTCAAGTTTTATACGTAGAGCCAAATCGATTTATAATTTCAGAACAAAGTTATGCATTATAGTTTTTTAATTGATATTATATCAGTATCTGAAAATTCACTTAAAGTCATCTTTGCCTTAGGTCCAACATAAATATTTTTTCGTCAATAAATATACAGTATTAGTTGGTATCAAAATCGCTTAAATTATTTAAGTCAACAAATTATGGAACAGGTTACTTAAGCGAAAAAAGTCAAATTTTTAATTTTTTTAGAGGAAGTGGCGCTTTAAGAATAAAAAATAAGTCAGAAAAAAAATGTGTCGCTCGGATCTAGTTTCGGAGGCTTATCCATCGAAAGTTGAAGATATAGTTTTTATAAAAAGCGGTATAAGTTGGAAACTTTTATATGGTTATCATATGAATATATTATAAGGCATAAGATCGACGGATAAACGCTAGAAAGTCGTTATGTAGCTTTCGAGAAATGAAATAAAAAGTGGACCTCTTTTTTCTAAAAACTCTTATTTTTTCCAAACAATTTGTAAACGTATTTTTTTTTTGCACCACAAGAAAGTCTCAATTCATTTGTTTTAAAAAAATGTATCACTTGTACCAAATTTTTTTATTTTAACCCATTTTTTACCGGAATACAAAAGAAATAATTCATAAAATTTTTTTTGAGAACTACTTATTAAGACAACTGCAACAACTGGTTCGCTAGGCCAAGTCCCGAGGTTTCACTTTCAAAACCAGCCAAGTCCACGTTTTCAATTTCAAAACCCACCAAGTCCACTTTTTTTGATTCAAACCCCGTCAAGTTCAAACGTTTTTTTTATTACAATCCTTATAGATTAGGTCATAAAATGTAATGAAAAATCAGGATTTTAATAACTTTTGACAACTATTACAATGGATCAATCAACGGTTTTACTATAGTTAAATTTCAGTGGAATACAGTTTTTGTATTTTTCTCTAAAACTCAAAAATTTAAACTTGGCGGGTTTTGCATCTCCGCTCTTCAAATATGTTTTGCACTATTCTACATTGTATCATGAAATCGGCTGGTCACATAAGTATATAAAATTATCAAACATTTTTTACATAAAAGCTAAACTCATAAGCACGATGTTGCAAAATTAAAAGTCCACAGAATTAATGATTTCGCCAGGCGGACGAATACTTTTACCATAAACCAAACAACTAATTTAACTGATTAAATCTTCAGAGATGTTGTATCACTATTTACCAAAGTGTCTATGTGGGGCTTCCAATCCACCACCATAACCTAACCTATCCTAAGCCGGATATCATTTTTGCCCGATGAAGATCATGAAGGAGTTTTTCAAAGTTTGAGCTGATAAAAATATATCTGCGATAGACAATATCTCAATATATATATTGACAAACTTGACAACTTTGTCAATCAATAATGAAATTGCGGAAAACACAAATTTGGTGTCTTAATAACTTATTAATAATAAGACAACAGAAATGCCAGAAAAGTAATATTTTTTAAGTTAATTTGTTCCCATTTATTTCCTGACACTATTTGCGTTTGGACGAAAAGTTATCGTTTCGCTTAGTCATAAACACAGCCTTACGATTTGGCATGACAGGCAGCCTTCTTTGAATTTTTTTCATTACAGGTGTTGTTTAAGCCATTCTAAACTGTTACTTATATTTAATTAATTTTGCATACACTCTATTTGTATACTTTTGAAAACACCCTATTGAATAACTGAGTTTCATTTACGTACATATGTACTTATGTTTTGCATAGAACATCACACCATATTTGCTCTCTCTTAAACCTGTTTCTTTATAACAGTAAAACTGAAAATTCTTGTACAATTGATTGAACTAAAAATCTTAAATTAACAGAATAAAATTATAAGTTAAATCGAGCAGACGTGTCGTCTCTACTTATTCAATTCTCAATCTATAAAAAAGCTTATAGATTTTTCATTGGCGCCCGAGCAGGGACATTCGTTCGTGTCTCTTATTTTTAATTTTTAATTAAAGTTTTGATTTAATAAATTTTCATTCCGAAAATATATCGTGTGAAAGAAACACACTTTATTTAGCAAAAAGCTGCATATGCAACAACAAAGGTGGAGTCCGTTATTAGTGGCGTGATTTCGTACAATTTCACATAACAGTGTGATTGCTTAAGAAAAGTGTTGGAGTTGCGCTGAAAATACTAGCAGAAAGTTTTTCTAACTTAAAGCCATGTCTCCGAAAAGTGGCAAAAAGGGACTGGATTTATATACGTCAAGGGAGCGCCTTATCAATTCTTTAGAGCGCTGCAAAGGCTTAATTTCGAAAAATGGCGATTCGATGACTGCTGCTGAATTGGAGACACGCTTAAGTCTAGTGGAAGCAAACTTCAAACAGTTGACCGTACTTCAAGTGGAGATCGAGCAAATTAGTGGAGATGAAGAAGACAGCAGCCAAATGCAGTTTATTGAAGAGTTATATTGTGAGGTTAAGGCGAAAATTCTTAGTAGTCTTCAAAAAATTGAGTACCGTAAGGTGCATGCTACTGATCAAAGCTTTCAACCAGCTCCTACTAATTCAACAATGACAGCACCACGCTACACTAATTTGCCAAAAATGCACCTGCCTACATTTAATGGAAATTACACTGAATGGACCAACTGGTACAATACTTTTTGCTCTTTGGTGGATGCAGATCCAGAGCTAGATAATTTAGCAAAATTTATATATCTGCGCTCATGTTTGGAAGCTGTTCCCATGCGTACAATTGAGTCGTTGGAGGTTAAGGCACAAAATTATAGTCATGCTCTTGACTTACTTAAAGAGCGCTTCGATAATCGGGCCATCATATTCCAAGCTCATGTAAGGGAACTTTTCAATCTTCCTCGAATCATTCAGTCGTGTCCTTCATCACTGCGCAAAGTTGCTGACGATGTTAACTCTCATCTTCGTTCACTTCAATCGCTTGGAAGTATCGAGGAGATGTCGAATGTAATTTTGTTTCATCTGGTTCGTTCAAAAATAGATGAGGAAACCATGGCAAAATGGGATAGCGATTTTGACTGCAAAAGTCTTCCGTCATGGGAACAACTTTCCAAATTCATTGCTAATCGTTGCACAGCTTTGGAAAATCGTGAGCTAAACCTTAATAAAGAATCAAAAAACTTTGGGTCTTCTCTTTTCAGAAAAGGCGTTGGTAAGCAGATTCCAGTAAAGAAGAATAATGCTTTAGCAGTAACTTTAAGCACTCCCTCGCTTAAGTGTTGTTCGTGTGGCGGAGTCCATTCTTTAGTTAATTGTCTGGCGTTTCTTAAATTAACTCCACTACAGCGCTATTTTGAGGTTAAGAAACATTCGCTTTGCTTGATGTGCATGGAAAGGAAGCACTCGGTCAAGGAATGCCGCTCGCCACCTTGTGAGTTCTGTAAAAAAAGCCATCACAGCCTGCTACATAGAGAAAACAAGAAAGGTTTATCAACGTTAGAAATGTCGACTGCTCTCGATACTGGAAACGCATCCAGTTCTCTTCACACATCGTTGCTCTCATCGTGCAGCATAAATTTCTTAGCTACTGCTGTGCTTTTTGTTAAAAATCGTGAAGGACAATTTATGAGATGCCGTGCAATCTTAGATTCTGGAAGTCAGATCAACTTCATAACTTCGAAGATGGTTTCGGCCCTCGGTTTTATACCAGCTCCAAATAATATCACCATCAATGGGATCGGCGATGCAAAAACAGAAGTCACGGGGGAAGTCGTCACATACATCAAATCCAGAGTGACCGATTTCTCAGATCAGTTGAAGTTTGTGGTAATTCCGGAAATCACTCAATATGCTCCTAAGCTAAACGCAAATATGGAGTCTTGGCAGTTACCAAAAAATGTCGAGCTTGCTGACCCAAATTTCAATAACGTTAAAGAGGTTGATATGCTGTTGGGAGTCGCGGTTTTCTTTAAACTGACCACGTGTTTACTTTCACCTGAGGAGCAGTATTGTGAAGAAAAATTTCTAGCTTCAGTTAAACGCTCTTTATCGGGACGTTTTATGGTGCGTTTACCCTTTAAGATCAATTCAAACTCACTGGGGGAATCCTACTTGATTGCTTTGAAGAGATTTCTGAACTTAGAGCGGAAGTTAGATAATAACATGGAATTGAAGAAGGAGTATGCAGAGTTCATTGATGAGTATAAAACCTTAGATCATCTAGAAATCGTGGAGCAAGCAGAAGTTGCAAAAGTAAAATATTTTATGCCGCACCACCCTGTATTGCGTCCGGAGAGTGTTTCAACAAAATTGCGTGTAGTTTTCGACGCTTCCTGCAAGTCAAGTAACGGCTTGCCACTGAATGATAATCTTTTAATTGGTCCAAAATTACAACCGGATTTATTAGAGATTTTAATTCGCTTTCGTTTAGTAAGGTATGCGCTGACAGCTGACATAAAAAAAATGTTTCGTCAAGTATTAGTAGATCCCGATGATTGCAATTGGCAATGTATACTGTGGCGAACTAACAAGTCAGATAATATCAGCGTGTTGCGTCTCAAAACCGTAACCTATGGTACTAGCGCAGCCCCTTATCTTGCAGTGCGTTGTCTAAATTTTTTGGCAGACAACTACCAGCAACAGTATCCAATTGGTTCAAAAATTTTAAGGAACAGTTTTTATATGGATGACATGCTGACGGGTGCTAACTCTTTAGATGAACTGATTGAAGTTAAATCTGAAATTACTTCAATTCTCAACCTTGGAAAATTTGAACTTCATAAATGGCGTTCCAATGTTAAGGAGGCTAACATTACTGAAAAGCCGCTCCAAATAAAAACTGAAGATCAGACAAAAACACTTGGAGTATTATGGGATTCCATAAACGATAATTTTTGCTTTTGTTATAATAAACAATTATCTAAAAACATTACTAAAAGATCTGTACTTTCAGAGTTGGCGCAATTATTTGATCCAATAGGTCTTTTGAATCCTATAATTGTTTTAGGAAAACTATTTATGCAAAAGCTCTGGCTCCTCAGGTTGACTTGGGATGAATCCCTTCCGCAAGAACTGCATCAGGAATGGATTGGCTATAGAAAACAGCTGCCACTCGTATCACAATTTTATTTTCCTCGCACAGCTTTCGGCTCATATAATCTAGGGGCTCTAGAGATTCATGGTTTCTCGGATGCGTCCAGTAAGGCCTATGGTTGCGCTATTTATTTACGTAGTGTCAACTCAAGAGAAATCACAGTGCGGTTGCTAGCAGCAAAATCTCGAATAGCGCCCTTGAAGACAACTTCTTTACCACGTTTGGAGCTGAATGCTGCGTTACTGCTGGCACAGTTCATCGACAGACTCAAAGGTGTACTTCCGGTCGATGTGAAAAAGTATTACTTTTGGTCGGACTCTACAATCGTGCTGTACTGGTTGGCTTCCCATCCTTCAAGATGGTCTACCTATGTTGGAAATCGGACAGCTGAAATTTTAGAGCTAACAAAAATAGGTATTTGGTCTAAAGTTGACACCAAGTCCAATCCAGCTGATGTTGTATCTCGTGGAATGTTGCCATCCGAACTACTTAATTGCAAATTGTGGCACAGTGGGCCAGAGTTTCTTTCTAATTCATCTGATACCTGGCCGCGTTTTGTGAATAGCAAATTTATTCAAGTGGAACCATGCATGGAAGAGCGCAAAAGCTGGATCAGTATGACGGTGACCCGCAGCGACTCTACTGAAGATTTAATTGTTAATTGCAAATTCGCCAATGACTATTTAAAACTTAACCATGTCTTTGGATATATTTTTAGATGGATGACTTTCTGGCGCGCAAAGACACGATCATTTGGACCATTATCGGTACAAGAATTGCGTGGAGGTTTGAACTATATAATTCACAATGTTCAATATGCAGAATTTAGTGATGAAAAGCAGCTAATAGCAAAGGGGAAGCAGGTTAGTTCATCGAAATTGCAAAAATTGAATCCCTTTATCGATGACAGCGGTTCTGTACCACTTTTACGAGTTGGAGGACGCCTCCGAAATGCTGAGTTGCAATTTTCAACCAAACATCCTTTAATTTTACCGCCCTCTCATCTATTTACATTGGCCTTGGTTCGATTTTTGCATCAAATAAACTCTCATGCAGGGCCACAAGCACTCGTTGCATTTATTCGGCAGAGGTTCTGGATTATAAACACTAGGCTCGTTGCTCGTAAAATTGTTCGTGGTTGTATAGCTTGCTTTCACCAGCGACCAAAAACAGCTTCACAGCTCATGGGATCACTGCCTGCTAGTAGGGTCACCAACACTGCCCGTGCTTTCGATCGAGTGGGTTTGGATTTTGCTGGTCCCATCACTATTCACTACAAAATTCGCGGCAAAAAACCTGCGAAGGCATATTTGGCATTTTTTATTTGTTTCGCAAGCAGAGCGTGCCATATTGAAGTTGTCTCTGATTTGAGTGCTGCAGCCTTCATTGCAGCCCTGAAACGATTTTGGGCAAGAAGAGGACTTAGTTCGGAATTGTTTTGTGATAATGCCACAAACTTTGTTGGAGCGTCCAGACAACTCAAAGAACTGGCCAAAGAATTTTGGGAAAAGGCAAATAACGATTGCATTACAGAGGCATGCGCAACTTTAGGAGTAAAGTTTAATTTCATTCCACCACGGTCCCCCCACTTTGGTGGCTTGTGGGAAAGTGCCATAAAAGTTGCCAAAAGGCTATTGGTTCATCAAATTCATGGGGCAGCGCTCACATTCGAAGAACTCACTACGGTAACCGCTCAAGTTGAAGCCATAATGAACTCTCGGCCACTATGTCCATTATCTTCGGACCCAAGTGACTTAGGTGCCTTAACGCCAGGCCACTTTTTAATTGGTCGAGCATTAAATTCGTATCCTGAGCCTATAAGTGATGAAGAGCTTAACTTCGCTCATGTCAACAGGTGGAAACGTATTCAAGCGGTGCAAAGCTCTTTTTGGAAGAGATGGACCAAGGAATATTTAACCCAATTGCAAGAACGTCATAAATGGAAGGAAATTTGTCAAAATATATCAGTTGGTACCTTGGTGCTTGTGTCTGAAGACAACCTACCTCCAGCCCAGTGGATCATGGGACGAGTGCTTGAAGTCAATCCTGGTCGCGATGGCTTAGTAAGAGTTGTTTCACTGAAAACAAAAAATGGAGTCATCAAGAGAAACATCCATAAGCTGTGCCCACTTCCAGAAGAGATTAGTTAAGCACCGGATTATTCACTAGTTTTGGGACCAAAGGCTCCCAAGGGGGCAGTATGTTTAAGCCATTCTAAACTGTTACTTATATTTAATTAATTTTGCATACACTCTATTTGTATACTTTTGAAAACACCCTATTGAATAACTGAGTTTCATTTACGTACATATGTACTTATGTTTTGCATAGAACATCACACCATATTTGCTCTCTCTTAAACCTGTTTCTTTATAACAGTAAAACTGAAAATTCTTGTACAATTGATTGAACTAAAAATCTTAAATTAACAGAATAAAATTATAAGTTAAATCGAGCAGACGTGTCGTCTCTACTTATTCAATTCTCAATCTATAAAAAAGCTTATAGATTTTTCAGGTGTTAATAATGCTGATTGGGTCGATTGCATTGTAATAATCGATTTACTTCGCAAAAGAAGTTAAAAATTATGTACTTTTAACATACTCCATTTCAAAACGCAAAAAATATTTTGCGAGACTTTCTACGAAATATACACCCAATTCTGTTTTAACACGGTTGAGACGTTCCAAACAAAATCGTGTAATAAAAATCTTTTCTCTAAATTTTCAATTAAATTATTTTTTTTAATCGTGTTAAATCGAAGAAAATCGTATAAAATGAAATCAATTTTTTTTTTCTAGACCGTGTAAAAACAGAATTTAGTGTATTTATAAATGCACTTGTAAAAACTCGATTCATATGCTCTTAGAAAGGAACCGCATTCTCAAACAAATGTCACTAACGTAATAAAGAGAAGCCGAAAAGCTTCCTAAACAACAAATTTCTCTTTCAACGAATTGAGAAAACTGGGTGAAGTAAGAGTAAACTAAGTTGTGCAGTTATTTTCAACCTTAACTTAATGAACACACACCCACGTGTATAGAAACAAACGGAGCAAACAAGTTAAAATAAATAGCAAAAAAATCAAAAGAAAAGAAAAAAAAAAACATGAAGAAGAGTATGTAGCATCGCTGCAAGTGCGGTGATTGCACTTTGAAGAGATTTCTTCACCCACCTGCATTTTAGGCAAGTTCAAGAATTTTATGAATGTGGGAGATTTCACAAATGTATGATTTTTTTTTTATTTTTTAAATTCATTGGATTCATATCTTTAGAATTTTACTTAATTGAGCTACATACATACATACATATATACTCATTTTCTAAAGTTAGCGTTTAAAATGTACTTGTTTAGAAAATTTGAACTTTTTCCAATTTTTGTTTATAACGTCTGGCATTTTGCTTAAAAAACTTGGAGTTAGACGCTCAATCGACCAATTTTATCAACGAAACAATCATTTCGCACGCATTCACACACACACACACACACACACACACGCACTATGCCAAGGTTACTTTTTGCTATGGACCATTGGGTTGAATGGGTGGTTGTTCACACCACCTACTGCTATGCACAGAAGGTGCGTATTTTTTGTCGTTAAGAGCTGATTTCCGAACTAAGAGAAACAATGTCCAATGTATTCTCTTTTACACATAGTTTTTTAGAACATAGACTTAGTCCAATTGGAACTTATTTTTTAAATTTACAGGAACCGGCTTTTCAATTTATGTGCATTTACATCGGAGTTGTTCAAACAACGTCATGTTCTAGCATTCTTCGTTTCCGCTTAAAACTCGACAGCTTACACCTTTTTGAGAATATCCCAACTTAGAAAAAAACTTCTACGAGTTGAGTCAAAAAACTAGATTTTTATTCCTTTTTTAAAATGTTTTCCATTATTTCATAATACTTTAGACAGGTTCAAAATAACTTTATCGTCACTATCGGGTAGAAAGTCCCTGTATCATGTTTTTGCAACTTTACAGGAGGACGAAAAGACTGCATAAAAATCTTCAAAATTTCATATTAGGGTCTATTTTCAATTGAATGTAACACCGCGGTTTTGAAATATCACGTCAAAATTTTGAGTGGACGTGTATTTGAGGGTTATCTTTTAGGATCGACAAAAAAGTAAATTTCGAAAAAAAATGAGTAAGGGCCTTTCTACCCGAGATCGACGTTATGTTCTATAATTCTTCGGGAGCGCTTAAAATTCGAAAATTAAAAAAAAAAAACTTCTAGGATTGCTACCATAGCTGTAAGATTGTTTGCCAAAATATTTTCCTGTTTCTTAAAAAACTGGCTGAAGTAGGGGGGGTTTTGATCCGGCAAAGGTTGTACCGAGGTGATCATGGTTTAGTTTCTCGAGAAGTAAAAAAAGTAATCATGATTTCAACGTATTTAAAGTAAAAAACCTTTCTTTCCAGAATATCAGAACAAAAATCAAAAGTATCCAACTTCAAAAATTAGTTAAATTTATTTTTGATTTTGTAAAATCAATGTAAGATTTTGAAATGTTACAACCAGTGCGACCGTTGTGTACGCTAAATTGCCATTTTGTACGCTATTTTACAATCTGTTTGCGTGGCCCGTACTATTTTGAAATTGCCGTTATTTGGCCCTTTTTCATCATTTATGCTTTTTAATCGTCTGTAATTTTTTTATTGACATACATATGTATATTGAAAATAAAAATCTGCATCTGTGTCACAGCCTTAATTGTAAAAGAATATGTTGTCATGATTTAACGATTGTGATGGCAACGCTGTTTCTCATATAGACAACTGTCAGCTGTTGCTCGCGCCGAAATTTGCAAGAATTAATTAAAATATTTACTTGAATTTCAACGACTTGATAAAACTTGAAAAACGTATAGATATGTGAGTAAAAAGTGTTTCTAGATGTTAGGTTTGATTACATGTTAAAATTTTTAGTTTCATTATTAAATCGTCACCAATAATCAATCAAAACATACAAAAACACTTGATCTTGAATCTTCTTTGCCATTGCAAGAGTCTTTTGATGCAGATGATACTCCGGAGAATAAGTAAATGATACCTGTAATAGGAAAACAAAAAGAGATCGGAAATATCAACATAATTGGGAAGATATTTATAAGTGGTTGCAGAAGGACAAATAAACTCAGCTCCCGATGAGTTTTGTACCTAAGCAACTGCTGATGAATAGGAGAAACCATCTTGCAAGGCACACCGAAACTAAAAAACCTAAAAAGACAACAACACTTTGCATTTTTATGATCTTAGCCAAGAATAACAACCAGTTGGCCCTTTTTTACACAAGAATGGACCTTTTTTGGCCCTTTACCATTTTTCGCAACGATCACACTGGTAACGACTATTTGACGTAAGATCGGTCATATGTGGTTAGTTGTATATTAAACTTTTGACCCTCATCATTTCTTAAATGGTTCTTAAGTAAGACCTTTAACCATATACAGTTTCGATCAGAATGTAATATTGAAAACCCAGCACTTTTTTTTATTAAAAATAGCTTTTTTGTTAAGTCGACTGTAACATGAGTATTTCAGTTTAAGTTAAACTGATCAAAAGTCCGAAGGATACATAACCTAAGTTATGAACACCAAAATTGAAAAACGTATGTATACATAGTTTATAAGTAGTTTCAGTAACTTTTTTATCTCCAAAGTTTACCAAAAAAGTTGACCAAAATTGATCTAGGTCAAATTGAATGAAATTCTAATATGATATGTCTTGATCAAGTCTTCATGAAAAGAAGTTAAGATTTTCTGCAGTTTAAAAACGAAAGCCATTGAAATCCATACGTTTATATTCATTATAAGCGACTCGTTTTATTCGTAACTCAGGCTTGTGACCGCATCGAATTTGGGTAACTACAATCTAAGCTATTTCATACTAAAATATCAGCCATCGACGTAGCTTATATGATTCTGATCAAAAGTTTTTAAAGTAGCAACACTGATTTATAGTCGATTTAATTGATATGAAAGATAACAAATTGAAAATGTATAAGGATTTTTCATGTACATAGATATATTGGTTTTCATTAATTTTGACACCATAATAATAAATAGCTTATATATTATTATATGGATAATATAGCTGCATCATACTAAATTTTCTGCCGATTTGACTTGAAGCCAAGACTAACATTGTTTATGTCACCTCATCTGGTCAATTAACAAAGTTATTTATGTGAAAGAGACACTCTTTTCAACTCTTTTTGACGCATACCATCCACAAAAATAAACAAATCGAAAATTGGACTCCATGAGGTCGACAAAACACTTACTGTGATGCTCCATCTCTCTTCCGTACACATTTTAATGGACCTACCGTAGGAGAACAATTCTAATTCGAATGCAATTGCTGTTGATGATTTGAGCGCTCATAACTTGTGTCTCTCATTGTGTTGCGGTGTTTTTTTATTTTCTTTGCTTGGAACAGGTTATTTTCTCAACAACTTGACTTAAATAGTAAGAAAGAAAAATCAAAACAAAAATCAATAGTACGTCTCCCAGAAACTGGCAGTGGCCGGCAATGTTTTCGAGTAGCTCTGGTGACGATTCTGGATGCTGCACTGACTCGACGAGCTCACTGTTTGTGGAATTCATGCGTTTTCTTTGTTTTTTTTTTTGTAAACAAAAAGTTGATTTCGATATTTCTTTCTTTCGGTTTTTTCGAAGATCGAATTTTCGATTGTATTGCAAGGTTTTATTTTGATTTTTCCTTCTTTTGGAAAGGGTGTTTTTCGCATTTATAGCTGATGTTACTCCTGCTGCTTTAGCACATGCGCGAATGTTACTCATTTGTATTAGGGTGGTTTCAAAGCATACGAATTAATATCAAAATCAAATATCTTAGTACCAAGAAGAATCAGCTTTGATTTCTCTCTAAAACTTAAAATTGTTTTAGACAAAAGATCCTTGGTAAAGAGATTAGATATAGATCGTTTGCATCTTCAATTAATTTGACCCATGAGATTGGTATCTTCTGCCTACAGCGTTTTTCCTTAATAAGTTTTTGATAAATTTATGTACATATATTAGGGTGGTCATCGCAAACATATTTTTTCAAAAGCTCTCTAAAATGTTAGTTTGTGGATCAAATTTCACCAACCTAGGAAGTTCAGAAATCTAAATTACAAACCAATTTCATATATGTACATAGATATTGAATGTACCTACATACATATCGTTACCTTAATATAGAAAGGCCCTAACTAACATTTTTTTCAAAATCGAGATTTGTATAGATTTCGATAGGTCACACACTAATACACCATTGACGAAAAAATGTATGTGCTTCGATTGAAAATAAATCAATTACAAGCAAATAAAAAAAACCATTACTCACTTTAACTCACAAAAACTTAAATTTTTATTAAGTTTTTTCGTTCTCCTGTAAAATAATAAAATGTAAGATAGGGCCTTTCTATATTAAGGTAACGATATGAAGTTCTACTATTTAGCCACCACAATATCTTAAATAAAACTAATGTCACTCATACGGCACGCTGTACATATGTATATGTATGGAAATACATTCATATTTGTATATATGTAAGTATCCAGGTTACTGATATGAGTAGTAATTTTAAATGGCCAAAACTTTTGTAAGATTTTTGACCAGTTAAGAAATAAACCACCATTTCATTGATAGGGACTTTTTTCATGAAAACAAGTTTCTAACTTCAGAACAACCGTACTAATTACATCTTTGGGACTTTATTTTTCCTTCAGGATCATTGATCCATACACTTAATATATTCGTGATATATTATGGAAATACATATGTATGTATGTAGATTAGGGTGACTCAAATTTTTTGTTTTTTGCTTGAAACAGGTTGAAAAGTTGCAGGCACACGAAAGGAAAATTCTAGTGAAATTATAGCTCACAATATTGATATTTACTGGTGGCTCATCGAGCTTTTTTGTTTTCCATACGATTTATATGGAGAGAAATGTTTGACAAGACATTTGTCTCCATATCTCGTGAAAAAAATGTTACATAAACGAAACTAAGCCTTTTGGAAAGATCATAAAATTTTCTATAAAAAAACTCCTTGCATTCTTTTCGTGAAGCAATCACTTCGTTAGCTGGATTCAAAAAAAGAGTGAGAAAAAGTGATAATTTGTCTTCAGCGGGATATCATTATTGCGCTGACTAAGGAATATGAATAGCAACTACTCAGTAGTACTTTTTTTAATGATACAGAGCAGTTCTTTATTATTGATAAAGGCCTTTCCAGCCTTTTCTTATCTTGCAAGGGAAATTCATCTGATTGGAACTCAGCAAACCATTTTCAGGTTCAAGCCATTCAGCTATGTATTACAAAGTCAAGATTTACACAAAGAAATTCGATGAAAGAAATTCTTGTTCATTCCCTTTTGTGAATTTGTTTCGCGTTTACACACGAATACTAGAATTTCTTTCTGCTTTTGAATATCATAGCAGTTACTACGTCGATCCACCACAACAAACGTAGAGTCAAAGCATAATATAAGCTAACGAACAGAACGAAAGAGAATTTGCGGGTACGGAAAATTCTGTACACCACCATTTCGTTTTTACCCTCTTGCCTACAAATAAGGAAACTTTCCGGCAAGAGTTTCCTCGTGTAAACGCTGATATATGGTATTCATTCTACCACACCAAATATAATTTGTAAATATATACCATGTCGGGCAAAACTCCCTCAACTACTGAACTTAAACATTATATAATAAAATTCACTTCGCTGGAACACCCTAAAATACTGTTAGGCTTATTCCCTTTGCCCAAGCCATGGCTGGTTGCTCTCCCACTAACGATAATCTCTTTTCTGCAAGAATATTCGGCTGTGCGTATGTTTGTGTGAACGCTCATGTGGATAGTGGATGATTTTTTGTTAGCCAGTGTGGATTGTGTGTATCATCGAAAAAGTCTTTTGCTGTTTGTTCTTCAATGTTGCTTCGAATTTAGCTGGCTGAGACAAAAACAGTTCGGTTTCGTGCAGCTCTCGAGTGAGAACGCGTTGCGCTTGAATTAAATTTTGTCAACGGCGCCGTGTGTGTTATAGAAATTTTATTCAAAAAGTTGTGTTAACAGGAAATTCTTAACTGCAACAAAAATATTAGTAAACGTAATTTGAAATAAAATGTTAAGATCCGAATTTTATTTTAAAATGTGAATCAAAATTGGATAGAAATTAATTGTAAAAAAATTGAATTTAAAAAAGAAATAATCAGTAAAAGTTTGCTAATTCTTGTATTCAACTTCACGCGACTTCAAGTGTGTGCCAAAAAGAAATAAATCAAGTGTCACTTTTATCGCATCATTTCATTTGCAAAAGGTCGTGGTAAAGGTCAAATCCTTAAAAAGTAACAACACAAATTGAACTTGATTTTGCTAACGCCTTGTAATGCAGCAAAATGATTTGCACTAATAATGATTTTATTTAACCAACAAAATCACAAAAATAATAAAATGTCTTTTTGTTTTTGAGATAAAAAACAACAATTTCGAGGGGATTAACAACGACAGTAATAGCAACAAAAAACCACGCAACATTACAACAACGACGAGAGCAACAAAAACAATAACAATAAAAAAAGAACAGCGAGAAACATCAACAGCATCTTTTAACTCTCATGGAATATAAAACAGCAACAAAAATAAAAACGACAAAATATATAAAAACAACATAAAAAAACCTGTTTTTGTTGCTTTCCAAGCGACATCATCCTTTTGGTTTTAATTTTTCGATCATTCATCGCTACTTCATTCTTCGTTACGAGATGTAAGAAAAAAAGAGGAAGGAAGAAATTAAAAAAAACGTAAGTACCGCAATTTTTTCTCTTATTTTTACCAATTTTACTTGGCTCCTTTCTTTTGCGCCTTTTTCTCTGTTATTATTATTTATTTATTTCTTAGGATTTCTCTTTTTTGTTTTTGTTGTCATTTTCTTAACTTTTTTTTTGTTTACTTTCGCTTCCTGTTTTTTTTTTTTATTTATCTAGCACTCCATACCTTCTTACGTACACTCCTTTACATTTAAGCCTAACAAATCCTTTTGTATTTGTAAAAATAACATTTGCGAAGATTTCAGCAATTGTTACTGGCAGGATATTTAAGCAGTTCAGTTTTTATTGATTATGGCAGTAGCGAAGGAAAGGCAGCCTGCCTGTCTGTCTTTGGTGTTGCAACTTCTGTTTAGGGGTGGAATTTGTTAAGGATAATCTTGCACATCGGTTACATGACTTTCCAATACATACCTACCTACTGAGCTGCTCCTTTAACATAAGCTTAAGGATTTTGAAAAAATCCTTGATATATTCGATGTTTTACTTGATTTTGTTTGATTTCGCATTTATTTATTGCTTTAGCACTTGATTTTCTTTTTCCGGCATACTTTTATTTTCAATGTCATCTTGCCATCTGAATCACTTCGCTTTTGTTTTTGATTTTATGTTGAGCGCTCTGGTCAAACAAAGATACGAGATTTTGGCATAGTTTTTATCACTGCTACATAAAGCCTAATTTCCATGCTATCTTTCTTGATCGCATATCAATGATATCAAATCAAATTTTTGTAAGAAAGAAAAAGCATGCGAACAGAACCTAATGCGCTTGGAGAATGCGAGAGTGAATAGCATACATTTGCTATCTTTATAGCATAGATAAGATCACATGGAAATTGGGCTTAAATAAGTCTTCCGTTTTGTATTTTCCAGGATAGATTATACTCCGGGACGTACAAATTTAGTTTGTTTTATGTACTTTTAGTCCCGTATATGCCCCGTAATTGCATGTTAGAACTTTGTTTTTTAAATCAATTTAACCAGTTCGTTCAGCAAAGCAATAATAAATGACGTGATAAAATATTCTAAATTTTATATTAATTTTTCTTTAGAGGAAAGTTCTCGGGACTAAGTCCTTTTTTATGTTCTTCAATACAATGAATACCGACTCTGATTATATGTTTATTTTAGGTTTTTATGTTTTATTAGGATATGCCAATTTTTTGACAAGTGTTTTGTTTGCCTAGAACAGAGATTCTAAAACTGTGGCCATTCCAGGGGTCCGCAAAACAATTTTGACATCAAATAATTTTACATCATCAAACTTTTCGTTTGATTCAAATAACTCATTTATTAAAAATTCTACATGGCAATGGCTTTTTGAATGATTGCACATATTTTTAGTAATGTTAAGTAATTATCGACATTAGAGCAAGATATGCTCGTGGATATTTCTTGCAATACGTCTAAGAAACTAAAGTTCAATAAAATGGAACTAACTAACTTTTGGTTACTCTTAAAATCTGATTACGATGTACTTGCAAATAAGGCCCTCGAAAACTTGATTCCGTTTTGTACAATATATTTTTGTCAACAGACATTTTCGGCACTATTATATATAAAATCAAAGTATAGAAACAAGTTTAATGTAGAAGCATACTTGAGAATAAAACTTTCGAATGTAGACATTGTGGATTTGGTTTCAAGCAAACAAGTAAGAACTTCTACTGAAGAAAATATAACAAATTTCACTTTCAAATAAGCAAAAGTCACAAAAAATAATTTTCAATATAAGCTTTATTATTATTATATTATTTATTAAAAAAAATATGAAAAAAAAATAATTTATTTTCTAAGCTTCATTTTGACCAAGAAATATTTGTCTTAGTTGAATGTACATACATATTTTGGATTGTATTTTTTTAAATTCTTTTATGTTTTCCCAATTTTTGTTCATTTTGTGTTTTAACTAGATGACCTTCAAAAACCAGACATAGTGTTGAAAAGACCTTTAAAAGCAGGAAAAATTAAAGCAAAATAAAAATACTAGAATATCCGAGTGAAAAACGAACGGTTGGAGAGCTTGAATGTCTATGTCATTATTGAGCCAGAAATTAAGCTTAAAAACGACTTCAAATGTCTAGGGTTGGGATGGGGTAAGCAAAAAAACTTACCCCAAAGGTAAAAGGTTCTTCGGACACCATAAGTTTAGGAACCCCTGGGCTAGAAGATAGCGACATAATTACTTACATCAAAATTCCAAGTTTCATTTTATTAAAAAAAAAATTTCTCAAGTCATCAATGTATAATTCTGAAAGTGAGAGACGTTGAGTTCTTCGAGCCCTTGGGAATATTATGTATCTTTTCATTATGTTTTTACCTCATTGAATATACGTATATTTTCAACTGTTTAACTTTTAAAAATTGACCAGGACCCTTTAAGTAGATATACAAACAAGTATGCAAACATGTTTTATTATATATATATTTTTTTTGTTTGTTTTCTTCAATAACTTACATATTGAGAATGTGTTTTTAACATATTATAATGTATGTATTTATATTCGAAGTCTTGTGAGTATAACTATAACGTTTTTATTGGCGATCAATGTGACGGTAGTAAGACACATTTTGATGTGTGCTGTAAACTACGCTTTGACTTAAAAAAAAAAAACTTATTCTAAAATAGAGCTATAGAGATATTAATGAATGAATTGGATTTCTCAAAAAAAAAAAAACCTTATATGATAAAATGTGTTTCTTCGATAAATTATAGTGAATGTTCGAGAGAAGGTCAAAGGTATTTTGATAATCACGCCTCTTATCTCATCCAAATATCACTAGTGTTATTCGAGATATATCAAACGCAAGTTTCGGGAATCATAATACAAATTGAACAATTTATCTATATACATACACCCATGATCAAAATAACAGATACACCAAAAATATTTTCACTCAATCTCCAATAAATTCCATTTTTGGAAAAATTGGCATTAGCTTTTTTTTTATAAAACTAGACAATACAATCTGGCAATGCCAATAAATGTGAAAAGGATACAGGTGCTTGTCCTTTATTTTCGCCAGTGAATATAAATCGAGAAATTGCGCGAATTCGTCGATCAAAATAATAGATACACTTGTTTTGTTTTTCAATTTTAAATCTAAAACTTACATTTTTTGTGTTTCTGTTTTAAGAACGGTAAAAGTATATTTATATAGAAATTAATTGCAAGTACATAATGCAGAATTTACTATAGATATGGACCGAAAAAGTCATTGCACAGGAGGTTGGAGGTACACCAACGAAACTCTCTCCAGAAGTTATTCTCTCAAAAAAAGACCATTTTAAGTCCTCTAAGGCAATTTCTGCGCAAATCGGAAATGTTGTAAGAGCTCCAACAGTTCGTCGACGTTTGCAGAAGGCAAACCTTCCGGGAAGAATCGCTAAAAAGGTTCCGCTGATGCGTACAAAAAATTTATATTGAGGTTAAATTTTGCACAGTCTCACACCAGCTGATCGGACCTTGATGGTGGGAAAAAAGGGCGAAATATGATTTTTTGTGAATCGCACATGGAACTTCTTACCTTTGGAGCGCCTCATATTTCTTCCGTAGTCATTGCCAAATAAATTTATAAAATATTTTGCCCTTTTTTCTCACCATCAAGACATAGAGAATTACCCTTAGACATTCATTCCAATGGCCAAATCATACCAAATTAGATATCTGATATACATATTTGTATTTGTGTAATTTTCTTCACTTTAAATGCAAGTTTTAGGACTTAGGAGAAAATTAGTGAAAAAATTGTTGTATCATATAAATGTTATAATATCATTTTCAAATAAATACTTATTATTGAGATCACAAAGCTTACGCAATATATAAATTTAATCCATTAAAACAAATCCTAAACAAGCTTGCTTCAATTTTAACAGCAATAAGAAGTGTCACCTCGAAATGACAAACATTTGAAATGAGCTCTGTACCAATTATAAAAATTACTTTATCGAACAACGCAAGAATGTCATAGAACATGCGCTATATTCAACATGCAGCACTAAATTTTCTAGACTCTAGGATAAGGGAAAAAATGCGACTCACACACTCACTTACCTTATATAGCGCAGCAAAAAACTCTAGCAAAACTACAACTTTTAAAGTAATTTTCACTGCTGTAACAGCAATAGCAGTAGTGAAATAAATGCTTGAAAACAAACATGAGGAACTAACAGAGAATATGCAATAAAATGCAATAAAATCACAAGCAGGCCAAGCTCGAAAGGCGCGCGCATCCCAACCAAGTTAGTGCTTTAAAGCCAAGTCAAACAAACAAACAATTTAACCAACAATCAACCGACAAACAAAGCAACCATCCATGGAACAACAACCAATGACCTTATGCAATACCAGCGAAGCTAGTCTAACCGGTCTATAGGGAAGCAAGAAAAAACGACGCAGAAGACACCGAAGATAGAGAAAAGGTTGAGCAAAAAATATCGCGAACACCACCGGCTACACCAAAAGCTGCGTTACTGGCGAAATGTGCATTAACCCTTAAGTGTAAAGGCTGTTCAGACTTGCCTCTAATATTTAGAATGACGTATAGCTGTTAGAGTTGAATGGTACTCTCAGAAATTTCCCGAGTAGAGAACTTAAATTTTCTAAACTTACTTTTCCAAAGCGTCAATTTTTGTCTTCACTGAGGTGTTAAAGAAAAACACAAAAGTTGGGCGCACTACGGCAGCACATGTAAAGGACAACAAACAAACGAAAAAAAAAACCAACAGCGTATGGCAACAAAATCGATATACCATGTCTGCTGATGCCCCACCAGTATATGAAATAAGTCCATGGAAGCTGAAAAATGAAAGCAAGAGAAATGCAAAATCGAGGCAGACGCAAACTGGATTGCAAAAAAAAAACAGACTACAAGCTGCCGTCCCAGCGGTTGCTGCGCATTGGTTGCCAGCAACAAAATGTTGGTTAAGTAAAGTGCATTGACTATAATGAGGCAGGCTGTGCAGCAAATGTAGCTCCAACAGCGGATGCAATGTTGCTTGTTGCAATTGAAAAAAATTTAAGAAATGTGCAACAGCAGCAACGGCAGGATGAACGACTGACGCAGACAAACCAACTGCCAACAACAACATAAACTAGTAGACACAGTTGGCGAAATGGCTGATGGGCCAAGGAGGAGCAATGCAATTAAGAGTTGCATTTGGCTGCTGTTGCCTCGTATTGGCAAGAATAGTGAATCTGCAAGGCATATAACCAATACATGAAGTGCATAGAAGCAGACGTCATCAAATGAGTTGTGGTCGATAATAGAAATGGGAAATTTGATAATGTGGTAAATAGCCCTTGGATCGTTTGTTGCTCGTATTTTTTTGATACGTACTATTTGTTTCAGCTTTGAAACAACAATTTACTGAGTTGTTAGTAATTGAGTTTAATGATGAATGCAAAAGACTTAATTTATAATCAAAACGAAGACCGCTAGACGCAATATGAAGAATGGATATCAATGCTTCATAAATAACTTCGTTTGTGTTGTTCTCAGAAATGTTAATATTCAAATGTTCATTTAAATGTTGCCAATAATTAATTTGAATTAAAGGCCTTAAGCCTTTCAAATGGAAATACATTACTGCTCGAATTTCGATTTGAACTATTTTTGAAAAACTTCAAATTTATAAAAACATGTAAGTTTAATTTGACTGAAACTTTAACAACAAACCTAAGGAGTGTGTTCGTCAGGAATAGATTTTTTTTTTTTCAGCCAAAATTTTTTAAGAACTGAATGATCACTTCGAAAGAAAATAGTGCTCTGTGTTTTGAGGTTAAATTCATTTTCAGGAATTTGAAGAAGCGTAAGAGATATAAAAATTTGTGGAAGAAAAAATAATAAATGAAAAAATTGCTGCACACTTTCTCTCATAGTCTAAAACAAATTCAAATCTTTGCGTACACAACTCTCGCTATGCGGGTCCATTCCATGTCGCTTTTCACTACCTTTACTTAAAAGCGATCCTTAGCCCATCATACTCATATTTGTTACGTCGCGGCTTGTCAAATACAAAAAGCAGTTAACATCAGGTACAGAGGCCATCAAGTTTAAGAACCATGAACTGTACTTGCGAATCTGTCTGAACTCAGCTTGACTGTAAGAATCTGCAGGAAATTAAATTCAACAAACCATGAACTAAATAAACGTTAACAATCGAATGAAATGCAAGCAGAAATAAAATGTTATTTAAATATTTAAGAATACTATAGTAAAAAATTGTTTGGTGTTTTGCAACAAAATTTCACAAAATGCAGCTAAATGTGCAACGAAATGCAACGCAACATGAGGAAAAACATATTAAAAGCAATAGTAAAAGAGCTATCCTTTCCCTTGGTAGCGAACAATTTTTTTTGTCTCAGTTACAATAACACAATGTACGAACCTATACATTTCCTGTATTTTTTTCTCGATTTTTTTCCTTGAGTTCTTTATACAGCACATTTTTTGGAAATTGTTGCAGAAATTTCCCTTTTCACTGTTTTTAATTTGCATGGTACTCCAACCTTAATGTGCCCAGACAACATTTGGAAGATTGCAAAATTTTTCAATTTCCAGGCGTTGAAATACATGAAAGTTACATTACGATGACGTCCTTAGAGATGATTCATTCGCGAATAACTTTCGCGAGTCGTTACATCCGCGCAGTTTCTTCCATTTACAAGCGATCGAAAATAATCGTTGATTAAAATATGAGAATGCTTTTACGAGGTTAAAAATGTTTGCTGGGTTTGGTGTAACAGCATTGCATGGATTGCAGTCGTGAGTGTTGCTTACTTCCCTATTTGCTGCTTGAGTTGCACTTTTATAATTGCCGCTGCAAAATTGCTAAACCCTTATGCTACCGTATAATTTTCGAATAAAATAAAAAAAATCTGTTCGGGTTTCTCCGATCCTTCAAGTTTATAATGAAGCCTGTTCTGATTCCGATTATGTTTGGAAGTGGAATTGAAGTCCGAATTTGAATGTCAATAACTCTACTAAATGGTGGGAATCGGCTATGTCCTGTTGCGATGTGCTGTTATAGTTCCGAAAATTTGACAGATTACCCTACTTAGTATAATTCTGAAAGAAACTGCAAATTTTTATTCCGTTTCCCAAGCAAAACTGAAATGGAATCAAAATAGGCTTGAATATAAGTGACAATTCTGACGCTTACTTAGCGTATCTGCTGATTTTCAGTTAATCATAAATATTTAAAGTGCATTGAAAATTAAATTAGTTATATGAAAAAATGCAAACTGAATGTAAGTATTTAAGTAAGTATTTTATGTTTTTGATAAATTTCACATCATGTATATTACATGCACATACATACCGACTGCATTTATTTTCGTTTTAAACAAGCAGTCGAAGGCGCCGACCATCAGCCAAATGGAGATGAAAAATTGAAGAATTTATTGACGATGGTAATGAAATCTATATAACGGATGAGATTGTGGAAGATGAATTCTGTGGTGGGTATATTGAGAACAATAGCGGTGACAAGAACAGCGCTGCAACCATGCAATAGAATTATGGAATCACAACTTATGCTGTTCAAGGCATTTCAAACATCGAAGATTTATTTAATTTCTGTTTTACAACGCAAATGAAAAAAATTGTCATCGTGTTTTGTTGATAACACTGTGGGCGTCAAAAAAAAAAAAAAAAACTGACGAAGACTTAAAAATAATTGATTAAATATAAAAGAATAAGTACTTAAGCATTCTGATATTGGCAAGTAACTAGATGATATATATAAATCAGGGACCCAAAATAACTATTATTTGCTATTTTGCGATTGAAAAAATTGCCCAATTTTAAGAGTTATTTTTAAAAATTGGTTTTTAATTATTATGGATAAGAGATATTTTATTAGTTGTCAAT
This sequence comes from Tricholauxania praeusta, assembly GCA_949775025.1. NCBI lineage: Eukaryota > Metazoa > Arthropoda > Insecta > Diptera > Lauxaniidae > Tricholauxania > Tricholauxania praeusta. Next base: position 34,984,683 of record OX459029.1, read on the forward strand.
AGCTATTATTTTTCAATGGATTTTTTTTTACGTTGAGTCATAACTATTATTCATAAGAGATATTTTATTAGTTGTCAATAACTATTATTTTTCAATGGATTTTTTTTTACGTTGAGTCATAACTATTATGCATAAGAGATATTTTATAAGTTGTCAATAACTATTATTTTTCAATGGATTCTTTTTTTCGTTGAGTCATAACTATTATGAATAAGAAATAATTTATTAGTTGTCAATAACTATTATTTTTCAATGGATTCTTTTTTACGTTGAGTCATAACTATTATACATAAGAGATATTTTATTAGTTGTCAATAACTATTATTTTTCAATGGATTCTTTTTTACGTTGAGCCATAACTATTATGAATAAGAAATATTTTATTAGATGTCAATAACTATTAATTTGGAAAACATATTTTTTTACGTTGTTTTGAAAAAAGTGTTCAACAGATTTTCTTTTTTGTGAATCTTTTTGCACCAATCGATGGGGAGGTGGTTTTTATGACATCACCAGAGGTGGTCATCGGTTCGAAAATGTGCGCGATTTTGACTCATTTTTGGAATTTTTTTAGCTTCAATCAATGAAAAGAGGTCTAAAAAGGATATTGCCAATCATTAGAAGTGGTAGCGTTCCTTAAAAGTGCTCTATTTAGGTCCATTTTCGAATTTTTTTTTTGCAAAAAATCGATGGAAAGAGGTTGACAATGGGTTTTGACCATCACCAGCGTTGGTCCCAATTAAAAAAGTGGTCGATTTTGGTCCGTTTTGGAAAAAAATTTTGTACCAATCGTTGGAAAGAGGTCGAAGTCGAAAAAGAGTACCAAAGGACCAAAATTGGGCACTTTTTTTCAAAACAACGTAAAAAATTATTTTTTCCAAATTAATAGTTATTGACAACTAATAAAATATCTCTTATGCATAATAGTTATAACTCAACGTAAAAAAAAATCCATTGAAAAATAATAGTTATTAACAACTAATAAAATATCTCTTATGCATAATAATTATAAACCAATTTTTTTGACAAAAAACTTATAATAGTTATGTCCCTGATATAAATGAATGAAAATGTGTGCATGCCCTGAAAGTGATATATTGCCCCAAGGACTTTTTGTTCGCAGTCTTTGGAATAAAGTTTATCGCTGAGCCATATTTCAGTCTGCAATGTTGTTGAAATAAACCATGATTTGAGGATTGGTAATATGGACAATCGCAGAATTGGCAGAATGAATTATAAGCTACCTCCGATTCACGATTTTTAAAACATATGGCAAGCTAGTCTGCCATCACGGTTTTACACCGAAATTAATGAAATACTGTTGATGAGCTGCTTACTCTATTTAGAGTTAGATGCAGATTCTTGGCTTACATACCTAATAAGCCAAGTAGATACGAAACAAAGAAATGAGTAACTCCAGCAAAATCATGAAGGATTGTGTTGGGACATTGTAAGAGAATTTAAAGGAGCCGGAATATAAGATAACATTGAACGTAATCTTATACATTGGCCGATACCGTGAGAGTTAATATACAATTCATTGCAATGTATGGGACTAGAAAAAAGTAAGACGTTTGTCAGTGTTAACTAGCCGACTTTTTTGCAATGAAATTGGTCACAAATTTTCAGAAAAATATAAGAAAGCAAACGTTTCTTGAAAATTGCCTGAATTGATCGACTGCAACGAAATCTGGAGTTAAAATAATTAGTTATTAGTAGAAACAGTCATTTCTAAGGTAAACAGTTGAACTTCGATTATCAGTAATTCTATTATCCGGGAACAATTATTATCCGAAAAGTTTTAAAAATTAGAACGTTGCTCATTTTGCTTTTATCAACCGTTATGAGAAAAGTCTAACTGCATCATTCTCTGAATTTTTGTTCACGCACAGTAAAACGGAGAAAGGGAATGATGATATAATACGGGGAATCCCCTTTTGTGCATGCCTATTAACTCTCGCTGCACAATTAAAGAAAAAAATTTACTTGATTAACGACTATCTTCTAAGAGAAAGAACAAAAACTAAACGTAGTAGAAGAACAACATTAAAGGAATATTATAACTAAATAATTTTGTAAAACTGTGCTGCTGTAAGCAATAAAATAATATGAAGACATAATTGCGCACATATTATGTACTTACAACTTTGAAAATTGATAAGGAATGTTATAAAAGTGTGATTCCATTATCCGGGATTTTCGATTATTCCGGATTAGCTTGGTCCCAACCATCACGGATAATCGAAGTTCATCTGTATATTGTACAGCTTGGGGTTGGTATTGTTAAGAAAAACGTCTTGCATAGAGAGAGAGAGAGTTGCCAAGATATCAGCCGTAGATATCTTACTATAAAAAAGGATGCAAGCTGATAAGGTCAGCATTTTCACAGGGCCTTTACTGAAAAAAAAAGAGGAACCATAACTAAGTATGTTCAATTTTCGCTTTATCAATTTCCCATTAAACATGTGAACACTGCACTAATAAATTATTGCTATGAACATACAAAAATAATATAAAGTTTTCAAAACTAATATATTCTTTTACAACATAAATGTCAAACAAATAAATATAAAAATTGATTTCAAAAGAAACGAATTTATTAAAAAATTAATTTTAGAAACTTATTAAAAAAAAAACTCATTTAAAATGTATGGCAGTTTATTTGATGACTTTAGTATTGGAAGTACATATAATATATTCTTAAGGTAACACAGTGCTTAAATGTTGCAAAGTATATAACGCCTTTAGTCTGGAGAGATGGCTATATCTGAAGAAATGGTTATATCTGGAGAGATGGTTATATCTGGAGAGATGGTTATATCTGGAGAGATGGTTATATCTAAGCTTGATATTTAATCTGAAATTAACATACAGCATCCAGTCTCTCGGAACTAGATCATTAGAATAGTAAAACAGCATCTTACAATTTTCTATTTCTATGTGCCAGTTGAAAGATTTAAAACTTAATATGCATGCATTGAACATTTCAGAGCTTCTTTTTGTGTGTACCAATTTATTTTTTCAAATCTTGTCTTGTACTATCTCATAAACCATCGTCAATCATAATTAAATGCTTTTATTCTAAGCGTTAACATATCTCTCTACTAAACAGTGAGGCATTATTATTTGAGGCACTTGTTCCAAAACTATCAAAATAAAAACAAACACTGCTGCTGACGCAACACTTAACATGTCAGCACAACTGACGCGGCATACTGAATGGAATGATCCCTTATCCAAGAGAACGAATCCATTTTCAAAGTCGCTTGGCTCGACTTGAAGCGGAACGTTCACTGCTGATATATTGGCTCGTTAATAATTACGAACTAATTATGCGCTGCATTGCTGCATATTAAAATGTTTAAAATGTTGAATAGTCATCCAGATCTACATACACATGCAGCATGTTAAAAAATGCGCAACATATGTTGCTCCTGCGGCGTAAAGCACAGTGCTGCCGTTGCATTTCTGTTGTTTTATTTTAACCTTTTTTGTTGTGTAGTGCGTAGTTTTAGCTGCTGCCTCATGCTGTCTTCGGAGTTGCAACATAACCCTTAACATGTTATTAATTATACACTGCATATATGTATGTACGTCCAACATACATATATTTGTAAGCTGATGATCCGCAATGGAATATACAAAAATTCTCGAACATGAACTCAAATTAATTTGTCTTGAGAAAAAATAAAAGAAAAATATCAAAACTGAGACAAATATCCTTTTTTTTCCACTTGTATTGTACGTGTAACAAATACTGCAGTTGCGTTGAGAAATATCTCAATAATCCTTTTTTTCATGTATTTTGTAGCATGTGCGAGATTTTTTTTTTGTGGAAAATTGTTGTCTACTATTTTTTGTCTTATTTTTTTTGCTCTACCGCAATATGTTGAATGATGGAATTTTTGTTTTGGAAATTTTGTGGCTTATAATCTTCTTATTAAAAAATTATCATAATTATATCTATGCAAAACCAAATTCGTACTGAAATATATGTTAATAAGTCAGCGCCTGCATGTCTTGTCTGCATGGGTAGGGGCGGGAAACGCCTTAACTACATTGTTGTAATCGCTGACAGCGGAAGCTAACAACAATTTAGTCATGCTTCGTTAAATAGATTTTTTTTTTTTCATTTTGTTCGAAGGCGGTCCTTTTGTCTAAATAGCTATGCATTTCATTATTCAATTTGTATATTCAACCAGTGGCTTTTTTACACGGACAAAATTACCATATTTTCATAAGAATTCTATACCATAAATCGTTTTATAGTTTCTGACATAATAAAATTAATTTAACTCGCAACATGACAATCTAAACTTTTCATGAAGTTGGCTTAGTTGAGAAAAATGTTAGAGGTCGAGCTGACAGCAAAGTTGGTATTTAATATAATTTTTTATGAAAAAATAATAATTGTCTATAATATGTCTGTTTAGTATATCAAAGGATCTAAATATGTATCTACAAAAGGAATTTTCGAGAATAAATTGAACGTGAAAAATCAGAGAACTTTCGAGGATTGCTGCTTTAACGGTGATAAAAAAGCATTGGCAGAACAAATGATTACAAATAATTTTTATTTTTCTCAAAGCTCTTTCTTAGTAAACATTATTGAAAACTTGGACACATAGATTATTGAGGTGTGATATCTCATTTGTCTCAATCGAGAACCCTTTTCACAAAAGTGGGTTGGAGTGATATAAAGCTCTTAAGTTAGAATATAGTTGGGTACATCAACATGATCTCGCAATCAACATAAAGTATTATTTTATTTTTTGGATCGAACTACAAACATATCTTCTGAACGATTAAAGATATCTGAATATTTTCTTTACTATTAAAAAATAATTGTCACAGCTTTTATGGTTTCGAAATTTGTTTGAATACTTTGGAAGGGTGCTAGAAATATTTTCTTTAAATAAGACTTTCTGCAAGAAGAATAAGCAATAATCTACTTCATGGACCAATTTATAATGCCTAGATTCAATTGTGTGTATCAATAAAAATGTCACTTGATGTAACATTTTTCTATTTAGTTATATCTTCTATGTGGGTGCCATATTTTGTATGGATGGTAGGCTTTTTATGACTTTGACAAAAGAAGAAATAAGATTTCTAAATTCTGAAACACTTTAGTTACTTTCCAACCGAATTATTTTCTAACTATGTCTTAAAATCCATTAAAATAAACTTATTATCAATGCTGTTCATTAGAAAGTTTGCTGACATTTTTCTGGATATTTCCCTCCTTTACCAGTCAAAGCAGTAAGGTGGATTTGTAGATTCTTTGGCTAAATTTTTTGCTGATAAATTTTGTAAAAGTGTGTAACTCCTACTACTAAAATAACAAAAAAAATTAATAATATATGTACATATGAAAAGCTCCTTGGCAATTCTTAAGAACAAAGCTTACAATGCCAAGCGAAGGGCCGACAAAATTTTCCAAAATTAAATGAAAATAACCATTTCAAATTTTGTTCATCTACACATTTGGTAAAGATTTTCTTTCAATGTATGTGTATGCAGTATTCTCAACATTTAGTGTTTTCAAATGATTACATTAATTAAGTAATAAATTCCATGCGTTGCCCACCGAACCATCTCACTAGTTTTCACTCGTAGCTCTTGTCCTCTGACGTCACATTGTTAGACAGTTTCAAAGTGTCAAATGCCGACACTTTACACTTTGACGCTCATTCATTATAATTGAATACTCGTTATGGTTGGATTTTGTTTTTGTTGTGTGTGCTCCATCGATTTATTGTTATTGTAATTTTCCAAATAATGATTTTTGATTCAAATTTTTTAACGCCTCAATTGCTATTCTACTTTGACATATCAATGACAGCACATGCTGACGTTTATTTTTTGAATCAGACAGATTGTGTGTAGAAGGTAGAATTTCCACTAACGCCACGCAGCTATTGTCATTCAAAGGACATCTGTCTGTAGATTTAATGCATTTTAAATTAAATTTTATTGTTTTGTTTCATATTATTTATTGATTTTTCCATATTCCAGCATGTGAGTTTGATTATACATAATTCATGAATTATTTATGAAATTTCACGCTTCAATAAAACGTACAGTAAGTTGTTTTCTTTTTCATTTTTTGTGTTAAAAAAATTTCGTGACATAAAAATTAGCTTATGAAATATTCAAATAATTTGGAAAAAGAGATATTTTTCGAAAATATTTTCATGAAACTCTTTCACCATATTAAGTTTTAAACACCTGGTACTCCCGCTCTATTTTTATATTTTTACAACTGTCAAATATTCTTGCAGTTCATATAAATATTGTGTTAATTTATATGTTCGCCTACACATATTTTAATGTTAACAGCTAGTGTTTTTATTTTTGCGTCATTTACATAATTTATGTTAAATTTGTGTATTTTTACACATTACTGTTGTTATTTCGATGCTTTTGTTGTCATATATTATTTGACTTTGTATTAATAATTTTACAACAGAATTCGCTCCCACAATTAATAAGCATGATGGCACATATAACCATAATAAATTATTTATATTGCAATTTAAATTAATTTTTATTTTATCAACAACAACAGCAATAAATTATTATAATATGTGACTTATTTATTGCATGCTGCTAAATTAGCTTTTAAATATTAAAATTACAAACTATGTTCTCTAAATTGTAAATCGTTTGATGGAAAATGCTTAGTTAATATAGTAAACTAAATGGTAAATGCTTTGAACAAAATATTAAAAAAATGACTAAAAAATAAAATAATATAAATAAAAGAGTATCTTAACTTTATTACGATGCGAATAAGTTTGTTAGTGAAATCTTTTCAAAACATTAATGAATACTAAAATATGGATGTTTTATAATGTTTTGAGTTGAAAGTCAACTTTACTGTTAGTTTTTCTTGACAATCCTATAGAATAGAAGCTGTAATAATTCGATGAATATTGAAGTTTTTAAGGAAGTTAAGTAAATAAATGATTATGAAAACACTTCTACACTCATAATTATAATAAAATAATGAAAAAGGCAAAAAGTCTTTTCACAGCTTATGTGAGCAAACCTCAGATATTTTCTCCAGTCGTCTGCTGCATGAAATGTTTACGCCTGATTAACTCGAGTTTTAGGAACAATAATTCTTACAATGAAGCTCTGAAGCCAACTTTCTAGGAGACACTAGTACTTTTTCTTAAGTAACTTACACTTTTCTGGATCGATTCTTATCGACAGTACTTTTTTGAACTTAATATCTCCAATGTTGCAGGTAAGATTATGATCTAAATATCTGATTTTGAGCGTGATGTGATTTAGTTATTGTCTAATAAAAAATATGATTTTTTTTTGTTTTCTGAATGTAATTTTATGGAAAGGAAATAAGCAAAATGAGTACATTTGTGGGACGAAAACTAATGAAAATAAATTAAAAATTAACATTGCCATCAAAAAATAGTTGAAGAAAGAAAAATAATAAAAAAAGCTAGATCCTTTGGCAGATTTTTTATACGGCAAGATCCTTACAGAGTAATTGCAGTAATGTTGGTTACATTATGCTTTTATCAGTGCCATCATATTACGATCACATAATCAGGACTTCAATCAAATATGAAAATAAAGTTATACCGAAAATATGTTAACTTTTTCTCGATGAGTTTTTTAGAAGTAAGCAGTTTTTATTGGGAGGGGTGTATATTTTCCAACCCAGTTTTCTTTTTAGAAACGCAATATTAGTATCCTATCTGAAGCTGTAAGAAGAGTTCAGTCCTCTTTCAGGCCAATCAAGTCAGTATACGAGGATGGTAAATTCCTGGTCTTGCTGGAATATAGCACTGACGTTATTGCACCATTACTATCTAGGCTACTCACAGTTAGGTTGGACAGTGTGAGTCTACCATACACTTCAAAGATAATTCATAAACATATTAAGGGTATGCCTCTAAGCTCGAAAAGCGCGAAAACTCGAAAGTTTTCGAGCATACTTTCGGGAACACCCCTATCAATGAAAACGCGTTAATGATAGAGCAATGGCAATTTGATCAGTGTTGCAGTGTTATAGTCAAAACGTTCACTATTTCAGTTAATGCTGATTTTGTTAAAAAATAATGAAATTTTTCATCAAATTCTTTGTCAAATAAAATAGAATTCTTAAAATGCCGCAAAACAGTGAACAAAATAAATTGATACAATTCATTCAAAAAAAGAATTTCAAATTAGCAGCAAATTGTTTCAACAAACGACAACACTGATTCACTTTCCGACTTTTCGAGTCTACTTGCTCGAAAGTTTTCGAGGGCTGCACAATTTTTTCTTCATAAAAATTATATTCGTGACTCGAAAGTATGCTCAGTTTCGCAGTTTTCGAGGCTTTTCGCGTTTTCAGAAATACCCTCATTGTGTTTAATAGACTTCAGGTTTTCCCCCGAAGAAATCTATAACTCAATGAACTAAGCCCCAAAAATAAGCCACCCTTAGAATAGAAAGGTATTTTCGCTATATCATATCATACAACTTTCTTATATAATTTATAATATCCTTCTGCCATCAAGATCAATCCATAAAGAATTTGGTTTTGCGAAAATTTCTCCACTGACTTCAGTAGCCGTTTTCTCAACCCTACTGTGAGAAAGACCGTACTTTTCTAAGATTTTCAATGTAAAAAAAAAATTTCACTAATGAAACATTTCAATTAGATTTCCATAAAGTTCTTTAGTGCTGGTCGAAAACTTTTCCATTGAATTTCCATCGAAATTTGAATTTCATTACCATTAAATGCATTACCACTAAATGTTTAATGAAGATGGAGTTTTCCTCAATAGCATAAAAACAATTCAGAACGAATTTTATTGCACAAATCTCTGGAATTCAAAAATAGCATTAGAGAATGAAAATACAATTTATCTATGATTAGAAAAAAAAAAAACCAAAGAAGTCGCATACTTTCATTGTTCAGTTATCCAATTCCATTGTTTTACTGGTCCGACTGATTAACATTGACTTCGTTTTAAAATACTTGCGTCAAATACTTATGCCTTACGAGTACTTAATCCGCTGTAATCCAAATCACAATATTTTCACTTCAACTTAAATGCCCATTGTTTGTCAGAAAAAAAAAAACGAAAATCTTTTTAAAGTTTTCAACCCACTTCGAGTGCCTTTTTACTTTTTTCTGGAGTATTTTCATTTAAATACAATCGCCACTCGACAATATAAATATTGTCTTTCACTGACCGTGTGTTGCTGTCGTTGCATCAGCAACATGTTACTTCTTCTTTTATTTTCTGCTCCTCCTCAGTTAATGGTAAGGTGTTTGTGTTGCTGTTGCCGATTGCTTGTTTTTTGCTACCACTGCATAAGTAATAAAATACGTCAGTCCAGGTGACATGAAAATGTCACACGGACAAGAGCAGCAATAACATCAACATTGTACAATTGCAACAGCAGCAATTGCAATATCAGCCAAAAAATATGGACTGCAAACGAAATCACCTTTAGAACTGGACTTAAGAGGGAAAATGCTTGCTGATACACATGGGTACAATGTACATACAGTAAGTCAAGGGGCAGTAACGTGCTGAACATTGGATTTTAAGTGCTATAAAAATACGCAATCATGTGACAGGAAAAAACTGTTGACAACATTTTAAATAAATAAAAGTGTTGACACTGACAAAATTAAATACTCTCCGGAGAGATATGGTGCATTAATTCTGAAATGTTCATCACAAAAATCGATTAAGCTAAAATTTTATCATCATTAGTGGTACTCTGAAGAACTAAAATTATTTAATATGGGAAACAAATTTTTCAAGTTGTTGAGCTTTGAAAATTTCAACACTATACAAAATAAAGCATTTAAGTTCACGATGTTAGGATTATAAATTTAGCTAGCATATGGGCATTTCCGCCAAAAGGCCAACCGTGACAGAAAAATTAAAAGTTATTATAAAAGCGTTACTATCTGATATAATCTTCGGAAAATATTCAAATTTTGTTAATTTAAACAATTTACACCAGAATTCATTTACCACGGTGAGCAAACCACTTGCATAAATGCAATTTTTCTTTTTTTGTAATATTGAATAGTATTTTGCCTTAAATATTTAAGTGTTTGAGAGAGGTGATACCTGATGATAGTCTTTTCGAAAAGTCTCTCTTCCAACGTCAATTAGCTAAAAACAATGCAAAAACATGAAACCAATCTCTATTAACTGTAAAATTTTAATTTGCTTAAGTTCATGTTCTTGGGTCACAAATAATATAGAAAAACATTATATGTTCTCATTTCGAAATTGATAACAGCAGCAACTGTGTCAAAATTTTTGCACAAATATATATTTAAAAAATACATAAATAAAAAAAAAAGCGACTGCAAAAAAAATTAAATTTAAAATTTTTGGAGCTGTTTGAAGTTGGTCATGTTCGCAAACATAAGTGTGATAAATAGGCAGTTGAAAATGGTTAAGCCAGTTATTAACTGCCATAACATAATCGCATAATTTTTTTTTGTTGGAAAGGCTTTGAAGAGAAGGAGGGACATATGTACTTTGTTTTTCAATATTTGGCGGTGCCACGCCCCTAACGGCAAAAAACGTTTCCACGGCTAAGCTAATAGACTGATGTTGATGAAATTTTGCTTAAAAATAGATTGAATCGAAAGAAATATTATTAGAAACTCTGATTCTTTAAAGAGAGCGTGACATCGCTCCAAATGGGAAAAAACGGTATCACGGCTGTGCTACTACACTGATTTTGATGAAATTTGGTATGTAGATAGATTGAAACCTCTTACAGGAAAAACATTTCAAAAGCAAAAAGACAAGTTTTATATTCTTTTAAGAAAAATATCTACTACTTCCTCTTTTCTTTGTTAAAATTGATCTCACTAATTAATTTGATAAATATAATCATTAAATTTGTTTTTTTAATTACTGTTTATATCTTAAATATTATTATTTATATAAATATTAAAGTCGTTTTGAAAAATTGCCCAAGTGAACCAAAATGGAAAAATATATTCCGTTCGAATGGATAATTATGCCTTGTAAGAAAAAAAGTAAATAAGATTTTTCAATCAAACGAAATCTATTAAAAAGTTATATTGTTCCATAACATTTCAAAATTAGTCGCATTAAAAAATGTTGTTAGGTTTCGCTGACTTCTGCTTTTCTATAGATGGCCATGAAAAACACTTCCGTTTTCTGTCCCGTTCGAATGGCTTTTTTATTACCTCTATTTTGGAACCAGTATTACGTCTGGCATCAACTTTACCACTCACAATAGTGCTACCAAAGGCTATTCCTTAAAGTAACAGAAAAAAATAAAAGTGTTTTACTTTGACTTTTATTTCACTTAAAAGTGTACTTCCGACCCGTTCAACATGAGAGAAATGCTAATACTCGTATGTGACTTTTAAATAGTTTTTGAAAAATATTTCAACAAGTTTTATGTTGCAACTCAGCGACTCCCTGATTTTCACACAGCTTATGGAAAAAAGTTCATGGTTTTTTGATTTGAACTGAAATAATATAGTAATATGTAGATTGTGAAGAAAAATTGAAAGACTACGAACACTAAGCAACTGATCATACTTATTTGAAAAATAAAGAAATGCGGAACTCTTTTAAATAAACGACCATACGATTTTTGAAAACAATAAAATGTATTAATTTACAAAGCAATTAAATCTGAAGATTAGAAAAGGTAGTAACTAAGTAGTAAAGCGAAGTTATGCATTTTATTTGCATATCATAATTTTGCATTTAAAGTGGAACATGTGTCTGCCAACTTCAATTTCCACACTTCATACTATTGCATTGACGCTTAGGTACAAATTGTTGTTCACTCCCTAGAAAATGTAAAAAAGCAAAAATTATTTTGTACTTAATCTACATAGGAGTGAACCCAGTTGGTACCTTCTAACTATGTTTTCATGAAACTAAACAAAAGCACTTTATTACTTTTTTAATGGAGTAGCTGTAAAAATTTGTTATGTTCGTTTGTGCAAACAAATTTGAAAACAAATGATTTCACCACAGACGTAAGTCTGTCCGTCTGGGTGCCTGTCTGTCCGAAGGTATCTGCCTGCCTGGCTTTTGTCCATATTAGCACTTATTTAAAATGTCAATTTCTGCGGGCAAGGCAAAGTTTTGTTTCTATGCATGCCCTAACTACGCCAAAATGTTAACTCCTCCCCTTTGTGCAACTTGTGTATTGAAGTTATTTCGTTACTCGTAGTAATTTGCCACTTAAGTTGATTATGTTCGTTTACCAAAACTAAACAGAAATTATTTTGTGAACACCTCATGTTGTCTGATGCGCAGTTTTTGACATTATAAGGGGCAATTGATGTTTAGAAAAATTGTTTAAAACGTGTGGAGTCTTCAACGTATATGTGTTAATTTTTTTCATGAAACGCCTTTTAAAATTAAAAATGTGGTCGTGAAAACGGGGGAAAAAATCAAAATTGTATCTCATCACAGTGCAAGAGCGAAAACAGAATTGAGTATAAACTCGATAGGACCTTGAATATGCATCATATTCATAAGCTTTCAGGAGAAATTTGATCGCTACCAAAACTAAGCAAAGGTAAATTTTTCGCTAAAAAAATTAGTTTTGGAGAGTTACGGCTCAATTACATTGTTGAAGTAGCAGGCGAAAATTTGACATAAATTTGATCTAGTGTTGTATACCTTAGCACTCATTGTTCGGATTCGGTTGGAAATAGGTTTTTTTCCTTAAATATGTATAGCGTACAAGATCTTGTCCAACGTACGATGCAAACGTCTGAAGCCTGATTGGACCGTATCAATGTGGCTTCCGCATTAGTTAAACCAATCTGTTTCAATGCGAAATAAGGTCTAATGACTTCTTCAATCTCGTGCTGCAGCAAATCTTGCGAATGGCTACAATAAATACGGAAGATACGGTTAAAATAATATTGAAAATATCCATATACCTCAGTGATCGCTCTGCTAAATTTTTGTTGGGATTGAAGATATTATGGAATGAGCGGGTCTGACAACGAACGAGGAGAAAAGCAACAAATCAACATCTGTCTATCGTTTGGAACAAAATATTACGATCGATCGGCCTGAGGTAATTAAGGACTTTACCTATCTTGGAATAAGCAAATGTCATCTTGGTGAAGATCCGAAGAAGAGTTACCTTAGACGGTTATTCTTGTTTCTCTCAAAGGATCAAATTTACTCTGGAGAGAACACTAATTTGACTACTATTTTGTATGAAGCCGTGTGGCTCTGGACTATGAGGAAATTCGTGGATCATTTCCTAAAATCTGTTCAGAAGAAAATTTTACTGCATATATTGGAGAAGACTGAAGAGAATGGTGAAAATGTTTTGACTTTATATTGGCTCGACAACATCAAGCAATGTACCACATGGAGTGCCAGAAATATCGAACTTTTGGTTTTTGAAATGCGAAAACTGATTTTTTTTTTTAAATTAAAAGTTAAGTGTTTGCAATTGTCGTCACGACTCTATTCTACATCAATTTTTCTATGCAATGTGGAGGGTTACTAGAGATGTTCTATTATTCTCGAAAATCTACGTAATTCAAAACGTTTTGTTTTAAAAATAGTGGGCTTTTAAGACTCTTCTATTTGGTTTAGCTTATTAAGACCATTATCGTATACATAGCTAAACATTGTCTCATTTAATCAGTTAGATTTCAATCAGGTCTGAGGATGTATCATGCTTAAGCCATTAAATTTATTAAGTCATCATCTGGGAACTACAAAAAATAATACATATAGATACATTTTTGTATTCATAATTTATAAGTCGTTAATTTTTCAGACTTTTTACAACTTAAGCACTCCACGCTTAAATAAACATTATCATAGTTTCGCTATAATCTCGATTCGATCAGAATTTTTATTGCACTTCTAATCAATAGAAATGCACAAACAAAGGTCGATATATGTATGTTTGTTCCTTTGCAGAGGGGATGAGGCCTAATTTGTCTTTACAACATAATGCTGCCTTAAAAAATAAATATAACTACAGATACTGTTGACATAAGATAAAGATAAACATGCGATGAAAATGCTGCTTTAGTGCAAACATGCAGCGCCAGGCTACAGATACAAAATACACAAAATAAAATTTTATTCCATGTACACGTTTGTTTATTTGTTCTATCCACAAATATGAAAGTGTGAAAAGTTGAAAGCAATTAAATAAAATATTTAGAGTTCATTCAAGTTTATTTGAAAAAGCATTAATATGTTGTAGGAAAAAACATGGAATGCAATAAATATCTTTTAGATAGTGGCACGTAAAGGGACAACTTTGTAAGAGAAAAGCTATAAATTTTTAGATCGACAAATTTATGACATGAACAACAAATAAGCACAGGCGCAAAGGGGTCATAAAGTCGTCCACCATCACTGCTGGTCTATTAGTAATTAAAAAATGTTTACAACATTTCCTTCCTAATCATATTTCTATACATATGACATATGATTATTGGATATTTTATGTGCCGTAAATTTAAGTTTTATTAACTATAAACTTATTATGATGACTATAAAGCTGTCATTGTAAAAATTTTAATTACAACAAAAACGCTATTCATTGAGCAAATGGCTTAAATAATTATGACAGCATACAGTAGATTCTTAAATATTCTTCTCAATTTGTAATTTTACAGTCATAAATTTCTTTGAAATATTTTAAATGTTATTTTAAAAGCTAAACTTCACATTGCTTTACTATACGAATATATAGAAAATAAATTAAAAAAATACTTGCATACCTTCTTATAATTTAACGAGATATTCGTTAATCCAATGTCAATTAACAAAAGACCTTTCAAATGAGGTACATCTTAAACATGTACACAGCACTGGATAAAGTTAGAGGTCTGTAGACACAGGCTCCGAGCTAGAGGAGATCCCCAACTAACGCTAGATATCGGTATTCTAGGGATATAACTGACGCTGGAGCCTGAACTCCGAGCTTAGGAGAAACTTTTTTTTTGTTTTTGGGAATACCAACATAAAGGTGTACTTAACGATTTTGTGACTTGCAGTGGAGAAAAACGTTATCATTTTATGAAAGGATGACCTTTTTTGTTTATTTTTTTTTTGGTATCAATATGTAGCTTATATTTTCATTGCAATCTTAGGAAAAAAAGTTATATTTTAAATTTTGAAATCGAAACTTCATTACGAGGACCTGCAAAATCTTAAATTTATTCTTTTAAAATCTTTTATTTATTTTTCTAAACTTATTATTAGATCAACTAAAAAACCATAATACTGGTATGTATTCGAGCATTGAATCGCGCAGAGTTCTGACAACCCCAGGATTTTGGGAATATAACCTCTTGGATCCCGAACCAAAAATACAATGGAAAAATAACTTATAAAGACTTATTTTAGACATATTAAGCTGACACAGCACATTCGGCACACTCAAGTGTGAATGTGGTAATAAAGTAACACACATTAATCGCTATTTTAATACCACATAAAAAATTTTTTCGCTAAAATAGTTTTCGAGATACAGTGTGTGTGCTGGCTTAATTCATTAAGCTGGCACACTCCGGTGATTAAATATTTTTCAAATACAGAATGCATGAAAACGATCAGTCGCAATTTAATACCAACAAAATAATCAGTTTAAATGTAATTTGGGCCTTTTTTTGATGTGTGTGCTGGCTTGATTTTCAAGCTGGCGCACTCCAAAAAATTATCATTTTGTAAGTCCTAAAGATTTACTGATGATAACACGCTTCAATCACAAATGGTAATGTAGCGGGTAGGGAACATGCCCCGGTTTTAGAATAGAGTCCAATAATCAACAAAAATTTGAGCGATTCATCTACATTCAATGTTACAAAGAGACGCATTATACTTTTACTATTTAATTATTATTATTACCATTTTAAAATGTATGTAGTTTTCTTAAGTTTTTCTTGATTATCGAACCTTGTTTCCAACCAGGGACAAGTTTCCAACCCGATACATGTAGCTCATTTCATTACTGCATTGATACAATACATTTCGGAACACAGAGTACCGAATGGGCTTCGTAAAATTCGATCATCAGTTTCCATTATCTTTGTGCAGCAATGCGGATGATATGAATATTTGACGAAATAATCTGTGTTTTGTGAATGCATTTAAACTTATTCAGATAAGTAGTTTGATATCAGAATTTCAAAATTCAAAATACCAGATCCAGATGATCAGATGGCTGACAATTTAATGATATTATCAATTAATTGTCTAATGAAAGAGTATATATGGGTTGTTGGGATTGGTGACGATTATTTTAATGTAATGTTCAGAAAATTGAAAAAGGCAGTTCTGTAATAACCGCCATCTTTACGGAAGCCGTCTTTACAAATTTGGAAATAGAGCTTCGACTTTGATCCCATAATGGTCCAGTACCAATTCAGTCCATACAATTTTGTTGATATTTCATGTACGACCTGTTATTGGCTTTAAATGATCATAAAAAATTCAGCCTCATATCTTACTGAACAACTGAGATATTCACTAGGTATTTTTCTACCCAATGGGCCGTCGTGGTTACCATTTTTTTGTATTTTGTATTTTAAGCGCGAGAATTCATTCTGTGGCAATACCTGTCAGCCAAAAATTGCGCCGATTGCTTTAATTGCTTTCAACGGCTGAGATTGAAAACATAAGTTTGCTTTTAAGTAAACGGCTGATTTGAAAATAAGTTTTACATTTTCAGTTGTGATATTGTGCTGTGTGGAGTATATATGATTTGTCGGTGCCGTGACATAATCCCCACGGACATAATCCCCATTTTTGGTGTGGGGGTTATGTCCGAAAAAATAAATTAATGATAACAGTTTTGGGCCTAATGTCCGTTTTTTTTTCGGTCACAATCCCCACTTCGTGTTGGGCTTATAACAACTTCTAAGAATGGACATAGCCGGAGTTGCATATATTCGGGGATGTAAGTCCTCAGAAGCCACCATTGGAATTATGTCCGTATGTTCAATACCGGCTTCGCTAGCTATAGTAATTCCACATAAAAGTTAAGGTAAGTGGGCGGCCTGCGGCCGCAGCTCAGGATTTAAAACTCCCAAAAATCCAACACCGGCTACGCGGCGGCCTTCGGCCGCGGATCAATCTATAAAA